>JAVRKA010000037.1:0-2470899 GCA_034508555.1 Venustoraphidia nigricollis | reverse complement strand
GTATAGCGGATGTGAATGTTATGTTGCGGCTGCTTCGATCCGCAGACCCAAGGAAGCCATTTTGTTCTTGTGAAAAGGAAAGATTTCATGAAATAAACTAAATGCAGTCTTCATAAATTAAACCTCTATATGTTTCGGCATATTGCTTTGTTGAGAAGCGTTTAATGTTTTGAATTGTTTTAACTTAACACGGACACTTAAGTATGCAAATATTAGACAGAGATGACAGATATGGTGGTGCTCCTTAGTTATATATTACTACATTGGAGTTTGTGCAAATTATTCATATAATCTTTGATGAAATTACTTGGAAATTGATTTCGCTCATCTATAGATTGTTATCTAAGATTTCTTAGCTACAGTTAATGTCTTGCGTGGGATATCTGATTTCACTAATTTTGATGTTTTTTACATAAAAATTAAAGGCAACGTGTAATCAGTTCATATAACTAAAATTGAAGTGTATGTCTGTAATATCGAAATAACTATCACTTTTTGAGCTCACGCGGTTATTTACATGCTGTTTTTTTAAATTTCGAAACGGCTAAACTGATCGTGATGACACTACACAGGCATCTAGGCTATATTTTATTCCAAAAATTCCTCAAGTGGATGACCCTTCATAATAGATACGCTGTATCTCTTAAATTGCTTAAACTAAAAACGTGAGACTCGGCGAAAATACTTTTAGAAAATAAAGAATAACATGCTCGACAGTGTTTTGAATACTCTACCCGAACGAGATGAATTTTATATAAAATAATTTAACTGGGTAGAAGTATATCATCTATAATAGAGTATAGATGATATATTTCTACCCAGTTAAATTATTTTATATAAAATTCACCTCGTTCGGGTAGAGTATTCAAAACACTGTCGAGCATGTATTTCTATAGAGTCTATAGTCTACATCACGCGGCTGAAGTAAAGACTCCATTACTGTTGTCCCTGACGTGTTTCGTCTCAGTCGCATGCGGAGACGCGGGTAGCGGCTAGTTTCTTAATAAATTTCTTCACTCTATGGTTGATATAGGTGATTTAACTAGTACCGAAGTACTGATTGTAGAGTTCTAAAGAAGAGTTAATCTGGATTTTAGACGTATCAATATGACGGAATCTTTCAACGCAATTTTCACCGACTTCAAGAGGATAAAAAAATAAGGACTAAAAAATAACAGTTTAATTGCACAAGTATTAAGGATCGATGACAATACAATAGTTTTGTAACATTGTCCTAATGTCCTGACCAGGATCATTAGGATAATAAAAAATAAGAACAAAAAATAAAAAAATAAAAGTTTAATTGCACACGTATTAAGGATCGATGACAATACAATATTTTGATAACTTGACCTAATGTCCTGACCAGTCTCATTAGGATAAAAAAATATGACTAAAAAGTAAAAAATAAGTATATAGTAGTTTAAAAAAACTAAAAAAACATGTTTTAACAGCAAACCGAGCTAAAAAGTAAAAGATATTTTTTTATTATAAAAAAACGTGGCGTGCTTGATATCAACTGGTATAAGTATTGCATAGCAAACCAATTAAAAATCTTGGCAAATTATTCGAATTGCTGATACCAAGTTTAAAGTAAATGGTCCTCTTGTGTCCATTTTAAATAGACGTCTTGCAGTATACTGTAACCGGGGAAAGTGCGCCAGTCGAAAGAATGTGCGTATCCTATGATTTCCCAGAATTCTCATTGTTACCTTCAGACGTTCTTTCCTTGGGCGCGTAAACAAAACTCTGTCTTAAGTAGGTGGAACACACTGCACGTACTACGTAGAATACACATCAAACGGTTTTTCCAAAAATTGCCCCAAAGAGTCGTTCATATATTACATTACATTTATCAGAAAATATATCTTTAAAAAATGCCCTGGTAGTCGTGGGACTACCGGTAGACATAAAATCATGTGTCAAGTATCGGAGATGCGTGCCGCTTCGGTGCTGACGGGATTTCATCAATCTTCAAATAGTTGTCATTTTCTAAGTTATGGCCCGATTTCTTTGATTTTAGTTTCTAACGATAGACCTGTTAACGCTCTGCATAGGATTTGCCGGTTTTCAGCTTGAAAATTTTGGTTCGAGTTTTATCGCGATTTATAGGTCGAGGCATTTCAAATTTTTAGGTTCAAATTTTGTTATAATTTTCTGTGAGTGCTTCTAGTACTCGGAATTGATGTTATTAGAGAGATTGGTTTTGAGGATCACAACGTCTTTTGTATTTTTGCGTTCGGACTTGCAGTTCTCGAGATATTTAAGTTTTGTGGAGCAATTTAGGCGCAAAAACACCCTCATGCAGACAAAGCCTAGAGGCGACTGAAATCAGTTGTCAAAATTTTCATTACTATTGGTATAAAGATATCGAGTGACGCGATCACCTGACACCTGATTTACTGGAATTGGTTGAGCGGTTCGTGAGATAGTGGTATACCGAACGCACATTTGAAACATAACGGTCGATTTTCGTGAAACGTGCGAGTAAGACGTTACATGCCTATGAATTCCAAGTCAAAACAAAATCGACACGTCCGAGTATTTTTCTCAGAAAGTTTCAGCAAAAATTTGAATTCTGTAGTGCAATATTTTTATAGATATTTTGTAATTGTCATCTAATGATTAATGCATAGTCAAGTACATTAATATTATTATCTGTTTTTAGTAATAACTAATAATTTGTAAATCTCACCTACCTGAGATTCGAAAAAGAGAAAGAAGGGGAAATTAAAAAGAGAGAACAAGAAGAGTGCTGTTCACACTGCCGTTTAAGATAGATAATTATCGTGTCTGGCTTGATTTCGTGTTTTCAGATACCATTAATTGTTAATTAGGAAAAGGAATTTCAAATGCTTATAATGTTAGCAAAGCAATTTAGAATTACACGGAAGGTAGTTAAAGTATTTACGTAATTAACTTTTCAGATCTAAGAGATAAATTAATGTATTTCATCAGTTAATGTTTTATTATTTATGACATGACTACATATATTATATTTATGCTTGACCGATGAAAAGCTATCGTTTTGCTGATTGTTTTTTTATATTTCGAGGCAGCATATAGTGTGTTCATTTTAATTGTATGAACAACGTGTAAAAGTTAAAATCGACTGTGAAACTCAAAGTATTTATTTCTGTTGATTTTTGTAAAAGGATAAAACGACATACTCGTTAAAAATGATTAGTAATGTACAAACAAGGTTGCAAAAATTACAATCCAAAAATAATGCAACTTTTTTTTGGATAATTTAAATTTATGGTTTATATTTCAAACAATAATTTACTATCAAAAATACGGAATTATTAATAAAAAAGCGTAGTTTAATATATGAGAATAATCATTTTTTTAAAATAATCGGTAGTGCAGAATTATTAAATTGAAAAAAAAATCCCGAAGTATTGCATTATTTACAACCCTGAACACACTATAATTAGTTATTACAAGTAAAATACTTGATTCAATAAATATTTTGTAACAAATAAACTTTTTCAAAGAGGATATTGTTTTTGACTGCCTGTTATAATAAAATAACCCGTAATGCTCATTTAAGGGATTATTTTTTTTAATAATCCGTAATCCAAATTTCGGATTAATATTTTTCAATCATAATCGATAATGAAAATTTAAAATTATTTTTTTTATAATCTGTAATGCAAATGTTAGTATTATGAATATTTAAACATAATCAATAGTGCAGATTTCAGGATTATTAAATTGAAAAAATAAATAAATATAATTTCGAATGCAATGCATTATTTTCAACCATGCATACAAGTTATGTAATTTTAATCGAATACAACGCTGAAGTGAAATTTCTTAGCTCACGATAGCGCACAATTTTCTCTGACGGAAGTGACATCACGTGTATGCTTAAAAAACTGTAGATGTGTAAAATACCCACGAAACAGCATTTACAGCGCCTAAACTAAAACGGTCAGTGTTCAGCTGTGCCATCACAAGATACAAACTTCCAATAAGTACGATCGCTCCGTTCGTATATACAGCTGTCTCTATCATCCACTCCCTGTAGACGTTCGTTTACTAAAACCATATTATGAAAATGGTTTATTATATTCAAAAATCAATTCTACAATTTATTAGAGCAGTGCTTATATGTGAAAATAAACATTTCTAAATGTATACGGATATTGGTGTAAAAAATAAAAGTGTTATTTTTTAACACTTCATATTCAACATTTTAATTTCTAAACAGTAAATATTTCATTATATAAATAATCTCTATATGTGCACAGACCAAACCGCTAAACCCAAAGAACTGAAATCTTAACAGTGCATTCCTATAATGACACGGATAATCGGTAAGAAAGGATTTTATGACATTTCATCCCTAAGAAGTGAAAAGGGGATAGAAACTTTCATGAAGGAACCTTCGAAATGGCACTTCATAGACAGGAAAAGGACTATGCCAGGGATTAGTAAGCTACATTTTATCCCAAAAATTTTGACTTCCGAAGGGATGAAAACCTTCATAAAGGATACGCAATATTTCTGAAACTGCTTAAGCTAAAAACGCGAGATGTGGGAAAAATACTCTTTAGAAAATAAATAAATACATAACAATCAAGAAAGCATAGTTACTTCTTACCACAACAGATTTATTCATTGAATGAACATTTCGAGAGCAAAGCTCCCATCTTCAGCAAACACTACAGTGTTTGCTGAAGATGGGAGCTTTGCTCTCGAAATGTACATTCAATGAATAAATCTGTTGTGGTAAGAAGTAACTATGCTTTCTTGATTGTTATTGTTTCAACCACAGTGCTCATAATATATATATATATAAAATAAATACATGTTCTACGAGCTTTTAAAACAGTACCCGAACGGTGTAGGTGTATTTTATATGAACGAATCTAACTTATTAGTACAAATATATCATCTATACTACGTGGAAGAAGGAAGGCTTCACTACTGTCATCGCATGTCACACGGCTGAAGGTGGATTTATATAAAAGAATAATTTTAACTGGGAACAGTATATCATCTGTACCACGTGAACGAAGTCGCGGGAAACCGTTAGTTATAAATAAATAACTTGTGTATGTAAACTTGCTAAGTGCAAACTTGACACCATTTTAGATCTATCTTCTTTTTTCGGCGAAGTCGGTAAGCTCCCTTGTTCTTTATATGGAATTCAGCCTCTTTCCCAAATTTGCTTTTAGTGGGTACTTTTAACACCACAGTGGTTATAGAATCATAACTAAATACATCGAGGACCATGTATAGCTCCAGGAATCATGTCCTCTGTCGGATATGTTTCTTCCATAAAACGCATCTTAACATGTCCAGACCCCGCATTAGATAGTCCCATTACATCACGAGATCTGTCGCCAGTTCTCAGTGCCTACAGTATGAGTATTCGTTTGCTCCCAAATATGAGCGCCTGGAATATTCGGGCGCCTACGTTTTACACTTCCTGAAACGTATTGATTCCTGTCTGTTCAGATTTTAGTTTCAAGTCCGCAGACATTCAAATCATTTGTTTTTTTCAACCCAAAAGTACCAGTGAAACAATCGTTCCTCGCACTCAGCAAAGAACACGTCCATTTTATGTTCTTCCGCCATTTTTACGAGCCAAATTGAGTTATTCAGAATAGATAGATTAGTTATTTTTGTTAGTGCAAATAAATAACATGTCTGTAATGATATAGCATAATAATATATTAACGCTATGTGCATTTAGTTTCTATACTTTCAAAAATTATCTTTTGACTTACATGTTATTTATTTGGTCTGCCTCACCTAAAACGCGCTGACACTTTAAACTTAAAAAGTTCTGTACAATAATTTTCAGAGATTTTTATCCGATATGGACTATTAGTCGTTTTTTAATTTATTAATTTTAAGAGTAAATTAAAAAATCAATTAGGAAATAATTTCGTTAGCTTCGAAACTTTAAACAAATACAGGTAGATAATGTAATTTCTCCGAAAAAATAATTTTAAGTTATGTACATAATTTTTATATTCCCGTAAAATGCAGCACCTGCAAAATTTGGCTGCTTATAGTAGCGTGATAATAGTGGGCTAGTGCCCAACTAAACTTTACACACAAGAGTATGCTTAGAAGACAATAGTTTCAAAGATAAAGTCTTAATTAAGAAGTGAAAGTGCATATACAAAAAACTCATAACAATTTCAAGTACATTAACCTTCTTTCTTCGTGTATTGACGTTTATGCAAATTGTAGCATTACATTTTTTGTCAAATTTATATTCTCGTTTGAAAAGACCTTAAATAAATTTCAAAAATTCGGTTACCGCGAAATCAATACGTACATATTTGAGACGCTAGGTTCTAACAGCGCGCATCTAGAATTTTACACGACCGTTCTCGAATTACATAAAACAATCGGCCAAACACTAAGGCGTAAAATTAAAATGAAATAAAAAGTACGACTAAATCGCACTAACTTACCTGTATTGACATTGGATTTTCATTAACAGTAAACCATTTCTGAGGCAAATTAATGGTAGCATATTGTTAATGGCATATCGATTTCTGAAATATAAATAAAATTTCTGAAATATAAATAATAGTAGAGCCATTTTCGAGGAAATCGCAATTTTACTCTCATTTGAGAGAGTAGTGGAAAAATAAAATTTCCTGAGAAATCCCCAAAAACAATAAGGTTAAAATATTTATATTTATGCTTTTTGAAAGGTGTGAAAGTAGACGGACGGCTATGAAACGTGCTTTTTTGGTTGTATAAGGTTGTATAAGAATAGAATATTTAAATTCATCGAAATCTCGAATTGCTTTTCCCCTTTCTCGCTCGAAAATAATAAAATATAAGATATTATAATTCAATCATTGAAGTAATGTTTTGTGCTAAGAAAATACTGTTTATGGCTAGAAATAAAATGTAATTGAGAATATAAGTAAAAAGTGAAAATACAGTGCAAATATATTCTTTCTCATAAAATTCTGAAAGAAAATAACTTTTAGGGTATATAAGGACCAGTTCGCAGCAAGGTAACATCTGTATCACCATCTCATTTAGTTCAGAGTTAAAAGTTTCAGAAAAAAGTCCTCTTGGTTGGTAAATTTTCATCTGTATTGTAATATTCATAGAGCTAGTTGCTATAGATATAGTAGATTGTAAAGTGAGTCAAACAGCGGCCCAATTAGTCCGATGACAAGTCGATTAATGACCTTGTGGTGGAGCCAGTATGGTTGTAAGCGAGCAGAAAGGATGGAGGATGGAGGGTTGCCGTTACAATCACGCTCTGGAGACCGACCGCTCTCTGCCTCCTCCTTGTCGAGAAGTGCCCTCTATACCCCACGGTATCATCTATTATCAGCACTATGTACATAATACCGACATGTGGTATATAAATGCTGTATCTATACATGCATGCAATATGTACTGTGTAACTGGTGCATCAGTAATTAATATTTCGCTTGCAAATTAATTTAATCATGCATACTAGTTGGATTTTGCAGTCAGTACTAATACTATAGTAGGAAGTTTGTGAATGCAAAGTGATTATATGAATTTGTTTTTATAATTGAACAAAGTAACTATGTCTAAAATAAATCTGCATTTAATCAACTAAGGAGTTTTATAGTCTTTTATAAATGAAAAGGAGTTTTTAGCAGTTTAATTGATAAATGTGAAGTTATATATTTTTTCTAATATTTGTATATCGTTTTTTCTACTTATGTAATTTAATTCGTCGTTAGATGTATTTTGTAATCGATTGGAAAGATACTCATCAGTCTTAGGGAAGATGGATTTATAATAAATCCAAGGGAACGCATATTTCTTAAATATATATACGTATATGAACAAAAATTTCCTTCATTTATGTTTTGAATTAAAATATCATATTTACTTTATAGAATACACAAAACTCCACTAGTTGTTTTGATAGTTTCCATTTATATTTTTTCTCTGTTGGAATGCTTAACAATGAAGCTCGATTGTTATTCCTATGCGCATGCTTTGCACAGTATGTTATATTAGGCTGCTGCTTGAATAAATCTAATATTGGTACAGAAGACAAAAGCAATTCATATCCGCACGAGAGAGATGCAGAAGTGGAATTTTATACCTACATTAAAATGTTTATAACGATCTATTCACAATTTTATTCACAATCTACCAACTGCACGTAGTATGTATAATGTACATGTAATAATATAGTATATGTATACATTTTAACCACAAACAAATTCGTTTATACATACGCTGTAAAATGAATACGTACAAATACTGCTGTGTGTTTATTATAATAGAATATAGGTAGAACACATATGTGGTGTGTATCAGCTATTAAGTATGTGGCAGTGTGTAAGTATATGTAGGTGGGTACGCTGTATAATACAAACGTTTTATTGATTACAGTGACTATAGGTGACCTCCTAACCCTCCCTAACGCATACAAACAACATACCTATTATAAACATATACATGTTGTTGACTGATAGCGTGAATTGTGCAATATGCACCGCTGACCCGTGAGACAATTGTTCTATCACGTTATTAACTTATAAATCACAACCAATAGGATTGGAAATGCACTAAAGGCATATTTTGTTATAATTAAACAGCTTAGTTATAAATTAACGTACTTATTTAATTCCACCTTCTTTGGGATCAGACATTATTTACACAATAATATTAAATTTACATTTTCGTCGTTATTGTACGTTCGTACTCCTTAAATTTCCGTTTTAGTAAATTGCAGAATTCGAGTGAAGGAATTATGGAAAATTATCATAACCTTGTATCGTTATCTCGGCATAAATTGTAGGGAATTCTTGAGAGCAATATTATGGAAGAACGTAACAAAGGGTTTGGTTTAAAAATATATTTTTTTTTGCGAGAGACATTTGGAAAACTTTCTTTGTCACATAATATGTATCTGTACTGTAAAGATTTGAACCTTACATTTTCAAATATGAGTTGTGTTCTACGAATTGAATATTTATTATCTTTTAAACCCCAAATATTTACATATTCAAAATTAACTATACTATTAATAAACACTGTCATGAAGATTCTGTGCATAATTAACACCAAAATTAGGTGCAATTTAGAAGTAAAAGAAAAACGGAACTTTGGTTAGTGAAATACTCGTTTTTTACGCAACTGAAATTTAAATCACCAAATTCGCAGTTTGAAAATTTATATTTTTCCGAAATGTGTGTATAACCGTCATTTACAGACGCAGCCCAGAATACAAGTCATAATATACGAACGATTGCTATTAAAAATAGTTTGGTCATGCAGTTCGAAAATCTGGAAATATTAGTGGTAAAAGAAATGGTGAATGTAAATCGATCTCGTATGACGTTAGCCACGAAGGTGAATGTATGGACCAAATGCTAAAAGAAGTAACTGGGTTGATGCATTATTATATGTGTCGGTGTATGATGTATTTTATATTGGAAAATTGCATTTGAAAATTGAGAAGCATATTTGGAGTTTTAAGGTCCAAACGTGAGTTGGCTACATTTTGTAATTTAAAGGCATTTTATATATAGAACTGAATCCCAATCACTTTCAAACATATATTTGGAAAGAACATTCCTTTATTGTATTGTTTATTGTCATTATTATGTACTGTTAATAAAGATAATTATTTACTTTATATTTCGTATGATTCCAAGTTTAGATAGTTCTGTAATAGAAGTACAAGCAGGCAGCTGGTAATTTTTCTATTTAATTTCATTATTAAATTTAAGGCTGACTTTAAATCAACTTTTGAATTATTTGTTTTTTATAAAATGTCAAGAAAAACGTTGTATATACACACATATCTTGTTTTTGTAGCGTAATGCTAAAAAAATACATCTGTGTCTATATTTACATATGTATTATATGGTACCGTGACTAATTGAACTATGTTAAACAGCAAACATCCCAAATATGGTTACATATTATGCTCAATTTGCAACATAATAAAAAACTGGTGCTTGATTGGATATGACTACAAATTGACAGATTTCGTAATAAGTAAATTAAAAATTCTAAATAAAAAAACATCATTATTATAATGCTTACTTGTTAATTTATAAACGTTTTTTGTTGAATGTATATACATCTATTTTAATTATTAGTTTTTGTTGTATATTGTGTGTTTAAATGTTATTAAATAAATAAGCAACTGAAAGCAAGGTTGTTTGGACACAAATTAAAATTAAATTGATGAATGTAGTTGTACACGTAGGTAACTATTTCATGTAATTGTTAAGATTTATTAATTATTATATATTAGAAAGATAAATTGGAATAAACAGGATCTAAAACAGTAACTGTTCAGTAAAATACATTTATTTGATCTAAGTTTGGAACAAAATTTTATATCTATATAATATTTAGATTATAAATTGAACTATTCAACAGTCTAATGCTGAATTTCTAGTACGAATTTTACGTAAAATCTTTCATTTATATATAAAATTGTTACTTTACACGAATTACTTACTTCAATTACATTATTTATTTGTGTAACATTCATTGCTTTTACCATTAAAATTTAAAACTATCGTAAAATTCAATGCAATAATGTACCAAAAACAAGCGAATCAATATAATGTGCCTTTAATAAAATGATCATTATAAAAAATTGAATTTTCCCAGTAAATTATTTGTTTACTAGTGGGTTAAGCCTGTCTCCGCCAGGCGCAATTGAAGTTCAAATATTCAAAATTATATTTTTCTTTTACATATATTTTAGAAGATTCCCTTAAGTTATGTCCCGTTGATCTAGAAACTCTAAATGTATGGGTCAAATTCAAATCTGCAGCGCCCTGAGTTGAAGTCCCACGCTGGGCGAAAAATTATTAATTTAATGGTTTTATAATTACCTATACATATCAAAAAACTTACATGAATTAATTAATTAGTACCTGGGAGACCGAGCTTTGCTCGGAGAGTTCAATAAACATGGTATTAATTTGCTGTGATTTTTAAAATAGTATACAAAAATCTATACATTTTTTAATTAATTTTTTTCTCATTAAAATAACAACTGAAAAAATTGGTAACAAAGAATCAACAAATAAAAATTTTTAAACAATGAAAAAATACCGTTAAAATATTTCAGTTACATTTTAATGATATTATAGTTTCTGGATCGATAACAATAACTCGCTTACAGGTCCCAAAATTGTGGCAATTGAAGGCTGTGATTTAACTGTGCGTGATTATTTACGAAGATTTGACAGTAATAAAGAGTCAAGTTTAAGTTTAAATCATCAATAAAAATATAAACCCGATTTTCATACTTAGAAACCGCGTATTATAAAAATATCGCGGCTTAAAATTCTTATATTACTTAACAATAGGTTTAGGTAGTCAGTGCGTTTAAAAGTTCAACAAAAATCGCATGTATTTATTCAGTGAAACTAAATATATTACTTATTAGTTATAAAAATTAAAAAAAACTTAAATTATTTGACTAAAAAAATAATTAAGATTAAAAAGTTAAAAGTAAAATAAATTTCAAAAAATAATTTTAAAAACAATGGTTTTCTTTTGCACTAAAAAGTAGAAAATAATTTTGATCAGAATAATTTTAAATATTAATTGTAAAGTAAAATTTTACTGTTGCTGTTTTTATGACAGCCCAATCTGTGAAAACAAATTTTGAATATCCGTTTGTTAGGTAATAGAAGAAATATATGTAGATTCCAAATTTTATGTTTCATAGTTTCAGCAACAGCAACTTTCTCAAACCTTAAGCTGTGAACTGTGAATATGTTAAAAACATATTGGACCATAATTATTTCTGACAACACTGTGACTCCTGAACATATTTTAGACGGCAAAATGCGGTTTTCATATTTTGAATACAGAAGTATGACGCTTGCACTAAATTGTAATAGGTATTCACATTTTCAATGTTACCTTTAATTCACATTTTTTACTGCTATAAGACGAAAAATAATCAGTAAACTAATAACTCACTGCGTACACAATTATTCTACACTTTTTTCAACTGATTAATTATTAGCTTAATTAAAAAATTTGTAATTATTTGCAAACTTATTTGACACTTGATATCAGAATGTTTCTGAGTTTGTTATTGGTAACCAAGGCAACCAAACACCCATTCATGGCCTATTATGTTCTATGAAGTTTTTTCTAAAAACCCCCCTATTTTGACCCCCGGGGAAAAAATCGAAAATCCGGCTACGTAAGGATCTGTCCCGTGTTTCGTACTATAAGTGTGCCAAATTTCAACTTCCTAAGTCTGCTGGGGCCTTCTGGAGGGTCTGGAAAGACAGACGGACATCTGGACATCTGGACATCCGGACATCCGGACACACAATTGGAAATTATATATGTAGATTATATGCTGAACCATGGATGACTAGAGGATTGAATACGTACGAATAAAACATAATATACCTACTACATGGATTTAAAGAGAGGGATTGTAGATTATAGACGCTCAACATGTAAGGTAATCAGCGTCTATACATGACATTAAAAATTACTATCAATCCTCTGTACTATGTAGAACTTAAGTGTCAAATGTACGGAATCTTTGTGGTGCGTTTTAGTTGATATTTTTATGATAAACGTGGAACAGATATAAAGACATTTGATTAACGTCATAATAATTAGTTTATAATCCGTAAAAAATATATTTATTTCTAATAGATCATATTTGTGTCGTCATTTTGTATTTATTATACCGTAATATGTTTAAATGAATCGTTAATGTATTTTTATAGACACACGATCAGTTCATCTACAAATGTTCCAAGTATATAGAGCCAACATGAAATAAAGATATAGATAAAAAGAGAACTGTATTGCCAACTGGAAGGCATGTTAACTACATAAGCGGGTAGATCTGGCAAGTCAGATAAAATGAAACGAGTTTAATGGGATCGGATGTTGATGTACTAAACGAGAGTAATATAGGTTCCATATTTTTACATAGATACCGCGAGTTCTCTGCTCAAGTTAACAATGTTTTTTATTGACTGACTGCATCAAAACAAAGGAATGCCGTCTTTATTGAATGCCTTAACATTTACTCATATCTACGAAAAAATGTGGTTTTAGTTCACATTAATTTTTGGGTGTTCCAATCGTAAACATTTTTAAGAAAGAACTGAATATTGACGTTACACTTGAATTAGTTGAAGCTTGAGAATTATTTAGTATCGTTTGCTGCAAGTTTTAAAGAACATTTGCGGTAAACAGATTGTAATAGGAAAAAATAATATCGGCGACTTTTATTTTTTAGTGAATACCGATTTAGTAATAATGAAAATTCAACAGGATTTCACTTAATTTAATGCATCAGCTATTTCCAAATCTTTGAACTTATTTTATGCTACCTACTATGATTGATACTTGATAGTTAAAATTCTTCCAGTTGTTTTTATTTTTGCCATATTGTTGCAAGTATTTTTTTGAACTTCCGTAAGCTTCAAATTATTTTAATTGGCTTCAATTATGTTTGTTGGATTCAAATTTGAATTTATACTTCATGTTATATTATGTATGCGATCACCGATGGTTTCATATATTATCCTAAAATTATGTTAAAAGAAATAGCGAACAATATTATGAAATCTTTGATATCTGGCATGGATTCCTTGTTTGTTGAGCTTTTTTATTGAGCGAACGCATCAAATTAACTTAAACAAATTTTTTAAAGCATGATGGTACCAATAGTTTTGGCTTGTTAAAATAATCTAGTTTACTATGTTAGTTTCGAAAATTTTTGCTTTGTTGGTTGTAACAAAACATTAGCTTTATTTCTTGAATCAGTCACAATTAATTTTATGACAAAAAAGACAAGGCCATCAATATAGGCGTGTATTTTTATGGCCATATTATGAAAACATAAAAGTGTAGTTACTTTATCCAAATTGTTCGAGGTAGTAAAATGTACGCAAGATAATAAAAATGCTACAAAGAGAAAAAAAATTAATGTATGTAAACGCACTTTGCAATTACAAACGTAAATTACACTAGCGCTTACAAACGCTTTAGGGCTTGTAAATAGGTAGGCGCATTCAAGCAACACACACTCACCTTTTTAACAAGATTAGGGTGACCAGCCATCAGTATATTTCTTTAAGAGTTGTCTTTCTTTCATCAGAAATCTTCCTAAAAATGTGTATAGGGATATCATCAAACCACGTTCTTTCTTTTACTTACTTGTGTTGATGCTAGTTTTTAACCATGAGCTGTAACAAATTTTCTTTGTCTGTTCAATAGAAATTCCTCAGATGTTTAATACAGTAGAACCTCATAAGTTAAAATCCAAGGGAAACGTTAAAAAATTTAGGTTATCGAGGTACTTATCGAGAGTTGAAGGTTGTCAGAGTAAAATTTTTAACTTACCGAGGTTTGTGGATTTTATAGTAATTGATGTATTTAGTTCACTAGAGATTACATATTTTTTTAATCTATTCATTTAGAATCAATTATTTATTTAAACAATCAATTATTTAAATAAAGAAATCAGTAAAGCGATTTAGTGGAAGACTAAAGTGAAAATCAATTAAGCTCTTGGCAAAAACTTTTGTTTGGATACTCTAGATGACTCACTGATAATACTTTAACTTATGGAGGTCAACAAAATATTATTTTAAGTTATCGAGGGCGATGTTCAGAATATTTGTTTAAGTTACCGAGGTTTTGTGATTTAAGTAATGGAGGTTTTATGCTTTCAGGGGAAGGGAATTAAAAAATGTTTTAACTTACAGATGTTTTTAACTTATTGAGGTTTAACTTATCGAAGTTTTACCGTATTACATACATAATTTCGTATAGTGTGATTATTTATGGCATTTTTGTAACCAAAATCCGCTGACCGCAATGCTAATAATAAACAGAAATTGTTTTAATAACTAATCTTTTAAATTCAATATTTATTGAAATGATTATTTTTTATTGATTTTTTGTCAACTTAGCAATAAATAATAATAGTGGTATCATTCTAATCAATACGAGTGAAACCTGTGGTGTAAAGATACAAAAATGAAAAGTAACCACAAAACAAACATTTCACAACTTTCGACATACCATGTGAGAGCACCCACAGGAGATGATTAAAACTTCTGGTGATGCTAACATGGTTAGTGAAACGTACGTCGAGATGTTAAATGTTTCTTTTATCATTCTTAATGGAATCCTATCTGCATATGAATTTGGTTTCTGCGAGGACCATCGGATTTAGTTTTCTTGTGTGAAAAATACATGCAGTATGATTTCCGTAAGAATATCTTTTGCTACTTTATCATTTAAGTTTATCTGGCCACCCTCTTCAAAGTGCATACACATAGAAGTACATTGAGACCCATAACCTCTCACCCTAGAAACCATTCGTCGTTCTGTCGTCATCTTTTACGACCTCATGCTGGTGTTCTCTGTCTCTGTGAGCGATAAAACTTCAAGACGAGTTTTGGAGAAATGAAGATAAAAGATTGCCTGTAAAAAAACCTGCTCGAGACAATAAAAAGACTGCGCATCATATATCTCTCTCATTCTTGCTGTGGCTGTGTAGTGTGTAAAAAATAGAGATGCATATATTGTGTTGTTTAGGGTGGTTGGAGTTGTGCGTGTAACAGCACTGGAGAAGAGATGACATTCAAAAAGTTGTTGATTTTATATTCTATAGATTCTAAATATATTTCAATTAAGTTTGTTTTTTTTTTATAAATGCTAGTTCTAATTTCATTTTTAGGAAGCACGATTGAATTTTTAAAAAGTAAATTCACAAACTCAGTATTGAGAGTATTTACAATCAGTCAGTAAAAAAATACAGACATTTAAGTATTAATAAAATATAATTCCACAAAGCATAGGCAGTTGAGTGAGACAGACGGTATAAAAATAATAAGAAACAGTTTAGGTGATTGACAGTACTTCCAAGGTCTCGAATCTTTGATTTATTGTGATTCCAAACTCTAATTCTTTTTTCTCAAACTTTAAGAGAATAATTTCCAAGGATCACGAAACGTCGAGATTTGATGAAAACTCGATTGTATTTTTTGAAAATCGAGGTGAAAACAATTTGTAATAATAGCGGGAAGTTAGTTAAATTAGTAAAAAATTATTTATTTATTTATTTAATAATAATAAATTTAATCTGTACTAATATTATAGAAAGGCAAAGTTAGTAAGTTTGGATGTAAGAGGTATATCCATAACTACTCATCCGATACAAATTTGTTTCACCTTAGTTTGACACCGTTTGACCGATCACAATGAGAAGCTTTTTTACCCACTTTGCAATTCGTCACTAGACTGAAAGACGGTGGAGTCAAAGGCTCCACTACATGTCTTCATGTGCAATGCACAATTAAGTAGTATCAACTGACCGTGGTAAAAAAAATGGAAAAATGGAATTGATAAGGCTCTATCGCACCAACTTACTCGATAAACTGCATCTATTGAACGGACTTCCGTTCATCAGTAACTAATCTTTTTGCATTTTTGCAAGACAAATGAATGGTGCTATATTGTTAAAGGCCCTTGTACACGTTTGGCCAACTAGTTGGGCCAATGAGTTGGACCAACGTGTACAGAACCACTTGGCGTTACTTCGTGATTGGCGACCAGCGTTGGTCTACAAACCGAATGTTGTCGGTTTTTCGTGCACACATCAAAGGATCTTGGCGCGAACTGCCATACAGCGTTCACACGTTGGTCGTTGAGTTGTCTCCTTACTCCCGTACTGTTTTTTATTTTACGGCGTAGAAAGTCTATTTACGAGCTACAATGGCGGTTTGGAATAATGAAGAAATTTTAAAGTTTATAGACCTGTACCAAAATGAACCAATAATATGGAATCCTAAACATGAACAACATAAAAATAAGAACAAAGTAAGTAACTTGCTTTTATTCTATACTCGTCAAATGGCCAATGCAGACTGAGCAACTCACCAACGTGTAATCAGTGTTCTTATTGGCCCAACATATTGGTCCAACTCATTGGCCAAACGTGTACAAGGTTCTTAACGCATATGGACAAAATCGCTTGTTGAAGCGCGTCTATGACCTGATCGTTGTCGATCGGACTTTCAGTTTCCATAAAACTCCTCCATAAGAGTAATGACACTTTGGGACGTACCTATCTGCTTAGCTACGTCGACTTCTCTCATGCCAGATTTTGAAGATGACCTACCGCTCGATTCATTTCATCTGCACTAAAGTTGTCGTTCTATTGTAAAACATTTACCTACCTAAGAAAAAGTACTGTCGATCGAATAGATTCGAAATATACCAAGCAGCTTAACGGAGCATAGGAATTCCGCTTTTTTGCAATATTTAAAAGAATAAGTACCTTCCATGAATGTCTTTAAAGTTTAAATCACCAAAAATGAAAACGATTTTTTATCACCCAGTATAAAAACGAAGGTGTAATCGTGGTGCGTATCTGTATAATATTTCTGTTCTTTGTTTTCCTTTTATATTGTGTTCTATATACTCCGCTTTGAAGTCGAGAAGTACTATATAAATTTATAATAGGTATACGCTTTTCAATTATTTTAAAAGTTTTTGTTCGTGTTTTGTGTTGTCTGCACAGCTTTTATATTCTTACAGCATTCATCGTAATTAATTGAAAATAGATTTACGTATATTTTATTCCTCGTTTTTCATATTTTTTTTCTTTCAATATTATTTCTTAGATATTAGTATAGAAAATTAAATTTTTATTAAATGATTTATTAACTTTTATTTTGCTGATTTTTGCAAGCACAGTAACAAAAAAAAAACCATTGCAAAAATGCTGGTCTCAAGATATAATATTTAGATAGTGAAATACTAATTATGTGTCGACATTAGTGTTATCCATTACACTCTGGAACGGGTTTTAATTAATCAAAGCCCAGAATGCTTGAAGGTTTTTGAAAAAAAAAGATTTTTTTTATAATAGTAAGTTTAGCAACTGTATAGGTCGTAAGACTAATTAATCACAGTATAGGATATAACTACAGTTTTGCTACCATTGTTAAGAAACACCCATTATTACAATGAAATATTAGAAAAAAATATTTTCAAATACCGTCACCGTCGAGACTTAAACCTGAAACTTTCCACTATCGCGGCGAAATTAGTAGTAAGATACCTAAAGCAGTCGGATTTCCGATTATCCCGGAGGCAGATACCTATATGGACATTTTTCAAAAAAAAAAAAAAAAAAAGAAACAGAAGAAACATAGCACAACTGTAGCTACTTGGCAAAGACATACTAGTATCTATAGATACATTATAAATATTAAATACTGTGTTTTCGACATGTTGTAAATTTGTAGTACGTATTATAATAATATTATGTTTTCATCAGCATCACAGTTGGAAGCGTCATTTGTTTGTTATTAATTATTTAAACTGTCATCGTTTATCAATATTTTAGTGTCCATATTTATTATTTATTTTGTTGATTAATATACGTTATTTATTTAATGAAGTTATTTCGTCATCGATTTATATGTTACTTTTGTCATTTATTTGTCGAATAAGAACTTATAGTTCAGAGGTTAATTCATAATGTAAAATTTTATTGAAAATTAAAAAAAAAGCTGTTTAAATGTATAAATCAACGACGGAAATACAACAATAACTTATAAACATCGAAAAGAATGTATGCTGTGTACATATTTGGGCGCAGTGTGTACCATTTTTGCGCCTAATGAAAATCTAAAATTGCGTAATGCTGTTCTGTACGTTGTTACTTTATTTTTTACAGCTGCGACGTTGTTTTCTTTCAAAAAACCACGATTAATGCTTTGTTTTACACCATTTAAACTTCAACGCCGGACATAAAACATCGCTCTATTTATTTTTGTAGACGTTAATTAACAGACATAAACTTATAACTAATAGGTCAGACACCAAATCGGAATAATCTACAGATTGAAAAAAATCATACTGCAAATTTTCTCTCTCCAACAAGTCTGTTAATCCTTTGGGGATGGGATATGAATAAAAAATCAGGTTTTGCCGGATTTTTGGCGTTTTTACAACTCTACGGTAGTTATACCATACTACAAAAAAGTTTTTATACATGTTTTTGTTAGATTCAGAGTTTTATCCTTATGTTTGGATTAAATACCTATATTATAGATTACTCCGAATGCTAGTGAAAAATAACTTGCAATTTTTATGCTGAAAGGATGCCATTTGATGCACAGTTAGTTGGGATCATATAAGTATACTAGCAGTCACGACCGGGGGCCTAGATTTTTGAGTGTAGTTTCCAAACGGACAACAAAAACGTAGACAAAAAAATTTGTTACTAAATTTTGCTTAGAATTGTTTCATTTATGTTAAAGTTCTTTTTAAAGCTAGATCTACAACGAACTTCTTTAATAAGAAAGGTATAGCTCTTGGTCACCTGACGGTCACAACCGTTTTTAATTTTGAACTTCAGACTCTGAAAGGTATTTTCTGCACGATTTTAAATGAATAGTAAAAAACTAATAACACCGAACTAAATTGTGATTATCTTCGTGCAATATAATTTACTTTTACGACAAGGCGTATAGACGCAAGTACTACGAGCCGTGGCTGGAATTCTCCCAGGTAAATGTGTATAGTTATCTGCACATAACATAATCTAAATTGGTAATTGAAAATGTTAAGTTTAGTGATACGAAACTAAAATTTCCTGCAGCGCAAATCATGTTGTTAAATGCATAATATATTATAGCGTTTATGGGCGGAGAAGATTAAACTTTAATTTAAATATTATACTGCATTAGCACGCCGCTATTTTTTTTAACTATAGAGGTTTGTCCAAAAAGATTTTTTGCTAATGGCGCATTAAGAGCACACATGATGGGACATACTGGTGAGAAACCTCACGCATGCTCCGTTTGTCAGAAGCGATTTATAAGCTCGTACAATTTGAAGACTCTTATGAGAACGCATACTGGAGAAAAACCTTATACTTGTCAAGTTTGTGGACATCGGTTTTCGCAGTCTGGTGCCCTGAATACTCACATAAGGAGGCACAGGAAATCATTTTTCTACGTATTTTTAATTTTATATTGTAATTTATTATAATAAATTCACAACTGAATTATTTTACATGTTGTAATTTCAACTCCTAATTTATATTAAGAAAAAAAAAGATAGGTGTCTGTGAAAGTTCGGTTGAAGAATTGCGATCAGCACATATCTAAGATTTAAATTTTCATAATTAAAGCTAATACACAATATATTTGGCCGTTCTCGGGAAAGTTGTAAGTACGTTATAATTTGTGTGTTATCCCTCTTGTTCATAATATTATATTTTTTAATTCAATATTTAGCTTCGGCTACATTTGTCCGAAAGTATATATTCTTTTAGGATCATCTGTGATTTTTTTAATCATTCAAATGCGTTTTCAATTTCCTAGCAACAAAAAGAAAATACCGGAGAAGTGTTAGTTGACACGCGCGCAGAGGGTTCCACATCATCAACCACATTATTTTCCTCTGTATTAATGGCCGCAAAAACGATGAACAGCAAAAATATAGATATCGTAGTATGTAGTTATAATACTAGATATTTTGATATTTTCGGAATAAACAGTCAAAATAGCTATTCATGCAACTTGATTATTATAGTTTTGCTGATATTTTCAATGAAATTATTTCATGGAATTTTAAATATTTTGAAATCTCGCGCGATTTTTACGGCGTTTGCCTCTATACAAATGGCTTCTAATACCATTCCGCACAATACTCGAGAGATAGGTATCAGCTATCTAAGATTATAGCGGTGCTACTATACACAATGTATTACTTTATATATTACCATACTCTAATAATAATTACAGCCTCCGGCAGCAGTAGGTATTTGTACCTGTACGATGTAGGTACCTGTAATCAAACAGGTAGACTTTTTTCTTTCTTTTTTTATAACATTAAAAATACAATTAGTATGAATAATGATGTGATTAATAACTTGTTTTTATTTACCTATCACGTTCTATTATATTTGAACACATTAAGATTAAGAAGAGTACAGAAGGAATTTGAACTATTGTTAACAAGTTGGCAGTTCTTTTTAATTTACAGCATGTTAAAATTATTACAGTAACATTAATATTATAATTGTTATAAGAATACTTTATCCAGTGTTATTATCTATGCATACTTATGATGTATAATATTTACGAGCGATATTCGGAAGAAATTGGATATTCGAATTTCAACGAAGGCAGATGTAAAAGTTTTACCTATTCAATTAGCTGAGAATAGACAATTCCTGTACCGGCCAACTTGATTAATATTTTGTATGAATTTCTTCCTTTATTCCAGATAAATGTTAACATTGTTTCTTGTGCGAAATTTCGGGCGATAGGTTCAAGTTCTGTGCTCCCAAAATTGCCTTTAACAAGGTGAATATTTAAAAATCTATAATAATGAAATTAGTTACGGTACGAGTGACATCTTTAATGGTGTAATGTCTGAAAAAATTTTTTTGCCGTATTGCGTGTATAAAAAGGGTCGAGAGAACGGTTGTAAAATAAGTTTGAGTCGACTCGCTGAATACTTAAACAAGCCCATCTTTATCTTAAAAGTATGGTTGAATTACAAAACAGGTCAAGACGGTCTCATACATCAAATTTTATTTTCACTCATTTTTGATTTATTTATTTTTTATTATTTATGAATTCTGTTTAATATTGCGTTTTTATTTTGTTTCAGGTAAGCATTGTTATTCGTTATACGTTGTGAGAGGTGGTAAGCTTTTTTTTACGAAATACATAGTTTTTGTAGAGGCACATTTGCATTTAACCCTGTAGTTTTTATAACAAAGCAGATAATGGAGGTCACTATTTATTACCGTGATTTATGATGAGCAGCCGGTGTAGGCAATCAAATACTTTTGATACGAGCTATCATGATTAAATCTAATATGGTATCTTATTATGACAATATTTTTATTTGAAAATGAACAAATAAAAAATTATCATATTGATAATCATGAACAAAGACCGTTATTTTGACAATTATTATTTTGATAATTAATAATATTGACTCTACCAACAGTAATAGAATATTAAACAAAACGAAATCACTTGCGATTACTGTTCAAAACATTTTTTTATTTACAAAACGTTTCGACCAAATTTTGGTCCTTTTCAATTTATAAATTGAAAAGGACCAAAATTTGGTCGAAACGTTTTGTAAATAAAAAAATGTTTTGAACAGTAATCGCAAGTGGTTTCGTTTTGTTTAATTATTATTTTGATTGAAACATAAATTTAATAGAAACACGTGAAGCTGGATGCTTCCTTTCTGTTGCATTTTGATTATAATTTGGATTTTATGAGTTTTTTGTGAAAAAGCAAACCGATTGGTATGGAATTTAGTTATAACGAGTTTAGGGGTCATGCCTCTCTGAACAACTTCCGGAACTCAACTGGTTGAGCTGCCAAAATATGTTTCTACTGTCGATGTCGATAGCCGCAAACGAGCTGCGGTCTGACCGACTAGAAGCCGCTGGTGAGGCACTCCTTCATATAAGTACATGCATTTTGGTGGCATCTCAACTAGTTGAGCTGCCGCTGGTAGCTCAGTGAGGTATGGTTCTAAGGGGACCACATAATTTCGTTCGTAAAAAAGTGATACGTCAAAAAACATGGAACCTCTATATGAAGCCCCCCGTTAGCCTAGGGAGCTAAAATTGTTCTCACTTAAGGGCGCAGAACAGAACATAACGGAGTTGGATTTTCTGTTTCCTTCCGGGGTGTTTTTTTAAACATGCTTACAATAAACACTTTAAATTGTTGTAATCTTAATACTTCACATAACCATTATTATTAGTTACCCTACCTGGCGCATACAGGTTTGAAAACTATTGATGGACATTAAATTGCAAACTTAATTTCTTACCTCAAAATGACACTCAATCTAGTAATCACTTTTTGGTTTAATAGAGGATCTATTTACGCATTATTAATATTGATACGTAAATAGGTGGTCGGGTGCTTGATCAAGAATATAGCGGTTACTATATCTACAATTGGTTGCAAAGTCTATAGTACTACTTAACTAGATAGCAATAAAATTCTGAAAACTTGACGTACAAATGTCTTTTAATGTAATTTTATCTGCAGGCATACTTTGTGGTAATCTAAATTATTACTTTGAAAATTAAATTCAATCAATTAAATCAACAATGTATGTAATATATTTTTGATAACGGCTGATATACATCCTGCATTATAACTGAGTAGCATCTCGTCTCTCTTTATATTAAGGGTTGTCACCTTTGTCTTTTTACTGAACTTTCTTCCGTCAAAAGTCGATGGAACTGATTCAAACACTCTATTTGTTAACGAGTCTATTTTATTTCGCGATATGACTTATATGCTTGTGCCATGATGGTAGGATACCCCAGAACTCTATTCCCTATCTCTAAATTCCAATTACAATGGCTGACCTCACACAAAGACTTAAATGTATTTTGAAATTCATTTTGTCAATTTAATTTTTTTCCATTCCCACATAGTCACAGCAAAACTTTTTTCACGACCATCTAAAATTGCAGCATAAAAATCACACATGGGAGTGATTTTACAGTTTTTTTTTCAAATACTATATAATGAAACTTAGTATTTTGGGATAGTTTGTGATTAATTCAAATTTATTTCAAGATAAAAATGTCAAAATATTGTTAGATGTTATGAAAAAATAAACAAATGGGCTTGATAAGCATATTTGGCGGTCTTAAAAATTTAATAAACAAACGTGGCCGTATGTCTTGTGGGTATTGGCATTTACCATATAAACTGTAATTTATTGTGTCTGTGCAAAATCCAACGTATATCTGTATGTTTGTCCGTTTATAATTCGATATTTATTAAACCGATTTTGATCCGAATCCCCGTCCGCCATTCTTGCTGTTATTTAAATTGCAGCGAAACGCGAGCTGAACGATTTTCCAGTCCTGACATTTAAAAACGTAATTTTTACGTTGTGTGATACATAAAATTCACTTCACGTAAGCACCACCAAGCCAGTGGATGCCTATACTGCATTTATCAGTTTTTACCGTTTTACCTTTATTAGTTATGGTTTTAATTACCAATTTTATGATTATTGTACTGCTAAATAAATAAAAAGGTTGAAAAATTAATTTGTTGAAATTATAGAGCATTACTTATAATATACGAGTACATAATATAAATATGTAGCTTATCTACATTTAATTAATCACAACTAATAAAAACAGCAATAAAATGAATTTGCGACCATAGTTCGAAATCTCCCGAGAGCATATTTTACAATCTGAGGAATCAGACTACCTTAATAAAAGTATAAGATGTTATAATTTCTACAAGCTGCAGAACGTTTGCTATTTAATTGTTAAACATTCATTGTTACAATGCTAAATCAGAAAAATTTATTTTCATCCACCAACACCGTCTGGACTCAAACCAGAAAGTGGAAAGATTCTGGTTTGAGTCCAGACGGTGTTGGTGGATAAAAATACATTTTTCTGATTTAGCATTGTAACAATGAATGTTTAACAACTTAATAAAAGTGTCTATTTCTGTGATACCAGTATTATGTGGGTTATGTGAAATTGAGGAACTCATACGCGTTGTATGAATTTAAATTATTCAAAAATAAATGCCTGTTTTTGATGTGTTATAGGAAGAGATAGTTAGAAATAGTGAATTATATGTTATTATAGTGACAGTAATAAATTAGGTAAATTGTAACTTGTTCGTATAGTACGTATTACGATATGCATATATTTACACATATGTAATGTATATTGGAGAGTTATTCGCCCGAAAACATAATAACAGCACATTAAAGCACTGTAAATAGTGAACCTATATTCTAAATGATTTGGCAAACGTTTTCTACATAATGCATACAATTTATAGGTTCTCTAGAGTCTAGAGCAGTGCCACTCAACCTGTAGTTCAGGGCACATTGTCAAATGATTCGCTGTTGCTGTATGAATTTGGTTTTTGTTTGCCTTGATTTAGCTTTGGCCTTTCGTACGTTTTGGTGACGTGTAACATGAAAATGTTAGGGTGTTTTATATTGCATATTTGCAAAATTTTTTTTTTCAATATTTCCCCCCAAAAATGACCCCTATGTTCAAAATTCATTTATTTACGTTACACGTCCGTATTTCGGTCACCGATTTACATATGTGTACCAAATTTCAACTCTATCGGTCCAGTAGTTCGGAGTAAATTGGCTAAAACAGTAGGACGGACAGACACACGAGTGATTCTATAAGGGTTTCGTTTTCTCTTTTTGAGGTACGAACCCTTAAAACCACGCACACTATGCCAACATGGACCAATACGACCAGCACAATGTTCGTGAAGGTTTCCATGCTATTTAACGGAGTAGCGTACATTAGATTAACACCTGCAACAGGCAAGGACCGTCAAAGCAAATCGTGTCGGCCGGGACACAATAATTATGACCTGCAATTCTGTCTGGCCGTGCTAGACCGACTTAATCTTGTATTTTGCCATTGTAGGTGGAGAAGAATGATATCCAAGAGCTCAATGTTGTGACATTCGAAAATATTGAAAGAATTTTTATTGATCTCTCTCCATAATTCAGGAAATAAATTATGGAATTCACCATGTTTCTTGTTTTCATTGATAAGCTGAATCCAAAACCTTCTTTTCTCCTGGCTTCTTTCTCCTCCTTCTCTTCACACAACATAGTCATAATAAAAAAATTCTTCCATCGAACTATACACGTTCATACTGCACACTCACTACTTGAAAACTGCAAAATGTCTGCTGTACACGAAACCTGCACTACTGCTTGTCGTGCAGGTTGCATGTTTGTGCCTTGCTGGTTCGTGCTTGTATAGTGTGCGCAATCTTTAAACCCTTATGATAATGAATACTAATGATACAGTAGAGCCACGATTATCCTAACACTCAAAATTTTCACCCTGTTCGGATTAATGAGGCGTTCGGATTATAGTATATTTTAAAAGGTGTATAGTATGTGTATATTTTAAAAGTTGAAATTAAACAGCTTTTTATAATTGAAAGTGAATGCAAATTTTAATCATTAAGTATTATTTTCACATCTAAGTTTTAGTTGGCGTATTACATGTCTTTTTATGAATTTGTCTAACCACCCTCTACTAGCAACAAACTCTCCGATGCCAAGTCTTTCTGAGAAAAATTTGGCTTTTTCTATCACTATGTCACCTGACAAGGGACAGCTTTTCTTCGCTGCCCTAAAAATCACATAAATAAGGCATTTTCAAGATGGGGGCTCGTTTGGATTATAGAGGCGTTCGGATTATCCGGGGTTCGGATAATCGAGGCCCTACTGTACTTGAAAAAATCTACAAAAATTATTGCACGGCGATTCTTAATTTATTATTTGACCATGTTCTACCAAGTTCCGAGTGAAGAATCATTTCAAACTGTATATATGCTTTAATTTATTGCCAGGCCGTCAACCTCAAAAAAGTTGAAAAACACTGTGTTACATTACATTACGAGCAGCTATTTATTTTGTACGTTGGCGGAGACTAATGCCAAGCTATGTTAATTTTGTGCCCATTATATTATAGACAGATACTCGGCTTGTATATTTATTTATGTTTTATGCATGTGTTGGTATGATGTCTAAATAAGATCAAAACGTTGACAGCTTTTTAATGTATCTATCAATATATTAACTTTTTAACTAATCTTATCATGAATCCGGACTATCGATGCTCCAGAGAACGGTCCGGAGACTCTTGGAGTCCGAAAGAAGTCAACAAAGAAAGAAAACATCAATAAAAATAAAAACCCGGGTCGCAGTGCCAAAACCCTGCCGACAATATAGTGTATTTGTTTGGATAGGGCAGTGTGGTTTTATACTTTTATTATGTGAAATTAAGTTTGTTTTTGGACAAAATAAAAAATTTAACCCCTTAATACACCCCTTAAAATAACATTTTTTTTCTTAATTGTAATATTATTATCAATCTAAAGTCTACACCGAATTAAAGACACCCTTCAATAAATAACTCACTATCGGCAAATTAGTGTTTTCAAAAAATTTGTAAGTCCGGTCCTGTCGGGCCGATTTTATTAAAATTTTAGGGGCAATTTTTAATTACTACTAAAGGGTTAAATGTTAATTTTGAAACGATTCTGAGAATTTTTTCGGTATTTTGGGGCCCAAAAACATTTTTCAACCCCTAAAAACTACCCTTAAAATGCCCCGATATCGCCCATTTTAAATAGGCTTCTTGCGGTGATGGATTTCAATACGTGGGCCAAATTTCGTTAAAATCAATTAACTCTTTCGAAAGTTATTGCCCGCACACACACACACACACACACACACACACACACACACATATATATATATATATATATATATATATATATTTATATATATATATATATATATATATTTATATATATATTTATATATATATTTATATACGTATATATATATATATACATATATATATAAACATTTTCAAAAATGGTGCCAAAGTGTTTAGGAGGTTATGAAACGTCGAGAAATTTTGGTCCGACCCCTAGGTCCCGCCATCCGACCAACGCCAATAGTGTATGTTGCCATATGGCAAATACACTAAAAACATGTGTAAATAAACATTTCTGCGCGTAATGAAACCCACACCATAATGAGTCCTGAAATACCCTGAAATTAATAACAAGTAATTAAAAAACACTTGAAAATTCTACAAATAATTCTTTATTTCTCGACGATCATTTCGGACAATAAGTCCATCTTCAGGAGTACAAAACTTATAATGAGTATAAGTTTTGTACTCCTGAAGATGTCCGAAACGATCGTCGAGAAATAAAGAATTATTTGTAGAATTTTCAAGTGTTTTTTAATTACTTGTTATTATTAATCATGTTCTACCACGTGCCGAGTGAAAAATCAGTGCAAATTATTTTAAACGCCGGAAAGGCAAAACTCGTTAACCTTTATAAAAGACTTTTACTAAATTCGATATTTGTAGAATTTTCAAGTGTTTTTTGTTATTATTAATCATGTTCTACCACGTACCGAGTGAAAAATCAGTGCAAATTACCCTGAAATTATTTATCTTTATTTTTGATATTTTTTTTAGAAATCTCCAGAAGCAATGACTAAAAATATTTTTGAAAATTCGGTAGCCGAATATTGTGATATATAAATAAATTAAAATTCGTACTTCGTTTTTATACAAATATTTGCTGTTTATGATAATATTTATCAAATTTATATATAAATGTCACAGCATGATTTTGATAACCTTGTATAAAAACTGTTTTATATAAATAACATTTCGAATTCTTATTTTGTCTATACATTATTCGATAATTAATTGATAGTGAAATGTTACAATGCTTTGGGAAAATTTTATAATGTCACTCATAAGCACTTCAAATAATTAAGTATTATAGCTTGTTCTTTTGAGTGTGTTTTTATTACACTCATTCACATCAGTAAGTATTCCTGCAGATAAGATTTTACTCTTTTTTGGATAATTAATTGTTTGAGATTAACAATATGTATTATATACTACCAACTGCACTAGACTCGCATTCGGGAGGTACTGGGTTCGAATAAAAAAAATAGAAACTGAACAATTATCTATTGTATCTTTATAGTCCAGGGCAAATCTACGGGAAAACTGGCATATGCGGATTTCTCTTCTGGAATGTGTTCTAGTGTGGTGTAATAGACTCTTTCTAACTTTGTCACATGAAATGAAGTGATTAGAAAAAAGAAAGAGTTGCTATGCTACTACAATTAGAAATAAAGAAAGATTAAGAGAAATTTCACTCATTTCTTCAACTCAAAGATGCCAGTGGAACTAGTTACGCTCAACAATTAGGAAACGTTCCGTGGTCATTTTGGAACTGTTTTGCGCAAGGCTACTTGTGATTATAGAAATTGGAAAAAAATTAATTAATCAAAGTGCGTTAATGGGTGTCATAGATACATATTTTTGCACACAAAATGAAATCTAATTAAATTCCATATTAGTGTTTGTCGGCAAGGTTTTTCATACAAAGTTGAGAACTTGAAACCAACGATATATATTTTTTTATATATACAATATACATATAAGCACGCACACAACTGACACAACAGTTGAAATTATTTTTACTTGATGATTTTAAGTTTTAAATCAAGCCATTATAGTAGACGTGGAATTATTTACAGCAATTACGCTTTAATTACTTTAATAGAGTTTACGACGTATACGTAGTTAAATAAACTTATGTTGTATATTGAGATGTGTTAATAATATGTTTCTATCGACGTCGATTAATTATTTACATGTTGCGTGATGTCTTGTATTACATGTTTACGTAACTCTTATATTATTACGAATTCATTATAATTATTACTTGCATATTCATATCGTACTCATTATAGAGTTTTGAAGTTTTGGGTTTCCAATTTTTCGAATCATCCTTTTCTATATATAGTATGTCTCGTTGATCGTTAAACTAGCTCTTTTCGTGCTTGTCCTCCCGTGCCTTATTTTTTTCAACCGTCATGATATTCCCAAACATAAATACATTGTCGTGATGAGACTGTGCTGTGTTAAATCTATAAAGTTTTTAGTTTGGACTAAGAAGGAACTCCCGTTAAGCCTAGGGCTGCCATATTTGGTTAGGGTCTCATCGGGACGCCTTGGAATAGGAAGTAAAAAAATACGCAATTTTAAGACAATACAAAAATATTTATTTGCTTATTTAGTCAGATACATAATTTATTAACACATTTTACGTAGTGGTAGCGGAAGAAGTACTTGGTGTATTAATTGTATGTTTATTATACTTTTCTGAAGACTTTACTTTTTTCAGCAATGCAGAATTATCTTTAACATAATTATAAAACTCGGAACTATAATAGGTACACAACGGAGGGATTTGTGCGGCAAACGAAGTTGCGTGGGTAGTTAATTATTTATGTTTATTTGCGCAGATATCGTGACTGTTTAGTGTTTGTCGGGAAGTGTCGCTACGTGTCGGGACAGAGGACTCAATAACGGTGACAGTCCCGATATATCGGGACGAATGGCAGCCCTAGTTAAGCCATAGTGTTTTCTTACCTAACATGACAATTGCCAATAATCCCAAGGAGCACTGATTATATGGAAAATCTACTATATGTTGAGTTTCGTTTTGCCAGGCTCTCGGCCTTTAAATTTGATGTAGCTCATTGGTGTTGCCTAAAATCGATATCAAAGATCTTTTAAAATATCGTCATTTTTTCTTAAGGAAAATATATGCCAAGTTATAAATTGTAATTTTTTACATAAAAATTTCTTTATAAAATATCTTTAATACTGCCTTAAAACTTTTACAACTGTGAAACATGCGGTAATTCTTGAATAGGATGTTGTATTGCCTGCAAACTGTTTTTGAAATTTTGTTTTTAATCTTCGGAAATAATTCTTATCGCGAAGTATTCACAAAGCGAGATTTTACTGCACTGTATTGACAATTTAGTTCAGCAGATTAATTTACGGATATATATTTCAATGTACATGTAACTGAAGCATGCAAATTAGAAAGCAGCTAATCATATTATATTTGAAGTTTATTGACTAATGAGTAAACGCCATTACATACTTTGTATACACTATACATTTTAATTATCGTGTAAATAATTAATTATACAAGTGTTAACAATTTTGACATTTAATATATTATGAGGGAGAGTGGACACCGTTAAAAAATTACAAGCTGAATGACTTAATTAGTCAATTTGTTAATTACTTTTGTGAATATAAAATACATACTATGTGTACGTCATGTCATCTTGTCTTTTTTTTCGAAGTAATATAGAAACAAATTGAATCTATGGATAAAAGGCAGAGCCGCCGATGTCGATGTTTTTTTCTATTCTGTGTACAGTGTTATGATGTATGCCATATCTACGTTTTATTTTTACCTAATACATATTTTTTAAATTTATAGTCTGGTCTGTAAGGTCAATGTAAGCATTTACATTTTACAGTACTTTTGGTTTTTTATTCCTTTCCAACAAATCTAAAATGAGACAGAAATTTAACAGCAATGTAAAATTTCACAGAATTTTGACAGAATAGCGTCATTAATTAAACTGTATTTTAAAACGGTCATCCAAAATTTCACCATGCCTCGAGACACCTTCATATACTACATGGACGTTACGAACGACGAGTCGAATGAAATTACTTAACCAGCATAGTTTAAAATTGTCTAAATAAACTCGAAAATATTCGTGAGACGCGCTTGAATGGCCATACCGTTTTAAAATTATTTGATTTTATAATGTACGACTTCAAACGAATTTAATTTAACATGCTATTTGCGACGCATGTGTAGTACCCTAGGCATATGATCAACAGCAGTAAAAAATGGAGAACTGAGCCAAGAAATAAACTAGGCGGCAATTAAATCATTCTATAACTTGGTACTTGTACAAAATGCTAATCAGAAGCATTTGAATCGAAATTGTGTAAACATTCAATGTCTATAAATTTGAAGCTTCCGTCAAAACAAAACTAAAAAATTAAAGACTGTATTTTTTCTGGATTCTCCTAAAAATTATCTTCTCCTATATTTGGAAAATTTCAAAAATAAAGAAATCGTTGCTTTGATTGTTCAATGCTCTTGATGGAATTTGTTTTAAATTGTAATTATAATCTGAAAAAATTGTTTTCTGCGATTTTACTGCATAATTGAAGTAATTATAAACGTATCTAAATCTAAATATTCTAAACAAATATTTTTAATAAAGGGAAAAGTAAATGCGTTACTATCTAGAATTAAATAAAATGTTTTATTTTTTCTCTTTAAAAATATTAGTTCGGGCCTGATATTCTTGTTTGTGTTTTTCTAGATTCATTATAATTTGCAATAAAATAAATTTACAACCATTACATTTGACATAAACATCGATGGTAATTTATGTCGTAGATGTTCAAATTTTATTACCTCCTCAAATAATCTGTTATATTAATAACGTAACGTCAACGGATAACTCCTAACGTTATCTATTATAATGCACACTGTTTAAACATTGACGACATTTATTTAATCTAGTAATTTGTTATTTTTATTACCACTTCAAATCCGTTAATTAATATTTATTTAATTGATTTTTTAAAAGATAAGAGCTTTTTATGGAAATTGAATTTGAGATTATAGTATTTCGTGGAATTTCGCTATCTATTTGTGCCTAGAAATTTATTTTTATTTTGCATATAATTAACGGTTTCACACTAATAGAGTAAAGTAAATTCCAGCGAAGTTTCAGATAAGGTAAGGTTAATTTAATATAAAAACAGGTTTGTTGAACAAAACGTTTGTTTTTTAATGTTCGGTGCTACACTGACTTATGAAATCACTTCAGTGTTTTTAAAATGTTCTTTTTATTAATTTTATTACAGTTTAGTCTTAATTAATTATTTTAATTTCATACCATTTGATAAATTCATTTTTTTTTTCAATTTACAAATAAAATAGCTATCGAAAAAAATCATTACACCCAAGTATAGGACTCGAACAAAATGATCCTGCGATTATGTGTCGCCTGTTCTACTGACATATGATTGAGCTAGCGCGGTTGGTTACTACAGTTCCCTATTCCTATATACTAGTTTCACGTTCATTCATTAATTTGATGAAGAAAAATATTTATCAATTAATGCTAAAAACAGTTGATTCATGCGTTGCCATCATGTACAAATTTTAAACGCAATCGGTTAACGGAAAGTGGGTAAAATTTTCATAACTAAATTTGAATTTGATCCATATATGTATACAGACATGATTTTGGACTGTAGAAAACCATTGAAAAAAACTGTGCTGTCTTTTCGACACCACGCGAGCACTCCAAGGTTAAATTGGAGTAAGTCTGTATAGCATAAATTACAGCACAGTAAATAGTTTATTGTCATGACATGACTCTTCTATGGTATCTTCTAAGAACACGTCTATATACACGTGGGGAATGCATTGTGTGTTACAAACACACTGATAATTTTATATACGTACATAATATATAAAATATATTATCGTGCGGTTTCCCATATTAACTGCTTTGGCCGACGGCGACTAGCAGCTTTAATGATAGGTCCGAGTGTTAAATTTTAATAGCGCCTATTTATATCACATCCTGGCCTCAGTTCTGTTACTTCAATACATGTGAAACGCTGCATCGGCTCAAATTATATCATCCCGTCTAACTCCCACTCAACTAAATGGCGTCATCATATCGTTGGATCTTTCTCTCACTTACGCTGTTTCACATTAAATCTGTTCTTTTTTAGCGTAACGATCCACGTTTATTTACGAGTTTCTCTCGCTCTTGTAACTGCAAGACTGTGTGAAATGTAGTCATTTTCACTTAATGCCTTGGATTTTTATGGGCATCTTTTTACAGTTTTACGATTTATTTTATGTTTCTTATTCGGTGCGTAGTTTTTATTTCTACAACATTTTTTTGTGTATAATCGACTTTCTTTGTAGTATTTATTTTTCTAGCTAAAAAGAAATACCTACTTCTTTGTGCATTTGTGTCAGCAGCTGCCTTCATCCGAGCTTAAACCACTAACAATTATATTATGCCCCCAAGACTTGTGTCCCTTTACTGCGTAACGACACAGAGCGATAATTGCGAGAATTCGTAATATTTATTTAACATATTCGTATGTCTAACCATAGATAAATTAGAGATCTCTGATAATGCTTTTTTATGATATCAAAATATGGTGAATAAATATCAGAATCACGTCATGGCGATATCGCCTTGTATTTTCTCATACAATAGTTTTTATTAGACATTTTACTACAGGCTACGCACAAAAAATGTGTTTAGTGTGTCTTCTGATGATTCGATTTTGCCCCATATTTACCTATTTTTTCCTATAATACGGTTAAATATGAAAAAAAACTTCCGGAAAAAGCAAACTGATATACAGGCACAGAAAAATTTTAAAAATGTCCAAATCGGTCTACGTATTCTGTAAACTGTTGGTATTGTATATCTAAGCTTGATTGAATTATTGTAAAACATAAAGAAACATTTTATCTGTAGATATACTGATTTTTCTTATCCTATTAGCACACAAATTATTAAATTTATATTTATAAATTTGAGTAAGCATTGCAAAATATTTTTTTATGTAAACCTTAGTCTTAATAATTAGCATGTTTCTATTTTTGACAGAAAGTTTATTTGTAGAACCCAAATCAAATGTTCCCAGTTCAAACATGAAATGTTTGTTGAGTCGCTGAATAAATATTTCTTTTCTAAATTTATTCGTTGGCACATTTTTTTTAATATTTTAAGGCAATTCAACGGATATTTCACAGTTTAATTCAAAAACGTTTTATGGATTTAAGGCGATTTCCTGTTATACAGAGAATTTTAAATACGGATATATGTACATTGTAAAATGTTTTTTTAGCTTATCTTCTATTATTTCTTCTCTTGTTTTGTGTATTTTTCTGTTGGTGTATTTGTTCAACCGCATATTTATATTTTAAAAATTTATTATTGTATTGGCGTCTTTATTATCTTTTTTGTAAGCTGTGCATTTAATGTATACCCTGCCAGATGTATAAACAAGAAAATACTTTTACCTGACTTTTGTAGCAGGGGGAAGATAATAATCTGCTGTTAACACAGCGGGGAGCAGTATAAACGAGTTTCGACCCTATAACAAATTATTTAAAATATAGGCGTCAGTGAATAGTCTTTCATCTAAATTTTTAATCAGCCTTTGGAATAAAAGCGACCAGTTGATTGAAAGAATATTGAAATGCTGATAGTTTTTGTGTCCAATAATTTCAAATTGATTCTGAGGTAAAAAAACTGTTAAGTAATACTATAGTAACCTACTGCCAGACTATGCTCGTCGCTCTGCTCATCGCGTTGTCGCGATGTTGCCCTAAGCGGCCAGACACTGCTGTACTCGCGACGCTCCGCACTCGGCTTTCGCCTTTCGGCAATGGAGGTCGATACTGTGGCAGCGTGCGCACTATGCCTTTCACTTAGACCGCTTGATGCGTACTGAGTGGCGCGGGAGTATGTGGCCGGCTTACTCGTGCTCTTATTGCCGGTCCTTTGACTCGCGCACAAAAAACCGACAATCAAGGGAGTACTGGGCATGACGTGCGGCATGACGAGTAACGCGGCCACACAACATCTCTGCCTCCTTTCCTCGCTACTTCTCATGCCACTCGTCGAGTGTGTGTGGGTAGTGTCGTGATGGGTTATATATTCCGACGAGCTGCGACATTATGTTTAAAACAAGAGCAGCGAGTTTCAGCAGTCACGTAATAACATTATGCACGAGGCATCTTTGCACCTACCCCTTATAAAATAGCAACTAGCTGTCACTTGATATTCGAAAATTTTGACAGTTGACGTGTAAACAAACGTCAATTTTACTAGTAGGTTATTGAGATATAATGAGTTTACAATTTAATACCCATATATTTTTTCTAATATTGCATTTTAACGTTATGTGAAATAATGTATGTTTACTAACTATAATCATCTATTTGTAATTAATTAATTAATGTTTTTGCCAGGAGGTGGTATTGTTATAAATATTACCTATAAGAGATATTATGAGAATGTTTTCTCTTCATAGTTTTGGCTTGGTTAGTCTACCTAACTGCCTCCTACTGAATACGGAAACGGAAATACGTGGTTCGGCCGGAGTCACGCCGTTTACGGCAGTAGTATATTAAGTTATTACAAATACATAACTGATATGGTAGTTTTTCAAAAAGAATATAGAATATAGGTGTCATCAATTCACTGCTATACCATGAGAAAACATTTACAATCCCTGTCCATTTTGATGAAATATCTTTGTCATAATGCACATCAATGCATATACTATCCCATACACTCTCAGTAGGGTAGAACGGGGCTAGTTGAGCATAGCATTCGAAGCATTAATGCATAACAAAATGCCTTGGGCTATGGTTATTTTTTATTTTAATTGATACATGCACGATGATATGAATGTACTAAATGCTATATTATATGCATTTAACTATAGTTATATCGATTGTAAATGCAATTTTATCTTAAAATTAATTTGTCTTGTCCACTTCTTAAAACACTGATTCATATTTTTCTGTCTTTTTTTTCTTAGGCATATGTTATGTGTACGAAATTCCAGAATAATATTACATTGCTATTGAAAGTTTAATAGACTATGTTTTATGTATGACGTGGGTTGTTTGATGTATTTTATAGTTTTTGAATTGTATAGATACATAGATTATGGACCTGAAAATTAGTACTACCGAAATGTTATATTGCGACAAAAATATCAAAAAATGTCTGATTCCTGATCAATTTATCAGCAGAATTCAGATTGCATAAGATCAACCACTCATTTTTAATACGCTTATATTGGTTTCCGTTTATGCTGAATGAATGTAAAAAAATCTTGTATCTTTACCCTGTTCCAAATGTCTAATTAATCTGAAATTGTACAGTCGTGTATAGTTTTGGTGGCAATACAATATTATGATATTAGGCCATAATATTTATGTAACTAATTGCTATCTATAATGTTTTATACATACTTGATAAACAGATATTTTTCGTCTTGATAATTTTTCAGCCTTACGTCCTGTTTCGCTTTAATTCATGTCAGTCTCAGCGAGAATGTTTCTCATACTCTGAAAAGCGACAAAAACGGTACAGCTGATTAATATTTCTAGGAAAAATAGATTACCTAGATTAGTCAATGGTCATACTACAGGTAGATTTTTTGTAGTTACTCTCAAAAGTCAAGTAGTTTCTATTGTAAGAACATCTGAAAAGTATTATAAATTATTATTGCAGCGGTGTTTACTGTTATTATGTATAATAAATGTGAAATCTGACAGTACTGTTAATTTTTACAATATAGATTCAGAACACATTTTTTTACTTTTTTGTACGTTTCACGTTCATCACTTTATTAATTAACATACATTTTAGTATTCTGTAAAATCACTCATCTGCAGTGTAACTAATACAAGTTGATTGCAAAGATAACAATACAAAGTATGGTGTGTTCGTAGAAACAATAAAACTTAACATGCAGCGTGATTTGTTAGCCAATAGCGTGTCGTAATTCATAAGTTCAAATAATGCAATTGTATTTTACTGCACAAATCATTCTTTTGAATTATACACATAATTATTTCTAACGTTTTAATGATCACTTTTTAATCAACACTTAATGTACATTCCTACAAATATATAAAACAATATTGTTATGGTTGCTTTTGTCGTGTTTTCTAAATGGTAACTAATTTCGCTGTTTAATCAGCATTGCATATACCTGTATTATCGGTTTCTGTGTAACCACAGTACGTATTTTTTGTTTTACTTTTGAAGTTATAAAAACATTGTTGAGGCAGTTGCTAGTATTTTAATCATGCGCACGAACTTATTTTACCAGCAGGATAAGTACTATCTGGAACTGGAAGGGACGAAAACGAATTCCTACAGATATCGTTGGGATAAAGTTAATCAGAAATATGAATATGAATAAAAGCACCTGTATCAGAAGAAACACCCTTGTTTTATTGATAAAAATAACAAAATAGCAGTAACGCAATCCTTGCAATTATACACGTACATATGAAGAATTGTTTCAAAATGTTACGTGACGTAAAATGAAATAACGCACGTAAAACGAAGACTACCGATATTATAAAACAAGTATCGACTATTATTGTAATCGACCCTTTAACTCAGTAAAAAATGACTTATATCGTATCGTAATGTAATCAATTGTCTTTATATAGTGGTGTGTTTCTAAACTATAAATTTTTGACCTAAATGAATTTCTGGTACGACATTCAAAGATAAAAGTGCGTACTTCAAAAGTGCATTTAACATTGACATTTTCCGTGATTTCCAAGGCAATTCAGTACTAAAAGAACTTTAAGCGTTTAAAGTCATACCAGAAACCCAACATATTAATGCTAGGTTTGCAGAAACCATTGTTAAAAATTTTCATTTGGCAATGACCTTAGATTGCGATAATATAATTACGGGTTTTATCCATGCAGAAGACGAGTGTCGTGAAACTCCCTGCCATGTAGAAAACCAAAACAGGTGATTGATCTACATTCTACAGAGCAAACGATAGCTTTTCAAGCTACATTATAATTAATATGCGTACAAAGAGATTGTTTCGAAGTGCACATTATACAAAGAACTATGGCGAATACCTGTACGTATACGCCGTTTAAAAAATATCGCTTCAATCGATCAATTGTTTTTCGAGAAGGGTCGGTTTTAAATTCTTTAATACTTTTTTCTCATTGAGAAATAATATTATGTGGTTACATTCTAAGGCTACTGTCAAATAAGATTTTTTGACAATCCTTTTTGCAACCCAGCATATAAATCTATTAAGTTGTATGGACTCCTTTTCAAAAATTTGCGTTATTAAACACAAATTTTACATCAATGGAAAATGGAAACGTGCCTTACATGCGTTTAAAGTGTTATATGTACTTACGTTGTTATATTACAGAATAACTTAAGTCTAGCCATGGAGACTGCTGTTAAGATTTTCAAGAATATTAATACTTGTACCTTTAATGCCGATCTACATGCGCTGAATATGCTTTCTTTTAACGCAAAGTGGGGTATATACTTGTTTTTGGCTGTTATCCATTAAGGATTGCAATCCAGCGGCATTTTCAATCCAGCTGGATTTATGCTGTATGAAAGCAAATCCAGCTGGATTACTGGTTTGCTGGATCCCTATTACCCACTGTTAAAATAGTTAATAGACTATATATAGGGATAGATACATAATTATATTTAGTTAGTCTAAGATAAAAAAAATCTGACGTTAACAAAAAGTATAAGATATCTGGTATCTATATATATCCGCAAAACATTCACATTGTTACAATAATAATAGCAATGAATGACAGTTATTTCATACACACACGCCATGACAGCTTGCCCGTCTCTGTGAATGAAACAGTTTACTGTCGAACACTGTTTTATTCATTTACCTAAGTCATTTATAAAGTGGATGATGCTTCGGTATGGTCGACTTGATTGAAATCTTTCACATTTTACTATTCTTTTTGTCAGTAATTTACGAGTATGTACTAAGATATCAATAATATGTCAATACCTATACTCACACTCTAACTTCAATTTAAAGATTGCACAGAACTTGACCCCAGCGAAGCCGGGTTCGCAGCTAGTTACATAATAAAACTATCGGTAACAACAATTAAAAAACCCGGGTCGCAGTGCCCAAACCCTGCCGACAATATAGTGTATTTGCTAATACAGGCAGTCTGGTTTTATTACATGAACTTAAGTTTGTTTTTGGTCAAAATAAAAAATTTAACCCCTTAATACACCCCTTAAATTTATAGTTTTTTTCTTAATTGCAACATTACTATCATCGAACATCTACACCAAAATAAATACACCTTTCAGTAAATAACTCACTATCTGCAAACTGGTGTTTTCATAAAATTTGTAAATCCCGTCCTGGCGGGCCGATTTTTTTCCAATTTCGGGAGCACATTTTAATTGCTACTAAAAGAGTAAATTTCAATTTTGAAACGATTCTGAGAATTTTTTCGGTATTTTTAGGCCCAAAAACTTTTTTCAACCCCTAAAAACCACCCTTAAAATGATCCGATTGGGCCCATTTTAAATAGGCTTCGTGCGGTGATGGATTCCAACATGCGTGCCAAATTTCGTTAAAATAAATTAACTCTTTCGAAAGTTAAAGCCCGCACGTATATATATATATATATATATATATATATATATATATATATATATATATATATATGTATATATATATATATATATATATATATATATATATATATATATATATATATATATATATATATGTATATATATATATATGTATATATATATATATATATATATATACATATATATATAATTTTTCCAAAAATGGTGCCAAAGTGCTTAGAAGGTTATCAAACGTCGAGAAATTTTGGTCCGACCCCTAGGTCCCGCCATCCGACCGACGCCAATAGTGTATGTTGCCATATGGCAAATACACTAAAAACCCGTTCTAATAAATAAATTTTAACATATTTTGTTTTAAAAACTGCACCTATAAGTATTTGTTGTATCTTTCAGGTATTTTATTCATATATATCTTTCATTGCATATTTTACTGATGCTATTGGTTAATGGTTTATTAATAACTGTGGCTTGGTGGGTTCTTTTTTCATTTAGAAAATATATTGATAAGGAAGTAGAAACAAACTGATTACGAGTTTTTTGCAAGTTTTGTTGTAATGATATATAGATAGTAATAAAAATAAAATTGTAAAATTTTCTAAGGAATTTTTTTGTTTTATTACTAGACCGTGAACTTCGGTTTATACTGACTTTTTTATTATTTTTTTCTATTTCTTGCTAGAAATTATGTCTGTGATTACAACTTTTTATATATATATAAAAACCCGGGTCGCAGTGCCAAAACCCTGCCGACAATATAGTGTATTTGCTGATACAGGCAGTGTGGCTTTATTATGCGAACTTAAGTTCGTTTTTGGGTAAAAAAAAATTTTTACTCCTTAATACAGCCCTTAAAATAACATTTTTTTTCTTAATTGCAATATTATTATCAATCGAACCTCTATACCAAATTATATGCAACTTTCAGTAAATAATTCACTATCTGCAAACTAGTGTTTTCATAAAATTTGTAAGTCCGGTCCTGTCGGGCCGATTTTATTAAAATTTTAGGGACCCTTTTTAATTACTACTGAAGGGTTAAATTTCAATTTTGAAACGATTCGGAGAATTTTTTCGGTATTTTGGGCCCCAAAAACATTTTTCAACCCCTAAAAACTACCCTTAAAATGGCCCGATTGGGCCCATTTTAAATAGGCTTCGTGCGGTGATGGATTCCAACATGTGTGCCAAATTTCGTTAAAATAAATTAACTTCTTCGAAAGTTATAGCCCGCACACATATATACCTATATATATATATATATATATATATAAATATATATATATATATATATATATATATATACATATATATATAAACATTTTTAAAAATGGTGGCAAAGTGTTTAGGAGGTTATGAAACGTCGAGAAATTTTGGTCCGACCCCTAGGTCCCGCCATCCGACCGACGCCAATAGTGTATGTTGCCATATGGCAAATACACTAATTAATCTTATTAAAACTTATCAATGTCTTATTAAAAATACAATTCCTCTTTTTTACATGGTTTATGAAGCCTATCTATTTTAATTACATGTTATAGAAGGCACACAACAAAATAAATTACATACTAATTGACACTTGTCAGTCATGGATCGCAGCTTATCGCATACATAATATGTTATTAGTGTATTTGCCATATGGCAACATACACTATTGGCGTCGGTCGGATGGCGGGACCTAGGGGTCGGACCAAAATTTCTCGACGTTTCATAACCTCCTAAACACTTTGCCACCATTTTTAAAAATGTTTATATAAATATATATATATATATATATATATATATATATATATATATATATATATATATATATAGGTATATATGTGTGCGGGCTATAACTTTCGAAGAAGTTAATTTATTTTAACGAAATTTGGCACACATGTTGGAATCCACTACCGCACGAAGCCTATTTAAAATGGGCCCAATCGGGCCATTTTAAGGGTAGTTTTTAGGGGTTGAAAAAAGTTTTTGGGGCCCAAAATACCGAAAAAATTCTCCGAATCGTTTCAAAATTGAAATTTAGCCCTCCGGTAGTAATTAAAAAGTGTCCCTAAAATTTTAATAAAATCGGCCCGACAGGACCGGATTTACAAATTTTATGAAAACACTAGTTTGCAGATAGTGACTTATTTATTGAGGGGTGTATTTAATTCGGTGTAGACGTTAGATTGTTAATAATATTACAATTAAGAAAAAAATGTTATTTTAAGGGGTGTATTAAGTGGTTAAATTTTTTATTTTGCCCAAAAACAAACTTAATTTCACATAATAAAAGTATAAAACCACACGGCCCTATACAAGCAAATACACTATATTGTCGGCAGGGTTTTGGCACTGCGCCCGGGTTTTATTATTATTACGGATACTATATAAAGTTGAGAAAAATATTTATATAAGGTTCACAAATAACCTATCTGAGGTCAACGTGACAAAATGTACGTTGTGTAAGGATTTTATCACTTCTGTAATTTTTGTCATTTTATTTTGGAATTAATAGGTACATATTTTTGCCATCTTAGAAAATATTATCTGTGACCAAAAGGAAAAAGTGTCCGTATCGAATTTGCAGAAAAATAAGATTAACTAACCGTTACCCGCGTCTTCGCCCGCGATTGAGATGAGACAATGTTATATAGCTTTTTATATATAGTTTTTATATATATAGTTTTTATATATCTTCACGTTCCGTATATCTGTTTGTTTGTAATTAATTGTAATCAAAATCTTCATGTTTGAGGTTTTGATGAAATTATTATCGAAAGATATTACAATATTCGCCAAGGAACCAGTGTATAGCCAGCTTGCTTCATTGGAGTAGGGGGAAGGAAATATTTGCCAGTGACTTTGGGGCCAGTCTTGGCATGTGTGTGGCCGTAGTCTTACATTAGTGTTACAAATTATCGAAAATGTTTGGCAGTTTTTCAAAGTAACTGACTAAAGTGGAAACGCCGGTCGTCGTCTTAATATTCATGTATCCGAAATATCAAGCAACATACATTGCCGCGCATGATGAAAATAAAAACCCAGCAGGAAATTATTGAGATAATCAGCCTCACACACGTCATTAGCGGTCATAAAAACGCCACTCGTTTCATTTCTTTACATAACTATACACATAATACTTATGTTAGTGTAATTCTCTTGCTATGGATATGATGGAAGAATATTATAAATATAACCACAGCGATGAGTCGATTTCTATTAAGCATTACGTAGACAGCTGATACGTAGGTAGGCATTTATTTTTTGTCTACTATCTCCCACCGAGAAAAAATAATTCCTCAGTTGCCGGCCGTCTTGATTGAAGTTTTTGTACACGGACGTTTTAATACTATGCTGTAAAAAACTATGCTGCATTTACATAATATACAGTAGAACTGTTGTATTTTTAGCTGCTTCTTGATCCTCACTTCATGACAGTAATAAACTAATCATAAGAAAACTTCATTAATTAGAGGTTAAACGTTCCCTAACGCATTTTCCATTGGCTGAGCAACGTAGGAGGAGACACTTTGCATGAGAAGTAGGGACTAAAAAATAGAAGAATATACGTGAGTAAAATGAGTTTGAAAATAGATGGTGTTGAAAATACATGAGTCCGATTTGGAAAACTATATCTTCTGACAAAAGTTTAAATTATGTTTCTATAAATGTTTAATCGCTTTTAAGTGTAGTTTCTAAATGGTTTCGTTATAAAAGATAAAATTTTGATTTTTTTTGTCAAGCAGAACAGTTGATAGGCCTGTTTTTGTAACTAAATCCATATTTTACAAGGATGGTGACACTGACTTGATTCCTAATTTTGCACAAAGTTTCAATTACTTATACTTATAGTAATTTGTTTGTCTCTTAGCCTGCGCAATATTTATTTTAGAAAGTGACAAATTTAACAGCCCTGCTTTAACATTTATGACACATATTAGGCTTGGTGAAACCATTAAATTTGTTAGTTTTGAATTTATAATTGCTGTTAAACCTGTATCACCGTACTAGGTGGGTATTTGGTGGCATTAAATAAAAATTCATATTTAATGTGAATTATTTTATATACGAAAAATTTTCACTGCTGTTTATGTTTAAATGTCATCTTTTATTAAAAAATTGCAAACATCGTGATGTCACTTAACTGACAACGGTATTTCCTTATATCAGTTGTCATTATGCAGTGTAATTTTGCAAGTTATATATCATAATAAAATTGATGTTTCTTTTACAGTTTATGTTCGTACTTCCTTATTTCATCAGTCAAATATACTGATTTACGAAAAGGAAACCATAAACGATAATCACAGAATGTCTCGCAGTAATTGGTTTGTCATCATCCATTACTATTGTGGGAAATCGCTAAAGAATATGAATATATGTGGCACGGTTTAGTTTTCGCAAAATAAATATTTCATATAAATAATTAACAGTATATTATAAAAACCACAGAAAAATAATTATTTCTTAATTAGATTACATTATTGTCAATTAATTAAACTGTGATATTTAGATTTTTTAATAGATTGTCCTTTACTTTGACAAGTAATTAGCTAGGGCTAGTTTTGATGATGTTGGCCCAAATGAAGAGAAAATTTGATAAATAAAGAATATAGGGATATTTATATTTAATGAGGTTAAAAAAGAAATTACGTTGCATTTTATGTTAAAATCGTTTAAAAACTAAATGCTATAACGTACAAACAAATAAAGCAATTCGTTTTAACTCTGTAATATAAATAGTCAAATATTAGTTTTGTTTTAATTCCTTGAAAATAAAGTGTTTTATTTTAAACCTATTTAAATATTTACACAGAATTTGTGGAATATTTCTAGACATACAACGACGTTTCTAATTTCTGTTTACTATGAAAATAAATACAGTGTAAATGGCGCCAGATGAAATATCACTAAAATGTATAAAATATTTAGTAATACCAAAGCATATTTCTTTTATGGTAATATCGTTGAATAAGAAATATTGTTGATTTACCAGTATTGATACTAATCAATGGTAATTATCTGTGTGTCAGTATTTTATTTATTTTGAATCATGTTCTTTGTATATAGATCTTTCTGGTATGACAGAGATTGTCTTTAGTTCTTAATGCTTATTGCTTTAGCTAAGAGCTGTTACCGTAATTACCTATATCTCGCACATACTAGAAATACGGGACTATGAGAGTATTTTAAGTATATTTTTGGCAAAAGCTTCCGAACTATTTTACTTGCAGTGCCTGACATTTTTTAAATTCATTTAGAATTTTATTTTCTGTGATGTATCTTTTTAAGTTAAAAATTCAAATCAGGGCGCACAGACTGCGTCGGCCAAGTTCTCGCAAAGCACTGTGCTCTATATTTACACGAACCCCCCTATCTCCGATTCTAGTTACTTCAAAGAACTGTTTTTTTTTGGAGGGATTAAGGTTACCATAAAGAAGTAGTATTCCAAATTTCATACGTCTAGGTGAAATAAATAATAGTTTCCAAGACACCAGTGTCCAGAAATCACGATTTTGGGCATTCATTAGTTGACTGACTGACTGACTGATAGATCATTATAATTTACGAGCATCTAGCCAGTGCTGAGAGCATCAATCCATTTGAATCAACCGATCGTCCGAAGATTACTCGCGTGTACATGTGTGATATATGAGGAAATGTGGTACATAACTATGATATAATAAAGATATTACGTGTGGAGATTATATTTAAGTGAATAAGTAAGACCATAACTTTGCAAAAAGTGTTGAAACCCCACCAAAAACATAAATGTGAAAAAAGGGCAAGTTCAGTATAAAGAACAAGTGGGTTTGCCGGGGGGAAAAGAACTGAGATCTAAGAAGGTGCCAAGTTTTCACTTGACAAGTTTTTATGTTGTATGCTATAAATAATTAATGACACGTGTATGTAAACTTGCCACGTGTAAACTTGGCACCTTCTCAGATCGTACTTTTTTTCGGCAAATCTGGCAAACCTACTTGTTCTTTGTATCGAGCTGGGACATTTTTTCACATTTATGTTTTAGGTGGGTTATACTTTCTCAGATTATAACTTAAAAAATGAAGACTACCTACAAATCCAATAAGAACTACATAATGATTAAGTCAAATTTATATTAAATGATGACATTGATAATGCGTGAAAATCTGTTCGGAAGTGCCAAGGTGTGTACGTAAAGAGCTTTGTAGCGAAGTCCGGTGACGTTCCAAGCGTTACAGTTATTTCGAATAATTAGTTTGAGGTCATGAATAATGTAACGTTAACCGCAGGCTATCTTTACCCTTATCACGGCTATCCACTGGGTGTCAGATTAGTTAAGTTGGTTGGGGGGCGGTGCGCGAGACCGAAGTAGTTTGGCGACAATACACTGTCGTGGTGGGATGGTGGTGACACGGCGGAAGTTGGGGCCCTAATCTAACGACGGTCATCAACACAACTTGTAATACACACTCACACAAACATACATTATAGTGTTTCGTTTTGAACGTATACAACAGATAGCACTAAATAAATTAACGCGGTTTATGTACTACAATCTGAACAATGCAGGTGGATAGGTTTATTGCCACGTTTAAATGAAGTACAGTGTAACCTTAATATAACGAACCTCAATATAGCGATTTCCTCGATTTAAGAAATTTTTCGAAATCCCTAGAACTGCCCGTAAGAGTTAATGCATTACGAATATTTTTGGTTAAAAACCTCTTTATAACGAATTTTCAATCATTGCAGGATATAAATAAAAAGTAGAATTTACCTCTATTTAACGATTTTTGTCAACTTATAACCTTTACATAACATATCCTACCAATCAATCACACACAATTCCACAATAACAACAACAATTCTTGCCTCGACAAAGAAAAAATTAGACATCGCTAAAGAGTTCGTAATTCCCGCAAATACATTAGCTACAATTTTAAAGTTTAAAGATAAGTTTACAGAAGAAAACAGGTTTTGCTACCTTGTTAAAACTATATAAGACCAACTTAACATCTATATAAGAAACTTCATGATAACAAATTACTTGGTATAACGAATATTTTTTAATTTCCTTCAACTTTGTTATATCGAGGTTGTACTGTATTTGAATACAGGTTGCCATTTCAATGAGTAAGTAGAATGAAGGATCTATAGTCTCTTGTTTGGATGGTATCTGGTTTGAGCCCCGGCGGAGTGTGGATTCCGCCAAAAAACTAATTTTTCATTGAGGTACAATAATTCCAAATGATTATTGGTACATATTGTTTAATTTTTCTTGTCCCACCCCTTATAAAATAACAGGCATGTATGACCCATCACACATTTTTGCGGTAACGTAAAATGCAATAGTAATTTAAATATTTTTCAGTTTGTGTGTCGCTACTTAGCCAAGCTATTCGTTAGGTATGTGAGCCTAATATAATACATTTTTGAGTATAATCTGATTTTGTGATAATCCTAAATATAATAATATGTTAAATATTGTAAAGGTACCTGAGCAAAGACAAAATGTCAGTAAATAGGTAGTTTTTCTATAATACTTTTGCCTCATTCAAATCGGCAGTTTTTCCTTTAGTGTGAAGTAGAAAATATTTCTTACGTGTGCTTTTCTGAAACGTGTTTGACCATAAGATATAACTTGTAGTAACTTTTTTATCTTGAAAAAAATATTCAGATGGAATTTTAATGAGTGTCTGTGGACGATAACCGTAGAAAATGACTGTTTTATCAACATAAAAACAACACAAAGAGAACAGACACAGTTACTGTGAGAGATTTATAAATACATTGTAGTGTTTAACATAACGAAACATTTGTGTGATTTTTGAAATATTATTTTACGTTAGAAATTGTGAAACGTTAGTTATTCAATAATAAAAAAAATGTATTTTGAAGGATTTCTTTTAAATTCAAATGTTATGACGTTTTGTCAATTTTTTAATTGCGACAAATAAAATTCTATTGTATTCTATATATACAGACACGCACACACACATACATGTATTTTTGTTAATTAACATGCGTTTACTTTCTACAGATCAGCACCGTGAATGACCCCGTATCAAAAAAATCCGAAAGTGTAGTAAATTTTTTTAACTGTCTAATAACGTTACATTTTACTATAAAATGATTTTCGAATGAAAGTACAAAATATCTTCTAGTTCATTAAATAATGTTAATACATCTTTCGTCCACTACCATATTTTTAAATACTCTTCTTTTTGCTTGTTTGAAATGTTTAGCGTTTTGTACGTCAACTGTTCTAAATCTCAGAACCTAAATCAACGTGCCCCTAGGAAGGTTTATGACTATATTATTTATTATTCTATTATTTTTTAAACACCTTGTGTCTGTCATTTTGTTTTTGTATGATTTTTAGTTTTTTAGTTGCTTTCGGTTTTATTAATTACTTACAGTTCATCCTGAAATTGTAGGTATAATAACTTGATAATTCTATGATACCAGTGGAATCAGTCAAAAACTTCAATCGAAAATGATTTATTGGTAAAATGGTCACCACGGTATAGTTTGTACGACTAAATTAATAAATAGTAGGATAGCTACAGTTTACTATAATTGTTAAGAAACACCCATTGTTACAAAGCTATATTAGAAAAAAATATTTTCGAGCACTATTTTTTACTCTTCGTATTTCAGGATAAACATAACATCATTTATACAATGTAATTGTTTAACTGTACAATGTAATACAACGTAATTGTGTAATATTATTTTAAAGCAATGTTTCTAATTTTTTGTTCTTTTTTATTGCAGGTAAGCCGTTTTTACTTGACAAGTTTTTGTATCATTAGAGCTTGAGTACTGGTAAGACACAACATAGTATTTTGTAATAGTTTTTTCAAAACATCACGCTTTACAATAGTACTTTTTTGTTACGGCAGATTATTTACAAGCTGTTTGTGAATATTGGATCAAAGCTATTATTTTAACCTAAAGTATAATTATTTTTGGCAGAATATTTAATTTCAAAACAACAATTTAATATTTAAATTTCCGACTAGTTTTCAGTGAGCGTCAAAAGAAATAAATCATTTTCACCTAAACTCAATGATACTATCCACTCTGATTGCTTGTAACTCTAAAAAGTTTGAAATTATCGATCTAATATTTAAATCATGCCTTAGAGCATTATTTACTTTTTGTTTAAAATTTGATAAAGATCATAAATACAGCGGTTAAAAAGTACCTCACAGTTAACTCGTGAGTTCCCCAACAAAGCATTAATTTTCAGTTTAATAATTTTCTATCGTGAATTTGATAGTTTTCGAACTATTTTCAAATAACTAGTTTATAGACCTTTCGCAAACTGGTTAATTTCATAGGAAACATCTGATAGGGTCGCATATCCAGAAATATTCGATATGGCGTAGTCTAAAAATATGCCTAAATTAATTCTTCATCAAAGACATAATTTTGCCAAATATTAGCACATATTCGCCGTATTAGATATAAAAAATGTTGACCATTAATACTCGACGAAAATATTTTTTTTTGAATACATACCTAATAGTCATACTTTCGTAATGTTAGTAATAGTCTCAGTCAGACCCAATCGTCGAGCAAAGTCTGTGACAGCATTGGGGCAGACAAATGGGGAGCTCTAGTTATTATTCTCCAGGACATATTATGACATAAGAAACTAGTAAAAAAAATGAAAAATTAAAGCGGTCAACACGTGGTGACAGGATAATATGATGATACGAAAGTACTTATTGAGACAAACATTTAGATTTATAGTCGATGATAAAGAAGGACAATCCAAGAAAATTCCCGGAACTTGTCAATATCCCAAAATCCGACAGAATAAATGCAATAATAATTAATTGTGGGTTCTCCTATCTGTTTGCCTCAATGTGAACTCGCATAAAAGTTTGCAATGTATTTGATTCATAAAAAAGGTGGGCTCTCCGTTTTCTTTTTGTCATGTTTATAATTACATTTACGTAGGTATGTATGTAAAAAAAAATTGCTACTCGATATTCACGCTCTCCCAAATGTTCAGAAGATGTGAAACTATATTTTACACAACACAGTGCAGAAGTAAAACTGGTATAATTGCAAAAAAACGTAATACTGACACTTACCGCAGGGATTGAACCTACGATCCTTTAGGGTACGTGGCAACCACTTATACCTTTCACCAAGTACCTACAGCGCAATATTGTACGACTGATTTTCAGAGTATACGGTAAACGTACACTTTCAATCTCATAAATCGATTGTACCCTACCGCGCTAGAAGAAGTTTTAATTAAAAAACGATGATCTAACAACACTATATTCTATAATATAATAATAATATCATGTATACCTAATAATAAATTAAATTATACGATTTGACATCAGTGAAAATGTTTTCATTACCTTGGCCTGTTTCATTAATATACTATGCATACAGGCAATTTTTTGTGGTACATTATTTGTAAAATTACTAAATTATACTAACTTTTTATACATGAATATCGTCATTAAATAAATGTCTATTAATTTATCACCTTTTAAATACTTGACGATTATTTGCTAACCTTGCGTGTTGTGCGGTGATATTATTTTCTAAAGTTTATGTAAGAATATGCTTCTTTAATATTTCTTTAAGTCACCCGTTAGGGTTATTTGACAGGAGTATCAGTTCGTATTTTTAATTTTGAGGAAGTTTGAATTCTCTCATACCTCTGAAACCAAAAAGGTACAGAAGTATATTAAAATCAGATTCGAAATTTCTCTGATCTTCTAATTGATAATGTATTAAAAAAACGCATTTCATTGAATCTGCATTGAAACAGATTTTTTTTCTTTAATCATTATCAATATGAACAATATCCGAGAAATTTCGAATTTGATTGTAAAAAATCAAGATTTTAGAACTCTGATAGAAATAGACATATACTCGTATTAAAAGGTTGATTTCTGTAATAAAAAAAAAACACTTTGTATTACTGGGTTCGGGAGCTAAGGGGGCCCAACGTTTTTGAAGTGAAGCTTTTTTTAATGAAGGTAGCGAGTCTGAATGACCTGGACACGGATTTCAAACATGAAACGCTAAGGAGGAGGTGTCTTGGATTTTATAGTAGTTGATGAATTTTATTATCGATGAGTAAGTGACATTATGTTACAACTTGAGTCAGCGAATTCTAAGTCACACGAGTCATACTAACATTACGTCCGAGACATATACTATATTTTTTTGCACTAGTATAAAATAGCGGTTTTCACTTCATTTTTAATATATTGTTTAGAAATGTTTAACATTTCATTTATGTAGCAAATTTCTGACACAATATGTTACTAATAGTAAAAAAATAGCAAAAAACTATTCACTATTAGATGATTTAACTGTTTAACTATGAAAATGAAATTCTTGTTTGCCAAAGCCTACAAAATTTTCTTCTTATGAGGAAAGACGAAGGAAGTTTTACTTCAACCGTGGCTCTTATGTGGGTAAGGCACACGTCATTTCTCTTCTTTTCTTGTAATATTTTGGAACTTCAAATTCTCAACTGATAAATCGAAAGAAGTTTATTAATTGAAATCGGCTTATCTTTTTCTAAATATTTGTATACCTAGGTGATTAGGATCAAATTTCGAGACAGAGTGGTCTTAATAATGTAATTAACGTATAAGCATTTAATATTAAAACCAGTTCGTGTGTTATGTGGGAAAATTATTAAATCATTTTGTAAATATTTTGGAGGTTATGTCATGCAATACTAAATTATGATATTACTAATTCTGTTGACGTTTTTTTATATGTAAATTTGAAACTGTTATAATCTTAATAAAAACCCGGGTCGCAGTGCCAAAACCCTGCCGACAATATAGTGTATTTGCTTGTATAGGGCCGTGTGGTTTTATACTTTTATTATGTGAAATTAAGTTTGTTTTTGGGCAAAATAAAAAATTTAACCCCTTAATACTCCCCTTAAAATAACATTTTTTTCTTAATTGTAATATTATTATCAATCTAACGTCTACACCGAATTAAATACACCCTTCAATAAATAAGTCACTATCTGCAAACTAGTGTTTTCATAAAATTTGTAAATCCGGTCCTGTCGGGCCGATTTTATTAAAATTGTGGGGACACTTTTTAATCACTAACAAAGGGTTAAATTTCAATTTTGAAACGATTCGGAGAATTTTTTCGGTATTTTGGGGCCCAAAAACAGTTTTCAACCCCTAAAAACTACCCTTAAAATAGCCCGATTAGGCCTATTTTAAATAGGCTTCTTGCGGTGATGGATTTCAACACGTGGCCCAAATTTCGTTGAAATCAATTAACTCTTTCGAAAGTTATCGCGCGTACACATATATATATATATATATATATATATATATATATACGTATATAAATATATATATATATATATATATATATATATACATATATATATAAACATTTTTAAAAATGGTGCCAAAGTGTTTAGGAGGTTATGAAACGTCGAGAAATTTTGGTCCGACCCCTAGGTCCCGCCATCCGACCGACGCCAATAGTGTATGTTGCCATATGGCAAATACACTAATAAGATGTTATTAAATTTTGCAATGCCGCCAGATAAAGGTAAATTAATTGATTTAAAATGAATATATGTAATATATTCACATCATTCTTACTGTTATTTATGTATTCATTCAAAAACGAGTTCTTGCAAAATAAAACACACTCACGAACGACAATTTTGACATGCAGTAAGCACTTCATTGAAATTATTTTTAAAGATGTGGATATTGTACAGTAATTATTGAGATGTTTCCTTTGTTATTTTTTTAAAGTTTTTAGCCTGTATAATACATGACTATTTGTAGTCTCAGAAACCTAGCGATGTAAAAACTTAAAATTTTCTATCGTAATACATATTATTAACTAACATAATATTTTATTCGATTTCTATAAAATTTTATAAGTATATCATTTAAAAGAGCTTCTTAATTAAATAGTGTGTTTTAAAATATATTTTGAGAAATATTCGACAATAGAGCATCCCTCTCTACTATTTCCGAGACTATTAGACCTAAAATTTAAAAAAAGAGGGATTATCACGCCTTACTTAAAATTCACAAGAGAATTGTAACGAAAAGTCTGGGTCTTATTTTACAAACTTATTAGTGTATTTGCCATATGGCAACATACACTATTGGCGTCGGTCGGATGGCGGGACCTAGGGGTCGGACCAAAATTTCTCGACGTTTCATAACCTCCTAAACACTTTGGCACCATTTTTAAAAATGTTTATATATATATGTATATATATATATATATATATATATATATATATATATATATATATATATATATATATGTGTACGCGCAATAACTTTCGAAAGAGTTAATTGATTTCAACGAAATTTGGACCACGTGTTGAAATCCATCACCGCAAGAAGCCTATTTAAAATGGGCCTAATCGGGCTATTTTAAGGGTAGTTTTTAGGGTTTGAGAAATGTTTTTGGGCCCCAAAATACCGAAAAAATTCTCCGAATCGTTTCAAAATTGAAATTTAACCCTTTGGTAGTAATTAAAAAGTGTCCCCAAAATTTTAATAAAATCGGCCGGACAGGACCGGATTTACAAATTTTATGAAAACACTAGTTTGCAGATAGTGACTTATTTATTGAAGGGTGTATTTAATTCAATGTAGACGTTAGATTGATAATAATATTACAATTAAGAAAAAAAATGTTATTTTAAGGGGTGTATTAAGGGGTTAAATTTTTTATTTTGCCCAAAAACAAACTTAATTTCACATAATAAAAGTATAAAACCACACGGCCCTATACAAGCAAATACACTATATTGTCGGCAGGGTTTTGGCACTGCGACCCGGGTTTTTCTTTTTATTTGTGGTCGATGTCTGTACAAAACACGGTACGGAACCCTCAAGCCGTGAACACCTCACCGTCTTTTTATTTTTTTAAAACGCGTCACTACATTTTTGATTTACGGACAGGCACCTTTGCTACTAGAAAACTTATAAGATGATTTTCTTGCCGAGGTGTAACGTCCGGAAAAATATTAATTCATATGTACAGTGTATTTTTACTCCAGAACTACGTACTTTTGTTACATTTGCATTTTAATTATGTCGTTTGGATAAAAAGGGAAGGACAAAGCACCTATTAGCAGTTTTCAGAAAGGCCCTGATTAATAATATTATGAAGGTCCGGTGTCTGAAGAGGCCAGCTGTCGGTAAAATTGACGTAATGATCACAGTATCAATTTTTAAGAAACTCGCTCCGCAAAATATGTTATTTATTTTGAGTGGTAAGCAATCTATTTTTTTAATATAATGTGCCATTTATGTGAACTGAAGCGTAATTTATTAGATAATATAAGATCCCACATTTCACTAATTTGAAGTGGCGTTTCCTCAATTAGATCAAAAAGTGTGGTTTTATATTCTGGTAAAAACATGAAATAATCTCATTAAAATGCTATTTTATGAATGTTGAAATTAAAACAAGACATTTATAATATAAACATGTTGTCATAAATATTACATTTCTACGCATACATTCTTGTATAAAATATACGTACATAATGTTACCACGCTTCTATACAATATAATATATTCAGAGGTGTATATATTATAATAATATATGTATTTACAAATTGCATATTATATTAACAAGCCGTTGGGTGAGTCGTGTATTAGGACTCTACAAGTGCGTCTCTTGAGGTTCTCACGACTAATTTCCCAGTTTGAATATTGAATATTATAAATAAATATTAATAATAATAAAAAAAGATTAACTATAAAAACGAGCTGGGTGTAATAGTTTTATAGTTTTAAAATTAGTATAGATTGTCACCAGAACAAATCAGATCAGATTTTTTTTTAAGAAATCCTAAAATCCATTAATTTAGTATCTTGATATTAAGCTTAGAAATGTATGTTGTATACAACAAATTTTGTAACTCGATTGTCATCCTCTTACAAATGTCCAATAGACGTGAAATTTTGCAGTCAAATGTAGTTTAGATGACAATACAATATTCTCATATTTAGGCTATTATAATATTTCTATAACAAGTTAAAAAAAACCCGGGTCGCAGTGCCAAAACCCTGCCGACAATATAGTGTATTTGCTTATACAGGCAGTGTGGCTTTGTTTTGCGAGCTTAAGTTGGTTTTTGGCCAAAATAAAAAATTTTACTCCTTAATACACCCCTTAATATAACATTTTTTTTTCTTAATTGCAATATTATTATCAATCGAACCTCTATACCAAGTTATATACACCTTTCAGTAAATAATTCACTATCTGCAAACTAGTCTTTCTTAAAATTTTTAAATCCGGTCCTGTAAGGTCGATTTTATTAAAATTTTAGGGACACATTTTAATTACTGCCAGAGGGTTAAATCTCAATTTTGAAACGATTCGGAGAATTTTTTCGGTATTTTAGGGCCCAAAAACATTTTTCAACCCCTAAAAACTACCCTTAAGATGGCCCGATTAGGCCCACTTTAAATAGGCTTCTTGCGGTGATGGATTTCAACACGTGGGCCAAATTTAGTTGAAATCAATTAACTCTTTCGAAAGTTATTGCCCGCACACATATATATATATACGTATATATATATATATATATATATAAACATTTTTAAAAATGGTGCCAAAGTGTTTAGGAGGTTATGAAACGTCGAGAAATTTTGGTCCGACCCCTAGGTCCCGCCATCCGACCGACGCCAATAGTGTATGTTGCCATATGGCAAATACACTAAAAAAAATGAAAACAAAGTGGTGGTGGCAACGGTGTTGATGTTTGGAAAACGGGTCTCTAACCATTTAAAATTTAAAATAACATATCTTATGACCAAAAATTTGAAAATAAAATTTATAGTTTCAAAAAAATCTAAACCCACACTTATCATAACGCATAACTTTGATAGTAAACAAAGCAAAAAAAAAGAAACCAAGACGATCCGTCAAAGTTGCGACCTGTATAGCTCGGACGTACGTACAAACAGAACAAACGACAACTGTTGTTTACGATTTTCAGTCACAATTTTTGGAATTATTATGAACTAACAATCTTACAATGGTTCTATTTTATAGAGCAGAATCTCCTCTTTTCAAAATGCTATAATTTGAATAAATTTCTTGCGAAATTAACGTAGCTAAAACTACTTGTTTGAGCGAAACTCAGCTCTTGGGAGTATATTCCGTTGGCAGTGTGTGCAATAGATTAAACATTGAACAGTCTGTATAGAGATCTGAGTGAATCTGTGTCAAGTGCGTTAAATGAACCTTGCTTGTTTCAATATAGATTATAAATAATATTATGTATGTGTGAATATTAATATAATGTGATGACTGACATGCTTTCTATGTAAACACACTAATGCGAGAATTTGTTATCAGTTATCATACATCGGTTAATTGCATATAATTAGCTCTGCCTTTTTTGAGTAATTTCCTCTTTTTTAATTATAAAAATCCCATTGTATTTTCCCTATTTTCGGGTACTATATGTGGGATGAACGGAATATATAAATACTTTGATTGTTTTTTTTTTTTGAAGTCATACTTCTTTTGGTTCGTTGAGAGTAAAATTTAGCAGACACGGAATGAAGGTGGCCTTAAGAGACCCAGACTAAAATGACAGATAAACAAAATCAATGTACTTTCTGCCATCTGGAAACTAAATTATAATATACTAGACGATTATAACCTTTTAAGTGTCATACAGCGGAAGAAAGTTAAAAATAAAATACAATTTTGAAAATGTTTTCATATATTTAAGGTTAATTTTTGAAGTAGTATTCTAAAACTTTTTGAAGATTTTATTTCAATAAATTATTTTTATGTATTTTAAAAATTAGTTTTGATTCACGCCAAAGAAATATAAATTCAAACGCGAGTACGGACATACACGTACCTACTTTTTTATATTCTAATTTAGTTTTAGTTAAAATTGAAACCAAAAGTGTTAACAAAAATTTATGAGTTTTAACAGACGTATAAAAGATAGGCAAATAGATTTTGCATGGCGAGTACTGTAGTACCGTAATAATCCCAATTTGGTATCTTGTATTCACAAAACGTAGCTGATATCGTGGAATTTGAACATCTCAAAATATATTATTCAGAAAAAAAAATTTACTTTATTCATAGTTGATTATATATTAACATAGAGCTAACCAAGGTCCATTCTTAATGTCTGCAATAACAAAATAATCTCTTTGACAAAAAACTAATAGAGTTGTGGTGAGATACTTGCCCACAACAAAACACTGCTTTTTATAGATAGTAGTTAATTTTGCTCAATTACTACTCACTATTCTTAAGTACGAATGCAATATTTTTTTTATTAAAAGGGTAGCCTTTACTTTGACAAGTAATTAGCTAGGACTAGCAAGTAATAATAGTAAAAATATTAGAAAACTTTTCAGAATTGTTTTGAACAAAACTGAAACAAATCTTTCGTTGAAATTGCTGCGCATATTTTAATTTGGTATGGTTACTTCTGACTAGAAAAGATTCATTATCATTAATCTATATAGGTACTGTCATTTCACAGAAACATTTTACATGACTAGGTGTTATCATGATAATATTATTATATAATAATAATAATAATGCTAATTGTATTTACTACGAAATGGAAGTACTTAAAGTATATTTTTTAATACTGAGTTTTTTTGTACATAAACAATAAAATGAACTGGGTCTATTCGTATATATGTAATTACTAATTATACAGTTCATTAATTACTTTAATTATATATATTTACTTTAAATGATTTGTGTTTTATGTAAATATATATTTGCATTTTTAATTAACTCGTTACGTCTCGTTGGTTAATATTAAATAATGGCGTGATACTGAGTCATAATTATATCGTAAATTTCTGTTTTTATTTGAATTCAGTAATATCGTTTGATATCGAATTGATTTAGTTGCTTATCACTTTTGTTTATCAGATTAATGATAGTTAATTCGATTCACACAAAATAGCTAATCAGTTTTGGACTGTTGTACATAAACTTGCTTCTGGTTATTAGAATTATTAAATTATTACAAGCGTTTGTCACCTAAAAAGATGTACAGTTGCGGTGAGAGAATTTTATTATTCTCGTCGCTCGCAAATTCCTGCTATCTCAGGCTATAAAATAGTAGTCGTGGGTTACCCGCTGATCTTTTTTCAACCAAAAAACCTGCTGTACGAATATATAACTATAGTAACGATAGATAACTAATTTTGTCTGTATTTTTTCTGTGTTATAGGTCTTAAGATGTTGGATCTGGCCGGCGGGCCGTGCGGGCCTGGCCACGGGTGCGCTAGTGCGCGCGGCGAGCCTCCCCTAGCCCGGCGCTGCGCATGGCTGCACCAATGAGAGACAGCCCGCTCGACGGCGGCCACCGAGCTAAGGTGGCGGACGCTACAAGGACGACCACGGCGACGAAGCCCGAATCGGCCACCTCCAACAACTTTGAATACGATGATAACGAGTGGGACATAGGCATTGGAGACCTAATAATTGACTTGGATGCAGATATAGAAAAGACGAACGAGATCGCCGCAACGACTGCCAATAATCACATGGCGTCAACTGCGGGCGGCGGCGGCAGCGGTGGAGGACAGCAGACAGCGGGCGGTCAGGCCAACAAGGCCGGCTCAGGTGCGGCTAAAATGGCCATTGAGCATTCAGCGACCGTCGACAAAGGTCTCAAGATGAAGATCAAGAGAACGAAACCAGGAACGAAGACGTCCGAAGCGAAACACGAGATCGTCAAGTCGGCGAACGAACTGAACGGAACCGCCTCATCAACGACAGCGGATGTCGTTCAGGGTGGCGGCGGCGATCCGAAAACGGGAGGAGGCGGCAAACACACCGGCTCCGGTACTGCGGCGAATAACGCCGGCGGGAACAATCAACAAGGCAATAGTGCGTCAGGTGGCGCCGGTGCTAATTCGAACAGTAGTAAGCGGGGTTCGAGCGGCCACCGCAGAGACAAAGCTCGCGACAAACACGTTAGTGACAATAAACCGGCCGGCACACCGAGTGCCGGCAGCAAACCGGTGCAAGGTTCGACGACTGGCGGCAACGTGCAACAGTCTGCCGCGGGTGTTCAACCGGATGTTAACGGTGTAGTAGTGCAACGTGGAACAGTGAGTGGTGGAGGCGGTCCTGTACAACCGCAACAGCCACCTCCGAGAGCGGTGTTCCCGGCGAGTACGGGACCGGGACCGCCGCCTCCAGGATCGGCTCCGGGTCCGCCTCAGAGTCCGGCGGCGGCCACGGCTGCCGGATCGGCTAGCAAGCCGGAACAGACTAAAGTGGCGGCAGTTGTATTAATGCCATCTCCGGCGCCTGCGCCTTCGCTCGCAGACGATAGAACGAGTTCACCGCCGCCGGCTAAAAAAATGAAAACATCGAACGATCCTAAGGTAAGAAATATATATTTTTGCTCGTTTTTAAATTAGTTACCACGGTGCGTGTGTCATTTAAAACACTTAGACAACGATGACGCGCTCTGATGTAGGTAAAACGACATTTTGACGAAAACTTATTTAGACCGTACAGATTGGTGGAAGACAACTCGAACTTTGTTTGTTACAACACTATTTCTGGACATGTCAAAGACTTTTTGGCATAAAGTGGGGCTAATTATAACCAACTCGGTACTCGTCACATTGTGATTTCTGCTGCTCTAAATAAGAGAGTTGACATTTGTACAAATTGATGCCATTAAAAACACTGCAAGTTGGTCTAAGAATTGTCTATGGCTCGCAAAACGTTACAACAACCAATCGTTAAAGTAAGAATCAGTTTGCTAGATCTGTTCTCCTGTAATTTAATTACAATGGGCAAATGTATTCCTTATTGATCTTTTTTTTCAATAACGTAAAATTTTGTACTTGACATAAACAGTAAAATATGCTTGCTGTTTTTCACTCTAAACATCTACGTTATTATTTCAAGAACGAGGCTTGAAATATAATTTAACGATCAAATGAACTTATTTGTTGTGAAGTTCGATCGCAATTATACGAAGAGTATCGTTGGAAAGATAATACCCCCTCTGTGAAGGAAGAATTATCCAAATAATCAGATAAGATGTTCTGCATTATTTCCGTTTACGTAATAAAACAGAAAACTAAACGTTATGAGGACATCCATCGAAGAGAACAGAAATTAGGTAACACCCGTGGTGTTGTTAATCTCTCCAACGAGACTCTACATATAGTTACGATCGAGCTTCACATTAGGTAAGTTCGTGTGATCCTTAAATGGTGGTGCTCAACTAATAATTTGATGTTCCTTTAAATAGTTTCCAGTAATTAATATTGTATTACTCGCTTTTAATATATTCAGTGTAAAATAAAAAAGCCGAATATTATGTATTTCATAACATTCAATTAATTAAAAATAATAGTTAATTATTTGTTTTTATCGCGTTCATTTATTACAAATTATAAACGAGTCCAACAATTCATTAATGTAGACTTGTTTTTTTGTTTATTTGTTTGTGATTTTATAAATTGCATTCATGCATAATCATCTGTAATCAACTGGTTATATATATTGAATATTATAGAAGGAAAATATGCTTTTTATCGTTTAGTCGTTTTGTTTAAATGAATGCATTCATATGCATGTAATAATAGTATGCAAATTGCATCTCTGCACTATTTAAATATTTGCGTAAATTTCAATAAATAACAGATAACATTCCTTCTAAATTGATAAAAACCACTAGAATGTTGAATGTTATTATATTAATTGAAGTCTGTAAATTATAACCCAACATTTTAAATTTTCAAATGTTATCTAACTATTGCATAAGATACTAACGTGAGCGCGGCTGCAATTTCGTTTTTTTGCGACTCTTGCGAGATTTTCGGAAATTTTGGTACAGTAGATATGAGAACGTTTTTACTGGCACCATTACCTGTAGAAAATGGTCGAATAAATTTTGATATAAAAAATTAAATTATAAAATATTTTGAAACCGGCTATGGTCGGGTTACGATAGAATTTTTGTCAAAATCAACATTAAAGAAAAAATGTGTTCAAAAGGGTGACCTGGCAAAATCAGGTTCTTTCTACATACTGTATTCATGATGTCAACGGAAAGGTTTGGCATTATAAATGTAATATCATTAAAATATACAGTACGCACCCACTCAATAAACTTCTTGCTAGATCACACAAAATCTGTTTGCGTCTTTTTATCAGTCAAAACCAGTAGCCAAATATTTTATTTAGTTGTAAGATTTGTCATAATGACATTCAAAAATAGACCATGCAGCAAGCTTAGATAACGAGCAGTTTTCTTGAAATGTTTGCTTTGTGAAACTATGCTAGAAATGTACAAAAACTTCAACGTGGTTTCTTAAACTGCTTAACTTCATTGTCGAAACGTTCATTTGTTGGGATTTTGCCTTGTCACTTCGAACTGTATCCGTCGTGCTTGCATTCGTCTCGTCATTTTCAACCGGCTCACCCCAAGTTCGGGGAGGAATGGCGGCGTTGGTCGTACCGCCGCAGTGTAGTTGCAACGAGCTGACTGACGAGTTGGGTAACGACCTTTCCCGGACTATACACAATGAGTTGTTGACAGACGATCGGTGATTATTTTCTGGTGGTTAATTGCTCGTGATCTTTTATTCACTCTTCACACCACTAAAATAATTTTATGATTAAGTAACGCAAACATTTTCTATACATATAGGATTTCGAAGATCTTCAAATATAACAGAAAAAAGTCTATTCTACATAGAGACTTCTTAGGCAATCGCATTTTCTGGCAGCATCCAAACATTTAACAAAATTTTTTGATTTATTTATTTTGAAACATTGAATATCATGCACAATATCAATGTGAATCCACTAGCGAGAATAGTTTTGCCTAAATTATTACATCTATAAACATTGACGAATATAACACATTAAAGGTCATTTGGCATCCGTTTGACTAGTGAAATTAAATGCACGCTACACAGACCGATTATTTACTGGATTCTAAATTATTTCTAAAAATCGTAAGTTCCCAAAAATAGTCTTAAACCTCGGAAAAACTGTTTGGCTTTTTGCAAATATTTTTAATTATATCTAACGAAGTAGCTATAAAAATTTCAGCGTGAATCAATCACTTATTTTTTCATAAATTCAACTTTGAGGTATTTTGGTTTAATGTTAACCGCTTCAAAAGTGTCTTCCTCATTTATTTATTTATTTAAAATCAATTTAACTTTCGAATAGTACTTGTCACGGATTCACAGATATACAGGCACTTTAGGTATTCTGTTTAGCTATTCGCGTCTAAAAAGCAATCGAAATATCACGCATTAATATAATTTCATTCGAGACAAATTCTGTACAATAAAGTTGAAGAAAGATAAATAAATAACATCATTTTATTTTTCAATATTCATGTTTTGCTTCGTATTTTACGTCGATCTACTTCTGTTTGATTACGTTGAGATGTGTTTCTTTTATCCTTTGCTCTTTTGTATCTACTTGAACATTCAACCTTTCTATTGGATTTGGTTTTTGTTGGTTGTTGTTGTTGACTGTTGTATCTCATTCTATAGTCTTCTATTGGAACTTGTACTTCTTAAGTAAATTGAATTGAACTTTCTTCAATGGGTACTCATCTTTTTTGTATTTTTGAACGAATATATTTACTAAAATAATTGGTGTTATTGAAGTTAGCTCTTATCCGAATTGTTTTCCGTTTTAGAAGAAAAAACTTTTTTCTTCAATTTATGACCTGTAAACTCACTCGTATAATATTAATCAGAATTTTATTTATTAATTGTGTCTGCATTCTGCCTTGTAAATCGATATTGACACATGTTACTAAGTGTTTTAATGACTTAGCAGCAAGTTGCGTCAATGTCGATTTGCAATTTAGATACGGTTGTGACAGTAAGTTTACATCGTCACTAATGGGACTATTAGTATATTTTGTTCGTGTTTACGAGTGTCACCGCGCGACCGAATAAAATCGCGTCGTGGTAATTAAAAGCTAATGTAAAGTAATATTAGCTCTCGCTATAACGAGGGCACCGTGTTTGACTTATGAGACATGAACTGTGAAGTGTGAATGTAAATATTCCAATTTAGGACGTGCCCTCTTATAGTAATCTGGCCTCACCTCTAATTTGAGGTGCCCCCCCCTCTCTATATCTCGCGTTTCTCCTCGTCCAGCTGGTGACTTCTTTCTGACTGATTCTAATCTTGGTGTTTATTTTCCTCCGATGTCGTTTGATGGTCGCCCTATATCGGGTCAGGAAGAATACGGACAATGTAGTTGAAGCCTAAGTGTTTGTCACATTAAAAAAACACGCAATATTTCACGGTTTACAAGTAAACTAGAAATACAAGAAATAATCTAATCGGGATGCGCAGAAAGAAACTGCGTTGTCGTATTGAGAATTTAAACGACGGTTTGAAGAATTATTTATCATAAACCACACCTGGATAGAACGAAATCGTTCACACTATTATTTGTTACAAAATAGGTACTTGATTTTCATAGCGTGATTGTGGAATTAATATAAATAAAATAAAAAAGATGTAAAAATATATAATATAGAATTACAAATCTAAGATATACTTGAAGCTCCAATAGAGGTGAAATGTCATTGCAGACTTGTAAAATTGGTATTTGCATATTGATTTAGTTTTGATCCGACGCTAGAAACTATTCTCCGGGTAACTAGACTGTAGTTGAGTTTTATTTCAAATCTACGTAGCTTTGTTCAGTTTGATAGTTCGCAAGCAGGCAGTCTCATTTGCATGTCTATAAAAGACGGAACACTGTCTCTCAGTCTGCAGTACGGCTTTTGCATTATTTTAGAGAGAGACAGAGCTGTACATATTTTATTGATCTACTGTATATACGGGTATAAATGATCCTCTTTACAAAACGTCTTACATCTTAAGTGGATTGGATTACAAGCAATATGTACTATCTGTCTGTCTACGTATGTTTCGAACTTATTAATCATTCATAACGATTGTACAAGATATTGACCTGCAGTTAAAGTCTTGATATTGAAATTTCCAAACCTTTTGATTATTGAGTATTTTTAGTTTTGAACAAAAACCTTATATAGATGGAACTCAACATCATCTTTGAAATCAAAACGACTGGACTGATTTAACAAAATGTTTGGTACCAATCGGTAAACGCTCTGAACAAAAGGGCGTCAAAATTTACCGAATCGCTACCATTTTTTGAAGTCGGTTAAAACTATGTATTTTCGTAGATACGTGATGTTTTCAAAATAAAAAAAACCCGGGTCGCAGTGCCAAAACCCTGCCGACAATATAGTGTATTTGCTTATACAGGAAGTGTGGCTTTATTATGCGAACTTAAGTTGGTTTTTGGGCAAAATAAAAAATTTAACTCCTTAATACACCCCTTAAAATAACATTTTTTTTCTTAATTGCAATATTATTATCAATCGAACCTCTATACCAAATTATATACAACTTTCAGTAAATAATTCACTATCTGCAAACTAGTGTTTTCATAAAATTTGTAAGTCCGGTCCTGTCGGGCCGATTTTATTAAAATTTTAGGGTCACTTTTTAATTACTACTAAAGAGTTAAATGTCAATTTTGAAATGATTCTGAGAATTTTTTCGGTATTTTGGAGCCCAAAAACATTTTTCAACCCCTAAAAACTACCCTTAAAATGCCCCGATTACGCCCATTTTAAATAGGCTTCTTGCGGTGATGGATTTCAACACGTGGGCCAAATTTCGTTAAAATCAATTAACTCTTTCGAAAGTTATTGCCCGTACACACACATATATATATATATATATATATATAAACATTTTTAAAAATGGTGCCAAAGTGCTTAGGAGGTTATGAAACGTCGAGAAATTTTGGTCCGACCCCTAGGTCCCGCCATCCGACCAACGCCAATAGTGTATGTTGCCATATGGAAAATACACTAATAACCGCCATATGTTGTGGCAATTATTTCTGTTTTCTTTATATATTTTATAACCTCATAGCTAGTTATAAAAAATAAATGTTGTAATTAGAATTGCTTTGAAAACGTAGGTTGGGCTACATAATATTTTACTGAAAGGTTTCCGTGTTTTATCATAAGATAGATTATATAACTTAATAGTTGTCAGTTCTCAACACTACGATGCTACTGATAGAAAAAATCAGTAATGCATTAGCTGTTTCCATTTGTTACTACCGATGGACTAATTTCACTGCAGGTATATAGACGCGAAGCGATTGGAAAACACGCTTTAGCTGTGATTTCGTCTACATATATACTCAACTTCCACCCTTAATACTTCGCTGTTCTTCCTTGTTCAGTAATACTAACATGGGGTGGTTATTGTAGATAGGGGTGGCACTATAAACCGCTCGCTCGCTGCTTATGCAGACAATAAACCGAAAGCTTATCAAGATTGTATATAAAGTGAACGTTGGCAGCCGTTGCGTCGACCGGGAGAATTTTAGGCCATTGTGTTTTAGCCGACATTAGGAAACCTCGTATTTTAAAAATCAAAAAACCATTACTAATTGTGGTTGAACTGAAGACTAGAATAGAAAAATGTTGCATTTTGTTTTGTCATCAAACTTATAACTTTGTTTATTGAATAAGCTTCCATATATTAGGTATTTAAAAAAAAAGTATTATAATAGATTAAATTGATTTACTGTTTGTGGATTGGACAGGTTTTTTACGGTTGGTCAGAATATTGCTTCAGGTTATTGGTTTATTACATAATTGGTGTTCATGATACATGCGGAAATATGATTTAATAGATCAGATTATTAGATCATTGTAAACACTATAAAAACATAGACAAATTGGTTTTATATAGTGAGAGAATAATTAAAAGCAGTTTTTTCCATTTACAGATTTTTTTGCTGGCTTATTGTAAATTTGTTTAAAACAGACTGCCTCTTACATTTTTGTACATAATTTGTTTCTTGAAATGTGACGTTTAAATTTTATGTAGCTGTAGTCGAAACTGTTAAATGAAGACAAATAAAATTTCATTTCATTTTTAAGACAAACATGTCATTACTCATATGATTCATGTTTACTAATTAGTTTATTATTTTAACCACTCGAATCCACTTTTCTCTCTGCTCAAAATTAAGTTTAGCGGAAAATGAGTAATATTTTACGTCTTCCGTTTTTTTCGACTTGTTCCCGCAGTAAGCAAACCTTATCGTTAGGTAGATGTTTTACCCATTTTACATTTCTAGGATATGGCACCGCACACCCATCAAAACAAAAATAATTGTTTGCATTGTTACCATGTATTACAACGATAACTTTCTGACTCCACTGTGGCAGTCCAATTTTAGTAAGCTCCGCCTTTTTGCATGAAGTCTTTAACTAACAAATACATTAATTATTTCAATCAAGCAATAATTTTTCGTTCGTTTCTTGATAAGGAGCTTGTTCTAGTCAGTTGCAATCTAAGTTCTAAGAGCTGGTATACGGAGGGCAGATAAGGAGTCAAAATGTATAACTGTTGAGCATAAGAAAATCGAGTTGACGACGCTACAACAACGAACTTAATTAACTGTGTACAGAAATCGGTCGTTAGCTTGATATTTGTAAAATAATTAATATTCATTCTGGTGTCATTGTATTTATAGTGACGCAGTGTATATACTACTAAAGAAGCCAACGTCTTTTATATATTCATTTCTTCTTTTACGTTGTACCCTTCTCATTCTTCTATGTCGTCATCACTACTGCTTTGGGGCTTTGCACGCTCTCTTGCGACAGATTCAAGCTTATATCGGCGTGGGTTGAGTTGAGGCTCCGTAGAATCCCGGAGTAGCGCAACTCAACGGGACGTGGAATGAGGGGCAAATGGAAAGACTTGCTAGCGGGAATACGTTTGCGCTGTGCTTGTGAGTTTTACAGGAACGTCAAAATCACGAGAAAGTTAATTAATTTGTAATTTCGTTTAATTAATTAATAATTATTATCATGAATAATAATCCTTTTTGATCAGATAATACTGATATATTTCTAGATACTTGCGTTTTATGAAATGCTTTGCTTTGATTTGAACTGACGTAAATGTTCTGCAACTTATTTTTGAAACAATTAATAAGGGAAAATAGTTAAGTCACTTATACCCACAGTCGTTTTAAGTCATAGAAAGTAAATAAAATTAGTATATAACTATTAAAAATTAAAATATGTCAATTGTGACGATGTTTTTTTTTTTGAATAAGAAATAAAATATTTCACATTAATTTCTTTACTTCCTAACAATGCCGTCCTCACTTGTCAGGTTCTAGCAGCTCAGTTAAAAAATAGCAAGTTTTTTTCGACCATTTTTCACATTATGTATGGTGCGTAAGCAACACGGGGTTAACTATAACGGTGAATAGAATCATATTACTAAAAAAGTAAAGACGAAAAATAAAATGAACAAATAATTTAATTATTTAAACAAATAATATAATAGCTACAATAAAATTATGATAATTTATATTATTAATGCAAAGAAATATAAAAATTAAATATAAAATTAACAATCTAAGAATATGAATTCAAAGTTCAAAACAATAGAATTTTTTCCCAAATATACCAGAACAAGACAGAGAACCGAAAATGTTAGAGAGTTTAGACCGCAGATTTTTTTTGACCTTATGGTTAAACCGGTTCTGTGTGTAAAGTATACGACTGCAAGTTTTGGATGTAAACATCTTTTGTAAGTTGTATTACATAATATATATATACAATATTATATATATTTCGTTGCTTTCATCCCTCGCTTTGAGAAGTGTTATACATTTAGTTACCGTCATATCGACTTAACTCACCCCTCTTTTTCCCGTTCGATTCGCCAGCCATCCGGTTCTGTGCCAACCAAAATACTGCTACTTTCAAAGTCTGAACTACGGATGATATATCAAACGTTTTCTCTTAAATCGTTTGCCATTTTATTTTCTCGTGCCACTAAGAATTATTCGTCTGTCTGGACACGTTTATCATTAAATTGTTTGAAATTTGTTTTGTAGCGGAAACCTGTAAAAATCGATTTTTTTTACACTTTGTCAACGTTTACATCATTCGAGTTCTTTTATTGTGTTTGGCAGGATGTTGATCATTAAATGGTATTCCTTTTTATGTTTTTTGGTTTATCACTAAGTTCTTGCTACGCAATGTCTCCAGTTGTTCATTTTATTCAAAAGTCATACTGTTTTTATAAACTTATTTTACTGTATTAATTATCGTAATCTGTATCTATGTTTTTTGCCTTATCTGTGGCAGGGGTTGAGACTTGTAGCAAACCCCGTGAGTGCTCATTTGATGAGTGATGACTCGTTTATATAAAAATGGACGAAGTGCGAGCTTTTGATACTTTAAACCTTTATTGAAATCAGGAAGTTATTTGAAGCGCTATTGCCGATCATTTGCATATCTATGGCCTGAGATGCGCCGTATCCACGGTTTATTTTCTGTGGGTGCTGCACATTCCGAACACCCATGTAGTGCCCGTGGTCTGTCAGGTAAAATAAATAAGAGTAACAGTAGATTGGGATTCGATTTTCTGCTTTTCTATAACACTCAAAATGATACATGATGCAAATAGATATGCCCGGTCGACTCGCTCGATTCAGCTAATGTGCGCGCCATCGCTGAAAATCCCCTTAAAAAAAGGACAACCGCTCGAAAATAATAAATATTAATAAAATTAAAAAGCACCGCATTAGTGAAAAGCCAGATACTACGATCCAGTTTCAGTTTCTTAACCACTGCGACTATCATATCGCTGTAAATTGTTTTTTTTTTCAAATTTTCTAAACCATATACTTAGGAGTAATTATTGTGTAATATCATGTCTTAATATAACTCCGGTAGTTTGTGCATTGTAGATATTATATTTAATAAGTAAAGCTTTCTATAATATATGAGCTTGTCGCTGTCAGTTATTGACGCTATGATGTCGTAAGTTGGGGATTATGATCATCTTGTACGAGTTCTGGTTAATATTATATAACTTAGGGGGAGATATGTCACGTATATTATGATATATCCACATACACACATACATACACGCATGCTGTGCCATCCTAAACACATATATACTTCAGCAGAACCGTTGATTATATTTTACTAGTTGGCTAACATGTTTCACAAAAACACTCAGTTGAAAACCTAAATTTATACATTTACTCTAGGGTTAAAGTAAAAAATTCACAAATTTCCTCAATTTTTGGAAACAGATTTAGGTTGACAATTGAGTGTTTTTGTAAACCGTTTAGAAATGCGTTGTTTCGCGTAACACAAAGCGAGACGATTTTTTGTTGGCGATATGAAACCTGAGCGTGATATTTACACACGCGCGTTCATGAATGCTGCTCAGTTGCTCACGGACACGTCACGCGTTTTTTGTTTCCCACAAGATCGTCGAAATATGAACTGAAAACTGGAACTTGTAAACATTTCTATAGAGGTTTATGAAAATGATCCTATAATTTGAGATCCCAAAAATAAGTCTTTTGAGTAACAATTGAACGCAGGGACGCCATATGTAAATGAACAGCTCGTGGTATTACACGTCCACGAAAGACTTGTCGAAATCTTCGTCGAGCTACGTGTAACGCTTATGTAATTGAGGATTAGATTGTGTTACTATTTTTTTCAGATAATCTAAAAAACATTTTGTCATTGTTCGCGCTACTAAAATGATCTTTTTTTATTTTTTGAAAGGTTTGCCGTTTTTATGTGCAATTTTTTTCAAGTTAACGAACAGAACTTTATGCTGAACTTCATCTATTATTTTTTAATTATTTTGAGATAATACAATAGTAGCTGATACTGGTATGATAATTCGTTTTTTTTTTGTAATGTCATATTAATTTTAAATCAGTTTTTCAATTTCCTTGCATTATTCATTTTTTTAAAAACCGTTTTCACACAAACGTTTAATTAATAAGGTAGTTTACGTTACATCATGTTTCTATATCAAACCGTTGCGCAGGGAAGATTTAATTGTAATTATTTTGTAACACAACTGGTAGATAAAAATTATGTGCCATACTATAGATTCCATAACCAAGGGTAGAATGTAAATAATAATGTAGAGATGCATCTAATGCAGGGAGAAATATTATACATACTGTAGAGTCAATTTACGCAGGATATAAAATAAATTGTAGTACCGAATTTTTGAAATTATTTACTCATTTGTAAAGACTCCGGGACTCTAATGCCAAATAAATATCTGTTTCTGTAAAAAAAAATAAAAAGATAATACATCTTAGTCTTTTTGAAATGGTTATTTTTTGTTGTGTTTTTCTTTGAACTTATTGTTTAAGTTTATGTACGCATTTTTCGTCAGTATACGTATTAACTTTTAAAAATATTTTATTCCTAAAAAAAAAAAATTGAAGGGATTCGCACCTGGTCCCCTTGCATTGACAGTAGGTATACAAATAAGTTTATAGATTGAAATGTTTTACGTATTGCATATGCCATATCTTTTTTTTAATACAAAAGGTTTGACCTTTGTTTGCACAATCAGCCATATATGCTACTTATTGTTAGAAATAGGATATGTACCAAACTTAAAATTTAGATACTTGTATAAACACTCAAGCTATAACCCGATAGCTGGGCATGGAGTCTGTAAAAGATCAACTATGATAAAGTCGACATAAACAACGACGTTCCAACGATATTGGATATTCTCAAGCTGATTTCAATTAACTTTAATCTTTTTTTCTATTTTTATAGTATAAACATTTCATCGATGAACTTTTTCTAGTATACATTCATTATTCGATTAGACAATTAAACAATAATTCGACAATAATTAAACAGTTCCTTCATTTATATATCATTTTTATTTCCAACCAAAAACAAATAAAATGTTTCAGATCGTGTACAAAATTGTGCTCGTGGTGTTGTATTAACCGGTTGGTTTGTAATAAAAAATTCGACGTACATTTGTATGCTAGGGATCGATACTCGAGTCGGAAGGGAGGGTGGTATCACATATCTGTGGTTTCAAAACGAATTGGCTTATGTCGTGTTATTGATAATTTCTCTGTAGCTTCAAACTGAATTTTCTTTCTTTAGTGTAAATTCATTATTTATAGCTGCAACCCTGCAATGGATGCTTAGATCTTTTTAAGGTACTAACTGTACGATCAATCTAAGAATTTACACTGCTGGTAATTTATTGTTGTTTTCTAAGATATTTAACATTACGTAATTTAAAGTGAGACATATAACAGGGGTTACAGAATCGCGCCATCAGTGTACCTTCGTAATAGAGCTTTCAATACAGATATGCTGTAATCCCGGTCCCCGGACTATTTGGAATTATTTTCAATACAAATATTCATTGCTACAATACCGTTACAATTACAGTATTATAAAAAATTAATAATTTGTGACTGTGAATAACCTTTTTTAATTGTCAGATTTTAAATGACTACTGGCTACTGAAAACTGATATTGCTAAACTATTGACATTGGTTGAATTTGCATTAATAAATTTGTTTGTTCAATTAATAATACAATACATTATGAGCAATCAATAAATATCTATGCTGCACACCCCTCTATGAAATAGTTGTTTTTCGTGCATGTACCCATTTAACACTAGTAAAAATGCGATCTAACTAATTCAACAGTAATTTCCATAAACTTGTTTCGGCGTAGTTCTCTTTCAATGTGATGGAAAAAACAGCAATGAATTGATCGAGTGTTTTTTATTGTTTGAAACATTTGACATGAACTATTTTGCCTTGTGATCGTTGATATATGACGCGTGGCCGTGTAGGGTTTGGTGAAGGGTTCAGGAAGAATTGGGAGGGGGAGGGGAGGTTAGGTATAATACGAGCGTCAAGAGAATATCACTCTACCCTCGCGAAGGCAGCAGAAGTGTCGGGATGAGGGTTGTGTTTGTATAGTTAGACGAGGAGGTTATGTTGTATAATATGTTTTAACCATTTAACATCCAAACTTCCCTATCTACATTCTACATCTGTTTAATGTAATGTACATAATTATTAATACCTTATTCCATCATTAAATCAAACACTGCTTTAACTCATACAGGAGTTAAAATTGATCTATTTATTGATGAACTACAATGGAAATGTACCATCATTATCTATCATTTAATGACGCTGTAAAAAATAAACAAAAAACATTAATATATAACTGTTTCTCATTATAAATCATTGCCACAAACACAATGGCGTTTATTTCATTTCGATACGTTAAATATTTACTGAGATAATACAACAATTTTTAAGTTTTAATAGCTGTGTGCGTCACAACACCCGTGAGGCGGACTTTATTATAATTATAAGAAGACCGATTGCACCGTTGCTCGCAATCAACTTACTATCAAAATGTAATCTTTAACCAAATGCGTTGAGTTAAATGTGGAAAGTAATGGGTTTAGAGGTGTTATTTTAGCAGCTAGGTGATTGTATGAAGCAAATTAATTGCTAATTTGCGATGCATTTAAGACTGCTCATTATGACATTGAACTATTGAACTTAATTACTATGTTCCTAACATTTACAAGAGTTAAGATGCATTGCTTCTTAATTAATTAAAGTTTTATTTTATGACTTCATTTTTCATTAACACATTCAAGTAACAATTATGCTAATTAGAAGATAAATAACATTTTAATAAAACATCATTTCTTCTTTAATAATTAAAGAATAAAGTTAAAATTGTGATTTTCGTTATGACAGCTGTTGTATAATCATAATAATCAGGACTCTAGATGGTTACATTTTTTACAAACTATCAATTCCCAGGTCGCAACTTTAGAACTGATCGCAAGTATCAATTATTTCTATTTTCGACATACTTTGCTACCTTTCTTATTAAGTTTATATGTAAATGAGAGAAATTATTACGGTACGAACTTTTATTGTTATCGTCGTTCAAATCTATTGTTTTTAATGTCAAAAAAATGGTAAAACCATACGACAGTACAAGTAGTAACAGAATTGCAAGGCAAGTTGTAATTTACGTGAAGTATCGACCGAATCTTTAAAATATGACGCTACTTTGTATGGTCAGTATTTCAATTTATAGCACTGTTAAATGTCTGTCTCATTTTAATTTATGTAATGTTAAGTTTCTTAGAAAGAGACAAAAAAAATCCCGCACTGTGATTTTTTTTGTATATGGACCGTGCAGAATAGCACCAATAGTCACTTTTTTATTTCACCTTGCTGATTTATTGACTAAAGTGGCATGTTGATTTTTTTAGTTTTTAGTCAGATAAGTATGTTTAAAAAGACGATTTATATTTCTTTATCTGAAATGTTAAAGTCTATTTTAACTGTAATTGGCAATTGCATTAACCTAGTTAATGACATATCTTTTTAATGATTAATTATTTTTATAAATATTTAACTAAAAACAATTATTTTTTTTGTACTTGTTACAACTTGCTCCAAACTCAGGTTAAGATGTAACAACGTATACTTTTACTTAAAATAGTAATATATACAAATATTTTCTATTGTTTTTCGATTGGTTATCAAAACAGTCTACGTGACTGCAATGTTAATATTTGTAATACAATCGTTTCGCGAAATACAGGTATTACAGCTAGCCCACTTCACCCCTACTTACTTTAGAATAATCAAACCTAATAAGGAAAGGGTGCATCGCATTTGTAGTATTTCAGAAATGACGGAAAATTTCCAATAAAATTTAACAATAAATAATATTTAGTTTTTAATTAAATTTTAACAAGCATTTATACCTAATATTTTCTATTTTAATTACAATTATGTAAAAACTTGTTTGCGTGCAGATAATTAAACAGTGCATACATACGTAGGTGATTAGTGCAAGTTTTAATCAATTACTTTACATTGCAGTTCCGTTTTCATCAAAGCCTGCAGGAACTTAGCGTAATGAATGAATTATGTAAGGTAAATTGCAAGGTTTAATCGAGCAATTCTAATGTAAATGTCTACGTAGTGTGTCTGTTGTTAATTCTTCTTTATTGAGCACAGGATTTCTACGTTACATGCAATGTTCCTATGGAATTACTGTACACAGTTACTCCCAAAAGTATTTCGACAAGTAGTAGGGTCGTCCTGCACGTATCAAAATTTGATGATTTTGAACAGTGAATAATATTCATCGTATACATAAACTTACAGATAATGTAACAAATATTTTTCGTTCGTATATTCTTTCTCTTAATTGCAGAATTAGGTAAATTAAATACCATCATCATAAGATGGCGTAAAAGACTAACTGTGCACACAATTATTCTACACTTTTTTCAACTGATTATTAGTTTAATTACAACAACTGTAATTATTTGCAACCTTATTTGACATTTGATATCAGAATGTTTCAGGGTTTGTTATTGGTAACCAAGGCAACCAAACACCCATCCATGGCCTATTATGTTCTATGAAGTTTTTTTCTAAAAAACCCCCTATTTCGACCCCCGGGGAGAAAATCGAAAATCTGGCTACGTTAGGATTTGTCCCGTGTTTCGTACTATAAGTGTGCCAAATTTCAACTTCCTAAGTCTTCTGGGGCCTTCTGGAGGGTCTGGAAAGACAGACATCCGGACACACAAATCAATAGGAAATTATATATGTAGATATTATCATCACTTTGTTTTTATTACACTTATTTATAGTTTTATTTAGCTTGTTTTTTTTTTCTTTGCCTGGCTATGTCTAGTTTGTTGTACAAACAAAATATAAAAATTGATATATCACGATATATGGAAACTATCGATATATTGGAAGTGACTTTTGATATTAATAACGATATTTTAAAATTCGATAAATCGCGTGCATATCGATATGTAAACACCGATTATCGACTGAAATTAATTTAAGTTAAAATATATTCTGAAATAGCGGTTTGTACCAATAAGCTGTTAATAATTCAACTAAACTTTTCATTTTTTAAATAGGTTTTTTTTTTTAAATAAAAATGTTTGCAATTTTTTTTAATTTCATTTCTGACGCTGTTAATCAAAATCGTAAAATTTATGCGATACATCCTTACTTTCTGTATGATCGAATATATCGATATTCTTATGTTTCAATATATCGAATCAAATATATTGTCACAGTAAAGGAAGATTTGGTTGAGGATCAATAAATAAATAAGCTTTACCAAAGTTTTACTGATGGCCAACGTTTCGAATTTATTTTCATCTTCAGGGTCTATGAACATGTATATATGAAAAGAAAATTAGAACATTTTGTACCATAGAGTTATAAGTATGAAAACACCATATCAATATGTTTTGGTAAATTATGGATCAACACCACCATATATACGAAGACAAATATATTGTGCATCCTTAACGAGGGAATACTCTGTTCAAGAGTATATATTTCGAATTTACTAATGGTTTGTAAAACCAGATGGTTATGCTTAAAATGAATAAACCTGTATCAAGAGGCAAAGAATAGTTGCTAGGGGACGGCTGTTTTGTAGTTAGAGAGAGAAAGAGAATAATGCATTGTGAACCATTATTTTTAATTTTGCCTTGTCGCTGGATTCGACGTGGTTCAACTACAAATTTGTTAATAGGCAGAATGGAAATGCGCTCCCGTAGTACCAAGGTAAAGTGGCTGATGGATCTTTTCAATTTGTATTATATAGGTACTGGGTGCCGAACGCTTTAAGCTAAAGATTAATAGCCCGATTTTCAAGTACAGTTTTAAAGTTCACTTACGGAACAAAATGTTTTCATACAAATTACAAAAAATGAAGTTAAAAAATATTTAAAATTCAACGTAAGCAATTTTGCTTTTTAGTCGCATATACTTAATAGTCTCCGAGGGAGTTTCCATTGATCAACAACAATATGTACGGCGGTGGTATTCTTGCTTTACTCGCGTGATGCCAGTGAGGCACCAAATTAAGCTGACGAGTAATACGTCCAGCAAATGGTACAATGAATCTGGGGCTTTATATTGTACAAGACTCGATAGAAGTGTGGTACATTGGGGTTTACAATACAAATGTGTTTTTCAAGCGCGCGCTTTTTCAAAAATTTTTGTTAAAATAAAGTTACTATTCACTTTCAACTGCTACTCAAATTTAAAGTACTTTTTATATAATAAACGACTGATTTGTTAGTAACAGCTGTTTGTTGGGCTGGTGTATACTTTTGAAGATATTATTTTTCACTATAAAAACTTATAGTCAGTGATAATTATTTCTACAAATTTTGTCATTTCATAAATTGAAGTTGGTCACCAGTCGTGAAAATAATTTAAAATGAAAAATAGATTGTGAAAGTATGATGTCTTTTTTAAAATAACCTTTTTAAAAAAACTCATTCAAAGTGTTTGTTTGGCTTAACATGTTACCTTGATTCATATTTAGAATAAAATTTATATACATATTTAATAAGTACATTTACATCAAAATTACACCCAACAGAAATACACTCTCTTTGTCCTCACAGCCTACTCCTCGAGCCCCTAACCCTTTTATATATTTCACATCTACACTCTTTTGTTACGGTATCGCCTGGGAGGTTAAGTTTTGTACCCTTCACTTGTTTAACATGTACTTCTGCGTATAATAAACCGTCATCTCAAATATCAGGTCACGTTTTTCGTTCTAGTGCTTATTTCAAAAAGATTTTTTTGCACGACCCTCTATTTATACAGTTGTTTTTCATGCCTGTTAGCGGTTGTAAAGTGACCCTTTTTCGCACTAGTACATAAAGTAAAACAAAGTCAATGCGATTATACCTATTCACGCGACAGAGAAGCAAAGAAGGCTTTTTCTTTGTAAACAATCCAAATTATCAATATTGCCAAACTTTCAGATACATGAATATAATATATTTATTAATTATAAAGTGAAAATCAGTTATTTTCTAGGAGGTACGTGCAAAAAATGCGGTATGTCTCTTGTTTGTAATGACATTATCATTCGAGTGACTGTTATTAACACTCGCTAAATCGTTCGTGGTAACACTATGACATTTCTTCTGGTAATACCATTCAGTACAAACGAGATACTTAAACTACTATTTTGGGAAATAAATTACTAAAATATATAACCTTTACACATTTTTGGCAATTGAATGAAATAAATAGCTTCACTGTCGTTAATATTAAAGTTTTTTTTTTTTTATATTGACGCATTAAATATGTTAACAGTTAACTCATTAGTTGTAGCTCTAGTTACAAAACCGCTCGTTAGAGATATTAATACAGAAGTTATTATTGTTTCAGCTAAAATTTATTGTATTTTTAATTAAGAACGCTCTGAAATCCGGTTCAAATTGTGTGAAATCTGACAGCTTTACGATGTGATGTGTTCACGGAATGAATGAATATTAATTACTGCGTAGATATCGATTTACCATCGTTAAAAGGAAGGGCACTGTATAAAAATTAAAATTTTCCACTAATCCTAAGTTTAACGATTATACATTCCATTCAAAAAGGATTGACTATTCACTAAATTTACGTATTAAAAAAAACTAGGAATAGTCACGTTTTATTTGCTTCCCTTATACACACACGAAAAATGAAATACTTATGTGAAAGGGAGATAAAAAGACAGAGAAAATATTGTACGGAGGGGTTGATAGTGATGATGGTGCATGCTAAGGTCTCTTTAGCAGCCATTATGTTCTTGTGATAATGGCTTTAACCGACCGGGTGACCTTTTTGTGTGTAAATTGTAGTCAGTGTACAAAGATTTGACTTCCGTATTGTACTGTGTGTTTATAATAATTACTGTGTACAAAACTTTTGCTAGACTCGTTCACAATATCATTGTTGTATCCAAAACATAAAAACGTCATTGTGTTTTGACAGAAAATATTGTTAACTGCGCAATAACGACGTCTAATGTTTTTGAATGTAAAAGTTCAACGCTACTAAGTTATAGTAAACAAATAAAGTAAAGAGATATTAAACGATGTAGCCGGAGAGAACACTGAAATATGGACGATATTTTGAGACTTTATTTTAAAAGAAAAGTTTCTGAAATATGCTAAAAATACTGTCATCCAAATGTAAAAAAAATATTTTTAATTAAGACAAAAGTAGGGGGATGTTTACCAACCCTGCGCTTATAGTCAATTGATAAGGTTTGTGCACAATGAATTTGCCTTTCAGTATTTGAGGCTGATGAGTAAAAAGAGACAGGAATAAGGTAGATAGAAAAAGACAAGGGTACTGAGGTATGAACACTTCTTGATGCTTTTGTATATAGATATAGAGAAGCTACGAGCTTTCAGATCTTTGATATACATTTCAGTAAGGATGAGAACTGCTTTTGAGGATGTGAAGGTGTTCTATTGATTTTTAAAAAGCTTCTTGCAATTGTGCAATGAATAATACAATTTCCGGCCTATTCAAATTACTAAATACATAGGCAAGGAATGTAAATTATTCTAGTAGTTTTTTTAAAGGCCAATCATAATATATGGATCATTAAATTTAATTTACAAAATAAAGGAACAATTTTATTAGCTTTCAATTTGTAGTTACCCCAGACGCTTCCTAAAATGGAAATAAGCTTGAATTTGGTATTATCAAATTGTGGTTTATTATTTAGACCTTTAAAATTTAAGATCATTAAATTAAAAACACTTCTTTTAAAGATTATTTTTTATCAAATAATACTACATTACCTGCATCTGATTAAAAATAGTAAAGCATCAATTTCATATCTATATACTTACCATGATTGTACTTTTTTTTTCTCTTTCTCTGAGTGCTAATAGTCTTGTAGCCGAAGCACACAATATGTAATAATTTAGTTATTTTTGTTTTGCATCGTTTTTTTCCCTGTAAAAAAAAAGACCACACTAATTTTTAAGTTCTAACCTTAAAATAAATATTTGTAGTAATCACTTATAAAATCTGTCAAATCGTTGATTTAGTCCTCGTTGATTGACATATTATGTCAATCAACGAGGTCAGATTCTCTTTATTATATTACTGTGAACATTGTTCGACTGCAAAAAAGTACAAGATGTCCCTGTACCGCAGTGCTATCTCTTTCTCTAAATTTACAATTAAATATCGTGCCATTGAATAAATTATTACTTTTTTGTGTTTACATTTTGTTTTGTGTAACTTTGTGCTTTTATTTATTTTAATATTATCGTATCCTTCATTTGGAACAAAAATAGATAAATAACGTTAAAAGGTTTTATTTTAAATCATCAGCTGTACCAAAAACTAGAATATAAATCTGGGACTTTTTAATAAAACGTTGGGCGTATTTGATATTTCGTTTGGAAGGCTTGGAAACACATTTTTTTAGACAAGTCGATTTTTACATATTTTATTTACAAGTTTTTAGTGTATTTTATTAAAAATGCGATTGCACCCGGAGGACGGTTGGGACGGTCAGCTAATGATCACAATATTGCATTGTGATGGGAACTACAGATCTGTGCAAAATTTTAACTCAATCGGTTAACGGGACGAGGGTGAAAATTCAAAAGAGCAATTTGCACTCGAACGAAGCCGGATCAGTCAGTTAGTTATCATAATATTGTATTGTCATCGGAGCTACACATGTGTGCAAAATTTCAACTCAATCGGTTAACGGGAAATAGGTAAAAAAGCTGTCGCAAGATTTAAAACAAAGCTAGTTATAAACAACGGGGTCAAGCTAAATAAAATCGTTTAAAAAAAACGTATATATACGACTAACGAGAGATATTATTTTTTTCATCTTTATCTTGTGTAATTAATTTGTTTGCAATGATATTTTCTTTGTCTTTTTTATTAAATTTAAATATTTAATTTGCATAATATACGATTTCTCTGAATTCGTTGTTTATTAATTAAATTCCTGTCGTTACTGACATCTCTGTTAGGTTGGCCGCTCATTCGAAGACTGTACGGGTATTATGTAAACCTCTTGTGATAGGGTCCACGAGCAAAGCAGATTATTGCCAGAGCGCTCGGATTATTGTTATGGAAATTGTACACACGTACACATACGTATACCATACAGTCGATATAGTAGGTAACTATACTATAGGTGATTACTGATTAGTTTATTTACCTTTTGTGTCCGCATACCGGATGATTTAGCGTAAAAAGGGATTTCATTTAAGGCTGTTGGAACGTTCTGAATTTAGGCCAAAAATAGGGCTTCGGCTGATAGCTGATTGTAGACTTATTCGTCAACATTTTGCAAAAAATTTTTCTCTATAAGAAAGATAAAGGGCAAATCTAGGTCTCTAATGGAGATGTAATTTATGCACGATTTACTAGATAAAAGTTGGCATTAATTGTGGCAAAAAACACACGTTTTCAATGTCACACTACGACTTTATTCGCACTTATTTCACAAAATTGCTCCATCACAAACCTAAAGTCACTTTTCCTTTTTCGGAAAAGTTTTTTAAATCTTCAAAATATTTCCAAAAATTAGAATAATCAACTGACAATGGCACCCTTGCAACAGTATTTTTTAACCTCGTAGTGTGATTTAAATTCACAGCGTTCCGACAGGTTTAACAGTCGAGATTTGCCAAATACGAAATACAAACGGTACTGTCGTCCACTCCCGCACAGGAACAAAACGTTTCATTTATCTCAATTCTCTCATGATATTCAGCGCTGGTCAGATTCCAGACATAATCCATTGCAATATATTAATTTGGTGTCCTATATTGTTTACCATTATGCACCTTTTTAGATTACTTTGTTTAATGGGACAATATTATGACGCCACTCAGCTCTCTGAGTGAGGGAATTCATTGGAAGAACCCTTCTTGTCCCACATTTTTTCAGCACAAAAAAAGAGTCGGTATTTTTTCTGGGACTTTCCTGAAAAGAATTACCGATCATTTGAGAGTCACCACAAAATTTGATTCTTTAATTTTAAAGGTGGTTGAAATTTTCTTTGCTCACCTTGTATAAATCACTATAATATTGTGAATGTAATACAAAATATGCATATTGTTTAATGCGTTTAACGTTTGTTTCTGACTTTATGTTCACAATATAAAAAAGAAATCACTATATTTCTTGGTTGATCATAAAGTGCTAATGTATTTTAAAATTTGAATTTTGAAAATAATTGAACTTTTAAAGCTTTTATGCCGTGACAATGAAATATATACATCACGTTTACACAGCTACTGCATATGTATTCGATAGCAGATAATATTTCTCTTGGGGAAATAATGTTGTCTCGAGATGTCTACCAAACATTAAAAAATATGTATTCTTGCCAAAAAAATAACAGTGAAAAATAACTTCGCTAATGAAATTACAAGAGTCAAAATATCATTGCGCTCTAGATAAACAATGTATTTTAATGGCCTACGACCTATAAGATAGCTGCTTTTATCATCATTTTCAGTATTTAAAATTTTTGACATTTTACTTGTGTATCAAACTTAACTTTATTGGTAAATTAAGTAACCTAAAGGCAGAGTTTCCTATAGGAAAGAAAATGACGTATCAAAAAACATCTACATATAAAACGAACTTGGTTTTCTCGGTAGTGATGGCAACACCGTAACGTAAAAAACAGCAACCATTTATTTCTCGTGCACACATTTTTTGTAATTCATTCACTATCATATTACGAGCACTATATTACGGAACTGCTTTTCTAGAAAACCTCGCACTTGACTTCGAGGATTGGAATATTAAATTTTTCTTTATTATTAAAAATTGTAAATTGTAGGAAAGTTAAAAAACGCGTTTCTCATCATTGACCTGTAAAGGCTTACTTTACGACCAATATACATGCATGAAAAAAGAAATTATTTCTTTATGGAAAAATAAGTGTAACTACAGTAAACACTACGGTAATATTATGCTTCATTAGTTGTAAATTTAGAGCTAAGTGTTTTGATTTGTTGAAAACGAATAGTTTGTTCTGCATTTGTTTGACATCGGTTGACAGCGTAATGTGCTCTAGTCTACGACGCCTACCCTTCGGCACGTCACTGCTTGTATTGTTGTTTAGTAGCATGCACGCAGTTGGTATCCCCCTTCGGATTTAATGCCTGTTCATCTATCTAAGGGTATATTTTTGTTATGGGGTTTTCAGTAGTAGACGATTCAAGTGATTTATTGTAGCGTACAGGCTCAGACAGATGTGTATAATATGGTATGGTAACGTGATTTTAATCTAAGATCAAATTGAACAACGATTTTGTAGAAATCTGTGAAGTACCATCTATTTAAACATTTTTTTTAATCTGTTAGGCTGTTAACATATCTATTGAACACCTTGTACTTTTTGCCTTTGTAAAAAAAGAAAATCTGAAAAACGGTAGACCCTTCAGGCTATTCCTGGAACTTCCCGCTCGAAAATATACATAGTCGCAGGTAATTGAGCTCTTCGCGCTAAAAATGTAGATTTTAATATTTTTTTCGAGTTCTCTTAGCTCGAAAGTATAATGGCTTTATATTTTCGAACTTTTCGAGCTCAAAAATCTTGAATAATTTTGAAAAAACAATATTAATATCAAAAATGTTTCTACAATGACATTTTTTAAACGAATCGTTCTATGTCGTACAGTATGTGGCCTTCGATGTAGTTTTTTGAGTACGCAAAGTGAAATTGTTGGTTAAAAACTCGATCCGATGAAAAAAAAAGCACTTTTTTTTTGAAAATTTGAAATGTATTATCTCTCGAATTAATCAACCGATCAAGGTGCGGTGTACGGCATTCGACGCAGTTTTTTAAGCACTAAAAGTTCATTTGGTACCAAAAACTAATCCGACAAGAAATTCGGAAGTTATTTAAAAAAAACACTTTTTTTCTAATTTTTCGACAACGATATCTCTCGAACGAATTAACCGATCAAGATGTGGTTGGCGGCAATCGACGTTGTTTTTTTGAGGACAAGGCTGATTAGATTTTGGAAGCGGTACAGTAATCTAAAAGTTATTAAAAAAATTCTTTGAAAATTTTATTTTTGAGGTTTCTTTATTGGGCTGAATCGATTCAAATTTTCAGGAAATCTAAGTTTAGTGGAACCTTTTCGAATGCCGCAAACCGCGTTCCGATCGGTCAAGCCGTTCAAAATTTAAGAGGCTTACATACACACACGCACACGCCAGGACACCATCGTAAAAATAGCCAGAATAGCTTCCTAGGATCTCAGAACGTCGAGATCTGATGAAAACTCTATTTTTGAAAATCGAGGTGAAAACAATAACTTTCCAATTTTTGAAAATAGCGGGAAGTTAAAAACTTACAATAGTCGTTTTAAAAACAAATCTGCTGAAATAAATATTTTTCTTTGGAAATAAAAAATACAGACATCGGAAATAGTAACTAGTGTCTAGGACTATTTCTTATGTTTCAATTTATAAATAGAAGGCGAAATGATAGTTACAAATGCAAGTTCGGACTTTTTTTAATAAAAAACATTTAACAGGAAATGTTTGACTTAGTGGTGCAGTAATCATTAAGAAACCTATTAAAAAATGTTTAAATCGACTCAGACATTTTGACTGCACGCGTAATATAACTTAAGTGACCTATGACTTACAAACAATTTGACAAAATAAGTAGGTAAGGACACTTCAGAGGTCGTACCTACATACTTATGCAATACTGGAGTAATTAAAAATTAAATGGTACAAAATTTTAGTTTAGTGCAGAGACATCTTGGTTTAGTGGTCAAGTATTTACTAATATAAACTTATTAGTTCAAGCGATAGTTAGTTTATAATCATCATTCAGTCAACCAGTATTTACTTTCGCAATGCTACTAAAAATTAGCGTATTAAAAATACATATTATTTTTCCCTGCGGCTTTATTTGATTAACGTTTGTATACATTACGTATTATCTAAACCTTTCGTTCACATGCACCGAAATTAGAAGTGAAAAGAAGGGGAGCGATGAGATTCGAGAGTCTCGTGGATTTAAACAAGTTGACATATGGGAGGAAGTTATATCGAGTATCCCCCTACATTGTTCTCGAAGAGGATTGTAACCAGTCAACAGTGAAGCGTCAAAATAAACCGACTGGGCACTATAAGCTTATAAATTACATCTAGACACGCGGCAGGGTGTTAGCCAAGTCGGTAACACTGACTGTTTGTGTTATTTGCGTGGACTATTTCAAACTACTTTCAACCTTCCTGTAACTCACGCTGTATTGACCTTATACACTTGTAATACACAATTATCTCAGAATGCAAATTTTATATAAAAAAACTCAAATTGTTTCGGAAATATTGATGTCCGAATTCTTTCAGCTCAGTTAGTAACTTGACCACAAAAATAGGTCTGTTGATATATATAAAGAAAACAACCAGAAACAGCCAATTGATGCGGTTACCGTCATACATGAAATATAAACATAGACGCATATATAATAAACCATAATTCTTAAATACAATAGAATGTAGCTTTACACAACAAATTGTGGGTGCCAAATTTTCATTTTTCAAATAAATTGTAAAGTGAAAACTTGGCACGCACTTAGATCTCAGTTATTTTTGGTACCGATTAGATCCCCTTTTCACATTTATTTTTTTGGTGGGATATAGTATAAAGTTATTGCACACAAAATCACACTCAATAAGAACAGAATACTTAGTAAATAGGTATTCTATATTTTAATTTGTTTTTGAACTGTTTTAATTCATTTTAAATCTCATTTTGTTAGTTGTATGAAAAATAAGTGTTATAATAAATATTTAGGTAGATGAAAAGCTGTGAGCAATATTTTTTTTTAATATGTCTACATTCAGTACAGGCAAGCTTTGCCCATGTGAGGCAATAACACTGCTTCAACATCTCCCTTGTCTCCCACACGTGTAGCAGACTAGTAGAACTTATAATAGGGTCGGGTGGATAAAGAGTCTTGTGTAGTTAGCGTACTAGATATTAACTATTTATAGGGGAACATAGTGTCTCAATACGCACGACCAGTGTTGTCAAATATAAAGATTTCTGTTTTTGCGTATAGAGTTTATTTTTAAATCAATTAACTTTTCATTTATGTGTTTAGTTTTCCATTATGTTTTCTTGTGGATCAAATCCGTTATAATTTATTAAACCATATGCATTAAGAAGTAAAGCACATCTTTTGATTTTTATATTGAAATCGTTCAAAGTTGTACACAAGTAAATTCGTATTACTGTAATTTGTAAATTGTGGAGCGAATGTTGTAGAATCCGAATTCGCAGGCATAATGAGACGTAAAACGCTCACGATAAAGATTCAGTTCTTAAACAAGTATGAAAAATGCATTATATGCCATTACAGAGAAGGTAAATTTTTCGCATAATTATTAATTAGGCGCTAGTCTGCGTATAGTTTTGAACTGTTGGCAACATTGCGTACGGTACAATAAGGTACGAGTGTGCGGGAAGTGTGGGCTAGGGTCTAGACCACATGTCATTGTTGATCCAAAAGCAATGTTGATTTATATCGGCCATGACAGTTATTCGTAGCATGCTGAGTATATAAGATGTGAAGGATTATGCAGTGTGGGTTTGGTTTGCACTGATGTATTAACCCATGCAAATATAACACTCACTAATCACAATAAGGACACAGTATCATTTTTTCATGCTGTATTACACTCGTTTTAAAATTTCGGCTTTAACCAACTGTCTGTTTAGTTGGTACATATTGTGAGTAGAATAGAATAGATAATTTAAAACGACAGTTTGATTAGTTATGAATAAAGTCAAAATTGCAGTCTTCTGACTCCTAATTTTTTTGTGCCAGATGTAACTTACAATACCGTATATCTCACATTGTAAGCCATGGCTTATATTTTTTTTTCTTCTTAAAAATCGTATCATGGCTCCCAGTTGGAAGTTCATCAGATCTTACTGTTTGTAAAATTATTGGACCCAATCGGTCGTGCTTAGTGATGGCTTATTTTCGAGATATTTAAGGGGGTATTCTTATGTGACCACTTCGAAAAATCGATTTTTTTTTTCATATTTCAATAGTAAAACCTATCGAAAATATGCTGTGAAAAATAGAGACCGAAATTTCTAGTTTTAAATAAATTACAACTCATATAGTGGCCGACGCGCCGTAAGCGACTTGCTGGCTCTTGAAACTTTAAACGCGTTTTTCTGGAAACATTATTTTCTAAAACTGTCATGGTCCTAAAAAAAAAAGTATTCAACCGATTGCTTTGAAATTTATATATGTTCTTCTACTCATTAATGGTTATCGTCCGTACTAAAATTGCTTATTTTCGAAAATATTTTCTTATTTTTTTTAAACGATTTTTAACAAAAAAATTAACAAAAAACAAGCTTTTTTTCTACAGTCCGCCATTTTTTTTTGTTTTTAATGAAATTGATTAATTTTAGTAGGGACGATAGCGACATCCCTACTGAACAATGATCCATTCGATTTTTTTATTTCAGACAACATTAACAGCCGCTATTACCATGACCAGTGACCTGCTTTTTTTAGTGTCTAATTTAATTCAAAAAAAATATATATATAAAAAATGTAAAATAAGAGAAAAAAAATTTTTTTTATACAGTTTAAGATACAGACAAAAACATATAAAAAAATTAAAATGATTGAATGTTATTGTCGTCTAAAAAAAATTCCCTAAAAAGAGGTAAAATTTATGCGTTCACATAAGAATACCCCCTTAAGAAACTTTATAAACCGTGCATGGCTTATTTCTAGGGATGGCTTAAAATGTGAGATACACGGTAGCAGTTTTCCAATAGCATTGGATTAACAAGGGGGTTGAGATATCGTTATCCGATCTCTTGTTACCGTATCATACGAGTATACTTGGGTTATATCCAAATTAGGTTGATCCTAATTTGGATATAACCAACTATATTCGTATGATACGGGAACAAGAGATCGGATAACAATATCTCAACGCCCTTATTAATTCAATGTTATCGGAACAAGAACTGATATAGTATTTTTACAGTTCAAAAAGTTAGCTAAAATTTACGGTAGAACTCGGATTTTAATATAAATGCAATCGATTTTGAGTTTTTTTATTTCTTTTAGAGAACAATACAAAATATTTCGTGTGTGGCACTTTTTAGTGCTTTTACATAACTTTCAATTATTTTTCAAATTTAACTTTATTTTTTACTTTGGAGTTTCTGACATATATTATATTGAAAATAATTAAATTCATCCTAGAATTTGATTCACTGTCGTAAATTGCTAATTCAAATTGCATACTCGTACCATCCAATTGAGTAGGAAACATTCTCTTATTGTTGGAATTTACTTGATCATGTTACTACGTTGTAAGCTGTAGGTTTCAGTACCGCCTGTAAAGTGTCATTGAAGTTATCTTATCAGAGAATCTAATATAGTAGCATGTAATTTGTAATAAATACTTAATAGTAATTATTGGCCAGCGGATAATATTATTCATATCAGCAACACGTCTATCGGGTTCTGCAGTTAATTCACTTACACCTGATATTGATGTTGAATCCGATAATCGATATAATCAGTATCCAGTATCGATGTATGTATGTCATATGTTTGTGAACTGTGAAGTCAAACTCGGCGATAAGGTTTCATTTTTTTGAATTACAAGCAATTTTGTTTTTATGAACCTTTGTTTCGCCTGAGTACATACAAAAGCTAATAATCTGTCTGCGGCTAGTTGCTGCTAGAACCCTTATCTCAGTTGCTAGTGAAGTTGAATAACAAACAAGGCTCAAACTATTTCAGCTATGGTCAAACGGATTACGACTAATTTCATAGTATTTAGTATTTATTGTTCGCAATGAATGGCTAAGAGGGTTTAGAAAGATACTCTGCACTATGTTGACTTTTAACAATATTTTTGAAAAAAAAAATCAAACGTATTTATTAATTTCTCAATACATTGGGAAGCTATTGTGAATTGTGATGAGTCTGAAAACAAAAAAAAAATTGTAACATTTCAAGATCACTGCACTAAGTATTTTTAAACTATTTTTGGAGAGAAATATATACGAAATCTCGAGAATAATATAATGATATGGACATATCGACTACGCGAGGGTACCAATTGTCGCGTATTATCTAAAATATGACCTGAAAGAATTTTTTTCAAAATCGATCTACTCGTTCTTTTTGTTTAAGTAAAGACCGCATAAAAGTAGATTTAACACAAAATCTCACGGATAAAAATCGACTTCGTTAAGGTGTCAATTGAATCGTGCTGGTTATTCTGACCCAAAATAAATGTTTAAACAAAAAATCTCAAAAAGGTTTTGCATTAAATCTGGAACAAAAGAATATATCGACTTCGTTAAGGTATGAATCGAGGGGTTGTAGCGTCATTATGATCTAAAAGAAATTTCATCAGGATAGGTCCAGCCGTTTTTATTTAAACAAAAAGACTGCAAAAAAGTGTATTTTAGGATCTTTCGAATCTCTTTCAGTTCTAATACACGATCTGACATTGACAGGCTTGTTTATGAAACATAAATATTAGGTATTACCTATAAGTATCTAATTGATTTGTGCTGCATTATTTTTTTTAATTAAATAAATCGATGCTTTCAAACAGATTATCTACAATATTGTTGGATTTATTTTAATCCTTGATAAAGGTTTCGCCGTGCGCTCTTTGCTTTTTTTATTCTATAATCATGGCAAGGATTTGCTTTAATCTTTCCGTATTTATTTTAATGGATAAAAGGCTTATTAACTGCCGTTTATTTTTAGTTCCTTGAATTTTAATGATATATTGTTTTTGAAAGGCTGGATGTCAGGGACATTTGCGTTAAATATATTTATTTAACTTGTTAGTGTAGTACTAATTATTGACAACACAACCCGAGTACTGATTTAATTTAAATACGTTTTCAATTATGCATTTGTGTTTACTATTTATTTCTGATATTAATAGATTTTTGTCTTTTTGTTTCAGGTAAGAGTGTTGCTCAATTACACTAATGTTTGTAATACGAACAGATTAATAAATTATGTAAGTATTTTTGAATAATACCAACTACAAAAACATTTGATTTGAGGATATAGAATATTTTTTATGGTACTTAGTTTTTCTAAATTATGTAGATCATTGTTTAAAAGCTGAAAACTGTTACTATGCTTGATTATATATTAATATATTTTTATGTTTGCAAAAAATATCCATAATGGATAAATGATCGCTAAATTTATTAATAAAAGTGTGTATATGAGTACCTGTCAATGGAACTTATAATTTTTTGCCTACGGACGGAAATACTGATAATTATTAAACCAGAATGTTCCTAAACATTTTACAATTAGTTTAGTAATTACGTGTTTTTTTTCAGGCCTAATCTGGCCTTCATGAATTTACTTAAAAATTAATCATATTTACAAAATAAAAAAAAGAAAAACGTGACAAATTTTGTGCAAATAGAGTTAAAATGAGTTTTTATTTTTCTGTTTATTAATATTTCTTATACCATAAAATTATTCAAAAAGCTTGTCTGATGAAATGAAAGCAATTTCAGGTATAGTTGCTATAAAATATTATTTCTAAAAAAATAAATTACAATAAATTAATATTAAATATGAAATTAAAATCAAGGCAAATACTGTTTCCTATCTGCTATACAATTATTAAGTTATTAAAACACTTTTTGCCACATTAAAAATAATTACAATTATTATTTTAAAATAAATTATGTAGTTCACATTTTCACAACAAATTACATTTGTTAATCGTAATACGGATCGGGCGTAATAAAAAGTTGTTTTCCGTCCATTTACGGTTGATATCTATATGTATAGGGATTTGAATAATCAGGTGTAAAGAATTGTCGCTGGGTCACGCTGTAGTTTACGGAGACACAGTGCTGCCAGTGTGTCGACCAAACGAACTACAGACACGATAATTATTGCTGTTGAACGCTTTATTACATCGATTAACGTTACGATGGTCTAACTTAATACATACAGGTATATTTAATCATGCATTAGGTATACATAAATCTCACCACATAGGTCGTAGTCATACATGGTACATACTACATAGTATATAGACGTTCTTGGTATATCGAAAGCGCAAATAGTAAGCAGTTTAAGATAACGCGAATTAAATATATTTTTGAACAGATGTAAGACTGCAATTTCACCCCTTATGCAGTCTGTTATTATTTTACTGATGAAAAATTTAATCTCAACTTTACACACCCCAGTTTCATTTTCTGACAACTCCTGTGGAATAGAATCTTCGAATTTTTCTATGCATTTCTGTGTCGTGCGATAGAATATGATTTCAATTTAAATATATTTTCGTATTCTTTTGGTATCTATAAACTACAATAATTACATTTTTTATTGCAATAAATGTTCTAAAAATGCTCTGACATTACGCGTTTGATTGTAACTGTGCTGTTTCAGATTTTTAGCACACAGTCAAGAATTAATTAAATACATTTTTATAAGTTTTAATTCATTATTGAGTTTATATAACAATTCACGTCTATCTTAATGTCTAATGTTACTCCTTCATTCTATGAACGTCTTGACGTTATTTTCTTTTTCATTTCTTTTGGTAATCCTAGAAGGTCATTTGTTTTCATATCCGTCCTCATAATGTGACTATGCCACGTCCACATCAAGACTATTTTTTCTACATACTCGACCAATTCTGTTCCAGCCTTTTTTTCTCCTGAAGTTTATTGTGCCTCTTTTCAAAGTATTTTCGTGTTGGTTGTACTGAAGCCTTCAAATTGCGTTTTATAAATCTAAATTTCACTTGACGCTTATAATAAAACACTCAATAGCAGTTTAAAGAGAAGGAACTAACTAAACTGGACATTAATAATTGATTTCACTGTCTAACAATTCTATGAACTGTTTATTACTAAACTTTTATTGTTAAATCAAAGTCTGTTCTTTATACAAACTGCCTTATGAAATACGCATGAAAAATGACAATACACAGACACACATTTATCTATTATTTAACACATAAACAACATAAGTGTTAATTTGTTTTTGTTAATATATCTGTATATAATGCTGCACAGACAACGATACATAACTACGATGGACACAGACCGCGCAACCGGTTTCAATTTTATTACCTCTGTACAAGTAATAATATTGTTTATTGACAGCCGAGTTAGCTATTTTATACGAGAGTCAATGCTATCATGTAACATTGTGTCATAAATTCACAAACAATTTTCTGAAACAGGAATATGAAAACGCTGCAACAATGTAGACTGTAGAGGTACACGGATGATTGGTTTTTGAATGGAAATTGGAAATATTAATAGTCTGTACTTCTATCGCATTGAAAATCTTGATATAGCAAATATAACATTTTCATCTTACTGCACGTCTTTTAAAAGAACATGTATGTAACTCCGCGACGGTATCGGTATTGTTACCATAGTTTTATGAATGGTACAGTCGAGAAATTAGGGCTTCCATATTTGATATCCGGTATATCGCAATTCCGGAATTTTGAGCAAAATTTCTAAACATATCAATTTCGGAAGTGAGGAAATTAATATCGGAATTCCGAAATTAATGAAACGATATTAAAAATTTCCAAATTTTTACTTTTGCGAATTAGAAAGTGGACCTTAATACAGATTTTTATATCAATGATTGATGATCTCTCTAGAGTTGTATAAATTTATTAAGTAAAAGTTTTTTCAAACTGTCCAATTATTTAGTTGAGAATGTAGATTTTTTTGTTTGCGAATTTCTGACTTAAAATTTAATTCAACGTTTTCTATACATATTTCTTTATTGAAAAAGACGCGAATTCCGAAATTCCGGAACTGAGAATCAAATATTGACATCAGTTTCGGAATTGAGGATGATTCGATATTAGATGCCCTGGAAGTGTGCCACCTGCATGTCATTTCAGGAGATGGGCATTGGTGATCCCTTAAATGTCTTAAAAGAAGTAAATGTTTGCCAAAAATATCATATGAGGTATTTGATTATATCTATCTTTTAAATGCCATTTGTTGGAAGTTCCTATTTAAAAAAAAGGTCTGTGAACATGTTGCATTTTATTGATGTGAACAGCCGAAGGATTAAAAAAGTATATCATTACTTTTAAGTTACGGTTTGAGATCTTACAGAATCTACACTCAGAAAGTTTTCTATACTACTAGAAGGTATAATCTAAGGACCATTTATTCATCCGTTGAAAAGGTGAAATTTACTTTATAATAGATTTACGAGAATAATAAATTGATTGTTTGTGGGAATATTGCCAATGTTTACATTTTTCTCTGTTCTTAATTTCCATGTACTTTATGCTCGTAAAATTGTTAGTTAAATAAGAATGAATTGTCACAAACTATAGATTTTAATTGGCCAGGTTTGAAAATTTTCCCAGTTGGAGCAGTGATTAATCAATAATTCGAAATGGTTAAATTTACCTTTAAGCTACATATTACCGTCATTATCAGTCTCTGATGCAAATACGCGATATAAGAATTTAAAATTTTAGCTCATTTCACTCAGAAACTAGGTAGGTACTATACATATAATAAAAATAGTGTGAGAGTCAAGTAATTGCTTCTCTTTCTAACATAAAATAGTATCTATTTTTTTACTTTCATGCTGGTCTTAAAATCGACACCGTTTCTTAAAAGATTAAATTTTTATATATTCTGTACAATTAATGTTAGAATTTCTTGGCACTTTCTTACATAAATGAATTTAACAGCATTATTAATTGTAACATTGACCATATAGATTAGAACCATAACATGGAATTTTTTTACAGTTGGTATTGTATTAAAGATTAAACAAAAATGTGTTTTATGGAGATATAATCACAATTATGGCTTTAGTTTTTATCATCATATCATAAGAAATGAGCGAGACTCAGGACACTATTTTTTTCTTACTTTATGATTCAATAGTAAGGAACAATCATCCTAGTATGAATTATCCGTAGAGCCGGTGTAAAGAGGTGAAATTTCATACACCGTCTACTGGTAGGAATGCACGATATGTAGCGTACCTACATGATTTTTTGAAAAAAAAAATATCGATTCAATTCGATTACACACAGAGAACACGACACAGAGAATATCGATTTAACGCATAACATTTTTGATTTTAATTAAAAGCTTTAGAAATAAAAAAAATATTTCAAATCTTTTTTAATTCTCAGTATCTACAGCACAAGTTATTAAAAAATGAAAGAAATTCTTCTATTATATAAATCAAAGAGTTTCGTTAGATATTAATGGCTAAACAAACTATTGTTCCTCAATATCTTCCAACTTATGGTAATTTGATTTTTTTCGATAATCTATTTTTACATAATAAATGATATCTACACGATATATCGAATTTTAAAATATGGATATTAATATTGAATAGGCACTTCTGATATATTGATGATTTGGATATATTATGCATCCCTTTTGAACCGACAACGGTGAGGTTAAGATAAGGTTTCTGTTAAAATCGATATTAAAGCGAGTGAAGTCGCCGGTGAAGACTGAAGTTATTGATAATAAAAACTTCTAGTCAGACTAAAGAGTGCGCTGCTATTGATAAAGAACCTCACCCCTAGTTTAAACTACTGTTGGGATCAAGAGACTTGTATGCAATATGTTAAATGCATGTTTTACAATATTGCTGCACTGCGCATAATACCGAAAGGAAATTGCTATTTTTTTATAGCTCTACGTTATTATAAAAACTTAATAGGTTACACACACGTGCGATTTGTAGTATACTGCGTGGTATGTTATGAGCAATGAAAGGTTAAACTTGAAATAAAAAAATACATTAACTTTTTCTCAAAAAATTCGAAGATTTTTAAAATTGTTAAGTATACCTATTAATATCTAGGTCTAAACATTTTTGTTATATGTTAAATATTTTATTTGTTATACTGTATCATCAATCTTGTTTTCATTTGTGGACATCATCGACTACATTGAAAAATTCTTAAGGGTGCCTATATTTAGTCATTTTACCTTATAAACTAATGTTATACGGATATGTTCTGAAAAGTAGGACCTTATTATATTATTGTAAAATGTGTGACTGTCACGTCTGATGAAACTCATTTACAGGATGTAATTTTTATTTCATGTAAATAGTTATTAGTTTTCATGTTCATGTTTGTAATATAAAAAGGAACGTTAGCAAGTTCTTTGACTTTCATGACGAATTGTGATATAGTTAGCTTGGAAAGAAATTCAAGTACTCTACATTAAAAAGTATTTAGTGATTCAGTTTTTTTTTACGATTTGGAATTGTTTTAATGATATTATATGCCATTGAAAATTAATTTAACGTTCGTGTAATAAATGATAAACTTATATCTTTTTATTGTATCAGAGCTGATTACAGCGTTAATTGTGTATTATTTAAAATGTTTGTGAACTGGCCTATTGATATTTTGTTGCTTTTGTAATAAGTAAATGTGGACAACTTCATATATGTAAGAAATAAATTAATGATGATACCAATAAATATAAACAATATATAATTGAAAGAACCAACCTTCCAATTAATGTCATTTTAGCATTTTCCTGATTCGAAATTTAGCGTCTCCTATAGAGCCTCAAACTTTTAACAAACTAAAAGCGTTACTGGGTACATTAATATGAACACAAACAATCCCCCCAAGATACCAGAACATGAAAATCTAATAAAATCTAAAGAAAAAAAACGGACAGACTTAATTGTTCCTTATCATAATTATTACGATGGGAAGTAACAAGAAAAAACTGTAAATCGCGTGTCAAACTGGACTGTCTGTGGAAATGTGAAAGCGTAAGCCGGGAGCGTGCGCTGGACATCTCTAATAACTGAGCATTACACACGCACACGTTTAGCGTGCTCCAAAAATCTCGAAAAAAAATGGAAATTAAAAGTAGTTTTTAATGAAAAAAAAAATTATAAAAGATACGCTGTTTGTATTTCTGAAATTGCTTAAACTAAAAACGTGAGACTAGGGAAAAATAGTCTTCTTAGAAAATAAAGAAATACATGTTCGACTATCTTTTGAACACATCTACTCGAACGGGGTGGGAGTAGATTGTGTATAAAAGAACTGTGGGTACAATCTATGCCCCGTTGACGAAGTCGCGGGTAAACCGCTAGTGGCTTATAATTGCGGAAACTAAGAACATTTGGAACAATACAGGCTGTGAAAGCCTACATAATAGATCACTATATTCTAGCGCGCCCTCAATTTTTACGCCACTTGAAATGATAAAAACTTCTCGGACGAATAAACTAACGTTGCGAGAACGTTACATTTACGTTAACGTCACAAAACGTTACTTTTGCGTTACATATCGGATGGACTTTTAAAACCTTAATTTTTTGGAGTTCCCTACATCGCTACATAACAAACCATTCAAATAAAATGATAATTAGAGTCTATAAAAACATTATAATTGTGTTTATTATACTGAAATATAAAAATTTTATAAAGCGTTACTTTTTCGGGGAAAACGTAACTTTTTGAACAGTCTTAGGTAACTTTTTAAGACAGAGCACTGGCGACACTGGAATAGACATAAGTTCTGGAATATTTGAGAAGCGGGGTACATGCCTATAAATACCAGGCGTGTGTGGCGCGGCAGTCAGTCAGTCTGAGACAGCGACAGAGTATAGTCATTCAGTCAGAAGTCGTAAGTGCGTCAAGGCCGCTTGAAGAATACATAGCGAGCAACAGTTGCAATCATTAAGCGCACAAATAAATAGATCGTCACATAAATAGTAGCACCTACATTATTACATAAATTTTGGTGTGTTGTAAGAAGTGTGTGTTATAGCAGTGTTTTGTGTAAATAGATATTGTTGCGTTATTATTTATAAGAATTTATTTTTCATTGTTAGTTTCTTTTTATAATTGTTATTAGAGAAATACTTTTTAGTTTATTTGTTTTGTATTTATTCGTTTGTTGTAAATAATTCAATTTTAATCCACCGCAAAGAACAGTTTTGTTACAATATTAAATGAATAAAGCAATTTTTTGTAACACAATAATTCTATGACCCATGTATGTATCATCTAATATCTACTCATATAGCGTGCGGTGAACGTTTTTCAATATTGAACTGTCACGTTCTGATGGTAAATCACCAGCATTTCATGTACTGTACGCACGTGCTGAATGTGCTGTGTTAGCGTCGTGTGCGTGATGCGGATCATCAACCGCTCTGTGCACATTCGGCGATACCTCTATGGGGGAGGAGGATGGTGACGGTTTAGTGTGCCGGCTGGTGCGTGACACATGTCGGACTTCCCTGACGCACAACCAGGCCACACTGTATACCTGCACGTATTATATATCTATACCGTTTTTCCCTACATAGCTGCTGTTCATGCCTGTATATAACGGTCGTGAAACGATAGATTTAACACGAGTGGTGTAAAGTTGCGTAAAGTAAAATAAACGTAGTTGTACTACGGTTTCTATAGTGAATGATATTTTAACCAATTGACCATACGACGCAGCCTATAATAATTAGAATTTAACTGTCAAAAAGTGAAAATTAGATATTTTATAGGAAAAAATACTATTTATATCTCGTAAGTAATGATAATAATAAGCTACTCATGTGATTATTGTGACTAATAAAACTCGCTGGATCTCGTTTTAACATAATTGTTACATTCGTAAAATATACACTAGATGCATAACATACTATTTTAAGCACATTACTGAACTGATAGTACAGAGATAAGATTTTATGGTTACTCGTGACAGCAGTATGCCTCTTTTTATATGCAGAGATTTATGAGCATCTTTGGAACTGTTTATTTTACCATTTCAACTCCACTAGTGCGGTATGGTACTAATTTAGGCTAAAATTCACTTTTCAAAATTTTACAATATTTTTTCGTTTAAAGCCCCCCACCCCCCTCCAAAAAACTATTTTGGAGAAAGTTTGAGCGTCTGTTTGTGAACACGATAAGGTCAAACGGATGATCGGATTGAAGTTAAATGCTTGGAAGATGTTTGATATTTGAAGAGCCCTATTGTTTTTGAGAAAATTCGGCGCAAGCGCAGGAAAGATGAGCTATAATGTTATTTTTCCTGCTATAATAGTATATTTTTTATAACAGATTATTATTCTATTTATTTATCCAAGAAAGTTTTGTCAACAAATTTTTTTGGTAAACTTTTTAGTTTCGGAAATATTTTGAAAATAAAATCAACTGTTCTCTTGTAAAAACTTGTCAAAAAGAAATTAGTTATGTAGATGACAAGAACGCTTTGATTAATTTTTTCATGTGAAACCATATTATGTAACCATGGAAACGGGTAGCGAATATTATATTTGTTACTAGCCGTTACCTGGATCATGTGAAAAGTTGGTGTTGTCGCTCAATTGGCTGGATTTTTTTTTGTTAAGGTCGCCAACTCGCTTTGTTAAATAAAATTGACAGTAAGTAGGAAAACACAAGTTCGTTTATTTTCTATCATATCAAGTTTTATTTATGATTATTTACTGTAGTTATTGATAACATTTTTAAATTTGTTGAATATTTTTTATTGAATAATTCAGCTACGTTAACTATAATATATACATATTTTTACAGAAGTAGAGCGTCGATATATTTACAAAAATTCAAATATAAATTGTGATATTTGTTTGCATTGTGTCCATGAGTCAGTTATCAATCTCTTTGAGTTCGTTTTTATAGCACAAGAGGTGCGCTATAAGCGGCCGGGTAAGCATAAGCGCTGTAAGCGTATGGAGCTGCGGCGTATGCTGCTGGTGCGGCGACGTACGGCGCGGCAATTGCATGATTGACGTAGTGTGCATTGTAAGATGTCGCATAAGGAGCTACGTAGGCTGCCGGAGCTGCGGCTAAAAGTCCAGGTTTAGCCGAAACGACGGTAAACACGGCAACGATGGCGATCAACTGTGAAATTTTAAAAATAAAAGAATTATTCCATAAGTAATATTAAAGACATGATTTTTAAGAGAAAAAATACTAAGGTCATTAGCAATATCCCAAAGTTTGGAAAGTAATTGCTAGAGAACTGTCGATTTTCATTAAAACATTTATCAGATATTTTCAAATAGTTTTTAATTTTTTTTTAATTTATACTAAAAAAATCCGATGTTGCAAAGATCACTAAATAAAATTATTTAAAAATGTTAGCTTATATTTATATTCACATGGTAGATTTTATTGGAGTGTTGGTTTTTGATTTTTCGAATCAATTTTATTTACTTTAAAAACATCCAAATCTGTTAGATTGAATCCCTGGTCTGAAATAGTAGAGAGTGTGTCATCATTGTAGTTCGGTTCACTTAATGGAGTGGCGAGAATAAAATAATGTAAAGCATATCCACAAAAAAAAAAACTAGCGTTTAAATGAGTTTGTCAAGTATACGTATTGGGCACTACCTAGAATATGCGAATCCTACTATAGCTTACGTATTTTTATATATCAAAGAAACAATGTCAATTAAATGTAATTACTTATATAATTTTAATTGATGTTTATAAAACAAGTTAAACCTTTTATACACATGTATATCCTTGGGTCTTTTTGGTCATGTTTATAATTTGTAACTAATGAAAAGATCACAAGCCTGTTCATTAGATAAATTACGCTTACAATGAAAGCATATATGAGTACTGTTAAAATGTGGACTCGCACTAGCTTTTTGGTTTTTAAGTTACTACATTTTTCAATCTTTTTTGGAGTATGATTCATAATTAATTACAATAAATACTTAAAATGGGCGTTTCTTTTACTTTATTGATTGTTGATTGTGATTTATAGTTTCCAAATTAGCACAGAATATAATAATAATAATAATAACAAAACCATCAGATCAAAATAAAAAATCGTATCGTGATTAAATTGTTCAAGTACTATGAAATTAGAACATTTAACATTAAAAACCAATTAATTATACTGTACTGTTTATATTACAAGCCAAAAAAAAAATACTTACGATAACTTTGGCGAACATTTTGAGTGACTGAGTTGAGAGAATCGTGAGTAAAAACTTAGAATCACTTGGTGTTTCAAACTGATGATTTACTGGCAATGCCTCTGGCTATTTATACTCAGACTGGGCCTTCTAACAAATGGAAAGAGACATTAATTGTTAACCACACAGCATATAGACCGATTGCTGCATGCATCTTATTGATTATTCTCGAAGGTGCCATTTTCAATGCACAATAACGAAATAACGCGGGCCTGATATACATAAATATGCATTTGAAGATTACTTTCAAGGAATCGACGTGTGGCCCGCGCTGGCCATTGTTATGTAACCGCTGTTTGCGTGAATGAAATTATTTATTGATAAGACTGTGACACAGCATCGTGCTCAATTTAACCGTATTGCGTTGTGTTCCATAATAATCATTGCTTTGAAGTAACTGTAAATAGCATATGACAGCTTATTAACTAACTATAACGTAACCTTCAATATTTTGATCTTATGTTATGACTTCGTAATTCAGAAAAATATAACTACATAATCTTTTTTTATTTTTTAGGTGATTCTGCATAGATTGCACATAATTTTGAAAGTTTTTTGACATTTTGATTGTTTTGTTAACAAACTTTCCTGGTGTATGTATCATAATTATTTGCCCAATATTCCAGTCTCCCGAATTTCTTAAAAAAAGAAAAAAAAACAACAAGTGTTTTATGAATATCATGTTGGCTAAGAAATACAACTTCAATTTTTTCCTCTTTTCGATGAGTTTCTTTAGAGGGTCGCAAATAGGTAATTTAAAAAAAAACGTAATTTGTAAATAACTCGAAAATAGTCAGTTTTAGAATGAAATCTGAAGACTGATAAAATTCCGAACTAATTCGTAACGGTATTGATGTTAAAAGAAGGAAAAATATAATTTTGTCGGAATTTTTTTCAGATTGTTAGTAAACTTTTTGATTTTAGAATTGACTAATTTCGAATTATTTGCCATTAAATGCTTTTTAGACCCTTTGCGCCCTCTGGAGACGTATGCACTTATCTGAAAATATAACATAATTAAGTAGGTATATTCTAGAACATTAAAATAATTAGAAAATCATATAAACACGAAAAGGCATGCCTCAAATTTTGACCTAAATTATTTGCATGCTGTATAGGCATTTTCGTTTGAACGAAAACAATGTGAACTAATTAAACGAAAATTTTGATCGAAACCATCACAATTCAGAATGATTGAAATTGGACAACCCTAGATTATTTTCAACTATATTACGTGTATTGTACGACCATTCGATGTATACACATAATATTTATTCACGCATTTCGACTCTACCCCTATACGCGGTTGTGCGACCATCCTGCAGGCAGCTCTAACTGTTCTCCCCCATATTATGTTATTGTGATGCCCAATTTATTCACAACATGCATTGTACGAGTCCATATTGGATGTGTTTGCCGGTAACTGTTAATGTCATTAACCTAATTTATTCCGTTCAAAAATTGCTTTAACACAATCGGGATTATTTTTCTGTTTTTGTTGTAACAAAGCTATTTAATTACTTCGATTATTACTAGCTATTTTTAACCACCTTTATGTTAACATTCTGTATGTATAATTAATATGGAATGATACATCACTTTTGTTACGTGTCTATTACAAAGTCTAATTTAAGAACTGGTGAAGATATCACATGCATTTTAAGTTTAATTAAAAATAATATATGGATGGCTAGACTCAGGAAATTATATTATTGTGTTTATGCGTTTTGTTGAGCATCTATAATCTTTTAATGTATTTTTTATGTAAAAATACTAAAATTATAAAAATAGGTTTTCGTTTTTTTTGATATATGTATATGTATTTTCGGTTTTGACAAGAAAATTAAGGAAATGCATTTCATTTAGTTGGTAAAAAATAATATTTCGTAAATAAAAGTTTCTGGATTTTTCACAAGTTTATTGCATAAAAATCTATAATATGAAATGTTGGAGAAAATCTATTTATAATTGAGTATCATCACAGTTTTTATCAATGTTATATTTTGAAACAAACAGAAAAATATATAAAAATAAGTAAATTAATTCAGTGCATTTCTGAAATATTAATTTTATAAAAAAAAGTACGATAACAAAAATAACTTCTATTGTGCTGTACACAAGGGCATGTCATTTGTCTAAGAGGAGATCCGCGGACTCATCTCTGGTGGAAATGGACATAGCTGGTCAGATACTGTGTAATCGTCGTCCAGCAAATAATAATTTTATAGTCAACAATCTGGAACGCTAGTTTGTAAGTGGGCTAAGCTATACAGTTCGTCCGGCGAGGGACACACTGCATGAACATCTTTGTGTACACTATATACACTACAGAAGTGATACGTACGCGAACTTTGTATCTATAGTTTAATTTATATTAGTGGGGTTCGCGACAATTTTGCTAATTTCTGAGAGGTTCGTAGACAAAGCTTAGGAAACGCTGATCTAAGACGACACGAAATGTCAACTTTTTCTGTTAGTCTAAATAGTGATACACTATTTAAGCTTCACAGACAATATCAGAATGTTGCAACTTGCAGTCCTTCATATTTTTGGTACACTTATTCCTATTATTGTTATAATGCGCGATTGACCAACGAGTTACTAGACAGTCTTTGAAAAGATCATGAAAATAATCACCAATTTGTTTTTGCAAACAGCAAATGCACAATCGGACATAATCAGGTATTCAATTAGCGCTATGACTAAAAGTTATGAGTGACTATTGACCATCCTGTCATATTGCAATAATTACTGTTGATCACAAATGCATATTTATGTAAATAATTTTAATATTAACGAATGAACGTACAAACAAATGCAAGCTTTTTATTATTGTACGTATTTATAACGTAAAGAGATTGATTGTTTATGTCGGTTTTGTGCCAGTTTTCTACGTGCTACTAGTTTATTAATTATCAGCTAATGAATGATAACCTTAACCGAATGAGTTTAATGATTAAAAATAGCGGAAAACTTGTATTTACAGTCTCTTTTATAGGCAATCGTTTTTGGAAATTTTAGTATAATTCACAAACTTTGTTGCGAAGATATTTTACGACTGCAAATAAGATTTAACGAGTCTATTCAGCATTCAGTTTTATTACATTCAGTTAAAACGCTGTTTGAAATGAGCACAAGAAGTTGTTTGTGACTGCGTATTATTTCTCCCAGACCCTACCCACAATTCGCCGGGGACACAATGCCTATCGCACCCCATTTAATGACCATCTTGACAATACACCCCAGTCAGCAAACACAGAGTGGTTTCTGGTGTTGTCAATCGCTCATACTATTTGCATATAATCTATACACGGCATGTCCCATTAACCCATTTAGTGTGCACAACCAAAATGCTATTTAGAATTCTACAACGTTTGATAGCATTTCCTTTTTTTAAGGTTTACTTATGTTAACTGATTTCAAACTTTGACATAAAATGCTTTCCTGTGTAATGTTTTTTATAAACTCATAAGGTTATAGGCATACTGATACACTTATTCTGCATCTTTTAAAACTTGCCAAAATTTTCTTCAGAAGCTTAACGATATCAAATATTTACTTCTTTTTAGTGTATTTGCCATATGGCAACATACACTATTGGCGTCGGTCGGATGGCGGGACCTAGAGGTCGGACCAAAATTTCTCGACGTTTCATAACCTCCTAAACACATTGGCACCATTTTTAAAAATGTTTATATAACTTTCGAAAGAGTTAATTGATTTCAACGAAATTTGGACCACGTGTTGAAATCCATCACCGCAAGAAGCCTATTTAAAATGGGCCTAATCGGGCTATTTTAAGGGTAGTTTTTAGGGGTTGAAAAATGTTTTTGGGCCCCAAAATACCGAAAAAATTCTCCGAATCGTTTCAAAATTGAAATTTAACCCTTTGGTAGTAATTAAAAAGTGTCCCCAAAATTTTAATAAAATCGGCCCGACAGGACCGGATTTACAAATTTTATGAAAACACTAGTTTGCAGATAGTGACTTATTTATTGAAGGGTGTATTTAATTCAATGTAGACGTTAGATTGATAATATTATTACAATTAAGAAAAAAAATGTTATTTTAAGGGGTGTATTAAGGGGTTAAATTTTTTATTTTGCCCAAAAACAAACTTAATTTCACATAATAAAGGTATAAAACCACACGGCCCTATACAAGCAAATGCACTGCGACCCGGGTTTTTTTTTTATTTTGCTTTAATTAAATCTGTATCTATACATCTTACACATGCGTTATACACATACAAATAAAATTGAAATGTTTCTCCGTAATATCGAAATAACTGTCACTTTTTGAGCTCGGACTGTTAATACACATCATTGCGGCATTAACAGAAAATACCTTTTGTATTTACTATCTTCAGAGACTTTTCTTTTTTATTATGTACAATTAAGCTAGGTATTTAATAGCATTTTTTTGCAATATAACAAGTTATATAGGCGCCTATAATATACGTCTGATTAACAATTTATTTAATTACTCTTTTTTAATGAGAACCTTAACGTGTATAATGAAAAATGTATTTACATAATTGCATGTATAATTAATTCTGCGACCCACTAATTGGACATGTGTAGGTATTTATAAAATCTGATTATATATGTAAGTACATTTTGTGTTTGTGCACTCAGAAAAATATTTATTTGATTCAAAGAAAATTTCTTTGATTCAAATATATTTGCTTGTCACGGAGTGGCAAAGAAGTGTTTTATTTAATTCAAATAAATCGGTTTGCGTTAATCTGAAATCTATTTATATTTCAATACAAAATTCACTTATTTGCTTCAACAGCTTAGCAATTTTAAATTGATTCAAATTGTTGTTTCTCTAAAGTAAAGTATGTATCAGATTGATAAATAACATTCATTGTTTTAAAAAGTCATGTATTTAAAACAAAAAAGTACTTTTTTAGGGTTAAGTAAGCAATCGTATTGTTTTGAACGCAGCATAGTTTTAAATCAAATAAATAAATTATTTTAATTAAATCAATGAAAACTAGAATTAAAAAAATATGCTATTTAACCTGAGAATGTTATTTCTTTGGTTTAAAACAAAAATTGATTGAATGAACGAAATGTTGCTTTCAAATTAATTTTTATTACTTTGTTTTAAATAAAAATTGTTTAGATTTGAAATTTTTTGTTTTTTGTTTTAAAAGAAAAACTATATTGAAATGAAAATTATTTGTTTTCTATTCAAAAAAATTGTAAATGTAAATGAAAATTTATTTTTTTACATTGTTAATGTATAAATATCTATACTGTTGAAGTTTTCGACTTGTTGACTTACATTTTTTTGCAAAATCCAAGTTAGCAAATTAAAATTCCAACAGTATAGATATTTATGTTAACAATGTAAAAAAATAATTTTTATTTTAATACAATTTTTTAAACAGAAAACTAATAATTCTCAATTCTATACAATTTTTCAATTACAATCAACGTTCTTTATATAAACAATAATAAATAGGTACATATTAATGAAAAGGTACAATAAAAATATAATTATTTATAATAAAAATCATTTATTTATATATACTTTTTAATAACCAAACAAATATCTGAATTCTATTACATGTAATAAATTTATAGTAGCTTAGCAGCTTTTTGGTTTAGTGTAAAATATCAGTCTTTTAATTAATTAAACTAATATTACTCACAAAATATCATACTAGTTAAATAAAAATTAATATTATATAATACCAAATGTCAAAAAAGGTAAAAATAAACATTTCCTCCTAGATAAAATTAAAAACTAGTCAATTTATTTTCTATATAAATTTATAGTGGAGCTATGACTTGAGGCGTTTTTACGGAACACTCTGTATATACGTAATATACTACATTGGAGTGGTTTATTTTTATTTTTTTTTGTCCCATTGGCTAATGTGTTAGCATTGAACCTAAAAAAATTCTCCCAAATTTTCAGGTTCCTAGATCAAATCTGTGAAAGGCGCAAACCGAGTTTGTTTCCCATTTGATTAACATTGGAAAAACGACGTTTTTACTCAAACGTGGATAGCAACATTTTGTAGAGAATTAAATTTCCCACAAAAAAAGGTCCTTTGTGCTGAATCTGTGAATTCATTATTTTCAAAGATATGTTCGTTTAAACATTCTGATAAAATTCGGATTTCATTTAATTAATTATTGTTTAAACGAACATATCTTTGAAAATAACGAATTCACGGATTTAGTACTAAGGACCTTTTTTGTGGGAACTATGATAGCATATGGTTGGACTGTTTGCTTAAAGGCATGCAGTTTTTCAATTCTTTCCTGAATGCATAGCTGAATGTCTGATGGTATCTATAAAAACATTCAATAAATATTTAGAGAAATACATATTATTAACCGCGTAAAAAGCCTAAGCTGAAGTGATTAATTTATCTGCTTAAAAAATGAAAAGTCGTATAATTGGCCAGGTTATAACAGCATTCTTGGTGCCATTCATATTCTAAAAAATATTGTAATAATGACAAATGATTTTATGCATACCTTTACATGAGATATTATGCTGTTTTGGCATTCTTGAATTGATGGTTTCCAATGTACTTTCTTGTTTCTCAATTGTTTTCGAGGCGGTATGATGCCAATAGGCATATTTTGATGGCATATACTGAATCTAAAAGCACATACACATTGTAATTAATATAAGTTTACAAAATCTGATTATGTCACCATAATAAAAATGATAATAAAAAAAATCTAGGCAAACATTGGCTCACTGTTGTTATGAGTTCGAACAAAATCGTTAAAATGGTAGTTTTGACTTCATAGCTATATAGAGAACGGACAATCGAATTTTAATTTCTTTAATGAAATACTTTTTAAAAAAGGTGCAACATAAATGCTGTATTTACAAATTTTGAGTTGATAGAGCCATCTTTGAATTTCCAAAATAATGCCATAAGATTTCATTTCAAATTTGCGACACGTTAAGTTGAGGGAGGATACTTTAGGCGCGCATTAAATATATACATTAAAAATAAAGATTTGAACTTTACTTGATGTTCCTGATCAAATTAGTCAATGATTTAGCTCTAGGTATAATACGCAACTGTTAATATAATAGATATATTTACCTTTAAATACATCTATGTATTGGTCAAAATTCCAAGTTTTTAATATACCTTCTATTATTTCGTCAGCCATATTAGAATGCTGTTTGTTCTTGATAATATACAATTTAAAAAAATCGTATAAAATAGTAAAAATAGTATAGGTATCATCCGATTTGCGCACATAGTGCATGTAATGTACGTACATACGTATTGGAATGGTTCTACTTATACATTATTTAATTAATAAAATATAATATACTTTTAAAAATTACATTATGATAGTTATATTAAGCTATTGTACTTACATTTCAAATTCAAGGAACACTATGTAAATCACACACTGTTTCACTTCTGAAATTCTGTGATGCATTGCCTGCTAACGCGTGCACACAAGACAATCGTTTGATAATGCAAGATTGGACACGTTACATAATTCAAATATATTGGTATTTTGTTTCAACAAGATTTTATATATCAAATAAGTATATGCTTTGTTACAAAATACTCTATATTTCATTAAACAAAACATTTTGCTGTTTAAAAAATTTGTATGTATTTCAATCGAAAACTTGAAGATTTTATTCCAAATAACGTAATGATTTGAAAATATGACTTTAAAAAAAACGTTGTTAACTGGACACCGTGTTTATATTAAATGCAAACACTGATATTGTTGTGTGAAAAGATTTTTTGGTTTAAACTGAAAACCTCATTTTGTATTGAACTTAAGACTATAATGCTTTGTTTCAAAATATACATTTATTCGAAAGAAAGAAAACAGACTATTATTTTAATAGCTAACAATTTATTAAAATTTAACAAATTGGAAATTTAGTTTGAAAAAGCAAAGTATATTGTTTTTTATCTTTAATATAAAAGTTATATTGATTTAAAATGATTACATATTTAAATATTATTTATTAAATGGAAACACTTTTTTGTTGGACGGAAACAAATATTTATTTGAATGAAACAATTTCCATTTTATTTTAATGTTTAAATAAATGATTGATTCAGTTCAAAAATAATTTGTATTGAAGCAAAGAAAACAATTTTAAATAGCAGTTTGCATTAATTCAAAATATTCATTTTTCTCAGTGTGTCTGCTTATAATACAGGTTGTCTGTAGTATTAATTATGATGGAATAGGAAAGCAATATTTGGTAATGAAATGAGTTGAAACGTATAATTATTAAGTAACGACAATTAAAAAAAAAATTTTTTTTATTTATTTTCATCTGCCTGAACATTAACGTTGGATGTCCGATAAGAGAAATATATGATGTTATATCAGCCGTAATAACTTAGAACCTAAGCGAAAATCTCGTACCGCTTAATTATTCTTTCCTACTTTTCCAAAAAAGAATTATAGCTATTGAGAAAGTCTGTGCAAAAAATCATTTTTCAGATTTTGTTTTTTAAAAATGTCTGTGGTCTGTTTACATATTTGTGGTCGCAAATTCGATTTTAATTCTAATGTGAGAAAAGAAGAGAAAAAAATCGGTAAAAAACCGAAAAGAATTTGTTTTATTGGAATTTTGATTAAATTTATACATCCCTTAGTTCTAGTTTGAAATAGCATAACAAATTCCTTCTGGAAAATTATTTTGTCTAATATTTTAAACGCACGCTATAGAGTATAAACCTTAATATGTGTTAAACATGTTTTATATAAAATCAATTTAATTTATTCTTAATTTCATCCGGTTTTGGAGATGTTTCAGGTAGAAATTATATATGCATATATTGAAGATAAAAAATATGTCAAAATGATTATGTTATATATATATATATGCATTATACCGGTATATAAATGGAATATATTTTGTATAACAACTTTTTTTGTGTCACATTTATTATTTATATCCGCAGAGGTATAAACAAAATTAATTATACAAACATTATTACAGTTTATCGCATTATTTAATCCCGAAGTCAAACAATATTAATTCATAATATCTAATAATATATTGTTATCAAACTTTCTACGGTTGATATGTAAATAATATATTAGTTATTATATATTGTCTAATCAATCAATGTAAATGTACAATATGAATATAATAAATAGAATCACTGCTCAGGGTTGCCACTCTTTTCATTTCGAAATAGTAGTACAAAGCTGGAGAAACTTGTCACTTTCTTTTATATTTACCGAATTGTAGATAAAATAATTAATCGATTGCTCAAAAATATTTATAATAGTAAATCGACTTTTTATCTGATAATAATTTAAAGCCACGTCAATCACAGTAACCTTTAGTAACATAACTAAAATTCTATGTTATTTTGAGTATGTAAGCGAGACGCGAACCATGCTCTCAAATTGAGATATTGTTTTGGCGAACTCAGGATGAATGGCAACCCTGGTCATAATTTTAAAGAGAACAGATTTAAATAAAGCGTTCTTGAATATGAATGCTATCTATCGTCGTGCATGCATGCAAAACTGTATAAAATTGATTAATTTATTGCTTTGCATTATTGGTTATTACGATGTTATTAAAATGTTAAACTATTATGAGCCTACTTTAAACTGACTTTAAAAAAGCGATTATCTTAGTAACAACTGTATCGATTTAGATTAAACTTTTTGCATATGCTTTTATGAGAACGGACTATGGACTTTAGTCAAAAAAAAGAAAAGATAGGATCTATTAAAAAAAAATATTAAGACGGAAGGTCTTATTTAAAATTTTGTATAAAATATGTATAATGTATATACTCACAATAATCTTTTTCGTTATTGAACGTTAAAAACACTCAAAATAATATTTAAAAATAACATGTTAATTATAAATTGATAATCTAGTTTACTTTTATTAGTTCTCAGATTAGGGCCTGAGAACTGAAGGCATATAAAGGAGCCAGAGAAACGCTATTGGAACTTTTAACAAGTTCCCACAATCATGTCTGACTGTAAATTGGTATTGTTATAATCAATTAACTGTTATGTTGTGTATACATATATTTTGTAACTTTTATCCGTATGTAAAAGTTAAATAATTTTTTGCACAACCTTCTATAAAATAGCTGCTTTTCATGATTGTATTAGCGGTAGTAAAATGATCCATTTCGTAGGGATGCGGAAACTAAAACAAAAGACATGCGGTTTTACCAAGTAATTTCAATGTCAATTTAAAACCGTATAAGCGACAGCGACAACAAACTTGGCATAGTCTTCTTAAAAAATTCAAATAGATTCTAATATGGCCGAGCACTCAATTGTCATAATGTATTGTAACGGGTGATTCATTTGGAGGTACTTTTTTCAAAACTAAAAAAAATTTAATAAAAACAAATTTATCGGATAATTTTTATTATTATACAAAAGAACTATTCTTTACATTTATTTTTTAATCTGCCGTTCCAATTTTCGTTGACGCGTCCGAGCATTTCGATTGGTATTTGGCGAATAACGCGAGTAATGTTGGCTTCCAGTTGCTTAATCGTATCCGGCTTATCAATATAGCCCCAAAGGAAAAAGTCTAGGGGTGTGATATCACAGGATTTAGGCGGCCAACTCACCGGTCCGAAGCGCGAAATTAACTGTTCACCAAATTGTTCACGCAATAAAGCCATGGTTTCACGTGCTGTGTGGGAAATGGCGCCGTCTTGTTGGTACCAAATGTCCTGGAGATCACGGGCTTCAATTTCAGGAAACAAATAGTCTGTTATCATGGCACGATAACGGTCACCATTGACAGTGACGTTCTAGTCGGCCTCGTTTTTGAAGAAATATGGACCGATGATTCCACCGGCCCATAAACCACACCAAACCGTTGTTTTGTCTGGATGTAATGGCAACTCTTGAATCTCTTCAGGTTGCTCTTCGGACCAAATACGGCAATTTTGTTTGTTGACATATCCGTTAAGCCAGAAATGTGCCTCATCACTAAACAAAATTTTTGTCGAAAACAGTTGATTTTCTTCCTCGCAGAACGCTGATTTTCGTAATACAGCTGAATAATTTGTAGACGCTGTGCGGGGCTAAGTCTTTCCATGATGTCAAACTATACTGAACAAAAATACCATAAAAGGTTATCACGACTCACGCTTCATTTATCAAAAAATCCATAGACAAAAAAGTACCTCTAAATGAATCACTCTATATATACTTATGATGAAGCGAAAAGCAGCAGTTTTATTGGAGGTACATATTATTTCGAAACTAATAATGTAACCTTTTATCCTTTGTAATATTGAAATCGAGTATTGCCAGTCCACTCCGAGAAACGTGTATTTCATTGCATGGCGATGTGTATTACTTTTTGGAGTAAGCTCTGACATTACAAAATTCTTCTACTTGAACTCTTTATACTCCAAATATTAGTCTACCATACGAGTACAAGAATTTATATTAGAAATTACTTTACTTAAGGTGCCTTTACTCGAGCAATTTTTTGAGCAATAATTGCCCGGCAACAGAATGGAGCAATTAATGGATCAATCTGGAGCAATTTCAATAAAATGCGGCAATTGTTTCGGCAATATTGCTTCTAATTGCTCCATATATTCCTTACTGCCCAAAGTGGCCGACATGAATTGCCGAATATCCACACGGTTTGGAAATTTTAGCCAATTTTCCTTCTATACGTATCCATGGTTTCACTTTCGTGTGGTGACAGGGATGAGATGCGCCGCTGTCATTTCATTTTCTTTGCTTCTATTGTACAGTACAGTACAGCGTCATATTGGTCCTTTGCTTGGTAATTAATGGACCAACTTTATTGAGAAGTAATTCAAAATCACTCCGAGACATTCTGGTAAAGTTTTTGAATAAATAATTGTCCATATCATCACACAATAAAGATGGCTCTCGTCTTGCTAGATACGTTCGCACCCAAATCTGTCTATTCCTTTTCTCTTTTTTCGTTTTAAACTTATTATAATAAAAGCACTACACGCCTCTGCCAGTAAAACCTCGTTCATAGCCAGCGACAGTTCAACTGAAATGCTATAGTCACATAGTGTATGAATGATTGCCTTGTATTGCCTAGTTTTTCAAAGTTGCTCCATATCGCGTGATATGGTGTGGTGGTATCATTGGCAACAATTGCTACATGTTGCCATCGCCGTGAATTGCTGATGTACATAGTTGACCACTATTGCCCGGAATTGAGCGATTTTAGTTGCCCGTGTAAGCGCACCTTTAGATATATTAATTAAACGATGTGTATTTATGCAGTTATATAAATTTTAGCGTGTTGTGAATTGTGATGCAACCATTGCCTTGCTGACATTAATGCTACCTCATTAAAATTACTGTCAGGTTTTTTTTTATTGCTCCTAAAGCAGAGAAGAAAAAACATTCAAAATTTACATGTTTTGCCAATGTAGGTACACAGTGTATATTTTTAATTTAAGATAAATTGGTGGAAACTTGTTATAGCTTATAAATAACGGCAAATGTGTTTTTTAATGCTGCAAATTGTAAATGCTCATTTTTCTTTACAACTTGCTTACATGTGTTTGTTAAATTATATATTATTTAAGTGTAATGAATTAAGTGTGTACTTTCTGTTTAGTTGGTGTGAAAGAAAATAATTATGATGCCAAACGTGAATTATTTCTTTGTTGTTGATTAATGTTTGAACAAAAAAGCTATAATAATAATAATAATAAATCTTTATTCTAAAACGCCCTCCTGGGCTGAATACATCAGTTACAAATGGTATGTAAACTCGTGAATTTCAAAACTTAATTAGTAATTAATATATAGAATGTAATGTAAATGTGTGGCCTATAATTATTATGCAATAAGTTACGGAGCTAGACATTAAGAAAAAAGTCAAAAAATGTATTAAAATGTTTATATTCGAAAAGTTAGGTTTCAGTTAGCCTAAAAATTTGTATTTAATTGTTTAACTTATATTTTCTATTTGATGAAGTCTTAGAAATCTTTAAATTTTAATTATAATCGTATAAAGTAGTTATAATTATAATAATAATAATCTGAAACCACATATATCGTAAATTGATTATTTTTTTTCGACAAAATCGGAATTTTATTGTATATTTAATTTAATTTAGTTAACTGACGTTTTAAATTACCCAATTTATTCTAATTTATTACTTTCGTGTTCGTAAACAAAAGAAATTCTACCGCGAAAGTAGAAATGGAGGGTAATATTATATCGGTAACTATTTATCGCACTCTCTTAGTCGATGATATTTTGACTATAAATATGCGAATAGTACAGATGTGGTAATATATGTAGGTGGTAATTACTTCCGACACATGCTAGCAATTAAGTGATTTGACAACGTGAACTATCGTTAAAGGTCGCACGCTTGCACAGATTGCGTGAAATAAACCTCGTTTTCATCACATTCATAATTTATCGACAAGATGATATAATATGTAGTCGGTTTCAAGAAGGGTGAAAGAGAGATGGGCGTGACACAATTACAATGAGTTTTATTTTTAATTTAAGAAAATTCAAATTCTGGATGCCATTATATCAGGTTTTCATTTATATAAAATGCAGAAATATCCGTTTTACCACGGGGCAGAACCAATCTCTATACCTTTGAAATCTCACACCCCAATTTAAATTATCGTATGGCTAAAATTTTAGGCCAGCCGTACACGGACTGTTTTAAATAGTCGAAACCAACGGCTTCAAGCTCTGTCAGTGAAATATTTTCAATGGATATTTGTAGCATCTCCATAGAAATATTTCACTGATTACTTGAAACAGTGTATGGCTGGCTTAGTAGGATAATGTAAACTAAAAGTATATGCTTACGCTTCTTTATTAAATTTAGAAAAATAGTTTCATAAAATTTCTCTTTTTGCGGCAAAAACTTATTGCTTTTTATGAAACACAAACAAATTTTTTTTTTCGGAAATTGTTGATTAAATTTCCGTTCACAATAATAAATTATTCTCACATGCTTTTGTCACTTTTATTGGGATGAAATTATTAATAATTGATCGTTGAGGAAATCCACATCCGGTAATTTTTTTCTGCTTTTAATAATACAGTTATTAACTGATTAAAATAAAATTAGAAATATTTTTTCAGCGTCGCCGTTATCATTTTTAATCATAATACTTAAATTTATATTATGCACAGGGACACAATTATTGTTACGCCAATAGACTACAGTTTTTTTTTAAAAATTGTATTTTTTAACCACGATTTTTCATTCTTTCGAACTTTCTATTGTAAAAAAACTAAGTAATAATGAGAAAAAAATAAACGCAGAATTTCATTTCGATTTTTACTTTAAAATTGTTTTTTACTCAACTTCCCTGCTTTTTTTGATTAATTATTATTGATTCTAAGTAAGCTACTTTTGATTATTCTTCATACCTTTCCCTGTAGTACTGGCCCCGTGGATATTTCTGTCTGTAAAATATAAGGACCGCAAACTATTTTATGATTCATTTAGCCGAGAACTTAAGTTATAAAAAATGTATATTGCCGGGCCTCCGTATCTCCTCTCATCCTCTCTGATGTTTTAACAAAGACAGATTTTACAGAAAATCTGTCAAATCAACAATAAAAATAAGTATCATAGACGAAAATTTAAAAAATAAATAATTAAATAGGTACGTAAAATAACATTTACCTTCTTGGGGGGGAATTTTGAAAAACACTTCTTAGTAGTTGCCTACGTTATAAAAGGAAATGTATCTTCCAAATTTCATATTTCAAAGTTTCTACTATAGCAACTTTCTTAAAACTGAAGTGTATAGGTCTAAAAAAACGACTGAACCTTTCCTGGCAACAATAAGATAGAACTCTGTAACCTTTGGAACCTATATTATTAGTGTATTTGCCATATGGCAACATACACTATTGGCGTCGGTCGGATGGCGGGACCTAGGGGTCGGACCAAAATTTCTCGACGTTTCATAACCTCCTAAACACTTTGGCACCATTTTTAAAAATGTTTATATATATATGTATATATATATATATATATATATATATATATATATATATATATATATATATTTATATATATATATATATATATATATGTGTACGCGCGATAACTTTCGAAAGAGTTAATTGATTTCAACGAAATTTGGGCCACATGTTGAAATCCATCACCGCAAGAAGCCTATTTAAAATGGGCCTAATCGGGCTATTTTAAGGGTAGTTTTTAGGGGTTGAAAACTGTTTTTGGGCCCCAAAATACCGAAAAAATTCTCCGAATCGTTTCAAAATTGAAATTTAACCCTTTGGTAGTGATTAAAAAGTTTCCCCACAATTTTAATAAAATCGGCCCGACAGGACCGGATTTACAAATTTTATGAAAACACTAGTTTGCAGATAGTGACTTATTTATTGAAGGGTGTATTTAATTTGGTGTAGACGTTAGATTGATAATAATATTACAATTAAGAAAAAAATGTTATTTTAAGGGGTGTATTAAGGGGTTAAATTTTTTATTTTGCCCAAAAACAAACTTAATTTCACATAATAAAAGTATAAAACCACACGGCCCTATACAAGCAAATACACTATATTGTCGGCAGGGTTTTGGCACTGCGACCCGGGTTTTTATTATTATTATATCAGACGCCAGCATGCGGTTCTCGTATTTTGTAGATGAACCTTCTTTTGGCGCCCGGTTTACGGTGTCTAAGAACGAAAGTAAGACAAGGTTTTTTTCATGTTTGACGATGATTCACCTATCTATATATATTAATCTATATCTATATATTATATATTAATGTAACTGCGTGGCTTGTAAATTATAAGTTGTATGGGGTTTTATTGTCTATCCGCAATTCTTTATTAGAAATCAGCGAGTTTACGTTGAAAGTCTGATGTTTCTAAGCTGAAAATATGTGTGATCATCATTTTTAACTGGTTCGGTTAAAACTGTTAAAAAATGAGATTATGTGGAGGCTTTTAAAGTTTAAACACACTGTAGTCTGTAAGTACTTCTAGGTCCATTGCATTTGTGTGTTTATGTTCCACTAGGGAAATCTGCTAATTGGTATTCACTAAAATAATCTACCTAATTACTCCTGCCTTCTGTAAACTACTATGTTGCATTAACGAAATGAGTATCTATGTTTCACTCTGGAGTATTGAAATCGACTACAAATGCGGTTTTCGATGAACTGTTTGTTTAGAAATACTAATTGGATTATAGACTTGGCGGTTTAATTTTAGAACTTCGTTACTTATTGTCTACCTTAAATGAACAAAGATTAATAGTTAATATAGTGCGAGTTAATTATTGATTGTATCATTACCAACTTTTTCGCTAGACTTCTCTAATGTAAACATGTATTTTCCTCCAAGATTTAGTCGCTTTAATGTATGTTTTGATTAAGCGTAAGAAGGAGTTTGGTTGTGCCAATAGTTTACAGTTAATAAACTGAGTTGCGTTCCAGCTATTTTTGAATGATGCTGCTACAAGCAAGCAGAGAGAATAAATAAAAAAGCTCTTCTCTACAGGTATCATACACGCGAAAACTTGCAAAAAACGGAATTATAGACATTGTAGTTCGATTAGAATTAGAGTTTATTGATCCAAAGACACTAATATGTATAGGATTCGTCAAAAAAGAAAGATATGGTTTACAACTCATTTACAATAAAATCATCTACCTTATATAGGCATTGTTTAGAGAGCAGTTTTCAACTCTTTTTTTAAATTTTGAAATTTTACGATTTTTGAAGATTGTGGCAATTTATTTACCTATATGTAACAAATTAAGTCATATGAATATAGCGGTTATTGTCGATTTATAATAGTAGTTTGTAGATATAGAATAATACAAGTAAGTAACAATGTTGAAACGGGAATCAACAAATTTTAACAGGCACACGAGGCATAATTTTATCATTACGTTCGAAATATATACATTATTTAAACATACCGTTTACAATAGCTGATTTTCACCTAATTTTCAGTTTCCAACATATTTGAGTTTGACAGTTCTATGCCTAACAAACTTCATTTTTATTTGAATGATTGTGAAAGTTACATCTAGTATGGATCGTCCTGTATTCTTTCAATAGTAAATTTCAGGTTATTTATTGATTGGTTAAATCGCATTTATTTGTTTTACTTTACAGCACTAGTGTTAAATGTGTCATTACACGGCTGCTATCCAGGCATTAAAGCTGTATTATTTTATGGGAAGGTGTGCAAAAACAATTTTTCTAATAAGTAAATGAAATATTTTATGTAACATTGAAAAATACTAAATGAGTGCTCAGGATGGCGCCCGTAATGCAACTTTGTCGCTGTCGATGTTTCACTGCAGTATTGGTAGATGATCTGGATTCAAAACAGAAAGTTTGTATGTTGGACTAAGTAAATACATTGCACAAGAAAAATCAATAGTATGGCGTCAGTTTTTTCATAACATTAAAGAGGACAGTAAAATCCTAATATTGTCCTTTTAATGTCGTGTTATTTTGTGTTGAGTTGCGATGATTAATAATTACGATTATCAGTGGTTTATAGCCAGTGTTCTTTTACATATTTTATTATGTAGAACGTATATATTGTAGCTTATAACATATATACACGTCATATTTAATTTATAATGCAACTTCTAGCACGCTAAATTTTCTCTAGCATATTAAATTTGACTAATTAAGCACTTGCGAGCACCATATTAACTACATAATTTTAATGCTGAGTAGAAAAGACGCCCGTATAAATTTTATTACTGTTTTGTACATTATAATATTATGCCCCTTTATTCACGAGGTATGTACAACACAACTTTTTTGATGCGCCCCATATTGATGAGGGAAATAATTATTTTCCTTTTCAATATGGGGAGTATAACAGAATTTAACTAATTATAATTAGTTAAATTCTGTTATACTCCCATTCTGAGTGATATCCTTGGGTTATAATTGTTTATAATATTTCAGACAATTCAATTGAATGTATCATAGTGCTGTTTATCTGTCTGTCTGTCCGGGCTAATCTTCGAAATGGCTGACCCGATTGTGATGAAATTTCACAGACAGGTAAAGGACTATCCCAGGAGTGATCGAAGCTACATATTATCCCAAAAATCAGGGGAGGAATGGGGGGCCATTCATAAAGGATACGTTGTATTTTTGAAATTGCCTAAGCTAAAAACGCGAGAGTCGGGAAAAAATACGTTAAAATAAAGAAATACATATTCGACTGTCTTTTGAAGACATCTATCTGAACGCGGTGCGGGAGTGCAGATTTTATATAAAAGAATTGCGGGTACAATCTATACCACGTAGCGCCATTTTGTTTCCTGTAAATGTCATGCCGTTATCCGTAGAGTAGACAAGTTGAATAATATCTAGTAGAAGCTAACATTCAACATACCATGCGGCGGTAGTCTTAATTGTCCTACGTTGGTTCAACTTCGCTATATCCACGTTGGTTCACGTACACATCTAAAAGTTATATATTTACTAAGTTTCGGGCTGCCACTAATATGAAACTAGATAAAGCACATGTTCACACATAGCGTATACAATGTATTATTACATAATGTTTTAAAATACTTTACCATCAACTAATCGTCACGATTGTAATAAAAAGAGTTAATAGAGATTTTATTTTAAAATTTCATAGCTGTTCAGATAATAAAAACGCGCAGAGTATCATAAAGTTCTGCTCAAATTTAATAAAACCCGAATGACTTTAGTGTTTTTCGTGTCAGCCAGCTGTATGTAATAAATTGGCACGGATTGCAAGTTCTTCTGTTATAGGAAACTTTCGTTTATACGCGTTATTTTTTCTTGACATGAAAAACAGAAAAGCTATACGAGTATACAAACCAATTTCCACGAAACGGTTTGTCTTTTATAGTAGTTATTTTCATGATAGGATTCTTCATTATTACCGTTGCATTTTCATACCACACGAGCGTAAATTGTTTGCCCATATGTTTGTGAAAAGTTTCGTTTGTTTATCAAAGAGTAAATAATTTTAAATCTACATAGGTATGTGGTGTCAGGACTCAGGATGGACCAAAGATGGACACACACACACACACTTTAATCACTTTAATAATTTGTTCTTTTGTCACCAACGAATTATACACTCCTTGGCAGAATCACGCGAGTTATAGCCTTTCTTGAAAATATTTCATTTTTCTGGTTTTCGATTATATTTGTGTCGTGTCAATAAAGAAGCTTTTGCTATATTGCTTCCGTTTCATTATCCATCCTTTTCTTTTCTATGTAAATTATAAATCGGGCTCTTTTCTTTCACTGAGTTTTGTAAAACCTTTGTGTTTCTTTCTTCAGCATTTACATTTCGGCGTTTTGCATCTTTTTCTGTCTAGTATATTTTCATTGTTCAGTATCACTGAACTTTATCAATAAAATGCTTGACTCAGATTATTTTGTCGTCGACATGCGACAACTATTTATAGATTTATTTCTTTTTTTTGTAAATTGAATATCGACCACTTTTTATTTTTAAAAATGATCGTAAGCTAACACACGATTTATTTTAATGAATTGATAATTTGTTTGGATCTGTTTGTTGTGTTTATTTTAATTCTTTGATATGTATCTAATTCTGAGCCTGATTTTGAAAATTTATTTATATTAAAGAATAAATTTAGAGAAATTTATTTTATATAGTATTCGTGTATGCAAATGAATATAGTACCTATACTGTGTGAAATGTTTAAACTTTAAACAGTTAAAACGGAAATATTTTTTAGGTTATTATGTGAAATAAAAATATATACCCACAAAACACCAAACCGTATCGAAAACTCTCGACGTACGTTTCGCCAACCAAGTTGGCATCATCAGGAGATGATTAATTTTTATTTCGTATTTTCACACCAAAGGTTCCATCACTCTTCTTGGAGGTTATTATGTAACAAAAAAATAATTAATTCTGTTGGTAAGATATAATAGAAAAAGCTTAACGACAACAAAAGTGTTCTTTCAACATATTTAAGTCGAACAATAGTTTTTCTTACAAAATTAATGAAAAAAATTGGTCGTCTTTTTAATTTTAATTGTAACAATGTTAAAGATGCGTTAATAACAATTTTTTATTGCAAATTGGTTGCGAATTTTATAGCCAAATTGTTTTCATTTAAAGCGGACTTTTATGTTGTGACGCTTTTTTGAGTTCAGTGTCAAGTTACAGAATTAAAAAAAAAAATACGCATGGCGACCTGGAAAAATACAACGGAAGTCAGAACAACGTTTGCTTGCGGTTTAGTCGTTTCAGTGGTTCGAATTTCGATCGATGCGGGATGCCTTACCACTTACACGTCACAAATCTTTGTTATTATGCCATACGAAATATGTTTTGTGATTTTTCTATACCTATCTTTTGCGGCATCTAATTTTATGGTTGTGACATAACCATGTAGAATTTTTATTTTTTCTCTTAAAGTAAATATTTTTAAACTCTTTTCTGGGTAATGGTTTTATTAGTAGTAATATTTGCACCATGTTGACGATAAATTTCGGTTAGTACTCTCACGTCTTTAACAGTTAAAGTTGACATCATTTTTTATTTACATGATTTCGTGTCTACCTTTTTACAGTATTTTTATTTATACAAAAAAAAAAGCTGGTTCGATTTTTATAAAAAAATCTGAATCGTACTGATGTCAATTCGATTGGCACCATACAGAAGTCGATATCGTTTTTTATTCGCGAGAGTTTGCGTACAATCCGCAGTTTTTTTTCTTAAACAAAAGACCCGGCTAGGCTGATTTTGATAAAAAAAAAATCGAATCAAAATGACGTTAACGCGGTGTGATTGACATCCTGACGAAGTCCATATGTTACGATTTTTTTGTACTAATATTTAGTATACTAATAAATGCTCTTTTTGTTTCAGGTGAGTCATCTAAAACATTTTTTACGAGACATACGCGCAAACAGTAAGTGAACTGTTTTAAATTTTGTTTAATTTTCCAAAGCATAAAGTAGGTAACTGTTGGTAATTTCGTGACAGTTTGGTATCACGTTGTGAGCACATCAAACTAAAAATTGCGACTCACTAATGTTGCATATATACTTTAAAAATTTCAGCTATTTTACTTTCTAAGGTCTAGTCCACACCAACAAATAATTGCCCGCAATCGTTTAAAAATCTGCATAAAAACTGTTTGAACATTATTAAAAAAGTGTTTGCAAGCAGTTGTTTTTTATTGTCCATCGAAGAAGGAAAACACACGTTGTTTGCGGGCAAATGTTTGCAAACATTTGTTTGTGGGCAAGTTTATGCAAGTCTTGACTAGACTACAGATTTTTATTATGACGAGATTTTAATATTATATTAATCTTAAGAAATGCACCTTTCTTCTTATGTTAATCCTAAGTTTTACACTTTAATTTTTCTTGTTGTATGATTCGAAAAAAACATTAATAGGTGCCTATGGAATATTGAAATTTATTTTTGTTGCATTTAAATCAAGTGTGGATAGGTATTAATCATATTACATAACAATGAAAAATTAACACACCTGTTAACAGTCTTGTTTGACAAAGGTCAGAATACTAAACTCATTTGTATGTTTGCCAATTATTTAAAATGAATTTGTTTTTCAATGTAAGTAGGATGCCTAATGAGAAAATAACCTGTGTAATTAATTATAATTTACCACTCTGCCAACAGTTGATAATTTGAGTGCCATTGTTAAAAAGGTAATTAGAAATTAAAAACAAACGCATTTGGGACAGAAATTATGGTGTTATTTTGTACAGCGCTGTTAAGTTTTTGTCATTTTTTTAACAGTTTAAATAATAATGAATGTACATTAGTATAATCAAAACGTTTTCAACACGCTTATATTCGTTTGACTTGTATGTTGTATTTGTTATATATGCAAAGAAATCGTGCAACTCGATTTTCACTCTCAACTTCCAATTGGCGTTAAATTTGGAGTCGCATGTACTTCGATGGCCCTGCAATGTTATGATACTGTGGCTGTAATATAATAAATAATCTAAGACAGATCAGTACAATGCTGTTTTAGAGTCCAAAACAACATTCTACCGATTTGTCTTTTGTACAATATAATAATAATAAATAAGCCTATTTCTCGGATCTACCTCAATTTGCTCCTGGGGTGTAGAACTTGGAGTTGGCGCTGCCAAAAAGGACCGGCAACCTTCTTTTTTGACGCCCAACTTTTCTTCCCTTTTTCATAAGGCATTTGTAAATAAACTGACATCTACAGTTAAGAAATAAATGCAATGAAAGGAATTCAAACGTAATTATTTTTACATTCACTGATGTTTTTCTTGTGAAAAAAAGTATTATGTCGCCAGTGTAAAATAAGTATTAATTAGACGTTAATATTTATATACCTGTGTATTAAATAAACTGTAAACGGATGTTGTCCATTCACCGAGTCACATTGAATCAGTAATTATTTTATTCAATATGATTATTACATTACCATTTAGGTACTAGCCACTTATTACGGATTACCTATTCTACCTATTCATAAAATGTTCAATACCATAATTACATATTTTAGTGCTAAAACTACTTTGAAAGTCGTATCATTAATATTAGGATACGCTTACATTGGATCCGCTTTTCTCCCGATCCGATGTCGGACGATATTGGAAGAAAATCAATATTATCATCAAGATTATAATGTGGGTGCCTACATTGTGGAAAGTTGTCCGATTTCCTTTCCAGTGTGTAGGCACCGACATTATCATCTTAGTGTTTGCTTTTCTTTCGATGTCCGACGTCGGCCGACATCGGATCGGGAGAAACACGGATCCAAATAGTTTTAGTGATAAAAATTTAAAAACAACAATTTAATGATGAATTCGTCGGGCTATGTAATTGTTGACTTAAAAATCAAAATCGCATACTAAATTCCGTGTGTTATCTACATAGTAGCCGGTAATGTCGCATCTGCAGTTTTAGCTATTCAGGATTTTGCTGCCACCCCATTGAAACCTGTGATGCGAACGTTGAAAGATCACAAACTCTGATCGAGGGTTATTCTCTTTCTGTTTCGTTTTCATTTATTATAAACGAGGTCATTCGACATTACGCATTTTTTAATAAAAAGTGGCTTTTAATTTTAGAGGGTCATGTGCGTACAAAGAAATAATATAACCCATATGCTTACACTTTTTAGACTACTTTTTTTTTTTGGAGACGCGCGGCTACTTGGTTACGTGCGTCGTTATAAGTCTAATTATATTGAAGTTTGTTTCTGTTGATAGTATTCACTGCACTGACTGTATGTTATTAAGATATTGGGCACCATTATTTTATTTTCATCTTTAGACTACATATCGAATATGTTTTTTTTAAATTCTGTGACAGAAATACAAAAAGGAGCAGTTATAAGTTACAATAAATCCTAAACTACTAAACGTTATTACCACTGATTATTGTACAGGTGGTTTAATCATTTTACAGTTAGGTAGTTCAAATAAATATAAACATCTACTGACTGCTTCTGGTTTTTGAACTATAAACACGATAGAATAGTCATAATTTTAAACATTATATTTTTCCATTTTTTTAAAGAAAGGTAACGTTATTTTTGAATAATCAAAAGTACGAACGGTGATATTTAAAATAAATAAAATAAAGTTTTGTACCCGCCAGGTAGTAAGGTCTTGTTTGTGTGTATGGAATTTTTTAGGGGAAAGCTAGTACAGGAATTTAGTTTTTCAACGGGAGCTAATTATGTACCATATCTGTCTTTTCGTACGTCCTGATTCTAAATCACGAAAAGAAATAAAGAATGGCTGAGTCATTATAAATATGTATCTGTTTAAATATGACAAAGGAAATGTTTATTTTTGACAAATATTAATTAGAAATTCCTTTGAATCAAATAAAAGTCAATGAAACAAATATTAGTACATTAATTTATCAATTTGTTTTTTTCTCTGTTTTGTCAATATTTAAATTTGTACCTATAACACGGTAATTTCTTTTTCTTTGAGTTTGCGAGTATGAGTAATGTATTGGAATGTATGAAATTTTACTCTGATGTTTGTACGAGCATCACGCAAGAAGGGTTGGGTCGATTTTGATGTAACTTAGTATATTATCTATACAGATCTAAACTTAGAGCTCGTTTGAGTAGATATTTATATGTGACTCAAGAATGTTTTTTTTTTGTATGAACTATTACCATAAAGAATGTTACTTGGAGGTATTTCAAAAATGGTGTATACCGAAATATTTATCTACAAAATTCTAAAGTTTTGAAAAGTTTTTATTTAAAAAATATCTCTATTTAAAAAGTATCATAAAAAAGAGTAAATTTTTGATTTTGATGACACTATTATACAAAAAGTAAATTTTCTAAAAAACGATTTTTTACCAACCAGTTTATTATATTGCACTTCCATAACATTCTTAAATAAATAGAACTGAAAATTTAAGTTTGTAACATACTACTGTGACATGGTGGAAGAGAATAATATTCTGAGAGCGGGTAGATCAGACTGAACAGCTATACCCGTATTGGTATACGTAAACACAATACGGGAAACAAGCTCGTGTGGTGCGACCGCAGTATTGATTCCGGAGACCGGAGTAGAGCGTATACTCCGGTCTGGTTGGGGAGGACGATATACCGACTTCTCCCCTCCGTTTTCCTGTTCCTGTACAATATGTAGCCATTAAACACACTATTGTAATGGAACTAAAGCGTGTTTCATATAAATAAGGCATGTTTTATGTCAACTCAATTATTGTTTTTATTTATTGAATTCGTTGTAAGTCTATTGTAATTAGAGATAAAGTGGGTGTGGAAAATTTTTAATTAAAACATAATAGAATCATATTATTTTAAACACATTCTTTGTATGAACTACGAGGGCTACTTGTATCTTTTTGACAACTTCAATTGGCTTGACGAATGATAATTTCGTAACATAAACTATTGTGTAGGTATGTTGAAGGCGGTAATTTTTTTTTAATAAAATATATCTTCTTGTGAATTATGAATTTTGGTAAAAAATATAAATTTGGCACAAATGTTTTAATTTGTATACATTCAGAGTTTGAATGACTTGAATCATTTCCAAGATTTTTTCAGCACTCTTAAAATATAAATTTCAAAATCATTTTTGCATAATTAGTGTATTTGCCATATGGCAACATACACTATTGGCATCGGTCGGATGGCGGGACCTAGGGGTCGGACCAAAATTTCTCGACGTTTCATAACCTCCTAAACACTTTGCCACCATTTTTAAAAATGTTTATATATATATGTGCGGGCAATAACTTTCGAAAGAGGTAATTGATTTTAACTAAATTTGGCCCGCATGTTGGAATCCACCACCGCACGAACACTATTTAAAATGGGCCCAATCGGGCCATTTTAAGGGTAGTTTTTAGGGGTTGAAAAATGTTTTTGGGCCCCAAAATACCGAAAAAATTCTCAGAATCGTTTCAAAATTGAAATTTAACCCTTCGGTAATAATTAAAAAGTGCTCCTAAACTTTTAATAAAATCGGCCCGACAGGACCGGACTTACAACTTTTATGAAAACACAAGTTTGCAGATAGTGAATTATTTACTGAAAGTTGTATATAATTTGGTATAAAGGTTCGATTGATAATAATATTGCAATATAGAAAAAAAATGTTATTTTAAGGGGTGTATTAAGGAGTCAAATTTTCTATTTTGCCCAAAAACCAACTTAAATTCGCATAATAAAGTCATACTGCCTGTATAAGCAAATACACTATATTGTCGGCAGGGTTTTGGCACTGCGACCCGGGTTATTTATAATAGGCAATGCACAATCTAGACAACTTTTAGCCCTCGAAACCTATTATTGGATCAGATTTTTAACTTTTTGTTATAGACAATAACAAAAGACGACATCAAATAAAAGAGTAGTGGCGTGTAGAGATAGTTCTGTGCTGAATTTCTACGACTAGACATTTTAAATGCATTATTTATTACAATTTCTCGCATTCTGCACATGCTGAGTGCTGTTGCTTTCATCTAAAAATACAAACTGTTAATTGCGCACGTTTTTGTGTCTTGTTTATAGTTCAAATTTCACGTTTAAATAAATTGATCAATTGCCGATAAAATGTTTCTCACGTTTGCTCTTTAAATATTTACGAGGTCTTGTTTTTGCTTTAACATTTTGTGTACATAGAATTTTACGTATAAATGTTTGATATTTTAACGATTTTTTAGCGTAAAAACTAAACCGATATAAATATTACTTCTTTTATTTGAATGTAATTATATTTAATATTTTTATTTTATTTAAAAATATGTTTTTAGGGTTTAAGTTGATTTGTTGGCTTTAATCGACCTGTAAAGAGCACAGCAATTTTTGTTATAAAGTAAACTATGGAATTTGATTTTTGGTATGGTCAATTAATAGGTCGTTTTGCATTTTTCGGGCGTTTTTCGTGTTTATAATACTTCGTTGATAATAAGCACTGAAAAAACAATAAAGCATGTGGAAATTTGGGACTTTCAATATTTTATATAATGCGTCAAATTGTACTTACTACTGCGCAAATTTTATTTTGGTCAAATTTTATCAAACTTTGGAGTTATCTTCGAGGGCATCGTATTTACGGTGATTTTATTCTGAAACGGTTGAAATTACGGAAAAAATTCAGTGGCTTTTAAAATTTATATTTATTAATCGTTGTTTTTTTTTTTTTGGAAAAAAACAAACATTCACAACCTTTAAAATTTGAACAACCCTTACCCAAGTAAGGTATCATCATTTATTAATTTTGTCGTGAACCGATCCATGGAAAAAATTGATGTAACTTTACTTTTATGGAAGTAAAAGATTAATTTTATTAAACCAAATAAGTAGGGCACAAAAAAGGGGTATATCCTTAATATTAAGTGAAACTTCTTGACTAATTTGCTAGTGCTAACCAAATACGTTTTGTATAGTTCATAAATAGTGCGTCAATTATTGATTGTGCTCTATCTCTTTATTTCACAAACCATCTCTGTCTCTCGCTTTTTCGTTTCATCGCCTCACAAACTTAGCCTCACTATAGATTAAGTTTCACTTCAAAAAAAAAAACCTAATAGCTGTTCAGAGTCTCTATGAGTCTATACTAAAAAAATAATAATGCATACATTTTTCCTATTCCATTGTTGTTAATAAATATTAATTTGACTCGTTATCAATTTAATATACTTTATTTTTTATACATTTAATAAGTAAACAAATACAGTTTTAACACATGTCACTGATACCTTATCCATCCCTATCCGATACGGCGAGTGATGTAAATAAATGTTACATAAACGTGTGCATATTATAGCGATGGTGTATTGTGATACTCCCGCGGTGATCAGTGAACGCGTAGTCATTACTGAGTTGTGTTATGTAAAGCTTTAGTTGGTGGGTGGCCACTGGCCATAGTCCAAGCTCCAAACATTCGAAGCATCATGTTAAATAGATTCTAATATACGTGTGTCCCAATATGACATTATGAATCTTCGGAGATGATTTTTAGTTTAAACATGTTACATTTAACACGAACTCCCATCTAAAAGGTGCACTCAAACTCGTGTATTTTCAATCTGTCGGGTCTAATCGACTTATGTATTTACAATTTCTCCTTTATCAACACTTCGTGGTAGTCATAGATCAATCAGTTGAAAATACGTAAGTCCGACTATACCACCTGTATCATATTCATAATACATATGACCGAACAAGAAAGCACATAAAATATAAAGATATCTCTTTCCGAGATACGGTTAAAATTCTTTAAAAAAAGTTCTTTGGTGCAATTCATTTTGGAAAAGAAACTTTTTTGAATTGTACTTACTTTATTGTAGACACCTTTATTATTTTGGGGAGCTTTGTCAATTCCTTAAGTTATCAAAACTAAATCTGAACTTTCTAACTATATAGGTTTTGAACACCTTACACCGGTTATTTTTAATTAATTATCTGTAGTATTTTTGCTACATCTTAACGGAGAACACATTTATGTTTTAATGTAGCAATTTTGCCAAATATGGGTACAACAATAATAACTTTGCCATGTGCAAAGAACATGTACTAATGCATTTCAATTAGCTAACAAATACTTAATGTATAAAATTATTTCAGTGTGCACTAGGTCTTTTAATTCCTATACGTAGTCGTATTATTTCACCAACAGTTCTGTATAAAACATGAAAATAGTATAAGTTGCATGCTGATAATGATCACTGTTTGTTAATAATTAACGTTTCGCATTTTAATAATATACTTCAGTCAGGCAGAAATACAGTAAAACATAGTTAATACATATCCGACAAATCAGAAATCAATAATTGTTCATGCTACTGAAATTCGCTTAAATTGTAATATTGTGATAAAATTTGAGTTGGAGTTGAACGATTTATACCAATTTTTATCCTTTCTGAAAGGATCCGTGTCTAGCGTATTACCTGGTCACAAAAGTTAATATAAAATCCCTGCCTAAACAATCTTTACAGAACAGTTTATATGCGCATCTCTTAAAATTTCTTTACTTTTTTAGTGCAATTTTTCAGGAGATTGAACAATACAAAAACAAATATAATGTATTGCTGGTGCCCCTCTGTTAGGTATAATAAAAACAAAGCCAGATTCTCGGGTAAATTAAGTTTTTGGCACGTCTATTACATATTATATTGAAAATAATATACGTTTTTGTTTGTATTTGGAAAATTTCAGACACCTGACAGGGCGCTCTTTAGCATTTGGAGTCTTTGTAATTTGTTCCAGTTGCCGACACGCTGAATTGACATGAGTAAAATAATACCCATACGTGTTAGATAACGAAACTCACAGGGGTTGCTCGCGTTAATCGGATCTGGATAAACGAGTATTTACTGTAGATGGGTTATACATCATGCATGATAACGTGATAGACCAGTCGGTTATTTAGACTGGTCGGTTGTGCACGGTAACACTTTAATCTAAGCACTTTAATGTGTTTGTAACACGTTAATCCGTTATTAACGTACCTATATATTTATTACATTGAATAATAATATTTATGTATAAGTATTGTCACGAATAAACTATAAAGTCAATACGGTATGTCAATTTGGTGAAATGAAAATAATAATGGATATGTTTGGTCAGTGTTAGTAATTGATTTATTGCAGGGATATCGATTTTATCGATATATGTCAGATGATTCTTTTTACCATTAATATTTGAACTTGTGTAGTTTAAGGCGTTCGCTAAACTGTTACTAATTACTAGACACATTGTATAACTCTGCAGACACACGATGTAATTAAATACGAACCTATGTAATTCTAAACTGTAAAAAGTAAATGCTTTTTCTCAATAGAATATTAGAGGTAAATTAATTGAAATGAAGTTAGCGTGTCAGGCAGCGTATATTTTTATTTTAACGTGTGCGTGTATATTCAACGTGTATCTGTGGTACACGGCAAAATAGTTTATGTCAGTTTTTTGTCATAGGAAGATAATAATGATAAGCTGGAGTAGGTGCGTTGATTACAATAATAATTGAGTTGTCAACGTTGTAATAGAAAAGAATAACACTGTCGTGACTCGTGAGCGATGAGTAAAAAAACATCATTCACTACTGTCCAATTTATATCAAAATTAATTCACGAAAACGACGCGGCATTGTATAGCTGCACTATTTCGAGACTATTCAAATTTGAAATATACAGTGAAGAATGTTTACAGCTCATCTTGTTTTTCCTGGTATTCATGTAGACAATAGACTGATTTCGCCGTGGTCTAGAGCGGCAGATTTTAAGGGGCGGAAATGTTTTTGAAATGCATGTTTAATGATAATTCTAAAAAGGCGGCATGGTTCTTACAGCCCAGGGCGCCAAAACTTCAGATCCGCCCCTGCTTATTGTAGGAAGGCATCCCAACTCGTAAGACATGACCGGCAGACGGCAGTATTGTTTCTTATTATTGCTGCAAAAAATACGCTGCCATGTTACTTGGATTGTGTCTATAGACCTTATTAGTCGAGTGTAATACCACCTCCGGACCCCTATTTTAACTCTACTTTTATATAAATAGAGATTGTGGCTACATAAGAAAATATTTTACCTATTACTTACAAATAGAGTTAAAAAGATTCTTAGAATCTATGGCACGGTTCTGAAATAATTGACAGAGACGTCATAGTTATACTTCACAATTTAATATAACCGGCATAGTTTTATACGTGAGTCGGGTATACTTTACATGCCGTCACATGCATAAAATTAAGTGTAACGCCACTGCTAATTATTCTGGAACCGTATTATAGTTTTAAGATTAACGACATGAAATTATTAAAATTTCGACATAAACCACTTTGCCTTACGGCAGTAGATATAATATTATGTTTAATATGTAAACACGCCTACTGAATACACGACATAACATCACTCTACAAATAAATGAACTTTATGTAAGGTAAATAAACAATAAAGATTTATAAGCTGTAAACGGGGACCACCCACTTTACTTGCATTGCGTTCAGGCGTGATACTGACATTTTTACATACTTTATAAGCCTGCAAACGTTACAGAAAATTTTATTCGAAATTTTCGTAAAAACCCTGAATAAATTAATAAAATAAATTTTCGTTTCAAATTTAAAATGCATAGTTGATCCACTTATTGATAATATGATATTTTTAAGTTAATTTTCAATTTATGACTTTCTTTGAAGTGAAACTTCTTTAGCTTATAAATGCGCACACACGAAGTAAGAATTTCGGAATTCTGTTCATATAATTGATTCTAAAAGTGATAAAATAAAAGTTTAGATTGTCTAACGGTAGGGAATCTTTCCGATTTTTCCAGTTATTTTTGCTTATGTCAAACTTTGTAACAGAAAATTTGGAATATATGGACTGTTTAGTAGTCAGATAAAAATAGATGAGAAAATATGTCAATACATTTACGAAATTATATAAAACTGTTAATTTAAAATTCGTTAATACTAACGTTTATGTAAAACTCTCTATTTCATAAATCATTTGTAATGGTGCTGTTTCGATAAAAATTATGATACGATAATTTATTGTTTTATCGATAAAAATACGTGTGCATTAATGACTTACTAAATTCAATTCCCATACGTACATATTTAATGGTTTTTTATTTTGTTCAGATGATATTATTGATAAAAGCTAGTCATGTCGTTTATATTGGAAACGTTCCAATCGGCCAGTGGAAATGTTCATCATCGTTCAAAGTAAAACAGGCGAATCTTTATATGATCAATTGCCATTAAATAAAACGTGTTTGATGTAAAACCATTGATATTACGTTTTATACCTGCCAATACTATTTGCCTATCAGCGGCGTAGGTATACTTTCTGCTTTATGTGGTCGCTATTTAAGTGGCCGTCCCGCTTAATTGACTGTTCAGCTTTATCAATAAGTAAAGGAAATTAATTCTCTCTCTTTCATTATATTCGAATCTGAATGTTCATAATTTCCCGGAAGTACCAGGGACTTACCGCTTTTTTTTCAACAAAATTTGAAATATTTGCTGAAACATTGTTTTTTTAAATTGCTTAATACATATTTTTACTTAGATATAGTAAAATGAAATTTTCAACTTTTCGATGATACAAAGTAGAGTACGCCAATGCTTAAAACTGTCTATATTGATTAATATTATATCTAATATTTACGTATAGAATTCATTAGTCATTTTTATATTGATATATTTATTATTTTTGTTTCGATTATGTTACACATATTTGTTTTTATTTAGTATTTTATTTGTAAATTTATCCTACTGCGATATTCCGAATGTTAATTACATTTTTCGTGTGAATTTTATCTGTGAGTTAAATTGCTTTTTTAATTATTCTGTTCACAGAAAAGTCAGATATCTGAAACATTACTTTATTTTTTTTTACCTTCAAAATTACCAGCCTATTTATGTGCAACAAAATTCGTATTATTTTTAATATCCGGATCTTAGATTTTAAAAATAATTTAAAAATATGAATATTGCTAACAGTCATACCATATACGCTCTGGTCATACTATTAGTAGTGTCGGACAGTAATTTTAGTTTTGTAAAAACAAAATATATTCCACAAAAATATTTATTTGCAACGATACTCAGATAAAGTTTGAAATACAAAGTTATCCTATAATCATGGGGTACATTCTACAACGTACATAGTTATTATAAACTATAGATGAGAGTAGGTCGTCATGTCTGTTGGTGGGTGTGTGGTGGTAGTATTGTCCCCGAGGGTTCTTTGTCAACACTGTCTGTTCTCTAGCGTACTCCTGGTCCCAATGCAACAACAGGCATGGAAATTCAAGAGCGATTTCAAAACAGTTTTGACTATATGCACCAAAATTTTTATTAAATGGAATGTTAAAAAATGATTCATAAAAATATTTCAAAATGTGTGAAAAGATTTGTATATTAATGTTTTTTAAAAAAATATTTGTCGGCGAAAATAAAATTACACATTCACAAAATATACGATAGTTAGCTAAATGATGCTTTAAATTTGAAAGGTTTTCTCTTCTGCACGTTTAGTTATTTTCTTTATATTTATACACTAACTTCCTGGTACGGCTTCGCCCGTGTAGGTTTAATGTGGCTATCTCAAAACCCCCATTAAAATAAGTTCTTTAATTGCCGGCACTCACTTCCCTAGTTAAATCGTCTTAATACTTTGCTGACTTGCTTTGTTCACTAGCATGAATCAATTTTGTATGTATAGACCTAAATCTTCCTAAATAAATAAGTAATCGAATCACAAAGACATTATTAATTCATTTGGTTATGTTTCAAGATATAGAGCACAGATGCAATCGAGATAATAGCCGAACTGCAGTGTAAGTACGGTGCCAAAACAGTAGGAGTGATCAGTGTAGTATATAATTCGCTTAAAGGAGCAACAAAGCAAAGAAGCAATTTAAAGCATACCGGCTCCATGCATAAAAATCATGCCGCTTACACATTGTGAAGTATGTGTATGATTCATTCCTTAAATTTTGAATTTATGGTATAGTGATGATGATGGTGATAGTTCGAGCCTGTGCATTAACTAGGCCAGGACATTGTGGATTGAGGCGATGCGATGTCGTCGTCAGCTTTCTTCTTCTTCTTTTCCATGCGTCATTTGTCACCCTGTGATCTGACAACAATGTGCTACAACCCTCTTGCCCGTTCTCTCCCTGTTATGTGTCTTTCCTATATGCCTTTGTGCTTCTAATGACATGTATTATATCTTTTCCCTACATGCATATAGACTAGTTGTTTTATGAAAACAGATGATTAATTTACATTGAAATAACTGGCACTGTGCGGTTATTAAATGGTTCCCGGGGTAACTGAAATAAAATTGAAGCTGTAAAAAAAAGACACGTTAATGCATATTTTTCTACTAAATATTGATATTTTGTTTTAAATCAATAAAATATTTTAGTACTTACTTCTCTCTTCTCCCAAGAAATGACAACCTTTACTACCGTTGCGATTTTTCATGGTTTTTTTTAATCCACGTATGTAGTTTATAACTTTTCCGACTTCTATGTAGAATACGCGCCACGGTTCTAAAAGGCTCTGAAGTTAGTCATAAACAGCGCCGCAAATGCATATTTTAGAGCCGTCTTGGTTGTTTTGTGGGAAAGGAAGACTTCCACCACCTTCCAGTTACCAGCACAGAACGTGTGCTCGTCGGTGATTGGTTATCGCTGGTTGTCTTGTCAATTGTCGCTTTCCTGCTATAAAAACAGTCCAGTAAGCTATTGTCAAGTGGTTTCTTTGATTGTTAATTTTTCAAGATACCTAATAGAGTTTTGCATAGACAAGCACGAAAAATAATTTTTTGGATGACTTTATGCAAGGAATTAGGCCTTTAGATTAAAGAAAAATTAAAAATAATAATATAGCGCAAGTCAACTGACTGTACCTGCGCTAGCCTCCATTTGCATCTAACTTCCGAGCCTTCTATTTTTTTCCTCCCTTAAGAAAATTATTTTTTGGAGCGTGTATATCATGTTTGAATAGACAATATGGTAGTAATTTCATGCACGTTTAAAATGTGTCACTATTTTAAACGATATGTATATTTTGTAATTTGTTGTAGTGCTTCGCTTTATTAGCGCTACTGTAACATACCACTTACATAGATTCGCGTGAAATTATCTGCTTCATTTATGTACCTATATTATGTTCTTTACAGTTGTTTTTTAGTGTATTTGCCATATGGCAACATACACTATTGGCGTCGGTCGGATGGCGGGACCTAGGGGCCGGACCAAAATTTATCGACGTTTCATAGCCTTCTAAACACTTTAGCACCATTTTCGGAAAAATTATATATGTATGTATGTATGTATGTATATATATATGTGAGCACGATAACTCTCGAAGGTTTTATTCGATTTGAACTAAATTTGGGTCACACGCTGAAATCCATCACCGCACGAAGCCTATTTAAAATGGGCCTAATCGGACCATTTTAAGAGGTGTATTTAGGGGTTGAAAATTGTTTTGGGCCCCAAAAACACCGAAAATATTCTCGGAATTGATTCAAAATTGAAATTTGACCTTGTAGTATCAATCAAAAGGTGCTCCTAAAATTTTAACAAAATCAGCCGGACAGGACCGGAGTTATAAATTTTATGAAAACGTTTGCGGTTAGAAAATTATACTTACCTACTGAAGACTGTAGGTATATAATTTTGTGCAGATGATGAATTGATAAAACAGGGACGAAATATTGAAATTAAGAAAAAAATATTATTTTAAGGGGTGTATTAAGGGTTCCAATTTTTGATTTTCTCCAAAAAACAAATAAATTCGTATAATAAAGTCACACTGCCTGTATTAGCTGCAAATACACTATATTGTCGGCAGGGTTTTGGCACTGCGACCCGGGTTTTTTTGTATCTATAATACAATACTATCTCGTGTGGATTGAGATATAAAATAAAACAGATTTACGATATAGACGAAAAATTTACACTCTAGTACTGCTATCACAATGTATAACACTAAATATAACAATCGACTTGGGAAATCGCGACACGTAATAGTGTAAGTTGGTGGACAATTTAGGTGGTTAACTTTCCTTAGGTCACGCTATGCATTCCCATACCACTGTGCAGCACAAGACGTACACACGGACACTGGAGTATTATAGCATGGAGGGTGTGATGTGTGTCGGACGTGAGACGCCGGGGCTCGGGAATAACGGCTACATACGGAGTCGAGCAACACGAAGTGGTCATTAGTGGTCTCTGGAGGCTCTGTTCCGATCACACCAATCCTCTCACAGACCTTATAATATTAGAAGTATATACCAAACCTATTCTATCTTTTTTATTACCTTTGTTTACGCTTTTACCGAGGTTCATTTATATTTTTCGTAAGGGTTATATTATCATTTTCTTTTGAACATACGTTGAAACAAATTTACTTGACTCTTTTTTATTTCTTGCGAGACTTTTTATACTGTTACCTTTTCTTTCGACTTCAGTTTAGCATGCATCTGACACATAGTTTTCTACTCTCTTCTTTTTCAACGTGCGCTTTGCAGAGAGTTGTGTTATATGAACCTTTTGTTCTGCCACCTTGAGTATTTCAAAGAGCGCATACTTGTACAATTTATTACTCTCAAAAAAATCTATAGCATAAAATTTAAGTATAACACAGAACCAAAAAAGATGCGTGTATTATGTCGGGTTAATTCTGTGCCTAAGCTACGCCAGATTTCCTTTGTTAGTTTGTTTTTTTATAATGGTAATTGTTACATTCCAGGTGAATTAAGTCACACTCAGAATGGAAAATCAAAATACAAATTGGTGTTATTTTTGATCCGTCATTTGTGTTGTATTCTCATATCCATATTTTGTACATGTACAGGTACATTCTATACAATGTACATGAAATATGAAGGAGTGAAATCAGGATTTGTTTACGTTAGCGTATTACTGTCGAGACGCTCCGTCCGATGTTCATGTTTATATAATCACTTATCACTATAACGTCACATTTACAGGAATGATGTCTATGTAAATAAACTGAACTTTTTATTATAAGGGAAGTTGTCACAAACACTTGTACATACGATCATTTCATTAATGCATAGGTATAGTGCCGACGCTTTGAGTGCGCCGAAGACCCTCAAACAGAATAATAATACCAAAAAACCGAAATTTATAGACCTTTTTAGTTTGCGTTTGTTGACCGTTTTTACGTTTTTTTTTGCTGTTTTAGATGTCCTATTTTTTACTAAATAACAAAAAAAGGAGTGTTGTATCTGTATTTTTAAACATAGTGCCTAAAGGCGCTGAAGTCCATAAACCGACACTACATATACACTACAATAATATAGTGTCATTTATTTATTTTTTTTATTTGTACTTTCACAGTCATTTCAGAGTCGTAAGTGATTTCAGGTGTTATTCAGATTAAATTGCAGCAAAAAGGTTCGAAGGGAAATAATTAATTTTCGCAATGTTTCATTTCATTCATTTTATAGATTATTTACTTTCTCCTGTTTATTTTAATATTTAAAAAATCATTAAACACCTTTAGTGTATTTGGCTGAAGCATTTCAACTGAACACATTTTCCAAAATATTCTTTTATACGTCATATTAAAATGTGTATGCTATAAAAAATACACTAGAATAAAATAAATAAATAAGTTACTGAATATAATGAGGATTATATATGTTCTTACGTACGAGTATATATAGGTACTTAAGTTTTAAAATAAAATACATTTATGTATTTTATTTTCATCATAATGTAATGAGTCAACACTGTTGAAATTCCACAGCGGGCGGCGACAAACCTATAGATATTTAGAGTATAGACTTTCAGTGGTATTAGTTGCTTGCACCAAAACTAATTGGTCAAACAAGTTAAACCACCCACCTTGTAAACCATCTGTATTGTGTATTCATATATTTATACTCACAAGACAAAGTGACCTAGGTCTGATTTTTGTATGGATTTAAAAATCAATTTTGTGCCAAATTACATTTATAACTATTTATTGGAAAAAGTTAACAAAAAAAAAAAAAATAATTAATACAGAAATGAAAATAACAAAACAAACCCTACAATTAATCCAGCTATTCGCTTTTTGCTGCTTTAAAATGCGTCATATACACGTACTAGAAAATACAAGTCGAAAACAAAAACTATTTCATTACCGTAAAGAAGTTCGAAACATTTTTTAGATTTCGTTCAAATATTATTGAAAATGATTGACAGGGTTGTTTCTTTTTACTTTTGTTTTTGTAACAAAAAAAGAATGGTTTAGAAGTGGGTCAAATATTAGTAGTTAAATTTCTAATTTAAATGAAAATATATTTGCAGTAAAACCTCGATAAGTTAAAATTCAAGGAAAAGGTAAAAAAGTTCGCTTAAAAACGGTTTAGTGAGGCTTCATATTGGGGATTTGAGTTTCGGACGCTAGGTTAAATGCAAATGTTACATATTATGGAGGTAAGTTAATACTTCATTTTTGAGTTACTGAGGGCCCCTGCTCAATTTTTCGTTGAACTTATAACGGTTTTATGATTGAAGTAGAGAATGTTACAGGATTCGAGGAGGAGGAAACAAATTCATTAATTTAAAGAGGTTTTTTTTTGTTACCAATTTTTGATTATCGGGGTTCTCCTGTATTAAATAAATTTATGCAATGTAAACAAAAATTAAAAAGTTCGTATTATTCTCCTGCTTAGTGGCTTTCTGTAAATTCTGTAGGTTCATAGTTTTAAACATCATAGATTTACGGTAATATTTATTTAAATTTGTTGACGGACACCAGAAATATTAAAGCGTCCCAGAACATAAGCCACTTTAACTTGTTTTCTGTGTATCTTTTTGTCTGATGGCTTGTGAAGGTAAGGTATATGACATTGTCATAGCTAGTTAATGACCCTCTCGCATGTTATTCTTTAATGTATTTAATTCGTATAAAACATTGCATCTGTCCGAAATGATATTTTTCGTGAGATAAAAATATTGTGTTTATTTATTATCATGTCATTCTACGTTATATTGTCCACGAACGTTTATTTATTTATTTTTTTGTTATTGTATATATTACTTGCTAATGAAAACATTATTCTGTATGACATTAACATTCAACATATTATGATAAATATCCCGTAATATCTTCGAACTAGATTTTCATGACGATTGTTTGTAATTTGTAAAAATAACACTCATATTTTCTGTTATTTAAAAAGATTACAAACGACAAACATTGTGTTAAAATTATTACTTCTAGAAATTTGAACCTATACAAGTATTAAATTATTTTAATGTTAATAATTTAGCATCTACTATATATTTTTTATTATTATTGATGCTATAGCTGCAAATTCGTTTAAATAAAGACTGTTCCTCCAGTACTTCATTACGGTGGCGGTGGTGAAAGTGGAAAGTAATTGATATAAACTTTGTTGTTTCGAAATACTGTGTAGGTTTCTATGCTGAATTGAAAAAGAGTTGACTGTAGGTAACCCTAAAACAAAAAATCGCTCAAATGCAAATTATGCTTGCACAATTAGTGTTCCATGCCATTAGCCATACACTTCCACTCGTGTGTTCTATAGCCAAATTTTAGGTCTGCAGTTACAAAAAAATAAACAATTAAATTGCAGATTTAAGGTTTTCATCATTTTAACTAACTGTTTGATTGATTATTACATAAAATGTACATAAAGTGTATAACGTATGAAACTCGAAGCGATCTTATAATACCGAACATGAACGAATTGAGAACACGCATTCAATGGTGGAACTGGAAAGTGGAATGTGGCTCTCGACCGCATGTTCTGGGGGTGGCTGATAATTTAATTTAAAAACAGTTTCAAAAGAAATGGGTACATTTTGTATAATATATATTTTACATAGTGTAAATTAAAAACTTCCTTTAGTCACCACTTACACCTAGGATAACATTTTTTTTAATGAAATGTAATAATGTATTCCTTTGTTAGTTATACAATCCCTCGGAGGTCGAGTTACAGTCGAACTTGACCGATTCCTTTTGCAAATAATCTAGACAAATTATAACTGGGTCTAAATTTTTGTTGTACATTGAACGAGTAATATTTCTAACCACAACAAAGTGATCGAGCGTTATTCGTGCCTTTTATAATAACAGTTCACCCTCATTGTGGCGTGCAGAGCGAGAAGAGAGGGTAGTTTGTTGTTGTTCGCTATTTGGGGTTGAGGGTTGAGACGACGAGCGACACGATATCCAGCGTACGTTAGCTGTGTTGTTCACGTCGTATCATCGTATGGCTTCCGCCCGTTTATATGGGTATCCTTCTATTATACCCATATATGATGTTCTTTCATGTGATTAGAAAAGACCAGGCATGGACTAATCACTCCTCCAAATGAAACAACATATTTAAGCGAGACGTGACGTCATTTTTAAGGCCATAACTACCATGGCTCGCACATTTTAAATATACTGAAAAAATGTTTTTCATAACCCTGATGAATGGTTACAGAAATTAGGCCTATTAAGATAGTGCCAATGTACTTAATTATGGTATTACTAATCTGAACGTTGACGATTAATTATTAAAGCTATAAAGCATGGAACTGCCTTTAAATGTTTTATTTATTTTATTTCAATAATAAACTGAATTAATTCATTAAATACCTGCTATTACGGGTTCTGGAAATTGAGGGTGTGTAATAACATGTCATTGTAACGCCATATTATATACAATGGTATCCTAATATTCTTGGGCATTTTGAAATCCTGGTTTTCTAAGTATAAAATATACATCAGAATTATGAAAAAAGTATAAACATATCTGACTGAAAATGTCTTGTGAAGGTTAGAAAGTAAGTACGTCATCCATTATTACGGAAATAGGTAATTTATTTGAATATTATGTACCTGTATTATAAATTTTATAACGTTGTGTGACTGTGGCATTATGGTAAAACGAGAGCTAGCGAGTTTTGGCAGTTACACACGAACTCCCTATTAAATAGCTGATTTTTCACCTAATTTTCAAAATGTTTGACAATTCAGTTTTGAGCAAGCACACTTCTGATTGTAGACTTCGTATAGTTCTCATTCGGTTAGACTATGATTTAGCATAGAAATAGTAACACGACTACGTTTATTTTACTGCATGCAACTTTGCAGCACTAGTGTTAAATGTATCATTTCACGATCGCTATAGAGGCTTAAAAAGCAGCTTTTTTATAGGTGGATTCGCAAAAACATCTATAAAAATACAATTACAGTTTCTTCATATAGTTTTATGAGTATAAAATGCTATTTAGTAAGGATTCTGTGCAGTATTATCACCATAGTCCATGACGCATAATAGATGAGGAAGTATTTGCATAAGTAGATCGTCTGGTTAATTGGCGTAGCGTGTTGATGACTCGGATCCGAGGTTTGCGAAGGCATGATGTTCATATAATCTCAACTCTTGTGTACATAATAAGATTAGGCATATTATAATTCAGGAGTCAAAAGACGAGGTGGCTTATGTGAATTTTTTAAATATTTCTTAATATATCTTCAGAAAAACATTCTTTTTGTTATTCACAAGTTTCACTGATGGGCCAATAAGGAAAATACTCTGCAAATCATAGAAATAACTTGATATTCGGGTGTTGTGTGTCTGGTTTAGAATTTAGATTAGTATGATGTGTTCGTGCTACACATATTTTGTTATATTATTGGTGATCATTAGACTTATTAGTTAAATGGAGTAGAAGTGGGTAAGAGTAATTGGTTATATAAACATAATTATTGTTGTTGTTACGTAGATGATTGCAGATATAATTATTGTGATTCACACCGTTCTATAAACAAACAGTTGTTATGTTATCTCTATATTATATACTAGCCGTTACTCGCGGCTCCACACCCGACTAAGATGAAACATGACGGCGACAACCGTATTGCATTCTTGCCTCGCGTGGTTGCATTAATCTCGGCCCGGAGATATCGTGATAGATTGATATGGACTTTCATTCCCTATTTCACCACCTTCATGTAGCCTTCCCCAGAATGCAGTCTATCTCTTTGCCAAATTTTATCGAAATCTGTTCAGACAGACAGACAGATTTTCGCATTTATAATATTAGTATGGAGGTTTCTTTCTTTTACATACGAGAAAATTAACTTCCATTTACAGCTTAAGCGTTGGATTTCATTATGAAATTAATAGGCAATGAAATTATGTTTGATATAGCTATCTACATTACGGAAAATGTCGTATTTTTTCGTTTTGACTCAAACTTGATGCATGGGTCCGACAATAGAAACAGTGTGTGGGGAGACACTCTTTCTGTTTATTGCGAAACGTTCCTTAATAATAATCTTGAAATACCCTGATCTGTACCAGTTCTGAGCTACCTCTTTTTCTGTTAGAAGGATTACTACAGGACCACTGCACAGTTACAAATTTTATGAAAACACTAGTATGCAGATAGTGAGTTACTTACTGAAGTTTAGATATCTTTGATGAGAAAAGTTTTGTTTAAATCAATGCAGTATAGAGACGTCAAAAAGATCCATAGTTGCAGGGACCACGGTCGCGTTGCAGTCACATACTAGAGCGCATACATCCACTGTATGTGTTTTTGAAATGTAATCAACGCGAACGCCGACAAATTGACAGCACCGCACTATCCAATTGCACTGATGTACTCTAATATGCCATCACCAATGTATGTGCAGTAGCCAGTAATTATTGTACTCCGTTATATGCATTGACATTTATTGGATTTACAGAACTCACCTTTCCTCCTCGTTTTCATGCTTGTATTTTAATTAAAATGATTGCATATTTTCATTTTTATAGGTAGACATTACATTGAGTTATATCATTTTCAACGTTCGTTTAGTAAATTGTCTGTTTTTATTTGTTGAATGTGAATATACAGTGCTTTAAACAAATAGTTAAAATTTACAATATTTTTACAAAAAAAAAGGTTTATTCAGAAAACAGCAATTTTGAAGTCAAAATAATAATAATAAAGACTACTATTATTGATTGACAAATGTAGAGTAAACTTTTGAAATTTAGCGTTTGCTTTTCAACATTAGATCATAGAAAGTTCTTCAATGTAGGTACCTTAACAAATAGAGTGGCCTAGATTAATTAATAAATTAGATTATAGTTCTATTTTATGTTAATTTCCAAGAAATTGTATTACATAAATTTATAATGGCTTTGATTATTTAATATTTATATCTAATAATTTAGTGATAACTCTACTCCCATTTCTTCTTCTTACTGTCAAGAAATGAAAGAGAAACGAAATGAATGTAGTTCCTTAATAGATGAACAATAAAAGGAAATATGGATTTATTTTAAAAAAATGTAGCGATGGTTAAGTTTTCTAAGTAGCCACCGTCCGCGCACTGCATTGCCGCGGTTTTAAAGCTTCACTTGTTCCATATTCATAACCTGAAAATTTTAAGTTTGTGCTAATTTTATATTAACATGAACGATGTTTTGTTTCAGGAAACGGCCGATGTTTGTATAGGCACGAGTGTGGGAACCATAACGGAGCCTGACTGTTTGGGACCTTGTGAACCTGGAACGAGTGTCACATTAGAGGGCATTGTTTGGCACGAAACAGAAGGAGGTGAGATGTGTTTATTATTTATTTCATTACCTTTAGAATTTTCCTATTTGAAATACGCGTTGGCCTTTTTTAATTGTAAAAGATATATTAATTGTTTATAGTGTGAAACACTATTATAGTCATAAAAAGTTTACTGCAATATGCTAAAATTCTAGACGTAAAATACAGTAATAATGGAGTAAAAAGAACCCTTAGATTTTAGAATATAAACAAATAAATATATCCGCCTCTGTTCTGAAGTTCTTCATATTATTAGTACCTATATTTTTAAGAAATAAGTGCCAAAAATAAATTTTAATTGTTGTACCTACGGTAGAATATAGATAAAATTTTAATGTTCAAAGAAACCAGGGTGTGACTTTTGTCTGTACAAAAAGCAGCACCTAACCGTTGAATCCCTTGAAACAAAAATAGGCACTATATTAGTTTAGAACACAACTAAAGTATAAAACCTAGCGTGCGCTGGTGAATTTCAATTGATATACTCGTATTAGTCGTTATTATTACAAAGCATTTGTTTTTGCTTGTTTTTGTATGCAAATAAAACCACACCTTGGCCTCTTCTAAGTTTAGTACATGCTCCTCTGCAAATTCATATTTTACACACCAGATATCGGTCCCACAACATTAATAATTTATGGCAGAACGCCATAACCTAACCGCTTGTCAGGTGTCAGCGGTCGATTGGCAGCTAACCGTTGTTTGCTATATGATTGATGACAGTTCCTCTCTTCCATGGCTTACAGTCACCCTCTTGTGACCACAATCGTCAGCTATATTATTGTTGTACAACACTGCCCTAAATGTCGCATATTATGTAATTTTATTGATAAAAAATTACTTCCCCATCGATGATAACGTTTCTTTTAAAATTCTTTTATAGAGATCCTCTAGAATCTAGATACGTTCATATTAGAGCAAAATCATTACATGAATGTGTTTTTTTTTGTAGATCGTATTTTTGATTTTTTGCTAAGCTTTAAATATTACAGTAACATAAAGTAGAGTTGTTATTTTCATGGGATATAATTTTCATATTTACGAAAAGTCGTTGTTTAAGCTTTCAATTTCACAAAATTATAAGTGAAATTTTAGATTTTCAAAAGCGAAAAAGTATCAGTCTATAGACACTTACCAATCACGATATAATTCTGATATAAAATGTATTAATAGTTGTTGGTGCAGAACAGTAATAACAGTTGTAGATTGTAGATTATAGACGCTCAACCTCTGAGGTGATCAGCGTCTATAACAATTGTTAAAATTTCAAAGTGGTTACACGTGCCAAATTTAAGTTATTTTCAGTTAAATTTACACACCTTTCCTTATATCGAGCGTTGTGAAACGCTACGTTTTTAACTATAACTTGAAAATAGTTCTTAAGAATTTTTTTAAAAACGACTGTTATAAGAGAGCTATCTTAATATCGTGCATTATTTATAAATATTACATAATATACGTATATCAACTATATTCGTACGCATATATATTGTATTATATAATATTATATAACAGCTTTGTAGTATAAACGGCTTGTAAGGTATTATCCGACAAAATAATCCTCGAGTTACCGTTACTTGCGTAATACCATTGAAATGATGATATACGCGAAGAAAAAATAGCAAATTCAATAATCTAAAGTGGAAAGCCTAAAAATGCATATGATCGCACAAAATTATTGCAATCATTTATATAATTATATGAACCAATAGGCGCGAGGATTGATTGAACGGCTATTTGGTATATTAATTGTCCTAGAGGTCATAACTGCCATTATATAAAGATAAGATCAATGGTTTGAAGTCTAGATGATTTGTGTCATCATTAGATCAATAATTCCAAATCATTTATGGACAGTGTGGTGTAATTGTCAGCGTGCTCGCCTTTGGATCAGACTTTCATGAGTTTGAATCTCACTTCTGTTCATGAATATTTTGTCATGTCGTTTAGACCCAGCTTTGATATTTAATGATACTGACCAAGTACCTTAAATGGTGGAGTCACCCCCCAAGTGATATTCTCTTATATATTATGTGCATATTCTTTATAACACTATACCTATTAAAAAAGAAAATTCCAGATCATTTGATACTGGAATTTACCAAACAGAAATAATATAATTACGTTGCATATTTACCAACTTAAAACCTACTCTAAAGGACACTCATTTGGGCAGTTATAAATCTGTTTTCGGGGAATCATAAATTGTATTCTTGATTTGTTTTTCTTGGTTTAAATTGTCCTTAAATTTGAGGAAGCCTTAGTCGAGCACTAAACATTTTTAGTGCAAAGTATTCATTGATTAATTCTTATTAGGGCTGCCATTTTTTTAAACATTCATGTGCATGTTTTGAGATACCTACCTTATCAACTGAGTAATCAGTTTTTCTTGTTTAACGTTATTGATCTTTTTGGAAATTGGTAGTTTAAATGACTATTTGCATATTCTGTTGACAGTAAATATTTCCTGGTCAACATAGTTACTATATGGCACGCGTGTCTGAACTTAATAATTATATATATATGTGTTACGTAATAATGCATGCGCACATAACATTATTATGTACATTTATGGAGTAAATGGCGCACGTATTGTAATAAATATATCACGCGATGGGTGTTCCATCCGTTTCCGGTAGCATTGATGACCACGTTAGATCAATTAGCCGGGAATCAACTTACCGCATTGTAGTACAATTACCTATGTACACAATCTAACGTATACGTACCACAAACGTCATAAAAAACTAACAGTTGTCTTTAACTGTTATCGAAAAATAACTGTTTCTGTTATTAAAAACTGCGCTCTTTTTAAAGTAAGAATTTCAGCACAATAAGGAATTATTCTAATAAGCGTTTTGCTTCGTACTTTGGTTCTTACGGAACACTATACGATCGATTGCACGTTCGATGTTGGTCTATGTTCGATGAAATGATTGTGTTTACTGAGTCGACTCGCGTCTGTACTTATGTATCAACCCCTTTTTAACACGCTTTTATTAGCTTGTATGTACTTATGTATCAATATGACGGAATGTTTCAACGTAATTTTCACCGAATTCAGGACGTCTGATTGATTAAAAATTTTGCACTCGTATTAAGGACTGATGACAATACAATAATTTGATAACTTTGTCGTAATGTCCTGACCAGAATAAAAATGTTCACTGACTTCAAGACTGATAAAAAAAGTTTGTACACGTATTAAGGGCCGATGACAATACAATAATTTGAAAGCTTTGTCCAAATGAGAGACCAGGACCATCAGGATAAAAAAATAAAACTAAAAAATTAAAAATATTTTTAAAAAAACTAAAAAAGCAAGCTTTAATATAGCAAACCGAACTAAAAAATAAAAAATAATTTTTAATTGTGAAGATTTTGCTCGGCGGAATTTGTCAAAAAATGTGTTTTCTATGATTTTTAGCCCCCTCCTTCCCAAATGCTAAAAAAACAAATTTCAGACGTCGTGACCACTAGTGTTGAATTTCAAAATGGATCTCCGTAAAAAAACAATACCAGATAAACAAAAATTTTGCATTAATTAGCTTATTCTATTTTAATACAGTAATTTTAGTTAGTAACATTTCAATGTTCCAAATGAGTGTAAAAATATACATGTATATTGTAGGTATTTACAATCGTTCATAATTTTTTAATTACATCGATAAATTCAATGTTTGTTCAATCAGTGAAGTATGGCAAGATAATCATATTATTAAAGGGGCAGAGTCGCCAACAATGTTAAATTGAAATAATTTGGTGAGTAAATTAAGGAATGATATTCATCGGATGGTAGATATCATATAACCACTAGCAGCAGGGTGTTGTTATACGTAATATTACAAGGGTGGTAATGACGGCGGTTGGCTATACCGATTCCAGAATGCGGCTGTAATTATCGTGACTCCACGCAAGTTAACTCCATACCCATTCCTTGAAATTATACGGTCTAAAAGCTTGCCTCATCTATATTGTGTAATCAGTGATCTCTATGTTAACTGAATAGCTTATGACTCAAAAATCAAAAATGTGGAAGCGATCGATTTGGTAGTCAATAGCCACGCAGTGTTGGTGTGAGAACTAAAATGAACTTGATTGTGCGTGTGTCAAATGAAACAGAGATACGTCTTGATAATATAACTTTGATCCGACGTTTTGGAAAATATAGATGCGTAAGCGCAATTAGGTACATTTTAATTCCCGAACCAACATTGTGTGGCGCTGAGCATTTAAGTTGAGGCAATGATAGACTAAGTTTAGCTATCCAGTTAGTATAGAGATCAGTGTGTGTAATCAACACAATGGATGGGTGAAATGTTATTCGTTAATATTTTTAGTGTATTTGCCATATGGCAACATACACTATTGGCATCGGTCGGATGGCGGGAACTAGGGGTCGGACCAAAATTTCTCGGCGTTTCATATCATTCTAAGCAACTTGGCACCATTTTTGAAAATGTTTATATATATATATACACATAGCTGGGCACCGTTAATCAAATACTTAACTTCGTTAATCGTTAATCCGTTACTAAAAAAGTTAACTTCGTTAATCGTTAAGCCGTTAATCTTGCAGGTTAACGATTAACGAATCGTAAATCGTTAACTCGCGATAGAAATTCTATTTTATATTTAATGTTAATACGTGCTATGGAAGTTTAGGCAGGTCATGAAATATTAGTAAAAGAAGGGTGTATCATTAGAGTTTTTAATAATAATGTTCAACTCAAAATACAGCTAGTCTGACATAAGGTGCATATTCCCCTTCATAAACAACAATATATTGAAGTTTTCGTCGGAAAGTGAGGCTCTTTTAGGCGTTAAAATGTCTTTTCCCGTAGAAAAAAGGCGTTCGACTGCAGCACTTGACGGTATAGCGGTACTATATTTAATAAACAGATTTATTATTATCTGTTCTCCGAGGAATGCCGCATCGTTAAAAGAGTCTTTTGACTTCATATCTAGCCACATTTTGACGAGACTTTGAGCTTTAGTTCTTAAAGATTTGTGACTTTTAGACTTTTCTTTACTTTGAGTGACCGAATTGTAGGTACTTAATTAACGATTGAACGGACTTATGGCAAGTTAACGGAAGTTAATGTGTCCGTTAACATTTTTTAAAGTTAACTGAACAGTTAAATCGTTAAGCACTTTGTTAACTTCGTTAATTAACGATTAACGGATTAACGAGTAAATGCCCACCTATGTATATATATATATATATATATATATATATATATATATATATATATATATGTGTGTGTGTGTGTGTGTGTGTGTGTGTGCGCGCGCGCGGGCAATAACTTTCGAAAGAGTTAATTGATTTTAACGAAATTTGGTCCACGTGTTGAAATCCATCACCGCAAGAAGCCTATTTAAAATGGGCGTAATCGGGGTATTTTAAGGGTAGTTTTTAGGGGTTGAAAAATGTTTTTGGGCCCTAAAATACCGAAAAAATTCTCAGAATCGTTTCAAAAGTGACGTTTAACCCTTTAGTAGTATTTAAAAAGTGTTCCTAAAATTTTAATAAAATCGGCCCGACAGGACCGGACTTACAAATTTTATGAAAACACTAGTTTGCAGATAGTGAATTATTTACTGAAAGTTGTATATAATTTAGTATAGAGGTTCGATTGATAATAGTATTGCCATTAAGAAAAAAAATGTTATTTTAAGGAGTGTATTAAGGAGCCAAATTTTTTATTTTGCCCAAAAACCAACTTAAGTGTGCATAATAAAGCCACACTGCCTGTAAAAGCAAATACACTATACAAATACACTATATTATTGTCGGCAGGGTTATGGCACTGCGACCCGGGTTATTTTTTTTAAATCTTTCTTGGTTCGTATTGATAAAATATGGGTGAATTATTTTTACTGGAACAATTTTCATGATTTTTTTAAGCTACTGACACAGATCGTGTTTATTTTTATTATGACTGTGCTCCAATTTATAAAAAACTTTCTGTGTGCATACACCCTTTAATAACAGACGTACATAATTGGAAAATTGTGGTGTGCTAATCTGAAATAATATTTTGTTTCAGGTGTTTTGGTTGTAAACGTTACGTGGAGGGGCAAGACTTACGTAGGAACACTGCTGGATTGTACGAGGCATGATTGGGCACCTCCAAGGTAATTATTACATTTTGCTTATGTCTATAATACTAAGTAACAAAGCCTGGAGCGAGTCCTGTCCAAATGAAATCAAATCAAAGACTCAAATTCGAAAATTATTAGAATCATGGATACCAGGCTGGAATTGACTCGAATCACATGATTCGAATACTTCTTTCGAGATTCGGTTCCTTAACTGAGAATACTTTCATTCTTTAAATTTAACACCGAGCTTAATGAAACTAATTTAATTAATTATTATTAATACAATTTGCAATGCAAATCCTTCTCAGCGCTATATTGGATACTTTTATTCTATTTAGGCTGTTACTTAAAAATTGTACCTATGTTAATATGACGTAAAATGTATATAGTATTGTTATACATATTACATACTATATTAACATACTGATAATATAAAACGTATCAGAACAACAGAAAAGGATTTGAAGCTTTGAAAACATTCGAATACTTTATGAAAGATTCTAATCACCGAAAATGATTTGAATGCTTTATGGAGGTTCGAATCCAAAAGTTAAGTAATATAATAAATTACGAATCCTTTTTCATTTGCTTCACGAATCCGGATCACCAATCCTTTTGTATTAAAGTATTATATTAGGTACTCAGTGATTCGAATCATACCCAGCTCTGCTCTGTAAAAGAACAGGTTTGCACCTATGTTACCGCAAAATTTGAGAACCACTGAAACTATTTTTTTTGCTATTTAAAAGCCTCCTTTTTGGTGGGCGAAATAAACTACAACAAAAGACGGATGACCAGCGAGCAAAATTAGCTATTTATACCCGCAGACGAAGCCGAACCAGACGGCTAGTTTATTGTTAATAACCTACAGGCATAACTTTTATAATCATAAAACATCATTTGTAAAATATTTATTGAAATTTAATAATGAAAATATTGACTTAAGAATTTTATTTTTCACAGATTTTGTGACTCGCCGACAAGTGACTTAGACGCAAGAACCCCAAAGGGACGAGGAAAACGAGGTCGTGCAGCGGCAGCGTCGACTCCTGGAAACGATCTTAGTAACTTTACTGAAACACGGTCGTCTGTACATAGTAAACTCCGTAATGGTGGTGCAAAAGGTCGTCGTGGAGGCGCTAACGGAAACGGCAACGGCAATAATGCAGCATCGACGGGTACTGCTTCGCCAACTCCATTCATTCCACCTCGACCTGAACCATCAAATAAACGAAAAAGTAGAGTAGGTGATGACGATATTCCAACTCCCGCTGGGAAGAAATCTCGCATTCCAGCGACGGTGCCGGCATCACCTGTCAGTACGACGAGCCCTCCAGCATCTCCAATTTTACTAGAATGCCCTGAACCAAATTGTTCAAAGAAGTACAAACATATCAACGGACTTAAATATCATCAGTCACATGCACATGGGTCAGTAGATGATGACGATACCAAAGATGTTACATCCATGTCTGAGAATGACGAATCGAACATTGAAGCGCCAAGTCCTGCTACGCCAGTCAAATCTCCAGAGAAGATTGGAGATACTCCCTCTACTCCTCAAAAGAAAGATGAACCACAGTCAAATTCTATTCCAAATACACCGCTTTCGAGTGTTGGATTAATTGTTCCTGATGTGTCAAGTCAACCTAGCACACCGAAAAGCAGACCGGCTTCACCTCCAACTCCTCAGTCTAGTATATTGTCGCAACCACCCCCAGAAATTATACCGTCAGTTGCACCTCCTCCTGTTGATTCTAAGAGTATTGTCAAGCCTGGAGTACTTCGTTTTGGACCAGGCCCAGCAGACGATTTTACGTTTGCAAATAAACCTCCAATGAGTACGCCAGTAGCAAGTGGTACTGGTAATTTAACCGCCATACGTACGGTCGGTGTTACTGGTGCTTCAAATCAACCAGGTCAAGCAGAATCTTCTCCACTTCAGCCAACAGTCTTTCAAAATCAATCATCACCACTACAACCGAATTCTCACTCACAACAAATACCTAGTCACCATCCAATGGCGCATCAACCACCTTTGTCAATGCCTCCACAACATCCTCAAAGTCAACCTAATCATCCTCAGAATATGCAGTCTCCTCAAGGACAAAATAATAAAATTCCGCAGTTCAAAGTTAAACCAACTGCTGCTTTAATGCCAGACGATAAGAAAGATAGAAATAAACCTCCTGGTTACAAGAAAAAGAACAGAAAAAGTCCAGCTGGAAGCCCGCATCCTCAGCCAGAGCTACCAACTTTTGGAACTGAGCAGGGTGGAAGAGAAGATGTGCAGAGTCCAGCATATTCTGATATATCTGATGACACTGCGCCGGTGTTAGAGTCAGAAGTAAGCGATAAAAATAAAACGCCTGTTGATAAAAAGACTGAACCTGGCCCCCCTATTCCACATTCAATGCCTCAGTACGGCATGTATCCGTTTTATGGACAGCCTCCTTATCTTGTCCCATCTGTACAGCAACCTCCGCAAACGCTTGATGGAAAAACAAAAGAAGGAGATAAAGGGCCCGAAAAATTAGGAGACAAAGAAGGAAAGAAGGAGGGACCAGAGTTTCAGCAGAAAGTTTTACCTCAGCATTATTTTTCGTACGGTTATATGCAAGGTTACCAGTATAATATAGAGTCGCAATATGGTCCCGTATCAATGGTACCTGATGACAAAATTAAAGAAGAAAGGTTAAAAGAAAATCCGAGTCCGGCAGAGCATGGTAACAAACAAGCTACACCCATTCCAAACCCAATTCAGGTACCGACACCAGCTAAAGTTAAAAGTGAACCGGGTATGAAAGAAAAGCATCAAAATGAAAATCACCAAATACTAAAAGAAAGCATTGAAATGAAAAGTCAAATGAATCCGTTCATTTATTCGCGACAACAACAACAGCAGGTTCAACAGCAGCAGCAAGCTCAACAGAATCATCATCACCACGCTCAACAACAGGCACACCACCAACAGCAACAACAACAAGCACATCAACACCAACAACAAGCGCATCAACAACAGCAGGTCCACCAACAACAACAACAACAACAAGCTCATCAGCAACAGCAGGCGCAGCAGCAGCGCGAAGAAGATATAAGGAGATATTATCTGTATCCTGATCAACAGAGGCGTAAAGACAATACGTCCAATGTTGAACAGTCACAGAAAACATCCGGTACGCCCAAAGCTCCGCCCCAGCCGAACACAAACGTCAAACATAAGGACAAACCAAATGAAGAGAAAAAAGAAAAAGAAACAAAGCAAGAAGGCGTGAAACCCACAATGGAAACGCAAGGTCCACCTCCTCCTCCTACATCTCAGTATTATATACATCCTAGCTACATGCAGTCACCTCATTATGGAACTTTACCTTTTGATCCTAACCATCCTATGTACCGTAGTATGATTGTACCTGGTCCTTACGGTGGCGCTCCTTATTTGCATCCACAAATACCGAGATACCACGCTCCCGAAGATCTTTCGAGAGGACCTCAACCTCAGACTAAGGCGCTAGATATACTTCAGCACCATGCAAATCAATACTACACGTCGCATAAAATACACGAATTACAAGAACGAGCCATGAAGTCGCCTACGCCGAAAACTTCAGCTGCAAGTGCTAGTCCTTCGAATGCAGGACAAGTGTCCCAGCCTCCACAAGGAAATCCTCAAGGACCTCCCGTGTCGCAAGGACCCGGAGGACCTGGATCTGGACCACCTCAAGGCGGTAAACAAACTCCAGGTGATGGAAAAGATTCCAGATCACCTCCACCACAAAGACATGTACATACGCACCATCACACACATGTTGGATTGGGTTATCCTATCTTAGCAGGCCAATACCCAGCTCCATATGGAGGTAAGCCTTTAGTGAGGCCTTGACAATAACAAGGCTTATTAGTTATCTAATTATTTAATTTTAGGTGAATCTGCACCTTGCCAAAACAATTGCAGCGTACATATTAACGGCTTAACGTTAAAAATAAGAATGACTGAAAATTGCGTTCGTTTTATTTCATAAAACGTTGTTGTTTTGCAATAATTTTTTTACTAAAATGTATGCAGTAACTGGAAAAAGGTTGCAGAAATTTCTGTGATATTACGGCTATATGGGTCTGATATAGAAAAAAAAATATTTATTCAGTATTTCATGTACCTATTTCAAAGACAACTCTTGAAATTGTTTCTTAAGTATGTTGATTTTAAATAGCTACATTATTATAAAATATTTGATCTAAATAACGTAAATGTTGATACTATTTTCGAATACTTTCAATTCAGTTTAATATGTTTCATATTTTTTGAGTTTAGTCTTCCAGATACATATATAATATTATCAATTAAAATCTGGTATGCAAATGATAAATGGAAAATAATTTGCAGGCGAAAATTTTGAAAATGACAGTTTTCTATTGAGACATCAACCATCAGAAAAAAGCACAAAAACTCATTTAAACAGAACTTTGTTTGCGCTGCTAAAACATCTTATTGAGACAATTACGTTAAGCCATTGTTTCATCTCTTCTACATTTGAACGATCCAGTGGCAACGCAAAGAAAGCTAGTAATTTTAAATGCTAAGTATAAAAATATTTTTTATGGGAAAATGCCGGTAAACAACACGTATGTTCATTTTGTAAAAGTTGTGCTTTGAAAAAAAAAAGATGCTAGGTCTGGATATTTAAATAAACCATGGTTGCTTTTGATATGCTTTTAGAAAGTGGTTGATGTCTCGACGGTATTTTACGTATGAATAACAAAAAAATAAAGATTTTTATAAGAATATTATTCTAAAATGTGTATTTGAATGTTTCTTCAGATAAAAAACTGAGATCAAATGAAATAACTTTAAAATAGTTAATAATATATAGTGAACAATGGCTGTAATAACAGGCGATCATAAGAAAAGAAGTCGTAAAAACGATACGAAAAATAGTTAAGTACCTACTCATAGATGTGTTTAAACACTAAAAAAAATTAAATGTCTTTGGGGTTCGAGTATTAAAATTTATAAAATAACAGAATTTTTCAAAGAATATTTTATTAAATAATAATTAACCCATTTTTTTCACACCCTGTACTATTTATTTTTGAAATTATAATTTTCAACATTTTTTTCAGTTTAAATATACAGTTGGGCCGCGTTAATCAGACATTTGTTTTGCATGCTAGTATCCAATAATGAAAAATAGATAGAAAACTTTATTGTGCCCGATTATAGGGTGCTGAAGGTGACCTACATGTACAGGAGAGTATTCAATAATAATCGGACTTGTAGGTACGACATTGAGTAAAAATCAAAGGAAGAAGTTGAAATTTCAAGTTTTTCATTGCATATGTCTTCTAAACGTTTGCATTTTTTCATGGAACTGATCAAAACAACATGCACATTTATTAGTTTTAACATTTGCTGACTACCTTCAAAACAAAAACAGAAACGAATGTTTCTCCCACCCATGTCGAACCTGTATCTACGATTATAAGAGGCGCACAACTAAATGGGGGCCTGATTACCGCGATCTCATTCTATCTAATGCCTATACTTAAAAAAGCAAACTTGGTTATTACATTTAAATTTTGCTACATAAATATGTTCCCATTTTAAAGAAACAAAAATTTGTCAGGAATACTCTTTTCTAATGTAACATCTCTGGAAGTATGTGACGTCACATAAACTACACTCAATTATGTTACACTTTGGTACTGTTCTGTATTATCACCTTATAGGATAAATTTATTATTGAGTAACTTCCCGTTGTCTTGAAGTGGGTTTTGTGTTGCGACTATTTCTTAGTGGCCAGTTATTACAGCATGTTTTAGTTTGGGTTGGGTGTGTGTTGCGTGATGTCTAACGGAGCTGTTTTTTGGTAGCAGCCGCAGTTCTGGCGAGCCAGCAAGCAGCGGCCGTGACTGTCATCAACCCGTACCCGCCCAAGTGAGGTGATCAGGCGATGCCGGGTGCTACTCCAGTCCTCATCGAACATCGTAACTCATAGCATCGGATCGATGGCCTTATTCGCTCCTCGTCTTCACCTGTCTGCGGTCAAATGTGTGAACATAACTGGTCTTCGAGTTTTTAAAAATACCGTCTAAGTCTGGAGGTATGAATCAATGTTCGTTTGAAGGCATCGTTAATTAAAATAATATGAGGATTGAACAATTGATTTTCTTTTCATAAATCAATTTTTACTTGCTCTAACTAAACGTGAAATTAAATGAAATTAACAAAAAATGAAATGGATGATTTAAAATTCATCAGCAAAATTTTTGTTGTGGATGACAAAAATAGACATTTTGTAGGAAAAAAAATGGAAAACTTTGTTCAAATAATGACTTGATGTGCAATTTCAAAACTGTATTGAAAATAGTGCAAAAGAAAAGTTTGACGATTTATTGACATTTTGACATTACATTTCCTTTTTTTGTATAAATTGTTCATTGACGAACATATTGTACTGTATAGATTGGCCGTATTTCTTCCCGGCTGCCTTAATTTTGAGAAAATATAACTGAGCAATATTTATTATCAGTGGAAAAATAAACGTATTTCTCATCTTAAAGTGAACGACGAACGCAGCATAACAAGTACATTCAATATTTATATAAATAATAAAATGCACAAAAAAAACTGCGACATTTGTTCAAGACTAGAAGTAGCGATGAAGCTCTATAGCGCCATTTGCATTCCAAAAAGTAGTGTTGTTATAAAAAAGTGTGTGCACCAAACATTTTGTTTAAAAAAACGTGTTGATTGTAAACATTACGACAAAATTTTGTATAAAATTTTGAAAAATAAATTTGTTTTATTGAAATTGTTTTCATATCAGAACATAAATTAGGTATAATATTATTTGTTTAATAATTACTATAAAAAATGACGGTTATTTTAACTTGACAGTTACTATTTTTTTTGCTGTATTTCGCATACTGTAATAAAAGATTTTAAAATATTAGTGTACATCATAAAATATTGTAAAAAATTGATTATTTTTATCTATTATTTTTTTAAACAACAGTATAATTCATCTGCCCTGTATAATATGATATTTATCGAAAATAAACGTTACACATTATTTTTTTTATTTAAGTGGGTTTTAAAATTTCTTTATAAATTAGAAAATAATTTGAAATATATTATTTGTATCTTTAATGTTTCTTCGATTTTAACTATTTTTATAATTAGTTGTTTAAGCAAAAAATGAAAAGCACAATGACGGAGCTATTTCAATGACAAAATTAAACTTGCTTTTTTGAAAACAAACAAAAGTGACCGTTCTGGTCATGTTGTTTTTTTTAAGGAAATTATATATAGGGAGGGTTTTTTAATTAAATTATATTAATCGAGGGTAGATGAAACACGCAAGTTCAGTGTGACGTCACAAAACAAGAAATCTCCTATGTTTCAGGGCCAAACAAGAAAACAAAACTTTTAACTATCGTACTGTTGCGATGCCATCCATATTTGCCAACATTATTGAAAGCCTTCTTTGTCGTTATATCATATTCTATGTTGGTTTTGGATAAACAAGTTTAAGACTCTCACAAAACAATGCGGGATCAATCAAATTATATGGCGGGATATGTAAGTGAAATATCCGCACTTAAGTGTTGAGTCTAAATGCAAACATAATATCCCGCCTTTTTCAGAATGTAGCACTTGAAACTAGTGATGCAATGATTACGATTTTGATTAATTCACGATTATTGCAATTGTACGATTAATTGTACGCTACGATTTTTTTATGATTATTTTACAATTCGCGCAGACACGTGTTTGTTGATAGGGTATGTACGTGTTTGTGAATACTTGTTAGAACTTGTTTAGTTGTTAAAGTTTAACGTTGCGTTGTTACAAGTACGGTTCCGGTGTTTTAGTGCATTTTTTAAATTATTTATCTTTTAATTGAATTAGCGTTTTTCGGGGAAAATGTCGCATACTGGAAGGAGAGAAATTAGCGATATTTGAAAATATTTTATGAAGGGATCAACTAATAAAGTTTATTTTACATCATATCTTGAATTCATTTATAATTGTTATCATAATCGTACGATTATTGGTTTGTTAATCGTAATCGTAAGAACACGAATCGTTACATTACAAAATATGGTATAACGACAAACTATATTTAAGTAACCTAATGATGTTAACGAGTGAAGTCATAACAATAATATGTAATTCTGTAAAGTTCAAAAGTTTAACCTCTTTGTGAGTCTAACCAAATTTACGGAATTCTTACCTAGTATCCTAATTTCGGTTATGAATTAACTCGCTCATCTAAACTGTGCTACAAGTGTCATCCATAATTTCTGTCATACCACGAAATAAGGATGGGTTGTTTTCGATTGCAATCACATAGAATCAATATATTACCTTATCTTTTGATGATCAAATAAACTTAAGCTTGTTTCTAAAGAATTTTCACCATAAAAATTTATCTTGAAAATTGCAACATTATTTGAAGAACTTATATGCGCAATGTTGGATAAATTCATTTATTTAAAATTTTTTAAGGGGCGGCAGTTTCTCATTCTGTTGCGTTTAAAGTTATAATCAAGATGTATATTTTAATGTGTGCTATTTATACATATACTGCGATTTAATTTAGTTCAGTTATCCCAAACAGTTTTAGTAAAATTATAAAAAAATTATTTAAATATAATGTGTGGTTTTATACAGTTCGTTATAGTTATAGATTATTGTTAAGAGACACCCATTGTTACAATGCTGTATTAGAAAAAAATATTTTCAAACAAGTGGGACTTAACCCGAATCTTTCACTACCGCGACGATTGAGTTATTATATTTGATATTATGATATTTTATCTCCCGTTTTGAAACAAAGCAATATAATATTGCTTTTTATCAAAGCGTGAGATAAAATCTCTTTTGATGTAAAACCTAAACTTTAAGTAGATATCACACTTGTAGTCAGTTTTTAATCAAAATAACTACTGCAGAAATGGTTGAACGCAAATCGATTTATTCAAATTGGCACGCACGTAAAGTGTAATAATATATTTTGTCAGTTTGTTTAGTTCTGAAATTACCAAGTGACTTAAGAAAGTGACGTAACTGCTAAATTAGTGCGTATACTGTGATGTCAATGCAAACATTGTTTTTGTACATGTGAAAAGTTGATTTGTAATAATAATTTTCAACAATAATAATATTATACATTACAATGATCTGTGTAAACTGTAAATAATGTAAAGGCTTGTATGTCTTTTGGAGTCATAGTTTATCAATGTAGACTGATGTATCAAAATTGATAATATACTTATATAATACTTGTGTATTTTTTGAATGTGAAACTTAATAATATGGACGCATTTTTTTAGAGTCGTATGGCGTTTTTTATTTTAGACACTTATATAAAAAGATTATATTGTATTTTAATTTACTTGAATTTTTGTAAAATCAGTCCCAGTTTTAGTGGGACGTGATGTCTAAAAAAAAAACACATGATAATTTAATATTATTAAAATAACTTGAATTCACAAAAAAATAAACTATACCTATGTACATACCTAATATTATGAAGTTATCAGAAAAAACTGTCAGTGCTAATGAAATTATTCAGGGACATTTAATTCTTTTGAAAAATTGTTTCATTAAACTTTAAGACACAGTTTCTTTATTTTATTTAATTTGTTATTTTTCTTAAATATTTTTTTGTGAGTTTGAAATTAATACCATGTAGATGGACATGTTGATAAAAATATCTTCAAAATACAAAAAAGTAATATGTATTTTGTAGTTAATTGTGTTTTATTTGTAAATGTTTGATATTTTTATATATTTTTAAAAAAATAATGTCATCTTTTTGAAAAGCATATTTTTAATAATATTTTTTATTTTTGTAGTCATATTAGTACAACTGTGGAAGTATTTTTATTAACATGCCTACGGAAGGCTGTAATGTAATCATGCTTAGTGAAAAGAAATATCGCCGGTGTTATGTTGAAAATACATTCTGCTATCGCCGATAATTTTGTTGTTTTTATTTGTTGACCAAATGCCCAGTCTGAGTTTGCCTAGGTGCAAATCTGATTGAATCAAAGAATATTTAAATGAAACTTTATCTATTTATATTTATACTTATCAATAATCTACAATAAAAAAGGCTATTTATTTTATTTTATACTTTTTTTCTATTAAAAGCGATATAAACCGGATTTCAATCCAACTCGGATTCAATTTTATTAATGATTTGCACCTGATGAATAGATAATGTAGATAGACGCTCGACAACTGAGGTCATAAGCGTTTTGATTTGCACCTGAGCGAAGCTAGACTATGCAGCAGATATAGAAATGATAATATGTAAAAAATCTAAACTTACAGTTAATTGGGTGACAGGACCATTCCAAATTAACGACATGAAATTGAAGAATTTGGATTCGAGTTTCAATGGTAGTATATATAGATTATTAGCAGCTTGGTTCAGCTTCGGCCGGATGTGCGTCTCTATTTACGCTCACTCGATGCGGATAGATCTCTCTCTCTCTCTCTCTCGTGTTCTATCTTATAAATATATAGTCTATGTTATTTTTGAAAATATGGACTAATTGCCATTGAAAGAATGTTGTTAATCGGTTTAATGGTTCTCGAATTTTGAACCAATAAATATGCACAGTGCCTGGACCATACAAACATCTTCCTTTTTTTATTAGTATAGATAACACTTAGGAAGAAGTAAGCAATGAAATGATTTTTCCAATTGGTTCGGTAGATTTTGAGATATAAAAAAAAATAATAGGTGTTGTTCAGGTTCACGTCGTAGATTTTTCATGAAAACGTGTTTTTTTTTTAGTTTCCTTTTCGACGCTGCCGTAGCTCTTGCATTCTTTTGACACTGTATTTTTTAGACTTATTGCATTTCTTTCAATGCGAGCTTTCGGCTGACTTTTCTATAATTTTTGAGCATATTCACGAGTCATATGAGACAATGTCTTTAATTATTTTGTAATTTTCAGTTTAATACTTTCTCTTCTGTTCCGTCGACTATTTTTATCGTCTCACTTTAGGTTCTAGTAGTGCTTCGTTCTAGTTCTAGTTAGACGCGTTTTCGCGTTCCATTGTAAAGCTTCACATAAAGCTAATTCATGACTATTACGCGCATGCGTTTACACTCGTGTGTAGATGTCATAGATCGATTCAGTAGTTTTGGAGATTTCCTCTACATACAAACTTTTTAAATTTTATTTCTATTCAAATAACATTTTTTTCGACGTGGAATGTTTTAACAGCCTTGAAATAGTATGGAAAGCAAAGACGATAAGAATTTTTTTTGCTTCTTATAGCACTAATGGTTTGCCCAGGACTTCGTCCGCGTGCTATAATTAAATTCTTTTATTTAAAACCCACCCCCACTCTGTTCAGGTAGTTTGTTCAAAATACCGTCGAACACGTATTAGTTTAAGCAATTTCAGAGATACAACGTATCCCTTTATGAAGGTTGCCACCCCCTTGGAATACAATTTTGATAAGTGGCTGAACACAAATTTCGTGTTTCTAACTCAAGCAGTTTCGGAAAATGACTATTTTTATAACTCCTCTTTTCACTTCCTTAAACCGTGGAAGATGTAATTACTAATTTTAAATAAAGAGTTCGTATGTAAATTCAATACTTTTCTCACTTTGAGGATTTGTGAGATATGAACATTTTTTTTTAAATCCCTTCGTAGTGGGTGCTCACGTTACAAAAAGAATCCACAGTTCAAATTTTAGTTTTTAGCTTCAGAGGTTTCGTTTAGGTGTTGATTGAGTCAAAAATCACTTCTTAGGTAGTGCTTAGATCACAAAAGGACCCTACTGTCCATGTTTCAAGTCTGTAGACTTTATAGCTCCTGAGCTTTCGTGATCAATGAGTCAGTTACTGAGTGAGTGGTATTTCGCTTATATATATAGAAATTTCTAGAAACAGTATAATGCGAGTTATAAAAAGTATCGTGCGTGACAAGTGTGTCACATTCAGGGCCGTCTTTAACCTATTGAGAGTCCTGGGCACTGGGATAATTAGGTCCCTATGATTTTTACAGAGAATTATTTTATTAAAACAGGCAAAAGGAGTATATAAACAAAATACCTTGAATATTATTACTTTAAAAAAAGCTTAATTACTAAGCAAATCAACAGTTAACAAATACATTATTAAAAAATATATCGATATATTTGTAGGCAGTATAAGTTATCGGAAGCTGATCTGACAGGAACTAGGGGGCCCCATTGATCGCGGGGTCCTGGGCACTTGCACAGTGGAAAAGAGGAGTCTGGTCACACTTGTTAAATGCAATATACTACGAGTATTTCTTTCAAGATTATACATTTCAATGTATTTTGCGCATAATTAGCACGTCATCAAAAAAAGTTTTTAAATTAAAGTTGTAAGAAGGCACCTTCCGATACATCTGCAATATCTGGAATACGTAGGCCCTCAAAACAGCAAAATTTGTAATTGTAAGGTAGGTACAGTATAGATAGTTTGAGAATATTCATTGAGCTTCCACTGAGATTCCCGAGGGATTGCTGCCTTTAAGGATCTGTTAAAAAATCAAAAAAGCTATAGGTAAGTGTAAAAATGATGTATTTTTGTACTTACCGTAAACAACTGAATTGAACTGGTCAAATTATAAGTTTATATGTAATAATATTACATAAGCAGCATCGGCCCCGGGGTAGAACGAGAGGAGCGGTTGCTCTAGACACCAGGTCGCAAGGGGTGCCAAAAAGCCAAATACGAAAAACTATTTCCAGCGCAAAATTTATGACTTATTTATTTAACCATTAAACCGAAGTACAATTTACGTGAAGTGGAGCGTCGACCAAAGAGTGCTGAAAGGCAATCTCGTTTTACCCTGATCAAGGGCTAGAGTCGACGCTGTAACATAAGCACCCTAGCGAAATCATATACTTTGGGAAAATTGTGGCCAGCTTGAACTTATTTTACGTCATAAAAGGAATCTACTGTCCAAATTTCAAGTTTGAAGGCTTTATAGTTCCGAGGATTTCGTGATGAATGAGGAATCAGAGAGTGAACGGTATTTCGCTTATATATAAATTTATATTAAGATTCAGCAGCGTATTTAGTGCCCTGGCTACTCAAACTTACCCCTCCCCCCCTCCCACTCCACAAGTATAAATAATACAACTTTTATTTGTTATTATTGTTAGTGTCAAAGTCGTGCTTGTACTATACCACCTCAATCCATTTAAGTCTGAATACATTTTTTTTATTACTGATACATTCTTAAGCGAAAACCTTGATATAGATATTTATTTTCCATTCTTTTTTTCATGAAAAAATGGTTGGAAACGTACCGTTCCTGATTGCTGAATACAAAAGAATTAGGGATACAGTTTTGAGAAATAAAACATTACTTATTTATGCTTTCCTTTATAAAAAAAACTTTATTTTGGAATTCTTAGAGAAATATAACTTCAATGATGGTTACTAAGTTGTAATTTCTGCACAATGATTTTTTAAATTGGTTATACAAAAATATCTTAACTAGTTTCACAATTATAATGATCTTTGATTTGATTTTTAATATATAAAAAAAAAAAAATAAACAAAAACAAACATATTTACAGAAAAGTACTCGGAACGATTGGAATACTCAGTCGTATATAAAATTAAATATTATCTATTATAGTGTTTTTAACACTAAAGATATATCAGCACTACCTACACAATAAAATTTCATTTTAGTGGTTATGCTATGTATTGTAACACTTTAGAGTCAAACAAAGATTTGGCAAACTGGATTTCACATTGTTAAAACACTTATGCATAATAATTGTAAATTGTAATACAAAATGTTGTTGTGGGAATGTTTTTGAAACAAGGTAGAATACAGTTATTACATGTAACCATAACCATAATTATTTATAAAGTTTTTCTATCAAATTGCAATTGCCATTTGAAGTTCCCTAACATTTAAAAACAACCTGATGTTATAATAATTTAGGTTATGTATCATTGTATTATTGTTTGGCTCTGAAACCTACTGGTTTTTTGTTTACAATTTTAGTGCCGTTAATTTAAATCAAAATCTGTTGTTTACAACAAATGACAAACATAAAAAATGCTAATTATATCACAAATTGTAAATTATATTACTTCTTCCACTCATTTCTTTGAAAAGATTAAACGAATTTATCATAGAAATTGTAAGTAAACTATTTTGTCAAATATTTGGTAATTTATTATTCCACTGACTGCATTCTTTAGGCAAAATTTTGCGATTTTATTAATGTAAAAAAACGAATACAAATAACAAAATGTTTTAATAGTAGTGTAATGCAGCTTGGTTCAAATAAAAAATAAAAGATATATCTTTATATATAAAAATAAGACAAAGTAGGTAAGTCACCTGCTTTTTTTGTTATATTTGTATAACTTTTCTTAAATCATTAAAATCGGTTATTTTATTTACAAAAAAAAAAATTCTTTATTTTAATAAGAAACTACATTGTTTATTTTAATGTAATATATGTACCTATTTTAACTAAAAGGTTACTGGAAACTGGAAAGTTCATATAAATAATTTGATATTTCAGTTGTTGGCTAATATTAGATGTTGCTGTTCATTTCTTGCACTGAAATATAAAACTAATCTTGAAAAAAACAAGAATTTGAAAACAAAAGAACTTTATAATCTCAACATTATGTTGTTCATTTTTCCTCAAAAATAATTAAAATTAATTAATTTAAAAATGTGATGTTTTGCCTTCTGTATCAATGAAATTTTGTTTTTAAAGGATGTACTTAAAATTTAAACACCTCAACATAAAAATGAAAAAAAAATTAGCCAGGTAAAGTCGAGTCGCGTTATAAGACCGAACTACAATTATTAATTATCCTTAAAGGAAGCTAGACCTTGAAATAGGAGTGAATCAACGATTTTCGCAAAGATCAGAAATTAATGCACTCCAAAAACACTTCGACAAAACAAAAAAATCGCAATGGTGAGCAACTGTCGTTTTTGAGGAAATTATTATCTGTTTCATGAGCGGCCATATAATGCGTTTCGACTGTATTTAAAACGTTACTTAAAAGTTAAAAATAACCAGTGCTTAACAAATTATGGTCACCAAGAAAAATTGATCTCAATATGAAATATTTACACACAGTAATACCTCGCCTTATGTAGATTGATTCATACTTAAGTTATCTGTATTTTAAATAATAAATGAACAATCAATTTGATTAAAAAGAATAACCAAAATGGTGTTGAGTCAGTTGACAATTGTGAACGGGAATGGATCATCACGATGAGTCAGAAAGTTGAGTTGGTATTAAACGAAATTGATTTGAATAAAGACAAGCAGCAACTGCTTGGACCATTTACTTTTATTGGAGAAAATAAAATTTTTATTCCAGCAGATTTCACTGCTGAAGTGAATTAAAAATTGTTGTATGTAAATTTTATTTTATTTAATATTATGAATATTTGCAAGTACAATTTTATAAAATGCCTACAAATTGTTACATTTTTATTGATTGAACTGAATTAACGGTATGTAATCGTATGAACTTTTCTGTCTCGATTCACATCGTTTTGACTCGTAATCATCTGTTGAAATACAAACAACTAAACTACAGAGTATAATTGTGTAATCTTTCAAAAATTAAAAATTTCAACCTTTTTATAAGTATTAAATGAAAGAAAAACAAAAAATAGAAAATAATTAGTTTCTATTTTGATTGAACTTATACTTAACAGAAAATAGTATCTATATATATCTTATGGTGTGAAAAATACATGTCATATTTTTTTGTGTTTTCTAATATATTTTCAGACTTTGTCCATCACCTATGGTTAACGACAGTGTATTTAGGTAGGAATTTTATTTTTATATCTTATATAAACCCGAATGTTTCTAAGAAATATTAGGATATGCTAAAATGAATTATTGGAACAGAAAATCAAATTGTGATTATATCTTGAACATTAGAAAAACCAGTTACAAAAAAAGTTGTTGGAAACAATTGTCATTTTTCTAAGAAAATGCTAAATTTTTAAATAGCAATCCAATACAAAAACCAATTTCAAATTAGCAGTCCAAAAAATTAGAATTTGATACGTCAGAACATGCTAATGTAAGTTTTTATGTTTTTAGAGGGTTTCCAATACCTAACATATTTCTTAATCATTTTCTAATTTTCCCGGCTTTTTTGATTTGTTTGGTTAACCGTTTTTCCTTACATAGAGTTCCTCTACAGTATTACAAGCTGAATGCAATTTCTGTGGCTAATAGTAAGTATGTAACAATAATATTATCGGAGATACATTATAATTCACAAAAACTTATACCGATTTATACTTACTTGGATTTTTGAGAATTTTTTCTTTATTCAAATAAACATTTTTCATTTAAAAAGTTTTGTTGTTTCTTCTAGTGACTTTTTTGTAACTGTTTTATCCTTAATCTTTTATCTTAAGTTTGCTGTTAAGATTCTTGCGAAATTTTCTTCAATCTTTTTTTCGAAGGTTTGCAATCTATTTCGAAAATATCCCTGTTATTAAAGACTACGAACTTTTTCTGCTTTTCATCTAGTTAATTTATTTGTTATTAGTTGACCATGTATTTTAGGATTGGTACGAAACTTCTCTGACCCTCAATTTTTTTCATACAATGTATTATTGCCACAATCACTGGGACCAAGGCCACATTAAGTATATTACTATGTGAATGATTAAAATAACCAAGAACAAGGAATAAATCATTTGCGAAAAATATGTAGGGCAGCATTTTATGTCAGTATTTAGATTTTACTATTCGTCATTTACTAAAAGTGCAGCACTTCCAGAATGAGGGTACATGGGATGCCACCAGTCTAAAACTCTGACGTTCATCACCGGATCCAAGACGATGACAGTACTACTGCTAGCATCTAGAATTTTGTGCGAGGAACTGCAAACGACATTTGAACCGAATGTCAACTGTAACCGGTGGTAGCGCATGCCTTGAGACAGAGTTAGAGAAACCGATGTTAGGGTCAGTCCTAGAACTAGCGGGGTAGGAATATAGTTCAGGCAAGTCACTTGTAATACACGGCAGTGTTCGTCTTGGTTTGCCGTAACATCTTCGAGCATTTCGATTAAATCCGGTTGATAACGTGGTCTGTAGCCTCGACAGTGTTGAAAGGAATTGTTTTGCTTTAACTTGAAATAAAATAACCAATGCCCTTTCATTTTTGTGTGCCACATTAATACACACTGACGTCTGGCCAAGGCATGAGGATCTCCTTCAAAAGTAGTTACCGATTTTAGTTTAGAAACAAATGGAGGGTACATGTAATGTAATGCTCTTATGACGCATGGCCGAAGTCCGTATAATCGGACCATACATTCGGGCTGCAATCTTTCAGGCAGATTAGGAACACTTCTATAATATCGTCTGTATACACCGAACCAAAATTTAGCACTGTTTACCACAGCAAAGGTACTTCTACAAATTGCAGCAAATCGTCCAATGTCTTCTGGTTTAATGTACTCAGAAATTAAAAACCAAATATCTAATGGATATTCATTTCCTACACAAAATGATTCATTTTGACTGTTTATTGTTCTTTTTTTCCGACGCGACTGCACTTCAGGGCGCTTTATGACTACGGATGTGGTTCCGTCTTCATTTTCTTCTTTAACAAAATCAAAATCACCTTCAAAATCATCCAATTTTTCATCCCAACTTCTGTTATCGATTTCTACCAATTCTTGTTTAACAACTAGTGATACACTAGTAAATGATTTTTTAGGACGATTTTTACAAACTGGTGCGTTTGCAAAATCATTTAACGTCACGTCTGAAAATAAAATATTACTTTTAAAACAAATTACATTACCTATTGTGATGCAACTTTTACAAACTAACCTCCCACACTTCTGTCACTTCTTCTACCCCCTTTCTTATTTCTATTTCCCCCCGACATAGATATGGAAATATAAAAACAACTAAATTTTTGAAATTAAACATTCTGGTTTAAAATAAAAGAAATAAAAATCAAAATAAATTTGACCACCGCTATCGTCCGCCATGATTGACATTCAATGACAATCAAGTTCACCAACATTAGAGTAAATTTTTTATTTAGTTAAAGTTACAGAAACAAGTACTCATTTTACGAGAATTTTATACTATATGATTGACTTTTATTTATACAAAAGTCTAATTAACGACTATATAAAATTTTAGACTTATTTTCACAGTTATTAGCACCAAACTTTATTTAATTTTTGTATGTGTGGTATTATTAATTATTACAAACCACTGATCTACTACTAGCTGGATAGCTGATGGGCCACACTCATGAAATCTTGGCTAAAACTATCTAACCAATGATCTGGGCCCAATATGTTCCAAGGTCGGCCAACGACGAGAAGTGTGGCCGCCTCCATGTTGGAAAGTATTGGAAGGCTGGTCAAAGAGAACGACAAGTACAGACCAGGTTTCAACTCCAGTCAAAGGATCCACCATGCCTGACGATCATTCGAGTCTGGTCGAAAATGTAATTAATTATGAGTGAAATTAACACAAAAAGTATTTTATTTCAGTAAAAATATTTTGAACACTATTTAAATTAAAATCGTTTAACTTAAAAAGTATTTTATTTGTATATATTTAAATTAAATATTTCTATCAAAAAACTAGCTTGTTTACTTCTGTGTGTATGTATTTAGTACCAACCTTAGAATTTAGATATGTACAAACAGTTTTGATATTGAAAAATAGATTGTTTCGTCGAATATTGTAAAATAATATATCTAGAATCGAAATCTTCATTGTTGAGGGTTTGATGAAATGTTATTGGGGGTTATTAGCATATACATAATATTACTTTACCAAGCTTGTCTATTGGCTCAATTGTGCGGTGAGCGAAGGCAACAAAGAGCGCAAAAAATATATTCCTCTTTTTTTCGAAGTAATTCTCCGGTACTTTCGAGAATATATTAGCATACCGTTCGCCAAGGGGCAAGGATTCTTTGATATCAGCATGAAGTATTTCTTTTTAAACAAAGCCTCTATGTCTTTATTTATAACAGTAGCCAATCAGAATCAACGAACAATTACCACAAAAAAAAATTGCACCCGGATCGTGCGATTGCGATTTTCGTACTATCCGTAGTATATATTAATAAAAATAATAATAATAATTTAATAGAGTTCTGGAAGCAAATATTGGTCCACGTCGGACCAGTGTGTACAGAGGCGGCGGAAGGCGTGGGCGACGTGGGCCACCGCCTACGGCCTCGCGGTCCGAGGGGCGTCGCGCCTCGAAAATTTATGCATTACTTTAAAGCCTAAACTAAATAATGGTGAAATTCAACATCGACGCTGGTTGATCTATTCAAATTCTCAAAATAAAGTTTTCTGTTTTCTGTTATTCATACGGTAAATGCGTTGGATTTATTTAAAAAAACACAATTGGCTTCATTGTTTTTATTTCAAACCACGATAAATATTATTGTGTCGGATTTTGCCGTATTTTAGTCAAGAAAAATGTTCAACATTAATTTAACCCAATTTTCTCGCAATTTCACACTGTTTTTGACAAAAAAAAACGTGATATTTGCGCAGACCCCCCTCTACCCCACGTGAGATTGGGCGAGATTCGCTTCGATCCCCTCCCTGCCCCTCTGAACACCTCACGTAATTAATGGACGCCCCCTAAGAATATAATTTGCATTATGAATAAAAATTTGATTGTTTCAACTGTTTTTTTGTTTTATAAAATCCGTCTTCTTGCGCCACCAGAGGGCTTCGCAAGATGTACCTTGCCTACACCAAATTAGGGTCTTGCGCCGCCATTGAGTGTGTAGCGCCTGCCTATGCTGTTGATGTTTCATTGATATAGATGGAAACAAATATTGGAAAAAAAATATTTATCCATAGAATTTTGATATTTATCAATGCATGTTAGCCAGTCTCGTTTGCGGCTCCATTTATATTAAAAAACAGTCCTTGGGGACTACCGACGGAAGTGAAAACTTCAAACTCAACACGTCATACTTATGGCTCACTCAATTGAGATGAAACTCGACAGTGACAACAGTAGTGGAGCCACCACCGTGTTGAACTCGGTATCAACAACAGTACTGGAATTTTCGGCTCCACCGTATTACTATCACTCGGTATCACAACACGTCATACTTATAGCTACAGATATAGCAAAAATAACATTAGTATGTCAGCCACGGTGACGCGAACTCAAGATTTTACCCCCATCCAAATAGAAATAAAAATTACCCAACACGCTTAAAGAAGTTTTCACTTCAAAAATAATATCTTCGTTGAATTTGAAGATATCGAAATAGTTTTTTCACCATCATTATTATTACTTTCGTCAAAAGAAAACTTCTAGATTAAAAAAAATCTCGTAAATACAAAACGCATCACGAATGTTTATGACGTCATAATGTCCGAATTTGTATGCATTTGTGTATGCTTTTTACACGTAATATAAAAAGAAAATTTCAATTCGAAAATCACTGGTTCAAAGGTAACATTACGACGTCACACGGATAAAAAAACCAACCTAATAATCGGTTGAAAACTTGGTGGTCGATTAGAGTAGCCCATTTGAAATATTAACGGTTTTCGTCATCCCCGATATCTACCAAACTCATGTACTCATGCATGTATATCATACATAGCTACATAGATGGATATATGCATAGCTTTCGATGTTTTTGTGGTTAGAGAGGTCTTATCAAATTCGCTAGCTGTATCCGAAGTTTATGTACATAGATCAAGAGAGCAAAAAACAGCGCAAATAGAATTCATATCTTTGCGACCGCAATATTACCTGCAGTTCGATGGCGCTCCACATTGTGCCATGCTTTACTGTGTCTTTCTTTGCCTGTGAATGTCGTACCGTGGTCTTACAGGTGCATGTTGGTGGATATGAACTGTACTTTTGCTGCAATCAAAAGTCTTCAATTTATAGGGTTGCCTGTAGGAGCTCCGGAATCAATGCTTTCCTTGTTTAAGGGGGGAGCCTGCTTTAGAGGCTTCAAAAAATCGATTATTTTTTTTTTGCATAAATGTCTTCCCAAACTATCCAAGAATATATCCCTAAAATTTCAGAAACAAATTCAAATTATTTTCGGAGTTACAGAAGAAATAGTGAGCAAGCGTCGAGCAGGTCGAGCGGCCGGATCGCTCGGAGTGCCTGCGCTCAGTCCCTAAATCTATTGTATGTATTGTACCCATTGTAACTATTGTACGTATCCAAAGGGACTAATAGTCTTTCGAGACTGAAGGGCAACTCTATGGACCAGGAATCGCTGATTAGCACATTATTGCGGTAAGTACGATTTTTTATAAACGAAAACTTCGACGCGCGATTTCTCGGTTTTTCATTTTTTCGATTTTTCCTAATTGGCGGGAAAGATAGGAAAAAAATTTAACGTCCTATCGAAACGAGACAAAATTGATTGTATTCAGGATTAAATTCTCTTCTAGTTGAACCTAAAAAACCTTAAAAAAAGTTATAATTAACCCACTTTTTAAACAATCTAAAGTGAAATTTTTTTTCCAAAAAAATAATTTTTTTTTAAGTTGCGAAAAATTGTTGAATTTCTCACTTTTTTTTAGATTTTTTAGGTTTAACTAGAATCTATACTATTGAAAATATAAATTTGTTTTGGTTTTTTTTGTTTCAGATGGAAATTGTGACCTGCATCTTTCCCGCCATACGACACATGCACGCTCGAGGCGCCTCGGCGAAATGCTTGTACCCGGCATATTATGACATATATTTTAATGAAAAAATTTGAGAAAAATGTTGAAATATATAACAATAAAACCTGAAAGTTTCGTTTCAATTAAATATTTATGTCCTTCCCTAAAAATTCCTCAAAAAAATAGATTTTTTGAAGCCTCTAAAGCAGGCTCCCCCCTTAAATAAATATGGTAATAAATAAATAAAGTATTACGTTGATATATATTGTTAATTTAACTTTTCATTTTAGCGTAAAAAATAAGTAGTCTAAAAAGTAGTGAACAAAATTATGTATAAAAAAAAGGTGCGTCGGTTCGTGGACACACGATGGAAGCTATGTCCTTACGCATTTTATATTTATAGGTATGTTACCGATTGTCTTTGACTGACAACAACCTTAAAATAGGTATACAAAATGTAATTCTAATTTTGACAACCAGACGTCTTCCACCCTTTCACAGATAGAATATACCGATCTGAACATAAAAGTATATAATATCAATGACGTACGTGCGCTTTGTTTTTATGATCCTCTTTTTGTCTAAACTATGATCTGAACACGAATACGTATGTGCGCTTCAGTTTTGTGAACGATCTCACATGTCGTACGCTTGTTATTTCTGACTGCCTGTTCCGACGTCTGCGTTAAGAAGCATAGCTTCAAAACATTTTTTAAGAAAAGCTTTTATTTAAAAAAATGTACTAAATAAATAAAAGGAAAAATTAAAATGTATTAAAAAGAATGCTCGTATTATAAAAATAATATTGTCGTATATCATTGCAGTTAGTTTGCACCACGCACAATTTTATTTCCACGCAAAGAACAATGTCATACTCTGGGAAAAACTATTCTTTACTGCGTTTGGTAGTTGGTGCATTTAAATTTTTCCTTTTTTTATTATTCAGTAGGTATGTTTCTTTATAAATAAAAACTTATTTGAAAATAGTAGTTTATATATCTAGTTCATAATGTATTATTTTATGATGAGTTGTGATATCGTGTTAATAATGAACGATTAGCGAATTTCAACAGTTACACGAGTCATAGAAGCATTATAATCGAGACACTTACCTCATGTTTTACACGTAACTCTGATTAAATAACTGATTTTCACATCATAAGTATGTTTGTAATGCTTTTGACAGTTCAATTCGATCATATTGGAATTATATGAGAAATATTTACAATGACAACGTCTACTATCCTTGTCTTTGTTACTCATATAGATTTAAATGGTAACTGACAAATATATATAACTATTGGATTGGAAAATCGTATTATGTTTATTTTAATTCAAAACGTGAGTGCGTTAAGGGTGATTTTAGTACCGTTGTACAGGCATGAAAAGCAGCTATTTTAAAGGGGTTGTGCAAAAAATATTTTTTATATATTATATTATTTTATTTTCTTTATTTATAAGGTTTGTTAATGAAGCTAGTTATATAATTATTTTTAGATGTTATAATATTGAATACAAAATGATATCCTAACAGAATCTAGTCGGTCTTGGTAGGATGTGAGCAGATGGGGCCGCAGTTACTAGTGAGAAAGGATTTTCAATATCGAGGGCGTCGTGCATTATGATCCCTTATGAGATGGGATGAGGCGTGAAGGCACAGGCGCCTCTAAAACGTCGCCGACGTCTCCTCTGACAAGATGCACGCTCAAGAAAGCAAACACGAAACTCGCTTTCTTTCTACTGCAGACTTACGACTAAATTCACTCATCTAAAATTTTATTTTTATAGCGAAATTATCTCCATTATGGAATTTTGTCCGCATATGCTTACCTTTAGATCTCCTGTGTGGTCTATGTGTACTTTGCACTTTAAATCTACAGACGAGTCAATAAAGACTTGCTATTATTTTATAACATTACTTAAGTCTGTCTGGAAGCTACGATCAATTATTATTATTCCTTACTAATCACGAATTTTTTAAACTTTTAGATTAGAACCTGGGAAATAGGAGTTTTTAATAAATCACCCAATTTCTCAAAATTATTAATCATTTGTGAAAGTGAAATATTATATTAATATATAAAAAAAAAAAACAAATATAGTGTGTTTGCTAATACGTGTGGCTTTAGTATGTGAACGTTTGCTTTCCATAAAATAATATTTTGTTTTTCTTAATTTCAAGGTTATCTATTTAACTTTTAAACTAGTATATTTAATACTTTCATAGGTGATTGTAGACCTATAGTAAACCCCCCTCTTCAAAAAAATCATTATGTCGCCAATTCCTATAGGCATATGCATACGTGAAGATAATTCTGTCACGCGTGACGCATCGATCAGTGAAACAGTGAACAATCGATTTCTAATTTATTTTAATTTTGGATCAGAATTTTAAAATAAAAAATGAAACTGTCTACTTTACACTACACACTACGGAAGTGAAACTGATTTAATTGTAAAGAACAAATAAAAAAAACCCGGGTCGCAGTGCCAAAACCCTGCCGACAATATAGTGTATTTGCTTGTATAGGGCCGTGTGGTTTTATACTTTTATTATGTGAAATTAAGTTTGTTTTTGGGCAAAATAAAAAATTTAACCCCTTAATAAACCCCTTAAAATAACATTTTTTTTCTTAATTGTAATATTATTATCAATCTAACGTCTACATTGAATTAAATACACCCTTCAATAAATAAGTCACTATCTGCAAACTAGTGTTTTCATAAAATTTGTAAATCCGGTCCTGTCGGGCCGAATTTATTAAAATTTTGGGGACACTTTTTAATTACTACCAAAGGGTTAAATTTCAATTTTGAAACGATTCGGAGAATTTTTTCGGTATTTTGGGGCCCAAAAACATTTTTCAACCCCTAAAAACTACCCTTAAAATAGCCCGATTAGGCCCATTTTAAATAGGCTTCTTGCGGTGATGGATTTCAACACGTGGTCCAAATTTCGTTGAAATCAATTAACTCTTTCGAAAGTTATTGCGCGTACACACATATATATATATATATATATATATATATACATATATATATAAACATTTTTAAAAATGGTGCCAAAGTGTTTAGGAGGTAATGAAACGTCGAGAAATTTTGGTCCGATCCCTAGGTCCCGCCATCCGACCGACGCCAATAGTGTATGTTGCCATATGGCAAATACACTAACAATAATAATGGTACTCACCACCGGGATCGAGGCAAACATTCTACCTCGTCGCCATCTTATTAATGCTATACTGTCGGTTTTTATAGTACATTGCGACACATTCGTTACGTTTTCAATCTCATCAATCAATTTTACCGACTGTGCTCACAGAAGTTTTACTTCTAAAAAAATGTTATGAAAACATTTTTGTTGTTTAGGGCCAATGGACAAATGCTACTTTTTGTATCGAAAAACTGCAATTTTGGATACCGCATCGCGATGTGACGATTACAATTGCAAACTAACATTGTTCTGACATGTTAATAAAAAAAATGTTTTCAGCTCATTAAGCTATAGGTCTTCTCTGATTACACTTAACCTAGAAATACGACTAAATTCAATAATTGTAGTAGGTGATAAATGTAGTTTAGTATGCGCCTAATATATTATGTAGATAAATCTGGAAATATGGATCGCCTATAATAGGCGTTATTCAGAGTTCAAACTTCAAGCGAGATCAAAAGTATAAAATATGAAGGAGCGTATACATATATAATATACTATCGCCTACACCGTTGACGTGAAATGTATTTTGTTGTTGGATTTTCAAAATTCAGAGCTGGCTTAGGATATACATTTGTTGGACAATTTTTACTTTTTGAAGTGCACGGTAGAGTGAATTGGATTAATGTTACTGAACGTATAACGATTGACGCTAACGTAAAGACCTACAATCACTACTAGGGATGTTAGAAGTGCCAAAAAGTATCGATATATATCGTATCGATATTTTTTTCAAGTATCGATATCGGTACCGATATATTTTTTTAAAAAATATCGATATATCGGTCCAAACTTAAAGAGAACATTGGCACTCGAAGAAATTTAGTGTACATATTGGCTAGCTTAATATAATCTCAAACAGAAATTAACGGACGTATTTCTAATAAATCAAATAATAAATAATTATCTGAAATCAAAAACAACGATGAGAATTTTTTTTTGTTTATCAATCAAACATCTAATACATTTAGGAGCAGATAATTATAGAGATTAATTGAAACAAATAATAAAGCCAAGGATGGCGAACCTATGGCATGCGTGCCAGAGGTGACATTCGACAGAAAATTGGTAATACAGCATGAATTAAGGTGTAAATTGAAATAATTAAAAATATTCTAGATATTGTAGAAATGAAATTAAATATTGCATGAGTAGCTATTTTATTCCAAAAACATCGAAAAATCTGGTGAAATTAAACATGTTTTACATGCGCTTTATTTACTGTTGTTGTTTTTGGCACGCACTTAAAAGTATGTTCCAAAAACATATGTAAAAACACATATGTTTCTTTTTCAGTGGAGTTTTCAATATTTTCGGGATAAATAAATGGCCATAGTCAGTCGCTGTAGTACATATAAGTGTTGCTACTGGAAAAAAATATCGGTTTTCGATACTCGGAATTTTATATCGATATATCGAAATATTAAATATTGCCCAAAAATATCGATATATCGATATTTTTTCGACATCCTTAGTCACTACTCCTCTGCGCTGTTGACGTATAAATGTGTGTGTGTATACAATCGACGTCTTTGGATTCCCACTGGGTTTGTCTTGACGCCGCTATATTATTATTGTATTCGTTTTTGCAATGAGTCACGTGCGTAGAAGTTTCACTTTTGTAGTGTGTAGTGTAAACACATACGGTCCTGTTTTTAGTAAATATATAAGTTTATTTTAGAAAGATTTTGAATTACTTACATTTTCTATTGTCAAAAATGTATTTTATGGCTCGTATTTCTTATCGCTTCATTCGAATTAATACCGTTTTGACTTTTGACAGACATTTTCCCGTTATTTAACGTCGCATTCTGTTTAAATTGATTATGAATTAACGACCAATATATTTTTTCAAACTTAAAAAAATATTTACATTATTTAGTATACAAATAATACAAAATGAAATAATAATAGAGTAACAATATTTACAATAAAAAACTTGAAAAAATATATTGGTCGTTAATTTATAATCAATTTTCTCGTTACTATTTTGTATATATTCTTAAATCAAAATAATTTTAGGTTATTCAGATTTATCAACTTTGGCAAAAGCTGACATCTAATTCATTTTCATAATGCGGTTACATTAAAACAAACTGTTTACAGAAGCGCTGGGAAAATAACAAAAAATTGCTTTTATGCATACTATACAAATATTAAAAAAAAATTGCTAAGTATGTGTACTTATGTAGTTTACGACGAAATAGTCAACAGTGAAAATTATCAAAAAAGCGGTTTTCTTAGAACAAAATGGCTCCAAAAAAACAGTTCACTTTAATAAACTGATTAGGGAACAGAAACGGCTGAAGGTGTCATTTCGATAAAATATGGTGGAAGAGCTGGATAAAATGGTGGAAGCAACGGTAAGTGCACAAATATTTACCTAAAATTTAATCCAACAAACATTTTTTTGTAAACAAAAGAAAAATTATAAACATTGAATAAAGCGCAATGCAGAACATACTGTTTTGTAGTTATTTATACATGCATATTTGGAAGAGCAGCCGAGCTGGGTAGAGTAATGGTGACAGCACTAGACTCGCATTCGGGAGGTCCGGGTTCGAATGCCGGCGGGGACAGATGTGGCTGGGACTTTTTCCTACTGCCTCTCGCCGAGAAACGGTAATTTCTATACCGGCCATCTTGATTGAGGTTTTCCATGGTTTCCCTCAATTAATTCCAGATAAATATCGAGATGGTTCCTTATTTGAGGCCATGGCCGATTACCTATCAAACTCCTAGTTCAAAAATTACCTACCTTATCTTAATTTCCTATAATTCCTTCATTCGCCCATTGCTATTACATAAGTTGAAGTTTTAAAAATGTAGAAAAATAACGGGAAGTGTGGTAGATGGAAAATAGTAATGGTGCGAATGGCGTCTGTTATGACATAAAGTCGGGAAACGGACGTTAAACACATTATTATTATTATTATTATTTGGAAGAGCGAGCTTGCTCGGAAGAGTTGAATAAAAATAATAGTAGGTATCTATCCTGGGAGATGTTAATACATTTGGCATACTGCGTCTGTCGGATGGTGGAACCTAGAAGTCGGACCAAAATTTCTCGACGTTTCACATCATTTTGAATAGCTTTGCACTATTTTTGAAAATATTTATATGTTTGTATATTTACATATGTATAAAATAATATAAACATTTCCAAAAATGGTGCTAAGTTGTTTAGAATGATGTGAAACGTCAAGAAGTTTCCATCAGACTGACTCCAATAGTGTATGTGCCGTATGTGTAAAATAACCTGAACGCCTATGTCTAATAATAGAATGAAATCAGAGTGATGTAAATTGTATTTATAATAATAAAGTTTTGTATATGCGGAAAGACAAACATCACTATGAATAGAAAGAAATTATTATGTGAATGGAAAAGAACTTGTGTATAGTAGCAGGTATAGTAAATGTACCGGTCAGTCCCAGTGAACACGTCAAATTCGTATTTTTTACTTACGAGCAAAAAGAAAATGAAAGCAAAAATCTAATTTGAGATTTCGACGAATATAGATATTTCATAGTCTCTGGTGTCCTCGCATACCGAAAAGGCGAATCTTCACGTGCAGAGCCCTGGTAAACACTCAGGGCCCTTTTTAACCTATTGGAGGCTCTGAGAATTTTAGAATGGGACCCCTATGACTTTTTCAGAAGAATATTTTTTCTTAAAAAAAGAGCGTAATTACTAAACAAATCAATAACTAACAAAAACATTATTAAAATATATATCATATTTGTCGGCAGTATCGGTTATCGGATGCTGATCTGACAGGAACTAGGGAGTTCCATTGATCGCGGAGCCCTGGGCACTTGCCCAGAGTATCCAGTGGAAAAGTGGGGCCTGCTGACACTCTGACAGTTGGCACACCGTTCGACGAATATAAGCCAAATTTTAAAACGAGATTCCTCAGGTTTTTTCCTCTACTCCCCCAAATAAGGGTAGTTTGATGGCCGAAAATGAAGAATTCCAGGTTTTCCTCGCTTTACCTTTGTAGTTTATATGAACGTTTGCGTTTTTCTGAAAAGTTATAAAATTGAGCTTTTGGTTTATTTTTTTCCTTCTGGGTCAATGCGAGGGAAACAATCTATATCTACTAATGTAATTATAAAATTCGTTGTATGTGTTTGAACGGATTTAACTTAAAAATAATTTGACGAATTTCGTAATAAAACTTTTTCAAATATTCCTTACGATTCCAAAAGTTTTGAAGCTATGTTTTATTTCACTATTTTATTGCAAAATCAGTTACTTTATTTTTTGACACCTACTTCTATACCAATTCCTATAACCAATCCAAATAATAATATAATAACAATAATAATAATGGGTTTATTGTCGAAACAATTGGACAAGATTCATTCAATCAACAAATATAGATAAAATACATGAAATATCAATAAATATAAAATACAAAATAACAACATTGTTAACCCACCGGTGAAACACTACTCCCTGTCTTTCCGTAACCTACTTTTTTAATTGAATCAGGTGTATATCTGTCCTTTTAGAAGTTTCTGGAAATTTTTTTCGACAATCGTTGCGTCTGCTGGAATCTTCAAAACCTAAACGTAATATAGGAAATTTAAATATGAAATTTTCGCTAAAAGGATCTCCGTGAAATGAAAATGAATATAAAACAGCGTGAAACGTACGCGCGCGCAAACTGATGTCTTATATATCACACTCTTAACAGGTGATTTTAAAGTCTAAAATTATTGGATCGTGTTTATTGCTTATTGTTTAAGAATTTGGTTGACACGCGGTCAGATAAATTTAACTTAATGCCAATAAAGGAACCGTTGTACTATCGCAATAACGTAACATGTGTTCGTGAACAGTTCCGTAGTTTCATAGAAAACAATTAAGATTAGTAGAGAAAAAAGATCACAGATTTGCATAGATAAGAGAAGATATAGATAGACTACAAAGTTGTGACGCGGATAATATCATCTGTTGAAATGTTCTCCAACTATAATGAGCAAAGTGAAATACAGCGCAATTTTTTTCAATGTATTGTTTAATTCAGTAATAAATTCAGTAGAAATAAAGTACTTCCCCCGAAAAGATCTGACAACCACAATTTTTTAATAGTTTTCATACCTACAACACGAGAAGCACCAATATCAGCATTCCATCTCATAGATTAACAGTGTCAAGTAGATAGTTCAAAAGTTTCCAATGTTTCAACTTGCTGCCAAGTGTAACAAACTTAAATTATAAATTATTTAGTATAAAAATTAAAAATATTTAAATAAATGAAGTCTTTACGACACTAAAGATTTTGTAAAAATAACTTTTTAAAATTTTTTGTATATTAAGTTGTGACAATCAGCTATAGATACAATGTATTGTTATAAAAAATTCAGAGAGGAAAATATTAAATATCATATATTCTATATTTTCAGATATCAGAACAATTTTCGGATTAAACGTCACATAATGTGAGGTTATGGAGTGGATATATTACAGACATTAGGGTATATGCATGTAACTTATATTTAGTTCAAATATTATTTTTTGTAATCTTTATTGCAAATGATTAAACTCCAAATACTTTTTTTTTAATTTTTGCTAAATAATAAATATCATCAAAACAAAAATGGAATAAATACGCGCGAAATATAAAATGTAAAATATGCTAGGTTATTCTTTCATCAAAATCAATACAAATTTCTTTAAACAAGATGTTTGACCTAGACTATGACGTCAGGCGCGTTTGAACAACCAAAATATCTTGCCCAAAGAGAATATTTATTTTTCAATTCATTAAGAATGCTTTCATGAATGATTTCCTGTGTGTGATTTAATATGAAAATAATTAATTTAAACTATTTTCAAAAATTATGCATATACCCTATTCATATTAAAAATGTTTTTTCTGAAGATTATAGTATGTAAATAAAACTATGGTATGAATGTGACAATCTGTCCATGTGACAATTTTCACATGACATAAACATCAAAGTGCCCTCTTAAAATGTGTAATAATTTAGCCGTAAATTATGATTGTCAATCTAAGTAAAAGCAATTATTTTGATAGACAAAATTGTGATATTTCCAACATCAATATCTCTTATTACAATAATGAGTTCGAAATTTTTAGGGATTTACATATCCTACCGAAAATAAATAAAAATTGTTAAGTATGTATAATAAATATTATCAATTAGAAATTTCACATAAAAAGAAATAAACTTGGGAGTAATATTAAAAACTAAAGAAGTTAAACTTCTTATGTGAGTTTATGAGGGTGGGGCTCAATGTTTTTTTACCAGACACCGTCTCATTACTTTGCGGACAAACCCTGTATGCGTAAAGCTTTAGGTGTGGTTCTGTAGCTTTACAATACGGCGGAGACACATACTCGAGTTGACTAATCTCGCGGATTAGTTGTGTCGGACACAAAGTCCCAAGTCGCATGTGGCTAGAATCGTTTTGTAAAAGAGTTGTGTACCTGCTAACTGACTGAAACTAGCCTTAACTTTTTTTATTATAATTGCACCAATTAATTTAAAAAATTACGTTACAATTAATAATACAAAAATATTCGCATTAATTAAATAAAGGATCAAACTGTTAGTCTGCCACGTTTACAAATTAAAATAAATAAATAAAAAAAATAGTAAATTAGCCTCAAATAAAATGTCATGCGCATATTTGTAATCATTGTATAAGTGTTTATAATTAGTTTGTAATAAAAAAGTGAAAATAAATCTGAATTTAAGCCAAGGCAAACATTTCTTATAATTACCTAAGCAATGCGACACAAAACAGGGAAAAGCTGGTCTTCTTTTCATTTATTCATTTTAAAAAATCCTATAGTATTGTACTACCGTTTACATACTGTAACTACTCGTATGTGTGTCTATTATATATAGATTATCCTAACTAATAAAAATGTGAGTGTGAATGTGAGTTTGTTTGTTTGTTTGTTACGCTTACACGTTTACAACGCTGAACAGATTTCGATAAAATTTGACAAGGAGATATAATGCATCCTAAAGAAGAACATAGACTACCTTTTGTCTCAAAATAAAAACTTACAGGAGGTGAAATAGAGAATGAATGTCACTGACAGGTCATCATGATACCTTCCGGAACTATTAGACCTTCAGACTTGAAATTTGGCTGACATGTTTCTTTTGTTGAGTAGAGATACTAAAATAGTCTTCTAAGGTATGGAAAGAAGGAAAGTACAAGGGTGTCAATGATTAACACACTCTCATTTTTAAAATACAGTTTCTATGAACTGAAAATGTAGCTGTTAGGTCTTGATGAAGATTTCAGTACTGTTAGTGTTGCCGTGTATTATTGTAATAGCGGACGGAGCTGCGGGGAGTGACTAGTTATATATAAATGTGAAAAACGGTCCAAGTTTGGTCCCTAGAAAGAACAGCTTCGCCGCAAAAAGACTTGAGGTCTAAATGGGTGGCAAGTTTTCACACACAAGTCATTTATTTATAACTAGCGGTTTACCCGCGACTTCGTCCATGTGGTATATAGACTATAGATTATACCTGTCGTTCTTTTATATAAAATTCGTTAGGGTCAATGTGTTCAAAAGTCAGTCGACATATATTTCATTACTTTTTAAGACGAGTATTTTTTCCCCGAGTTTCACGTTTTCAGCTTAGTATTATTTCACAAATACAGCGCAAATGAATGTTCCCCCCTTTATTATTATTATTATTATTATTATTATTATTGGTTGATTATGAAAATTAATATTCGCGCCTGCTATTGTTATACATATATTTTAATTAGATGATAAATAACTTCTGAAAATTACTTGATTAGATTGCGTCTTGTTGTTTTACTTTACCGTACTAGTACGTAATGGGTCGCTTTGCATGCATGTATTATGTATGGCGGTGAGTAATGCAAAAAAATATAACATGAATGATTTGTTTATTTTACATAACGCCATAGATTATAGTGGCTGTGGAATTAATAGTTGGATTGAAAATACAGAAGTGAGAAACATAACACCTTACTTCTTTTTAAAAATCGCATAAAAATGAGGTTTTCCAGTTTATTAAAAATTTAAAATGTGAAATAATGTGGCAAGATTTCATCTAGTATAAAGCATGCACTTAAATGATGAAAGACGAATAATTCACATCAACGCTGGGCTCATCCCTTCGCTTCGCCGGAATTCGGAGAGGGGAATCCCCGTTTGCAGCCGCCATTATAAACATTACAGATCTCTGTGTATTGTTTTTTCCCGCTTGCAATTTATACTTACTCGCCTCAACAACGAGTTCGTTGTTTTTTCTGTTTTCTACATTTCGTTTTTTATTCTGCTTTATGAACAAATAAAATACATATCGTCTGTGGTATTCCAACTGGCAGTAATATTTTCATTTTCTACGACTTTTTTTCGACTCGGCATGTTCTCTCTCATTCAAGGAAATCGATTGTTTCAGTTTTTAATTTAATTTCAGAATAAGTAGTGAACATAATAAATCAAATATGAATCTAGTTTTCATATATTATCTACATACTATATGCCCCACCATGTGTAAGGATTTTAACATGCAGTTATGATTATCATTTGTTAATATTTGTTCCCCGTTAAGGATTTTGGTATTTTTTAGGGGTAAATGGGCAGTCACCTAGCAACCACGGCTACCGATTGTTCTTGCTCTAAACCAGCTATACAAAATTCATTACCAATTTTATTTTTAGTTTAACCGGTTAAAAGAATTCAAATTATTGCCATGCAAAAATCAATTTATACATTTCTTGAAGACCTTGAAGAAAAACTTACAAATCCAAAGATGTTGAAAGCTGAATTTTCATTATTTAAGGCAACGAATAAAAGAACCAAAAACTCAGATTTGTTATTTGATGCCCTGAAAATAATAAAACCAAGCTCAGAAGCTAGTGAACGAGTATATTCAATTTCAGGCAATATTGTGTACAGAATAAGTATTAGACTTAGCCACCGTTCAGTGGAAATTTTATGTTTTTTTAAAATCTTATTTTCTAAGGATTAATTAACATTAGTGTAACAAATACAAATATTATTTGAAATTTGAATTTTTTTTTGAGTTTTCGTTATTTTGTGTAAGTAATGTGTTATCCTTAATTTTTTTTAAATTTTAACTTTGATATTGATTTCGTTTTGTGTTTTCCCTATTTTATTTTTTGTGACAAAAATTCGAAAACCGGCTAAAACCGGTTTTTGGATATCTGGAATTCGAAAATCGGTTTTTCAAAAAATCGGTTTTTTGTATAAACTCTAAACCTCATGTTAAAACCCTATGTCTCACATATTCGAAAAATCAAATCAATATTCTTAGAACATCACCTGATATTCTTATGTCAAAATTAGATGTGATTTTAAAATTGGTTTTGTGTAATATGTGATGTGTTTTTTTTATTATATTAAAAAATGCATACCCAAACATATTTGACAAAAAAAAAAAAAAACCCAGGTCGCAGTGCCAAAACCCTGCCGACAATATAGTGTATTTGCTTATACAGGAAGTGTGGCTTGAATAGGGGCTGTGAGGTTTTATACTTTTATTATGTGAAATTAAGTTTGTTTTTGGGCAAAATAAAAAATTTAACCCCTTAATACACCCCTTAAAATAACATTTTTTTTCTTAATTGTAATATTATTATCAATCTAACGTGTACACCGAATTAAATACACCCTTCAATAAATAAGTCACTATCTGCAAATTAGTGTTTTCAAAAAATTTGTAAGTCCGGTCCTGTTGAGCCGATTTTATTAAAATTTTAGGGGCACTTTTTAATTACTACTAACGGGTTAAATGTCAATTTTGAAACGATTCTGAGAATTTTTTCGATATTTTGGGGCCCAAAAACATTTTTCAACCCCTAAAAACTACCCTTAAAATGGCCCGATTAGGCCCATTTTAAATAGGCTTTTTGCGGTGATGGATTTCAATACGTGGGCCGAATTTCGTTAAAATCAATTAACTCTTTCGAAAGTTATTGCGCGTACATATATATATATATATATATATATATATATATATATATATATATATATATATATACGTATATAAATATATATATATATATATATATACATATATATAACGTCGAGAAATTTTGGTCCGACCCCTAGATCCCGCCATCCGACCGATGCCAATAGTGTATGTTGCCATATGGCAAATACACTAAAAAACTTATTTATAACGGAAATTTCGTAGTTAGATAAAATATGATATCTATACTAAACTATAACGTTGTATTTTTTGGAACGTTGACGAGTTTTGAGATGTGGGTGTCTTTTTGTATCTAAGAGATGAGAATATCAGGTGGAATATATTAGTGTTTTTAAAACAAACGAAAAAATGGAATTAAAAATTGCGGAGGGTAAGAATTTATATCAAAGTTGTAAATAAACCCCAACACTCTTTTGAAGTTTTTTTATAAGCTTAAGGAAAATTGATATTACTCTTATTATTAATTCTCCGTGTAAAACGAAGAGATATTTTTTATCTTTATTGAATTTCCTGTTAAAAGATAGGCATATGCTATCGTGGACTTTTTCTGGAACATTTTAAGAGGAACTGTTCCGTTATACATTATTTTTGTGTAACTAACTATTTACGCTACGTAAATAGTTAAAGTTATGCAAAAATAATGTATCTCGGAAAGAATCGTCCCTTCTGAGAGCTCTCAAAAGGGACGATCTTTCCGAATCTCTAACAAATATCATCATACCGGTAGTTAATTTTTGTAAAATGTTCATATATTATAGTCTATAGCCTTCCTAAATAATCCCTCTTTCTATTGGTGAAAACCATATGAAAAATTCGTATAGTAGTTTCTGAGATTTGCTTGAACAAACACAAACTCAGCGCGGGGAGAAACTTTAATTTATAAGTAGTATTGTTACATTAATGATGCAATGTGTATCTAGGACGTAGTGAAGTGTATTATCGACGAGTAAGTGACACTGCGTTAAAATGAGTTCAGCGAGATTTTACAGCCACATCAGTCATATAATTATTGCGTCCGAGATATATATTATTTTTTTGCACTACACACTATAAAATAGCATTATGAACATGTGACTTGTAATATTGCACAATTTTTTGTGCAATATTACAAGTCACATGTTCATAATGCTTTATTCTTATTAATTAATAATTTCTGCAAAATTTATTAATTTTGTAATGTTTACAAGTAAAAAAAACCCGGGTCGCAGTGCCAAAACCCTGCCGACAATATAGTGTATTTGCTTATACAGGCAGTGTGGCTTTATTATGCAAACTTAAGTTGGTTTTTGGGCAAAATAAAAAATTTGACTCCTTAATACGCCCCTTAAAATAACATTTTTTTTCTTAATGGCAATACTATTGTCAATCGAACCTCTATACCAAATTATATGCAACTTTCAGTAAATAATTCACTATCTGCAAACTAGTGTTTTCATAAAATTTGTAAATCCGGTCCTGTCGGGCCGATTTTATTAAAATTTTAAGGACACTTTTTAATTACTACCGGAGGGTTAAATTTCAATTTTGAAACGATTCGGAGAATTTTTTTGGTATTTTGGGCCCCAAAAACATTTTTCAACCCCTAAAAACTACCCTTAAAATGGCCCGATTGGGCCCATTTTAAATAGGCTTCGTGCGGTGATGGATTCCAACATGTGTGCCAAATTTCGTTAAAATAAATTAACTTCTTCGAAAGTTATAGCCCGCACACATATATACGTATATATATATATATATATATATATAAATATATATATATATATAAATATATATATATATATATATATATATACATATATATATAAACATTTTTAAAAATGGTGCCAAAGTGCTTAGGAGGTAATGAAACGTCGAGAAATTTTGGTCCGACCACTAGGTCCCGCCATCCGACCGACGCCAATAGTGTATGTTGCCATATGGCAAATACACTAATTATACGATGTTTATTATATACCGTGTATTAAGATGCCTGATAAAGATCAAATAAATGACCAAAACGTCGCTAAATTAATAATTGGTTTATTGATTTACATCAATTTGTCCACTTTCCTGCTAACTTAATTGTGTATGTTTGAAAAAAAATATGGACGCAACAATTTCCAAAGTTAAATATAATTATTCAATTATTTTTCGAGTAAGATCAATTCAAAATTCTACTAGGTTTTCATATGAAGAAATATGTGTGGTCACAATCTAAGGTCCAAATTTTTTGACAATGCTTTCAGCATCAGTCTAGTCTCTAGGGGTATAGGTATACGATATTATATATCAATGGTACGATCGTATCTATTGAAAATTTATTTGCACGTCAAAAACTGTGTGGTAAAGTAAAATCAGTTTTGGAAACCGTCAATTCGTCAATTACCGATCGAAAAACATACGTTTAAAACTACCTTTTGAGTTTTGAACTGTCATACAGTGACAAAAAAAAATTGTCAAAGTGATTCTAATACAATTTCTTCACAAACTGAAACCGTTTAAGACTAAAAATATGGGTAAGAATGCCATTTTTAATTAATATAAGTCGCTTTATGTAAATAGAAATGATTATTATAGCACACGAGAAACTATAACCCGAATCCTCGTAAAATCGAAATCCTAAGTTAAAGAAATTAGTCATTCCTTTTTTTTGAAACCCAACAGACTCTATAACTCGAATTATATAAGCTCCCTAACTCGAACGAAATATGATTTTCCTAGAAGGTACACATATATTACACAGTGTAACTTAAAGCTCCAGCCCCACGACCTATATATCTCGAAGTAAGCAGCTTGTATAGTTTACTGCATCTCTAAGTTAAAGTTCATTGTCTGTTAGACTTCTTAACTCGAACTCATATCATGTTAATAATTAAAAGTTGGTTGCTGGTTCTAAGAAATATAAGGAGTTGTTCAGGTATTACGTAAGCACGTGCTCGTTGATTTTGAAGCCCCTTCCTCCCTCTGTAAGGCAAAAAAAAGAAAATTGGGAACCTACGCTCAAAGCATAAAACATAAAGACCTGTTATTTCTCCCCTCTCACTTCTTTTCATCAAAAATAGATAAAAACAAAACTTCCCCTAAATCATCTTACATAATATTTGAACAGCCTCTAACGATAAGATGATTTTTGGATCACAGATATTGTTGTAATAAGTCGCTAATGAAACTTTATGTAAATCGAAATTGTAACTGTTACAAATTATTTTTCTGGAAATCTTCAATAAATTGAATAACTCATCTCAATTTTTTTTTGCACTAGCTCTAAAGTTCGAGTTATAGAGATTCTAATGTATTTTTGTCATTATGTAAGAACCAGTGAGGTTTTTAACTACCAGGTCTAATTATTACAAATATCGTCTGTTGATATTCTTGCCTCAAAGTTATTCACAGAGTTTGAGAAGGATTGGGCTCTGCTGTAGAACTCGTATTTCGTATGTACAAAACTTTTCCAGAACATCTAGCCGTAAATTGAGAGTTGGTATTCTGCTGGAATATGTTTACAGAGAACCAAAATGCCTCGGGGGATAAAATCCATTGCGATTCACTTCAACTCTACTGCTACTTCGTTTCTTTTTGCTAGTGGAAAAGTTATTTTTGTATATGCATATACGCGTCTTCATGTTATATTCTTTATTTTTTCAATTTTAATTTGAAAATAAATTTTAAATGTACAAACTTATATGTCTAATTTTACTTTCCCTGGAGAAATATTACCAATTTAAATTTATTTTTTTTGAAAAAGATCTTTTTTTGAAACGAAAACTGCGCATTTTTTAAAAATAAACTTATGCTGCGAAGTTAAAGTATTCTTTCGAGAATATTTTCTATTCATTTCATCTCCATAAAAAACTATTCGTAACAATGTATTGTGAGGTTAGTGTTAGTCAAAACTCCTAGAATGAACTAACTAAATATTTGGAAGACTAGTATTGTGTATGAAATCGTGCAGTTTTTAATATATTCGATAAAAAATCAGAGCATCAAATAACACTTAACTAAAATAAGCCAACCTAGCGATTTGAGAGAAGAGGAAAAATAGCTGCAGAAAGTATATAAAACGTTTCCTTGATAAGATATTTTCCATTGGCCAGAAAAATTCCTTAATATGAAAAAAAAAATATTACTCACCAGTTTGACCTATTGCGTTCAAATTTAACTGGTGACTTATTTTATATAAATAAGTTGTTTCTCAACTTGGCACAGTTCAATTGGTAATCTCTGTTAGCAACGCAACAACGGACACGAAAATAGAACCAGGGACGTATTAAAACGGAATCATTAAACGAACGATTGTATTTTTATTTATTAAACAACTAGTTCTAGGAAAGTATAACGTCCCTATTTCGAGTCCTGAAAATAATATGATAATAACACCGTAAAATGTCTAGTAAATCTGTAGAATACTTTAATCGAGAGAATAACTGTTAGTTTAGGCTTTTTGCAGATTATTAGACGTGTTTTATACAATTTGCGAAATGCTGTATAGCTTAGACAATTTGAAAACTGGCAAGACGCTCGTCTTACTTTGACCAGTCAAAGTGAGAACTTTATGTCAGTAATATATTACATATTCTTGCTTTGATCAATATAATTAATTACTAGTTAAAGTGAGGAGAACGTCTTGCTAATTGCCAGATTGTCCTAGCTTACTGAAATTTTGCAGACTTTCTAAAATATGTCTTTAAAGCAACGGTCAGTCCGAAAACTGCTGCCGATTGGCCGCCTGGCTAAAATTTTCTCTAATTTGCTGATTTCGGGTATTACCGATGACATTATATATAAAAAAAATAATTTTACGTATATGTACAGTGTAGTGAAATTTCTCCAGGAATATCTGGAAGAAAAATAACCATTCCGTTGTTCGAAAATTTTAACTTGGACCCATCCTGAACAGAGCGATTCGTTAAAAAGTTTACTAAACATAATAATTATGCGTGTGGATTTATGCGTATGTGCGTGTAATTTGTTTCAAACTCATTGAATTTTATTTCGTGAATTCAAGCGTGAGAAAAATGTTCCTTGTTATTATTTAATAATTATAAAGTTGAAAACACGCTCGCAAATAAGTTAAAGCAAAATCAACAGCTACTATCAACAAATTAAATTCGATTCACGAAGAAATCTCTCAGTCTAAAATTTTCTAGAAATACGCTATTTGTGTAATTAGTTTAAATATGTTATAATATTTTCATGATATACTTTTTATCTTGTTTTTTGTAGTTTCTATTTTTTAAGGCTAATTGAGTCGATATATATGATACTAGAGGCCACCTGCGGCTCTGCACGCGATTTAATTGAAACACGGCAGCGACAACAGTAATGTAGTCTTTGGCTTCACCGTATTACTGTCTAGCCGTACGGTCTACTATTATAATTATTATAATTGTAATGTAATAGGTACTCATATTTTAATATAAATGAAAACAATCCATATACTTATTAGTGTATTTGCCATATTATGGCAACATACACTATTGGCGTCGGTCGGATGGCGGGACCTAGGGGTCGGACCAAAATTTCTCGACGTTTCATAACCTAAACACGTTGGCACCATTTTTAAAAATGTTTATATATATATGTATATATATATATATATATATATATATATATATATATATATATATATATATATATATTTATATATATATATATATTTATATATATATATATATATGTGTACACGCGATAACTTTCGAAAGAGTTAATTGATTTCAACGAAATTTGGGCCACGTGTTGAAACCCATCACCGCAAGAAGCCTATTTAAAATGGGCCTAATCGGGCTATTTTAAGGGTAATTTTTAGGGGTTGAAAACTGTTTTTGGGCCCCAAAATACCGAAAAAATTCTCCGAATCGTTTCAAAATTGAAATTTAACCCTCTGGTAGTGATTAAAAAGTGTCCCCACAATTTTTATAAAATCGGCCCGACAGGACCGGATTTACAAATTTTATGAAAACACTAGTTTGCAGATAGTGACTTATTTATTGAAGGGTGTATTTAATTCGGTGTAGACGTTAGATTGATAATAATATTACAATTAAGAAAAAAATGTTATTTTAGGGGGTGTATTAAGGGGTTAAATTTTTTATTTTGCCCAAAAACAAACTTAATTTCACATAATAAAAGTATAAAACCACACGGCCCTACACAAGCAAATACACTATATTGTCGGCAGGGTTTTGGCACTGCGACCCGGGTTTTTTTTTATTCAGGTGCCATCTAGTGGCGATTTCCATCAAAGTGTATAGCATAAAAACCTTCTCCATGAAAAATACATATATGTGCCAACTTTCACGGTGAACGGTCAAACGAAGTTCGAAGATTATTAATCTCAAACAGATATGCCGACATCTATTTTTATGTATATAAATATCACTAATGCGTATTTCTAGTGTATTGTTAACATTTTTTTGACGCCATGTTATACCGTATTCAATGTTATTAATGTATTTTCCATTTATGGCACATACATTATTATTGGTGTCGGCCGAATGGCGGGACCGAGTGACCGTACCAAAGTTTCAGGATTGTATCTACATTAACCAACTCGATATGCTCTAACGATCGTCGCTGGTGATAGTACGTATGCTTTTTTAGTTCGTGCCGTGCTGGTCCGTGCAGGTAATCGATTCAGCACCTACTAGCAGTTGTCTGGCCAACACATTTGGGTATTCTATGTTTATCCACTGAATTTTTTTTACCAACAGGTAATATTGACCTTTGGTCTCGTCTCGGAGAGATGTAGCTTTTCTCGTTCCCATCTTGTTCTTAAAGTGTCGTGTATCGACAGATAAACGTAGCTCTTAAATTTAGTTGTTAGTATTATATATACGGAATCTTAAAAATAAATACAACAATATATGAAAAAAGTGAACATACTTGTTTTAAATGTTGCCAGCAGGAGGGTTAAAAACACAATTTTATACCTAGATAGAACATAAAATGTACAGGAAAATGTTTAACGTGGCGGAAAGTGAAGAAAGGAAATTTTGTCAATTTTAGAGAGTGCTTGGTTTTTTATATTGTATTATAATTGAGTTGTTCCATGTGACTGGTTAAACGGGAATTATAATGTGTTGATGGCATGAGGAGCGCCTATCAGCGGCGACCAGACACACTCCTCGCTGTCAGTGACTGTCTTATTCCCCCAGGGGACAGCCTGTTCTGCAGCCCTTCACTACATCGGTTTGTGGTGGATTGGAATTATCTAAAAAGTATATAAGAAACAATTTCAGCTTAGTCGATCAAGTTTCTTGGTGAAAAATGAGATAGGAAAAGTCTTTTTTGTATTTGTCATATTTATTTAAGAGTACCTGCAGCTGCCAGAATTAGAGATTTATTAAGTCAAATAGCTTGATATTTTTATAAATTCCTTGACTTGACTTGAAAATCACTCTTTTCAAAAATCCACTACTTCATACTTGACTTAACCTGATTTTCTATCGTGACTACTTGACTTATCAAGTAATTTCAAGCTGCATACCTACTTGATATTTTAATTAATACGTTTATATGAGTGATTGCGGTTTTTAAGTTTTGACAGATAGCCTGAATTGCATTGTGTTGTTTTCGAACAAGAAACAGATGGTAATTTTCCAAAATTAGGACTATTTTCGTCCATGTTATTAAATAATGATCAAGGATCTTGGGTAGTTGGACAGGTTGACTAAACAGATGTTACGATTTCAATTATTGCAACGTTTCGTTGATATATTTCAACGAAACGTTTCAACATTTGAAATCGTAAGGAAATTTTTTGAAAAATGTACTGAAATATTTTAGAATTTTATAAAAATATACTTTTTTGTGCTAATTTTAATGTAATAACTGAGATGAGATATCTGTGACGTACCCTAATCAGAGTGTGTACAATTGTACATGCATTCCTTAAAAATCTATCTAGTACCTAAAAATAATTGCGTTTTGTGTCACCATGAGCGAAGAATATTCAAGATATAATAAATCACATTATACGTACACTAATATTACATTATCCTGGCGCGTCTTAATGAATCCTCCAATCGATAGCTCTTGACGGCGCGGTGTCCTGCAACATGACACACACACGCACACACACACCGACATAAATGCTCGTATTAATAGTTCATCCCTAAGGTTTTACATTATATTATTTTCTATATGGTGAGAATATCTCAAGTTTAGCTTTAAACGTTTAGATGTCGCTTTTTATTTCGTTCATCAGTTTCTATATATAAAAACTTTAATAGTTTCGTTCCAATGGGGTCGTTACAATAAGTGCATTTTTAGAGTTTCCAGGTATCGTTAAACTAAAGTTGATTAACTAAATTTGAATCATAGAAGAAATAAATGTATCCCATTTTTCTCAAAAATGGGGCATGAAAGACATTTTAAATGTTTTCTGTTTCAATTGGGTTTCTATAATAGTGTAAATTATTTTATTTTTAAACTTTTAAATAAATAATAATGACAAATAAAGTTAATGTTATTATACAAAGTTGGATACAAATTGTCAGAAAGTATTGTAAGAAATCCTCTTTGACAATGACCTTAGATTGTGATCACACATATTTCTCCAAAAGAAAAAAATGTAGAATTTCAAATTGATCTTATTAAAAGAATATTTAATTGATTGAAACGACTTTTTTTAACTGTGTATTAACACATATATGTATATATATTAACATAGTTCGCTCCTGGAAAAAACTATAATTATATGATCACAATTTAAGGTTGTTCCAGTTAGTCTCTGAAAAATACACATGAGAGAAAAAAATCCATAAAATGAAATATTCAGTTTTGATCTTTCAGATAGTTTGTGTCACTTCATTGACTATTAATACGGCTGAAGGTCTTTCAGTCCGCGGATGTTCATTAAGCCAAGAGATGAGAGAACTGGGAGAACCCAATCAATGAAGATGATCCCTAAGTACGTAGGCTAACTGACATTCATTGTGTTCGTACTAGAAGCGCATACGTTGCAATATTGCCTCAAAGCATTATACGTTCATCTACTCAGTCACTCTTCTCTTATTCTCTTCGCGTTAATCTTTAACCACAAGGCAAAATTGCTTAGGTCAAATTAGTGCTAACATTTTCTAAAACTATCTTTAGATATTTTTTAACTCTATATTGTAAAACTCTACGTTTCTAAATAAAAAAAAAAAACATTTTAAAAAGATTCTGCTGGTAAATATTATTTACGTTGGTGAGTGAATATTTCTCAACTCATTTTTCTCACAGAAATTTGCACTCGAAGGACTGGTCAAGTGATAAAATTAATTTCTTTTATGGAGGGTGTTCTCAGTGTACTTATTTTATTATTTATATCTTAGTAAAAGTTGTATGATAACTTTGAAGCACTTTTCCATAAATTAGCACCATGTCTACAAATTATTCAATATTATAATATCAATTCAGATAATCATTTTTCTCACTTATTATACAATTTTTACTACGGTGTTTAATTATTCTTTTGATCTGACGTACTATTACGCATCCTTTAAAAATAAAATAAATACATCGAGAGCATCCTGTATAGTGCGCTTTGTCTGATCAAAATTAATTTTTTTAACAGATACAAATAAATAACAATAGATAATCATGAGTGTAAATTCCATTTTTATGACATAACCAACGGTACTCGCATAATTACACATACGAAACCATTTTGACATATTTTATTTGTAAGTATTGAATGAAAATGTGGAAATCCTTACTAAAATACATATAGGAATAATCGTTTCTTAGCGAAAGACAGTAGAAAAATTTCTATGTAAGGGCCATTAAATACATTATACTTTTTGAATCACGATTGTGTGATAGATTGTCAAAAATATTTTGAATGGGAAACAAACGCATTCCTCGCTTGAACAAGCGAATGTTATCGCCAAATCGTGTGATCGAATGAGAATTTCGAGAAGTTGAGTAAGCGTCAAATGGCGATGCCATTGCTAAATCACGCGTTTTCGATACAAAAAGTAGTATATGCGTTGATCCTAACATCTGCCTTCATTAGAAACCGAACCCAATATTTCTCGAGTCCGGTGTTCTATAGTTATTTTTTTTGTTCGATTTGTAGGAAGAAATTATCGAGAACGTCGAATATATTTCCGGGACGATATTAAGAAAAAGAAATTATAACTGATTTTGTAACTTTTCAAAACTATTTTTTTTTTGTTTAAATTTTGTGTCAATTTGCTTTCATTGTTAAATTCTAATAAAGGGGTAAATTCTCAATATGTACACATGCATTTTATTGAATTTGTTTAAAAATATAAGATTTATTTAGAAAAAAGTGGGATTATATTTGTAGGTTGTACGTTACACCAAAACTTAAAGTATAGGGTAGATACTTATTTATTTCCTCACTTTCATATACGGGTACGATAGGGTTAAGATATGGTTTCTGTCAAAACCAGAATAAATTTGACTGAAGTCGCAAGCAAATTCCTGCAAGATGTTAGGACTAATTTAACGCTATTTATGTAAATATTTTAATGGTCGTCTGATGGATGTACTAAGAACAGAAACACAGAAATGTATCTATAATGGCAAGGCAATATATTAGTTTTGACGGTGTAGGATTGAAATATTATGATTGCCTGATGAAATAGTATTATAATACGAAACGTTGCAATGAAATAGTAATCAATTAATTTAAACCATCTTTCCTCTACCCTCGGAAAAGTTTCTATTAAAACATTAATACGTGCGAAGCCACGGGCGAGGACTGATATAGCAAAGAAGATCGATTGAATGAAATTTATTTCATGTTTTCTTTTGTCAGATTATATAATAATGCGTGGATATTTATTTTATTTTATTTAACGACATGCAAAATGTAAGAATTTGTACGTATAGTAGATTTTAGGGTAAAAAGAGCGATTCTTCAAAAAAGGGCTTATAATAGAATAACAAATTGCAAACGTTGTGCTTTCCTTTTCTATGATGTTCACCGTTTAACCTTCACTCAATTTAAGGGATGATATTTTACCAACCGTAAAAAACGAAATGCTGTGATCTCATTTATACAGACTGTTTGATTATAAAGAACCAAAACCTAGCATACGGTATACCATGCGTATTGCGCATAGATGAACTTGTTATTATATTCAACTTACAAAATTAATCCTTAGTCTGCTTTAGGGTTTCTAAATAAATAAATAAGATTTTTGACTAGAGGCTGGTTACAGTCGAATCAAAAGTGACTTATCAATTACCATGAAATTCTATAAGATGAACAGAGATAGCAAATCAGCACAAAGCAGGCCTGACTTTCGTAAACAATCCAAATGAAATGCTATATGGTCGCACACAGAACTGTCAACTGTCTTTATTATGGTGAAAAATAGCTATTTAACAGAAGGTGCGTGCAAAAAATACTATGCGTGACTATTTTATGATTTGAATTACAGTTAAAACTCTCGGGCGCTCGTTTTACCGTAATAAAATGACAGTTTACGTATTAGATACATAGCTTACTACCTATATATGAGTCACACGTTAAAAGTACAAACTACAATGATACATTTTTTTTAATAAAAAAACATTTCCTTGTTCAATATATTGCTATAATGATTTATGGCTAATTCTGATTTTGTTGATAAAAGGACAATTATTGAGTTTCCAAGTTTATTGTGCCAATATTTCTATATTATGCTGAACAGTACACCTTGTACGGCTAACGTGTTCGCATTCTGACGTTCTGCTTTGCCTTTTTATTCCATATCGGTTTCAGAACAGAGATCAACATTCATTACACTCTGTTTACCGATGCATATCGTTCTATTATGCTATATGTATTATAAAACCGCTGAGAATAGCATAATTTTTATATGATTTTACTTTTAATTGAAAAAAAAGAAGAAAATGGATTATTTTGAAGCGGATTGTTGGGAAAATTGAATTATATTTGTTAAAAATTAATTTAATGTTCGGTTGCCTTGAGCCACCATTTTTTAATTTTATTACACTGAATGAGAGAACGCAATGAAAGTGGCATTTTATTTAATATCGCTTAAAACACAGTTATATCAAAATGATAATAATTATTGCTAGACTAAGCGCCCAAGGGATGTTTGTATGCAAAATATTAGATCCGCATTCTGGTGCCTGATATAGGTTCCGTAGAGTTCACAGAGTTAGATATTGCACATCCGCTAGCTAGACTAGCGAATGTGCTCTCTCATAATATAAGAAGTTATATTTAGGTTAATTTCACACGAAATTCATGCGAAATTGTAGTTTTTTGAAAAGGGGATATTCTGTTCTATAGAACGAAACCATTTCCAGATTGATTCAAGTTCATAATTACTTCCAAAATGTAATTGAAAATCGCGAACAGCAGTTATCTGTATGTATGTTAGTACGGCCGAACTTTAAAGATTGCATTTTTTGACGGACCGTCTTGAATTCTATTTTGTTCACTTTATTTACTATCAGAGCAGAATCCCATTTAACTTCATTGAAATGCATTCAGTAGCTTAATTTTTATAAACAATTTTAATTTAATTTCGACAGTTAAATGTTTAGTAAATATTTATTGAAAAATGAAATTTGGAAAAATAGTATTAGTTCAGTTATTAAGATAAATAACCCTATATTGTAAGAATATTTTTTGGTTTGGAAAAAACTTGAAAACAAAAAGATATATAGGTATAGAAACGTAAAATGTTTATTCTTAGAGTATGTTTTAATTAAAATATACCAAGTCATAATATTAACGCTTATCAGTGATTCCACGGCTAAGCGATCATCTGAGGAAATTAACCGGACACGGATGCAACCGACATAATTCTTTATGTTTCCAGACAGTAGGTACCAACCCTACCTTACACAAATACACTAACCAGGGACGCTATACCTAAGGCCTGTTATTTGTAAGGTCTGCTCTTCAAACTATATCAAATATGTAATAGCATATTCTTGAGATATTACAATTGTTTTGGAACACTCGTATTTCCTATTAGAAACTTCAGATGTTTGGAAAATATATCCATACAATATATTTTTTGCACGATCCCCTATAAAACAGCTGCTTTTCATGTTTGTATAGAGGCCGTTACTTGTGAAATGACCCTTCTTCGCACTAGTGCGTAAAACAAAAACAAAAGTAATGAGATTTTACTAGTCCAATAGATATATCTCTGTCAGTTGCCATGTAAATTCATATGAGTAACAGTTATAGCAAAGTAGGCGTTATACAATTCAAATCTCAACTGTCAGATATACAAATATGTACTTATTATGAAGTGAAAATCAGCTAGTTTATTGGGGGTCCGTGCAAAAAATACTATATATCATTTAAACTCTGCGTCTTAAAATGATAATTCACGCATTTGATACTTAAGCTACTATTGACTTTTTTCTTTTTTGTCCTTGGTAATAGTTATAAAGCTTGAAAAAGTCCCAAGAAAGGGACGAAACGTCGCTATAAATAACAAATAAGTGTTTTCTTAAAAAGTCCTTTTTCCCGACAAATCATTTTTATCTTACGCTACTATTTTTGTACCTACACGGAAAATATGGTTTACTGAAGTAAATACATTTGTTTAATTAAAAAGTGACCTTCAGAGCCAGTTCTTTTTTCGTTTAAATTTAGCGTCCAAGATATCTCATAAAAATATAATTAAAAAAAACGCACTTGCAATGCATGTAAGTTTGTTATTTGTAATAGGTAACAGAGAATATATTGAATAGGCAAAATACTGCGGTTTATAGTTCTGATTGACAGTCATGGTTACTAGCCTGTATGTTTAAATAAATGCTCAATTTACATTTATGAAAATACATTTTGATTCTTTTCCAGTTTGAGAGATTTAAGATTATTGTAGATTGAAGGTGGAAAAAATAGAATTGTACTGATATCTAGTTAAACTTAACATTGTCTATAGAACAAGTGGATATAATTATTTTAATGTAATTTGTATTACAGCACACCTTTGTAGTTTCATACTCCTTGGAGTATAGTTGGCCATACGTAATATTGCACACAGAGTCTGCAAAAGAGCTGGAACTTGTCTCTAAACCTTTCGTACTGATACTACAAATGATAAGGCTGACATTTTCAGTATGTCCGCTCACTGTTAACGTAGGTACGCACTCTACACCGGGTGTATATTGGAATGACCAGTTAATTTTTTAATTTTTTAGTGTATTTGCCATAAGGCAACATACACTATTGGCGTTGGTCGGATGGCGGGACCTAGGGGTCGGACCAAAATTTCTCGACGTTTCATAACCTCCTAAACACATTGGCACTATTTTTGAAAATGTTTATATATATATATGTATATATATATATATATATATATATATATATATATATATATATATATTTATATACGTATATATATATATATATATATATATGTGTGTGTGTGTGTGTGTGTGTGCGGGCAATAACTTTCGAAAGAGTTAATTGATTTTAACGAAATTTGGTCCACGTATTGAAATCCATCACCGCAAGAAGCCGATTTAAAATGGGCGTAATCGGGGCATTCTAAGGGTAGTTTTTAGGGGTTGAAAAATGTTTTTGAGCCCCAAAAATCCGAAAAAATTCTCAGAATCATTTCAAAATTGACATTTAACCCTTTAGTAGTAATTAAAAGGTGTCCCTAAAATTTTAATAAAATCGGCCCGACAGGACCAGACTTACAAATTTTATGAAAACACTAGTTTACAAATAGTGAATTATTTACTGAAAGTTGTATATAATTTGGTATAGAGGTTCGATTTATAATAATATTGCAATTAAGAAAAAAAATGTTATTTTAAGGGGTGTATTAAGGAGTAAAATTTTTTATTTTGCTCAAAAACCAATTTAAGCTCGCAAAATAAAGCCACACTGCCTGTATAAGCAAATACACTATATTGTCGGCAGGGTTTTGGCACTGCGACCCGGGTTTTTTTTGTATTATTAAGGACATAATAAAATAGAAGTACATACCTATGTGATTTTCGAATTTTCAGCTTTTAAATTCTTTTTCCGTCTACACTTTCGACTACTAAACCAAATCTAATATTTTTTTTAGTCTGTGTGTTTGTTTGTATAAACTGATTTAACCCAAAAACTACTGAATCTATGTGAAATTTACACAGGTTTTAGATAGTAGCCCTGAGATCAAGTTTGTCTTTATCTTATCGTAATAATGTCAAATGATCCATGAGATACGGCATAATGACCAGGGTTTGGCATCCGTACAGCGACTGCTCAGCAGGCTCACTTAATACATTGTAACAACGTAACGGATAATTGGCGCTAAGGAAAATGAAAAAAAAAAAACAACAAACTAAATTAATGTAAACTTAGACAAAAGTACTCTAATTAAATATATGCATTGAGCGTGCTTTATTTGGATTTTTTTATTTTAAACAATAAACTTATTTCGGCCATTCCTTGTTTGAGAAAATCTATGCCAACATTATTTGCATATTTTCAGTTGTGTAAAAATGGGTTTGTTCTCGAGACCACTAACTTTTGGACTAAATGGACGCAAACATTTACATATATACGTATGTCCATGTACATCTACACATACATCTATATTCTTATATATCTGTCGCAGGGAGATGATAAAAATTGAGATTTGATCAAATCCCTTAAGTAGATGATCAATTCACTAATGAATTGATCATCTACTTAGGGATTTCAAATCTCCGTTTTTATCATCCTCCTGCGACATATCTAATACCATTTATATCTGTAATATTATCTATATCAATACTTTATATAAAATAATGTTTCTGTTCGCATCTATTCGAGTTATAAATGAAGGTGTCGAATGGGATGTAGATGTAGTTGTAGATTCAGATGTAGATAATAGATAAAATTCCACGGTTTGCTTATAACATAAAATTTTGTTTATCTAAAAAGGAATGTTAAAAATAAAATTCACACGGTATACATAAATACAAGTACAACAAATACAGTAGCGTAGAGTTGTAATAACGTTAATCTCAATATAGCCACCCTTTGAAAACAAAATGAACGCACTAACATTTAAAATAAATATCGTAAATTTAAAAATTGCCATGGTTCAAACGTTTCTCTCAATTTCAGATCCTATTAATAATTGAATTTTACAAATATTTTTTAATCGTTATGTAAGACTTGGTTTTATTTCCATCGATAATTTTACACTTCTATAGATATCTGTCTATACATATAAAACAGTTTTTCTAAATTTTATAGAAGGGAAAGACGTTTATTTTCTACTTTTTAGTACGTTGATATAAGGGTGTCAGTTTTTTACATTTTTTATACCGTGTTGTATTCGAAATCGTACATATAACCAGACACAAAGAATATTCTAATAACTTACACTCTATTTTGTGAATATTGGACGGTATGTGTAAAACTCTTTGATACGTTCAATGTTCAGCGCGTATCCACATTACATAAAAGGCTGTTACGGGGAAGTCTGGAAGCGGCGGTTGAGGTTACGACGATCACTTTAAATATGTTTAATTAGAAGTGATAACTCGTGGAGAGTTGCGGTTACAATCGTTGCTAATGTCGACGTGTAGAAGCCAGGAAGCCATTAACAGGTACCTGCCGAGCTACAGAGTCCTCTTCCTAGATCTCCCTGTGTATTTGTATGTAACTGTGGAATGCAATCTCTACTATCTTTTCTGACTGTTAACTTTCGATTGAGTAAAGAAACTGCAGGAACCATAAGCAGTGGAACTTTGTTAATTCGAAGTCCAGGAATTGGCTCAAACCTCCGGATTAACGAAATTTCGAATTTTAGAATGGCTGCCAAATAGAGGGAGGAGGAATATGAAAGAGAAAAAAAATCCCTACCTAGTTTTTGCCGTTTCCGTTCTTTGACAGTATTAGGATTCACACTTCCACTTTCGCCATATATATTTTTGAAGTTGATGGCGCTTCTTTCTTTAAAATTGTCAAGAAATCCTACGCTGGTTTTGAATGAATCTTTTTTAAGACTTTTGGTAAGCTCCTCCGGTTTACCATATTCCCACTGATAGGAATTTTCAAATCATGAGCCTGTTATAGACAAAAGTCTTGTTATAATTTTATATACCTACTAGCAGTTTTTTATATAAAATTCACCCCCACCCCGTTCAGGCAGATGTGTTCAAAAGACAGTCGAACATATGTATTTCTTTATCTTTTAAGAAGAGTATTTTTTCTCGAGTCCCATGTTTTTAGTTTAAGCGATTTCAGAAATACAGCGTATCCTCTCAGACCCCTAAGCCTTATTTTTGGGATAAAATGTAGGTTAGATCATTCCTAGTATAGCCCTTTATCTGTCTGTGAAGTGTCATCACAATCTGTTCAGCCGTTTCGGAAATTAGTCCGTGCAAACAAACAGTCACAAAAATTTGCGAATTTAGAGTTTGGAAGTGTATGAATTTAGGGAAAATGATATATTCCGAAATCAAAAACAGACACTTTCATTTTATTTATTATAGATTATGAGGATAAATATTAGAAATTCAGTTTACTTCACATATCTGTGTCAGGTTTATCATAAGCGTTTCTTATATTATTTTGAACTCTAACAACATTAAAGGCCCATTCACACGGTGCTGGATTTCGTGCTTGCTCACTTGCTAGGTTCGGTTGCAGGCTACCATGCATGGTATCCTGCTTGGTGGGTGGTAGGGAACGCTGCTAGTTCACTTCACACGAGGCTTGGTCGTTTGCTCACTGTTTTGCTAGGTTGACAGTATATGTTGTCTAGTACAGAAAACGCCGATATTGATATTTAATATAAATCTTTATTTTCAATAAAATTTTTATTTTCAATATAACTCAACGTAATATAATTATGTTTACAAGGTAATAAGATTTTAAAAATAACAGTATATTTATATATAAAAAATCAGAAAAACGATTCACCCTGCAGGCCATCCCTGGAACTAAGTTTTCGAGATATCGAATTTTGAAAGTCTATTTTTCTAATATATATAAAAATGGCAACCCGATGTAATGCACTAAGAATACGTAAACAAATATTTACACTTTCATGGTCCTAATTAGCATCATGACAATTTTTTTGTAAAATTAATATTGTATTACATTAACCCGCCAAAACGCAATATAAAACCCCCAAAAAGCAATATAAAACCCCCAAAACGCAACATAAAACTCCCAAAACGCAATATAACCCCCCAAAATGACTACTAATTGTATTGATATTATGGGTTTTCATATGCTGTACCAAACTACATTTATGACGAAACTTTTTATGACCAATATCACATACAAAAGTTGATATTTGCGAGACTTTTGTCACCACTAATTACTAAAACAAGAAAATAATTTATTTTTATTATATAAAAGAAAATTGGAAAATAATGTAAATAAATATCATGTAAAAAACGAAAGAGTTGGAAAAAAAGCAAAAATCACACATCGGCGATCTTGGGACTCGAACTCTGTACATCTAGGTATGTACGCGCGCTAAACCACGTGTCCATCCATGTTACCGCCAAGACTAGCTTATTATAGTATACCATGTATCGCCAAGTTCTCAAACTAGCAGGCAGCGCTGCATGAAAAAATAGCACCGGACCTATCAGCAAAATATAGCAAGCTAGCGAGCAGCGGAACAATCAGTGACGTCATTTCCAGCAGCGTAGCATGCAAGACGGCCATCAGGACTCCGAGCAAGTGAGCAAGCACGAAATCCACCACCGTGTGAATGGGCCTTAATATAGATTTATATTTTTCAAAATAAAATAGCATGAATGAAAGATATTTTCTTCTTTCTTGTTCTTTTCTTAATGATCGTTGTAACGTTTGCGAATGTTGCCTTTGAACTGAATTAGCGAAATGGGAAACTCTAGAAATGGGTAGTTTGTAGTGCTCGTTATTTTAGTGATTGAGTTTCGAACCATACGATAATTCAATGTGTTAATTTTGTATTCGAAATGTTTTATTTTTTGATATATAGTTTATTTTGCACTAATTAACCTTATATGAAACATATATAGGGCAAGTTGTGGCTTCAATTAATTTAGATTATTCATGGGTCTTGAACTGAATTGAAGCAAAGTAGACTTTAACAATTCAAATTTACAATATGGCGGAACTGTTGGTTATATATAAATATATACTCATTATGAAGTGAAAATAAGTTATTTTATAGGAAGTACGTGCAAAAAATGTTTTAAGTATCTTGTTTGTAATGATATTATAACTCAGGTGATTGATAAAATTCGCTGGTACTTTCATTTTAACATTATGTCAATTCCTCGTATAATACATTTATTTACGAACAGGATATACAATAGTAGGTCATCGTTATACACACAAGCCCGAAAAGCGGCTATTTTATACAAAATCGTGTAAAAACTATACAATTTCTTTCTTGCAAGTAAAAAAGTTTAGTATAGAATTATTAATTCTAAACTTTGACAGTATATTCCTATTTTGTTTTTTGAATAATGAAAGATGCAAAATTGTGTGTATTGCGACACTGTGCGATTGCTTATGTATTATTCAAGGCTAACACTGTAAAATTTAGTTTACTTATAAGACCGTGTAGTCTACAGTACACATTAATAGAAGGGACGGCCGAACTGTATAAACGTCCACCGGCAGTGAATGTTGTTTACACTATACATTGCAGAAGTAAAACGCAAAATCTACATCTAAATGTTATATGATTGGTATTTCGTCGCCGCATAGTTACATCGTTAGCGTTAAGTATTTAACGTATACGTTAAATACTCCGAACTCGCATAAGAAGCTACACTTAAAAAAAATAGTTATTAAACGACATCAAGTCAAAGGTGTGTTGATCGCCTTTATATTAAATAAAAATACCTATTGAGATGATGTAAATGAGATTAAACCCATTAATGTGTGTTATCTACTGACATTAAGTGTCGGTATATACCTACCTATAGTGTGGAATACTGGCGTCTGGAGTGTCAACTATGGTATGAAGTTGTCGCCCATCAAGCTTTTCAAAACAACTTCAAAAAGTCGTCCAATCTATAGTAGGTACACCACATTGAAGTCGTGTTGACGTAGAGTGCAAAATATATGGTTTTTACAATATTATAGTGTGGAACAATTCATATAAAAAAAAATCCTAGATCATCTGAGGCTAAAATCCTTCGACAGTTCACCTTTTTTATGAGATTTTTGAAGTAAAATTTCTTTTGGCACGATAGGGTAAAATTGATTCTATAGTATAGCCGTTGATGACCTCAGCTATTTAGCGCCTAAATATACAATTCTTCTTCTTCTTCTTCTCAAATTTATTCTTGAAATTGAAAATGTAACAAGTATGTTTTAATGGATGTATACCGTACATTATGTTGCGATTGGACTCATTTTAAATATGCTTCATGCGGTGATGGATTCCAACATGTGGACCAAATTTCGTTAAAATCAATTAACTTCCTCGAAAGTTATTGTTCTCACTTTAACAGTCGTCCACATAATGCTTAAACCCAGAGAATGAATTTTTTTGGTTTATGCCATTTCATGAAAAAAAAAATTCAGTTTTCAATTACTTTTTTGTGTAATGTATTTAAAAAAAATAGTTTTGATAATGAATTTTAAATTTTTAAAAAAGCTACTTCATTAGGTTTAACTTTAATGCATTTTTTCTTAGAAAAGTGTTATACAACAATTGGATGGATTTTTTTGTTAGGTGTATTAATAAAGTAGTAAATCATTTCGCTCTGATTTCAAGTACGATAAGAAATATTTTTTGATATATTTATGTAATCTCCACCCACTCAAACGTTTTGCTCGTTATGTCGAGACGTAACATCATAATTTTGGAGAAGGTGCGTTTATATCTATTATTTTGTATCTATGTGAACATGATGTAAACAAACTTGGCCATGTTTCTATGGCAACGGCCACTCCAGTTAAGTTTTAACGTCACATACTGTTTTCCTCACGTGGATTTTTTGAGATTTATTCATACTATTATAAAATATTGGACTACAATAAGGCATTCAATGTTATTCAGATTTTTGACGTATATTTTTGTGCTACGTAAGAAATGCGGAAAAAATAATTATGCAACTACCCTATTGGTCTCCACATGTTATCGGGGTGAGATGGTTTAGGTGTTTTCGTATCTTTTTTGTAAGAAATTAAATAATGCCAACATTTTGGGTTGACGGTAAAATTTTGTTTTCTTTTTCGTTTTCGTTACGTTTCAAGTTTCTGCAAGTTGCTATCCAAAAATCAGCAAATTAAAAAGGCGATGAAATGGGTTACGTCCTTAAGCGAGACTATAATCAAATAACAAACAAGAAGGCCATTGTAAGCGTTTGTGCGTGCGGCAGGCAATCCATCAATCACGTTGTGCTCCAGCTCATGGCGGTTATACCTTTATGTAATATACATGACTATGTTCTATAACCTCACATATTCTTGAAGAAGATCCACTCTCATATTCCCAACCGAGACACACAACGACTGAAGAGCCCCCACTGTCAACTTTAAGATATTATCAGCATTTATGTACGCCATTTTTGATTTATTTATTTTTTCTTTATTATTCGCAATAACGACAGTTCAGTTGGAACTCATCTTTCAGGTCACAAATAGGTCACCCCTAGGACGCTTAGTTTTCTTGACTGGGAAAATGTATATAAAAAGCAGTGTATCGAATTACTGATATTTTATACTTATAGGCTGTCCATTTTAGTGTCCCAATTCTATAGTGAGATTTATGAATTAAACAATTCAACTTACGTCCGAATCTAACTCAATATCTGCTTATTTTAGTAATATAGATTATTATAGAACACTTAAGTCAGCGCATATGTGCTACTTTTATAGCAAAAACTCACGATTTAGAAGCTGTATCGTGACTGCTACACGATTAGACAATCAGTCATCTACACTTTACAGAAAATTTTTCGTTCGATCACGTGATTTGGAAACAGCATGGAAACTCAGTCGCACTTTCGGGCAATGTGGCGATCGATGCGCTTGTTTCGCAGTCGTGCGTCCGCGTGTGAAGAATGCAATATCATAGGAATTAGTGGCGTGAATTCTTTTTTTTACTTCAAGCCATAATAGACAGAAAGTGTTTTTCAAATAATCTTTTTTTGGTTGTAGTCAAATAAATTCAAAATTGACCTGGCTGAAATACATTACTTGTGGGTTGGGAGAGATTAAAATTAGATAAAGAGAAGTAATAATCAGTGTCATTTATATGTGAAATTGCGAGAAAATTGTTTTCATTAGCTTAAGTAAACGATTCAACTTGTTATAATATGTATGTAGTAGTACAGTAGAGAATAAACGCTGTCGAACATTTTCTTAATCCAATTAATGCTGCCTTTCCCTTTTCTCATATTATTCTTATTATTTAAATACCTATAGCCTCTATATATATATACATAATATATTCCAACTTCCGAAAGTTTCATAATTAAAATTACCTTCAAAATGTTAAATTACAATTTTAACCTTGCGTTATCTTGCCATGATGCTTCTCATGTCTGTAGAACATTTTTGAATTTTGGTCTTGAATAGATTAGTAGACTTATAAAGATAATAATAAGGTACGGTTACAGTTTAGCGACTGATTGCTTCAGATAATTCTCGATGTTGCTTGAATGATTAATTGATTCTGAGGATTGCAGATGTCCCAATGGTTAAGGCTGACAGAGCTATATAATAGTTAGTTGCTTGATGAAGTCGTGATCACACTCGATAGAAGTGTAACTTATTAATAACTTACTGTATAAATATCTGAAAGCATATAGTATAGACAATATATTAATATATTGTCTATACGTTTTTTTCTATAGGTACATACAATATGCGAGAAGTGTTAATAATTTACACGTTTTTATTTTCTACACTAGTGCGTATCCTTTTCGAAAAGTTTGTTTTCATATAGTTAAATTAACGCTCTAATAAATTGTAGATTTGGTTTTTTAATTTAATTATTCGTTTAAAAAATACACGAGTTTTTAATAAACTAATGTCCGCTTAGTGTGATCTTTTAGAGGCGAGTAAATGTATACAGGGTGAATTTTAAGTTGATGCTTTTTTTTACAGCGTGTAAAAATCAAATAGACGAGCAAATATTTCAAATAGTTTTTTTATCAAAACTCAAAAATAAGAGAGAAACAGCCTTTCGAAGTTTAAATAAATTTTATTAAATTTTCTTTAATTTTGAGGTCGGTCCTGGGGTTATATTATGTTACTATGGAAATAAGTTGTTATTATCAAGTATTTACAGAAATTGTTCGAAGTTGTCCATAGTAACATAATATAACTCCAGGACCGACCTCAAAATTAAAGAAAATTTAATAAAATTTATTTAAACTTCGAAAGGCTGTTTCTCTCTTATTTTTGAGTTTTGATAAAAAAACTATTTGAAATATTTGCTCGTCTATTTGATTTTTACACGCTGTAAAAAAAAAGCATCAACTTAAAACTCACCCTGTATACAAACGGACATAGCGTACCGATTTGTGTTTTGTGAATTTTAATCGTTTTAGTGTAGCCAGATCTACGCAGTCAGTGACGTCATGGGATCGTTTTACATATCAAAAGTACTTTTTAACAAACGCGTGACGTCACTTCTGTCATTAATTTCTGTGACAAAAAATTCTGCGCTACCACAAGGTAAGAAGTATCACTTAAAAAAAGTGACGCAAATTGATAATTTTTGTATTCATTTATGGTGGAAGCAAAGATAGTAGATGGTTGAGGTGAAGGGATAAACTGCGTTGGCCATAATCGCTAATTTGATTATAGTTCTTAGCTCTTTTAAGGCTGCAAAAAAAGAAAACTTATGTATTGACCACGCAAAAAAGGCTCATTCGACCAGTTGAGCATGATACGAAAATGGTTAGCTTAGCTGTTTGTACTGTGTAATATATAAATTACACTTCTGACAAACCATACCTATTTTCTAACCGAGTTACATTTTTGTTAAAACTTATTAGAAAATTGGAAAATTACAAAATTATATCCTTCAATCAAATTGCACTTACAATTTAAAAGCAAAAAATATCTTGATAAATTGAATAAAATTATATAATTATGAAAATATTGTAATTCAAATTTCAAGAAATTGACCAATGTGAATGCTATATTAATAAACTTCAAAATAATGCTTAAATCATAATGTTTAAAAATAACTTTTCTAATTTGTAATTTACAAGAAAAGTATACCGAGCTTTTACGCTGTGAGTCATGAAATATAAGCAGAGTGCAAAAATATCCCATTGCGATCAGTTAAAATATATTAATTTGAGTTAATTTAAAATGACTGTGGCGCCAATAAGTTGTGATACAACTTATGTCACATCGAGACGTTATTGACTAATTATTGGTTATTGTTTTGTGCACTAAAAATTTGTCAGATAATATCAAATTTGTTTACTTGATGAGATCGAGAATAATAAATTGCTTAGTAAGTTTTTCCATGATTTCACTCAATTAGAGTCCCTTTTATAAAGTCACGGCTAAATATTGGCCAGCTACTGTTTCTGATATCTTAATTTACGATTATCCGTGTACTTGCAGTGTGCTAGTAAAAAAGGTAAAGTTCTAAAAATAGAAAAATAGCGAGAACAGTAATGTCCAGGAATGTTAATTACAAAGAACAGCTGATGAGTTTGTCACCGTGCCGTGTCGATTTATAGCTGTGTATACTTGAAGTTTATAATATGTACTAAGAATATACACCTACAGCCATTTCGTTTTGGACAATGTTCATTCGGCTTGCATAAAACAGTTCCAAAGAAGGAACGTATATGGATTATTATGAATGTATTTCGAATAACTATGCAAAATGTTATCAATATTAAAAACATATTTTCAACACAACCGACGTTCTTTGCGACGTACGTACATTAGACGCGCAGAAAATCCGGGGCAAATGGCTCTAGTAATGAATATATCAAACTTACAAGGCTGAACATTTTAGAATTGTTAGGTCAATACATCTCAAATATGTGCATAAAATTTAGTCAAGATTGAATAATTATTTGTAAAACGGCAAATATATGTGATGCGAGCATACAAGATAACTCTAACGAAATCTAGTTATTGTAAAATGAAAATTTTGAATCCCCCGGCTTGAATGTGTCTGATATTTTAATAATGTAATATAACAAACATTTAAAAAAAATCATTATAATTGGAATTGTTGTTGAGGATTATGGAGTAAAAACCTTCGTTTATTTGTCTAATTTCAAAAAATACTTTTGGATAAGCAGCTTTGCACATGAGACGTTTATATGTTACTGTTGTTTTTATTGATTTTTATTTTTCAGAACAGATGAAAAACCAATTTAAGAATTAAATATGATCTTACTGGTTAAAAAAATAAGGAATTAATTATTATTAGCTCCAATCATACGTTTCACCAAAATCACACTATAGTATTAATATGAAATACGTGTATAAGATGTTTTAATTTCTACAAGCTGCAGAACGTTAGCTATTTAATTGTTAAACATTCATTGTTACAATGCTAAATCAGTAAAATTAATTTTTATCCACCAACACCGTTTGGACTCAAACCAGAATCTTTCCACTTTCGCGGCGGAATGAGTTGTCAGTTACTCTACGGTGCGATATCTAAACAATCAATTCCTCATAATAAAGCAATTGTGACATAAAATCCACTACATATGAGAGCTGATTATTTTTAGCTAGGTACTGCTAGACACGAATCGTCTCCATAGCGAGATAAAAATTAATTTTTTTGATTTAGCATTGTAACAATGAATGTTTAACAATTACGTAGAGTGTGTTTAATAAAAAATAATTGTTATGGTTACGAGTTACGACTGTATAATGTAATGTCAAGTCTATATTAAAACAACTGACAACTTCATTGTTAATACTAAAACATCATCTCTTCTTCTCAGAAACTAAGTTTGTGTGTGTCATCTGTGACAAACTTTTATTTTTCTTAACTTACACAAATTGTGTCGAGTGGGTCTACTACTTGGTATAAACGAACCAACGCCAGCCTCTCTCGACCTTATTGGCTGTTATATAAGAATATGTGTGACGCAGAAATATATATCATTTATACAGGATGATGCGTGGGATTCAGAATAGGTTCAAAATTTTGAAGGCTAGATAGAGAGTGTTGTAGAAATAAAATAGTATTGTCAACGTTGCTGTCATATTAACGAGTTTTCACTCGTATTTTATTAGTGTATTTGCCATATGGTAACATACACTATTGGCGTCGGTCGGATGGCGGGACGTAGGGTCGGACCAAAATTTCTCGACGTTTCATAACCTCCTAAACACTTTGGCACCATTTTTAAAAATGTTTATATATATATTTATATTATATATTTATATACGTATATATATATATATATCTATATATATATATATATATATATATATATATATATATATATATATATATATATATATATATATATATATATATATATATATATATATATATATATATATGTGTGTGTGTGTGTGTGTACGCGCGATAACTTTCGAAAGAATTAATTGATTTCAACGAAATTTGGGCCACGTGTTGAAACCCATCACCGCAAGAAGCCTATTTAAAATGGGCCTAATCGGGCTATTTTAATTTTAAGGGTAGTTTTAGGGGTTGAAAACTGTTTTTAGGCCCCAAAATACCGAAAAAATTCTCAGAATCGTTTCAAAATTGAAATTTAACCCTCTGGTAGTGATTAAAAAGTGTCCCCACAATTTTAATAAAATTGGCCTGACAGGACCGGATTTACAAATTTTATGAAAACACTAGTTTGCAGATAGTGACTTATTTATTAAAGGGTGTATTTAATTCGGTGTAGACGTTAGATTGATAATAATATTACAATTAAGAAAAAATGTTATTTTAAGGGGTGTATTAAGGGGTTAAATTTTTTATTTTGCCCAAAAACAAACTAAATTTCACATAATAAAAGTATAAAACCACACGGCCCTATATAAGCAAATACACTATATTGTCGGCAGGGTTTTGGCACTGCGACCCTGGTTTTTTATAACTTCAAATGGAGACAGCTATGTTTCTTCGAGCGAACAAACTGTGTAAAGAGTTGGAAATCCAAAGTTTCATTCAAATGTATATGAACGTATATTACCTGTCTTTAGATACTTGCGACCTTTTGATAGTTTATTGTCTATTATTAACTTTTTTTTGTTTTGCGAGCCTACCGGTTGCCGGGAGAAAGTACAGCCTCTAGGCCCTAGGGCTTATTTTGCTAGCTCCCATCTCTTGTATCACTACATCACAATTCTCGTTCCGTGTACTAACTGGCACAGACCGTGGACTGTGGATGGTTGAGACATTACTGATTTTGAAAATTTAATATTATCATTTTTAAATCCATTTGCGCACTTAATTATTTCATTTAGTATAATAGCTTTTGTCTGCTATAATTGTTAAGAAACATTCATTGTTGTAGCACTATATTAGAAAAATTTATTATTCCAACACGTCACCGTTGGGATTTAAACCCGAAGCTTTCCACTTTCGCGGCGGAATGAGTTATCAACTACTGAAGTACTAAATGAATTCAGCTGGTACGTACTACGTAGCTATAAGCGTATGTAAAATCTACTAATATGAAATAATGGTGTTGATAATTTACCAATATTAAATTGTCGTTTTCCGCATTGAAACAGTTCTAACGAAACAGAAATATTCTGTGACTTAGGACCGTAATAATAATGGAAAGTTCATCTTTGATTCATTCAAGAACCCTCGCTACTGTGAGAGTTAATGTCTAGCTACAGCTAAAAATAATTGGCTCTCGCATGTAGTGAATTTGAGTGGTGTAAATTGCTATATTATGAAGGATTAGAATGTTGAATTGTGTGCACCGTAGAGTAATTGATAACTCATTCCGCCGCGAAAGTGGAAAGATTCGGGTTTAAATCCCGACGGTGACGTGTTGGAATAATATATTTTTCTGATATAGTACTACAACAAGGAATGTTTCTTAACAATTATAGCAGACAAACGCTATTATACTAAATGAATTCAGCTGGTACGTAGCTATAAGCGTATGTAAAATCTACTAATATTAATTATTTCAGTGGGAATATGTAGTCGTTTCACTGCCTTAGCATTTTTATCCTAAATTATTTCATTCACTCAATTTTCACTCATATTTTATTCTCGCAATGAAATTTGTGTTACTCACTTAAGTAATTTTACATAATATGGTCTCTTAGAAATACAGCGTAGCCTTCTGAAAGGTCATAGAGATAAACCATTCATACTTTATTATAATTTATAACAAACGTGAAAAAATTGAGTTTTAGCGCCGCGGTATTAGCGCTTGAAAAAGAACCAAATATAAATACAGAATAAAAAAATACATTGAAACAAAAAATACTATAAAAAAAACCCGGGTCGCAGTGCCAAAACCCTGCCGACAATATAGTGTATTTGCTTGTATAGGACCGTGTGGTTTTATTCTTTTATTATGTGAAATTAAGTTTGTTTTTGGGCAAAAAAAAAATTTAACCCCTTAATACACCCCTTAAAATAACATTTTTTTTCTTAATTGTAATATTATTACCAATCTAACGTCTACACCGAATTAAATACACCCTTCAATAAATAAGTTACTATCTGCAAACTAGTGTTTTCATAAAATATGTAAATCCGGTCCTGTCGGGCCGATTTTATTAAAATTGTGGGGACACTTTTTAATCACTACCAGAGGCTTAAATTTCAATTTTGAAACGATTCGGAGAATTTTTTCGGTATTTTGGGGCCCAAAAACAGTTTTCAACCCCTAAAAACTACCCTTAAAATAGCCCGATTAGGCCCATTTTAAATAGGCTTCTTGCGGTGATGGATTTCAACACGTGGCCCAAATTTCGTTGAAATCAATTAACTCTTTCGAAAGTTATCACGCGTACACATATATATATATATATATACGTATATAAATATATATATATATATATATATACATATATATATAAACATTTTTAAAAATGGTGCCAAAGTGTTTAGGAGGTTATGAAACGTCGAGAAATTTTGGTCCGACCCCTAGGTCCCGCCATCCGACCGACGCCAATAGTGTATGTTGCCATATGGCAAATACACTAATAAATTGTGACGAAGCGCTCATTCAACGTTACGGAACGTCCTCAATAAAGATAAACCCCTATCTCCGCGACAAGCTCACCATAACCAACGATGATCTACAAACGAACAGTCTGTTGAGATCAGTGGAATGAGGAAGGGAAATTTTAACAATGTCACACATACATTATTTTCTAGTGAAAAAAAATGCTACTCTCTTATTCTTTGTACTTTTGATTTCTGAGTCAAAAGAGCACAGTTATCAAATGATATAGATGTAACGAGAATGGAATCAATTATGTTATCCTGTTTTTCTTGAAATACTACATTTTTTAAAAAAATTGTTTTATATTGTTTGTATTTATGTTGTCTTTAAATTTACATTTTACAAATGTCATCTTTTTATCTAGCTACGGTGAAGCCATATATGGTTATATTGTGTTTCACGTGTCTGTATGTAAGTATGTTTTTTGTAATACGTTCGCTTTTGTATGCCAACGAGCTAAAAAAAAGTATTTTAGCACACCCCTCTATGATTTTAAAACAAGTTGACGATCTTTTTTTTCATGTCACAACTCGTACATAAAATGATTCTAAATACATAAATTACGATTTCGTTCACTAGGGTCGCAAATAAGCGAAAGTGGCGCCTTCCTACGCGATGATAGTAAACTATGTTTGGCAATTCGCCTAGCCTACAATGTCCATTTACGTTGTTTTTGTAAGTATTTTTTTTTACCCAAACAATATTAAATTGCTTGTCCTAATCAAGAGGTTTTAACTTTGGGCCCAATTTGATTTTTTCAGAAATTTTATTAGGTTGTCAAAAACATAAATAAAGAACAATTTTTAATAATATCAGTAAAAAAATTAAATTATAAAAAAAAATACAAAAAGGAAAAATTGAAAAAATTTAATAAACGATAATAAAGGTAACAGAAAAAAGGAAAGGAAAGAAAAAACTGATAGTTATTTCTTTATTAAATTAAATTAATTAAGAAAACAAAACAACATATTTATAAGGAGGTACAAGACCTAAATGAAAACGATGTAAACATCATGTAATTTGAGGATCACTCAAGATATATCTACATAATATTTATTGTCTAAAATTTCAGCGTTTAGATGACATGTGAAGTTCGAATTAACTTTTTATAAATACTAATTAAATTACATTTTTTCTTTACTTTCATGATGAATTTTAACTTTTTATTTAATAATATTGTAAACTCAAAAATATATAAATATCGATTTCTAATTTTGAAAATTTTTACGTGTTACCAACTTTAGCTAACCTAGTGAGAATCCAGAATAAAACTAATATACTGTCATGTTTGTATTGTTTTGGTCATTATTATTTAAGTCCGTGACTGTACCAATAGATGGTAGCAGTTGTGATTAAAGACGTTCCCGTAGCATAACGTTGAGAATATTTAGATAATACTTTGTCAACACAATGAGAAAGTCGACCGGGGATGCCCCGTGTCTAGTCTTACGCTGTATTTTCAGTTTTTTTCATATTTATTTATAGTTGTATGTATATGTGAGCTGATTTAATTGTAAACTGAATATAGAAATTTGAAATTATGGGGATATTTCAAGAAGAAGGAATATTTGAAAGTTTAATCCCTGAGGAGGTGTTGAAAAATTATTTTCCCCCGAAATCAATTGCGTTATAAATACGAAATTGGCATGAGTCATTTTCTGCAAATTCGCGTTCTAAGTGGCGAAAACTTTCCTGAAGGGTACGTATTTATTTGAAACTGTTTAATTTAGAAACGTGAAACCCGAAAAAATTAGGAAATGTGTTCGACGGTTATTTTAATTAAATTGCGATCCTTAGTAGTTGAAGTTCAAGAAAAAACTTTTTTTTAAATATACAACTTTTGGCGTCTACACCGATTAGTGTAATTAAACAAGATTATATATAAATGTAATATAAAATAAACTGCAAAATTAAATTGAAAAGATTACCGCTACACGTAACATTGGAATACAACATGAATAGGCAATAGGACTTATGTTAGATGACACGGACCATGGAGATGTAGTGGACTTGATTCCACAGAACAAACGTACAAGAGAGCCAGGAACACGGACGGCCGGGACAGGAAAAGAAAAGACTTCGTGGCATAATATCGATTGAAGAAATACTGATTACGTAAAATTATACTTTATCATTAATAAAAATGTTTCATGTAATTTCCCGAGTTTAAAATTCTTTCAACATTTATCAATATTTTATTGAGAACAAACGTGTGTGCTATATATATATATATATATACTAGCCGCTATCCGCGGTTTCACACAATAGGTGTGTTTGGTACATTAGTAAGTGTAGTTAATTGTGTTATAAAGAGAGTGGAGGGACAGAGAGAGATTGTAGGTTGAGCGTCTATAATCTACAATCTCTCTCTTCACTCTTTTTAAGACCGTTAACGACAGAACGTACAAGGCTAGGACAATTTGATTCGATTTCAAGTGAGGAACTGATTCGACAGTTTATTGTGATGAATAATTGGAGAAAGTCATGGAAAATCCTCAACTAAGGCGTCGATGGCAAAATTAAAATTTGAAGTATCACGACACTCTTCTGTTAATCTTAACTTGTGTGTTTGGTCGGCCCTAATGCTGATGTATTTAGTTCAATTTAGTCAACGTTTCTGATTGGAGATTGCTTTATACATATTCATTTTGTCACTCTCTTCTTCCCTGATAAAATAATAAGAACAGCGCAATCTCATACGTCATTAATTTATTGTTGTTATATATTTTTAATTAAGTTTTCTCCGAACAAAATTTACAATTTTCTTTTCAGATGAAATCAACTTATAATTTTATATTCCAGCTTTTTATGACTAGTTAATATATATTATATATCTAAACTGGAATTTATTAGCAAATGGCGAAGTTGCCAGGTTAATCTGTTTTATAGATTTATTTGCCTATATACATATATTACAATGGAAGGAACTTCTTTTCAGTGCCTACATTTAATGTTCTGTTTTAATTTAAAGCTATTTTTACAAATGTTTTAATATTATTTTTTAAATTTGGAGCTATTTTTACTCACTTTTTAATGTTTTGTTTTAATTTAAAGCTATTTTTAGAATTTTTTTATAAAATCTCCTAGAATTACTTTATAAAGGGGGTATTCTCATGTGACCTCTTCGAAAAATCGATTTTTTTTCATATTTCAATAGTAAAACCTATCGAAAATATGCTGTGAAAAATAGAGATCGAAATTCCTAGTTTTAAATAAGTTACAATTCATAGTCGCCGACGCGCCGTAAGCGAATTGTCAGGCTCTTGAAACCTTAAACGCATTTTTCTGGAAACATTATTTTCTAAAACTGTCATGGTCCTAAAAAAAAAAGTATTCAACCGATTGCTTTGAAATTTATATATGTTCTTCTACTCATTAATGGTGATCGGCCGTACCAAAATTGCTTATTTTCGAAAATATTTTCTAATTTTTTTAAACGATTTTTAACAAAAAAATTAACAAAAAACACAAACTTTTTTTCTACAGTCCGCCATTTTTTTGTTTTTCAATGAAATTGATTAATTTTGGTAGGACCAATAGCGACATACCTACTGAACAATGATCCATTCGATTTTTTTATTTCAGACATGAACAGCCGCTATTACCATGACCAGTGACACTCTTTTTTTTTAGTGTCTAATTTATTTAAAAAAAATATATATAAAAAATGTAAAATAAGAGAAACATTTTTTTTTATAGTTTAAGATACAGATAAAAACAAATAAAAAATTAAAATGATTGAATGTTACTGCGTCGTCTAAAAAAAATTCCCTAAAAAGAGGTAAAATTTATGCGTTCACATGAGAATACCCCCTTAATTCACGTCATATTAAGAGTGTACTGCTCACTCTTGAATGAAAAAATGTCATGCATTTTATGCGAAAATGAATCAAAAATACCATACAACTTTTGTAAAGGTCTTTTAATAGTAGCTATAATCGTTTTTTTTTTTGACCAGTACTATCACCTTTTAAAAATAAAATAACTAGACCGAAAACACCCTGTATAGGCAAAGACACTAATAAAAACCAAAGTTTAGTTTCTGCGTTGAAAAGTCTAGACAATTATTTTGCTATAATGATAGTCGCTGTGTTCTGTTTTTAGATTGAAAGCAAGTTATAAAGTAGTCTGCAGACACAATATTTGTATTTCATAATGAAGTTGTGACACAGTTGACAGATTTCAACAGAACTTTATAATTTCCAGGTGAATTATTTTGCAAGTTATGTAGATATTCGACATGTCTATGGCTGTAACTTTAAGGGGGAATAGTTAATGTTGTTGTATATCAGACATAGATAACAAGTTGTCAATTAGTACGTATTCAAGCGACTACAGAATGTTCGATGAAGCATTCAACCGTGTTCTTAATAAGCAATATGTTCATATAACTTTTCATATCTATATCTGAAATAAAACAAGTCGTGAGATGGGTCGTATATTAGAACTCTATAAGTGCGACCCTTAAGGTCCACACGACCAACTTCCCAGTATGATTTTAACAAATTAAGTCCGTTAAATCTTTTTCAAAAAATTCTATAATATACTTTATTCCAATCCTCTCTGTTACAAAAAACGGTTGGACCGTTTTTGACAGAGAAATTCTAATCATATAGATTAGCATCCTAAAAAGTCAATAACATTTTTTATTCGAGAGATTTCTTGTAAAATCAACTTTCTTGTAGTATTTTTGTACTTATAAGAAGAAAAGCGACTGGACCGTAAAGTTTTTTTCAAAAAAATATTGAGTACACTTTTTAGTGTATTTGCCATATGGCAACATACACTATTGGCGTCGGTCGGATGGCGGGACCTAGGGGTCGGACCAAAATTTCTCGACGTTTCATAACCCCCTAAATACTTTGGCACTATTTTTAAAAATGTTTATATATATATATGTATATATATATTTATATATATATATATATATATATATATATATATATATATATATATATATATTTATATATATATATATATATATATATATATATATATATATATATTTATATATATATATATATATATATATATGTACGCGCAATAACTTTCGAAAGAGTTAATTGATTTCAACGAAATTTGGCCCACGTGTTGAAGTCCATCACCGCAAGAAGCCTATTTAAAATGGACCTTATCGGGCTATTTTAAGGGTAGTTTTTAGGGGTTGAAAACTGTTTTTGGACCCCAAAATACCGAAGAAATTCTCCGAATCGTTTCAAAATTGAAATTTAACCCTCAGGTAGTAATTAAAAAGTGTCCCCAAAATTTTAATAAAATCGGCCCGACAGGACCGGATTTACAAATTTTATGAAAACACTAGTTTGCAGATAGTGACTTATTTATTGAAGGGTGTATTTAATTCGGTGTAGACGTTAGATTGATAATAATATTACAATTAAGAAAAAAATGTTATTTTAAGGGGTGTATTAAGGGGTTAAATTTTTTATTTTGCCCAAAAACAAACTTAATTTCACATAATAAAAGTATAAAACCACACGGCCCTATACAAGCAAATACACTATATTGTCGGCAGGGTTTTGGCACTGCGACCCGGGTTTTTTGCAGTATTTTTGTTTAAACAAAAGTTTTAACAAAAAAAAACGGTCGGTTCAATTTTGAAAACATTTTTTTCGGATCATATTGACGTTAATACGTTTTGATTAGCAGCCTAAAAAGTCGATATCATTTTTTTGTCGTGAATTTTCAATCTTACAAACAAATTAATGATGCCATTTTGTAGAACACTAAATTTTCTACAAAAAAGTTTATAATCATATTTTTCGTATCGTGAAATACATGACATGTATAGGTAACTATAAAACCATTAAAAAATAATTATTCGCCCAGCGTGGGACTTCCTAGGTCAACGGGACCTAACTTAAGGGGGTCTTCTAAAATATATGTGAAGTTACATGTTATATGTAAAAGAAAAATGCTATTTTGAATATTTGAACTTCAATTGCGCCTGACGGAGACAGGCCTAACCCACTAGTATATACATAAAATAGTATACACAGTGTCTAATTTTAATGTACCTACATATATTACATATGCGTATCTACGCTTTTAAAAAAAATGTATCTTCTCCAGGTTCATGTCTGCATCATGCTACTCGGCAGCCAATATGTTCAACAAGTTGCCCGAGGAAATCAAAAATATCCGTCACATAAATATTCTCAAAAATAAATTGAAAACATTTCTTTTAAACAAAGCATTTTACAATGTAAAAGATTTTTATAACTTTTAGTTTTTAATTATTTAATGACTTATTGTTGAGTTCTTCATACACTATAATCATCTATAGATGGATGATAGTAACTGTATCTATCTCTCTATTGTTTTTCCATAAAAAGAAAGTTTGGTTACATAATTAAATTCAGATGTTTCCCATCTGCCAGACATCTTAAGACGGCTCACATTTTTTTGATTATTTCATGAACTATTCAGCATACTCTCAAATTTGTTACTGTCAGTATTGTTAAGCATTACATTCTCTACAATTTTTATTTACGACTTTTTTTCAAACTACAATATTTGACTGATACTTTACAGGCGACAGCTAGTCAAACAATAATATCTACAAAACAACTAAAAATTGTAAAGAATTTAATGTGCTACAACTTAGTTTACAACAAAATTACACATTTTTATATCCGACAAATAGGTAGTTAACGAGAAATTAAAAATATTTTTTTCGTAAGATTTGATAGTCTATAGCTCATAAACTATAAAACGGAAATTGTGAAATAGATTGTAGATAATTTAGAGTTCTACAAGACTGCTATTTAATATTGTAATGTGTAGTCAGTACTTATAGGAATAATTTTCAAAAAGTGCTTTGGTAATTTTTACGTGCGTCGTGCGGTAACTCTTAAACAGCTAGTTGTACAAAATTCACTTTGGGAAGAACTTTTGTGGACAATTTACTGCTGAATAAAAAAGGTCTTCTCTATTGTTGTTGTAGCATTAATGGTTCACGAAATATTTTATTTCAAAGTCTGCGCAAAATAAGCGCGTAGCGCACACCCCTTCAAATCTTTCCAACTTGGCGCAACATTTAATAAAAAATAGACACGCGATTTTTGCATTAACCCATTGATTGGACTATAATAACAATATCACTGTGTGTAAATGTGTTGTAGATAATATATATGATATATATATTAAATGTAATTATCAGTTACTCATGTGTCGGACACATAAGGTAGCCAGTTGTGTGAAGTTAGGTGCAGTCGGTTTGTCAGACGCTTCGTACAAGTTTGTCGGTGTCACGTTAACACACAAAGTTTGGCCGTCACGTTTGTTAATCCGTTATAATATGATTAATTAAGTTGACTGTGAACTATGTCGCCCCTGTAGCCCCTCCAATATTATTCACTCACTCACTCAACTCACCTACCCACTTATTTATGTGTTTCGTCTGTTTGTCTACTTATATATGTGCTGAGACCGTGTTGAAAAATTTTGAAAAAAAAAACTTTTTAATCTTTTCAATTTTTTAAAATAGAAGAATTAATTAGTTTTCTTTTCTTTTAATTTTCGATTGAATGGAAATTACGGTGGTCACAAACCAGAGCTGTTGATATCATTACATGCTTTTAAGTTTCAAAATCTGTAATAGTAGCTTGTGTACTAGAACGTGAATGTACGGGTTATGTTAAAACGAACAGCCAGCGAGTTTTAACGGTCATACGAGTTCATAATAACATTATATTCGAGATACATACTACATTTTTTTCACGTACCTCATAAAATAGCTGATTTTCACTAATAAATATATCTGACAGCTGTTACATTTTGTGTGCGCCAATATATTGCTTCATTTGTTTACGAAACATGTGCCTGCTTTGATTCGCATGCTATCTTTGTTCATCTTATAGAATTTAACGGTAACTGACAAGGTGCTTTTGGATGTTACTGTTGAATTTATAAGAGCGCATTTATTTATTTTTTTATTTATTACAAAACTTTAATATAGACGTGCTCTTATTTTTAACCGACTTCAAAAAATGAAGTTAATCAATTCGACGCGTATTAAAAAAATTGTTTTTTGTGTATGTTTCACGATAGCTCCGCCAGTTGTGAACCGATTTGAAAAATTTGACGCCATTTTGTTTAGAATGTTATCGGATTGGTACCATATAATTTTTCTTAAAATCGGTTCATCTGTTTCTAAATGGCTTCTAAAAAAACTATTTTTTATATGTATGCTACCTTGTATCTTCAGCATTTGTGGACTGATTTTCATAATTCTTTTTCTATTTAATAGAGCATACCTTTAGGGTGATCCCACATACATATTATTTAGTGTTTATGTATGTTCTACGATATCACCACGGTAACTGCCTATATTGACATTTTATAATTTATAAACATTTCGTAATTGCTTTGTTTATAAATTATAAAAATGTGAGAAACCAAATACACTAAAAAAAAAACTTTTCAGGAAAAATATTAGCTTCCTTCAAAAAAGCCACTAAAAAAAGGAAAATAATGAAATTTTCAGATCGGAGCCGAAAAGTAGAAATGTAAAAAGTTATAGTAATTGGTTCCAACCAAAAAATTTCATTATTTCCCTCTCTTTAGTGACTTTTTAAAATGAGGTGATATTTTAATAAAAGTTTTTTTATTTAATGAATAGTTTGTATTAAATAACTGAAATTATTTTCCTATTGCAATAAGATTTTCCCTGCCGCGCGATTCAGCGGCGAATGAAATTTACAAAGTTTGTTTATTTTAATGAATTTCTGCATCGATGCAGAAATATAATCAGACTCTGCGTAGGTAATGCATCAGATAAAGTTTTAATGTTTTTCTTCAAAACTTCTCTTCAATGCGGCTTACTTAACAAATTGAATGTTTGCTATTTCACGCATTAAAAATATATGTTCGTTGCTATCATACAGTCGGAGAATTCCATCAATGCAATTATAAATTACTGTAGTTTAATATAGAATTTTTAAATTAGATTGTAGGTATTCAATAAAAGGAAAAAACTTAGACCGCAGTGCGAACTCCTGCCGACAAAATAGCGTATTTGCTTGCTTATATATGCATTATTGACTGTAGCGTTTAAATGTATTTTTATGTGAACCCCAATTTGTTAATTTTCAAAATAAGGAATTTGACTTCTTCCGAGGTATATGGAAAATAAGTTTTGGAATTATTTTAAAATTTTTTACTATCCTTGTCGGTGACCCAGGTTCCTGAAAATTTATACGGTGCTATTGGTGGTCCAGCACACCTTTCTCAAATTTGCAACCTCTTCGCTCAAATAGTGATTTCACAACTATTTTAATTAACTTCATTACACGATATCTGCTACATAAAAGAGGGTACTTAATAATTACTACTAACCAGAATAAATTGTTGTTCGAATTATCAAAGAAAATATTACATTGTGTTATAGATTCGAAATATCGAGAAATTCGAATTATCTGAGTTTGAATTGACGAAACTTCAGTTTCTATTATAATACATATTTATTTGCATTGCCAAAAAAATGGATTTAAAACGTCAATAGATTTAATTACATCAAATCACAAAGATCATTAGGCACATAAAAAAATATTGTTTTAATTCTTTTTGGAAATTCTTCAAATTCCTTACTTTTTAATCATTTCAGGCAGCCTTCCATAAATTTTGTACCCTATATGCGTAGGGAAATTTTCATAAAATGCAGTTTTATATTTTATTGCAACATTACTGTTGGGTCGTGTATTATAGTGTCTCAAATTGTAATCCTTATTAACAAAGTAATTTAATTTGCAGTTCATAGCCAAAAATTCCGTAGTATTAGTAGTATTTTTTCAAAAAGTGAGCGGAAAGTTATGTAGTTTTAAGGAGCTGATTTATTAGGTACAACAATATGACCAGGAAACTTAATAAATATGTATGAAAGACAGTATTAGAGCGAGCGAGCGAGTTTATCATGTTGGACGCGGGAAATTAGATGTGCGTGGTTATTTGGGGATACTGCAAGGTGAGGGAGTGGTGGTGGTGGTTCTAGGACAATAGACCTGAACTTCACTTTAATATAACTGCCACGAGTTGACGTAACCACACTCGTAAAATCGTGCCGTTGCGTTGTGACCTTTGTCTCTAAACTAGACATTTGATTACTATGTTATTATGGTGTGGTATACTAAACTACGTGTAAAAATAACATTCTACTCAGTTTCGAAGCTTCTTCATAATACTGATGGTGATAGGTATATTTTTATTTTTGTTATAAAACATATTTCTGTTTTCAACAGTTAATAAAAAAGACAAAAACAAACTATGTTACTAGTGATTTATTTTATTCGAATATGAATCCGTATATATTGCGATCTTTTGATTACAGATTACAATTTGACAATAAAAATTGGGCTAATGAAAGTCGGAATTTGATTTAAATAATTACAATTTAATTAAAATATAGTAACATTTAATTATGCTTGGCTATTGATTGCAAAAATTTAGTATTTTTAAAAGTTAATTGTAAAAATATTAGAAGTTAATTGCAGTGCTGACCTTAATTATCGTAGAGCTACAATCATTTAGTGCAAGTTTATTCAGTAACCGTTTTTGATTGTAGTATTAAAGTAAATATAATAAGACCCAAGAAGTGGCTTGGAATAAAAAAAAAAAACAAAATTACATTTTTTACGACCAATCAAAACTGTCGATCCCTGATTTAAGGTATAAGTAATAAAAAAAAATAGGAAAGCAAATTTAGATGGTCAATTGAAAATGTTTAAGATAAATTAAGTTGATCTTGGCAAATTTGTTATCGTAAATATAACTATTTTTTTAATAAAAGTGATTAAACTTTTACTATTAATCATTACTAAAATGAATAATTTTTTCTAGGATGATTTACTAGTTTACCTATTCAATAATATGGCTGATGCTTAACACTATCGTATAAAATGTAACTTTGTGCCGGTAAGATCTCAAATACTAAATTAGTAAACTATTGTCTATATCGCCTTAAACAGTACTAATAGTTATCTATCATTTGCAGATAAAACCATCCTTCAAATATTCTTTGAGAGTTTACTATTATACATAATATGACTACGAGTATGTACGGGTATCTGGAATATCGTATCTTTAAGGTGATTGTTTACCAGCTGTTCAATTTGCCCCTTTTTCGCTCGCATAGCTCTATCATACGAGCAGTGTGTGTGTGTGTATAAAATGTACTTACTCATGTTTTGGAATTCTCTAATTTCTATAAAAAAACTAGCGGACCCGGCGAACTTTGTTCCACCTTATTAATTTCAATTTTTTATTAGGATTTTAATAGTTAGGATTCTTTCATTACTCACTCACTCCGTTCGTTCGCCCCAGTTTATAATTATTTGTTTCAATACTCGCTCGTCACTCTGTTCGTTTGCTCGAGTTTATAATTATTTGTTTCAATACTCGCTCACTCACTCCGTTCGTTTGCTCGAATTTATAATTGTTTGTTTCATTACTCACTCACTCACTCCGTTCGTTCGCTCAAATTTATAATTATTTGTTTCATTACTCACTCACTCACTCCGTTCGTTCGCTCAAATTTATAATTATTTGTTTCATTACTCACTCACTCACTTCGTTCGTTCGCTCGAATCTATAATTAGTTGTTTCATTACTCACTCCGTTCGTTCGCTCGAATTTATAATTATTTATTTCATTACTTACTCACTCACTTCGTTCGTTCGCTCGAATTTATAATTATTTGTATGATATATACCGGTAAAGTTGTTGTCGGGACCTCACAACACGTGTTGATTTATATCTGATTTCTTGATCAATTAGAAGTGAAAAATGTCTTTATTAATTATTTATAAAATGTAAATAAATAATAATAGCACTAAGAAATAATGATAAATTCACTATGAGAATAAAATTAACTTGAGAGTTGCACTGAAAAATTAAAATGATACGTATAACAGTCACTGCTACGATCGAGACACAAATAAAACAAAAAAAAAAAAAATGGACGAAAACTGTATAGTGAGTGAGAGAAAGGAAGCCGGCTTCGTTCTCACCCCTACTCCATGATGTTTGCTGGTTGAAAAGTGACAACGAGAGACACCTGGCGCGGATAACTGATTGGTTGATAGAACTATACATGAAAATTATAGTATACTACAATTATTATATTCGATTGCTATCTTGTGGATCTGTGGATGGAACAGAATAATATAAAAATCGCGATTAAAAATCAGGGGTTGATCGTATAAGGGTGAAAATTTAGAATTAAATTAAATTTTCTGAAATTTTAAGCAGCAAGCCAAATTTTATTCAGCTTAATACTTAATCACAGCTAATAAAGCACGAAAAAAGCGAATTTTGCTACCATATTTCGAAACTTCTCTAGAGGGATTATTTTATCATTACTTTTTTTTATGTATATTTGCAATTCGGAATAAATTCTTTATTATTATTGTTAAAGTGATCAGTATTAATTTAAGACATCACTCTGTTATCCAATGAATGCTTATTTCTATTTCATACTTTCTCATATAGCTAAAAAAATACTTATTCACAGTAAATTAATTCTTTGTTTAATTTGTATTATTTACATGCATTAATATCCGCCTTAATAAAAATAGAAATGTCTACTAGTACCGTTGCAAATCAAGTAGACTTTTGTTTACTACTGAAAGTATGATTATGACTAGCTTACGTAAATAGAAATGTGAATAAATAACAGAACACTGATTTTAGAGGGTTGTTGTTGAATAAAACGTTGACCTAACGACACTTTTTTTATGTATATATTCTTAGCCCAAACCAAACGTATCGTGAAATAACTCAGAACAGTCATTATGACGATAGCATAAAGGCGTTACTTTCAAAACATCCCTATATTAACCAAATACACGAATCTTTTCAAAAAATAGCGTTAGATTCCTCCGGGCATGAAGCCATATTGGAAATAGCTGGTAACGAGAAAGCAGATAGTGCAGCTAATATCTATCAACATCTTCCAAGACAAAGGGCAAAGATGCTGCAATAAATGTAAAAACGAATATAAAATTTCAAACGGAATGGACAGCAGTTAACAACAATTAGCTATGAGAAATCAAGGAAGCCATAAAATCTCGCAAATACAACACTAACAGACGGGACAACTGTATTGACTTACGTCTAAGAACCGGTCAAACCAAACAAACGCATAAATATATCCTTGGAAGAACGGAACAAGAACAATGTGAAGGTGCATGCCACGTATCCATCACGGTGAAACACATCTGAAAAGAATGCAGAAAATATGAAACGCAAAGAACAGAAAATAAAATTCCTACAGGAAGCTATTGGCAGTGACGAATTCACCATAATGGAGTACCTGAAAGAAATCAATTATTATAATGATATATATTATATTATAATAATGTATATTACCTTACCTGACTTACTTAGCCGAGAAAAAATGTAACGTGTCACGAAAAACCGTAAGACAAAAATGTAACGTGTCACGAAAAACCGTAAGACGTACTGGTACACGGTGATACCGGGTGTTTTTAGATAATACCGGGTGTTTTTAGATTATACCGGGTGTTTTTAGATTATACCGGGTGTTTTTAGATTATACCGGGTGTTTTTAGATTATACCGGGTGTTTTTAGATTATACTGGGTGTTTTTAGATTATACCGGGTGTTTTTAAATTATACCGGGTGTTTTTAGATTATACCGGGTGTTTTGGAACGAAGTTCCTTATCGCGGGTTGGCGAGGGGACCTAGCCGAGAACAAATGTAACGCGTCACGAAAAAGCGTAAGACGTTTTTCGTAACGCGTTTTATATATGAGTGTATGTATATTATGTATGCGTATTAATTATGCCAACCCTGCATACGAAAGGGACTTCGTTCCAAACGCATGTCCCGCGACACGTTCCAAGTTTTTTTATTATAAGGCGTGACCCGCGTGACCGCAGGCGTTAATATATATTTTATTTTATTTATTATATGCCAAATTTCAATATTTTTTATATCTGGATTGATCATGTCGCCCAATTGGTTGTTTTTTTTTCTCTCTAAAATAAAAAGTATGTATTTTTTGTGCAGACCATACTTGCGGCTTTTTATTTCTGGTAATAAAATGACTCGTGTGAAATCGCTCGAGTATAGTAACTAACGGAATAAATTACACTGGATAGCACGAGTAGGTATCTACATTTTTGCATTTTTCTATAACAATACAAGACATGTGTATATATGCAAGTCTCCATTCTGTAAACAGTTCACAAGCAATGTTGCAACTCAATGCACGACCGAATCTATGTGGAGGTAAGTACACATGTAGAGCAATTGCAATATGCAGCAAAGCTTTATCCCATCGCATCGCTAAAGCGCTATCGCAACCGCCCGTTATGTAGTCCTACAGCGCTGTTAATGGGGCTGGGTGAATATAATATGGGTTCACACGCGAGTGGTAATACGTCTACGGTAGTGTTATCTGTTAAAATTGATAAAAACTTGGTGACGAAATGCTCCGCGCATTTGTAGCGCTATTCTAGTGAACAGAAAAGCATTGCGATAATTAGTTCCTAATTAATATTGAAAATATCGCTACAGTTGGTAAAGTTGTCGTTTCACAAAATTAGCTTTAAGATATTAGATGTTTTACTTTTGCTGTAGCGATGTTTTAAATGCTGAAATGTCTGTTACGATATGCAGTTCAAACAGATTTCTGTAAATGCCTTGAGAACATCGATTGGAAAAAGTGTTATCGCTGTTGTGCTGTAGAACCAAAAAAACAAAAAACAAAAAAATGATAAAAATAACTTTCTGCATGGTCCATTATTTTTCACTTTTTTCAAAATATTGTATAAGCTGTAAAAAATTCAGGTTTGTTGTCTTATTAGGCGAGCACTCATCTTTACAATGTTTTATAAATTTTAATTCTAATGACTATTTGGTACAGTTTTATTCAGACCAAAAAGCTCTTTTTTTTAGAAGTCGAGCGCATATGTTTCAGACACATTGGCAGAACCTTATTATTAAAATGGTTGTGAATTGTGTAGAATTAGTTATTGGGAAATATTTAAATTTCCACTCAGTTTTATGATAAAAAAGATTATTGATCAATGTGAAAGCTGATAAAATTAATATAAATTGTTTTTTTCACATTTAAGACGAAGAGATCCCATTACTCTTTTATGAATACTGGTATTGATAATAATATTGTACAATCCCTGCTCGAACAACATTCAAGAAATACTTTACCATGCTAAGATTGTATTGTTGACGTATAAAGTACACTTACATTTGCTAGCATATACACAGCTACTTACCCGTTGCCGCTATGTACAAGCGCATGCGCTCTGTTTACACATCTTTTTTGAATTTATTTTCATTGAAAAATATATAAAAAACTAAATCAATAAAATATAAAGAAAATAACTGAGAAAATCTTGTGAGGTGTTTTGTATTTTTTTTTTGTAGAACAGTACCTATATATTATAATGTTAGAGGCTTTCCGTTATAATCTAAGTTTTGAACGTACAAAAGCCTACTGGGCAATACTACTAAAATACTTTATTATTAATTTTAAGAGATAATGTGATGTAAAACATCAAATCGGTGGCAGATTAATTAATTTTTTTATCATTTTTTATTGTCAGTATTTCGAATACGACTCAACACTACTTAATGAAATTTTATTAATTATGGAATAGTATCAATACTCACAATTATCATCGTCTGATTTGCAATTTTTTTAACATACATTACAAATCTCTTTCAAAATAATTAAATGTTTAGTATAAGGTCTCTCAGGTATTTGCAAGACAGAGGATGCTTATTAATTGTAATTAAATGATACTTCTCTATAATCTGTATATATTTCATCATATAGTGTTGAGCCGTATTCGAGACACTGCCAACAAAAAATGACGAAAAAAATGTATCCATCTGCCACCGATTTAATGCTTTTCATCATATTATGTTAAATTCAATGAAAAAAGTGGTATTATCTAGAAGACAATTGTATGGTCCCAGCTTGAATTACTAGGTACTATTGGTTCCACTTGAATACAATATGTGAAAAAATATTTCATTTGTAGTGTTTTAAGTTGTAAGTATGTAACAATAATTAAAATTATATATAATTTTTATTTTTTTATTGTTGTTTGAGAGAATTTATATAATTAGATACAAATCCACATATAAATATAATTAATCATGTTTTCTGTCCAACTTGCCAACGTCAGTCCTAGGGCAGAATCCAGCGTATTGGGGTTGTGATGTGTGTGTGTGTGTACTTGTGTGCATATTGTGTGTGCGTATTTATGTCTGTTGGTAAACGCGCGCGCGGTACATAAGTATGTGTGATCGCAATATGAGATTAGGTATAGTATTGTGATGTGTAGGCGAGCGATTTTGTGTTAACAAGTGTGTAATATGTTTTTCGAAGCTATTGATGCTAGTGATTGATTTAATTTTCAGAGGCAGGCGGTTATATATTTTCGGAGTCAGATAGCTTTAGTGATTTTGGCCGAATGTTTTTGCCTTCTTGGGTACCTGGATATTTTGGTGTAATTTGGATCTTGTTTTCCAGATCTGTAGAAAGAATTGGTGGTAATAGTGAATAAGAATGGTTTTTAGGTAAAGCTGGTGTATATTTAACACCTGGAAGTTGATACAGTTTTGACACATATATAGCCTTTTAAGAATAATTCGGATAAGGATTTTCTTAATGTTTTGGACACAGGCTAGGTTTGTTTTAAAGTACCTCCCCACGCAGTTATACCTTACGTCAGTACTGACTAACAATGTTTCAATGTGGAAAAAAATATAATTGAGCTTTCGTGATCTGTTTGTTAGTGTCTGCATATCCAAGTTCCAATTCAGTCTGTAGTCTACTCTAACGCCATGACATCAAATAGTACTTTTTACATTTGACAGTAGTGTACAGGTTCAGACAAGGTGCAGGTCGTCACATTTATGAAGTCATAGTTGCAGGTGCGTCGGTTGTCCTGTTGACACTATGAGTAATATATTTTATCTTCGTTATGTTCAACGTAGTAGGTTATTGCTAAGCTATCTATATATTTTTATCATTTGTTTCTCTGCTCCCGCTACTCTCTCGTTCCAGGTATGTTAAGAGAAATAGAGTAGTGAGTCATCAGCGTATGATAATATCAGTCTATCAGTTTCCATGTTATACAGGTCACTGACGTACAGTAAACAAAATAGGTCCAAGTACTGTGCCCTGCGGAATTCTGAAAATGATGAAGCGTTCTGAACTCTGCACTGTATCAATTCTGACAGTCTGTGTCCTGTTTGTCAGATAACTTTCAAAGCATTTGAAAGGTATAAGATAGATAAACAGTGATAATATTATCGATTCAGATATTAGTAAGCGTAAAATATTAACCGATTAGTCGACTTCGATGGAAAGTGCCAATTTTTTATTTTTTCTAATTTCGTAATTTCGTTAACAATACTAATACAATACTAGTAAATAAAATTATAATAGGCCACCCGTCTGCAATTTTATTTTGTTGCAGATTTTTCGGATTCTAGACAGCTCAAGCGATAGGTAGTTTCCGGTCCGAATAAGTGCGGAAGTTTTGAAAATTTGGGAATTTGTAGATTTCAATGTTCTGAATGAAATGAGAAAAAAATGCAAAATACGATCGCAATCGCAGAGGCCTTTACATTAGAAATATGATACCAAAACGAGTTTCTTTGAAAAAGCTCTTTCATGTATCTTATACATTGAATATTTGTACAGCTGACTCTTCGACAGTCACATTTTGGTCGTAAAGTTATTTTTTGAACAGGATCGATTTACAATCTACAATGTTTTCACTATTTTTTAAAGGTACATATATACAATTATGAATGTCTACATATATATTATACACCAGGGTGGAGGCACTTAAAGTGTTACAGAGCAATAGCACTTAAACTATTGATGATATCCAAAAATGTTTCAGATGAAAGTTATGTTGTTCTAGAAGGCCGTCATACTGGACCATCCTATTTTTTATTCGCCGGAGGCACTGAAAGTACATCAAGGTCAAATTCACTTTTTAGTGTATTTGCCATATGGCAACATACACTATTGGCGTCGGTCGGATGGCGGGACCTAGGGGTCGCACCAAAATTTCTCGACGTTTCATAACCTCCTAAACACTTTGGCACCATTTTTAAAAATGTTTATATATATATATATGTGTGTGTGCGGGCAATAACTTTGATTTTTACGAAATTTGGCCCACGTGTTGAAATCCATCACCGCAAGAAGCCTATTAAAAATGGACGCAATCGTGCCATCTTAAGGGTAGTTTTTAGGAGTTGAAAAACGTTTTTGGGCCCCAAAATACCGAAAAAATTCTCAGAATCCTTTCAAAATTGACATTTAACCCTCCAGTAGTAATTAAAAAGTGTCCCTAAAATTTTAATAAAATTGGCCCGACAGGACCGGACTTACAAATTTTATGAAAACACTACTTTGCAGATAGTGAATTATTTACTGAAAGTTGTATACAATTTGGTACAGAAGTTCGATTGATAATAATATTGTAATTAAGAAAACAAAATGTTATTTTAAGGGGTGTATTAAGGAGTCAAATTTTTTATTTTGCCCAAAAACCAAGTTAAATTCGCATAATAAAGCCACACTCGCTGTATTAGCAAATACACTATATTGTCGGCAGGGTTTTGGCACTGCGACCCGGGTTTTTTAAATTACACCACGTTTTTTTTTCTTTCTTTTTTTCAATAACATTATAACTGACTTTGAGACGAATTCAGTGACCTATAATACAAGGTCATTCTAGACACGTAAAGTATGAAAATAGTCAAAAAATCGAATCAAATCTTGTGCTATTGCTCTGTAACACTTTAAGTGCCTCAGCCTGGATACAGTATACAGCATGATATACAAGAGAATATTTCTTGGTGGCTCTACCATACTGGTACTTAGTATCAATAAATATGAAAGCTATAGGTCAGTAAACAACATCACAAAACATCCATGGGCAGAGGCGAGACTCGAACCCACGACAGCATGCTGACCACTACACCACACTATCCTCATGTTTTCAGTTTCTATATTACTTCTATGCTTTAACAAAGTGTTATACGTATGGTTTTTATAAACATTTAAAAAATCATAGTTGCATTGTTTACGTTAGTACATGTTACCTCGGCGTTAAACACTAACTGAGCGTTAAGTAAACAAGCCACAGATCAATAGAGGTTGTTAGTACAATAATAAGGTACAATATAGTTACGTAGTATTATAAATGCATAAATAAGGTTAACCGCAAGGTGCGCTGAGTGACGCAGGTCTGACGTCGGTTAAATGATCCCCGACGGCGACCTGAACACATCTATACAGTGTGTGCATACTGCACATTGTGACCAACAAACCGTTGAGCTGAATACAGACGAAATGAGCTTATTTTAAATCCACATTTTTTGTATTATGCAGTGTAAATACGTTTTGTGTTTAAGTAAATTCAATTTCAAAACAGTTTTTAAATCTGCCAGTGAATACGTGGGTCACGTAGCAATCTATTTTTTACTGCAATGAAAGGAGACAATAATCCTTCATTGAGTTGTTTTTTCTTATTATACCATCGTCACGATCGATGATTTGGATAAAATTTATTGCTTAAATCATATTCTAAATCTGTCGAAAAGTTTCGAGTTTTTGGAACAGAAAAGTATTTTTTAACCAGATGAAAACAGAATAACGAAAACATTTGTATTATAGATTTTTCAGTTGCATAAATTGTTGCATAATTGCGAGACGCAGCGAATGCGAACGTGTAATTATTGTGATTATTATTTAAGATTAGGCAGAAGAAAATTACTTTTTGCACGGCCTCTTATAAAATAGCTGCTTTTCATGCCTGTATAACGGTTGTAAAAAGACCCTCTTTGCACTAGTATACAAATTAAAACAAAAGTAATACGATTTTACCAAAACAGTTATATCTCTGTCAGTTGCCATTTAATCTATTTGAGCGATAGACAAAGTAGTACTTCGTAAACAATCCAAATTTCCAATATGGTCGAACTGTCAGATATACTTATTGTGAAGTAAAAATAAAAAAATTATGAGCTACGTTCACATCATAATCATATGTATATTTTTAAAAGTTCTGACAGTTCTATTGTGAAAGAAACATCACCTCTATTAAGGGTTGTGTTACATATATTTGTAATGGTGATTTATGGAAAACACTGTTGCAATAGATCGCATTTTTTGTTTTACTTTACTGTACTTGTGTTAAATGGATCATTTTATGACCGCTATACAAGTATGATAATGAGTTTTTTATAGGGGCTTGTGCAAAAAAAATGTTATTGGGGTATCTTGCGGCACACTGTATATTAATACACATATAAACCCGGACACAAGGGCATTCAAACTAATTGTAAATTCCAGCAAAGCTGATAGTGTCTAATGCATTCCTTCCAAGACTGTAATATGCAAATCTGTAATGTCTTTGTAAAACCTGCAGATGTTTTCATTAAAACTTTCTTGTTATATGCTAGATAAGAAGTGTTCATTGAAATTAATTAATTAAAAAAAATAATACCTATATATATCCACTTTATACTTGCAGTCGTATTGATTTTATCTCCTTTCTAATTTTAACAGATTCGAATGGATTTCGTTTTTTAAAAGTAGAAACTTTTGTCCCACTATTCGTTTAGGATATTTGTTAAAGTAGTCTGATTAAGTTGTAGCCATTCGATATAGTAATTTCCTACAGAATTGCAAAGCAATGGCGAGATATCTTTAAATTTGGAGACTGAGACATTAATTGCAGCAATGAGCTGAAAAAAGTCCCAATTATCGAATATAATATCCCTAGTACCCAGAATCTGGTACTAAATGGAGGGTAACTCAAATTAGTTTCGAGAAAGGAGATGGAGGATATGAAACACTATTATAGAATAAAACTCAAAACTATTAAAAACTATTTTTTTAAATATTAATACTAATAGGTATCTATGCAGCGAGTTTCTAAAATAGGTTTCACCATTTCTATAGTATGTAGTATTCATCAAAATATTATACATTAAAAAGTTCATAGTAATATGTGGCCTGAATTGCACCCTTAGGGTGTTTTTCTTCTATTATTTGAAGAACAGTAAAAGTTAATATACAGATTTCTAGGAATTTATTTAATTTTTCATGCTAAATAAGATGCGCTAGTTCATTTTCGGTTATTAAAATCAGAGGGCTGTGTTTTATCTTGATTTACTTTGATGAATACATATGACACGCTGTAGAAAGTAGTGTTTTCATAAAATTTGTAACTCCGCTCTAGTTGGGCCGATTTTATTAACCAATCCCTATAAACCATTCTTAAAATGGTTCTATTATGCTCAGGCTTCATGCAATGAGGGATTCTAAGATGTGGACCGAAAGGTACCAAATTATTCAGGAGGGTATGCGACGTCGAGAAATTTTGGATCGATCCTTAGGTTCTAGCATCCGACCGACGTCAATAGTGTACGTGATTTCTTTAACGTAACATATTATTTTAATAATTAGCGTCTTCACATCATATTTAACTCTTGAATGGAACGAATTATGTGATTAATACTTCGCAAGTAGGTACAGAATAATTTTGTGGTTGTGTGGGCTTGTTTAGACAAAGTTTACGCAATAAAAAAAAACTCCAAAGTTACTGCTTGCTATTGAGTTTATAAACTACTTATATTTTCTGTTTTGCCTGAGGTTTTTCTGTTTTGACATTTATGGATATTGACTTTTATTAGTTATTGTTACTTTATTTTCCAACTTTATTGATGATATTTTTATTGACTCCAATGTACTTTCCCTTGCAATCCGTTTTATGTGCGTATGATTGTTTATATCTTTGGTCTTTTTTTGTTGATTCTCGAGCATTAAATATTTGTAATGAACTGAAAATATAATTCAGTATTAGATCCACGTAAGGGCTGTAGTTTGGTGGTATTTTATACTCTTGGTCAAAAATAACGGCCATGATTTAGTATTGAAAGAATTTTTTCGGTTGAAATCGGATTAAGTTTGAATCACCAGGCGGTCGTGATCGAACATTGCGAAAATCGACAAAGATTTGGTGCCTGTAATATCTCTGAAACGGAATAATTCGGTGGTGGGTCAAGAACGTTTCGTGAAGGCATTAATTTCAACGCCGGTTGCAGAAATATTGCAGGCAGCAATTTTTTTCCCAGGCTTTCGCTGTTTACTACGTGCAAGGTATTAAGTCGCAGTGGTCAATGACGAGCGTCCGTGGTGACGCACTTGAAACTTATTGTGAGGTTTAGCAAAACTTTGGACTGATCCAATAATTCTTTTGATTTTCTTTTTAAATGAAACTTTTTTAGTAGGGGAGCCTGACCTCGACGTGGAATTCAAACATGAAACGCTAATGAGAGGAGGAAAACGAACACTATAGTAGAGTTGGGTAACTCAGATCTGAACCGGTTCAAAGAGCCGACTCCGACAGAAGATCCGTGAGAACCGACTCACTTTTTTTTGAGCCGACGGATCAACGGATTCGCATAACTCAGTGAAACACTTAACACACAGAAGCACATTTTACACTTACGTATCAGTTCTTGCTTTGATGCATCTGTCAGCTCAAATGACTCATGCATCATATGTTTGGCTATGCATTCTTGATTCTATACAGGTCGTGATATGATTGACTGAACTAGGTAACTCAGTGGCAGACTGCAGTAACATATTCAGAACTCGGCTCTTTTTGAACCGGTTCAGTGAGCCGGCTCACATACGGGATCCAGATGCAAAGATGTAGATCACTAAAAAGACCCATTTTTCCCATCTCTACACTATAGCAATGCTGCTGTTTACAGTGGCGGATCTAGGATCCAGGTCTGGGGGGGGGGGCGGGCTCGAGAGTTAAAACCTCGAAAGTCCAGTTGAGTTGATTCATTGCAACTACTCATTGAAAGTTTTTAGTGCAAAATTTTTTCTTCTCACACTCTCATTTAATACTGAAGGCTTCTAGTCCCCGTTTTCACGTTGGAAAAATCATTTACCGACCTATCCAAAAAATCTAGTCGTCGAGGTTTTGATTTTCAAAATTCTTATCTGAATCATCGACCGACCAGTCTAAAGTTGTAAATTACCTTAGATTGTCCATTTTCTATTCCTGCAGGATTCTCTTGCATAATGGTAGTGTCGGATGGACCCGATAAGCGTGGCCTTTTTGGGAAAAAGTTTCGTATGTCCATGTTTCTGATTTCATAAATGCAGTACAAAAACAAAGTAATATTTGAATTGATTCACATGAATTTCATGATATAATCGACGTATATTTTGTTTAAATATTAAATAGGCACATCAGTTCTTCGAAATTACGGAAAAATGTGCCTTTGAAACTGGAAAACTCCTTTCGGGGATAAAGTATTTTTGTTTTGTTTGGGGAAAAATTTATCCTGGGATTTCTAGAAATGAATTTTTTTTACTGTGGCTCGGGGGGGGGGCTTCCTTCCAAGTGAACAAGCTGGTTTGTATTATTTCGTGATAAAACCGGCCGACTTTTCTGGGATTTACTATAGCCATAACTGCATGTACTTATACATGCAGACTGTGTGTAGATGGTATATTATATCTATTATAGGTGGAGTTTTAAGGACCCTAATCACTAGTTTTAGTCGTTATCAAGTCGTCGCCTAACTCCTTTGACGCCCCCGAGGTGTCTTAACTCTAACAGTTTTATAAGATGCAAATAGAAGTGTGTACGAGAGAGACAGACTTCGCTTTTCAACGACAGACGTCTTGCAGTTAGTTATACTCCAAGCATCACATAACTCTTTTCATAGTATATTCTGCGTATATACAGGATGTACAACAAAATTTGGAAACGCGAATGTCGTATGATGATCACATTCTAGAAACATGGGATTTAACTTGTGTGAACAACAACGAAAAATAAATTAATAACACAATATTCCTTTCGCACATAAAAAATTGTATAAGAAAATTTAATTTAGAGTTTCAGATATATATAATCATTAAAACAGCAATGTTTTTATTCGGCCACCAGACTATATAACTCTACTTCTACATCATCATAATCTTTATAATGTGGTGAACTGGATATAAATAAAATTTAAGAAAACTTTCTGAAAAGTTAAAATACTTATCTTTATTTCAATACATACCTATAATTATTTTTTATTCATTTATTGAATGATATACTAATTGCTTACAATTTTGCATCATTCTGTATTCAGAAAATCTTTTCACGTTAAATACTCTTTAAGATATAGAAAAATAGAGTAAGAAGATTTTTACATATTTTCAAACTTTATGCTAATTTTATTTTGATATCTATACTATGGTGAACACTCCAAGCAAATTTCTTATCCGTAGGTTAATATAGCGGTTGCACTCACATATACTTGTTATTGGCAAGCAGGAAAATATTGATCAATAGCTATAATTTTAATTAATCGATTTCGCTAGATGAATCATTAAATGAAAAGGATTTGCTGAGAGTATAGCTTGGGTTTTGTGCCGAATTGACGCGTTATTGACGTCAGGCGGAGTTCAAGTTTAATCCCACTTACTGTAATTATCCTTCCTTATTATAAATGTATTTTTTATATGTACATTATTATTAACAGTATGGTTCTCCCATAAGATACCTATACCAGGCGAAAGTTACTCTATAGGCATAAACTTGAGGAATTAAGTATAAGTTATGTCGCTTGTGACAATAAATGACTAATAATGAAAGAAAAATTGTAGGAAGGATATTTAGATAATATATGTTATCTGGAATATGGATTGATCAATTCATTGGATTTTTTTGGGATCAGATAGGAATAAAGTATGGCTCACGTAATAGAAGTTAACACCGAGGTAGATTTGCGAAATCGCATATTTGCTGCCGCTCATGCAATTGGGTTTTTGAATTATTTTTTTTTTACATAAATGAAAAGATCACATACAAGTTTTATAGCGAAACTACTTTTATTATTTTGTTTAATTTCATAATGAAAGAGTTATATTTGTTTTAAAAATAATGTTTAAGCTAAAATCCGATAACGCGCCAAAATGTTTTTATGGTCCTGGTTGCCATGGTTACTTTGATAGTATGTATTATAAAGCCATACACAAATACACAACTTTTATCATTTTGACGTCACAAACATTCCTGGTACGTTTTGTAATCACGTTATATCTTATGAAGTTTTGTTCATTTTAATTAATTTGTTATTAATTACCTATGGCTTAAATTTTTTTTTCTTTTCGTTCTTCAATATTATTTACGATATAATATTTAAAAAATAAAAAAAAATAGTTTTTTTTTAAATTCAAATACTCAATTCGATGACAACCTACTTTAGACCTACTTGTTCGTTCTTTACTATTAAAAATGCAGTAAATACACTATAATGCTTTGTGCAGTGCAGCTGACAATCAAAACGTTGCCAACACAATTAATGGGCTAAGAATAACTGAATTATTTGCAGTCTGCAGACCACGGAAGGTTAAACAGTGTTTAATAAGTGCTTTTAATGATAGTGTAATCTAACAGCTATAACTACGTTTTGGGATACATTCTGTATAAACAAAGACGGAAGAATGTCCTCATTCACAATGCAGAGAGGACAAAGTTCTATACTTTACGGCTGTTCCACTACACCTATACACTAAAACTTGTACTGTTTCAATTGCATGCTTTCAAAATACAGATTCGGCTTTGGTTTCTAAATGTCCTTAAAAGAAAAAATGGTTATGGAGCCATCCTGCTAAATCAGAAATTACATTTATGATATAATATACCCTTTTCGACTTAGATAAGGTACAGTGTTAACATACATAAAAAGAATTAGGCAGACAAAATCATAATGTTATATGAATTTCAATATAATTTCAATATATTTAATTTATTTCTTTAGATAATCCACCAGCGATCCCCACTCAATCGATTGGCAGTTTTTTTTTTTATTGAAGCATTTAGTTCACAGATATGTTATCAGTATTTGTTATGAGAAAAAGATAAAAATGACCAACAGGAAGGTGAGCATAAAGAAAAGTCATCCATATTTTTGCTCGAAAGTACGTTCCTAAGTTCTAAAGCTAAAAACGTAAAAACTACTTTTCTAACATGAATTTAAACTGAAAATGTTTAGGTCTGCACGGTCGCACTTCTAGCAAATGACTGTAAATGAAAACTGATATAAGATATTGCTGTAGGCGTGTGTCCAAACATCGATTTAGTGACGCATTCTGACTAGTCAATAGCGGTATTACCACGTCATAGGTACTACAACAAACAAATGAATGACGCTGAGAAAACGTGCAAATTAAGTATTAATTGTTTTAAATTTTTGGTTGATTATGCTTCTGTATAAATATCGTAGATTTACCAGCCGATAATGCCGATATCTGCATTAGCTTGAATAGGTTATTTTAGATCGCCACTTTCCTATCTTGTTGCAAAGCTATGCTGTTGCGACTATAGTCTGATTAGTCACTTTTAGCGCGCATTTTAAGTGCGTTATTTTTTTGACGACCTTGAATTACATGTTCTAGCAAAATAAACATTTACATATATTCTAGGTTGGGTACGAACTCTTTGATGATGCATTAAAAAAATGCGAGACGGCCCTATTCCCGTATTGGCCATTAAAAATTGCAGGTTAATGTGCGGATGGTTTTTTATACTCACTTAATTACGTTGTTCTGTTTTTCTATAAAACCTAGCAATTCATTTTCTGCTATTACTTAATGAAATTAAAGAAAAAATAATGGAATATTGTTCAAACAAAGAAAAGGAATACCACAAGATCATGCTTAATTTCAAAATTTTGTTGGCATTATCACCATAGTTTTATTTTCACAAATTTCTTGTCTATTTTCATACAAAAATTGTTTCAGTTTAAAATAGGCTTTATGCTCGTAAATAAAATTTAAAGATGGCTTATAAAGTGCTATAGATAATATTTGTTTTATTATTATGTGCGTGTAGGATACAAGATGGATGGAGTTTACATAATATCAAATAGTAATTTATGTGTCTGTAGAACAAAACTAATTTAAAATTGTTTTCAAACTTTTGAAATTTCATATAGAGTTTTTATAGGTAACATATTACAGTCTTGTCAAAAAATTTCTTTCCATTTATCCGACATAAACATTGCAAAGATTTTGTAAAAACTAATATTGTGAGACAGTCCCCGTATTTAAAGCGTAAATAAATTTCAGCGATTAGAATATCTGGTAGCGGAGCATTTTGAAATAATATGTAAAACAAAAACTCTACTTGTTAATTAACCCCAAAGGAAGAAATTTCCATTTCTTGTTTCTTGTCTCCATTTCTTCAAATTTAACGTCCATTCAACTTTGTTCGTAATAATGCAATGTTGACACGAGTTGTATGGCATGTAGCGCCGTCTTGTTGAAAATAAAGATCAGAGATACGATTTCTTCAAGTTAAAACCACAAAAATTAATTTATCATTCGATTATAACGTTCCCATTCACAGTAACTGCTTGACTATCCTCATTTTCAAAGAAGTACGGACCGATGATTCCTTAGCTCCAAAGAGCACACCAAACAGTAACTTTTTCACAATATAATAATTGTTCTTGAACTATTCGAGAATTATCTTTACCCCAGATGTGACAATTCTGTTTATTCTGTCCATTCAATCGAAAATATGCTTCGTCACTAGTGATGCTTTTCATTGAAAAATCACGTATTTTACGAAATGTATTTTTTACAAAACGTTGAATTTCATAATAAGTTTGCTCTATAAAAATGCGTTGTTGAAGTGTAATTCCATCCATGGTTAAAATTGTATTACCTTCTACTTGACGAACTATGATAACGCTGTTATACAAAACTCTCTTCCAACGAGCTTCACTATTCTTAAGCCTTCCGTTGTAATTAAATCCGGCCCTGTTAAGAGTTAAGTACTTCGGTGCCTGGAACTCGACTACATTATCGATAATTTTCTGCCGCGCCGCCTCCTTTAGCCCGTTGCCACCGCATCGTCCAACGGTGGCGGCAGCTAGAGGGAGAGAGAAAATTTAGAAGTGTATTTGTACGGCACCAGCACCAGGAAGAGCATTATTCAGTAATTTAGTACTTACAACTTTAGAAGTACTTAAGTTAATTATTGGGGTGAGAATGAGTTATATCTGTAGTACTGAACCCACCATTGAGCACAGGCAGAAAAAAAATGTATACATACATCTATTAAATACTGTCATGCCAGCGAATGTAGTGCGCTTTTTATGGCTTGATACAGACGAAATCATTTAGAATTTTTTACTTTATTTTTAATACAGTAAAACTTACGAAAACTAGCGGAAATATCTTAGAATAAATTATAACAGTAGATTTTATACCTAGGTGTTGTAATGCGGGTTATGTTCCGATGAGAATACGTGCAAAAGGAGCGCCAGCAAGTTTTGACAGTCACACGAGTCGTAATAAGAGTACGCACGAGGTATATATAATATTTTTTGTGCGTACCTCCTAAAAATTAGCTGATTTTCAGTTATTTTTCAAAATTTTTGACAGTTCACTTATAAGAAAACGTCTCTGCTATTAGTAGATTATAAAAAAACAAGTTAGATTTTACTATGGAGTTGGTGCAGTATGATCAATTTTGTTTTACTTTACCGCACTCGTGTGTAATTAGTCAGTTTACATGCCTCTAAAACAGTTATTTTGTGAGGGGTACCTAATGCAAAAAATTAATTTACTGAATTTCTTTTAATTTTGAAAAGTAGTCTTTTCATAGAATTCGAAATTGACGAATTTCGGATTTTATCTTTTACTTGTACTACGAGATCTTTCTTCATGCAAAACAAATCCATAATATAAAAACCCGGGTTGCAGTGCCAAAACCCTGCCGACAATATAGTGTATTTGCTTATACAGGCAGGCTGGCTTTATTATGCGAACTTAATTTGGTTTTTGGGCAAAATAAAAAATTTGAGTCCTCAAAACACCGTTTAAAATAACATTTATTTTCTTAATTGCAATATTATTATCAATCGAACTTCAATACCAAATTATATACAACTTTAAGTAAATAATTCACTATCTGCAAAGTAGTGTTTTCATAAAATTTGTAAGTCCAGTCCTGTCGGGCCGATTTTATTAAAATTTTAGGGACACTTTTTAATTACTACTGGAGGGTTAAATGTCAATCAAACGATTCTGAGAATTTTTTCGGTATTTTGGGGCCCAAAAACGTTTTGCAACCCCTAAAAACTACCCTTAAAATGGCCCGATTACGCCCATTTTAAATAGGCTTCATGCGGTGATGGATTTCAACACGTGAGCCAAATTTCGTTAAAATCAATTAACTCTTTCGAAAGTTATTGCCCGCACACACACACACATATATATATATATATATATATATATATATATATATATATATATATATATATATATATATATACGCTTATATATATATATATATATATATATATATATATATATATACGCTTATATATAGATATAAATATATATATACATATTTATATATATATATATAAACATTTTTAAAAATGGTGCCAAAGTGTTTAGGAGGTTATGAAACGTCGAAAAATTTTGGTCCGACCCCTAGGTCCCGCCATCCGACCGACGCCAATAGTGTATGTTGCCATATGGCAAATACACTAATTAAGTCATACTGCCTGTATTAGCAAATACACTATACTGTCGGCAGTGTTTTAACACTGCGACCCTGTTTTTTTTTGACTTGATACTTACTTTTCTGAGAAACAGACAGACAGACAGACGAACAACAAAGTGATCCTATAAGGTTTCCGTATGTTTTTTTTCTGAGGTACCCTAAAAATATAATATGGTTTGTAACGATTGCCGTTTATAATAAGTTAGTCTCAGAATAACATTGCAATAAGTGTGGGAATGTTGATATAATTTACACCTCGAACATAAAGCACAACATAGACTAATACCACGCATATAATACTGGCAAATATTAACAGGGTCTTCAATATTACTCATTTACCTATAGATGTTACTAATGAAAGATCATAACGTTATAATCTGTAAATCACATTTACTTTATCGAATTTGGCCATTGACAACGCGATGTGGCCTGCTTTCTGTATTCGTGATGTGTAAACGTCAACGAAAATGTTGTTCCTTTTGTTTATTACTCGAATGTTTTTAAGTATTGTTTCTACTCGACTCAATTACTTTTTAGGTACTCACATACTTTTAGCAAAATGTGTGATTTTGTGAATTAGATCGGCCGCGGTGTAGCGTTTGTACAAGTTAGCATGGAGACACAGAGGCGAGTGATCTTTATAGAAATCTTCTAAGTTACAGGTTACATTGGTTTTTATTTGTATTCGAGTGTTGTAGAGTAAGTCCGTCTGCATACGAGGAAACATGAAAGCAATTCAACAGCGATACGATATCGCTTCACTGTCACGTCTTAGGTAATGGAATGGGGACCCACCAATATGGACAATCTATCGGCGATAGAATCAACTTGCGTGATTTGAACAGCCCGGGTGGCCTGCAACGAAGCGCGTTCTCAGCAACATGTTACTAATATTGCCCGCAAATATGGAGACGTTTAATGTAAAATTATAAAATTTCACTCTGAGTATTCGCGAAAAGAAGTGACAGTTAAATTAAATAAATTATTTTAAGTATGTATAATTAATTATTAGAATAATTTTAGGGAATCTTTATAAACTGAACATTACGACTGTAGCAGTGTTGATAAATTTATATTTTTAGATTGTCTGCGATAGAAACATTAAGAGCGTATACATATTGTTTTCGCAAAGCTTGTCTGTTCGGTAAATTCACTATATAATTTCGCTCAAAAGCGATGCGGCTATTAGCACATTCTCTTTGAAATGCACGAGCTGAATATATTATCTAAAATCTTTCATCGTACGTGGATACCCTGTTGCTCAGATCACCGATATCGCTAACATCACTTAGTGACTTTAATTGTCTTCGCGTTGCCTCGTGTGCGGACGTACACTGATTTTTTTAAGTTACTTCTCTTGACTATCGCATGCCGATGTAAGTGATCTCTTTGTCATAGTAAGTTTTCATCGTGAAGTCCCGGACTCGATGTGCGTGCAAGTTGGCGTGTCTCCAGAACACGCGGAAGTGGCGAGTGCTCTGACAAGAAGACTTTCTTCTCACACACTGAGTTACGACTCGCCTCTGTCTAACGCCCTCGTACATCGAACACACCACCCTCTCGTGTCTTCCGAGCAAAGCTAATTCCCGACGCTCTGTTTTCAGTAGCATGCCGCGACCTCTCTTGTTAAAAACATCCGGTTTTTGTACTTACTTGTCGTTCGTTAATGTCGACTCTTAGCTTTGTGACGTTTATTTCATTCATAACTTGTAAGAAAAATGTCCTGTGATTATATTATTATATTCATGAGAGTTTTCTTTTGAAATTAATAAACTTTTCTAGCGCATGATTTATTAAAGCCCTCTTAAATATAATCGGTTTGCTCTGCGTGAAATCGTTAGATCTTTGATTTAGTAATGATGTGACGGCGACTGGGGTAGGGCAGTATTAAAATTAGAAGAGGCTAGAGGACGTGGCTTCGTCTATATAAAAAAGTTAATGTTGTCAGATGATTTTAACGCTGAGTTCATGATTCCCACTCGCTATATTCTGTAAATGTGTGTTATTGTTATATAGTTTTTGTACTTGAATGGTTAGCTATTCTTTTTTGTACACGCAGAGCCACATTTCTTCGTTTTCCAAGTAAATGTCACAATCTAGCGGAGATCATTCAGGAAAGCTAACTCGAAAAAGGATTTTCATACAAAATGTCAATTTATTTCCTTTATAATCTATTTCTCGCCTATAGGTATCAATAATATTTTCTTGACAATTTTTAATGTTTCCATTTGTTTTGAAGTACCTATACAATAACAAAATTTGTGCTAATGCGTGGATTATAGAAACACTTTTGTTTTTAATAATAAATACTGTTTTGTCCTACCCTGTAAAATAGTTGCTTTTAATGCAAGTTAATCGGATTACAGTGAGTACTAAAGAATATGCAATTGTTTTAATATTATTTTGTATTATTCCAACTGGAATCGAACCTGCGAAGTTGTGAAGAGTTGCAAAACAGCTGATGATACTGCAACTCTATCGACATAGCCATTGAAGTTAAGTTTGCTACATAAGTAAAACGTCAACTTGTGTCTTGAAAATAGTAGAAATAAAGACCAAAATCGATACTTTCTAAGCTATAGGACAAAAAGTAATGTATGTCAAGGAAGGAATGCGATTTTGACGCGTGTGATGCACTGATCAAAATTGTTTTCATTACATTAATATTCTCAAATTTATTAGTTTTAACTCCAATATTATCTCCCAAGTGTTTAGTTCCAATTCTTTATACCATTAAAATAAAAAATATCGATTATTTTTCATCTTGAAAAATAAAACGAAAATATTAATTCAGTGCAAATAGAAAAATCTTCAAGAATTACCTACCGATTTCTTTGTTAAGCATTTATTAGATCCTGTTTTGCACCGGGTGTGGTTTTCGTAAAATATCAAAATAATGTTTACTTCTTTCTGAAAAACTTAAGAAACCGAAGTTCGAAAGTAAAATATACATATAGGTACGTAAGTTTTCAGAGTTGAAGGATGCGAATACTTAAAAATCTTATTAAAGAGTTTAATATTAACTTTTCTTTAGTAATAATTGTACACGCCGTATAGCCAACAGAAAATAATGTCTTCTCCACTGAAAATTATCGTTTCCAAAGGTATTCGTGACAGCAGTATCTTTTATGATTCTTTAGTAATGCAACAAACAGAGAAAATAAAGTACTTGGAAATAAACTCCTTTTAATATTTTTGGATTACGTTCGTATTCCGTAAATAAACTATTATTTATTTATAAAAAAAAAAACAGTATGCAGCAACTAAGGCTATTTACACTGTATTTATGTGATAAACAAACTATTAAATTAAGATATTTCACATGTATTTATACCCTAACTCTCGCTTAAAAAGTAAACTAACTTCACTAACCGATCAATGTATGTTTTAGTGGCTGAAAATTATTTTTTGCACCATCTCTGTTTCATACACGTATAGCGGTTGTAAAATAACCTTTTTTCGCACTAGTGCGTAAATTAGAACAAAAGTATTGCGATTTTACCAATCCAATAATTATATCTCTGTCAGTTGCTATTTAAATCCATATATGGGCGGCAAAGAAGTAAAGTATACGTCAACAGCGTCGGACGGGCCATATAGTCGAGGTGGCGATTGCCAGCCGGGCCGCAGCCTGCTCAGGCCCCACACGGAGCATTACGTTCCGTAGTGCGAGTGCGTAACTTTGTCTATGACTTAACACCAACCAATTTCTATTTTAAAGAAGTTCTAAGATGTGTTTAAGAGGAGAATTGATTTGTCCAGATCCATAGGAAAAGTTAATTTTTTATACCCTAAGCACAAAGTTAAGTAGTTTCGCAATTTGCTTTCTACGTAACGTATTTTTAAAGTTCTCTGGGTTAAACTGCATAAATTGAGCTGAAATTTTAAGCTAATCATTTTTTCAATATATAGATCCACTTCAGGGGGCAGCAACTCAAAAAATTTGAAAAAAAATTGACTTATACAAATAAGGGCCAGTCTAATAATACATTGGCCCTTATTTTGACAAGTTGGAAATTGTCACATGCTAACCTTTAAAATGGTTCTTTACATTGAAAAAATGATTCTCTGAACATTTCAGCTCGAATGATTAAAATTAACCCGTGCCGAAAACGCTGTAACGGTTATAGGTTTGCGGGGCTTGCCGCAAGCCAGGCGGTAGGTAGGATAGGGATCCATGCAGGCTAGATCCCAGCTCTTGCGACCTAAATGTAAACTAGATCATATAGTTCGTTCATACATTAGAGAGAAATGAAATAGAAAAATATCCCATCTACCATTATCCAGTCTCGAGCCTCAGGCTTGTGGGGAATCACCCGGGCCCTTCCGGCCCAGTCCGACTCTGGACGCTAAACAGACAGATACAAATATGGCCGAAAGTGAACTGTGAAAAATATTAAAAATATATTGATCATGATGTGAATATCATCTATTTTATAGAAGGTTAGTTGTTATAAACAATTTTTTTTATTTAAGGGTCAAAATACGCATTTTTTATTTGTGATTTTTTTAAAATCAGTACCTACCTTGTTTCATAAAAAATAATAAAAAAAATTAATAACCTTCATGTTTGAAAAATGGGTAATTTTAAGATTTTCCCCTTAAAAACGAATTTTCTAAATAGGATAAATCAAAAATGAAAACATCAATTAACTTTAAACTTTTTTGTATTTTGAGTTTCACTGTAGGAGCGCGCGTGTGAGGAGAATCCATAATGTTTTTAGACTCAATGCTATCTGGTTTTTGAAAATCATAAGCATGGGTATTTCGTACTTTAATTTTTTATGTAAAAATGGTATATTCACGCCCATAGTCTTATTGATGTTGAAATTGCAGGGAATTGGACAAAACATTTAACTTAATCATTGTAAAATTTTATTTTTTGCGGATTTTTGCCCTATTGTCGTTTGCAACAGTTTAATGGATAATACTGAGGAGGATGGCATGACCTGTCGTGTCATATAATTTAAAATGTCGGTTTTATTAAATAAAGCAAGAAAGAGATAGATACATTCGTACACATTCCAGTTTAGTTTTCCATCTGAGTTGCGCGTATAATAGAAGATATTTTTAATTAAACGGGTTATGACATGAAACTGTAACGTACACCCACACTCCTCGGTCGGCACTATGCAGAAACAAAGAACGAACGTTACGTGTCGACCATGTGCATCACTGAATTCAGATAATGAATGACTTCTTTACCTCACCTATATACCGTGTACAAGAGTAAGACAGATAATATTTGATGGAAATTTTATGTATCGCAATTAACTTGTCAGTGGTAATGTTTAGAAATACTTCTTTAATGATGACTCGATGCTGTGGTCGTGTACTGAAACGTGGTCAAAGTGTGCTGAATGCTCATATTTTCTATTTTCTAGTTTTGCTTATTTTTTAAATTTTGATTTAAAATATGCTTTTATAGCAAGCTGTTTTTTTTGGAGGCATAGTTTGTAATAGTCATTAACAATGAGTTCAATAAATTGTTGCATCATAATATCTCCTCGGAACTTTCACATAATGAGAAAAATGGGACATTTATATTATAAATGACGAGACAGTTCAGAGATTGATAGTTTGTTTATTAAAATAAAAAACTTAAAAAAAAATTACACAAATAAAACAACGGTTGTATTTTGAGTCAAGTTTAATAAACTTGACTCAAAATACAACCGTTGTTTTATTTGTGTAATATTACAATTTGAGTGATCATGTCTGTTAAAAAAAAATATTAACCTCCTTCAAACAAATCACTAAAAAGATGAAAATAATGAAATTTTGAGGTCGGCGCCAAAAAGTAAATACCTATGTAATTAAAAGTTTTAGTAATGAAATTGGCTCCGACCTCAAAATTTCATTATTTTCATCTTTTTAGTGATTTTTTTGAAGGAGGTTAATATATTTAAATTCTTTTTTATTTTTTACTCTTTAGTGGATTTGATTTCGCACATTTTTATTAATAATATTTCGTAGTTGCTTTGTTTCTAAATTATAATAAAAAAACTTATATACCGATTTAAATAAAATGTATGCGGGATCACCCTGAAGGTATGCCATGCTAAATAAGAAAAGAATTATGATCAAAATCGGTTCACAAATTCTGGCGGTATGAGGTAGCATTCATATCAAAAATATGCTTTTTTGATGTCATTTAAAAACGGATGAACTGATTTTAATAAAAACTATACGGGATCAATTCGGTAGCATTCTGAACAAAATGACGTTGACATTTTTCAAATCGGTTCATAATTTGCGGAGTAATCGCGTAACAAACATACAACAAAAAAAACAACCGAATTGAGAACTTCTCCTCCTTTTTTGAAGTTGCTTAAAAAACATTTAGTAACCCAACTGCAACAGAATTATTTTGTACAAGTTCAGTTTAAAGAGTGTAGTATTGTATCCGTTTCACGCTAGTTCACTGTATTTTTGTTGTACTTGCATAAAAGCATGCACTGCGAGCGGCGAGAAGGTACAAAATAGAAACAGTGGGAAATTGAAAACAGAGACAAGCGGAAGCCAGACTTCCGACGCTTGAACGCGAGAGTACCGTGTTCGCGGCGTCGGCATCGTCGCTTGGCCGCCGGGTAACCTGTAGCGAGACTCTGCTTGTGCAACAGAAATCGGTGTTTTTGAACCTTTTGAATCAATTTAACGGGAAGGAAGCCGGTTTGCTGAGGTTAAATGTACATGCAATATACATAATAGACTTCAACACACATACACCTTTTATATTTATATAATATGCTATCCTTTTAACGATTTGATGTACAAACCACCAATTTGAGGTTGTTTAATGAAAATTAAATATCTAACCTTGATCAAAAATGGTAAATGTCACATGAAAACCTTCGACGTTTCCTTTTTTGGAAGGTTTCTTTCAAAGTGAACATTATATCCCGGAGTATTTTATCCGATTGCAGTGAAGAAAAAAGAGATTATGCATTTATATATTCTGTATTCCCTGATATTTCACGATATTTAACGAAAAAGAACGTTGAAACATTTCTTTGAATCATAAGTGTAACAATCGATACATTAATTACGAAAAAAACGTAATGTCGGACGCAGGACTTAACTATTCATTGATTGCAGCGTTTCTGCCGTGAAAAAGATTGTTTTCCCGCATAGCATGTAACGCTCAAGTTTAAAAACTGATTTTTTAAATATAATTAATACCTTTTTGAACATTTAGTATGTTCACGTCAATTGTGCAGTAATAATGTCGATATTTTCATTTTCGTTTAACTATTGTTAAACATTTTAATTGAGGATATTAATTATCCATATGTTAATCTGTAACTGTCTGCGACCTCCAAGAGCCGGATGGAAAAAAATAACAATGACTGTATTAGTATTGGGCTTCCCAGATTACTTCAAACGAAACGTTGGGTTTCCGATTTCTGAACTGCGTCTGTGTTGCTGGACATAGAGGAAGTTGTGATACCCACACAATAGACAAATATATCAATGTTATTATCATAATATTTGACAATTTAACTGTAACTATCATATATCGCTTCAGAATCATATGAGGAATTATTCCTTTTAATAATAATAATAATGAATAATGAACTGACTCATAAATACTTGAAGATGCCGCAATCAACGGCGAAACGTAGTACAAAACTAATAAAATAAAAAAAAATAATTAACAATAAAATAAACATTACACAATTATGAATTGTGTAATGTTTATTTTATTGTTAATTATTTTTTTATGTTTATTTTATTGTTAATTATTTTTTCATTGATTCCGTATCAGATAAATTTAACGAGCTTTGCTTCTAAAAAAACTATATGTAGTTTTTTTAGAAGCAAAGCTCGTTAAGTTTATCTGATACGGAATCAATGAAGATTCACTATTATTAGTCACGTTTGAAAAGCAGTTTCATTGTTTTATTGTCTCTACTACTTATAGAGTCGATATGATCTGCGGAGGAGAGTGTTGCTTGTTTATTCTTCAATGACCTCAGTTGTCGAACGTTTATAGATCGACAATCACTCTCTCTGTGATCGTCGGTCAAATCAAATACTTACATTTTGCAACATATAAAAGTTTATTTTTCTTTTACATTAGGTATCTATTTTGTATGAAGCGTCTGTGTCTGCAAAACTCATTTAACTTATTCGATCCATAATCCTAATAGTAGACAAGCTGGCAAGCTGATAAATAATTGCACAATGTAACGTAAAAATTTCAGCAATGTAGACTTTTATAATAAATTACGTAATTTTAAACACCTGCTTCAGCTGCTTGTTAGAGGACATTTAAAAAATCACTGTATTGACGGAATATGTTTATAGTTAATTGAGATCGTTACTAATAATATCCCATTATAATAACAAGGATTACATTAAAAATGCTGTAATAGTTTTTTTGATATTTTTAAATTACTAGGACAATTTTTTAAACGGAACTGATACCGTCTGGTCGGCCATAATGAGGAAAGTAAAGTATATTAAGATATCAAACATCCTAATTGACATTACATTTATTTTTACATTCTTTTAGGTATTAATTTTCTATTGATTATTAGTTACTATGACACTATATGAGAGTTGTGACCCATGACGTCACTCGTACTAAGAATGGCATAAGCGGAGAATTTTCAAACTTTGGAGTAGTATAACTTTATTACAAACATTTTTTTGTGACTAATTTTGTACTTTTTAAGACTATATGATTAAAAATAAAAAAGAATGGGAAACTTCCAAATTGAGATCTTATAAAATTTCATTTTATATTTTTTGAAACATTGATATTATTACACTAAAAAAATATAAAAACTCCTGAATTTTATGCAAAATAAAACGTTATCATTTACAAAAAATCTAAATGAATAAAAAAGTAGAGTATCAAAAGTGTTGTTAAAATATAAAAGTTATGCCGTTTATCAGAATCGTATTTGAAATTCAATATGCATATAACAGTTGTGTCCAAAACTTTGTTCGGTTTAATTTTTGTGGGGAACGTTTATCTCATAATTCTAAAATAGAAAATAAGAACTTAGTGACCCATTAAAATAATCTAAATGGATTCCTACTAGTTATTTTTTGATATTTGAAATTTAAGATTTAAGATTTAAGATTGCCGTGTCAAAAATTAAATTTTTGACACTTTTTATGATGTTGAATAAGTATCTATTTCATGTTTACAGGCACAATTAACATTTCATTTATAGCATCATAATGCGTTCAAATCGGTTTGATCCGTGAATGGCTAGAAATGCAACATATTTTAATGTTAAAGGCGCAGTTGTTTGTCTGTTCGCTTGATGACAAATATAGTATAATGTGTTTTTGTTTAACGCTAGCAAACACATCACGTAGTGAACTATTTCGCTTAGTGGAGCTCGAACACTGTAAGTTAAATACCGCTACATAATCAAATATGACTTGACTGCCATTAGGCTGATGACAATGCAGTCTTTAACTTACAACGTTTGAACTCTACAAGCTGCATCATCTGCCGTTAGCGAATGAAGTTAATTTATAAACATAAACACGAAAAATGGCGTTTCCAGAACAGTTATTAACGATGAGGGGGATTTTCGTGGATATATACGATCTAATCTAAATTATACATTTTTTTCCAACATGAAGCATCCATGCTGATTTGCAGAACGTTAAATATTTTTTTTTAAATACGTGCTGGCCTTTGGTTTTATGTTCTGCGGATAGAACGAAAATTGTGTTATCAAAATTAGGGTGCAATAATATATTTGTATTTATTTGTGGTAACAGTTCGTTGATTCTGATTGGCTACTGTAGCAGATAAAGGCTTAGAACTTTTGATAAAAAGAGCTAAACGCCATGCTAATATATTTCTTGCGGTGTTTGTTGCCTTCGCTCACCGCACATTGCGTAATTAGACGAAGCTTAGTATAGTTTAATAAGTACCTAATACCAGTTAATTTTATTTTATAAATTACTAGTGGGTTAAGCCTGTCTCCGTCAGGCGCAATTGAAGTTCAAATATTCAAAATGGCATTTTTCTTTTACATATATTTTAGAAGATCCCCTTAAGTTATCTCCTATTGACCTAGGAAGTTTAAATGTATGGGTCAAATTCAAATCTGCAGCGCCCTGAATTGAAGTCCCACGCTGGGCGAAAAATTATTTTTTTAATGGTTTTATAATTGTCTATACATGTCAAAAAACTTACATGAATTAATTAATTAGTACCTGGGAGACCGAGCTTTGCTCGGAGAGTTCAATAAACATGGTATTAATTTGCCGTGATTTTAAAAATAGTATACACAAATCTATACATTTTTTAATTAATTTTTTTCTCATTTAAAATAACAATTGAAAAAATTGGTAACAAAGAACCAACAAATAAAAATGTTTAAACAATGAAAAAATACCGTTAAAATATTTCAGATACATTTTAATGATAGAGTTTCTCGATCGATAACAATAACTCGCATACAGGTCGCAAAACTGTGGGATGTGAGGGCTGTGATTTAACTGTGCGTGATTATTTACGAAGATTTGACAGTAATAAAGAGTCAAGTTTAAATTCAAATTGTCAATAAAAATATAAACCCGATTTTCATACTTAGAAACCGCGGTGAATTTATTATAAAAATATCGCGCCTTAAAATTCTTATATTACTTATATAACAATAGGTTTAGGCAGTCAGTGCGTTTAAAAGTTCAACAAAAATCGCAAGTATTTATTCAGTGAAACTAAATATGTTACTGACATTACTGTGTTTATAAAATTAATAACTGTTCTATAGCAATGAACTGTCAATGCCTCTAAAAATACACTAAAAATCGTATGGTCCCACTCAGTGAAATTTTACCATACAAAAGTGCTTATTTGTCATTATTTATGTGCAAGGGTCCTTTTGCATTAATTTTCACGTACCGTTTTTCTCTTTTGATATGTTCCGTAAAATCGAGTTTATACATTTTTAATGCTTCTAAATCTTTATAAAGAACTATTTAAACTCACTCTAATATATAAAATGTATGTAGACATTTCTTCCTTTTCGTTTAAAAAATGCTTGAATCGATCTGAAATAAATTAATTGAGTGAGTTCTAAGCAAAACACATTTTTATTTTCACTTCTCTGGAGCCGAAATTCTAGGTTAGGATAATGTTTAATACGCCATGATATAAAAATAACATACCTTATGCCAATTATTGAAAAATTAGTTAACACTATATTTACCTACTTAATATTTCTTCTGTTTTATTAAAATAATTTACGTTTCATTTAGTATAATTTATTAAAAGGATTCACTTTCAGTATTTTGATACAATCGCTCATTTCTAATTCCTTAAATGATTAAATTTGTAAGAAAACGGGGGCTTCCAAGAATAAAACTTATCTTGATCGATTTTTCGTCCCCCAAAACCTTTTTTCAGTGAATTTCACCTAAATCGTTAGTTATAAAAATAATAAAAAACTTAAATTATTTGACTAAAAAAATAATTTTAAAAACAATGGTTTTCTTTTGCACTAAAAAGTAAAAAATAATTTTGATCAGAATAATTTTAAATATTAATTGTAAAGTAAAATATTGCTGTTTTTATGACCGCCCAATCTGTAAAAACAAATTTTGAATATCCGTTTGTTAGGTTATAGAAGAAATATATGTAGATTCCAAATATCATGTTTCATAGTTTCAGCAACAGCAACTTTCTCAAATCTAAGCTGTAAACTGTGAATATGTTAAAAACATATTGGACCATAATTATATCTGACAACACTGTGACTCCTGAACATATTTTAGACGGAAAAATGCGGTTTTCATATTTTGTAGATAACGCTTGCACTAAATTGTAATATTCACATTTTCAATGTTTCCTTTAATTAACATTTTTTACTGCTATAAGACGAAAAATAATCTGTAAACTAATAACTCACTGCGCACACAATTATTCTACACTTTTTTCAACTGATTATTATTAGCTTAATTAAAAAATTTGTAATTATTTGCAAACTTATTTGACATTTGATATCAGAATGATTCTGAGTTTGTTATTGGTAACCAAGGCAACCAAACACCCATTCATGGCCTATTATGTTCTATGAAGTTTTTTCTAAAAACCCCCCTATTTTGACCCCCGGGGAAAAATTCGAAAATCCGGCTACGTAAGGATCTGTCCCGTGTTTCGTACTATAAGTGTGCCAAATTTCAACTTCCTAAGTCTGCTGGGGCCTTCTGGAGGGTCTGGAAAGACAGACGGACATCTGGACATCTGGACATCCGGACATCCGGACACACAATTGGAAATTATATATGTAGATAATTTGTTATCCAAAGTATTGTCATTATTAAAAAAAAAAAAAAAACAAAAAAACCTTGACAAATTGTAGTTTGAACCTGGGTTTGACATTTCCAGCGATCAATAAGCAGCCACCTAACGACTTAAGCAACAACTTTCCTTAAAACTTATTATTTTTCAGAATTTGGCGTTACTTTTCAATTACAGAGAATTCTAGGCTACTGCACACTAAAAAGTTCGTCTTTAAAATGTCATTTCACTTGAACAAATATTTTACCAGCAGACTCGATTTGAAATTCTGTAATACTTTTCTTATAGCGAAATATATGTGGTCACAATCTAAGGTAAGTGTCAAATTAAATTTTCTGGCAATGCTTTCTGTAATCCAGCATTATTAATAACACATGACAAGGTCTATGGATGCATATTCCCGTAATATTATTTTGAAGAACTGAAAACATTTACCTACTAAGTCAAATAAAAAATCAGCAGTATTAAAGCTATTAGATAGAATTGTTCATTTAAATCTACTTCGGACATGCGCCTAATGAATTTACATGAAAAAAACTATATTTGTAAAAGTTTGATATGTAGCATTTCAAGTTCATCCTACTTTTTACAATAGCGATAGATGAAAAAAATTCCAGAGTAGGTAAGCAGCACCTCAAAATTTCTGCACCATTTCATTCTGTCAGCTCCATCTTTGCTCTGAAAACTTAACATTTTATTGTCCTATTATTGTACATACATACAACGTTGTTTTCAGGACTGACACCGAGTGGCAAGTTTTAATAGTTCAGTACCAAGCCAACCCAGGAGATATACAAAATATGGAAACCGTTTGCAAGTTTAGCCATTTGCTGTTTATATATTTACAGTTAGATAGCCCGTAGAGTCATGATGAGATGGCGTATATGAAGTTATATGTGGTTATTGATTACACTAGTTATACTACAATTCATCTAGCAGAACGGTTTCGTAAGGAGAATATAATTAAATGTAAAATTAGAAAAACGTTTCTACATGCTTATTAAATTTTTTCATTAACTGATTTTTATGTTGAAAATTAGCGCTGTTACGTAATCAAGGACGTGGGTGATAATTAAAACTGACGTGTCATTAGCATATTACGCGGTTGCTTATTATTATATAATATTTTATTAAATAGCAAGTATTTTTATACATTTCTTCGAAAGGTAAAAAATAAAATGTCAATAATTATATTTGATCTTAGCGCAAAGCATATTGCACTATATTTTCACAAATCATTTCGAGCACTTTTCGACCCCCTCTATCTCCGAGGCTAGTTACGTTACAGAACCGATTTTTTTCAGGGCAATTAAAGTTATCATAAAGAAGTAGTATTCCGAATTTCCTACGTCTCAGTGAATCTTTTCCAAGATACGAGCGTCCAAAACGATTTTGGGTTCTCGCTGACTAATAGACCAAGCATAAAAGAGGGTGATTAGATTGATGTTTAATTTAAATTTTAGACTAGCTGCAGAGAGGTATTTAAAGAAAAACTATACTTACAGTTACGTCAATGTATATCTACAAATCCTTAATGCTTATAAAAATTAATTTAAATACTTTCAGTACTGTTGAGCAAATGCATACTTATAATACTAGGCAGGGCACAATGTTGCATCTAATGATTTAATGATTTATTCAAAAAAAATATAACACGTATTAATGAGTTTACAGGCGAAAGCCAAAGAAACTCAAATAACTTTAGTAACTATTATCACAAAGAATCTCCATCTCATGCTGGCATAATATTATATAATGCACTCCCTGACCACATTAAAAATATCATGAATATAAACACATTCAAAAGAAAATTAAAAACATTCTTGGCAAATAATAGTTTCTATAAGTTGTCAGAATATTTAAATTTTAAAAATTATTGATGTACAACTATATTGTTGGGTATTTATTATAATTATTATTTGTACTTTGTATATTATGACGATTCTCTACCTGTAATAGGTCTTTTGATGAATAAAGTATCATATCATATCATAATTCAAAAGCGTCTAACTGGTGCTGGGAGCATCGCGCATCGACCCGAATGCATCAACCGGTCATCCGAAGACTACTCTGCTGGGATATATAGGTTGTGACAAGAAGTATAGTATATAACTATGATATAATGAAGTATGGTATAGAACTATAATATTACGTGTATAGACAATATTTAAGAAGAATAAGTAACAATATGACTTCACAAAGGTATTGAAATTCCACCGAAAACATAAATGTAAAAAAGGGTCAAGTTTGGTACAAAGAACAATTGGGTTTGCCGGCTTTTTCGAAAAAAGAAGTGAGATCTACTAAGGTTCCAAGTTTTCTTTTCACTTCACTTGGATAGTTTTTATGTTTTACATTATAATTTAAATGATTTGTATAAAACGGTGCAAACTTTTCACTTGGCAAGTTTACATATGTAAACTTGCTAAGTGAAAAGTTTGCACTTTTTTAGATCTCACTTATTTTTTTTCCGGCAAATTCGTTCTTTGTATCGAACTTGCAATATTACGCATGTTGCGAATCCTTGAACAATAGGAACCTTACTAGATTAAAATATCAAGAATTATTATTGCATTTCAAAACTATAATTTACAAATCCAATATTTTCTGTTATTCATTAAATATTAATATAAAAACTGGAAATATTATTTAGCAACTATATTGCCAGCAATTTTTTATTACATACACTAAAAAGTTGGTTCTGCACGAAAAAGTAAGGTCTAATAAATCTGAATATAAAAATAGGTTCCGTTTCCGTGTTCAGTATCACAAAAATATGTGTTATAAATATGTTTATTCGAACTGAAATTTGCACATTTCACGACGTCCCGGTGAATGATGCTAGTTACAGTAGTATTCAGTATTAAATCTGAAAAACTGAATAAAATGCTGACGTCATGGGTCAGCTTTTTGTATTAGATTATGTGAACGATAATGATGCAAAAAGTAGTTGTGTGGTCTGTGCATATGTTATACAAGCTGTCTCTAAGTTTTTGGTTTCAAATCAAGAATTCAAACTGTTTCCGACACCGTTGAAGCTTTTCATTTCAGCAGAAAAGAACCGAAACCAAAACCGAATTAGTCGCGATTACCGGTTAAAGTCGGTTTTCATTTACATTTTCATTTTTAGAGTGAAAAAGTCCTGAGTTTTGGGAAAATCCCAATTTCTACGATTTACAAGAAGTTTTGTACATTTTTTTTTATTTTATTAGAAAGAAATTGTGCTTCAGTCTGCAGATTATTAGAACTACTTATTGCAAACATATATAATGGTATTGTCATCATTAGATAAGGATACATATACAAATATGGTTACAGTAATTTTTATTCAGTTAGTTACTTATGATAGGTTGTGTTTAAATTTATAGTCTAATTTAATTCTTATTTTATTAATTTATTTATTGGATCATTTATTTGAAAAAATTCAATTATTTTTTTCATATTGTATGGGTTGCTACTTGCTGTAAAGATCTTTGATCTCCAAAGGCAGATTGACTTGAAGGCGATGCATTTGGTATTTTGAACACTGAAGAAGCAGATGACGGTGATTTTTGAATGGCAAAGCTGGCATATCGGTGGATCGGTTTTATTCATGAGGTAAGTATGTGTTAATGCTGTATGTCCGATTTTTGTGTGGATTAGTACGATTTGTTCTTTCCTGGTGAAATCATTATAACTATTTTCAGTTTTGGTGAAGTTCTTATATTTTCTAAGTTTTGTACATTTTGTTTTAAGAGTTTTTGTCCGTTACTCGCGTCATCGCACGCATTAACAGAATGCTTGATTTTAATATGTCAAATGTCAATCTTTTTGAAGTTGGTAAGAACCTGTCGTTCAATTGACTGGAGTTTTGAGCTATATACACATATACGTTTTTCCCTTTGGGACTCAGTTGTGATTTATGTACACGCCGTCTAAAGGCAAAACCTATTTAATGACGCGTTTCGCAGCAAGCTACAATTTTGACAAAAAAATTGTACTTTGACATTTATTCCTAAGTAGATTTCCCGACAACTTGTCAGTTCCAGTCTGTATATTGTGTACGCGTGACACAGAGAAGCCAGTATTGGTGTTGCAGCTGTCGTTAGATGCATAGCCACCGTTGATCTCTGCTCTGGCTGCTATCCAACTCGGTCGCGGGAAATTGAAAACTATCAACTACTATAATACAGAGTACATAGTGCAGATGCATTGACAGTGTATAGTGTCACACTATTTAACTCTATATACTGCTACTGACTGGTTACAGATCTGTGGACTGCAGAATCATTAAAATAAATGAAAAAAACCCGGGTCGCAGTGCCCAAACCCTGCCGACAATATAGTGTATTTGCTAATACAGGCAGTCTGGTTTTATTACATGAACTTAAGTTTTTTGGTAAATATAAAAAAATTTACCCCTTAATACACCCCTTAAATGAACAGTTTTTTTCTTAATTGCAAGATTACTATCATCGAACATCTACACCAAATTAAATACACCTTTCAGTAAATAACTCACTATCTGCAAACTAGTGTTTTCATAAAATTTGTAAATCCGGCACTGGCGGGCCGATTTTTTTCAAATTTCGGGAGCACATTTTAATTGCTACTAAAAGAGCAAATTTCAATTTTGAAACGATTCTGCGAATTTTTTCGGTATTTTTGGGCCCAAAAACTTTTTTCAACCCCTAAAAATCACCCTTAAAATGATCCGATTGGGCCCATTTTAAATAGGCTTCGTGCGGTGATGGATTCCAACATATGTGCCAAATTTCGTTAAAATCAATTAACTCTTTCGAAAGTTATAGCCCGCACGTATATATATATATATATATATATGAATATATATATATATATATATACATATATATATAATTTTTCCAAAAATGGTGCCAAAGTGCTTAGAAGGTTATGAAACGTCGAGAAATTTTGGTCCGACCCCTAGGTCCCGCCATCCGACCGACGCCAATAGTGTATGTTGCCATATGGCAAATACACTAACAACTCACAGTCTATAGAAATTTTACCTTATTAAAAGTTTCGATTAAAAGATCGCCTTCGCCTGACCTTTGCAGCAACGCCTATTAATATCACCCTCTTCTCCTACACACTCAACAACTTTTTAATAGTTTCGATCATTTTCGAGATAATAATATTGACGTTTTTTTATTGAGCATCCTATTAATTTAAGATAATGCTCTAATTTATTGTGAAAAAATATGAATATGAAAGGTAATTCTGAGGCAAAAAAAAAAAGTTTTACAAGCGAAAACTTTTTTTTTGCCTCAGAATTACCTTTCATTGATGTAAATCGAATTCGCAAATCATTGTGGGCTTATTATCGTGGCGTTATTAACATAACAAAATTGGTTGCTATACTATTGCATTTTAATAAGGAAAGTTCAAGAACATTTGCTGTAATAATAGTCAAATAGAAGAAATAATTAAAATACTGTAGACTTTTTGACAGTGAACTTTCAAAAGCGTTAGGGACTACGGTATTAAAAAGTTCCCATCGATATTGTTGTCGGAACAACCCTTTTTGGCTGAAAAAGTACCCCTGTGGTGGTCCCGCTTTGAGTTTTCCAATTTGCCTTCTATGTTGGTAGTTGTAAGTAAAAATATCATACTTAGGGCAAAAATTCTAGAGCAGATATTTTTCTACAAAGTAGGTACATGGCCAACAATTTTCTTCTTAAATTCAATTGAAATTTACCAAGTTTAAGAAAAAAAACTCGGGTCGCAGTGCCCAAACCCTGCTGACAATATAGTGTATTTGCTTATACAGGCAGTGTGGCTTTATTATGCGAACTTAAATTGGTTTTTGGGCAAAATAAAAAATTTTGCTCCTTAATACACCCCTTAAAATAAATTTTTTTTTCTTAATTGCAATATTATTATCAATCGAACCTCTATACCAAACTATATACAACTTTCAGTAAATAATTCACTATCCCCAAACTAGTGTTTTCATAAAATTTGTAAGTCCGGTCCTGTGGGGCCGATTTTATTAAAATTTTAGGGACACTTTTTAATTACTACTAAAGGGTTAAATGTCAATTTTGAAATGATTCTGAGAATTTTTTCTGTATTTTTGGGCCCAAAAACATTTTTCAACCCCCAAAAACTACCCTTAAAATGGATATATATATATATATATATATATATATATATATATATATATATACGCATATATATATATATATATAAATATATATATATATATATACATATATATATAAACATTTTTAAAAATGGTGCCAAAGTGTTTAGGAGGTTATGAAACGTCGAGAAATTTTGGTCCGACTCCTAGGTCCCGCCATCCGACCGACGCCAATAGTGTATGTTGCCATATGGCAAATATACTAAAAAAATGATACAATTGTGACTTTTGAATTCTTAAAACATCTGCTGAACTCAATTTTTATCAACAAGTGGGGTTTTGTCAACTAATAATATTTTACCTCGTCTCTTCGTACCCGTTGAATAAGCTGCCGTGCACCTGTGTGCCTTAAGAAAACGCCACAGTACACGGTATTTTGTCGAAGTAGCCCTTTAAAAGTAAGATTATACATTTTATAGTAATAGGTGAAGAAAAGGGAGCATTATTCGACTGTTAAGAATTTATTGCCTGTAAACAGACGGTACGGCACCGATGTTAGTAGGCTTTGAAACTCAATTGTGCACTCTCACCTTTCTGTCAGATGTTTACTGTAAAGCCTATTACTGATTCCAGTCGAGCTTACAGATTAATTCTGTGAAGTGCCTGAAGACATTGGAACTGGGATTTCCCGACCAACTGACGATAACTTTCCGCTTCGAAACACTAACTTTTAACTTCGCCAATATAAACTGTACATATATTCTAACCAGCAGAGATCTACTTGGTTTTTTATTGTCTGTAAACCCATTATAGAAATAACTAAAGAAAATAAAAATGTTCAGCATTAACCGCTTTTTAAATATATTATTAATATTGTTGTGATTTCATTTGTTAACAGTGACGCATTTAATGCACTTTGTCATGGAGGATAAACCGAAAGGTAAATAAACTTCGCGAATCGCAAAGCGAAGCGAGTGTCCCGAAAATTGACGACGGTTAAGGCTCGTAAAAGCTCCTTTCACGGAACTTAGACGCAAGCCCCAGAGTCTCGTGCAACTTTCTATTCAAGGCGCCAGTATCCACGCTTTTATGAATGAATCAGTGGTAGAGAATCATAGCTTCAGAGTCTCTACCGCAGGAATGAAGAACTCTTCTTTGCCTATGGAAATTAGTTTCCTTTAATTTTGCTTTAAATGTCTAGCAAAATTTAAATTCAATTTTGTGAAAGGTGAAATTGTTGTGTAGAATTTTACAACCTACAATTTTTCTCATAACTATTTTCTTTCGAAAAATTGATAATTTTCGAGTTGTTTATTGAATATTAGAATTTACCTCTTTTTACCCTTTAAAAAACACGGATCAAATTAAGGTTATTTCAGGATATGCTTAGGACATCAAAATAAAGGTCGTCACAAAAATCCGCCCTGATCGGATTTTTTCGGAGTCAAAGTCTAATTTTTTGGTCAATTTATCAACGCTACAATAAGTGCACCATCTATGGAATAACATGGTCATAAGGTGCAATGTAAAGGTCGAATTGTTTTTCCCGGAGCAACTAAATAGTTAGGTCGGGCGCTGTAGTACCATACTGTTATTCTGGTTAATTTTAATACATTTTGTAAGCGTGCATGAAATTATGCAGTTTAAAAATGTTTGAAAAATTGGACAACAAAAATAATATTACAGATCTAAATTTGAAATATTAGATATTTTGTTATCTGATGTATTAAGAAAAGTGAAAGTAGGACTCATTTCAGTTCAAAATAACAGACTTTTTCGAGATTTAGTAGGTACCTATGTACAATGTCATGATAATATTATTCTGCCAATTATTGATTCAGTGTTTCGTCGAATCAAATCTTTATCCTTTTATATAGAGAGAAGATAATTATATAAAAACAAAAAGAACGACTGTTCGGCTGTTTTCGCGCATTCGCTTTCAAAACACGATCTAAACTCAATCACAGACAACGTGACTTTTAATACAATTATTGCAGTGTGTTTTCCGTTCTTACTATATATACCAGTGGATACAAAAATGTTTCTGAGATTAGTTTTCAATCTTTAGTCAGCGTTTAAGAATTGTATTTTATTAACGGACCGAGCTATTTGTGCAAAAATTACGGTATATATTTTTAATTTTGTTAGATATCGTTATTCAGACTTGCCATACATATTTTAGAATGCGTCAAAATATACATAGACAAAATACTGCTAAACAGTTACATAATGAACCATTATGTATTTTGGATGTTAAAATGAACTACGGTAGTAGGTTACGGTATTATCATATTGAGACCGATATTTTTAGACTGAGATACCTAGTGGTGTATAGGTGTATTAACCGCATTATAAGTGTTTACTTTTTGACATTAGTGACAAATGTTAGTGAATCTAACCTCATTTCAGTACCCGACATTTCAATAAAGCCCTTAAAGTTTAAGCAATGCGTGTTTTGATTAAAGTGTAGTGTGTTACACCTGTGCTAAATATTTATACTCCTGACGCATGAAGAGGCGTATTTAGCACACTAGTAAGACTAGTCCCACAATATACTATTTTGGACCTTATAAAAAAGGTTCTTTACTTCATTTGTTCATTTTATTATTTGGCACTTGGCATATCACTAGAAATGACACACTTTGAATGTAATACCAATATTAAAAAACCTTTTTTTCAGGGATTTTTGAATAGTTTATTTTACACGAAAAATTATTTCTTATCTTGGAAGTATAAGGTACTTATATAAAGAGGCTGACAAAAATTTCAGTAAAACTACGTGCTTTTTGCGTATTTATTACAAGCGATGGAATCGCTGTATCGTGGATAAAAACGACACTACTGAGTTAATTGAAAATATTAAATTTCATGAACATATACGAGTTTGTGTATTTTTTCGCTGAAGTATAAATGTTATTTGAAATATGCTTAAGGTTAAAATGTTTAGCAAGAATTATTTTATAATCGGTTCTTAATTTTTATTTACATATTAATAAAATAGTAGTTTCACTTCTACCAAGTGGACCACGACATGCCTAACCTTATAATACATATTACGCAGTCTGGTTTTCGTGCAGGGTTTAGCACGTCTACAAGTCTAATAAATTTATGTCAGGGCGTATGATATCTTTTTTAGTGCAAATTGATTTGTCAAAGGCATTTGATACTATTAATCTTTGCTTGCTACTTGCAAAACTACAGTATTTTGGTTTTTCAGCCAAAGCATTGCTCGGTGTCAAAATTACCTCACCAATAGACAAAGGCAAGATATTCTACCGTCAAACAATCGAAAAAATGTAGATTACGGTGTACCGCAGGATTCTATTTCGGGTCCTATTTTTGTTCTTCTTTTCATAGCAGATTTGTCAAAGTCAATTATTAATTGTAAGCTTTATTCCTATGCTGATGATACACAACTTGTTCTTAGTTTTCATACAAATCAATCAGCTTATTTCCCACAACTATTAAATGATGATCTCAATAGACTTTCTAAATGAATACAAGACAACGCCTTAAATATTAATACTGATAAATCTTCTGTTCTAGTGTTTGGCAGTAAAACGCAGCTCTCTAAATTTAATAATTTTCCAATTAAACTGGACAATAAGCAGCTTAAACTGTCAAATTGTGTAAAAAGTATGGGCGTCTACCTTGACGAAGATCTCTGCTTTACGCAACATGTGAATGCTAAGCTGAAAGCAGCCTCTTTCCGTCTCAAATCAATTTATCATCTCAGGATTATCTCTAACTCCAGAAATTAAAGTACGTTTAACCAACGCTTTAGTGCTCTCTATTGTAAATTGCTGTGATTGTGTGTACGTGCCGTCCTTAAGATGTGTAGGCAAAGACAGATTAAAAGTCCTCTAAAATTCATGTATTCGCTACTTATACGGAATAAGAAAATATGACCATATTTCTAAGTAATATGTTAAGTTGTAGAAATTCCATGGAGATTCATTATCTTTCTTCTACACAAAACTATATTCCAGTTACTTATTTAACAAAATTGTTAGACGGTGCGATACAATAAAAGAAGTGAACTTGCGATCTGTGAATTATTTGGTTATTCCTGAACACAAGACGTCAAAATTTCAATGCAGTTTCTCTGACTTGGCGTACCCGATGTAGTAAAAAACTTGAGTATAAATTCATTTAAAGAAAAACTAAAAAACTTTTATAAATAATTTACTGTAATCTATATTATTACGTTTTGAAAGACATTTTTTCATATTCATTTATAATTATAATTGCTATTAATATTGTATAAGTTCCTTTATCGCTTATATTGTATTCACATTTGTATTCTTTTTTTTTGTTGTGGTTTGGATTGCAAACCAGCTTTAAGCGGAACACCACGCCGTTTGATAAAATTTTTATTTACCAATAAAGACATTATTATTATTATAAACTTATAACTCAGTACAGTATTATTTTTCCAGCAGAGCGGCGTCACCTACGATACAAAATAGGAGTATAAGCGAATAATGTATGGGTTCTTCGGCGCGGAAAGCACATTTTTTTACAAGTAACCTAATTTCGGTTTTGTCTACCCACATTTATTTGAACATACTGTATAAATACCTATTATGTATAGCTACCTCTATTTAAATTCATGTGCTTGCGTTATATTTCTTAATTACTTATTTCTCTTTATTTTGCTCTTTTTGTACAGTCAGCTATATAATTAACATGCGCGAATTTTCAGTTTTATCTAATGCAACACGTTTCACATTTTCAAATTAATTGCATTTTTGTACACTGTTAATGATCGTGTTAACTAAATTATATTTTTTGTGTTGAACAAAATATTTCATCCACACTTTTCAAAATTTATTGAAAAATATTGTTTATACTAATCAATCTGCATTTTAAATACATTAATAGATAAATAAATATTATTTTTCGATTTTGTTGTGTTACAGTAATAATATTGTTCTATTGAAATATTTTCCCCTCATAGGGTCAAAAGCCCTGTGCCGAGGGAAACCAATTTATGCTGTTCGTGCATTGCAAGCTCATTTTTGCAAACTAAAGTCTTTGTATCAATTTCGGATTATATTACACCATTTTTATAAATTTTTAATTTTTAAAATAGTACCTTTCATTACTTGTTTCTTTTCAGACATATAGGTACAGTGTTATATTTTGCAGTCAAAATATCTAACATCCTACAAGATCCCCTGAAAAAGAAATTTATATCCCACGTTAACTCCTGAATCAAAATTCCACTTTTTATTCTTTACGCTTGTATTTGAGCCACCAATCATTACACTCTGTTTGTGTGCTAAATTAATTTTTTACGTCAAATAGTTTCAGAGAAAATCGACCGTGACAAAAGGATTAATGGACATCGAAATGAATCCATAAGTGGTCCGTTTTGCACAGAGCATTAAAAAGTTTGGCAGCGTTTGTTGTGAGATAATGCCGAGACTCGAAAGTTAGACGTATTAATTAATAAAACTTTACATATTTTTTTTTCGCAAAGTGATTTTACGTTTGATTCCTTGAAGACAGATAATGCGAGTATTGTAATGTGTTTTGTTCACACGTTTTTATATGTTACAAGAAACAAATAAATAAAAAAACCTTAAAATATGTAACAGATGTGTTTGACATTTACATTCGCATAAACACGCATGGAGGATTGAACGAAAAGAGGGAGAAAGGAAAATCGAAAGTTAGCTTTTTCATTTGAACAATCTCCAGCGCACACTTTTCTCCAGAGTACTATATTTCACGTTTCACCTGTACGTGAAAAAAGTCTTTAGTGTTAACCAACAGTTTTTCTTTTCTTTTTTGTGTAGTTGACCATAGATAATGGTCGAACAGAATTCGGCGTGTACTGTGAAGGGAAGGTGCAATGTACTTTAAGATTCTTGAAGATATATGCGCTCGATCATTTGCTAAAAACTCTAAGTATTTTCTGAATATTTAAGCAAGCAGCTGTAAAATTTCTGATTGGTCATTGCGACAGTTGAATTTAAAATATTTTAAAATGAACTTAGTAATTTTTTAAGTCAAACTTGCATGATTCTGTAGAGTTATAAGATTTTTCTATTTTTGGAGTAAAACTTCTTTAGGCGCGACCTAAGGATAAGCTAGATCTTTTTTAAACGAAAGTATGTAACATGTAACGTTTTCGCACGTACGCACATTTATTTTACTGTATATATTAGGAGAGCTATGTACTATATTATGAAAATAGATGCATGCCTTTTGAGCTCTGTGGAGTAATGGACAGAATCACCAATTCGATTTTGGCCGACATCATTAATTTTTTTTTTTCTAGGTCAAACAATTTCTGGAGTGTTCGGGTACGGAGAACAGGACTCTAAAAAAGATTAATAAGATTAGGTATCTAATTTGGATTATCTATCCATACAAATTAAAACCACACCTAAACCCATCTCTTTCACATGGTTTAAGTATTGCCACCGACAAAATGTTGACCAAAATAATGACTTTTCCATATTATATTATACCATGTGTAATAATCTCCATTTCAGATTAGTTAGCAAGCAATCTTTCTTATTTATGACTTTAGTTTATCCACGTATTGTGTGAACGTATATAGAATTTTCTGTTCTAATAAAAGTTATCTTTTGAAAAGAGAATAATTACATGAGATGTAGTTATCTTTAATGGCTTTGTACAGGAAAACTACACTGAAAGATTTAAACCAGCGACTAGCAAGTTTTAATGAGCTTTCTAATTCAGCGAGCCCCGTCTATAGCAGGAATCAGAGATAATAAGCTTGCTTTCATGCTTAAAGTTTCGCTTTATTCTCCAAATCTCTGTTGGCAGTTTTTAAATAGCATGAAAATAGTTAATTGAGCAAAACATTGACTGTACAGGGCTGAATTCATACTGATCGTAAATCAAAGTGAAACTTTAAAAAAATATGCTGTCATCTCAAGAAAATTCGTGAATTGTAACAACCGAAAACGCAACAAAATAATGTTTCTTGTCAAAGGGTTAAGACCATGAATGTTATTATTTGCTAACGCCCCATAAAGAAATGTTTTCATACCTGAATAGTGATTGTAAAATAACTCGTTTTTGCACTAGGGCGTAAAGGTGAAGCAAGAGTAATGCAATTTTAACAATCTAATAATTATATTTCTGTCTGTTATCATTTAAATCTATATGAGCGACAGAAGGAAAGTAGGCTTTGTCTTTGTATCATTACTAGAGATGAGTGATACTTCACTGGTGACTTAGTCGCTAATGTCTGGATTTCCATTTCACTGTTTTACTGCACTGATTTGAGCCTAGATACCGCTGACTAACCAGCGACTATAGCGACAAACATATATATCCAAAAAATCGGAGAATAAGAAACGATTTACTACCGGTGACTATTGTAGAGGTATTGATAGATTGTAGGTTCGGTTGTAGACGCTCAACATCTAAGGTCATCAGCGTCTATAGTAGATGTATTAAATTAATTCTAAAAAAACTTACCCATATTACAACTAGCCCCTAGCTCCACAATAAAACACTTAAATTAAGTTATATCATTTGTAATTAAATAAAGAAACTAAAACAAATGACTATTATTAATAAACACAAATCTCATGCTTATTTAATAAAAGTATAAGATATACTTTTATTATAGAAAAACAATTCCAAAATTTATATAATATAATTTATTTATGAGCGCTTTCGACGATAGTCATCATCAGATAATACATATTATATTTACAACGTAAACTGTTAATATTTAAAAATTTTGAAATGTCACAATGGCTGATAATTTATCCAAGGTTACGGAAAGTCAAACAATCAATGACGTAAGTTATAATAATTTATAATATGTTTATATAAGATATTATTTTCTGCTTTGTTAAAGATCAGATTTAAATTCATTTCTGTATTTAAATATATATTATTTTTAACTATTTAAAATTTTTTTAGTTCGTTTAAAATTAAACCTTTTTGTGATTTATGTAAAATTTTGAAAAAATTATTGCAATCATACGAATGCTCTTTATCTGTTATAGGAAAGGCGAAACTTGATTTATGATTATTAAAGTTTTTTATGTCATTAATATGTTCTGAAATTCTGTTTTTAAATTTTCGTCCTGTTTGACCAACGTATTTGGCTCCACAAGTACATTCCAGAGAATATACACCACTACATTCTATATCATTAATAGGTTCTTTATAACTAACTAATAAACTTCTAAGTGAAACTTTATTATGGAATACTATATTAGTTGAATATTTTTTGAATATATTAACAAATTTTAACATATTTTTGTTTATAAATGGTAAAGAAAAATATTTTTCATCATTAATACCCAACACAGTTTTAGAATCGTATAATGTACTCTGTTCTTTTAAGTACATTTTTTTAATACGTTTCAAAAACAATTTTTTAATTAAATATTCTGGATAGCCGTTATTTTTACCAATGAAGACTATAATTGAGAGTTCCTTAATGAAGTCAACCTTATTCAAGGGATATTTAAATAATCTATTTTCCAAATTTCTATACGTAAAATATTATGATGATTATTTAATAAAGTTATTTTTTTAAATTAAAAAAAGAATAACATCGCATTCAATTGTTATTACATTTCATCAGTAAACAATTGACTACAGAGACACAGATATGTAATTAAAACTGACCTGGGACAAAAGTTATTCATTTGACCGTTATATTATTTATGTCCCAATTGTGAAAAACGTCCGGAGGCAAGTCAATCGTTAATGTGGCAAAGGACTGAACTTTTGTGCACTGCAGTCTATTATGAGGTTCTGTTCTGTAGATATATTACGGTATTCATAGTACGTGCAGTGTTCATCGGCTGTCTTTGTTGAGGCCTACACAATTCTATTATTATATTCCTAGAATTTTTATTATATATCAAAATTAGAATTTAAAAAATAAATAGTATTTTTGAGCTCAATGAGCTTGAAAAAAGCGGGAAGTTTTAGGTCAACCATTTTTCAGATTTTTTGTATTTTATGCCAGATTCATATCTCCATGCTCTTTAACAAAAAAATTAACCTCCCACTCCCTAAACCCGCTTACGTAATACTTGAATTCCCCCATACCTCCGTGATCGCACTACAGGCGATCGGACTATGCATAAATGGTAATATTGGATATTAGTGAACGCTCAAGTAATAAGTAGCCCACAAAAACATAATTATTTTATTAACTCAAAGTTAATTTTAAAAGCTGAATAAAACATAGCCTATAGCACTTTTGGAATCATAAGAAACATAAGAAAAATGTCATGAAAATCCTAAAATAGTTTTTATGTTAAATTCGTTGAAACATACATATTTACATACATGTGAAAAACTTTAAATAATAATATAAATTTACCTATTTTTAATATACATTTCTTTATTCTGTGCATCTGAGATTATTGTACAGCTGTTCAAGACCGCGTATATTACGCTTATTCTTGATAGCTCCGACCAGGTTATCCTCACTCAGTATATTTCAATAAGAATTCCTAATTTAATTTTTCTTTATGTCACATGAAGTTCCATCAATCGAATTTTTATTTTGACTTCAAATGATCCAAAGTTCATTGACTATCGTTATAAAACTTCATTTTTGTTTTCCTGTCATTTTTTCTTGCATAGATAGCGATTTTTGTGTTCAAGCGATCAATGTTATTAAAATTTGTTATTTTTATAGTTATATCTAATAATACTATTTATTATTATCGAAATGTTTTTTGAGTATCTGTGGAAAAATCTGAAGTAAGATTATTCTACATTTTCGTTTTGGTAATCCTAAGCTAATGTATGTATTTTTATTAATTTATTATTCCTTTCAGTAAATATTCTCATGTAACATTTCGAGTATTTTATACAAATATAATATCTACAAAAATATGTATTTATATTTATAAATCTATATGTAATCTATGATTTCGACTGTGCAAACGAAGCTACCGATTCCAACGGTGAATAGTTAATCGTGTTTTCCTTGCCTACGTTCGCAAATAAATCATGGTATGTAATTCTTTGGAAAATTTTGTATATTTTATGGATCACTTCTTATTGATGCCGACAACGATTACCCAATGCCGTACACACTGTATATTTATATGTGGTAAAGCACTGCTCAGAGTACTGATCCGCTTCATTGAGCGTATTGTTAGACAGAAACCGAACTAACGTAACTACCGACGTATATATTCGTTGTCGTCGTCATATCGTCGATAGATGTGTGTGTCCAAGCCGCTCATGTGAAAAATAAACCCCATTCAAGAATCGCTAGACTCCCTTCAGTGAGATCGGCTATAATTTACTATCGCTGATGTATCTTTCTTTCATTTTTTAGTTCGTCTTCTTCCTTAAATTCTATTGTTCTTCTGTTTAGAAAACTTGTTTACTTAATATTACATAATTATTACTAAACATTTAATTGAAAATAAATGTAGTAAACGTTTCGAAAAAAATTAAATTTGTTATCCGATTTGAGAAATAACAATTTAATGTTGTATTTAATTAGATTAAATATTTACCTAATTATAGTTTTCAAAAACCGTTAGAAAATTGTGTATAGAAATTTAATACCTAAATACACGTTTTATTGTTGTTAGATTTAATAAAATATGCTCGCAAAATTCATTTTACGATATTGCTATTTTTATTAGCTATGATTAAGCATTAAGCTTCACAAAATTTGGCTCGCTGCTTAAAATTTTCAAAAAACATATATTTTTGCCCTAAAAATTGAATAAAAAAACGTGATAATCGTCAATATTTCTATACAGCACGTCACGAGATTTTGAATTATGGGAAGGCAAATAAGCATTTTGTTTTTTTTTTACAGGCTTATGTTGAAAATACTTACGAATTTCTCTGCTTATTAATTTTTTGCTACTTCTGTAGAAAAAATTCTGTAAAACTCTAATTTTAAATAAACGCTAATTTTCTTGTTTTTATCTGCTTTTAAAACGTGTAATTAAATTAAATAGACGTAAAATAATACGTATTTCTAGTTTTTTTCTAAAGCGTTAACAATAAAGATTGAAAATAATTTTTCGTAGAAATGAGAGTTTCCGAAACGCGAGTAAGTGCATTTTACATGCACGCACAGACTCTGCTCGTAAAATAGAGGTATGCGTGTGAAAAAAGAGCATATTGAACAGTTGGTAAACAGTCACCTTAACGACCGTTAAAGTAGATACGCATTATTATTATCATTGGCTATTCTGTTGTGAACATATAGTAAATCGACAAACGTGTAATATTTTTATAAAACGAACGTGAGGGCAACGCCGCGCGCATTCAGAACTGGCATCATTCTTCCATCCCATCATGCCCAATCAGAGATTTAGGTAAACATAAAACATGACTGAACATATACACAATCGAGAAATCATACAAGCATATATTTATCTACGTACAGATTGTCCCAATATTCAAAGCCGGTCTTTGCGTCTTAATTATGTGATTTGTTCAGGGGGGCGGGGAGGGGGTCGAGTCGAATCTCACCCAATCTCACGTGGGGGAGAGGCAAATATCACGTAATTTTTTTCTGTCAAAAACAGCGTGAAATTGCGAAAAAATTGGGTTAAATTAAAGTTAAACATGTTTCTTGACTAAAATGCGGCAAAATCTGACACAATATTTATCGATCGAAGCAATCTTGAATACTAGTTTTAAATAAAAAAAAACCCGAGTCGCAGTGCCAAAACTCTGCCGACAATATAGTGTATTTGCTTGTGTAGGGCCGTGTGGTTTTATACTTTTATTATGTGAAATTAAGTTTGTTTTTGGGCAAAATAAAAAATTTAACTCCTTAATACACCCCCTAAAATAACATTTTTTTCTTAATTGTAATATTATTATCAATCTAACGTCTACACCGAATTAAATACACCCTTCAATAAATAAGTCACTATCTGCAAACTAGTGTTTTCATAAAATTTGTAAATCCGGTCCTGTCTGGCCGATTTTATTAAAATTGTGGGGACACTTTTTAATCACTACCAGAGGGTTAAATTTCAATTTTGAAACGATTCGGAGAATTTTTTCGGTATTTTGGGGCCCAAAAACAGTTTTCAACCCCTAAAAACTACTCTTAAAATAGCCCGATTAGGCCCATTTTAAATAGGCTTCTTGCGGTGATGGGTTTCAACACGTGGCCCAAATTTCGTTGAAATCAATTAACTCTTTCGAAAGTTATCGCGCGTACACATATATATCTATATATATATATATATATATATATATATATATATATATATATATATATAACATTTTTAAAAATGGTGCCAACGTGTTTAGGAGGTTATGAAACGTCGAGAAATTTTGGGCCGACCCCTAGGTCCCGCCATCCGACCGACGCCAATAGTGTATGTTGCCTTATGGCAAATACACTAATAATGAAACCAATAGTGTTTTTTTTTTTTAATAAATACAACGCATTTACCCTATGAATACACATTTTGAAAAATCTCACGTTAGATAATGGTGGGGGGAGTTGGTCGAACCAAATCTAGCGACATCTCACCAGGGGGGAGGGGGGTTCAAAAAGTCGTCAAAAACTCTCGCTTACGACTTAGAAAATATTGATATCATATTTCCACCCATAGTGACAGATAGAGACAGGAAATGTGAAGTCTTAAGCTACAAAAAGTCGGGTTGGGTGCAGAACTCGGCCGGTAATATAGAATAGCATTGTGGAATTTAAATATATTGTTATAAACATAGAAAATAAAAATGTTGAAGCCTGAATACATTCCTTAAAATGGTTCAATATTTTCAATAGCTTTACTATTCGGTAAAGCATTTTATTAGTCAAATATCTGTACCAAACTAGGTGATTTATTAGATCATAAACATTCAACACACGACTAATTTTAAGAAAAAACTTGTATATGTGGTTTCCAATTCATTTCTTTACGGAATTACAACGAATTCATTAGTATGCAGTTATTTTCGTTGTTTTTACTTATTAATAGCAAAACATTTTTTTTTAATTTCGATAAGATGGGCTTTCATCTGCCAAAGTTGGTTGGTGAGCTAATAAATCATCTGTATCCATAATGAAACGTGACATTCGTAAGTCCGCGTCTGTCCATCTAAGTTTAATAAAATATTAGATGCGCATTTTTATCTTTACTAATGGGTTAATTTTCGAATTTTAGCTGTTTTAGGGGCTAAATTGTTTTTTCAACTCCTGAAAGTATTCCCTAAAATTGTTCGATTGGAACATTTGTGCGGTGAGAGATTCCACCGTATGTACACACTGCCTTGTCTAAAGCAGGCCCCCCCCCCTGCTTTAGACAACCCCCCGGGTTGGTAGCGAATTTTAAAACCTGTGTGTACTCCCCTTCCCCAGATGTACATTCAACAGAATTATAAAGGGGAGAACTATTCACATGCATATATAAAATCACTCATTAACTACTCTAATCTGCAAAGAACCGACAGTTATCTCTCCTTACATAAAATAAAGTCCACCAAAGAGAAATATGTATATTAGATTTCTTTTCATTTTTGAACGCTGCAAAATTTGAATCCAAAAATATCAAACGTTCCAGCACAAGTGTCGTTTATTTGTGTCACTCTTCCGTAAAGGCTGACATCCTTGGGCTATTTCTGTTATTTCTGTTTACATAACTTCAGAGTACAGTGAAATTTTCAGGACATAATCATACTTGAAATGTTTTATTTTTTGCATGGAGAGAATTGCCTGGTGTAATACTGGTGTTTGGAAAAAAAGTAGTAGGTTTGAATCCTACCTGCGCTCATGGATGTTTCGTGGTGTGGTTTAATTTAATTTGATGTAATTAGATACTAAAGACCTTAGTTATTCAGCGTCTACAATCTACAATAATTAACATTTTTCTATGGAAAACCCAAAATGTAAAAAATCAGAAAAATAATTTTGCTTTGTGTAAATTAATCCCAATTGGTGGGTTTAAATTTTTATTTTGACGTGGCAAAAAAAATAAAATTTCATTCTTGTGATCCAAATTTTGAAGAGCTTAAAGCAAATTGTATTCTGGTAGAAAAAAATATTTTGGTACCATCTGTAAAAATTCAGTTTCACCACTTAGAAATTTCACTTTATCATTTTTCAAAAGTTTACAGCAGTATATAAGTGTGTTTATAAATGCAGACAATCTGTGTTTTGTTTTTCTACAATATATATTTGAGTAAAAAATTTCCACTTTATATTTTTTATGTTTTATTTCTGTGTGAAAAAATACGTAAATAAAAATGTTACACGATTACTAAATAAAATATTTTTATGTATATTTTTTCTGTGTATGTAAATAGCATGTCTTTTTTATTTGTATCGTAAAAAATCAAATGAAGAAAAAATGTGTTATATTATTTGACAAAATATGTTTGAAAACAAATGTTTACAGAATACTCTAAATTGAAATATTGACCACATATTTTTTTCCTGGATAGTTAATATAATAATTTATTAGTCCATGTATTTAATTAATTACTCAAAAAATGATTCTTAATGTTTGAAATGAAGAAGTTTCAACACTTCTATTTTGACAAAATTGATACTCTGTCTCCACGCTCGCCAGGCATATTTATCGAACATATTTTCGGAACGGTTGAGTCACGAAAATTATAGGTATAATTAAAAAGAAAGAATACACAATTATCCATAAATTTAGCATGCTCTACTTTCTTTTTCATTTAAAAGAGTAAATATATTTTACATTGATTGCTCTAAAAAAATACTCCAAAGTGTAAGACTTAGGTAAAACAAAATCATTGTTTTTTAGACGATTACTTGTTAAACAGCTCAAATTTGAAGTTTATATATAGAAAAAATGTTATTTTACAATATTACACAACGCGTTAGAAATAATTACCCGAAAACAGAAATAACAAAATGTTTGCTTTTTGAATACATCTGATATACAAATAAAACAATAAAGGTTAACATCAGAATAAATATCAACTGAATGGTTTTAATTTTGGACGTAGTTCTCGATATATTATTAATAATTAATTAATGTTAATTGATAGACAACAGACGAATGAAATCACAGAGGTTAAATACATTAAAGTTAATCATAATCAAAACACGTTTTCACAAGCTGTGAGGTGGATTATATATTGGACTTCACACGTGCGACCCAGTGTGACCTTGACCCTTGAAATCTTTTGTTAAAAAAACGACTGGACTGATTTTGACGTTAATACACTTTGATTGGCACCATAACGAAGACGATGTCGTTTTTTATTTGCGAGATTTCGTACTATAAAGACATGATCACATAGTAACGTGCGTACCAGCGTTGCCAGACGTCCCGATTTTGGCGGGACGTCCCGATTTTTAAATAAAAATTAAATGTCCCGCGCGGGACAGGCTCAGTCCCGTTTTCCGGGGATAACTCGACCGTGTGTAAATAATTATTCTCTTATTGTAAGTTGCAATTTGTAACACTCACTCCTCAGACTATTGTTTGAAACGCCATATTTTTCTAATGAATAAAACTTTTTTGTCTTGATTCCTGTTTTTTTTTTATTTTTTTTTATTCAGAAGACAAATAAGACTCAACTATTTAACAATAGGGCAAATCTGATTTAAAATATCATATTTTTATTAAAATACATTTTCTATGGCTATTTTTGCTATCTATTGTCACGTAAACGTAATTTGAACTTAAATAAAAAGATAAATACTTCTGATTATATACGTTTTTTTACTATGTCCCGCTTTCGACGAAAGAATCACGCTTTTTTCACTCAAAAAGTTCCAAAGTCCGGACTTGGCAAAAAAAAAATCTGGCAACGCTGATACATAACCACACATTCAGCTACACACATACTTGTTTTCAAAAATAGGGCAAGAACAATGAAGCAACCTTGAAATATATAATTACTTAAAAAAATTTATTTTGAGTTTCGGCCCCATCATAATATCTTCTCAATGTACTGGAAATTAATAAGTTATAAAAGCCTCTTCGATCAGGATTTGAGTAGAAGCCATTAAATAAGTTTGGCATGGCAAAAATACAGCTTAATTCTCAGTCGAATATTATACGCAGCGGCTCTATAAACTTCACACCAAAAAGTATATTAGTTTTCGGCTGGGTTGGAAAGTTCAATAACGCAGCAGAGACGAGAGAGAGAAGCAAGTAAGTAAATGTCCAACGCACGTGTGATGATGTTATAATAGTGTGTCCACCGCATCGCGTTATCTATGCATAGCACGGCTTGTGCGCTTATATTATACATAGGAGCTATGCTACTGTATAACGGCTAACATCCTGCGCTACTCCAGGGCTGAGTCATACACTCATTGTAGAGGAAACAATTCTATACAGCAGAAGAAGCAGTAAATCATGAACTCACTTCATGCGTCGAGCTTTTATCATTCCAACCCAATAGCAAGGAATGGTACTGATTTAGGTCAAAATTCACTTTTCAAAATTTTGCAATATTTTTTCGTTTTGAGGTCTCCTGAATCCAAAAAAAAAATATTTTTGGAAAAACTCTGTGCGTCTGTGAGCACGATACAGGTCAAACGGATGAACGGATTGAAACCAAATTTTGGGAGGATGTTTGTTATGCAAATATGAGAAGCCCTATTTTTTTGGGGAAAATCGGCGCATGCTCAAAAGAAATTTATGCTGTAACGTTGTTTTTTCTCATATGATGATATACTTTTCTGTAATGATTTATGTTCTATTTATTTTTCTAAGAAAGTTTTGTAAGAAACTTTTTTTTTCTAAACTTTATAGTTTCGGAAATATATTGAAAAAAAATGCTGTTCTTTTGTTCTGAAGATCTGTCAAAATTAAGTTAGGTAGCTGACAAGCTTGCTTTGAGTAATTTTTATATGTGAAACCATATTATGTAACCATGAAAACAAATAGCAAAGAACATATTTGTTACTAGCCGTTAACCGCGTCACTCGCGCGTTAGCATAAATTTTATTTTATTTATTATACCTGATATGTCAAATGTTGTAATGGTCCTGTCGCCCAATTGGCTGGAATTTAAAAAAAAGCACTGCCTATATATAATATGGAATCGAGGACCGATAGATGACTCCGTTCGGGGTCATACTGGTGGGTTTCTTTGTACAAAGCAAGAGCGTTGACCGTTACACTACGTAACTAGATGGATGTTTAATTATTTTTATGGTATACCATGCAATAATATCTGTCAAAAATAATAAAATATAATTGATTATAAAAATTAGACTACTGAAGGCATTTCGAAGAATTTAAATAGATTCTGAAGGTAAACAAAACGAATAAAAAATAAACCTAGATGATCAGTCAAAAACTGCGGTCTTATAGACTAACAGAAAACTTCTGTTCGCGATTTTCAGTTACAGTTTTAAGAAGTCGAATCAATCTAAAAATGGTTCCGTTTTATAGAATAGAATCTTCCCTTTCTTCTTGCCAAACTAATCTATAGATATAACAATTATTACGAGCGAAATTCAGCTCTGATACGCAAAGCATATGCCGTTAGCAATTTATAAATAGAAAGTAGCCATTTTTCGCTGTGTATTTTTTTAAGTACAAATAAACTCCTTTTATACTTATTTACATATGATTTGTATGACAATATTTGTTATAAAATGAAATAAAGTAAAAACGACAATATCAATAACATTGTTTGCTTATTATTGTCCTTTTTAACAATAACGGTGTCTCATAACGTGGATACCTGGTGTAAAATCTTCGACTGCGTCGGGTTTCTGTTTTTTTTCTATAAACAACTCAGTCGGTGCGTTTGTTCATCCCCGTTAGGTACATGTTCAGTATAGAAGCAGTCGGTCACGTGGTGGTGACAAAGGGGGTGGTGAAATCAATATCGTCATCCCGTCTAACTATGCGTATTTGGGGTTGATGCTGGCTCTGTTATAGGGATAGCGCTGCAGGGCATTTCTATACTTGTTCCATAAGAATACCTACATAGTCGCTAATATGTCCCTAGCGTACACCAGCAGTTGATATACGCCGAACATCATCTGCCTGAATAAAATTATACCGTGTGGGATTCAGTTATTATTTTGTTATTTATCGATTACGCCTGCTCATTTTTCAATTTTAATTTTCGTCTTCCCCGAACAGCGATTATTATAAACTTCAAGCGTGAAATCAAATGAGGAAACATGATAATGTTAAGTTTTCTTCGCTTGTTTCTTAAATGAAATATATCAATACTTACAAAAAAACTTATTTTTGAAGAAATTGAAATAACAAAATAATTATTATCTGTGACCACTAAGCAACTGTTTATGTCGAATTTATGATATTTTTCCTTGTCTTAAGATTATTTCATTTCGAATTTACGAACACCTATTTAAATGATGTATGATTGTCATTCAACTTGGAATTCGTAACGCTTGATAATTCGAAGGTATTTCAACGCGATATATCGTATAATATACCTACATTATAGACGTTGGACAACTAAGATCAGAAAAGAGTGAGTCATTTGAATTATTGTACGCTACAACTATTGTTTAGCTAAAGTGGTCAATTGCCGTATGTCAACATCCCGCATCAATATGGCACCAAACAAGTCAACACAACAACTGATATTCTAAGTCAGTTACAATTAATTTACAAAAGGTGGCAAAACGTTTCGGCTTTTTTCGTGTTTTTTTCGGAACCTTAAATTTGTTAGCAAAAAGATTTTTTGTATTTCGATAACAATTTTAAGGTCTTAAGAAAGACACAAATAGATCGCAACGATAAACCAATAATTCATTTCAGTAAATAGTTACTGTTTTTGTCTTGCATTCCGTTTTCACATATCATGTAAAGTAATTATTCAAGGCGTTTGAAGAATTATAATTTATAGCATATCTTGGTTTACATAATAATTTTAGCAGATATAGTTTTTCTGTAGTAATATTTACATAAACAATTATCACAAATATACATCAAACGTAAAATAGGTAGTAATTTTACATTATTTTTGCCATGACATTTTTATATTAACGTATTTTATACAAAGTACACATCTGTTGATTTATTATGTAATGTCGTGGTTGTGAATTTGGAGAGAAAATGACCGCGTGAATTGTGTGTTGCATATTCATGCCAATTATCCTTTATCAAACAAAACATGTGGTGTCCATCAGTCTAAATTTAAAAAAGGTCACATTCTTCTTTTGTGCATGTTAATAATTTGTATAATATTTGATTTTTAGAACTGTGAACATAAAGGCGTAACTGACATTGTACATTCGCTATCTAATTTAAAAATATTTTTGATTTTTTACAGCTAAACTCCATTTAAAGATCAAATTACGCTTTTCAAATGGGAATGATAGCACCGCACCGATAAGCATTATTTGATGTAAACGTGATGAAACTTCCATTGATGGTGTTGAAATTAAGATACGCGAATTACATAAAAACTATTTTAATGCACATTAGCATCCATAAGAGTTACAAAATAAACTATTTTTCATTGTAGAAGCGATAGAATATTAAAAACAAAACACGGTTGTGTTCAGTAAGGTTCATAATTCATCATATAACTTATAAAAATAATTTCTACTATAAGAAATAACCTTTCTTTTCGATCAATGTTCCAATTTATGAATTGTGTCTTCGGTTTACAGAGGACGTAACTAGTCGAATTGTTGAGAAATTTGAAACGACTGCTTCAGTAATAGATCAGTCGATATTTGTATGTCGACAAAATGTTCTTTGGGATGAGAATATTGTCGCTGTTAGGGAAAGTGTAAACGAACAACCAAATCTCTCATTTCCTTGTCGTGCATAAACATTTGTATTTTCTTTAGCTTCAATTAATATTTCGGTGAACTTTGGGCCAGTGATGACTACGAAAGTGATATAATTCAAGGACTAACGAACTATACTTTGATTAAAATTAGACAACAATTATTGAGAATCTGAAAAGTGATTGTCAAGTTGATAAAAGTGACATAATTTCGACGAAATTATTAGTGTAACTTCGGATTGCATCGAGTGAAGAATACAAAAATTGTGTTATTCGAAAGGCAAAAAACTACGCTTTAATTATTGTTAGGGAACATTTCATCGTGTTCTTGATTATTTACCTACAATAAACATTAAACTATCGTTCAAACTAATTATATTATATGCTTCATTCATTTTGCATTTCAAAATCCGCGTTGAGTATGCACGGCTTGGCCTCGGAACAGGCAGTGACCTGCGAAAAAATGAGCAAGCGAGGTATGGAATGGGTCAAGAAATAAATGCGAATGTACTTATTTGCGTTCAGACCATAGGTTTGACAAGGTAAGGAGCATCGAAACAAAGCATCCATACGTCGCTGATATATACTTCTGAATTGAAACCGATCTATTTTACCTGTGAAGGAGTGGGACACGTCTGGCTGTCAAAATTCGAGCTGCATTTTGAATACCTGTTATAAGTTAATTTTTTTTATAAAAGCATAACTTCGTCCTGTGTCCACGAACCGCTTCACCTCTTTTTTTAAACTAGTAACACATAAATCTGTAAGCATTCAGAACCTTATTACAGTGCGTATATTTGCGATTCATCAGTAGATAAATTGTGATTGACTGGTCATCCTGTACATGTCATGTGAAGACGATATAGGACTGTATACAAAGGTAAACGCGAAGTGTCGAGGTTAGTCACGTTATACCTATAATCAATTTACAACGCCATTATCGGATTTACTTTTTGTGACCATTGTTAGAGAAAGGATCACGTAACTAAATTTAGCGCAATCAGATCTGACACGTAGCTACCTAGCCGCGTCACTAAACATTGGCCAGCCTTTAGAGAATTTCCTTCACGTTATATATAAAAAAAATATTTGAAGAGTCATCTGAAAGAGACGATTGTACTGAATAACTGTTTTAGAGCTGTCTTTGCACTGGTAGGGATTTGTTTGTTTAACATAATTTATTTATAAATGAGAAACCTCAGATATTGCCTAATCCATTTTGAAAGACATGACGTTTCTCCAAAACTACCCTTTGCTGCTAAAAGGCTTTTCAAAAACAGTTATATTAAGAAAATTCTATTTTGTTGCAGGGATAGGATGTGTCGGCAAATTTTTCTGTATTAAAAAACGGAGCTTTGTAGTTTGAATTTAGTGAAATCTCCATTATTACGGACAATTTCATCTCATATTTAGATTTTCGACCAAAAACTTATCAAAATACGGACAAAAATGATGCGGAATAATTCGCAGCGCGTGACGCCACAAACATAGGTCAGCAGAAGTCTTTGAAAGGTCGTCGTGATCGCGTCGGATTACTGGATTTATAACTCTGTATAAAAATATGTTCAATAACAAAGGTGTTTTTTTTAAAAGGACAGTTCACTTTTATTTATTTGATATTACCTTTTTAGTGTATTTGCCATATGGCAACATACACTATTGGCGTCGGTCGGATGGCGGGACCTAGGGGTCGGACCAAAATTTCTCGACGTTTCACATCTTTCTAAGCAACTTGGCACAATTTTTAAAAATGTGTATATATACATATATGTATATATATATATATATATATATATATATATATATATATATATATATATATATATATATATATATATATATATGTGTGTGTGCGGGCAATAACTTTCGAAGGAGTTAATTAATTTCAACTAAATTTGGTCCACGTGTTGAAATCCATCACCGCAAGAAGCCTATTTAAAATGGGCCTAATCGGGCTATTTTAAGGGTAGTTTTTAGGGATTGAAAAATGTTTTTGGGCCCCAAAATACCGAAAAAATTCTCCGAATCGTTTCAAAATTGAAACTTAACCCTCTGGTAGTAATTAAAATATGTCCCTAAAATTTTAATAAAATCGGCCCGACAGGACCGGATTTACAAATTTTATGAAAACACTATTTTGTAGATAGTGAATTATGTACTGAAAGGTGTATATAATTTGGTAGAGAGGTTCGATTGATAATAATATTGTAATTAAGAAAAAAAAAAAGTTATTTTAAGGGGTGTATTAAAGAGTAAAATTTTTTATTTTGCCCAAAAACCAACTTAAGTTCGCATAATAAAGCCACACTGCCTGTATAAGCAAATACACTATATTGTCGGCAGGGTTTTGGCACTGCGACCCGGGTTTTTTTTAAAGTGTGATTAAAAAATATAACAATCTGGTGACGAGTTGCCATATCTGTTTGTTTCCGTTGTGTGGTGTACACTCATACACTCCAACAGCAACAGTGGTCGGGGTAATTGAAAGGAGGACTGCCCTCGAAATGATCGCAGTGACCGTTCTTTCTGTTGGGAGGAGGCGGAAGCAAGGTAGTGAACGAAGAGCAGTGCTGCAAGGCGCATCATCTCATTCACCGGTTTCAATTCACTGTTCGACCGATCGTTTCTTTCGTCCCCCGTAAAGAATATTTGGGAAATCGTGTTATGAAATAGAGAATAAACCGATACGCTCCACAATAGAGCCAATTGTACGAATGGTCGGATACCACCTCAGTTTCTCTATATATCGTCCATTTTTGCAGCCGTAGAGTGAAGTGGTTTTCGTCGATTTTTGTTAATTTTTCTTAACTTAGCTTAGTGGGCTAATTATAACATTGCAAAAACTAATAACCATATAGCATTATAATGTAGACTGTTTTCTATTCAGGTATAATCGAAATGTATTTGTATTATACGGGTTCCGTACCTCAAAAGAAAAAAACGGAACCCTTATAGGATCACTCGTGTGTCTTGCGTACTGTCACAGCCAATTTGCTTCGAACTACTGGACCGATTGAGTTGAAATTTGGTATTCATATGAAAGTCGGTGACCATAAGACGGACGTGTAACGTAAATAAAGGAATTTGAACATGGAGGTAATTTTTGGGGAAAAATTAGGAAAAAGTTTTGCAAACTACCGTGTGACATCTCAAATGAAAAGGCTTGTAGGATCTCAAATGTATTTTTTTTTATAATTTTAAAATAGTTTTAAAGTTATTTAAGAAAATAGATGAACAATTAACCATTGCCCCTCCCCCCTTATCTCCGAAACAACGAGCCTAAAATTTTGAAAAAAATAGGGAATGTCGGGTCTCACCCATAGTTTACAGGAAAACCTAAACGAAAAGTCTTAAAGTACTCACGAAAAACGGAATAGTACGGAACCCTTTTCTTGTGAGTTCGACTTGCACTCGACCGGTTTTTTTCTATCTTTTTTCTAAGTAAATGTATACTGCTAGTGCTTTCACTAAGTTTGTGGAAAGTCAGAACAGGCTTGGAGGAAGTTGTAATAAGATGATTGTTTTCTTAGTAAAAATGCAAGTTTTGCAAATAATTATTTTCATTTATATATTTTTGAAAATAGTCATGTCTTCATTAACATATGTATCGTTTGTAATCTTTAAATTAGAGACCACAAATGTCAAATTATACTTTAGTCACAATAAATCAACAAGGTGTATACATGGAATAAAAATGTGACTATATAACAGGTTCGCTCGTTACCTAATATACCTAATGCTGTTACTACTAATCTCATTATACGGTTTTGAAATTTTTCTGAGATTTGTAAAAAAAAAATATTTGAATGCGGATTAATAATAAAAGTCCGTAACTAAATAATTTGTCTCGCTTACTGTACAAAAAGATAAGAAAACAAACAGTATCAACATTTCTGTCTGTATGCTTGCTTATAACTTCAGACGTTCTGCATCAATTTCAGTAAAATTGTTAGCTTAAAGTCTACCTTGAAACCTAAGGTACAAATCATTAAGTTAGGTCATCAGGAAGTATCAAAATCCTGTTATGTACGAATCGGATATATTTATTTTTATATACATTTGTAGAACTATCTTGTCTCCTTACACAAATTCTAGGCGGAATTAAATGGATATTTTAAGACAGCATATTATTCCTCTAGACATACTGAACTCCTGGTAGTTTATTTTACCACTTCAAAAGAAGCAGTGCTGCACATACCTCGAGACACCTTTTAACAACTACACGAACGGTCATGAACAACACTTAGAAGAAATATCACTAACGTACATTATATTTAAATCAAAATGAACATAAAAAGAAGTAGTTAACATCGCAATTTTTTTTAGTGAATTATTTTCACACATAATGGTGTATATATTTTGTTCAGATAGTGATACATGTCGTTCGTGAATCTAGCACAAACCACGTGACCGGAGTGCCATCAGTGACTAGGTTTGCGCTAAACAGTTATAAACACGGAATAAACAAGAATCGTTTCCTTTGTTGTCGTCTCACTGTTTTAGTGATATCTTTGTACGGAAGGAAAATGTGATATAATTGTCCGGGGAACAAACTCGTTTCTCCGTTTCACTGGGACTTTGCCTTGAAGAAAAGATATTATTGAAATCTTTCTTAACCTATCTTTAGTATAGTCTATAACAGCGAGTTTGCCCGAACTTGTCATAGACCCGAGACACTACATATGCACTCTCATTCGGGAGCGTACGAATCTGTGACCGTTAACTGTTGTGACATCTCATGATGAAATTGGACTTTAATATTATTATAAAATATGGACATGTGAAGGTGCGTGTTAGGGAAAGATAGAAAATATTTCCGAGAGAGGACATGGTTCCAGGAACTATAAATGTCGAGAACCTTTCGAGGCTGCTGGAAAACCAAGTGGCCACTAAATAGATAATAGCCAAGCCGTTTTGAAATGCAATTTACAATTTACTTCAAATTTGTGTAGTAAGATTAAACTTCTTAAGATGATGCTGTAAAACAAAGATAGTAAGACTTTTTTCTAAAAACACGAAAAAACTTCGTTTTAAGCTACTTTACCTTGTGGTCGCAGATATATGTATCTAAAGTTTGTATTTATATGTCTACGCAATGTCTTGACGGCATGAAACAAACTGAATCTGAAGTTCTGTCAAACATGTCAGAGAAGAAGTTATGTTAGTTTAAAAAACTATACACGTTCTTTAAGAATAGGTATCTTTATTTTAAATTTATTATTTTTACATAATCTGGGAAGCGCAGACATTTATGCAAAGAAAATCTTGGGATCACGTTTTGATGTATCATTTGTCATTGCATTGTTGTCATTAAGGCCACTGTTTATCAGCTGTTCAATATGCCCCTTTTGCCAGACGTGTCTTAAGGCAGATGGATGTGTGTGTGCATGTAAAATGCACTTACGTTTTGGAAATCTCTAATTTCTATGAAAAATCTTATTCAATCTTTGATTGTAACGCTTACAAAATACACTAAAAATATGTACCATTGCCAAGTTTTTACGGTTTAGTTGATCTAAATGAACTGTTTAAAATCAGATAAAAACGACAAAATTAGCATAAATTTTACACAAATTTTTGTAGGTACAGAAAAAACCAAATTTGAAAAGAATTATTGAGTAAGCCAAATTTGTCAGTATTTTTAACATAAGTTTGTACAAAAACCTTCAAAATGTCAATTTTCCTTTCCGTAATTCGAAATCTCGTGACGAACTGTGCAAAGAAATACTGACGTTTTCTGATGAAATTTTTAGGGCAAATATGTTTTCTGAAATTCTTAAGCAGCAAACCAAATTTTGTTAAGCTTAATGCTTAATCACAGCTACTAAAAACAGTGCGAAAATGAATTTGGCGACCACAGTTCGAAATTTCCTGAAAAGATACTTTACAATCTGAGGGATCAATCACCTTAAGACGTTTGGGAATAATTCTTTATTATTAAAGAAGCTGTATTTATGATTTTGAAAATTTTCAGTTTTTTCTTTTGTTAACTTTGTTTCTTTTGTACAAGTATAGCGGTGTGATCAATTAACTGCCTCACAGGATTGTACAAACTTTATGCACAAACAGCCAGGAGTGGAGTAAATGCATGCATGATATTGAACGGTTGAACGAAGTACCATTATTCTTTGAGAGCGCGGTAAGGCCTTTCTCGGTAACACCTGCTTTTTATCTACGTCGCTTGAGAAGACCTGGCTATTTGTATATGTACCTTCGATGTACTGCGCATCTTTATTTATTGGAAATAGCGAATAAATTCAAACGATATCTTAAAAATAGTGGTGTATAAAATTTTTGACGATAAGTTGTTTTGAATATTATATTTTACATTTTATACATAAAAAAATAAACGCACCTCTCTCAGTTCTCAAATAAAGTAGGCTTTAGATTTGAAAAAATAAAATGAATACAAGAAAACAGTAACCAAAGTAACCAGATCTAGTTCCTCACACTAAAAAATAACCAACCATAATCGGTACGTGGTTCTACTGGGCCTACTCAGATACTCGTGGTTCTTTCTAAAAATATATATATTTTATTTTTAGACCGCAAAATTGAATACATGCATGCCTCTGTGTGACTTTCATTCAAATTAAGGATAATTTAAATGTTCTGCATTTATATATATGTGCTTTTAGCTCAACTGTAAACAAACCGTATCATACAAAATACAAGGTGTTGAATTTAAAACTAATTCATTTTATTTTCGTTCTAAAAATCTAGATGCACGAAAATACGCCGCCAAGTTTTATACTAACGGATATATCAAAATCTATAGGGCAGGTTTCTTCCGGTGGTGTTAGTGAGATGAAAATTGGGTTTCATATTACAAAGGAAAAAATCTCAAAATTGAAATATTTCTCCTTGGAGCCTCAAATCGTATAAGACTTCCGGTGTTGCTAGGGAAGTAATTTGACTTCCATGTAGGATTTAACAATATTCAAAGAGAAAAAATCCTAATATTACAGTTTTTCCCGCGGAGTCGCCCATGTACTGCCAAAAATTTTCTTTAAGTAGTTATTAAACATTATAATAAAAACAGATTCCGTAACAAAAAGACGTTAAATTTCAATAAAATGTGTAAAAAAAGACCAATTTTTTTGGAAACGTCTGGGCGTTAAAAGGTCACAGATCTAAAGCATCGACCATGAAAAATAGTGTAATATGAAAGTAGGTGAAGAATGACTAAAGTTCTAAGTTAACATTTTGTTAGGTTTAGAAGCGAAAATAATAAACTTATTTTAACCAAGTTTATTGACTACCTCTCCAAGGTCTTTAGTCAGGCGTTATCCAGTTGTTCAATGCCAGATTTATAAATTCAAGACTCGACTTCCGCCTGTAAGTTTCAACGACACTGTGTCCTTTCGAAACCTCCAAGATTATTTCAAACAGGGATTCTTCCTGAAGAGCCCAATTGTTTGCAAAATGATTGCTCTCATTTGGATAACGTCGAATTCTGTAGAAATCGCGTAATTAATTAATTAATATAAAATGCATTTTTATCCACTGTATAAAAAACGTTTGTCTAAATATGGTTGTATGACGTCTGAAAATAAATTATTGTTTATCAACTCTTAAATGGGGTAGGAATTTTGTAAATATCTTAATGTTTATCGTATTATTTTCCTACTGGTAGAGTTCTCTAATATAGCTCTTACAGTTTCACAAAATTGTTGAGAATTCCTGACCTTTACTATTTTGTTTTTATATACTATTTTAATACCCTTTTAACTTTTTTGATTCTTTAATATATCTACCACTAATCTCGTCATAGGAACTCTTGTATTCACGGTTTTCAAGCTATATTTAACTTGACTTGAAATCAAGTCAAGTTAAGTAGTTATATATTTACCAATCAACAGACCTAGGCTCCAATTACGGATGGTTATAAATAAAAAATATATACAATACTAAAATATAATATCTGAATAATACAATAATAAAATAAAATAGATAGTGAACAAAATATAGGCAGATATTTGTACCCAGACCATTTCAGGAGTACATATTATTTATAATGCGAATAATTTGTAGCATTTAATTTTAAATGTAGCCATGCTCATATGAAAAATGTCCAGTGGGAGAATACTGTATTGTACAATGCCATTATATGAAATAGAGGTGATGATGCTCTGTGTACTGTTCTAATTCTGGGAAATTTGAATAGTGTTGAGCTACGGGTGTTGAAATCTGGTTCATAGAAACATATTTTTGATAAAATAGACTTATCGTCAGTGACACAATGTAAAAGTTTGTGCAGATACAATAAACATGCAACTTTTCTTTTCCCTGAAAGTTTACATACATACATCAAATAATAAATATATCTAGGGACTGATCATATGGTACCAAATAACTGCAAAAATTAAACTTTTTATATGTCAAGTATCATTTCAAGTCGAGTAGCTATAATATGTCAAGTGCCAAGTAGCTTGAAAAATCAAATGATTCCTCCAGTTACCTGACTTCATCAGTTCCATAAAAAATTAAACTGTAAATTATAGACGCTAAGAGTAATTTATTTTCGTGCATGCGCCAGTAAACAAATCCTAATTTTAGAAACAAACCAATCTAGACTTCATAATTTTTTATTTGGCAAAATTCGTATCGACTTTTTGTTTATATAAATGTGACCAATACATAAAAAACACTTTCGATATTATTCTTTATCAATTTTAAACTAGTGAATATCTTTTTATATGTTCTATGTAATATCGGATTTGTGAGTTTGCCATGTTCAAAATATAATTTGTCCGTTTAAATTACCGTCTTCGATAAAATAGTCAAGCCTGCGCACATTGATACTCAGTTTACACTACACTCGTCTATTGGGGCACCCGTTACATTGAATATAGCAATAGTAACGTGGGAGAGCGACCGTAATAAGACGGGTGCAATATGAGATAAGGGTGAATTGCTGCAGATTAAAAAATAAACGTTCCTTAGGGGTGACGAGTTGGTATGTATGTATTACATGAATACCTACACTACATAGTTCTCTCAGTGTATATAATATATCTGGTGTTACAAGACAAAGTGGTTTACGTTGGAATTTCGGTAAAATAAAATTAATAATGTGTACGTGTTAATCAAAAGAATTAATTGGCTGTTCAATATAATGGACAGGGTTAGTACTGCCGGTCATATATCTTGAAGTGGGTATTCAGTTTTCAATCAGATGCGACTCGTCAAGAGGTAAAAACATATATATTATAAAAATGTCAGATGGGGTAATAAGAGACACGCGTTGTTGCGAATTTATTATGTTTTGGATAGTTAGATAGCACGTTGATGAAGGGATTTTTTCGACTTTCAATTCACTACGTTTGGAAGGTTAAAACTATCAAGGTCATGTTCCGGTTCCATATTGGGAAGGCAAGAAGCTCTTCTTAGGTTCCGCTATCAACACCATTACTCTATTACTATGTGTGTATAAGTATTACACTAATAACAAGTCGAAATTCATACTTAGTAGTTACTACCAACTGTCAATGATGGCGTTCTTCCAGTGTCGCTAGCTGGGAAGATAAAAAATCAGTCTCATTAGTTTTATGCTAGACCATGTACCTTTTTGTTGATTCTGACTATTCGGTCTCGTTTGAAATAACTATGCATCTCCCGATTATATGTTTTTATAAAACAAAATTCTGTTCATTAAATAAGCTTTAAATTGTTTTTGAATAAAACTTCTTTTGGAATGGTAGGGTATAACTGATTCATGAGACTGAAAATGTAACAAACGTGTCGTCATATGCGTATATCATTTACTATTATATAGGTACAGTTGATAAAAAAATAATTGTATTGCAATACTGTGGTCTGTGATTGGTCCAAAGCCAGTTCGTGGGATTTCTTGTAATAATATTCAACACTTGTTAAGAGTTGAATCAACGATTCTCTAACTGGAGCCTGATTTAAGCAAACGAACATGGGAGGAAGATGATTGCGGATCCTTCAAACAGGCTTATAAAGGACTTGATCAGATTTAGTACACCACAACTCAGGAAAGTGATCGAATTTTCAACCGGCAGCGCACTCTTGAGAAACCACTCACACACGATGGGTATACAGTCTACGCTGTGAAAATTTTGTGAAAAAGATTACGAAATAGCCATCAATTTCTTGTTCGAATGCGAGGCTTTGGCATACATGAGTATAACCATATTTGAATACACAGATGTGAACGGATTAATTCCACAGGAAAATCTAGTCGTCAATCTTCTGCAGGACAAGATCCATACTGAAAGGTAGAGTACAAAAGACCTTATAAGATGATTTGCATCGTTGGACTGTTCTAGGACTATTCCTAATTCATTCATTCACACTCCGAAGGCGTATAAAACTAAAAAAAAAGTATTTCAAATTTTCTTACAACACATAATCCATTTTTCTCTGTGACCATAGATATATACCATAAGCCTTCTCGCACGCGCTATTCTGTACATTATGGAGATTTCACTTCACCCTCTCGCTAAAATGTTAATATTACGTCAGGTAAAAACCCTTACTGCCACAATGCTCTAAATAACTAACGTTCCTGTTTTTCCCTCTCTGGCTTTTTATATACAGCTAAGATTAAAATCTGTATAAGCAAATATATTACAGGAATTTTAGTAAATATTAAAATTAATGAGAGTTCTCTTTTATCTTTTATATTATCTTTCTTTTTATCGGTTCATTTCGTTACTGTGTTAATGTTATGAGCTATGTTTATTATTCACATGTTGTGATATCGACGACGTACAGCGATCCCTACTTAGATGTTAATATTTGACCACTTTTGTGAATATCTTTTGATTCAATTGAAATTATTTTCCGTGATTTTTCTATTAATAAATTCTGTTAAAAAATCCAATAATACGCACTTTTTTGTTTTCATATAATAACGTAGACTTTTTAAAGACGCTTATTGTTTTATATTTTGCACTTATTTTTGTCACGTTTCGTAACGGAATTTAAAATTCTATGACCCTTGAGTTTCTTTATGACTAGGTACACGTGATTTCAACTCTATTGTGACAAATGAAAGTAACTTAAGTGCTAACAATGAGATGACTATGAATTTCGAGTTCCAGTGCTAGAACTCTTTGATAGGATGCAGTGTTGCATATTATATGTGAAATTCAAGCCTTAAGTAGTTAAATGTTTATCACTAATGACTGGATAAAATTGAATATCGAAAATTTATAACGGAAAGAAAGTTTCGTACAATTTATTCTCAGAGATCTGTAAACTAAGTGTTTTAAATAAAAAAACTGAAGGTTTTTAATTTCGAAATTTAATAGCCGATTGCATTAACGATAATCTTTTTATATTAAATCATCCTGGTTACACACGCACGTCTGTAATATTTTTATCCATGTTGATAAAGTAAGACTATAAATGTTGATATCAATAATATAGAAATGGGAATTTTTAGCCAAAAATTGGCTAAAAACTTCCGTTGCCATATTATTAATATCTTTATCGCTTGTTTTAAAAGCATGGTCAATTTGAAAATATTTGAAAAAAAAATCCTTAAATATTCAATAATTCAAAAAATTGTTAAAAGACTACAGAACTATTTTCCATAAAGAGTATAATTCACTCTGTGAAATTTTGATAAATTGGCTCAGTTGCCTGACGATATTTATAGTAGACGTGAAAGCGTTAAATTATTCAAGATTCATTCACGCTGAATATATCAAGCAAGCCTGCCTACATACTCTATTGTATTAAAAGAAGCATTCATTAAATAAAAACGTTAAGTTGTTAGCGGGAGACGTGATATGTGCAAATTCCATCCATCTATTATACGTACTTGAATGAAGAGGGCTCGCTAATATTATATAGGATGTACTATTGTTGCTGTTCGTATAGCAGCGTACACTTGATTTAAATTGCTTATGCGTCAACGAAATGATCTATCGAAATTTTGTGGTTTCTCTTGGTGTACTTAATTATTTTTTTTAAATGTTATCGAGGGAGTATTATAATTTTTGGTATGGTGATGGACAAAAAAATTGAAACCAGGGCTAGAAACTGATGCACAAATATGACTATCGTTTGTTTGTAAACCGATACTTCAACAATCGATTCCAAAACTGAAAATCCTGACGCGCGTTTTGCGTTTTGCATTTGATATATATTGTAGATTATAGACGCATGTCAACAGATGTTACGAGCGTCTATTGTCATTTGCAGTATATATACAGTATAAATATTATAATCTACAATATCTGTGTAATATGAAAATAACGAAATGAACTTTCAATTTACATTCAATTTAATCATAGGAGTTGACGGTTTTAATCGGAGCTAATATTACTAGATAGATGAAGATCATCAACACCTAGGTTTAATCCTGATCTTAATCCAATTTGTAAGTACTTTCAAATTATTAATAATTTTTATTTGACGATGGTAGAAAAGGAGATCTTCGCGTTAAATTTTGATTTTCAGTTTACGCGATAGACTTATTAAATTAAATAAGCTTTAATTTTCTTTTTTCCTGCAAATCGGTGTGGCGCCTTTAAGCTGCAATTTCAATTTTTACTATTTCATTCTCTATGTGCAGCAGTGTTATATGGGAACATTGCGCTTCTAAGCCATTCATTATTCTCCACATGGCAGAGAAACTTCTTTCACATTCTCCGTTCTTCATATCTAATTTCAAAAACGCCTCAGTTGATTTAGGTAGTAGCAGGCATTCAAATCGACCTTATAGATTTACGATTATGTTGTTTACTACTAGTGGAAATTGACCTTTTAGTGTTCTCCTGGTTTCTTATTGCCTGGTAAATCGAGTGTATTATTTATTTTTTTAATTGGGTGCATTAAATCAGACTTTTCTGGAAGGGCACTGAGCGTTCTGAGAGACCTGACCCACCTGCCCTCCTCTAGTTATGTCAACGACGCTGTTGCTACATATCGCAAAATATGCGCTTTTTTAGCGTCGGAAGAATGGGTGTATACGCAAAAACTTGCATCGCTACCTTTTACCATTCCTAATTGAACGAAGTTTGTTTGTGTTACTTTTCAACTGTATAATTTAGGTTCAAACTGTAAATTTTTGACTCGCCTTTAAATAATGACACGTTTTGTGAAGCAAGCTGTGGAGTTCACTTAAACTAAAAAACAGAGAAGGTGTGAGAAAAGGATGGATATAGTAAGGGCGGGTGGTGAGATGTGTAGGGAACGAACGTATACATATTGAGGTGCGATGCAATTCACTTGCATCAGTACTTCCCATCATCGTGTCTGGGTTTGTGCATAATGAAACACCTCCATCGTGGATGTACCTACGATAATATTGTATGTACGTCTCTATCAAGGATGGGAATTTCGAATCTAATAATAAAAACCCGGGTCGCAGTGCCAAAACCCTGCCGACAATATAGTGTATTTGCTTGTATAGGGCCGTGTGGTTTTATACTGTTATTATGTGAAATTAAGTTTGTTTTTGGGCATAATAAAAAATTTAAACCCTTAATACACCCCTTAAAATAACATTTTTTTCTTGATTGTAATATTATTATCAATCTAACGTCTACACCGAATTAAATACACCCTTCAATAAAATAAATGTCACTATCTGCAAATTAGTGTTTTCAAAAAATTTGTAAGTCCGGTCCTGTTGGGACGATTTTATTAAAATTTTAGGGGCACTTTTTAATTGCTATTAAAGGGTTAAATTTCAATTTTGAAACGATTCTGAGATTTTTTTCGGTATTTTGGGGCCCAAAAACTTTTTTCAACACCTAAAATTCACCCTTAATGTGATCCGATTGGGCCCATTTTAAATAGGCTTCGTCCGATAATGGATTCCAACATGTGTGCCAAATTTCATCAAAATTAATTAAGTCCTTCGAAAGTTATAGCCCGCACACATATATATATATACCTATATATATATATACATATATATATATATATATATATATATATATATATACATATATATATAAACATTTTTAAAATTGGTGCCAAAGTGTTTAGGAGGTTATGAAACGTCGAGAAATTTTGGTCCGACCCCTAGGTCCCGCCATCCGACCGACGCCAATAGTGTATGTTGCCATATGGCAAATACACTAATAATTATGAAACTGCACTGTCTTCCTTTCATAGTATAGTGCTTTTTATTCCAGTGCGAGGTTTGACAGTATTCGTCAAAATAATCACTACAGAAAATTTTAATTTATATTACTCACATATTCAAAATGTACACTAAACAAGTTTCATAAACGATTTTTCGGACTATCAAATATATTTATAAAGATTGATTTCTGCAGTTGCTGAAAATAGGCTATTATTTTTTGTCCTAGTTCTCCGATAGTTACTGGTGGATCTTCTGACTAACTCATTATGCATCAGGTAGTGACAGGTTTGGTGAATGATAAGGATACTAGGAGTCTGTTTCACGAGAAATTATTCTATTTTCAAAAAGTTCATGAGGTAAGATTAAGGTGTGTCTGACGTATTGCGCCATCCTGTTGAAACCATTGGTTGTGCACTTGCAGATTTCGTGCACGGCAAAAGTTTATTAAATCTCTCACAAAATGTGTAATAAAGGTCCCTTTGTAATGATATTGGTTGACAGTAATTGGATGGTTTCTGGCCGTCCTCAACAAAATAAGGACCAGTGATCCCATGCACACTTGGACCATTATCCCGCCCATTTCCGTATGAACGGAAATAATGCTTTACTATAAATACTTTTTCCTCAGTTGTGAAAACGATTTTAACATCACAGCAAAGGTTAATATGGCTATTGGCAAATAAGCCAAATAAATAACAAATGCATATTGCGCAAGCAATTATACAGTACCTACTCTAAATTTTGGTAATTTATTTTGGCGAAAATTGTACTTGTTAAAAATAAGAATGACAGGCGACATTGTAGGATGGGTACGTTCCAACATTAATGAGTACCGAGAGTTTGTATCACCATTTCATCAAATAAATGGTAGCGCTCAACCGCATCTATTCGTGCAACAATAAACTACCCTTTCTAGATTTTTCCAAGACAAATAAATGGTGGCTTAATAATCGTAGTCTCAATTAACACAAATCAATTTACAAACTGCGAACAAAATCGTTAGGGCTATTTAGTCAGTATGTATGTATGTTCACAGTGTTTATATATTATATACATATGCATATTTACATATATTTGTTGTTGTTTATATCATATATGCATGTATTCATAGATATACATATGAATATATGCAAATAATATTGTTTTTAGTGTATTTGCCATATGGCAACATACACTATTGGCGTCGGTCGGATGGCGGGACCTAGGGGTCGGACCAAAATTTCTCGACGTTTCATAACCTCCTAAACACTTTGGCACCATTTTTAAAAATGTTTATATATATATGTATATATATATTTATATATATATATATATATATATATATATATATATACGTATATATATATATATGTGTGCGGGCAATAACTTTCGAAAGAGTTAATTGATTTTAACGAAATTTGGCCCACGTGTTGAAATCCATCACCGCAAGAAGCCTATTTAAAATGGGCGTAATCGGGTCATTTTAAGGGTAGTTTTTAGGGGTCGAAAAATGTTTTTGGACCCCAAAATATCGAAAAAATTCTCAGAATCGTTTCAAAATTAACATTTAACCCTTTAGTAGTAATTAAAAAGTGTCCCTAAAACTTTAATAAAATCGGCCCGACATGACCGGACTTACAAATTTTATGAAAACACTAGTTTGCAGATAGTGAATTATTTACTGAAAGTTGCATATAATTTGGTATAGAGGTTCGATTGATAATAATATTGCAATTAAGAAAAAAAATATTATTTTAAGGGGTGTATTAAGGAGTCAAATTTTTTATTTTGCCCAAAAACCAACTTAAGTTCGCATAATAAAGCCACACTGCCTGTATAAGCAAATACACTATATTGTCGGCAGGGTTTTGGCACTGCGACCCGAGTTTTTATATATTGGTAAGTAATCCATACTTTTCAAAATTAAATAACATATTATTATATGAATTAAAGAAGTGGCTGTCGTTGCTGTTGTCATTATTTTTTTTTTGTTTTTTTTTTGCAATTATACCAGTTTTACTTCTGTAGTGTGTAGTGCAAAATACATAGTCTCTTCTTTTTGCTGTTTAAAACTTTTTTTTCATGACTTCACGATAGGTACATTAACAAGTGTCTCAGACATTGATATAAAAGACGAAAAAATCTACATTCTTTTCCCAGTCGCAAAGAATATAACGAGGCTCCATCTGACAATATACATAGGTATGTTCATTCACAATTACGCCCTTCGGATGTTTTCTGCAGTTCTTTTTAGCACAATCTCATACTTGGCTGCTATGACACTAGTACACGTGGCCTCGCTTTGCTCTGAATACCGAAAACTATGAAACATGCAGGGTGTTTCGGGATGTGAACAGGAAAATTTTATAGAAGGATCTCTCAGTCATTCAGAATTTGTTATTATCTGTATATATGTATAAAACATAAGATCTGCTTGTCAGAGATTTTTTTACGACGTTGACTTTACCGATTTTGTTATTTTTTTTCTATTATTATAACTCTATAGAGTTGTCATCTCTACTTTGTTTTCGCCATTTTTCATTTCCTAGTACGTTGGGAAATTATTGTAATGGGTCCGAAAATAGAAATCAAAAATTTTTGTTTCAAGATCACTACACTATTTTTGCAAAGAAGTATGTGTGCGTGTGAGTGAGTATACTTGGTCATATCTTTGTAGTATGAAATCTAGAGAATAAAAAAAAAATAACGTTACGGTGCAATTCGAATCCGCGCCCTAGATTTTCCATGAAAATCGTGAACGATTCCTTTTGAGTACGTGTGAATCGGAGCGTATTAACGTCATTATGATTTGAAACAAATTTTATCAATATCAGTCCAGCCGTTTTTTTTTTGCTTAAACAGAAAGATTGCAAAAAAGTGTATTTTATGATTAAAAAGCTGGTTTTGTGGAGCTCAAGAGTCGCACTTGTAGAGCTCTAATACATTTCATCTACTGTTAGGCAAAGCTAGTTATAAGGTATATAATATTACACCAAACCCAAAAATCTGTACTTTTTATAATAGATATTTTCTAGATATCACTAGTTCTTTTCTGTATTCTATGGTTCATTAATATCTTAAGTTTGTGTTTATAAATAAATAATTAACATCGTTTTAATCGATTATCTTACAAACTTTACTTTTAATTGTTCGCGTACAACGTTATATCGAGAAACAATTTGATAAATCGATACCTATAATTAAATAAAGGAGAATGAAACAGAACAATACATAGGTTTTATGTGCGAAATACAATTATTCGGTCCGACTCACTCATCGTCATATTTGTATTTGCCATATATGGCACATACACTAATGGCGTCGCTCGGATAGCCGGACCAAAATTTCTTGACGTGACACATCATTCTAAGCACCTTGGCACTATTTTTGGAAATGTTTATATACTTATGTTTATGTACATATACAGTCGAACCTGGATAAGCAAGAGTTCAAGAGACCTCGATCTTTTTTTCGCTTATGGAGGTCCTCCTCACTTATAGAGGTCTATAAAAATACAGCAAACATGTAGTGATAAACATCACAAACAACTTCTTACACGAACTTTTATTTGGTTCATAAAAGTTTAATGTACAGAAATCGCTTTAAAAAAAACTAACAAATTTTCGTATACTCAATTCTGTTTTACTTATGCCTATTATTATCTACGTATTAAGATGACCTCGTTTAGCGCTGTTTCGTATAGCGCAGGAACGCACCTCCCGCGTTAAGCGGGGCTTACTGTATATAATTTTTTTTAACTTAAAAAAATATTTTTATCTATATTCTTTTAATTTTTTCATAACTTTTTTTTATTTTTTTTCATTTTTTTAAATATTTTTCCATTGTTTTTTATTTTTTTCCAATTTTTATCATACAGTGAAAAACTTCGCGGGGTGTGCACTTTTAGTTTTGCACCTATTTTTCCAATTTTTTTGTTACAAAAAAAAAATGGCTGGATATTTTTTATTCACGACATTTCGTATAATAATTTATGTTAATAAATATAAAAGCGTTGGTTGTAAGCTCTATGAGTCACGGTCTACGCTTTTATAATTGTGAACCAAAATTAGTAAAAATTGTTTTTTTTTTTAGTATAATTTAATAAAAGCTTGTCTTTAAAAAGTTTTTTTGCTAATATTTTATTTCGATAATAATTTACTTAAAATCTAATCGAAACTAATTCGGCTTCACGAACCATCTAGTGTAATCAAGCGGAACTAATTTGAACGTTGTTTAATACATATATAAACAAAGTGTTGAATTAGTAAATGCGTAACCCAGTTTTATCATTGTATTGTATAATATTAAATTTCCGATACACAAAGTACAGTTCTCGCGCTATCGTCGCATTCCTCTGGAAATTGATAAAATTCCCAGAGCCCCAAATCTGTTTTGTTCCCCTACTATACATAACATAATCTCAATTCGCATTATCTCGATAATAATTTATCGGTTTAGTTTTATTCTTTTCTTGTCGGACGTGTCTTCCAAAACGTTTTGGCGACAAATTATTTCCAATTACGAACGTCCATAAATGTTCATCATACTTCAAAAGATAACAAGGTTTGTCAAACTTAATCTTTTAGCGTATTTCATAGAGCCTTATCAAGAACTTAATTTTGGTTTAGTTGTAAAGATATTGAAGACTAATTTTTCTATTCAAATATGTTTAAATATATACTGAATCACTACTTATTTTTAAAATTATTCCTGAAGATGATTGCTTAAATTATATACACAAATTATTTTTAGATGAAAATATGTTTGTAACTTAAGAAAAAAAATCAGATGAGGTATTGAATGTTGAATAAATACCCTCACTGGTAATACATGTAATATAACTAGTATGGAGGATTTCAATCCAGCGGCATTTTCAATCCAGCTTGATTGAAGCAAATCCAGCTGGATCCAACATTAGTCGATTTTTCAAATAAATGTAACAATTTTTTAACTCTAAAAACATTAATAACTATTTATCTACATTTACATCAAATACTCGTTTTTTTGGCGTTAGTAAAGTACTCTAATAATAAGTAATAGTTACGAGTATCCGGAATATAATTATTAATCACAATATAGTCTTAAATCACCTAAATTGATATTCTAGATATTTGAAATAGTTATTCGTTTACCTATTTTTAAAGTAAGATCTCAAAAAAGAAATATTATCGATGGTGTTATCTCCCAGCCTACTTCTTAAAGAACTGCAAATACACCCGAATGCGGGAAGAGCTTCTCTACCCCTACGCTGCAGCTGGTTGGTTTCAGAGTCATCAAATAATCATAGATTAAAGTTAGGTTTTCACCTCTTACTCCCTCACTTTCATAAAATGCCATTTCTTTTTTCAATATCTTATCATAATCCTTCTCAGACCCAGTTAATTACTTGTTTTTAGCTAATTGCGGATCCGCACCGCTGGATCCAGTGCCAGATGCTGGATCCACCAAGGCCAAAAATGACCTGGATCCAGCTGAATTGCTAGATTGCTGGATCCAGCTGAATTGCTAGATTGCTGGATTCAGCTGAATTGCTAGATTGCTGGATCCAGCTGAATTGCTAGATTGCTGGATCCAGCACTGCAATCCCTAATAAGTAAGCGTCGTCTGAAGGGATTGTTGGTTTTAAAATCAGGTAATAAATTAAACCAAATTACTCTTTCCCCAATGGATATGTTTCGCATGTCTTTATTTGAAATATCTTATGCAAATTTCATAACAACATTAAATATGCCATGATATTGTGGTTACAATTTTCATGTTTGAACAAGAGAAGAATATTAAAAGCAACTCGCTAGGATCAAAACAAATGGCACTTTTAAGTTGGCCACACATCATAGAAATTTTGTCTCGCAACGAGGCATTTTATTGCAACGTGTTGCAAACGTCCATACCATCAGATAGAGCGTCACTCAGTCGCTGTAGTGTAACGTTTTGCAACGTTCTCGAACAAAAGGTCATACTGGAATCGAGGTTGTGTATTTTAAAATGGAAGAAGAAGCAGACAATATTTAAATAAATTGCTACAAAACGGCAATTAATCATAGTTCTTATTTTGTCATAATTTCCACAGAATATCTAAATAAACACTGTACCGCTTTTAGATTTCACTTATAGAAAAAATTAAATTGAAATTGCGAGTCAAAATATGTCATTTATAAAACACGGTTTTACTCGCAACGATACACTATTTTAAATTATTTCGTTGTGATATGGCCAAATTCATGAAAGAGAGGCAGATTATAGATTATCGAAGCTCAACAGCAGAGCTATATAATAAATATAAATCAGCAAAAAATAAAACAAAACAAATTCATGAAAGACCTAAAACTTGGTTTTATAGGCAGTATATGTAATGAAACTTTGACTGTCCCTACTGATATACTCGTATTATAACGCTTTTTGAAGCATTATAGCCTTCTGTTATTTTAACAAATTGTTAATAAATTTCGTTGCATGTTTATGAATTTGAGTCCGCTTAGAGATTATGTTTTTGACCTCCCCTCAAATCATTCATTCCATTAGTTTAAAAGTACGGATAAAATACTAATTTGTGTTATACTTTATTTAAAAATATATGATAGAAAAAACAGCAAACGAAAAAAAAACGACAAAACTGTTCAACAAAAGCTATAAAACTAAAAAGCCCTATACATTTCGGTATAATTATTATTTATTTAGAGTAACTTTTCGCGCCCCTAGGCACTTGTTTAGAGTGCTTAAAAAGGTAAATTGACACTGTAAGTGTTGGTACTGTGTGACGCATCCTAGCAAAGTGAAGTTTTCAATGGACGCATACACACCAGACGTGACGCCGCAACTATATCGAATGGCGCCACTGAATGATTTGTGTGAACCAGTCCTTATTATTCTGTGCAATTTACTATAAATTGCTAATATGTTCAATAAAAATAAAAATAAAATTTTATGAAGCTAAAATTGCAATATTGTAATTTTTTTAATTATATATTTTTATGTATAGTTCAACGGCAATATACCTGACCTAGTGTGCGGCACAATTTTCAGTTTAAATTCTCATAAAGTAATTACATACAAAATGACGACGAAAAGGGGATGAGGGAATGGGCCATGCCTCGTTCACATACGATTTATAGGTTATGTTTGTATTAAAGCGGAGACAAAGGGTCCAACAACAACTATGCATGTCGTCATTATTTAATCGTGTTTTTAACGTTGCATATAGCTACAATGTGACAGTTATTACCGTTTGTAATTTAATTGTAAATCTCGTGGTGCTCGCGGGGAGAGCAATGCGGCGACGAAAGGGGGCGCGTCGCGTTTGTCCGGTGTAAAATGGACGCAGTAAACGCTACGGCATTCAACTGATACCATTCTAGAGTTCACTGCATTAAAAATGATCGTGTCTTTACAGTTAAAGTTCATTTAAAATTGAATCCCGTCAGTTTTATTTTTTTCAAAATGGTCGTGAACATATAAATGTCAGTCAACGCTCCTAAACGTTCAGAAAAAGGGCTAAAAGGACGAAATTGTAGTTACAAAATAATCTAAAACGTTTTGAGTAAATTTTACTCTAAACTCAATCGTTTAAAAAAAATCCAAAAAAAAATTGTGTTAACAGTTTTTGTAACTTCTTCGTATAGTTGAGCGTTTTTTATAACATTGCTTATTCCTAAGAACTTTAACTGGAGTAAACCTGGCAGCTTTTTTTATTTTCCTATTCTATAATCCATGTTTTCATTTTACCACTCCAACCAGAGCTGTGCCAATTACACAAAAGAAGTAACTGACATGAGTACAGTTACATTTACTTGTTTGAAAATAAAATGTAATTGAATACAATTGCAAAGCAATTAACTCTTTAACGACTACGGGGACACAGTTGTCCCAAACAAAAAAATTTAAGAAACGAGTGGGTGTCATTTTACATTTATTATTTCCTGAACGTATCTTTTCATTTTTTATATATGGCAACACTGCATCTGAACCGTCATTCTTTGATTATGATCACTGGAAATTGGATCATCCTAAATTGTAAAAAAATGGTTACTTTCGCTCCTACAATCTTATGGTCCTGAAAGGGTTAACAGGATTTTTCATCGTTTACACGCGCAAGTGTCGGTACAAGTTTTCAGTACTTGTTAATGCAATGGCTGACCCAATAACGTTTTTCAATGTTAGTTTAGATGAAAATATAATTGATGTTGCTAAATTAGTGCACAAAACAGTACAAGAACACACTGGTGCTAAATTGAGATGGTGGTTGAAGTGCCACGATCGGAACTTCGTACTTCCGAAGTTCCGATCGTGGTAAATGAAAACTGGTTGAAAGATTACAGTCACCTGCCATAAATCGTTGATTGTCAAAAAAAGTACCTCCAAAAGTTGTGAAATATTTTTCTAGTGTGTATCAAATAATATTGTATAAAATAATATTTTCTATTTAATTACTATTTATTTTTTGAAGCTCAATCAAAATAAAAAAATCCTAAAAAATATGTCGGAAATTGAGGCATGTACTCAAACAAATTTGAAACTATTCAAAGGTCTATTACGTTCAAATAAATTTGGTAACGATGGGTATTACGACTATTCATAAATATTACAATGTTACACGCGTTAGAATTCTTTCCAAGAAAATAATAAATAAATGTTGTTATGTAAACATTTTTTTAAGACCTATGAGGATTCTCCTCAACAATACAAGAAACAATCTGACCAACTTAGCAGTATACAAGATCGACAGATCACTAGATCTGGTGTCATGCCATAATTTATTTTGCATTGTCAATTGCAGCACAGTAACAATAGGGATTGTAGGGTGTTGAATTTTAATATATTATGAACGAGCCATTTTTTTCTATTTATTACTTGTTTTGACAAGTAGAAGGTTGTACAATTTTAACCACGGAGGAAACTACACTTCACCAACGCATTTTTATAGTGAAAACTTATTATGAAAATCAACGCACTGTAAAAAATACATTTCGTAAAATACGTGAATTTTCAAAGAAAAGCATCACTAGTGACGAAGCACATTTTCGATTGAATAAACAGAATTGTCGCATCTGGGATGAAGAAAATCCTCGAATAATTCAAGAACAACCATTACATAGTGAAAAAGATACTGTTTGGTGGCCTCTTTGGAGCGAAGGAATTATCGGTCCGTACTTCTTTAAAAATGATAGTCAAGCAGTTACTGTGAATGGGAACGTTACAATCGAATGATAAATTAATTTTTGTGGCTTGAACGTGAAGAAATTGATCCCTCTGATCATTATTTTCAACAAGATGGCGCTACATGCCATACAACTAGTGTAAACATTGCAATGTTACGAACAAAGTTGAGTGGACGTTAAATTTCAAGAAATGGAGACATCAATTGGCCAGCGAGATTGTGCAATTTAAATCTATTAGATTTCTTCTTTTGGGGTAATTTAAAAAGTAGAGTGTATAGAAATAATCCACAAACAATCCAAGACCTTTGGCCTTTGAGTTTCATTTTTCATTCCTTATATAATTAATCACAGAAAAATATTCTTATGTGTGGTGCATTGTAGTTATCTGTACGAATGCGTATACACAAGCAATAAAGTAACCGCACGTCATTTTTTTATCTAATTAACGCCATGTGTCGATTTTTATTTTCAAACGACTGGATTTTGAAATCAATTTTTATTAGTTTTGCTGTATATAATGACGTTTTCATTTCCGTATTAAGATTTAATTGCTCTGAAAAATTTCCTGTTTGTCGTTTATAAAAAGTATTTATATAAATTTTTTAATATAAAGCGTCCACGATTTTAAATACAGAATTTAATAAATGTATGATGCCGTAAAGTTACTTAATAGAAATATTTTTGTATTTATGTACAGATTGTCTCAGAATATGAGATTTTAATTATTTTTTTGTAATTCTGTTACGTCTTCAAAAAAGGTTCATTTTTTACTTCTTGCCTCTGCTATGGCAGGGAAGTATTGTATTTAGCCCAAATTCTTTTTTCGGGATATTGATACCATTTTTCTCTCTCTCTCTCGTGTGTGGGGAACTGAATTAATTTCCCCTCAAAAAAAGGAAACGGCAGGTGGTCGTGCTGTTTATTTTGTTATATTTTTCAGCACTTAACATAGATCTGGTTAGATATTAGAGAAATCGGTTCAGTGGTTCCTGAAATATAAAAAAATGTTTACAATAACTAAAAAAATAAATCCATGCAATCTTGATGTTAAAATATGAATAAAATTTTACATATTTCTTTTTAAATATACAGATTTCGAGAAAAAAAGATTTCTAAAAAAATTGCCTGAAAATATTTTTTTATCTGCTTAATCAAGAAGTCTGTGATTCCAGTTGGTCTTTAGTAGATCAACAAACAAATAAGATGCCTATACTTTTTACATTAGAAACATGAAAGGAAATTGTTTTATTGGGAAAATTATCAGGTACGAAAAATCATTTACTAGATAGGAAGTATAAGACTGGCTGCCCAGTCGACTTTTTTGAAGACATATTTGTTTTGGTGCATTAGGAAACAAATTATGAGAGTGGATTTTTACGACGTAACATCAAAATTAACAGGATGAAGTTGCTTGCAGAAACAGGCTACCAACAGGATAGAGTTAGAAACCTTTGACTCAGGTACACTAGTGGACATACCTTCGCCATATATCGTTGAAGTTATTTTTCGGTTCACTGAGTGAGGAGGATAGTGTCTAATATCTGTATTTATGCTAATTTCACTTCAGTTCTTTTGTTATTTTCTTTCAAATAATTATTTGCATGCAAATTAAAAATTCAATTTTAAGTACTTACACCAAAGAAGTATAACTTTTAACGCGTGTACATAGATAGACGCATCCGTTTTTTTCTTTAATTAGCATCAGCGCTTTGGCGTGGGCGTTGTTAGTATCAAAAACCCACATTACGTTGTGGCTTCCTTAGGGGTTGAATTTCGAAAAATGCCTTCTCAGTAAACGCATAAAAGGAGCCCACTGCCAAAATTTAAAGTTTCTCGCTTCGGCGATTTGACGTGGGCGTTGTTATGTCAAAAAAAATAACACCTCGTTTTTACCTCTTTAGAGGTTAAACTTCGAAAAATTATTTTTTAGGAAAGATACCTGCCATCCAAAAACTTTGTAGACTTTGTATTTTTTGATATTTCGTGCAGAACGAGTGAGTGAATGGTATTTGGCTTATACATATAGGTATATTAAGATGATTTTCAATTGAAGTTCTTAACATAAATATTACTTCTCTAAATTTAGGTGAAACATCTGTAGAATTTAATTAAAAATGGTCTATAAATAGATTTGTTTGACTATTTTCGCATCAGCAATCTTTATAATAATGTTAGATACTTTTTCTAAAATAAACAAATACCAGAAATGCTATTTTCAATTACATTTTCAAAGAATTTATCTCAGTCGAAATGTGACGTCATTCTCCGTAATGTCTATGAATGTATATTCCATTTCAACAAATTGAGTAATTACTTTTGCAACTTGTGTAGCTCAAAGCAATCTAAAAAATAGTAGTTCTGGAATTAAATTTTGATCGAATACAAGCATTACCTATTGAATTAATATTAACGTTTTATTAAAATATAATATGTCGGCAACTTCACAACGTCCTTTTATTCAAAAATTATTACTGGTCTCAAAACTGAACCGATATAAAAATATTTCAGTTTCAATCTGCTCTCGTGCTTTGTTGTCAATAGAGCAGTAAAATGGACAAGATTAACATGTCTTTTAACGCCTTTATTTCCATTTACACTGAACGACATCTTACTTCATTGCAATGACTAACAAGCTTAATGAAGCGGCAAACCATTGAATCAAATGTAAAGCGTACTTGTTCTTAGATTTTCCCATGCATAAATTAATAGAATTGTGAAGTATAAGTCACTATCTAGAATTTCCAGCTGAACTATAGGGACGTTAAAAAACGGAAAGATGCCATTTTTTACTATCAAAGAGGAATGAATTTCGGCTTTTATGCGAGAAATTTAAAAATCCAAAAATATCGAGGAGAAAAATTGGTTTCTAAATTTTCTGAGTTCATATAATTTTGCCTGCTATGAAGCGGCTTTTGTAGTATGTGAATGATGGAAAAGGGAGTAGAGACTAATTATTCAGTTAGTAATAATGTCATGTGATACATTTGTTTGGAATACCTGGCTCCTTATGTTGCTACTAGAGGCATGAGAGTTGTACCTACTTGAAGTGCTACACATTCGTATAATAATATATATATAATATATGTATAATGTGATATACAGGCTGTACAATTTTTTTTTCATATGCAGAAAACATATAGTTTTTTTAATAGTACATGTAAAGAGAAATTAAAATTAAATCATACTTATCTTCAAAGTTCAATTCCAGATATATTTTATAATAGAAAACAGGATCTCGGGTAATTGGAATAATATATCTAAATCAATTTAAACACTCATTGATTGGCAATGTTTCGTCTTTATTCTTAAGACTTTATCAAGCTCTCAATATGTTTAAATGATAGTCAAATTATAATATAGATATATACAATCTGGCATTACCGTAAAATACAAAAACAATTAGTTTTGTATTTTACGGTAATGGCAGATAGTATATATATATCTATATTATAATTTGACTATCATTTAAACATATTGAGAGCTTGATAAAGTCTTAAGAATAAAGACGAAACGTTGCCAATCAATAAGTGTTTAAATTGATTTAACTATATTATACCAATTATCCGAGATCCTGTTAATATTAAATCATACTTTTAACATTAATATTAATGTTATCATCCATAATGTTTTAAATTTAAAATTAACAGGGAAGTGGACAGTATTAATCAATTAATCAATTCAGCTACATTTCGGCTTTCTAAAACATACATAACAATAAAATTAAAATTAATACAATAAGTTAATAAAATTAAAACAATATAAATGTACCTTGATTTATAAAGTGCAATAATAACTTATTGTGCAAAATCCTTTGAATTGCTCAGTTTCTTTTGTTTAAATTTCGACAGATAGCAATATTTATATTAAATTAGTTGGCTGTTTAATTTGTCACAAGTTAATTATTATAATAATAATGGTCACATTTTGAAATTCATACAGCTAAATACATATTCCTATAGACTTATTAGTGTATTTGCCATATGGCAACATACACTATTGGCGTCGGTCGGATGACGGGACCTAGGGGTCGGACCAAAATTTCTCGACGTTTCATAACCTCCTAAACACTTTGGCACCATTTTTAAAAATGTTTATATATATATGTATATATATATTTATATATATATATATATATATATATATATAAGCGTATATATATATATATATATATATATATATATATATATATATATATATATATATATATATATATGTGTGCGGGCAATAACTTTCGAAAGAGTTAATTGATTTTAACGAAATTTGGCCCACGTGTTGAAATCCATCACCGCAAGAAGCCTATTTAAAATGGGCGTAATCGGGCCATTTTAAGGGTAGTTTTTAGGGGTTGAAAAAAGTTTTTGGGCCCCAAAATACCGAAAAAATTCTCAGAATCGTTTCAAAATTGACATTTAACCCTCCAGTAGTAATTAAAAAGTGTCCCTAAAATTTTAATAAAATCGGCCCAACAGAACCGGACCTACAAATTTTATGAAAACACTACGTTGCAGATAGTGAATATTTACTGAAAGTTGTATATAATTTGGTATAGAAGTTCGATTGATAATAATATTGCAATTAAGAAAATAAATGTTATTTTAAGGGGTGTATTAAGGAGTCAAATTTTTTATTTTGCCCAAAAACCAACTTAAGTTCGCATAATAAAGCCATCCTTCCTGTGTAAGCAAATACACTATATTGTCGGCAGGGTTTTGGCACTGCGACCCGGGTTTTCTTACTTAAAATTGCAATGATTTTTTTCCTTTTTGTTAGGAAGACTTAGGCGTCTTATGTAATTTATGGCTGAGCACAATATCCCGAAAAAATTCTTCATCCTGTATGTCTACGCAGTATTACAGTGCCATTATGAATACAAACAATAACTATCTAAGCCTGCTTTCTGTTAAGAGACAATCTCACGCACTAACGAACTTGTTGACAATACTTCCTTTCCCTTGAGTCAACTATAACCTAATATCTCTTTTACTAAACTAGTTGAATCTCTATGCAATTAGTTTTGTATATTGTACATGAAGTGCTTTTATATCACATCTACGTTCTCATATTATTATGTAATAAAACTTTCAAATTAATTATTTCTTCAAATAACTTTAACTCATTTCTTGAAAAATGTTTTCAAGCTTTATAGTAAAAGAAATGTAAACTTAGTGCAAACAACCAACACAACTGAGAAGTTAAAAACTATAAGCATCTTATTAAATAACTTAGATTATCTTAGGCGTATTTTAAACGAGAAGTTTTAAAATTGATGGTGTTACAATTTAGATCATTAATTCTATGAGCGTTGTAAAGTGGTATTTTATTAAAATCGTTAATATTATAGTTAAAACGATTAACTCTTCATATTTTCTGAGAAAAAAAACGACGCCAGTACTAATCATCTAAAATTGCTTTTCTTTTTTCCCATTTGTATATTTTTGGAACTAATGGACCTTAACCTCATTAAATGTTCATTTTTTTTATAAAGCGCTTATTCTTAAAGCACAATGCACACTGAATCTCCTTGGTCTATCCCGGCACAGCATTTTTAGAAAACAAAGAGCGACGGAAAATTCTCACACTGCATCAGAGGTCAATTTTGTGCTCGGAATTTTTTGTATCTTTTATCCTATATTATTAAACGAACAAATCCTGTACGTACATTTTTTCTTGAAAACGACTCCCACGAGTTGGATGTAATTCACTGAAAAGGGGTAATGGGTATTTTTACAAATTTAAAAAACAATTTTTTGACGTTTCAAAATACTGTAATATTGTAAGTAAGGCTTGGAAATTGCAAATAAACAATTGTGTCAAAATACCTACAGTGAATCTTTGATAGGTTATAAAAATAAAACGTAAATTATTTGAATAAAAAAGTATAAATAAAATTAAATATATATAGTTTAACTATTATTTGAATCATAGGAATACGGTATATTATTTTTATATCATGTATGATTAAACATTATGAATTTCGGTTTCAGAAAAGTGAAATTAAAATAAAGATGCTTTTTGTTTATAGCTCGATTCGAACATTTTTCAAACGAAAGGGAAGAAATTTCTACGTAGATTTTGGAATATTAGAGTGTTAAAACCGTTTTTATAAGCATTAAAACTTTATAAATTCGATTTATATATCAAAAGAGAAAAACCTGTACGTGAAAGCTAATGCAATATGATCCGTACATACAAATAATGATAAAATAGTGGCTCGTAGTGACACCCTTTTAGTGCTGGAGGCTTGTATGGCCTAATTCTACTGGATGACCACATGTGATTTTAAGAGAATTTTTAGACGCACTGACTGCTCATTGCTATAGAATTAAGAACTAAAATAACGGCGGTAGATTTCAAATTACGACCTGGATAATATCTACAGGTGGGAACATGTGTCATTATAGGGGAAAAATATTTAGTTAAAAGAGATCTTCGGTATTTACACTTAAAAATATTTAATAGAAACGATTATTTTAAATTGTTACGGAAATAAATTTGTTACGGAATGAACAAGCCTGAAAAAATATCACAGCAAATTATTACCGTGTTTATTGAACTCTTGGGAGCAAAGCTCGGTCGCTCAGATATTATAGTTTTAAGAGTTATAAAATAATAAATAATAAATGACAAACAAGAATTAAAACAAAAATTAAAAACTTCTTGTAACACCTAAACGATAAGAGATATTGGGGTTTGAATGCATTCAATAATTTAAATAAACGCTTTTCCGTTTGTTGCAGGTAATATTTATTTGTTTTCATAGATATGAATTTTTGATTTGATAAAAAACGAAAAAATAACAGTTTAAAAAATAAGTTTTATCTCTAGAGAAACATGGTGGGAGTTACGGGACAAATGGTGGGAGTTATGGGACGAATATGGTTGAAGTAAGAGACAAATAGGTTGAATTATGGGAGTTTCTCAATGGATATCTGAACATTGTGTTAATATGCACAAATTATCCGTGTATTATACACTTCTACTCGTGTCAAATAGTACAATTTTGTGTACGTACTACCTATTACTTTATTGTATTTTTCTGGGTGAAATATATTCTAAATGAAATACATCAGTTTTTTATGCATATCAGCTACAATAAATCATTCTTTTGGAAATAATGAAACATAATATAATTATATATAAAACATTTATTGAAATGTTAATGTTTTATAGGAACAATCAGCTCTTCATATTTTGAGGGCATATTATTGCCTGCGATATCATGGACTAAGGTGTTTAAATATTTATAAAGGTGCTGTCAATAATTTTATCAATAAAAGACGTTAATAATTATGAACAAAGACATTTATTTTTTTTCATTTTCATTTTGAATCAATGTTTTAGAGAGCTCGCTTCTTTTCTTCGATCTAAAATTATAAAAAAACATGAAAAGTGCATATAATATTGCAAGCCTTTCTTTTTTCCTAGTCGGGTAAAAATATGAAGATTTAAGTAGTAGAATATGGGAATCATATGTCTAGGCAAACTAAACCTATTTTGATCGTCTTTAATAATTAAGCGTAAAAAATGCATTTATAAAAAGAGTGCCATAAATGCTTCGATACGCTTTTGATTGGCTAGCATCTTGGTTATACGTAAGTTCGATGGTAATCTCATTGGACAGTTGTAAAGAGTAATCGCTGACAATTTATTATAGAATCTCTTACGCCTCAACGACCTTTCATGGATATTGATCATCGAGGGAATAAGCAGAGAATGTTAGATGATTTTTTGGTGGTCATTTTCGAAGCAGAGAGTTACTGCGTGTAGTTAAAATTTATGAAACTAGCCCGCATTGGAGGACTAAAAATGTTTGACGGTCTTGCACACCTTATGGTGCTCCATTTGAGCAGACTGAATTAAAATATGAGAAAAATGTGGTGAAAGAGACAATATAGTAAAGCGGCCAGAGGCGGTATGTGGAAGATATCATATTACATAAATACATAAATGGAGCGTAATTTCATTTTTATGCAATTTGAAAATAGTATTTCCATGTCACATTTTCCCAATGTGTCGTCACATAATCTTACAAGTGTTAAAAAGTAATTTAGCATTCTTTCCAGTTACCTGAACCCTCTTCCCCATGTTACATTTTGTCACGTCTGTCTGATGCCTCCTCCCCTTACGTGTGACATAACATATGGATGACCCCACATAGGCGTATTTAAAAACTTTGTGTATAAATTTAAAAGAAAAGTGTTTTAACACTGCACAAAAGCTTTGTTCGAAATTAACAGAAAGAAAAAAAAATCATATAAGCCACTTTTTTGTGACTAAAGTTTAACTGATTCCGGACCTCACCTTTACAACTACATATATACCTTGTGTTGCATATTACGGGTAGAATCATGCATATATGAGATAATATGCATATTTGAGCTTTTTAAACCATTTTAATCAGTCTGAGGTATTTGTCATAAATGTAGCTCATTTCAGTATATGTGAATTCTGCGAATGTTTACAAATTTTTGTTAAACGTTCTAGTTCGTCGAATGAACAATTATTTTATAATTATGTAACACTTCTTGAACAACTGTACACGTTTAATTAAAATGTTTAGTGCCATGTTCTTTGTTTAAAATTTCTATTAAAATAAACCCGAGCCATCGTTTTTCCTCATATTATGGCGTAATTACTAACTGTTATATCCAAAACAAAATTTCAAATTTGTAAACGATCAAGCAGTCTAAATAATACTTAAAATAACCTATTTCCTGAAAAACTAGATTATATTAGATAATAAATAATAATTAAATCTTTGTCAAAATTAGTTTTTTGAAAGCAATTCTAAAATTTCTTAAATAACATTTAATTTGTATAATAAAATTATTAATTATGCTGACTAAAATATAATATTTAATGGTTCCTTTATATTTAATAGAACAATATTATGATAGCTATTTTCAACGTAACTATGATGCTATATAGACTGAACTTATTCGTATATTTAGAATATACCATTATCTTATATTTTACTTACAATAATTATTTGTAATCAAATATATCTCTAATTTTTGATCTTTTGAAAGTCAACAAATGGTATGCTATTATGTATATGACACATATTATGCTATTAGCGTTGATCGGACCATAAAATTTGAACATTTAACTCGTGCTGACTAATTTTGCACCATTTTAGTTAAAAACATGTTACTCAGTTGTATGACAGGGTTTATGAACATTATCATTTTGCAATATTATCACGTTGCCTATGTACAATAGCTTGACACGTTGTATTGCATCACAAATGCATTTACGTTGTTACAATTCAATTGTGCAAAGATGACGTCACTCTCGTTTCTCTCTTTCTGTCTAAAGTCCATTTTATATGGAAATAGGTTCGTTATAAAACAGAATATTTTTGTCATAAAATTGAATTGTAAAAAATTAATTTTGGTGGAAACGTTATATCTATTTTATAATAATCAAAGCATGTCTATTATTCATTTTTCAAATTCTATGTAATTTTTCTATTTTTGTTTATCGTACAGTATCTCCAATTTTAGGAAATCTTTCTTCTATTTAGTGTTCAATACTCAAAGGGTTGAACTGTAATGTTCTTACTACTCTGCTTCTCAGTCATATATCCAGTTCCCAAACTATAATACTTATAATTTACGATTTCTCTCCTAAATTATAAGTGCTTATAATTTTATTTTGATTAGACTTATAAAGAGTGAATTACCTGTTGGTTTATTTTTGATTTACTATTAAAACTACATGGCTGAGAGCTCAATATTTTTCCATTCTTATTCCAACAGTGGGAAATGGTACTAATTTAGAATAAAATTTACTTTTCAAAATTTTGCAACATTTTTTCATTTTGAGGGCCCCTGAATAAAAAAAACGCATTTTTGGATAAAGTCTATTAGTCTGTGAACACGATACAGTTCAAACGAAGACGCGGACTTAAACCAAATTTTGGAAGAATATTTACTATGCAAATAATATAAAGAGCCTTATAGTTTTTGAAGAGGTGCTATTTTATTCGAATTTTGAAAACTGGACTCAAAATATGAAGAGCTGATTGTCCCTATAAAACATTAACATTTCAATAAATGTTTTATATGTATATAATTATATTATGTTTCATTATTTCCAAGAGAATGATTTATTGTAGCTGATATGCGAAAAAAACTGATGTATTTCAGTAGAATATATTTCACCCAGAAAAATACATAAATTAATAGGTGGGTAGTAGTATGTACACAAAATTGTACTATTTGACACCAGCAGAAGTGTATAATACACGGATAATTTTTGCATATTAACATAGACTATGTTCAGATATCCATTGAGAAATTCCCATAATTCAACACATTTGTCTCTTACTTCCACCATATTTGTCCCGTAACTCCCACCATTTTTCTCTAGAGATAAAACTAATTTTTTTAACTGTTATTTTTTCGTTTTTTATCAAATCAAAAATTCATATCTATGAAAACAAATAAATATTACCTCCGCTATAATTTGAAGAGGTCCTCAAATTTTAGACATTAGGTTCTCGAATGAAGATTATGAGGCGCTATTGAGACGCTAAATTTCTACAATGGCTACTAATACGAAAACCTCAGTATGCAAATGAAGTTGGCGCCTATACCATATTTATATTGCGATCGAAACGAGAGCAAAATTTATTTGAGAGTTGAAACATTCATTCACGCATAGTACCAATACATCTATTATTATAACAATATTTTAATGAATCATTTTAAATAAATCATTCGAATAGCAACTTTTCGATTATCAAAATTTACTCGATTATTTCCAAGACTAGTCTAGTATCCTATCACTTGTGCGGGAATTTGATAACAACTTTTTTTCTGTATAAAAACGACTTAAGGAAGAATGACACTATTGCATCGCTTTCGCCGATCGTTGCATGTTTTTTTCTTCCTATACTTGTTCACGTGGAGGAACTTGAAAGCACTCCTTTCTGAGGTATAGTACAGTGTACAACGCGAGACTTCATTCAAAAGCTCAGTCGCACAAAAGTTATTTTGGTTCGTTAGCGTTCACAGGGTTGTGCAGGTCACACAATACCAGTCAGTCTCGTTTTCCTTTCAACTGAAACTTACAGACGTACTCACTACACAATATTATACGAGGGTCACTAAACAATGTTACTATTAGTTACTGGAAATCAAAACATCACTTTATTTTTAGTGTATTTGCCATATGGCAACATACACTATTGGCATCGGTCGGATGGCGGGACCTACGGGTCGGACCAAAATTTCTCGACGTTTCATAATCTCCTAAACACTTTGGCACCATTTTAAAAAATGTTTATATATATATATATATATATATATATATATATGTGCGGGCAATAACTTTCGAAAGAGTTAATTGATTTCAACTAAATTTGGCCCACGTATTGAAATTCATCACCGCAAGAAGCCTATTTAAAATGGGCGTAATCGGGCTCTTTTAAGGGTAGTTTTTAGGGGTTGAAAAATATTTTTGGGCTCCAAAATACCGAAAAAATTCTCCGAAACGTTTCAAAATTGAAATTTAACTCTCTGGCAGTAATTAAAATGTGGTCCTAAAATTTTAATAAAATCGGCCCGACAGGACCGGATTTAAAAATTTTGTGAAAACACTATTTTGCAGATAGTGAATTATTTACACTGAAAGGTGTATATAATTTGGTATAGTAGTTCGATTGATAATAATATTGCAATTAAGACAAAAAAAGTTATTTTAAGGGGTGTATTAAGGAGTCAAATTTTTTATTTTGCCCAAAAACCAACTTAAGTTCGCATAATAAAGCCACACTGCCTGCAAATACACTATATTGTCGGCAGGGTTCTGGCACTGCGACCAGGGTTTTTTTTTATTTTTGCATAAAAATATTACAAAGTATTTCATTAAAAATTATTATACAATTTTAAATATTTTAAACTACGGACTTTCTATAACTGTTTAAATTTGAATTTGGTTCAAATAATTGATTTATGTTCAAAAATTGTTAGCAAAACTCTTTTCTAGAAGACAAATAGTCGCTTATAAATCTTCAAACGCCGTTACCTAATGTATTGAAATTGATAAATTCTAAATAGCTGCATTCTAGAAACATAAACTATTTTGCAATTTAAAGTATTTAGAATTCTTTTCCGTCTGTAAAATGTTTTTAGTAATGACGTCATTGGAAGTTTTTTCAATAGCATCAAATTTGTAAGAAATTCTCGCACAGAAATTTTTAAGCGAATTTTGTGCAGCTTTTAATCATATTAGAGTGACAGCTATTTCAAGTAAAACAGAAATATATTCTGCGTTGTTTTTTAGAATATTTTTTTTATTGCGACTTGCGTATCTGAATACCTATATATACGTATGAAATACGCCGACAATATGCTCATAATTCATACATGCATTGTAATTTATTCTGCAAACTTAAGTTTATTTTTGAACATAATAAACAAATTAGCCCTTTAATAAGTTCACTAAAACATTTTTTTTCTTAATTTCAATATTATTATCAATCCGACAATTGCGCCAAAATAGCTAGGTATATTAAATATATACGATATATCCGCAAACTAGCTTTTTCATAAAATTTCCGTCCTTCTCCAACCGATATTATTACATTTTAATGTTTTCTAAAGGATGGCATTTCAATTTTGAAACAATATTAAACATTTTTTTTAATTATATAAATAAGAGGAGGGATTAGGATCAAATAATGAAAATGCTATGGCATCTTAGATCGCGACGTTTCGCTGTATTTTCCAGCTTTTTATTTGCATAATTTTGTTATGAATTAATTGGATTTTATCATCTCACGCACATTTTTTTAAAGCCAGTGGTCCGATTGAGCTCATTTTAAATAGACTTTGTGCGGTGAATGATTCCAACATGTATAGTTTGTACCAAATGTCATTTAAATCGAATAAGTCTGTCGAGATGTTTGATCTTTCTAAACATTATAAGTAGTCGACCTAATGATTGTTGCCTGTCCTAAAACTGCTATGCAGTTTATTAATTTTTTTTAGTGTATTTGCCATATGGCAACATACACTATTGGCGTTGGTCGGATGGCGGGACCTAGGGGTCGGACCAAAATTTCTCGACGTTTCATAACCTTCTAAACACTTTGGCACCATTTTTAAAAATGTTTATATATATATATATATGTATATATATATATATATATATATATATATATATATATATATATATATGTGTGTGTGTGTGTGCGCTATAACTTTCGAAAGAGTTAATTGATTTTTACGAAATTTTGCCCACATTTTGGAATCCACCACCGCAAGAACCCTATTTAAAATGGGCCCAATCGGACCATTTTAAGGGTAGTTTTTAGGGGTTGAAAAAAGTTTTTGGGCCAAAAAATACCTAAAAAATTATCAGAATCGTTTCAAAATTGAAATTTAACCCTTTAATAGCAATTAAAAAGTGCTCCTAAAATTTTAATAAAATCGGCCCGACAGGACCGGATTTACAAATTTTATGAAAATACTAGTTTGCAGATAGTGAATTATTTGCAGAAAGGTGTATATAATTTAGTATAGAGGTTCGATTGATAATAATATTGCAACTGAGAAAAAAATATTCTTTTAAGGGGTGTATTAAGGAGTCAAATTTTTTATTTTGCCCAAAAAACCAACTTAAGTTCGCATAATAAAGCCACACTGCCTATATTAGCAAATACACTATATTGTCGGCAGGGTTTTGGCACTGCGACCCGGGTTTTTTTTATTTTTTAAAAAGAATTTAAAAAAATCATAAAATCGTAACTAAAGATGGTTGAAACAAGTCAAAAAAAATAACACAAATCTTTAACGGGAAGCATAAAATATGTATATTATATAAACATTTCCAAAAATGTTGCCAAATTGTTCAGGATGATGCGAATCATCGAGATATTTTGATCCCGCATTTAAGTCGTTCCGTACGATTGACTTCAACAGTGTATGTGCTATATTAGGACAATTACACAAAAAATATCACGTAGCATATTAAAAATCGTAGTGTGGCGAACAAAATAAAAATGCGGATTATTGCGATGTCCCCCTGCAAGCTTCGATGTAGCGCTTGGTATACTCTACGATTGTGAGTTCTGACTCTTGTTAGAGATTCAATGGAGTATTCAACATTTCACGATTGTCGTGTCCCTAAAGAAACTGTAGACGACCACAATCACAATTTCACGTTTTTGTCAAAACTTAAATCCACAATACCTACGATCTACATACAATTTAAATGTTTTTTTTTTTCATTTTATATGGGGTTACAGGCAAATTTACAAAATCGTTCTGTTATGTTCATGCTTATAGAAAATAAAAACAAATTTTAACTTCTGTTTGCTGTAAAAAAACTAAATAAATAGAATTATAAACCGTCATAAAAAATATACCACCATTATACTAAGAACAACATTATACCATATATATCTTCTACGTATACATCGATTTTCCCCAAAAATAATAGGGCTCTTTATATTTGCATATTAAATATCCTCCCAAAATTTGGTTTTAATCCGCTTATCCGTTTGACCTGTATAGTGTTCACAGACAAGCAGACGCACCGACTTTTTCTAAAAATGTGTTTTTTGGATTGCAAATTTTGAAAAGTGAATTTTGACCTAAATTAGTACCATTTCCAATGGTAAAAATTGCTACTGGTAGAAAATAATTTGTTACTTTTTTTAAATAAATAAGTTCATAGTTGTATAAAGAAGAAAGTTATTATAGGTATTTAAAGATTTATATATAGTTTCGCTTAGAATTATATATAGCTCAGATAGATATTTTTTGTATAATATAAATTCTATGCAATCGTAAAGAATTTCGCCAAAAAATAGACATAAAACATATAATGATCAAGAACTGGTAAACGGTTTTGAGAATTCCTAGATTGTAGTATAATATTTGCATATAAATAGTAAGTTTTATTTAATTTTTTATGACTTTCTGTAGAATGTTATTTTGGTTTAACTGTAGTAATATCAAGAAACTGGGTTATGGATGCTCATTAGGACATAATGATCTAGTTTTTTAACGTTTGCATGAAAGCTCATTAAATCTGTTTTATTTATATAAAGCGATACACTAACCTTCCATTTACAATCCACATTCGAAAATTGAAAGTAAATTATGTTTATTTATATTAACTTATGTATTCTTTTCAAGTTTTTACCCTGTCAGTTCTATATACTATAGATATTACTCAGATTAGATATAATGCTAAAATGTTGCTTGCACTAAGCTCACCCTGATGAATATAGCACTAGCAGGGTGTAAAGTGAAGGAGGTGAAGTTTCAGTCGTTGGTACGTTAACCTTTTGTCTCTCATCGTCATCACAGTGGCAAGGAGCAGCTTGGTACTGTATATATACGAGGGCCTCATCTGGCGCCTTGTGACAGCACGCGGATTTACCAGTTATGGACATTCAGTAAGTTAAAGTACATCACGATTTATTTTTATTAGATGAAATACAATAAAAGATGTTTGCACATCTCCTATAAAATAGCTGCATTTTATTTCTGTACCGCGGTAGTAAAATGACCAATTTACCACTAGTACCGTGAACCTAAAACAAATAAATACTATCTTATCAATCCATCAGTAATTTTCAAAAGTGATCTGTAAGTTATCATTTAGCACTATAAGAGGAACACAGATATTGTATGTTCGTAAATAACCCAAATATATTGTAAATGACTATACACACAGCTGTCTAAAATATTAAAGATACGTATGGATGTGTCATAATAATAACTATTACACACGAGGTATGTTCAAAAATGTAATCTATATCTCGACCGAGAATATTAAAATCAATTTCCGCATCATCACTTGAGAGCGGCTCGACCGATTTGGCTGATTTTTTTTTTGTTGTGTTCGTAAATGTAAATATGAGTTTTGTATGAAAGAAAGTTTTTCGGAAAATCTACCGGAAAAGTGAAAAAAGCCGGAAAAAACTTAAAGTGCTTTTTTCTATGGGTTCTTGCTACTAAGTGCGCAAATGTCGTTTGATAGCTGATTGTCGGGCGTAGTCTCACGAGACAAGACTGCAATACGGTGGCGCCGAAGGCTCTACTACTGTTATTGTAAGCTATGCGACATAATTCTAAATTCAATATGACGACCGATACAAAAATGGCCGATGATCCACTTCTTTACAACCCCTTGATATGGATATCAGATGGGAGGATTTGACAAGTAGAATATTGGAATTAAATAGTAAATTATTTTGAATAAATTAATGTTTTAATAGTAAAAATTTTGAAAGACTAAAAAGATCAACTACTGTTGTCTCTTCCGTGTTTTATCACCGCCGCGTGCAAAGCCGCGGGTAGCGGCTATTAATAATAAATTGAAAACAACACCAGGCAAATTCGTCTATAAGAAGTCCACTGCAGCATAGTATGTATATTTATATTTAATGGGTAATTCGGGCGAAGCTAGTATAGGTATATATATAAAAAAAAATTTGTTCACCGAAAAACACCTCGCCGCGAGAAACTGCCCCCCTATAAAAAGTTTTCCCGGACGCGAAAGGAAACGTTTTATTATATAAAAGCATAGAAAATATATGTAGTATAGCAGATTCAATCCGATTTGCAATAGGACGAAGCCGGAGCGAACAGTTATTATATTTCTAAACGATTTCCAATAAATAAGCTGTCGAATGGTAAAAACTCCATTCAAATTGCTTCAGTAGATTAGATAGTAAGCCTCATACAAATCAGTGTATATAGAGATTAGAAATGTTTTATGATTATCACAAACCTAACGAAATTTTCTTCATCTAAAACAGGCTTTAAATGCCGTTTTATAAAAAAATTGGGATAATGGATTGATAAAAATGTCAAAGTCGGAGTGTTAGACTGCTATATCATTCACCCATATTTCTGGGTGATATATTTGCGGGCATAACTGAACTAGGATGCCAGTTTATCTAACATCTTGATGTGTAGTTCTGCTAAAGTATGATTTGTTGAAATTAACATAAAAATTTAAAAATTCAAAGAGAGCAAGTAGCTCGTACCGTGAGGCGAACTTTTAGAAGTTTACATCTCAAAAAAGTTCAATGTTCATAATCTGTCATGTATCGGTATTTAAGTAATTACAGTCTTTTATAACAGAGAAGTATGGTAATGCCGCCTTTTACCAGTTCAGATTACCTTAGTTTTAAAGTATTATTAATCCGAATTAACCAGACTTTACTCAAACTGCTAGACAAACTGCATTTATGAACAGATCTGCTAATGGCAAACATTAGACAGGAACTTACTGTAGATATTATGCACATTGCAGAAGGCGAGGATATTAACGTGCGAAGCCACGACCGGATGTTGAAAAGATGCACGAGACAGTGAATTAATTACGTCCTATCGTGTGTATATGTGCTTCTATGCGCCTACGTTAGTTACACATGCACAGTCACACCACTGTGTCACTGACCATACATTCGACGGAAAAAATTATGCAAACTGAATCTCTAAATTACAATCTGTTCACGTCTGTTTATTGATATTGTAGTCACTACGTGGGAGATCGAATCTTGCCTCTTAATGGGCTTTCCACTAATAGTACTCGTTTTTTGAAATTACAGCATGTCACATGTTTCGATACAATTTTGGTTGACTGCAATTTTGGTTGTACGTTAAGTCTGACAGTTGTAAAGAGAGACTGTTGATAATTTATTTTTAAGCAACTTATGGCTTAACAACGTGCTATTATTTTAAGGGGCTGTTCAAGTATTATGTAAGCAGTGAGGGGTAGAGTTCTAATTTTCCTTATTTTTGATGACAAGTGGAGAGGGGGGATAGAATAAAAATTGATTAGTATTTTAGACTACATACTACAGAAGTGAAACGAGTATAACTATCGTAATAAAATAAAACAATATTGGCATTGACCCCTAAGATTGAACCTACGACTTTTATTATAGGTTATGAGGCAGTCACTCTACCTCGCCGCCACCTTAGCTAATGTTCTACAGCCGATTTTGACAGTATACGGTATATATATTATATTGTAACGTTTTCAATCTCATGAATCAATTATACCCTACCATTCCAGAAGAAGTTTGACGTCAAAAATGACATTAATGCAAGTTCATTGATTTTTTTTTCATTTGAAATTGGTATCTCGACATTTATGACGCTCTGTAAAATCGTTTTTGATTCCATCTGAAGTCATGTTAAATTTTTTTCTTTACCTGTGCTATAAGACCTTCCCTCGTGTCAAATTTCAATATTTTATAAAAAATATGTATATATGCTGTATATAGGTACTTTAAACATATTTTCTATGCATTAAATTATAGAGACTTGAATTCTTACAGGGTTATAGGGACCTTAGCATTTGACATTAATTTCAATTTGATATCTTTTGCTGTTCCTGAGAAAAAAGGTTTTGGCAGACAGATCGACGAAGAACGAGGTGATTTAATAAGGGTTCATTTTTTTCATTTTGACGTAAGGAACCCTAAAAATAATAAATTGAAAATATGAACTGGTGCTAGGCCTAAATAACCACAGCAGTTGGTAAAAAAATAAATAAAAAATTGATGGTGATAATTGTACGTATATTTCGATCCTCATTAATTATAGCGAATAAAAACTTGAGCAAATTCTTTTTAAAAATCTAGTTCTAAAAATTGATAGTGTTAAATTATTTGTGAGTATTTGTGGCTTATTTTACATAATTGCATGCATGTAGGTCATCGTTGGTTTTTTAGCTCATCAAGTTGGTCATTAACATGCAAACAATGTTAATTTCTATATTTTTTGTTTCAGTTGATTTATTTATAACGTCATAATAAAATTGCATACACGAAGATAAATTATTGTATATCTCAACTGTAATAGAAATAAATAACTCTTTTATTAATTTTCTGGATATACCTAGTCTGTATATAATTCTAAATAAAAAAAACCGGGTCGTAGTGCCAAAACCCTGCCGACAATATAGTGTATTTGCTTATACAGGCAGTGTGGCATTATTATGCGAACTTTAATTGGTTTCTGGGCAAAATAAAAAATTAGACTCCTTAATACACCCCTTAAATACCATATTTTTTTCTTAATTGCAATATTATTATCAATCGAACCTCTATACTAAATTATATACACCTTTCAGTAAATAATTCATTATCTGCAAACTAGTTTTTTCATAAAATTTGTAAAACCGGTCCTGTCGGGCCGATTTTATCAAAATTTTAGGGACACTTTTTAATTAGTACCAGAGGGTTAAATTTCAATTTTGAAACGCGGCGGAGAATTTTTTCGGTATTTTGGGACCCAAAAACATTTTTCAACCCCTAAAAACTACCCTTAAAATATCCCGATTAGGCCCATTTTAAATAGGTTTCATGCCAAGGGAGTCGCCAGCCTTTGAGCCAGAGGGGGGCAGAAGAATGAGAAAAAAACAAAAAATTCAGATTTTTGAGGGTTAAGATATTAAAAATTAACACATTTATTGAATCCTTAAATTTGATTTTAGTTTCAGAGTGATTCTGGTGAACGCTACATTTTATTACTTACTTATTCTGTGACAGTAGGCAGTAAAACTTATAACCTAAAAAATTCCGAACCTCTAGGGAGGGGCAGCTGCCCCTACCTGCCCCCCCTTGGTGACGCCCCTGCTTCGTGCGGTGATGGATTCCAGCATGTGAGCCAAATTTCGTTAAAATCAATATGTAGACGTATATAAATATATATATAAACATTTTTAAAAATGGTGCCAATGGATTTAGGAGGTTATGAAACGTCGAGAAAATTTGGTCCGACCCCTAGGTCCCGCCATCCGACCGACGCCAATAGTGTATGTTGCCATATGGCAAATACACTAAAAAATAACGAACAAGGTGCCTAAGCCGAGAATAGTAGCTTATATATCTCGTTCGTAAATGAAAGTATTATACGAGCAAGTAACATTATGTTAAAGTGAACGATTAGTTTTGTTTTACTTTACGTACTAGTGCGAAACAGAGTCTTTTTAAACCACTATACAGGTGTGAATGACAGGGCTATTTTGTAGAGGATCGTGCAAAAATATAATATTCTGCTAAAGACTATAATAATATTAGTAGATATTTTTCGTACGCTTATAGCTACGTACTTGCTGAATTAATTGAGAATAATAGCTATTGTCTGCTATAATTGTTAAGAAACATTCATTGTTATAGCACTATATTAGAAAAATTTATTATTCCAACACGTCACCGTCTGGATTAAACCAGAATCTTTCCACTTTCGCGGCGGAATGAGTTAATCAATTACTCTACGGTGCACACAATTCAATTTTTAATCCTTCATAATATAGCGTTTACAACACTCAAATTCACTACATCCAGACGGTGACGTGTTGGAATAGTAAATTTTTCTAATATAGTGCTACAACAATGAATGTTTCTTAACAATTATAGCAGGCAATAGCTATTATTCTCAAGACTATAATAATATTACTACAAAACTGCTGCAAAAATATGTTACATGTGATATCTATAGCTACGTTTTGACATTGAAACATTTAGTTTTATATAGAAGTTATTTAAGATACAAGTATGTACTCGTGTATGTTACAAAGTAATATCTAATCTTTTCTTTGAATATACGACAATATTCAGTCTAATCCTAAATCCAATTTTAATATAAAATATTCGCTGACTGCATTCTTGATTTCATTACGAGGCTATATTATTAATTGTTCGCAAAGTTTATAAAAAGCTATCTAATTTGTTTGAAACGTATTCAATGTGTAATATTCCATTCAAGTTACAGTATAACATAATAAATATATACTGAAGTCGCAGTTTCAGAATCCGCAGTCATATTTATGATATTATTTATTTAACGGTTAAAATTTGGTCATTTCAGTTTTATTATGTTCAATTTCATAAGATTATTATATAGAAACTTGTATTTTTAGTTTATTACTAACAAGAACAATATTTTTTTAATAAATCAATAGTAGGATTTTCAAATTACTATAGTAAAATTAAATGATATTATGCAAGATTTACTTCTCGTATAGGTAACCTAGAGGTTAAAGTTAATAATTAGGTGCCAGATGCACATATATGAAGAGCACAAGTGGTATTTTTACGCTTGGGCTGTATCCAAGTCACATCACTCAAGCTTGGATAGTTCCAGATATGTATAGATTCTTGTCCTTTGTCGGGAATGTTTCATATCTTTCGCTAGAACGCATCCCCGCATAATATATATATATAGTCAATTTTCATCACGAGATCTGTTGCCGTTCGTCAAGTTTAACAACGACCGCAGTATCCGTTCCCGAGTAAGAGTGCATATGAACTATATCAAGCGTCTAGCACGTTCGAATAGGCTTGGCGTATTACAATACGGAACATATTCCTGTCCGTTTAGAACTGTGGAACGAGATCGGTCCGCAATAATATCATTTTTCCTTTGACGCAAAGGTGCTAGTGAAACAGTAGAATGATATCGTTTCTTGGAAACATGTCCGTTGAATAAACTAAACGTTTCGGCTTTAAAACTGTTTGCACAAGCCTAGCAACACTTGACGTTATCAACTACATTTGCCTAACATGACGATGGCTTCGCATTATGAAGTCGTGCGGTCAACACATATTTTAAAAATTTAGAAGTATGTTTGGCTCTAGTTCGAATGATAAAGAAGGATTTATTCTATAACATGGCTGGATATCAATCGAGAATTAATAAGGATATTATAGCCGGCTTTTGTTCGGTTTAATACGAAAAGCTAACATTAAAAAACTAATATCGAATTTTTCTCTGACATTTATTTGACATGCAGCCCTTGTGCTTTAGTACAGTCAAATTTTATTATAGTTTTATATGAAATGAGGCTACTCATGCCATGTTTAAACTAATTGTTTTCTAGCGGGCGTGTCTATTTTTACGGACAAAAGAAAAACAGTCAAAGGCAACGAAATAAGAAATGTTATATTCAGTGAATTGGCAGCAAACCATTGTATTCATTAACAACTTTTCAACCAGTTCTGACATAAAAACCTTGGAAATGTGCACTGAATGAAAAAAATTATCTTTTTTCACACCTGATGTTGATATTTTATTAACCGTCTGAAAAGAAAGAGGTTATAGTATAATGCGACGCATATTTTTTTTTGTATGTTCCACGATAGCTGTGCCAGTTGTGAAACGATTTGAAAAAATTCAACATTTCGTTCAGAATATTATCGGATTGGTACCATAGAGTTTTTCTCAAAATCGGTTCATCCGTTTTTAAGTAACTTAAAAAAAGGTTTTTTTTATATATATTTTATCTCGCAGTATGTCCAGCATTTGTGAATCGATTTTGATGGTTCTTTTTCTATTTAATAGGACCTATTTTCAGAATGATCCCTCGTAAATTTTACTCAAATCATTCAATCGTTGTTTTTTATATAGGTCTTTTTTTAAGTTTACTAATCAAATATAAAAAAGTCGGTAAATATTTAATAACTTGCAAGCTACGTATTTCAAATCCACTAAAATGTAAAAAATAAAAAATTTAAAAAAATAATCTCCTTCAATAAAGTCACTAAAAGGAGGAAAATAATGAAATTGTGGGGTCGGGTCAATTTAACAAAAGTAGATATGTAAAAAAAATTTATTAATTTAATTGATGCCGACCTTCAAATTTCATTTTTTTTTCTTTTAGTGACTTTTTTTAAGAAGGTTATTTTTTCGAAAACGATAAAAACATTGTGAATAATAAATATGATTTAATGTGGATATATTTCGTAAAGTAAATTATTTTTTTAATTTAAATACTAATGAATGAGAAATGTTATAATGATTATAATTGGCAATTAACTGATTATGAAAATTCATATTGACACAAATTCATTTTTAATGTGCTATAAAACCGTTGAAAGTAAACTTTTAACAATTTTGTGGTTATAAAAAGCCGATTTATATTAATTAACGATTGAATTTTAAATAAATTATCACGAAGAAAAAAAACTGTTGATATTCAGTTAGTTGGTTATTTTTTTAATAAAAAATAAAAATTACAATGACTTTAGGAGTAAACATTTTGAAATTACTATTAATTATATCAATATAGTCTCCAAATACTTAAGATTTTTAGATGCCCGGGAAAAGTTATGGGCAAGAAAAACTTAAATTAATAAGGGAGCAAGTATAAGATGGGTTTCGAGTGAACAGACGTATAATTAAAAAAAGAAGTATGCTTTTGCCAATAATTTTTTTTACCGGAAAGAATACAGAAATATGCCTTTTGTTTTTTGAGGATTTAAAACACTAGAAGAAAACTACTTGAAGTTTGTCATTATGAAATTCTGCAGTAATTATTTTGCTGATTTTTAAAATGGTCCTATATAAACAAGATAAGTTTATAAGATGGATTTTAGTAAGTAAACGTGCTTTCAAAAAGTAAGCTGTGCTTTTTTTCTGACTGGGTGATATAACACAGGGAATATATATACGTTGATCTGTTAAGCAGGTTTTGGTGTCACGTAGCCCGGATTATTACAGTCATATTCAGAGCGCATTCACACGGAAACAGCAAAATCATATTTTATTTTTGCTCGTTAAAGTTCTATAAGCTGGCACAGGCAAATTATATGAAATTTTGCCAAAACAAACAATAAACTGTAAACGCGGCTTAAACTCATATTTCAAAATGTATACTCACTAAAGTTACAGAATATTAATACCGAATAAATCGCTATTTATATCGCTCGACTCCATAGAAATTATATCTACTGATTTAGTGCACATGATGAATTGATAAAACAGAGACCAAATATTGTAGATAAGAAAAAAATATTATTTTAAACAGTGTAAGGCGTTAAGTATTTTATTTGTTATATTAGCAAATACACTATATATTGCCAGCTGGGTTTGACATTGCGAAACGAGTTTTTTTCGGGTCCGTGAATTCAGCCGCACTTTTGTTAGCCGCAAGGACCAAAATGGGTGGGCTGGTTTGTGCTTCGTTTGTGCCTTTTCCTGCTTTAAGAATTTTCGTTCCTGCTTTTGGCGTTTCCGAGAAAATCCAAAATTTCATATCTGCGGCCAGGTTCACGCCAGCCGCAACTTTTTGGATTTTGTAATTTTTTGACTTGCGGCTCGTTTGTGCTTCGTTTGTGCCTTATCCTGCTTCAAGAATTTTCGTTCCTGCTTTTCGCGTTTCCAAGAAAATCGAAAAGTAATTATCTGCGGCCAGGTTCACGCCAGCCGCAACATTTTGGAATTTGTAAAATTTTTACTTGCGGTTCGTTTGTGCTTCGTTTGTGCCTTTTCCTGCTTCAAAAATTTTCGTTCCTGCTTTTTCCGTTTTTGAGAAAATCGAAAATCAAAATTCGGGAAGCGTGAACTCAGCCGCACTTTTGTTAGCCGCAAGGATCAAAATGGGTGGGCTGGTTTGTGCTTCGTTTGTGCCTTTTCCTGCTTCAAGAATTTTCGTTCCTGCTTTTTGCGTTTCCGAGAAAAACGCATAAAAAGAAAATTCAATTTTTACGTAATTTAAAATGTGCGTCTGGAGTAACAAATAGATTACTTTTTTTTCATGTTATCATGCACTAAAAAATATTTCCCAGTCCATAATTTGTCCGGAAAATTGAACCCTTCTTAGAGAAAAACGACATAATTTATAAAATCAATGCTTTCACATATTCCCGAGGTGCGGCTCGAAAAACTGTTTGGAACTGCAGAAGTATTATGGTGCGGATGGTTAGTGCTTACTATCAAAAGATTCCTGCTTCCATAATATGTTCGGAAAATATATTCCTTTTTAGAAAAAATCGACATTTTTTAAAAAATCTATGATTTTACACATTCTCGAGGTGCGGCTCGTAAAACTGTTTGGAACTGCTGAAGTATTATGGTGCGGTTGGTTAGTGCCTACTATCAAAAGATTCCTGCTTCCATAATATGTTCGGAAAATGTATTCCTTCTTAGTGAAAATCGACATTTTTTTAAAAAATCTATGATTTTACACGTTTCCCACGTGCGGCTCGGAAAACTGTTTGGAACTGCTGTAGTATTATGGTACGGCTGGTTAGTGCCTACTATCAGAAGATTCCTGCTTCCATAATATGTTCGGAAAATATATTCCTTCTTAGACAAAATCGACATTTTTTTAAAAATCTATGATTTTACACATTCTCGAGGTGCGGCTCGTAAAACTGTTAGGAACTGCTGAAGTATTATGGTGCGGTTGGTTAGTGCCTACTATCAAAAGATTCCTGCTTCCATAATATGTTCGGAAAATATATTCCTTCTTAGAGAAAATCGACATTTTTTAAAAAATCTATTATTTTACACATTCTCGAGGTGCGGCTCGTAAAACTGTTTGGAACTGCTGAAGTATTATGGTGCGGTTGGTTAGTGTCTACTATCAAAAGATTCCTGCTTCCATAATATGTTCGGAAAATATATTCCTTCTTAGTGAAAATCGACATTTTTTAAAAAATCTATGATTTTACACTTTCCCGACGTGCGGCTCGGAAAACTGTTTGGAACTGCTATAGTATTGTGGTGCGGTTGGTTAGTGCCTACTATCAAAAGATTCCTGCTTCCATAATATGTTCGGAAAATATATTCCTTCTTAGAGAAAATCGACATTTTTTAAAAAATCTTTGATTTTACACATTCTCGGGGTGCGGCTCGTAAAACTGTTTGGAACTGCTGAAGTATTATGGTGCGGTTGGTTAGTGTCTACTATCAAAAGATTCCTGCTTCCATAATATGTTCGGAAAATATATTCTTTCTTAGTGAAAATCGACATTTTTTTAAAAAATCTATGATTTTACACGTTTCCCACGTGCGGCTCGGAAAACTGTTTGGAACTGCTGTAGTATTATGGTACGGCTGGTTAGTGCCTACTATCAAAAGATTCCTGCTTCCATAATATGTTCGGAAAATATATTCCTTCTTAGAGAAAATCGACATTTTTTAAAAAATCTATGTTTTTACACATTCTCGAGGTGCGGCTCGTAAAACTGTTAGGAACTGCTGAAGTATTATGGTGCGGTTGGTTAGTGCCTACTATCAAAAGATTCCTGCTTCCATAATATGTTCGGAAAATATATTCCTTCTTAGAGAAAATCAACATTTTTTAAAAAATATATGATTTTACACATTCTCGAGATGCGGCTCGTAAAACTGTTTGGAACTGCTGAAGTATTATGGTATGGATGGTTAGTGCTTACTATCAAAAGATTCCTGCTTCCATAATATGTTCGGAAAATATATTCCTTTCTAGAGAGAATCGACATTTTTTTTAAAATCTGTGTTTTTACACAAAATATATCTTAAAAAATTGATTATATTGCCTAATTTCGACTTTTTGTATCGACGTACATAAAACGTTTTAATAATTAAATTGGCACCGACTTCAAGACTTTGTAGTTTTGCGCTTTTTAGTGACCTGTTTAATGGAGTTTTATTTTTTAATTTAGTCTTTATTTAGTCTATTGTTGTCGTGGCATTTTGAACATTCTGTATGGGCGCAAAATTGGTCCTTTCTAGGGAAAATCGACCACTTTTGTAAAATAAATGTTTTAGGTATTCTCATAATGCAGTTCGATAAAGTAAATAACAATAAAAAAAATATCTCCTCTTAGAAAGAAATTTTGATTTGTATTGTAGCTGCTGATCGTAATTTGTACCCCTTCCTAAAAAATCATTGATATCTTGTGTACTATACACTGAATAATCGTAATAATAATAATATTTGTGTTGACTATATATTTTCTGTATGGCCATATTATTCAAATTACTGACATCATAGTATAAAAAATGCACCAGTCAGTGAAATGAATAGGCTTGTAATTTGTGGGTGTAAATATCGGAATATCGACTGTTCTCCAATAATAATAATAATAATATGATTTCAGTGCAGTACAGAATGTCAGCACCTGTAGTCACTTAACTGTCAAAATGACTTTTGGCTAATCGGACTCATGATTGATGTAAATGCTTCATCGATTAAATAATGCGAGTTATGTTAGAAAGACTTGTAAAGTTGATGTATATAGTACATACTGTATATAATATTATAAACATCTGTATTCCATAACACCCTTATACATTGACCTTGACAATGGCCTCTCACTTAAGTTATGCTGTTTGGACAAATTCTTTCACACTTCATAATATGTGACTTTGTTTTATTATGTTAACCCATTCGTCCCCGCTGTTTTATTTTAAGGACACTATATTTTTTTCACAAGTTAATTTTTTTTTTGTATTGTTTCTAATAAAATTGGTATTTTGTAAACGAATGTTTGACCCATAGTAGTATTTAAATGAACGTTAATCATTGTCCTATGAATTGTGTAATGGTTTATGTTATGTAAGCTGCGTATACTGATATTGAAAAGATTGTAAGTTGATGCAGTTGCATTCTGTGTTGAGACAGGATGAAGTTCATTGTATTGGGCCACTATATGATGAAGAGGAATAAATAGAGGCGTTGCCAAGGACAAGGTTGTAAAAAAAAACCTCTGACTTTTTGTGAAAAATGCGAAAAAACACTTTGGAGTGATTGTTTTATACCTTAATATATGAAATAAGCTTACAAAACTTTATTTTAAAAATGTTTGTGATGATAGTTTTAAAATAAAGTTGGATTTTCTTACAACTGTGATCTTTTTTAATTTCTAACCCTATATCTACTTTGTCATAGTTATTGGACATGTTGGTTCAGAAACCAAAAATATTTTTTTTAGCTTTTAAAAAAAGGCTATGTTTTCGATTCTTGGAAAGTAATAGGTTAACCTCGAAAAAAATAACATAAGGTATAGTGTAGGTTCCTACAAAAATTTAAAACTGTTTGTAGACGTCACGCCGTCTCACCAAATCCCTGATTACATATTAATGATTTAATTTGAACAGATTAGCAAACCTTTTATTAAAAATAAGGAAAGTTTACGGAATAGAACGCAAACTTCTAAGCATTCTACACATCTACTCCGTCGCAAGAGTGATTGCATTAGGCACTAACCAACCGCACCATAATACTTCAGCAGTTCCAAACAGTTTTCCGAGCCGCACGTCGGGAACGTGTAAAATCATAGATTTTTAAAAAAATGTCCATTTTCTCTAGAAAGGAATATATTTTCCGAACATATTATGGAAGCAGGAATCTTTTGATAGTAGGCACTAACCAACCGCACCATAATACTTCAGCAGTTCCAAACAGTTTTACGAGCCGCACCTCGAGAATGTGTAAAATCATAGATTTTTTAAAAAATTTCGATTTTCTCTAAGAAGGAATATATTTTCCGAACATATTATGGAAGCAGGAATCTTCTGATAGTAGGCACTAACCAGCCGTACCATAATACTACAGCAGTTCCAAACAGTTTTCCGAGCCGCACGTGGGGAACGTGTAAAATCATAGATTTTTTAAAAAATGTCGATTTTCACTAAGAAGGAATATATTTTCCGAACATATTATGGAAGCAGGAATCTTTTGATAGTAGGCACTAACCAACCGCACCATAATACTTCCGCAGTTCCAAACAGTTTTACGAGCCGCACCTCGAGAATGTGTAAAATCATAGATTTTTTAAAAAATGTCGATTTTCTCTAAGAAGGAATATATTTTCCGAACATATTATGGAAGCAGGAATCTTTTGATAGTAGGCACTAACCAACCGCACCATAATACTTCAGCAGTTCCTAACAGTTTTACGAGCCGCACCTCGAGAATGTGTAAAATCATAGATTTTTAAAAAAATGTCGATTTTGTCTAAGAAGGAATATATTTTCCGAACATATTATGGAAGCAGGAATCTTCTGATAGTAGTCACTAACCAGCCGTACCATAATACTACAGCAGTTCCAAACAGTTTTCCGAGCCGCACGTGGGAAACGTGTAAAATCATAGATTTTTTAAAAAAATGTCGATTTTCACTAAGAAGGAATACATTTTCCGAACATATTATGGAAGCAGGAATCTTTTGATAGTAGGCACTAACCAACCGCACCATAATACTTCAGCCGTTCCAAACAGTTTTACGAGCCGCACCTCGAGAATGTGTAAAATCATAGATTTTTTTAAAAATGTCGATTTTTTCTAAAAAGGAATATATTTTCCGAACATATTATGGAAGCAGGAATCTTTTGATAGTAAGCACTAACCATCCGCACCATAATACTTCTGCAGTTCCAAACAGTTTTTCGAGCCGCACCTCGGGAATATGTAAAAGCATTGATTTTATAAATTATGTCGTTTTTCTCTAAGAAGGGTTCAATTTTCCGGACAAATTATGGACTGGGAAATATTTTTTAGTGCATGATAACATGAAAAATAAAAATCTATTTGTTACTCCAGACGCACATTTTAAATTACGTAAAAATTGAATTTTCTTTTTATGCGTTTTTCTCGGAAACGCAAAAAGCAGGAACGAAAATTCTTGAAGCAGGAAAAGGCACAAACGAAGCACAAACCAGCCCACCCATTTTGATCCTTGCGGCTAACAAAAGTGCGGCTGAGTTCACGCTTCCCGAATTTTGATTTTCGATTTTCTCAAAAACGGAAAAAGCAGGAACGAAAATTTTTGAAGCAGGAAAAGGCACAAACGAAGCACAAACGAACCGCAAGTAAAAATTTTACAAATTCCAAAATGTTGCGGCTGGCGTGAACCTGGCCGCAGATAATTACTTTTCGATTTTCTTGGAAACGCGAAAAGCAGGAACGAAAATTCTTGAAGCAGGATAAGGCACAAACGAAGCACAAACGAGCCGCAAGTCAAAAAATTACAAAATCCAAAAAGTTGCGGCTGGCGTGAACCTGGCCGCAGATATGAAATTTTGGATTTTCTCGGAAACGCCAAAAGCAGGAATGAAAATTCTTGAAGCAGGAAAAGGCACAAACGAAGCACAAACCAGCCCACCCATTTTGATCCTTGCGGCTAACAAAAGTGCGGCTGAGTTCACGGACCCGTTTTTTTCTTATCTAAATCCCCAAATAAATGTCCGCAGAGTATAAATTACGGGTTGATCAATAAGTACCCGTGTTGGAAATAATAAAGCAATATTTTTCAACATTTTTTTTTATTTCTCAACGTAGTCTCCTTTAGGTCTACACACTTTTCCGAACGTTCGTGCTATTTCTGTAACCCGTTGAAAAAATATTATTCTCCAAACTCCGCAAAATCTACTTCTGTCTCGGAGATTACCTCTTCATTTGAGTCGATTTTTTTTCTTCGAGCTATGTCGTCAAGTTAGGGAACAGGAAAAATATTTGCAAAAAGCCAGACACTTTTTCCGGGGTTTAAGACTATTTTTGGGAAAGTGTTTTAAACCGTGCATAACTACCCATAAATAAGTTCCCAAAAATGATCTTAAACCCAGGAAAAAGTGTTGGGCTTTTTGCAAATATTTTTAAATATATCTAATGAAGTTGCTATAAAAATATCAGCGTGAATCAATTACTTACTTTTCATTCTTGAAAATTCAACTTTGGGGTAGTTTGGCTTAATGTTAACCCCTCCAAAAATGTCTACCTCATTTATTTATTTAAAATCAACTTAACTTTCGAATAGCACTCATTCGCTTTTGAATCAACCACTTTTTTGGCACATATTTTTTAAAACCTTTTCTGTATGCGCAATACCTGGCGTACCCAGGTAGGACAGGCAAACACTCATTTACATATATATACTATTGTATAAAATTCTATCTGAATCAAACACTTCATGAAACGCGCGCCCCTAATTTTTACGCCACTGGAAATGACACAGGCTTCTCGAACAAACTGACAGAAGTTTTTGGAATGATCGAGAACGGGATGTACACGCCTATAAATACAGCGCATGTGGAGCGCGACATTCATTGAGTCAGAGACAGTGATTGAGTGCATAGTATAGGCAGTGGGTAGACGCACAGTCGGTACGACGGACAGTTTACATAAATAGCTTTATTACATAAATTTCGGTGTGTTGTTAATATTCGTGCATATTGTTGTATTATTTATTAGAATCCGTTTGTTTTTCAATGTTTAGATTATTTCATTATTGTTAGAGAAATACGTTTTAGTTTATCTGTGTTATATTTATTTCGTTTGTTGAAAATAAATCAGTTTTAAACCACCACGAAGAACAGTTTTGTTACATTGTTATCTTTACGTGAATGCCGGCTCGTTATGCGGTGTGACTTACAGTAATCGCAGAGTTAAAGCGCGTGTATATTCGTGTGAGTCCCGACTCTGGCCCCGCCGTTTCCCACTGCTCCTGCAGGACCCGGTTGCGGAGGCTCCGGAGACGGCAGCGTTGATGTGATTAAATCGTTTTAATCCTTGATACAACGACTGGGCGCAATAAAATGCCCGCGACAAACTTTTAATGCATATTTAAATAAGATCGCCAGCGTGATGTCATCACGTTTAATTAGCTCCTGTTTATTATTATACTTACTTTACTCTTTCAGGATCTACGGTGCCGCTCACTCAACCTGTCTGTGTGCAAGGATTCATATGGATTAAAATGTTGCGCGAAATCTGCATAAAAGGTTTAATAAAAACTTATAATCTCTATAAGTCATTCAATTATAGAATATTTTTAGGAACTATTACGAGATAATGATCAGCAGTTCATTTAAGGTGACTCCCTCAGATTGTAAAAAAAATTCTCTTGGCAAACTTCAAACTGGGGTCAAAAGATTTATTTGACTACTGCTAATACTAGCTGTTGTTAACCACGGAGTTTTACAAAATTTGGCTTGTTACTTAAAAATTTAAAAAAATACATTTTTTGTCCTAAACATTGAATTGTATTGCCAGAAGATTTCAAACTACGAGAAGTCTAACTTTTTGAAGTTTTTTCTCTACAAATATTAATAAATTTGGCTTGTGGATTATTTTTTTTTTTTTAATAATAACAAATAAAAACATTTGAAAATTTTGTAAAAATTATTATTAAATTATTTCTCAACTATCGTTTCAGACAATAAGTTTATCCTTAGGAATATAAAACATATTCTAAATTAGACATAGAAATGTACCTACTACCTACACGGAAAGTTGACCTGAAATCTTTAAATTTGGGTCGACCATAGACCTACCTGTAAACTAACTGTAGGAGGAGTAATAAGTTCAAATCTAGTTAGTCATTTGCTACATTTTTATTTTTTCTATTAGTTTTTTAATAGCGACTAGAAAATGTTGGATCCAAAAAGCTATTAGAAAAAAATAAAAAACATACATTTGGCCCTTTTTCTGGCTATACCTTTTCACATATTCGTAAATGAGTACGAACCAAATTTTTCAAGATTTAACAATGGAAAAACTGCCCTCATATATTTGCTTCTTCAAAAATCTCAAGAACTGTTACACATCCAAAAAAAATCTGAGATTTTTAGAAACAAATATATGAGGGTAGTTTTTCCACCCCCATTGTCTTCAGCAGCTATATCATACGTGTACCTATATCTACATCTTTTAACAATATAAAGAGGTACCTCTATGCCAAATTTCATGCTTTTATCATAAAGTTCATAATCAGTTAGCTTATCTGCACCACTATTAGCATTAACACCAACGCTTGACAAAGATTTTCGCGATTTGAAGCTGAAAAGTGATCAGATAATGGTGAAATGCGAAGTATGAGTTTTCGTTTCCGAATAGTGAAAACAATCGTACAAATATTATTGAAAATAGTGCATTCAGACGTATGTGGCCCCATGAAAACTGCATGTCATTCTGGTGCCAAATATAATATAAAATTAATATAAAAAATTATAAAAAAGCCTATATTAAAAACTTCTATATATTTTAAGTGACTATTTTTCATTTTGATTCGCTTTTCATACAATCGGGTTTTTGGGCATTTTAAAATTTAATGCTTTTATTACCTGTATTAATACTGATTAAATATTCTATTGATAGCAAATAATTAATCTTTCCGTTTTGATATTATAATAATTATAAAACATATAAATCTGTTCACGGTCGAAGTTTGTGTGGTAGGAATGCATAGAGAGATGTTCAAAACCAAAGAGAACTTCATTGAGTTTGCAGATCACGCGATCGAGGAAAATAATGTAAACAAGCTCATATCAGTTGGGTGATCAATAAAGTTCTATTAGTATGTGAATAATAGAGGAACCCCGTTGTGCTGTTGAGCTCCAAATGATGTAATAAACTGCATAAAGAAAAGATCTTCTTCAATGTAATATAATTCAGCAGTGTCATCATTTTTACGACACAATCAACATTTATGACCCGCTATGTTTTCCCCTTTCATCTATATATACAGGACTTTGTAACTTATCGATTCTAATAGAAAATTCAATTATTCATTTTCAGTTAAAATTACAATCTTACATCTCTAGAACAACTACAAACAAAATAGATTTTTTATGCGAAGGTGTTTTGAAAATACAAACTACGTAAAATTATAATGTCGTAGATATACAACGTACGCATCAATGACAGCGGATTCATAAGCTCTATCTGAATGGCATCACCGATAGGTAATACATACATATATATTATTTTTTCTGTTATGTAATCTTTGAGAATTTAGGAAAAATAAATTGGAAAGAGAAAAAAAGGATCGCGTTTACGGCACTCTTTTAAAAATGTCTTGTTTTGTTAGTTTGGAAGGGAATCCTGGATTTAATTGTCGATAATAGATTTAATTGAATATTATGTCTTCTTTTTTCCCTCTGTGAAAAAATAATACGTCTTACGTATATCGTCCTAATGGACACATTTTCTTGTGATATACAAAAAAAAAACGGTCAAGTGCGAGTTAAACTCACGAAAAGACGGTTTCGTACTATTCCGTTTTCCGTGAGTACTTCAAGACTTAAGATTTTCGTTTAGATATTCCTGTAAATTTTATGGATGAAACCCGACATTCCTCATTTTTTTCAAAATTTTAAACCCAGTAGTTTCGGTGATAAGGGGGGGGGATGGTCAATTGTTCATCTATTTTCTTAAATAACTTTAAAATTATAAAAAAAAATTACTGGAGACCCTTACTACAAGCCCTTTCATTTGATATGTCACACGGTACAGTTTATAATTTTTTTTTAATTTCCTGATTTGCCCCTCAAAAATGACCTCCATGTTCAAAATTCATTTATTTACGTTACACATCTGTCTTTGGGTCACTGATTTGCATATGTGTACCAAATTTCAACTCAATCGGTCCAGCAGGAGATAAGAGGGGGGAATGGTTAATTTTCATCTATTTTCTTAAAAAAGTTTAAAACTATTTATTTTAAAATTATAAAAAAAATATATTTGAGACCCTCATTACATGCCCTTATATATGTTACACGGTACAATTTGTAAAACTTTTTTTTTAATATACTAATTTTTCTCCTAAAAATGACTCCCATGTTCAAAATTCATTTATTTACGTTACACGTTCGTCTTTCGGTCACCGATTTACATATGTGTACCAAATTTCAACTCAATCGATCCAGTTGTTCGGAGCAAATTGGCTAAAAGAGTAGGACGGACAGACACACGAGCGATCCTATAAGGGCTTCGTTTTTTCCTTTTGAAGTACGAAACCCTAAAAAGCAGCAAATTTGACAAATATATAGAAAATGGAACAATTAAGTACTGAAAATAAAGACTCAAGTCAAAGTAATATAACATATTTGCAATTTCTATAACATCAACAATTAAATAGTATCACCAGAAGTAGTTCATCTCTTTTCCAAGGTCGTATTAAAAAAGTGCCAAAAGGAAGAAAACCAGGAAAAACAACAATCTTTACTGATAGTACAAGAAAAAAAGAAATAGAAATCAGAACAACGAAACATAAAGTTGAAAAAAGAAGGCTTAGACAAGTTGTTTTAAAAGTGAAACAGAAATGATTTATGCAGAGAGTGGTGACTCTTCTATTAAAGAAAAGACTGAGAAGGAAGCAGAAACTGAAATTGAAAAGAAAAATAAAGAATTCCACAGAATTTCGATAGTAGATTTTGTAATGCGGTAGTTCCGGTTATCAAAAACAAGACTTTAAAAAACGCATTCATTTTAAAAAGGATGATGGTGTCAAAGGTAGACCCGAGGTTCCCATATGCAGCGTAAATCTAATGTAAAAGACGCAGAAATATGACGGAAATGCAGAAGTGGAGGTAACCAATCAAAATCCTTCCGTAATATATATGCTTGACATGGATAGAGATGCTCATGCAAATCGATATTAATGCTTGGTGTACCAGGAGATTTTTAAAAATGGTCTCCTTGGTTTGTGCATTACTATTTTTTATAGTTATTTTAATTTGATTTGTTTGGTAGCTGCAGTGGCGGATTTACCAGAAGGCTGAGTAGGCTGAAGCCTAGGGCGGCAGATTTTAGGGGCGGCAAATTTGACCCAAAATTTTTTGTCTTACAGAAAAAAAAACACTATTATATACCTAGAGGAAACGAGTTTCGAGAATTTAACAAAAATTTCAATATTTTAGTACTGTACTGAATACTCTAACGTCTATATGAAAAATTACTAAACGCTCTGTAAAATATACTTTGGTGATCATGAATCTTTAAAATATTTCAATAGCGTTTCAATATTACATTTTAAATTTTGTAATTTTTACTCATTTTTTTATTAATCATTACTATAATTTTTTTCTCATGTACCTAAATGTTAGGTTCACTCACACAATTCATTTGACGTGTAATATGTTTCAACACTTAAATATTTTTTTGTGCAACGTATTTGCGTAGTCGTTTTTGGGTCCCTGGCATACCTTACCCCGCCTTTTAATTAGTACACAATTGAGCTTTTTTTAGCTCGGAAGTATACCCAAAAACTATTTCTCGTGTTATCTGCACTAAATCGTAAGTTGTAAAATTAATCTAGAAACTAATACAATGATCCCCTAGTTCACAATCATAAAGACGATAGAGCACAAATCTTAAAGTTGCAATTTCATTAACAGAATAAATGTAATTAATATGACTGCGAACTAGAATATCGAATTTCAGAGGTCAGTAGGGGCGGCAAAAATTTAATAGCCTACCGGCGGCAAATTTGTAAATCCGCCACTGGGTAGCTGCTAAAAATGAAATTGAAAATAATAGTTGTTTAATAAAAATAGTGGTATTATACATTGATGAATGTCTTAGAAAGAAATGATCACATATGTCCGAACGTACTTGCAATCACACACACACACACACAGACATTTTTTTTAAAATAGTTTAAAATTGGTATAGTAACGTTGAAACATAAAATTTTGTTAAAATTTTTTATTTCGATTTTCGGTCCCATTACAATAACTTGCCAATGTAATGGGAAGTTAAAAATAATTAAATAATTTTGTTAACAGATTCAATAATGCTGCAACGCAATGATGTATATATTAAATGCAAAACACAACTCAAATGTGTTGGCTTAAAATTATCTCAGCTTACGGAACCAGCGTTTTCCAATTGTCAATGTGACATAGATTTGAATTTTTTGCCGAATTTTAACATACCCTCGTATCAAATGTCAAAAGTATACCAGTACGTATGATAAATGAATATAAAATTTAGCTACATCCATTTTTGTTTTACAGTTATAATGTAGAGCAGTGGAAGAACAAAAACTTCCCAGAGTAGAAAGTTCGCAAACTTATAAGTTCGCGTTATATAAGATCTTTTTTCTTGCAAGCTCGGCTTTATAAATAATTAAGCTCTTTGTTAGAAGTCACAGTTTTTAAAAGTGTAAAATCTGCACAAAAGTTGAATAGAATTTTAAGTTCAAATATGACACGCTAATTAATAGAGGTGTAGCTATATATTCCAAGTTTACATTATATAACATTGAAGAATAATTAAGGTTACGTGATTCATTTTGGGCACATGTTTTACCCAAGAAATACAAGAAGATGAAAAATCAAAAAACAACAAAATTTTTTCGGAGAAAACATAACCTAAATTTTATTCAATAAACACAGTCTTTTGGTGCAGGATAGATACCTAACATCCCGTTATAATTGGCAGCCTGTTAATTATACTTTAATGCAATAATGTGACAAAACCGGCTTAGGTGTTACAAAATATAGTTATAAAAAACCTTAGATAGGCACCTAATTTAAACGAAACTGGCCATAAATATTTCGAAAAATAGTTATGAGATGTCCAACACATTATATATATTTTGATAATTTTTAAGAATAATAATTAAACCGATCCGGTTCGATCACTCATTTAAAAAATTATAAATCAGTCGCTATTTTTGAAATTTTTAAAGAAAAGATTGTGCAACGTTTAGACGAAAATTTTTCATCTATATCATAAACCTTACTGTTTACTCCTTAGTCACTGTTTACGGAAAAAATAATATTTCCCCCTGAAAACACCATAATATTGCCTTTGTGAAAATACTGTTTGTTTTAATGTATCACCATCGATTTCAGATACTTTATATTCAAATTTTTTGAAGATTGGCGGCCAAAGAAAAACAGTTATCAAATAAAGAAAAAATTCAAATAAAAATCTAACCGCTGCCTTAATCTTTATTATTTAAGAAATATTCAGCGAATATGAAAGAGTTCTATAATTACTATTGGACAGTTAAAACTAGTGAATTACTATTTTATGTAGAGATTTGAATACAAAATGTCTCATAAAATTTTAATAGATATATATTTTTTTAGTAGGTATAATGATTGTCTACTAAAGATATCTGCATATAGATGTAGGTATAATAAATTATGAAGGATAATATTGTGAAAATGTATGTCTAGTCAAATGTGTCAAACATTGTTGAATATGGCGGTGCAGTATCTATTGTTGTTGTGTCATAAAAAGAAAAAAATATATTTATTAATTAATGGTATTATTCTGGTTGAATTTACACTACAGTTAATTTTGTCATTTTCTAGTAAATTAGAGTTAAAGCGAGACCAAAATTACACAGCGCTATTAATTTTAACCATCTTTAAAGTTCAATTCCAAAATATGTAATAATAGAAATTAGTTTCATGGGTAATTGGAATAAAAAATCAATTTAAACACTTATTGATTGCAAAGTTTTTATCAAAGTTTTATTATAATTTAAACATACTGAGAGCTTGAAAAAGTCTTAATTTAATAAGACGAAACGTTGCAATCAATAAGTGTTTAAATTGATTTTTTATTCCAATTACCCATGAAACTAATTTCTATTATTAATTTTAACATTCACCATACAGAATAGTTTCTTAAAAATTTTAAACACAAACATCGGTAATTTAAATCTTGACGGTCATCGATTAATTCTCAGCTCTAATTAAGATAAATTACATTATCATTTTTACATTGTAACAAATATTTGTTGTTTTAAAAAGCTTCCGCCAGATACTAAATGCGAAATTTTAATTAAAAACAGTGGAATTTCCGATGGAAAGCAAGTCATATAAAAGTTAAATTAAACAAAAGCATACAAAAGAACTATATAAAAATTAACGCTCTCAAAGATAAATTTAAGATTTAAAGAAACTTTTTTACTGTAAAGCTCTATTGAAGGCTGTATAGCATCCGTTGTAAAAATTTCCAAAAGAATTTCCTATCGGAATTGAACGCGACAACACACAACAGTGCAGCCAACATCCGCGCATAGAGGTACACGTAGTACAAACATAACAAAAGAAAACTCCCCGACACATCCTCCCGTTCGCTTACGATACAGATTACATATATTCCGTTCCACTTACAAATTCCAGTTGGAACGAAATTCAATTTAAATCGAGTGGCCATATTGGCACTTGTTCCAATATACAAGTCGAGCGCACACCAGTTCCCCCTCCGTCTCTTCTACCGATCCCCACACACCCCCTCCATCGCCGTCCGCTGTCGTGTGACATGGGGTCGTTTGAGTCGAATGCAGTGACGGTGGTGGGACCCGAGATTGGAGAATCGTGACGAAAACGAGACTGGGATGTTAAAAAATACCTCCTCCTTAAATTCGTTCTCAAACATCGTCCGACCATTCCCTCCTCCCGTCCTGCCATTTCTAGCACAACCTAAGTCTCATACTCGTGATTTTATAGATCACGACGATTGAATATGTCTTTGAAGAAGAAATCCTGAACAGTTCAAAGAAATATTGGAAAAATGTGGCCAAAAGACAAGTTTTTAATGATGTCAATTTTTATGTATAATTGTCTGTATCTTCACATTTATTTTTAACTCTATTTTGCGAAATATTGTTTAAAAACGTTTCGTATCTACATCAAAAGTGTTTTTCAAAATATACTACGCTATGGAAATAGTAGAGAGTGAGTTATTTTAGTATGGTTCACTTAATGAAGTGTCGAAGCAATGAAACAGTGTAATCCCACGTATAAAAATAATTCTGCTTGTATTGTGAAGTATTCTTGTATTAGTCATTACCTAGAACAAACGAACCGTACTATAGAGTCTATTTTTTGTAGAAATGAAAACATATTTAAAATCATCTAAATTCTAAGCTAATACAAAAAAATAAACATAAATTAACACCAAGAAAATTATTATACTTATATTAATTATCATTGCCTGATGCATTTACTGTATGTAATCAGTTTTCACGGTTTAGCCAATCATTTTGTGCGCAAAAATTAAATGAGTTAAAAAAATTTCATGCCTCGGTATTTCCAAAACAAAGACCTATCGGAAATCAATCTTAAGAATAATCATTCAGTCGTTATTTGTATGACGTCACAATGGTTCGTTTACCACTGATTCCTAAATTCTTATAGCGTCAACTGAATATCTTTTATTATTTAAAATAACAATAAATTAAAAATGTGAACTGACATAAGGTGTTGGTATTCCTATCAGTTAATGGCCGTTACGAAAAAGTAACAACAGAAAAATCTAAGTTCCAGGGGCAATTTTGGTTGTCACACTTTGTAATAAACTTCACTTTCCCTCTATACGTTCATTCGCATGGTACTTAATTTTAAATTCGACGTTAACTACAAGTTAACAGTTTGAGCCGTATCGATTATTGGTTATTTCAATTCGATTTACTAGATTGGAATTCGTACTTATGTCGAACGTTTAAAATAAAATAAAAAAGTCTCCCTTGCGTGCTTTTAAAACACTTAATATTATTGCGCAATATTTTCAGATGTTGAAAATTTAAACTTAATAATATGCAATTTAAAAAGCCGTTTTTTTTAATATCGAAATAGAATGTGGCAAAAATCATGTCAGTTTATTTTCATTGCATACGCAGGGGAGATAGAAAGGGAGCAAGAGAGATTGTAGTTTATAAATGCTCAACAACTTAGATCACTGTATCTATTCAAATCTAGGCGCTAATTGTTGAGCATTATTGTGCATTAATATCTTCAAAAAAACATACCTACATATATTCCATATTATTTTTGATATACATTCTTATGTGCAGAAGTCAAATAAAAAATTTTAAGTTTAAGGTTTTTAGGAGATTCCCCCAAATAATGTTGGTTTACTGAGTAAAAAATCTCGGTTATAAAGATGGATTTAACGATTTTATTTCATAAATTGATATATCATCAATGATCCGACGACCTAAAAATATGCACCATTCATTTATCTCGGAAAAATCCAGAAAGGATACTTTACTGATGAACAAAAATTCGGGATTCTGCGTGAATGTTAGCGCAGTGGACCTGTACCATTAAAGCCTGATTCACACTATAGCTATAGGTCCGCTCACTGTTCAGTCAAATATTTGTTAATTAGATTAAACGGAATATCAATTAACTTGTGCTGTTTTAAAGTTAATATGGTTAAGTAAAAAATTTAAGTTATCTCAAATTTTTTTTTAAAAGTTGTGGGTTCTACTGCGATAATTATGGGTGAGAACGAAAAGAAGGAACGTTTTTTACAAAGATTTTTAAGGTAGGTTGAAATGCTTAATATAATTGAAATCGGTGGCATTGATATCTAAACAAAAAAAATACAATCTAACAATCAATTGTAGTACCATGCTTTTATTATCTGTCAAAAGTATTTTTGACTAAATTCCTGGTTAAAAGTCTTTTTGAATCATGGTGGGTTGTAGAACGTATTGTCAAAAAACGCTATTTGATAACGATCTGAGATTGTGACCACACATATTTCTCTTGAGAAAAGTTTGTGGAATTTTAAATCGATTCTATTCGAAAAATAATTGAATTATTTTTTAACTGTGTATACAAACACGTGTGTGATTTCCACTTCAAAATATTTTTATACGCATTTTCATCAAAATTTCGCTTGAAAAGCGACCTTTTTCTATCCAGATCAATTTTTTTTCGTGTGAGCACAATGTAATGTTTTGCATGACAAGAAGTTTGCTCCTGCATGTAAAAAATGTAATTATATTATTTTTAATCTAAGGTCACTGCCAAATCAAATTTTAGGACAATGCTTTCTGTACCCTAGCATATAAAGTTTTTAATCAAAATCACTTTTGACTTGAATTTGTCGGTCAAAACTACTATAACTAATAATTTTCAGTTTAAAGTGCTATTGACCGATCTCTTTAGTCAAATTTATTTTTTACTGATTTTTTCAGTAAAAAATAGTTTTGATCAGGAGAGAGTTCTAACTGTAACATAATTAATCAAAAACAATTAACAAATTATATTATGATGTTATAATCATTTTCGTCTATGCAAGACTTGAACCGTAATTTAAAATTCGCTATTATTTGGGTATTATACGACTTTATTGGAGGGAGAGCAGACCAAAAACGACCCGAGGGCAGATCGATAATGCGCACCGAGCCTTATTGCAATAACTCTCCCGAAAATATATAGTTATTCAACAGAAAAAGACAAACTATAAATAATTCATTGAACTATGCAGTTTCAGTCGATACATATTTATTTCTCACATGAATTCAACTTTGCTCATGAATATGAAAATTTATAATTTAAGTCACAGCGTTCGCGGGAAGCCCCTGGGAAGTTCATGGTAATCTTACGAATATGCAAGCATCTAATAAATTGAGCTCGTTTCACTGGAGTTAGATATCTTTTCAAATTTCAAAGTGATGAAAAATTCAAGGTTAGGTTGTTGGCATTTTTAATGTATTTGCCATATGGCACATACACTATTGACGTCGGTCGAATGGCTGGAAGTAGAGGTCGGAGCAAAATTTCATCGGTTCCGAAAAAAATCTGAAAATCGTTTGAAAACTAAAATATAATCGAAGTTACAATTAAAAAAAAAACCCGTTAGTTTGCGTATATAGATTTATTTACTGAAGGATGTATTTAATTTGGAGCAGATGTTGAATTGACAATAATATTGCAATTAAGAAAATACCTGTATTGGCAAATACATTACATTCTCGGTAGGACGAACCGAGTTTTTTTTAAATTGTGATTCCTGAAAGTGAATGATAAAGAACTAATTTTATAATAGCGTCTATTATTTCGGAATTAGCACCTCCTTTCGGCAGATCTCGGCCGAATCCTATTTCTTTTGCATCTATCTTGAACGAACAGTGGACACTCTCTTGAACGGAAGCGTACATAGAACGATACTAGTGCGCGCATGCGTGCCATCGGTTTTAATGAGAACTCCCATTATTTTGTATATGTAATAAATTTCAAATATTTATAAAAATGTAATGGCGTAAGAAAGCAACACTTCAATGATCCAAACCTCTATAAAATCCACGTAAGAGAATTGAATTTTATCCAAGTTGAATCAACTTAAAATATGTTGTTAAGTTTCAAAAATCATTTGAGATGCAAAAATAATACAAACAATTTTTTAGAGATTTTTATATTGGGGTATAAGTCTATTTAAATTTACAAAAGAAATGATTTGATTAAACTGTCACCCATAAGAAAATTATTGTACTTCATAAAAATGTTTATCAATCAAACCGGGTGACATTTACATGTCACATCTGGCTATTATAATGTAGTTTTATAAACTTTATAATGAAGTTCAATTAGAACGCATTTATAGTACTTTAAATTCTGTTTACGAAACAAAAACCAACCAAAACAAAATGAAACGTAAAGCGTGCTTTTTTGTGCTTATTTTATGTGATTTCGTTATGTAAAAGATTTAAAAGAATGCAATCGGCAAAAAGAAGGACATAAAACTATCACATCTTTGTAAAACAACACTAGATTTAGTAATAAAATATCGTTGCGTCTGAACTAAACACAGTAACTGTACCTGTAGCGAATGCAAACTACACATGAGTACTGTGTATGGGCCACACAGGAATTGAAATTGGATGCCAATTTGCCCTCCTACCAAATATCTTTAGTTCACCCGGCTTAACTTTCTACCATGATCGAATGCTATATAGAAACAAAGCGATTCCCCTAAGAACATAACTTAGGTACTGTTATGCATAACCGTTATCTTTCTGTATTGCGCTGCTTTAAAATACTTTTACTTACGTTATAAAAACTATGATTTTTAGTGTATTTTCCATAAGGCAACATACACTATTGGCGTCGGTCGGATGGCGGGACCTAGGGGTCGGACCAAAATTTCTCGACGTTTCATAACCTCCTAAACACTTTGGCACCACTTTTAAAAATGTTTATATATATATGTATATATATATTTATATATATATATATATATATATATATATATATATATGCGTATATATATATATATATATATATATATATATATATATATATATATATATATATATGTGTGTGGGGGCAATAACTTTCAAAAGAGTTAATTGATTTTAACGAAATTTGGCCCACGTGTTGAAAGCCATCACCGCAAGAAGCCTATTTAAAATGGGCGTAATCGGGCTATTTTAAGGGTAGTTTTTAGGGGTTGAAAAACGTTTTTGGGCCTCAAAATACCGAAAAAATTCTCCGAATCGTTTCAAAATTGACATTTAACCTTCCAGTAGTAATTAAAAAATGTCCCTAAAATTTTAAAAAAATCGGCCCGACAGGACCGGACTTAAAAATTTTATGAAAACACTACTTTGCAGATAGTGAATTATTTACTGAAAGTTGTATATAATTTGGTATAGAGCTTCGATTGATAATAATATTGCAATTAAGAAAAAAAAAAGTTATATAAGGGGTGTATTAAGGAGTCAATTTTTTTATTTTGCCGAAAAACCAACTTAAGTTCGCATAATAAAGCCACACTGCCTGTATTATCAAATACACTATATTGTCGGCAGGGTTTTGGCACTGCGACCCGGGTTTTTTAAATTAATAATTAGGCATCAATGAACGGATTACTTTAGTTCAAATAACGTCGATGATTTTTTCAAGAAATATATTACCATGGTTTACACCAGCGTTGCCAGACGTCCCGATTTTGGCGGGACGTCCCGATTTTTAAATCAAAATTATATGTCCCGCGCGGGACAGGCTCAGTCCCGATTTTCGGGGATAACTCGACCGTGCGTAAATAATTATTCTCTTATTGTAAGTTGCAATTTGTAACACTTACACCTCGCAGACTATTGTTTGAAACGCCATATTTTTCTAATGAATAAAACTTTTTTGATTTGGATTTCTGTTTTTTTTTTATTTTTTATTCAGAAGACGAATAAGACAACTATTTAACGATAGGGTAAATCTGATTTAAAATATCATATTTTTATTAAAATACATTTACTATGGCTATTTTTGCTATCTATTGTCACGTAAACGTAATTTGAACTCAAATAAAAAGATAAATATTTAAAAACTTCTGATTATATACGTTTTTTTACTATGTCCCGTTTTCGACGAAAGAATCCCGCCTTTTTCACTCAAAAAGATTCAAAATCCCGACTTGGCAAAAAAAAATCTGGCAACACTGGTTTACACACAAGTATATTGATATCGTGGTATAGTGAAAGCTTAAATAAATATAAGTTTGATATTTTATCCTGGGTTTTAGAAGAGATTAATTAATACAAATAGTTATTCAACAGTTATTTGGTCATTTATTAGATTTAGTATATCTCAGATGCATAATCTTAAAAATGGCAAAATATGTGCTGAAATGTCGATTCGTTAAAAATATTTTAAATAAACATTGTTTTAAAGGATTAAAATTATCCTTTCGCTGTTACACATAACATAATAAATTGTTATCAATACCAACATGGTTTTATTTTTGTTTGATCAATGTACCAAAAGTAACCTCAGTTCTGTCATCCTTTATCCCATTTTTCAAAATGGAAAGGTCATGATTTTATGGATAATGTAATCTAAGTATACTTCCTGAATACTTTATCGCAAATCTCTTCGTTTTACCTATATTTTTAACTAGATCTCAGCGATACAGTTTTTGTTTCCAACGCAATATATATTTTAGAATTTCGATTTATGCTTATGTAAATTAAAAAAAAATATATATTGAAATTCAAAAAAGTTAATTACTTCAACGTACTTGTTTGCAAAGACGCTGAATTCCAAATATTCGATCGACGTTGTTGCGTTTAGAGTTGGGTAGCTCAGATCTGAACCGGTTCAAAGAGCCGACTCCGACAGAAGATTCGTGAGAGCCGACTCACTTTTTTTTGAGCCGACGGATCAACGGATCCGCACAACTCAGTGAAACACTTAACACACAGAAGCACATTTTACACTTACGTATCACATGTTTGGCTATGCATTCTTGATTCTAGACAGGTCGTGATATGATCGACTGAACTAGGTAACTCAGTGGCAGACTGCAGTAACATATTCAGAACTCGGCTCTTTTTGAACCGGTTCAGTGAGCCGGCTCACATACGGGATCCAGATGCAAAGATGCAGATCACTAAAAAGACCCGTTTTTTCCATCTCTAGTTGCGTTACGTCGCACCCGATGTTTAGTATTGACATCATGGTATGAACCGCATTGATATCATGTCGAACTGTTGGCAGGAGTTGTGTGCGCGGCAGAGAGTCTTGTTCCCTTATACTCGTTTGCCATCACACGTTTTATTGGCACGTAAACTTGAAACCCCGGGCCTCGAGCTACTCTGCTTACTGCTTACACCATAAAATAGCACGGGGATCAACTAACTGCTGCATGCATGTAGGAAGCAACACATGTGCTAATTTTAAACATTATTTATGCAAACTGAAAAATCGAGAGTTTTTGCTACTATCTCTGTTAACAAAAATGCAGGGTCCGGCTGTCGATTTTCTGAACGCAGTTGCACTTGATTGGTAGCGGTGATAAGGGAAGTTAGTGTGGCAGTATGCTTCAAAAACCACAGTTTCTTCTACCACCCTTTGTGATAAAGTATGACGAACGTAGTACATATAATAATAATAATATTCTTTATTAAAATCCATAGAGGATGTAATAGCGTCGTACATATACAGTTGCATTACCATTACACGTTGTTCAAATAAAATGAGACATTATAATAGTTTTTTGATAACAAAATTTTTTTTTAAATTAGATTTATATTTGTCATAGATTGTGATCTTGCTTATTTCCTTTGGCACTTTGTTATACATTCGAATCATGGCATGCGAATACCATCGAGAGCAACGCTTACATGTGATTTGTTTATTTTTAAGCAATTTTTATTTCTTGTTTCATAGTTATGTGATTGTATGTTAATTTGGAAGAGGTTTGAATATTTATCTACGAAGCAGGCGCAATCTAAAATGTATTGGCCATGTAGGGTTAATATTTTAAATGAATGGAATAGATCTTTGCAGTGCTCCCGATGTCTCGCACCTGCCATGATTCGAATGCATTTTTTTTGTAACTTAAATATCTTGAATGCCATTGTACTATCTCCCCAGAAGATTAAACCATATTGCATCACTGAGTGAAACATTGCAAAATAAATTTTCAAGAGGGTATCAATATTTATGTTATTATATTTCATCAGCCTAATAATATAAAGAGTTTTAGATAGTTTAGGTATTATGCTATCAACATGTGATTTCCAATCTAAATGTTTGTCAATTATGACGCCCAAGAATTTTACGTTAGCTTGTATTTTAACGTTGGCACTTAGAAGGCTTATGTTTTTTGGCATAGTGAAGTAATTTCCAAATTTTATAATTTCTGTTTTCATTTAGATAGGACATCACAAGTTACAACTTAGTTTTGATCAACGTTGGATCATCTGACTCACACATCACAGCAGTGTCATCAGCAAATAGAAATATTCGATCTGTAATTACTTTGGGGAGGTCATTTATAAATAAAAGAAAAAGACTTTATATAAATTGATCATGTCTAAGGGATGAATTTGGTGTATAACCTTGAAACAATTTTCTGTTTTTAAATTTCCATATTTAGGTAGGTACAGTTTTTTGGATTCCCTACAGTTTAAATAAAAATAGTTAATCTGAAATTTCAATTTTTTTATTGATTAAAGTTATTACTAACTTAAAACGTTCCTATTCTGTTTTACTGTTTTTAGATATAAACTCTTTACGCGAAGTAATCCCGTTTAAATAGTTGATGAACTGTCTAATTACCCTAAAGAAATTAGGTAAATCCAAAGCGGCTTCTCTACAGAAATTTTTTTATCAAAATAGTATCTTCTTTGATTCGCAATGAAAACACTTGACGCGAAGAACTAGTAATCATAGAATAACATCTGGAAGCGGTGAACATTGTAGGGAGTTTCAATTTAGCTGAATTGAGACAAACCGATTAAACTATAAACATATATATTTTTTTTCGATTCATATTAATATATTTTATATAATCATCTATGGACGAATCATTAGCGTCCGAAACTATGAACTATATGTTAATCTAAAAGAAGTAGAAGATACAATAGACATTTTATACCAAAGATTCAAATCAGCTTGTATGACTGAAAAATGCAATAGATAAATAATTGCATTGAATATGTACTCGTATGCAGCTACTATACGGCATATGTGTTTTCTCTATAATTTAAACACATAAGTAGCTTAAAAAAACTTTTTCCGTGAAAAAAATCAGCTTGGTATTTTTGAACTTACTTTTGACAACTTTTTTTTTTTTTTTTTATACAAATAACATATTTTTTTTACAAGTATACTTTAAATTTAAAGCCTCAAATATTTTTTGTGTAATATAAATACATAAAAACGAATATAGAATGTGATAATTTTATACAACACAACTATAATTTATCTTCACGTGGACTGGACTCCTTTTGAAACTAAGCTTCGTATGTGCTAGTGTTTTCAGTACAATTTAAATTCCTCATTTGCTGTGATATGTATTCTGATTTAAACATTGTAACAAGATAGGTACGATTACAGAATCGTGTCGTATATTTGAGCAAGCACCCAATATTCCAATCTCAATAAACAACTGATACTCGACGTATTTTGCCTCTTGCTATTACCGCATTTTAAACAACATACGGGAAATGGATTCCTTATACAAAAGTATTCATCGTATAGAATGTTGATATGTGCAATGTAACACAATTTTGATTTTCTATACTTATATAAACTAGCAATTTTGCGGACTTTTATTATATAACGACTCTTCAAGTTATGAATTTATGGGTATACTCACTTTTAAAACAAAACACTTCTTATAATTGATGGTGCAGAGTACGTTAAAAAAACTGTCAACGTAAAATATTAACCTAATCATTCTGTTTTTGATAATCAAATTTTCGGAATTCAATATCGATAAACTACTGACTAATAATTACTTCAAAACATTTATATTAAAATCAGTTATAATATTTTTTAATTATTAATTGGAGAATTGATATAGCTACAGAAAAATGTGAAAAAGTTGTCCTGCAAGTGCGGGGTAAGCAAGACACCAGGAATTTTTGACCTATAAGTTCAAGTTTTGAAAATGTTATTCTGGTAACCGTACTTGTAATTCGGAAATATTTTGGAGGACTTTTAATATATTGCGCTTGTGTTTTTCTGGTAATTGGAAGGAACCAAAACTTTAAACACTTGTTAACTTTAAACTGATAATTGAAAATGTATATACTGGAACCGGGAGACTTAACTAATTTTATTTATCGCACTTATAATAACGTTTTTGCTGCTTTTTTGACATATCACACACTCAGTATTTTTCGATTTCACTGATTGTTTTTCAAAAGCAAATTATCACTAGGATACGAAATGTTATTGTTATTGCAATTGAAAATAAACGCGGGAGATTCGAACATTCTCCCCCCTTCTCCGCTCGTTGGAGAAGTGATTAAGATGGCGAGGCATCGTCGTCAGGAGGATCTCCCTCTTGGCTGGCAAAGGGCAGCAGTACCAGCTTCGTGATTGGACGAGTAAGTGTCGAGGTGGCTGTCTTCAGCGTAACTACGCGGGTGAGTCCGTCGCGGCCAGGATGGACTTGAGTCACTCGAGCGAGTGGCCATTTGGACGGCGGATATCGCTCGTCTGTGAGGAGCACCAACGATCCGACGACTATATCGTTGTATCTCGTTCTCCATTTGGAGATCGTTTGGTGAGATTGGAGACAGTCGGCAGACCATCTTGACCAAAAATGTTGAAGTCGTTCTTGAATGTGCTGAAGGTGTGAGAGTTGGTTGACGTTCACATTAGTGAGAGACGGTTCTGGGATCGTCGAGAGTGGTGCGCCACGGATGAAGTGTCCTGGAGTGAGTGCAGAGAGGTCGTCAGGATCTTCGGTGAGAGCGCTGAGCGGACGAGAGTTCAAGACAGCCTCAACTTGAGTTAAAAAAGTCGAGAAGTCTTCGTAGGTGAGCAGGAGATCAGCAATTGTACGCTGTAAATGATATTTGACGGATTTCACGGCCGCTTCCCATTTGCCGCCCATGTGAGGCGCTCCGGGAGGATTGAATCTCCATTGCGTGCCGTCGTTGGTGATGAGTTGTTGCAGATGCTGAGATTCTTTGATACTGCCGGATAGCAGCTGTTTGAGAGCAACGTCAGCGCCTTGAAAATTGGTACCGCAGTCACTAGCGAGAGTTTTGCAGATTCCGCGTCGAGCAGTGAAGCGCCTGAAGGCCTTGAGGAATCCTTGCGTGCTATAGTCAGTGACAACTTCGAGGTGGGTGGCAGAGGTCGAGAAGCATACAAATATTGCGATCCAGGCCTTGTAGGTTCGAGTGCCACGACCTTGGAAAAACTTGAGCGTCACTGGACCTGCGTAATCCACACCTGAGTGTTCGAAAACAAGGGAAGGTGTCACGCGAGTTGCTGGAAGCTGTCCCATTAGTTGCTGAGCTTGAATGCCACGTATCCTGGTGCAGGTAATGCATCTGTGGATATATGACTTGATAGGTGCTCGTCCTCCTAAAATCCAGCAGTACTTCCTGATGTAGTTGAGTGTCAGTTGTGTACCACCGTGGAGGGTTCGAGTGTGAGCGTTTGCGATGATCAAGTTGGAGAGAATGCAATCCTTCGGTAGAATCGGCGGATGTTTTGCATCCTCGTCAAGTTTTGAGTTTTGCAGGCGACCACCAACTCGGAGTACGCCGGCGGGATCGAGTCGAGCAGTTAGTCTTGAAAGCGGGTGAGATTTTGGGAGGCTCTTGCCTTGTAAGATGGCGCGTATCTCTCTTGCGAAATAGGCGTGTTGAAATACTCGAATCCAGAAGCTGAGCGCTGATTGCAGATCCGCGGGAGTGAGCGGTGATGCTCGTAGAGAAGACGCAGGCACTCGCTTGAAAATGGCTGCTGCTCGCATGATTGTCGCTGTTCTGCGAAGTAACTTGGTGAGAGAACTGTGCTTGAGTAAACTCTCAAAGGGTAGTTGAGGTGCAGCTGAGGATACATTAACCGCGCTGGGTCGTATTTCAGCTTCAGGAATGTGATCATCTGTGACGGTGAATGATGGCCAGAGATGAGTGTCTTCGGCTAGCCAGTCTGGACCAGACCACCAGAGTGCGTGAGAGCGCAACTGCGAGGGTGTTAGGCCTCGAGATGCGCAGTCTGCAGGATTGTGCTTCCCGGAGATGAATTTCCACGTTGCTTGAGGAGAAGTTTGTTGAATTTCCTGGACTCGGTTCTTGACGAACTCCTTCCACCGCATAGGGTCACTGTTGATCCAGGCGAGGGAAACTGATGAATCAGTCCAGAGCGTAACTGGTGCTTCCGTAAGTTTCATCACTTTCTGGACTTTTGAGACTAGCTTGGTGAGAAGTAGAGCTGCAGATAGCTCCAGGCGAGGTATCGTGAGGCGTTTGAGAGGAGCAACTCTGGTTTTGGAGCAAACCAAGGTTACTTTGGATGAAGTGTGAGGATGATAAGTTTTGAGGTACACAGCAGCGGCCATCGCGGCTTGCGATGCGTCTGAGAAGCCGTGTATTTCTACTTGAGAGCCGTCAGCGCATAGATTTAGCCAACGAGGAATTGAGAGTTGAGATAGTCCCGATAATTCTTCGCGGAATGTTGTCCAGCGGTGAATGATCTGGGGTGTTAGTGTGTCATCCCAGCCAACTTTTTCTAGCCACAGGTCCTGCATCAGGATCTTGGCGCGGACGATGACTGGCGAGATGAGACCGAGTGGGTCGAATAGTTGTGCGGTTTCAGAGAGTATTGTGCGCTTCGTAGTGGTAACTCGGTGATGGGCATGGCTCGCGAATTTCAACATATCCGTGGAGCATTGCCAGGCAAGCCCAAGAATCTTGGACATGGATTCGTTGAATTCGTGAGACTCGGTACTGGGTGCTGAAGATGAGTTAAGTTTGATGAAATCAGGATGATTACTTTTCCACTTTGACAGTGGGAAACATCCCTTGTTGCACAGCTCTTCAACTTGCGCAGCGATTGCGTTGAGAGTAGTGATGTCGTCAGCGCCGCCACTAATGTCGTCGACGTAACTTCCATCTTTCAGCGGTTCTGCTGCTAGGGGGTACTGATGACCCTCGTCGAGCTGAAGTTGCTTGAGAGCGCGACTTGAGAGGTATGGAGCAGGCGTGGTGCCATATGTGACTGTGGCGAGTTCAAACTCGATGATGTTTGAATGGTCGTCAGTCCACAGAATGCGTTGATATCTTCGGTCATCAGGATGGACCAGGACTTGACGGAACATTTTGACACCGTCAGGCGTGAAAAGATAGCGATGTTTTCTGATGTAGAGCAGTACGTCAAATATGTCGTTCTGTGTCTTGGGACCTGTATGAAGTAGGTCGTTGAGAGAGAGACCAGAGGTGGTCTTGCTGGATCCGTTAAAGACAACACGGATTTTGTTGTTTCTGAGTACGCCATGGTGTGGCAAGTAGTAGCCGTCGTGAGATGACTCTGCTACTCTCTTCATGTGTCCCATGGATTCGTACTCAGCGAGAAACTCCTTGTAAAGCTTGTTTAGTTCTGCCTGATCGTCAAGTCGTTTGCGTAGACGAGTGAGAGCCTTTTGAGCGATGCCTTTGGAGTTGCCTAGCTTTGAAGCGTTCTCCTTGAATGGCAGTCGGACGATGTAGCGACCTGAGCTGTCGCGAGTATGCGTTGCGATGAAATGAGCTTCACAAGCTGCCTCCTCGGCGCCGAGAGACTCTTGTTGAGATGATGGCACTTCTTCGAGCTCCCAGAAGTTGGAAACTAGCTCGTGAAGTTGAGCGTTTGAGACAAGATGTCCCAGATGAGATGGAGCAGAGTGAGAGGACTCACCAACTGGTCCAATTACGGCCCATCCAAATATGGTTTGGATGGCGACAGGTTGACTTGAATTGCCGGTTATTACTCCGGGCTTCATGATCAAGCCGTAGGCGTCGGCTCCGATAAGAATATCAATCCTGCCTGATGAGAGGTAATCAGGATCGGCGAGCTGCAGGTCGTTGATGTGCGGCCAGGATTGCTGCTTGATGTCAGAGACAGGCAGCTCGACGGTGAGATTTGCCAACACGTGAGCGTGGAGGTTCACGTGCTCAGCGGAGTGTCTGGACCGAAGAGTAAGGTCGACGACACCCTGAGTGCGTCCAGAGGACACGCTTCCTACGCCGATGATGGGAACGTAGGAGTTTGTAAGTTTGAGGCGTAGTTGGCGAGTGAAGCGATGCGAGACGAGCGTGAGTTCTGATCCAGGATCGATGAGTAGACGCACTGGATGAGAGATGAGAGTAGGCGATTCGAGAAGAGCTTGAGCTGTAGCCAGCAGCACTGTAGGTCTAGATGACGTAGCTGAGTGGCTTGATGCGAGCGACTGAGTCGTAGAGATGAACGAAACAGAAGGTGATGATGATGAGAGTTGAGATTGAGAAGTTTTCATGCCATCTTGTCATGCTACTGTACCGCCACCTGTCGATGAGGTTGAAGCAGACTGAGCATGTTGATTTGAGTTGATCGAGTTGCGAGCTGAGCTGATTTGCGTTGCGTCATGCAGCATGGAATGATGCGCGGCTTGGCAACGACGACAACGCTTCTGGCTGCGACAATTTATAGCCGCGTGAGGTCCAAGGCAGTTCAAGCACAGTGCTCTGGACGTAACTGTGCCGAAGCGTTCGTCCGGCGATAATCCTGCGAACTTTGGACAGCGAACAATGAAATGAGCGTCTCCACAGCAAGAACAGAGTAGCGAGGGGCTTGCAGATGATCCTGGAGCTTGTGTGGGCGAGTGAGAAGCTGGCGTGAGCTTAGGCGACTTAGTGTTTTGTCCAGAGGCGAAAGCGTTTGATGGTGATGCTGTACTAGCCGTGTGGACGTGAGCCGAGGTAGCTTTGATACCGCGTGTGGTGGTTTTGTTGCCACTCGCAAGTTGCCTGTTGTCTCGAGGCTTCGCTGGGAGCCTCTCTTCGAGACACTCGAGCGCACGCGCACGGCCAAGGAGGAAGGCCGTGAGCCTCTCATGCGTTGGATACTCTGTAGCTGATCCAAGGTTTATTTCCCAGTCTTCTCGAGTCTGAGAGTCCAGCCGCTGAACGAGTAGATGCACGAGGAATTGATCCCAGTGTTCAACTGGTGATTCGAGAGCTTTGAGAGAGTTTACAGCTTCCGTGGAAGTGTTGATGATGGCGTTCAGCTCCTTCGCCGACCGAGTGGTCATCTTGGGCATGCCGAACAGCTTGTTGAGTTGCGCCGTAATGAGAACACGCTTATTTTCGTAGCGAGTGTTCAATGTGGCCCAAGCGACCTCAAAAGAGGTGTCGTTGATCTGCACATTAGCTATGAGAGATGCGACGTTGCCTTGAAGGCTCTGTCGTAGAAAGTGCATTTTGTCTACGTTACTTACGCCTTGTTTGTTGACCACGGAGAGGAAGAGATGTTTGAAAGACTGCCACTCCAGGATGTCTCCATAAAATTTGGGAGGCTGGATGGTCGGCAGTTGAGTGCGATATTGTTGTGTAGGCTCTGCCGCGGTCACGTTGTGAGGCGATGGAGGAGCTGTGCGAGGCTCCAGTTCGTTCATCCTCGTTTTGAGTGCAGCCTTGATAAGAACGTAGCGCTGATGAGTCTTCGTGTGACGGTGATCTTTAAAGTATATGTGTTCAGCGTCAACGTCCTTGCAGTTCAGCAGCTTGTCGTGTGATTCAGTGAATTTCGACCATGCGGACTCGAGCGCGTTTAGGGACGTGTCCGCCTTGAAAACGTTATAAGCGGCTAGCGCACCGCTTTGTTGATCTGTGAGTAATGAATTTATATACGTTACGTGGCATTCCTGAGATAGCAGGTACTTGGCTGCAGCCATCTTTGCGTCGATGTTGCCACACGCACAATTTTAGCACTATTCACAGTTAAAAATTATTTAAAAAAAATAGATTAAGTCACCCGAAATCCGGCTCGAAGGACCAAAAAATGTTTGAAGTTTGTAAAACTGATAATTGAAAATGTATATACTGGAACCGGGAGACTTAACTAATTTTATTTATCGCACTTATAATAACGTTTTTGCTGCTTTTTTGACATATCACACACTCAGTATTTTTCGATTTCACTGATTGTTTTTCAAAAGCAAATTATCACTAGGATACGAAATGTTATTGTTATTGCAATTGAAAATAAACGCGGGAGATTCGAACAATATGCTACATTTTGCAGACCTAGAGTTTTCAAAAAAAATACACTTTTTCTAAATATCTCTCGATGTTTCCTATCCTTGCTGAACATTCCGTGGTTACGTCACTGAAATAAAAATCAGTTAACTGTAGCATATAGTTCTGTAATCGGCGTGTATGTAGTAGTTCCTCCCTTAACCAATAGATGTGGAATGGGGAGTGGTAAGCGTGATTTATGAAGAGCCACATCTACGTTCATATCCCCTTCTTATACAGTCCGTGTTCATGAGTACCTACGACTTGCATCGTTCTATATACCACACATAAAATACACGGTGTATTAAAAATTTTGAAGTGATATTTCGTTTTTTAGGCACCAGAAAAAAGCACTGATCGCAGTGACAAACTCAGCCGGCAATATACTCGTAGTAGTGGAGTGCCGTAAGGTTTATACCTGATCGGAATCCAGGGCCAGTCAATGAATCTTCATAAAAACTGTTGGACTGCATTGTTAAAAGCTCAAATAAAAAAGTTAAAAAAAAAAATAATTTGCGATCTCGATTGCGGGGTGGATGCCACCCCTTCTCGGGGGTGAAAAATGTTTCGTTGAAAATAAGTACGGAAATGGATAGGCTGACTAATTCTAAGCAACTTTTGTTCTATGAAGTTTTTTCTGAAAGTCCATACTTTTCGACTTATTCGCGAGTGTAAGTGTCAATTTTTCCACGTTTTCAGATGGTTTTTCCCGAATTACTGAAAAAGTAAGTATTTTATCGAAAAAATCATTCTTAGTAAAAATGTAGCTTATAAAAAAACAAAAATAATGGTGAGCTTATAGTGTCTGTAGACCCAATACAAACGGAGCACTACCTTGTTGAAGGTTGGTTCTTATTCGTCAAAAGCCAAAATTGAAAGTTTCAACGTGAAGTTACCAAAATACAATGCATTTTTCGGGGGAAACTCGTAGAACAGTTTTTGAAGTGCTTGAAAGGACCTTTATTTTCACTTTTTATAAAAGTCCCTAGCATCAAAACTGACTGAGTTCTGACGAAATTAATGTTGGTCCCTATTTTTTTCGGCGTCAAAAAATGTGAAAGTCAAACCCTTATTACCACCCAAATTAAAAATAATCGTTACCACTTCACAATTCACTTTATTTATGTATTTGTAACATGCTTTAGAAGTTTGACCGGTTTAAAGTGCTTAGTTTTGAAAGGGTTAGAGCTGAAAGAACTCAAAAAAAAGGGGGATTCTGTACTATAAAATGGAACCATTATTAGATTGATTCGAGTTCATTTACTCCCAAAATTGTAACTGAAAACCGCGAACATTATTTCTCTGTACGTATGTACTGTAATATAAGAAAAGTGGCTCCGTAGAGCTCCGTAGAGAAATTATCAACGCGCGCTCTTGCTTAGTACGGAGAAGATCGTCGGTTCGACCCCGGTCGGCATTATTATATATTTTTGCTCTTTACACCTATATTTGACCTTATATATTTTTTTAAAATTTTTATACAATGAAAAACTTAGCGGGGTCTGCACTTTTGGTTTTGCTAAATATTTTTGTTTTTAAGCCACTTTAATTTGACGTTTATATTCATATACTTACATGTATCTTTTTGTTCGTTCAAACTTAACTTCTGTGAGGACTAACCGACTCGATGCGGCCGCATATAATTTTTATTTTTTTTGCTAATAACATCAAGAAAGAAAGAACATAATAAAAATTTAAGTAGGTATAAAACTTTTTATAAAAAAAAAATTGAAAAAAGTAACTAAAAACAGAAACATTTTAATACAAACATATAAAAAGTGTCAGTAATTAAATCGATGCCGATTCCAAAATTTAATTACTCGTCTCTCTTTAACGGCTTTCTTTAATAAAAAAATTAATGAGACAATGGAAGTTTCAAAAGTGGAAACAATTATTGGTAATAAGTGCCGTTTCATTCAATGTTTCTATTTAAGAAGTAAAATAAAAAATATGCAATTTCTCTGTTGTCAGTTTGGTTAGAACGACCTTTCTTATCGTACCTTTTCTATATTCTCCACCTTGTATATTATGATACAGCTACGCCTACATACATAGATACTACACTGTTACACATTGACTGGCGTCAGATGGAGATGTGTTGTAGAGCAATGTAATCATCCGCCTCATCCCTTGTGTGCTGCCACCCCCCGCACACACCTACATATGTCTCTCCTCTTGTTGTCAGGTCAATCAGCAGTTAAAGTTTATTTAGTACGGTGCAGCTGCACTTTATCAGCTTGATTTACTTAAGGAAATTTTATTGGAAAAACCTATCAAGCGCTGTGAACACACCTGCCGACGGACTGTGCTATTACCAAAGTAAATAATAATTAAAGGTTGGCAGGGAGAGATTTCTTTCAAGTAAATATTTCAATTTTTTTGAATATTTTCCACTGTTAGAAATGGGAACCGATTGCAGTTATTAAGGATTATTAGAGTATTTGCCATATGGCAACATACACTATCGGCGTCGGACCAAAATTTCTCGACGTTTCATAACCTCCTAAATACTTTGGCACCATTTTTAACAATGTTATATATATATATATATATATATATATATATATATATATATATATATATATATATGTGTACGGGCAATAACTTTCGAAAGAGTTAATTGATTTTAACGAAATTTGGCTCACGTATTGAAATCCATCCCTGCCAGAAGCCTATTTAAAATGGGCGTAATCGGGCCATTTTAAGGGTAGTTTTTAAGGGTTGAAAAATGTTTTTGGGCCCCAAAATACCGAAAAAATTCTCAGAATCGTTTCAAAATTGACATTTAACTAGTTAGTAGCAATTAAAAAGTGTCCCTAAAATTTTAATAAAATCGGCCCAACAGGACCGGACTTAAACATTTTTTGAAAACACTAATTTGTAGATAGTGACTTATTTATTGAAGGGTGTATTTAATTCGGTGTAGACGTTAGATTGATAATAATATTGCAGTTAAGAAAAAAAATGTTATTTTAAGGGGTCTATTAAGGGGTTAAATTTTTTATTTTGCCCAAAAACAAACTTAATTTCACATAATAAAATTATAAAACCTCACGGCCCTATACAAGCAAATACACTATATTGTCGGCAGGGTTTTGGCACTGCGACCCGGGGTTTTTTTTTAAATTGTCACGTTAAAATTTAATTGAACTGCTAGAGAAAATATTTTTTGTGGCTTATCTCAAAACTTCATAGCATCGTTATAAATTTATAATAGAATTTGAATTTATATTGTTTTGTTTCGCTATAAAGTTTTATTGTTATGGTCTGTAATTCATGATCTGAGTTTGGAAGGTAAATAGCACCTGAATGAATGTGTTATTTTAAGCCAAACAATAAAATAAAGCATTAATAATTCCAAAAAAGAATTACGAAAATATGATCTGTTGAATAAAAGTCATAAGAGAATTTGTTGTATAATATTAACTGCTTGACACATTCTATATATTCTGTACCAAACTCAATAAAGATCTGCGTTATGTTGTTTCATTAGAATTATTAGTTCTCTAAAAACGCCCGTCAGCTTACTAAAGTCTATATGCAATAATTATAGAGCAGATATTTATTTTCCCAAAAAAAAAAAAAAATTAACATGGCACACAAAGAACCTAAGTAGATATTTTGTTGGGAAAGTGATACGGTGCAACAATATTACAATTATGTTAATTTCAATGCAACAATTTCACAATGTTTGACAAAGATTAATGTCATGAAACATTAATGTTTATAAAATATTCCTACAGTTCAATGCTTACATGTCGATCTACCGTAACATGCAACAAATAAACTGTGAATTGCGATTCATTTGGGTCAGCGGTTTCCAACCTTTTCTGAACCACCGCTCCCTTTTAAAGAAATTTCAACGCCCCGTAGTCCAAAATAGTTATTTTATATGAAATATCTTTATAAATATTAAATACATATATGGATGACAAGAGTAATCGAACACGTCTTTATGTATATGGAACCATAAATATTTTTGTTCGTAATTATTCCACCTGAAATTGAACCTAGTATCCAGTTTAATCACTTGAGCATCGGCTTTTTGATGACTCGCTTAACAGATTCTACTCTATAGTAGGCAGGAAAAATGATCATAAGTTCATGCTGTTGGAATGCAAATTAGTCAATAAGTAGATTATCAAACATTTACTTTCTCGTGGTAGTTTTGAATTGAAACAGTATTATAAGAGCACTTCTAACTTACATATAAGTAATTGTTCAGTGAAACATCAATTGAAACAAGAAAGCTGCATTTGAGAGAAACTAACAAACTTATGAATGTATTATTATGCAAGCATTAACATATTAATTTCCTTAATTCGCTGATTTAGACCTGTGTTCTGTGGATTTCAAGTTTTTAAAGATCGCATTGACAGATTTTTAAATTTAAAAAATTTAATATGTATTAAGTATGAGTGTTACGCTCTCTGTTGGCGTTATAGAATCATAATATGACTTATAATAGACCGCTCACACTTATCCACCACGGACCAGGACGACCTGCAACCTGCACGATTTCGCACACTAGACCAGCACAAACCAACACGAACCGGCAACGTTTAGTGCAGGTTCCATGTGCGGCAAACAATTTGCAGTTTTCAAATAAAGAGTGTGCAACATGGATGTGTAGTTCGGAGGAAGAATTTTTTATTTTGACGATATTGTGTGAAGCGGATATCGAGGAAGAAACCAGGAAAAAAGAAGATTTGGGTTCACTTTAATTATGAAAACGACATATCACTAGAGCTCTAGTTCGGGCCAGCACGGCTAGACAGAAGTTACAGGCTGATGCCAGGTATTGGTCTAATGTGTGTACTCCACGTCGAAAAATCTATCAGCTCCTAAATGGTGGATGACAAAATTACTGGCATGAGAATTAAGGGGGTATTCTGGTCTAGAAATTTGAAAAAATCGATTTTTTTTGCATATTTTCAAAGTTTAGACCTTCAAAAATATGCCCTTAAACGGATTTTTCAAAATTAGAATTATTTTCGGAGATACAGCGGATTTTGTATTGAATGTTATTATCTGAGTGAGAATTGTTTTTCAAACTTCAAACGCGTTTTTCTCAAAACTACTTTTTTTGAGGTGGTTGTCATGATATCTCAAGTTCTACTTAACCGATTCCTTTGAAATTTGAAAAAATCTTTTTTATACATCGCTCTATCGGTTCTGCCTCGGATTTTGGAAAATTTTAATCTTCAGCATTTTTAAAAAATTCGAAAAAGTCAAGAAAAGGGGGTAAAAAAAATTGTTTTTTTTAAGTCGACGCCATTTCATGAATTTTTTTTTTTTTGTGGCAATGGTCAATCCGATAGCGACATCTTTACTAATGAAGAATTTTTTTAATTTGTTTGTTTTAGATCACTACAAGGGTTGGAAACATGTCAACCAAGGAGCACCGTTTTTTTTGTAGCCCTCACTCCACCGGCGTGTAATTCGATGATTTTTTGATTTTTTTTTTTAATTTATTTTTATATTCTTCAAATGTCAATAAAAATCATATAAAAAAATGGATAGTAAAAATGTTTTTCATTTTTTTTTATCTTAGTTTGAAAAATGCCTAAAATTTAGGCCTCTAGACCAGAATACCCCCTTAAGGACGTATTTAGTGCTCTGTTTCTAATTTTAGGGCTCATTTCTTTTAAGCAAAACCGATGGAGCTGCTAGCTGTAGGAAAAGTGAGCAGCGTAACAAAGCCGAATGATGAAAAGATTGGTATGAGATTTAAGGTCTAATTTAGTGCCTCATTTTTACATTCAGGACCCTCGCTTTTTCGCCAAAATATTTGATTAACTTCTATACGGTGGAAGTACGGGTTACATATGGTGGAGATGCGGGTCACACATGATGAAAACGTCTGTACAATATTGTGACGTACAAATAAAAACAAAAACAAAACTATTCTTTTCTGAAGGAATATTGGATGCTACATGCAGATTAATACTATCCGATATGTTATTGCAATTCAACATACGACTAACTCCAGAAGTGAAGTAAGTATTAAATATTTCAACTTATCCAAAAGGGGAAATTTTATACGTTCAAATTCATTTTTGAGAACAGGTTGAACAGATTTTATTTTTTCACCAACGATCGAATTCACAACAGTTCGCTTGGTTTATTGTCTGAAATTTTCATTAGATTGTCATTATAATAATTTCGCGGTAGTATCGTAACCATTCTTTATTCACATTTTTACAAATAGGGTATGTATTTCAGAGTAAATCTTTAATTTGATCTTTGAGAGCACTAACATCCTTCAAATACGATCTGTGAAAAACGGTCTTACCACAAGAATAATTTAGTTTCCGAAACGGAAAGGCAATGGCAAAGTGATTCGCATGCCGGTATTGTCAGAAGTGTGTGGAATTATATTGCGTTATATATAATGAACACATAACATTTAATTGATTCAGTTCATATAGCAGTTTGTAAAAATAATTTCGACTATTTTTGAACGCATTGTATTGTCGATTTGTAGATAAATGTAATCAGGCTACCAGTGTTTTTCGAATCAAAACAAATTCTTTTCCTAATAAAAAAATGAACGAAGCAAGAAGTGAATGATGACAAAACAAAGTGTCGTCTAGAAACAAAACAAGACTGGCACAGCATTAACAATAACGCGAACGTCTCAACTGTAAACAATCTGATTCGAAACACAACTCACATTAATTATTACTAGCATTTCGAGAAATACACTTCTGATTTTCAAAACTTACAGTAGAAGATTACATTAGCAGATTATTTGAAACTTTTAAGGTTAGAAATATCAAATACGTCATAAATATGAATTGCGATTTGAAGTTCTTTTCTTTCTATTTGCAATTTTTATTCGTAAAATATACATACCACTAGTCATACCAAAGTAATTGCAATAAGAAGAAAAGATTGGCATAGAAATATTTTAACGGATATAATATAGCATTCTTTGTTATATACTGTTCTATTTTTTTACTTGTAGATTTTTTTGTATTTCAATATTTTTATGACTTTGCGGCTTTTAACATATTTTCAATTTTATATTTATTTTGTTCTCTTAAAATCGTTTTTATTAATACAAAATATTCGGAGTTGAAATAATTATTATTTAATTTATTTCTATTATGTAACTAAAGTCTTATTCTGGTAATAAACTAAAAATCCAATTCTCGGATTTGCAATGACATGCAATAGAGAAACCATGGAAATGACAATAAACAACGGCATTGTCACACGCTCAGCTATTCTCCAGTCCAGAAGAACTTTTTTGAAGTCATAAATTGCAAATTCCTATTCCTAGCAATGGATGGATTTCTCTGAGGAACTGATGTAATAATACTTTGGAAAAACACGTATATCGAGAGCGTTTTGTATTCGACTGATGTTTTTAAAACCGGCCAACGCCTGCAGTCACAAGATGAATGGACGTACTCATTGTCCAGACAGTAGAGGATTTTCCAATACAGTTTCAATAGGCCTTACGCTTGTTTCGGAAGCTTATCCAATACTTTAAAACTAAAGACGACAAACACAAACACCGCTGTTCTTCTCTGAGCCCCTCTTCGTCCCTATCCATCCACTCACATCAACTGTATCGATGTAATTTATCAAAAGATTTCAAGTGATTCTTTGACTTCTTTAATCGTTCTTCAATTTCGGTTTATCTTGAAAAGAAAGTGTGTGCGATTCTTCTGCACAATCGAGTGAAAACAATTTTAGAAGTTTATTTCGTTGTTCTCGAAGGTACCGAATTTTATGTTTTTTATTACGAGAGAAATGCTTGATCACATGAAACAATTGTAGAAATTATTGTAATTTATATGAGAATGATAAATACATTTTGTTAATTGAAAATATTGTAAAATACTGTATATATTTAATAATTTACAAGATACTGTGAAATTGGTAATTTATAAAAATAAAAAATAAAATAAAATACAATGCTGTGAGAAAAACTCTCATATGAGTATATCTTGCTAAATAGAAGTTTATGAACACAAATTATGAGTCGGAAAAATATAGCTAAAAGTAGTGATTGTTTTTAACATACTGTCACATTCTTCATAATCATCACGGATGAGAGACATATAGTATTATTTTCACATACAGCTGACTTTCACATATTAAAAAATATTGACAGTTCAATTTTGAGCAAGTTCACATCGAACTGTAGTCTGCGCTTGATTTTTAGTGAATTTGCCATATGGCAACATACACTATTGGCGTCGGTCGGATGGCGGGACCTAGGGGTCGGACCAAAATTTCTCGACGTTTCATAACCTCCTAAACACTTTGCCACCATTTTTGAAAATGTTTATATATATATGTATATATATATATATATGTACGCGCGATAACTTTCGAAAGAGTTAATTGATTTCAACGAAATTTGGGCCACGTGTTGAAATCCATCACCGCAAGAAGCCTACTTAAAATGGGTCTAATCGGGCTATTTTAAGGGTAGTTTTTAGGGGTTGAAAACTGTTTTTGGGCCCCAAAATACCGAAAAAATTCTCCGAATCGTTTCAAAATTGAAATTTAACCCTTTGGTAGTGATTAAAAAGTGTCCCCATAATTTCAATAAAATCGGCCCGACAGGACCGGATTTACAAATTTTATGAAAACAGTGGTTTGCAGATAGTGACTTATTTATTGAAGGGTGTATTTAATTCGGTGTAGACGTTAGATTGATAATAATATTACAATTAAGAAAAAAATGTTGTTTTAAGGGGTGTATTAAGGGGTTAAATTTTTTATTTTGCCCAAAAACAAACTTAATTTGACATAATAAAAATATAAAACCACACGGCCCTATACAAGCAAATACACTATATTGTCGGCAGGGTTTTGGCACTGCGACCCGGGTTTTAATTATACTTTCTCTACGGAAAAAATAGTTTGACTACGTTTCGCATTCTTTAGTTTTACTTTGTGCTCTAGTGCGAAATGGGTGTCAAGGCGCAATGCTATTTTGACTCGACGAAAATATATGTCATTACGCCCTAGATACACAATCTGCTATTGTACTTTCTTTTGAAATGGCAGTAATAACAGAACATTTATTTAAAAAAATAAAGTAATATTCTTTTCACAATTTGTCGAGGATTGACTACAACAAAAAGAAATACTGAGTAAATACTAACAAAATATAGAACTGAAAATGTAATCAAAAGATTTTCACACGATTATTAATATTTTTTTTAACAATTTCTTATCTACATTTTTCAAAATTTGGATAATTGCACTTAATTAAAGTATATCAGAAAAAAAAAATATAAATATATCGGGTAAATTCATTAATAAACTGACAATACTGATCATCTCAATGTTTTAAATCGCGACTACATTCTCAAACAACATATATCCTTTATGCCTTGATGTATTTTCAGTAAACAGTACACAGAACTCTTCAGTTTACAGGAATTCTATTATTTACAAGTTTCGTCTGAACTATGAAATAGTTGCAGCCGCAGTACACGAACAACAGATACTTGCGTTGTTTTCTTTGTTTTAAAATACTGTAACAGGAGTATTACAGTACTTGCATTGTAATACACTTAGAAGAGTATTAAAGCTTTCTAGACTAATTGCGTTGGATTGCATTCCCATGAAATCAAGACGGTCTGATAATGTTTAGAAAGCTATGAAAATATCCTTTGATAATTTTATTCGAAAGCGGTTTAAACCGTATATATAGTGTGAAATAGAAAACATACTGAATTGACTCGGTTAGTATGACATGCGGAACAAACCTCACTTAATAATGTATCAGATTGATTTTATAACGAAACCCATTCGATATGGTGCCTGGGTTCTCATTTAATCTTAGTTCCTAAAAGTGTCAAAGTTGTTCACTGTACCCATTGGAACTGAGTCGATTCAGCTACCCGCCTCGGTTATTTGGTAGATACTAATCCATATTTACAATTTTTGATTGCTTTTAATAATAAATTGAACTTCAATCGATACTTTTACCAGTAAAGTTCTCGGTTAAGAACCTTGGATGGTTCTAAATGAAAACGCTGTATAAACAACGAGACTGTCATATGCTCGACTAATGTCAAGTCCGCTGGCTCCTGTCATTGCAGCGAAAAATAGAATAACAATTATTGTTTCTACCTTCATTTGTTTCTATTGCCATTCACCTTATTTTACCACAGATTCGATGTAAGCTGTTTTTCCCTTTGTAGATTATTGACGCTTGACAGCCAAGAGCATTAACGTGTTTTGCCTTTTAGCCACAGACAGACACCATGCAGAATGATTGTTGGCTCCAGCGTGGCAAATTTCGAAAGTTTTCGTTGGATAAGTATAAATATTCTTCGCGTTAACTGTAAAATTGACAAGTGTTATGTTTTGACAGGTGACATGAATGTAATATTAGAAACTAGCTTTTCGGAAATAACTTTTAATTTTCGGTTGTCAACAAAAGCGATGAAATTAATAAATATCAAATATTTCATAGGAAGATTCGCAACGTCAACAGAACCTTTCATGGTGTAAATACAGTAAGACATCGCTTAACGCTGATCCGCTTAACGCTGTTTCAGTATTACATGGTTTCTAAAAAACAAAATATGTCAAATGAGGAACCTTCCTCATCATAAACATAACTTCTTACTCGAACTTTTATTTGATTTTCATGAATGTTTTCTAAACAAAAATCGATATTAGCAATAAATAAATCTATGATTAATGTGATAAAAAAGTATTTAACAATAAATGTTACAAAATTAAACAAAAAAAAAAACTAACAAATTTTCTTATTATAGGTTCTGTTTTACTACGTATTAAGATGACCTCGTTTAGCGCTGTTTCGTATAGCGCAGGAACTTATTGGAACGCATCCCCCGCGCTAAGCGGGGTCCTACTGTATTACTGATTTGCTACTGCGATTGCTGACAGTCCAATTCCAACAAGCTCCGTCTTTCTGCACGGAGTCTGTATGTCACGCCAAATCTGTATTTATTAACATTAATTTATCACCTAGCAATTAACGTGAAGCTTTTATACTGCAATAAATGTCAAATGTGTTAATTGTCATTCCTACGCCAATAATTGATTATAAGCCACCCAAGTTAAACACCTTTATTGCTAGCTATAAAAATAATGCACATGCAATTAATTTTTAATTTCACTTGTAGGTAATAAAGTTCAACTTAGGAGCATGCCTGCAGTAAAGCTGTCTATAGTTATAAATAATGTGGTTATAGCTTATTTTTACGTCAATGGTAGCATATAATGACTTTAAACACATAGCTAGTATCCATAGAAAGGGATTCACCGGTATTTACTCTTCCAGCATAGAAAAGGATACATCGACATTTTCTCTTCTATAATCAAGTTAGAGATATTTGTAGCGAAATGCTAAATATTTTTGGTAATAATTGTATTTTAATACATATTTATGTCTAAGTAAGTAAAATATAATAAAATTTGATTTTAAAACAATACAACTAAATTTTGAATTAAACTTTTTTTTATAGAAACATGTTGTGTCAGCAATGTCAGCATATTATTTTTTTTTCTTCAACGCCACCGGCAAATGATATTATTTGTATTTAGAAGCAACAATTAATATTTTCAGTTAGCCACTACTTGCGGTTTCGCACGTGATTGAGATAAAACAATGTTATATGTTTCTTTTCGCGACATTTTGATAATGCAAATATCAAATAACTTTTAAATTGTATATTTTAAAACAATTCGCTTCTTTTTGTCAAACTTCATTACAGTTTGACCTCGTGGGGTTATGCCCTGCTCAGTAGCCACATTTGTGGTGGAGCCGCAGTCAAAAAAAATGTGTCGCAACCTACTGAGACATTATTACAGTGGTCCTGGACGCTTTTATGAATTAGGTATTTCATTCAAACGAAAAAATAATCGATGAAATGTGTCAAATATATTAGATTTAAATGATTTCTTACTTTTTGCATTTTAGCATCGGGTTTTTTTTAAATTTAATTTATTATTTTTGTATTTAATATATTTATTGTACTATACGACATATGGATAATGTTATTTCTTGTAATCAAGTTTTGTGAGATTGAGGATCGCATAATTCTCCGTTTGAGTCTTGTGGATGTTGAACTCTCATTTACTCCTGAAAGATTCTCTATCCCGTGCTGACCCACTGAATTCCCCCGGATCATTGTAGTCTTGTGACAAAACAACCTTTCTTGCTTTTCATTCACTCGATATGCCTCGTATTATGCATAAGCTGGTTTGCCACGAAACACCAAGGAAATAGAAGTCAAGATTGTGTTGTTAAAGTAGTTTCGAATATTTTGCATTATTTTCTGCCGTGAGTCATTTCATAGCTGCCATAAGTACAAGAAAATACTAGGTCGGTGTTGTGTACTGAATATGGAAACTCAAAAATTATTTTTTAATATTTTTTGTTAATAAAGATGTAGGTACGTATATATAGAATTATATCTCTGTCTCTTTTTTTGGGAAAATAACTCAATCGGTTTTTGCCGCTATATAATCACATAATGACGCAGTTCAGGGTTGCCCAGACTTTTTGTTGTAACAGTCCTAATTATCGACCTAAAAATAAAAATTCTAGGCATAAAAAAATTTAATGATAAAGTGTGCTTCGCGGCTCCCCGGAGCGCCGCAAAATTTTGGCGCCTCAGGACGCTGCGGCCGTTTTATTGGGGCGCCATGAAAGGTTTTGATTATTTATTAAATAAAATTGCAGATAACATTGAAGGTATAGGATATATCAATGCGTTTTTGGTTTAGAAACGAAGAAAAACTATTAGTAACATAAGGTTTACCATGAGATAACCAATGTTTTTACTTAGGGAGCCGCGGAAAAATTCTGATATTTTAAAGGCGCCGGAAACCGAAAAAGTTTGGAAACCCCTGATATAATATGTCATTGTTGAATTTCATTGAATACGAAAATGATAAAATAATCATATTATCTACATAGTTTTCGAAGGTGGAACAGGATAGAACCATCAATACCGTATACGAACCATATTCTGTAAGTCCGGTGTATTTATTTATTTGCTATAATTTGCCACAACTGTTGTCGCTGCTGTGTTTCATCCCAACCGCGCGCAGAGCCGCGGATAGCGGCTAGTTATATATAAGTAATCTCTATAAAATCTTGTTCAGACCAAAGAAAGCATTGTTGAAAATACTTGTTTCCAACAATGTTATCTAGTATCTGAAAAATACATGTACATATTTTATCAAAATTTTTGAACTACAAAACCATTGCATCTGACTACAATATCAAGGGATGTGGTGTACCATGAACAGTGTTTTGAAAGAACGCCTTTAACGGCCACAATGGACTGTTATGTAGTAGCGACTGTTGGGGTATCCTTGTTCAGCGTAATGGCGGGAGTCAGTGCAGCTCTTGTACGTGTTATTTATATGGTTACTCTCGCTTCGACGAATGCTCGAGTGCCTATAGTGGGGTCTGGGATCTGGCTTTGGTCATTGTCGCCGTCGTCCTACACACAGGAAACAGTCCCGGCCACATTCTCACACACTCACATCTACAATATATACAGGGTTTCTCAGAAAGTACAATATTTCTAACTGACTTCTGTTGATTTGTTGGAAAGAAATAGCACTGTCGGTTGCTGAATGGGGAAACAAAAAAAGTTCGAAGCTCTATAACTTATTAAATTTTATTCTCTACAAAAAAACTATTTGGGTACATTTCCAAATATCAGTCACCCACGATTAAACATAACAACCAGCTTTATATAATGGACAGTTGTTATACATATAACGTCTGATTCATTTGGAGGTACTTTTTTCAAAACTAAAAAAAATTTAATAAAAACAAATTTATCGGATAATTTTTATGATTATACAAAAGAACTATTCTTTACATTTATTTTTTAAAGATTATTTCTTTCAAATGTTGGCCGTAACTCCGGTTAGCATAGTCCATTCTGCCGTTCCAATTTTCGATGACGCGTCCGAGCATTTCGATTGGTATTTGGCGTATAACGCGAGTAATGTTGGCTTCCAGTTGCTTAATCGTACCCGGCTTACCAATATAGACTCTGGACTTTACATAGTCCCAAAGGAAAAAGTCTAGGGGTGTGATATCACAGGATCTAGGCGGCCAACTCACTAGTCCGAAGCGCGAAATTAACTGTTCACCAAATTGTTCACGCAATAAAGCCATGGTTTCACGTACTGTGTGGCAAGTGGCGCCGTCTTGTTGGTACCAAATATCCTGGAGAACACGGGCTTCAATTTCAGGAAACAAATAGTCTGTTATCATGGCACGATAACGGCCACCATTCAGGTCGGCCTCGTTTTTGAAGAAATATGGACCGATGATTCCACCGGCCCATAAACCACACCAAACCGTTGTTTTGTCTGGATGTAATGGCAGCTCTTGAATCTCCTCAGGTTGCTCTTCGGACCAAATACCGCAATTTTGTTTGTTGACATATCCATTAAGCCAGAAATGTGCCTCAACACTAAATAAAATTTTTGTCGAAAACAGTTGATTTTCTTACTCGCAGAATGCTGATTTTTGTAATACAGCTGAATAATTTGTAGACGCTGTACGGGACTAAGTCTTTCCATGATGAAATGTCAAACTATACTGAACAAAAATACCATAAAAGGTTTCACGACTCACGCTTCATCTGTCAAAAAATCCATAGACAAAAAAGTACCTTTAAATGAATCACTCGTTACAAAAATAAACATGACTTGCAGAAAAAGTAAAGTTCGAAATTTCCCGAACTGAGGGATGGTTACCTTAAGTGAATACTTGATGAGTCAACTCTCCTCTTTCTGTATTTTACCGCGTTTCATTCTTTCTGTACATACTTTGACACGATGAGCGTAACGATCTAGTAGACAGTTCGAATGTTTGAATAAAAATAGCTAGGATAAATGGGCTACTCTACAGCTCCGTATTTGTACTTTTACGGAAAGTCTACGGTAGTCTGAAATGTTTGTGACACCCTTGTACCAATACATTCATACAGAAACATTATACACACAAACAGCATAGCGTCCGCGGGACAGTTATTGTGCTGAATGGCCTTCTAAGCTGCACATTAAATATACGTAAACACCCTCCGAATGTGCCACCCAGGAGCTTTTAAAATGTTAAACACATTTACCCCCACTTCGCCCTTTCACCGTAGCTTCTCTTCTACTCTTCTCTTTCTATTTGTATCGATAAACAGTACTGGCTTTTTCAATTTGACCTTTTTCCTATGTAAACCTGCTAATTTTAAGGACTTTTAGATAACTGTTCAGAGCCGACATCAATACTTTATTATACACGACTTCAGTTGTTATTTATTAATGAGCAGTCGATAGAATTGCACCAGTCATAATTTTATTTTAGCATTATAGTTGACTAACCTCAAAAACATAGATATTGTTCCAATAAAAGGTTTCCAACTTTAGTTCTTAGTGATTTCTAAAAGCAGAAGGAGTCCTTTTAATGCGTACTGTTTAGCAAATGGATAGAAACTTTTATTTTGCGTAAGAATATTTTTCGAAACTACAAGAAACAAGAAAGGTTAGTACAGTAAGCACCCGCGGGAGATACGTCCTAATAAGCTCCTGCGCTATACGAAACAGCGCTAAACGAGGTCATCTCAATTCGTAGATAATAGGCATAAGTGTAACAGAACCGAGAATAAAGAAAATTTGTAACTTCTATTTGTGTTAATTTTGTAACATTGTTAAATACTTTTTTATCACGTTTATTATAGATAATATCAATTTTTGTTCATAAAATATTTATAAAACTCAAATAATAATATATGAAGATATGTTTGTGATGAGGAAGGTTCTTCATTTGACATATTTTGTTTCTTGTGAAGAAGTCATTTAATGACGTTTGCCTCTTTTTGTTCCGTTCAGCAAGCTGTTTTTTTAGAAACCGTGTAATACTGAAACAGCGCTAAGCGGCGCAGCGTTAAGCGCGGTCTTACTGCATATCTATCACTCATTCAGAAATTCGATAGCATATTTAGGTGCTGTGACATTCGCAATTTAGTTTTGAATAGTTGCCCCATTCTTCATCAGCTGGTGTAAATCTGCCATCAATGCGAAAATCGACCAGCAATTTTAATGGTTTTTAAGAATTCAAACTTTTGATGTTGAATTTAAATTTTATAAGCACTAAGCATCATTTGATAAATGTCTCTAAATAAGGATTTGGTATTTAATTTTTTTTAATTTTAATCCGAAACGTATTCTCAAAATTTGTTATTAAAAGGACTATTACCCGTGACATCTCACACGTTAAAAGAAACTTTATTTTATATATTACCAGCAGCCTTACAGATGTAGCCCCACTCCTCACGATATTTTTCAGATCCCCAGTCGAGAGCACGAGACGGTGAGTCATGCTTTCCCACTTTTTCACGACTTTATTTTATTGTTCACCTCTCTCAAATCACAGCTACACTCTTGAGATTTCAAGATAAATATGTTGGTGCAGGTTCTCTCAAAATCGATTTTTTATGTTATTAACTATGTGAATCAAATTTTTTCAGGTTAAATTGTCAAATTATTTTCAATCACCAAAAACAAATAACCGGTTAATCCAGTAACCATATACTTACAGAAAAATTTGACTGATTTAAACACAAAAGAGTAACATATACATTTATAATATTAATAAAAATTTATGTTGATAGCTGAAAATACGGTTCTGGTCAAAAAATAAATGTATCTGCAGAATATAAAGGTTTTAACTGCTTGAACATTTTGAGTACGTCCAGTATTGACAACAGAATGGACGTTTGTGTGAGTGCTTTGTGGATGTTGAGGAGTGAGACAACAAAATATTCACCAGAGAAATGAAAATAACTTTTGTTTATGTATTTTTATGTGTTACGTTATACATAAAAAACCTACATTCATGTATATCCAAACGAAATGAATGAAACAAATTGTAATAACAAATAAAAATGTAAACGTCTGTTTTACCAGATTTTGATTCACGAATAGCAAATTAAATGTTTAGATGTCAGCTTAGTATAGGTCAGTACATTTACATTTTTTTTCGGAACACTCAAATCTATAGTCACTAGACCCAACCATTATGTGCATTTTTTTTTTATAAAATCCTTTATATTTGCTGATAATTTTCTTAAATCTTCTTTTCACAAATAAAATTTAAACAGCGTGTCAATCACTTTTTATAATTTTTATCAGTGCCAAAATATATATTTTTTAGTTTTACACATTAAAATATAGTACATACGTACGAACCAGTGTTCGGCAAAAAAAAAATTTCGATTTTAATTATCTAATTATTTTGAAAAATTAGTAATATTTCTTCTATCTTTACTAACTTTCGAAGAAATAAATAATTAGAGCCTTATATTACTATTTTTTTTTTTATATAATAGTTAGCAAAAAATTTTTATCAATATTTGTGAAAAATCAGTAATTAGAGAAAATATTACTAATTATTTTTAAAAATTAGTAATTAGAAAAAAATATATCTAATTATTTTAAATAATTAATAATTAGAAAAAACATTACTAATTTTTTTCAAAATTAACTGGACGAAAATATTTTTAATTCTACCGGGAGAATTAAAAATATTTACGTCCAATTAATTTTGAGAAAAATTTTGAAATAAGGGTAATTATGAGGTGCAATGCAAGCTCTGCAAAGCAGAAAAAAAACCCGGGTCGCAGTGCCAAAACCCTGCCGATAATATAGTGTATTTGCTTATACAGGCAGTGTGGCTTTATTTTGCGAACTTAAGTTGGTTTTTGAGCAAAATAAAAAATTTGACTCCTTAATACACCCCTTAAAACATTTTTGTTTTTAATTGCATTATTATGATCAATCGAACATCTATACCAAATTAAATACACCCTTCAATAAATAAGTCACTATATACAAATTAGTGTTTTCAAAAAATTTGTAAGTCCGGTCCTGTTGGGCCCATTTTATTAAAATTTTAGGGACACTTTTTAATTGCTACTAACGGGTTAAATGTCAATTTTGAAACGATTCTGAGAATTATTTCGGTATTTTGGGGCCCAAAAACTTTTTTCAACCCCTAAAAACTACCCTTAAAATGGCCCGATTACGCCCATTTTAAATAGGCTTTTTGCGGTGATGGATTTCAACACGTGGGCCAAATTTCGTTAAAATCAATTAACTCTTTCGAAAGTTATTACCCGCACATATATATATATATATATATATATATATATATATATATATATATATATATATATATATATATATATACATATATATATATAAACATTTTCAAAAATGGTGCCAAAGTGTTTAGGAGGTTATGAAACGTCGAGAAATTTTGGTCCGATCCCTAGGTCCCGCCATCCGACCAACGCCAATAGTGTATGTTGCCATATGGCAAATACACTAACAATGAATTTGCATTAATAATTTATATTATTTATAAAAAATATGTTTAATAAACTACGTTATTAAGTAATGATTGGCACTCAGTAATTAAACCATGTTACCTTAATGTATAAATTTAATAGTAATTAGTAATTAGAAAAAACAATACTAATTATTTTTAAAAATTAGTAATTAGAAAAAAAATATGACTAATTATTTAAAAAAATTAGTAATTAGAAAAAAAAATTACAAATTATTTTTTGAAATTAGTAATTAGAAAAAAAATTATTAATTGTTTTTTAAAATTAGTAATTAGAAAAAAATATTACCTAATTTTTAAAATAGTTAGTAAATTGAAAAAAAAATTACCAAATTTTCTGAAAAAATTAGTAATTAATAGCAAAATCGTTAGCAAAAATACAATTTTTGCCCATCACTGGTACAAACCTGCACCATTTAATATTTTCAGTTTATTTTTAAAACTTTAAAAATCTGTTTTGACGTAAAATTCGCTCGCGTTAATGCCACTTGTTAGTTTTAATGGAAATCTTAGCCGGGCAAAAATTACTTTACACATGAAGTTTTAGATTTAAAACTAGAAATCCTTTCAGAAAGTCAGTTTCAGTGTCAAAATACATTTTCTTATGTACTCTTAGAAACCCTATCAATTTTATATAACAATAACAAAAAAAAATGCAGAAATTAAAAAGTCATATGTCGTATTTGATAAGAAAACTGCGGAAATGTTAGTAAAAGAAATAGGAAGATTACGTTTAATTGAACAAAACAATGTTGAAATATATTAAAAATAAAAAAATATGTTTAAAAGGGTCATAAATCATATGCATGTACTGAAATTAGTAAATGTGACTATCCTAAGTTTTCTTAAATGTATTATGAAGTAATCTTCTTTGGGATAAGGATCAGTAAATCAATATTTGTGAAACAATATCCATTAATCAGCTAACGTTTCGTATGTTATGCATACATTATCAAAGCGCAAATGCTGTCACGCAATAATGTTTGATGTTTAATAATAATAATAATAACAATAATACGTCAAACTTGTAATCACACGGTCTTAAATTATAACATTTTCTTCAAATACTATACATCATTTACAATATTTTTCCGTACTTCCTGTTTTTAACTTGTTATTAGTGTATTTGCCATATGGCAACATACACTATTGGCGTCGGTCGGATGGCGGGACCTAGGGGTCGGACCAAAATTTCTCGACGTTTCATAACCTCCTAAACACTTTGGCACTATTTTTAAAAATGTTTATATATATATATATATATAATATAATATATATATATATATATATATATATATATATATTTTGATGTTCTCTTGCGTAGACGGACTCCCACTTGTTGCAACACTGTCTAAAAAAAAGAGAAAAGAAAAGAAAGACAACAATTGAATCTGTGTTGTCGGCGTCGCAGGAGGATATCAGTTCTTAAGTTGCTGGGCCCGTTTAGTTTCTTTGATAGTTAATTTGATATCCGCCTATGGGCGTCCGATCAACACCGACCCTTAGGAAAGCAAGAAAGAAAACAATACAGTGTTTATTCCGTAATTATAATTAACAGTTTTATTAGACGTGCAGCGAGGTACAAAATCCAGTAGCGATTGTTCCGTACTTGGATGTGAGGAGTTCGTATCACTAATACTTTTGCGAAGAAGTAAATTGACCTCAAAGTACTGATTTAAATACAATCGCTTGAATAACTAAGATTATAATAAGGTGAGCTATTGTACTATTTAATAAATAACGGACAACCCAAACGCAACACACAATTACTTCAGTAAATTCAATTAAATATAAGATAAGCTATTTTACTCATTAATTACAGACAACTTAGATATTACAGACAGACAACAGGACAAATAAATAACATAATACAGACTTAATAATAACGAACGGAGCCGATGCTTAAATACTACAGACAGAACAGAACACAATTCGCAAAATACCGACTTAAGGCGCTATGTTACAATCTTTTGAGTTTTCGCTGAGGTAAAGGGGTGCAGGGACGGTAAAATCAGTGAGAATTCGGTCCGCCAATAGGAATAGAGATGACAATATTCATAGTTAAGCAAATGCAACACTGGCCTGCATTGGCGCTGTTTACATCGTTGACACCATAGAGCTTATAAAATGTTCCATGGTTCAAATTTCTACACCTACTTACTAGCTAGAGCTGAAGAGTTATAATATTAAAATTATATTCACATGACATCGTGTTCATAAAAATAGTTGCTTTATATGCACATAATATGTAAAATATATTTTCTATTGAAAATAACATAATTATTGTTTATTGGCCATATTTTATGGTTTTAGACGGGATGGTTTTTGATTTTTGTAAAGAATAATGCTAGATGTTAGAATTCAGGAAAACAATTTAGTATCAGACTGTTTAATAATAATAATAAATATTTTGTATTTTATAAAAGAAAAATAAATCATTAATTATCAGTTTTCTATATTTTATAAATCTTATAAATTGACATCATCGTACAGTTTACAAAGTATTATTTTATAATTATATATATTTTATTTATCTTATATTAATTTACTGTACGGTTTTTAGGTAAGTATTTAATTTTTAACTTCTCACTATTGAAAATCTATACTAATATTATAAAACGAGAGGCAACTTCGCTTCGCAGGGGGAGAATTTCTCGCGAGGGAGTGGTGGTAATAAAGCATAAATTCTTATCTCTGGAACCTCTAAATCGATTCTAAAAATTCTTTCAATAATTGAAAGCTAGACTATCCCTGCGGGATATAGGCTATATTTTATTTTGATTCTCACGGGGGGGATAAATCATAAATTATTATTTCTAGAACTACTGAACTGATTCTAAAAATTATCTCACTAATAGAAAGCTATACTATCCCCGAGTGATATAGGCTTTTTATTCACAATTTTTACTGCTCGTAAATTCGTGTTTCATGCATATGAAAATATTCCGCTAATGATCTCGAACGTTCAGAAATGTAAATAGCAAAGAATTAAAATTAGGCAGGTCTATCTGGATTTCTTATTGGCAAATTTCGAGGCAGTCTAGGGTCTATAATTTCTGGGAGTATACATAATTTGTAAAAATGTATTAGCTTGTCCTTCATTTTTTCTTCCCAAAAGGAATTATCGCGATTGATCTGGAAAAAAAAACAAAAACAATAATATATACATAATTTTCAAACACAGTTAGAATTAGGAAGGGTATCTAAATTATATTGTAATATCTAAGATATTATACCTTCAGTATTTTGGTATCAAGGGGGGTCCAGACAACAAAGTAACAATACTCTTTATTGCAAACTTCCATTTGTCCCTGCACTTGATACATGTAAAGATCTTCCGGTTTTAAATTAATGTCCCCGTCAGCATTTAGATTTAAAAACTTTATTTTTTTTTGCTCAATTGCCTCTTGAATGGTTAACTTTGAAGCAGACCACGGACATTTTATTTCAAGAATGCCATATTCGCCAACTAGGCCATCTGGACTAGCTCCTAAAAATGGGTAATCTCTGTGTATGAAGAGACCGCAACCTTGAACTTCTAAGCCTGAAATATGCGAAAATTTTGAGAGAGCTAAATTGGTTCATGTTCGTTGCCATATCGCGTAGCATCATTTCCAAAAAAGTCTTTATAAAGCAATAATTCCACCGTTTTTACACACGATGTTTTCTTCTGGAGCTTACAAATTTTGCCAAACACTGAAGCTGTAATCCGAATAGCTCTTTCTTGTTTCCATAAAGGGTTGGAATTTTGTCCTCTTGTTATTATTTCAAGTTCCGATCTCTGCGTTTCGTCAATTTCTAGTGACTTGAGAAACTCCTCTTGCTTTTGCAAACACACATTTTCAGGCATGTCTTCTGTAGATCCATAATCCTGATCTGCATTGTTTCCCAGGTTTTTCACATGAGGTTTTCTGCTTACTGCATTAAAATTCAATCGTAGCCTAGCGTTGTAATTTTTCTGTTTGGTTTTTGACGCGATGAAAAATTTGGTGTACATTCCTGGACTTCTTTGCGTTACAGATTTATTTATCTTAGAATACAGATCTGAAGAACAATTATATGACAACGCTGCTGCTTCGCATCTTGTTTGATATGCTCCTTTTAGTGAAAAATTTATTCGCTTTCCACCAACGAATTTACACAAAATTGAATTGTACAATTCAGCGGCATTGTTGTCCATGTCCATCAACAAACTTGATGCGTGCTGAACTAAGCGGTATACGCAGCACATTATATCTTCATATAACCCGCAAAATTTTAAATCTGCAATCGAAAAAGTATAAAATAAAGTATAAAACACCCAGTTATTTCGGCTTAGAAATTAGCATAAGTGTATGTAAACTAAGTACATATTACGAACCTTCAACCTTGTTGTCATCATCAGGTACAGTCTTAGAACAGAAATAACCTAAGTTATTACATTTCAAATGCTCTCCAAATACATGACTTGGTGAATTGATCAAGTCGTTTTTAAGACTGTTAATTTTGGTTTCCAAACTTGCAGAACATTTTTTTCGAAACGCAATTGCCTTAGACACCGCAGTCCGCAATCGAGTAATATTTGATTCCAAACATTTACGCAAAATAGGTGGAACTGCTAGATTTTTGGAACTGTTCCTCTTTTTAGTTAGTTCTTTTAATTTGTTGCAATAATTTCGTAACAGGTGGTTACGGCATTCTATTTTTTCAACTAAATTATTACCGTACGGTTTTGCCAGTTTCAAATTTTTCATGACACTGCTATCCCCGTCACCGACTAATTTTTTATAAACAAGACCATGATGTAATATAGAAGAACGGAATCCTTCGACTATAATACTGGCTTCCATAGCTGTTGAGGTTCCATTCCAATTCTTGTAGCAAATATGTTGATCGGCTATCAACCCAAGAGAATCAGCTCTTGTACAATTGGTGCAATATTTATTTTTGACCCCCAAAAACAGCATTTTCCCGGTTCTTTGACCTATTATGCACCCCACTCCCGATAGCGCGTTATAATTTGTTTTGTACGATCGTTTACACCATGCCCCATCAGCTATAACTGTAATCATCGGAATGCCGTCGTCTGTAATGTCCCCAACTTCTTTAGCCAATCGAGCTTCTTCTTTGCCCGCTTCTTCCATCGACTGCCATGCAGTATTACGAATAACATTAGCCATTTTATTGTGACTAGCTGTATAATGATAGACTGATAAACTTGGCTGATTAAGTGCAGCATGTTGTTCAACTAACTGGGTATGGCCTATACCCATAGTTATACAACCAAGAACGGCTGCATCATTCACTGTTATGTTGGCAGATGGATCATCGTCGTCGGTACTAAGTGTATCTTTTAAATTACACATTTTACATTGCAATGTAAATATACTTTTTAATCCACTTCTCTTTTCAGATATTACATACATGTCCTGTAGACCACAAGAAAACGGCTGATGTAATTTCATTTCAAAGATTTGTTTAAAAAAATAGTGGATATTGATCACCCTTCTTCCAGTAGGTAATTGGTCTCCCAATTCATAATATGAATCCTCCATGTCAGTTCTAAATGGGTCCCTATCGGTATATGAATTGTTTGTAAGATCATTTTTTTCTGAAGTGGAAGATATATCAAGCATGTCTAAGCTATTTGTATCATCTATGTATTCAACAAGCTCGTTTCTATTTGTCAAATCTTCAGGGACTAGTGTATCAGATAACCTTTGACTCTCATTACCCATATCGACATTAGGCAAAATTTCAGAGGAAGTACCAGGCGAAAACATTGATCTACTTTGTCTTACGCTAAAATAAATAAAAATTATTGTTACAAGTTGTTTTTGTTTCTCGAAAAAAATGATGACTTCGTTAGGGTTCGAATCGAAGCGTAACGACGTAAATATAGTCTGAAAGAAATTTTATCAAAATAAGGTCAATTTTTTATAAAAGAAACGCAAAAAGCGGATTTTACAGGAGGCTTAAAAGGTCGTTTCCATGATTACGCCACAAAAATACTTTATTTACGTTAAAAATATTTTCTTTATAAAAAAAATATTATCTATTTAATAAAATGAAAAAATGAATTTAGTACTTACTTATTTCCATTATTGAAAAAAAATAATTATATATATAATGATCGGACTTGTTGAGTCCTAATACACGACCCGGACTTTTTATAACATGGATTTTGTCTAATTTTATTGAATATACTGACAAAACAAATTGAATGATATATAAATTGTTATTAGAAAGAAAAATGAATCACATATTCTACTTACAACTTGACTCTCTGCTTTGCGCTCTTTTTACGACCATAATATGTTCTCTTGCTTATTTTCATTTTGAATTCACTTATGTTGCATAAACGGCAAAAACACTATTACACTACAGAATTGGAATTCTATTATTCTGCTGTCTTCATAACATACTATATATTATTTAACACTCGTATTATTATTAGTTACTATAACTACAAATCACAATGAATGAAAATAAATTCTGAAAACACATATTTGCTAAAAAACAGCAAAATAAGGTCAAACTAGGAGGTTACATTACGTTATCTCCTTCTAAAATTCTAATCTCCCTAATTTAAATGTTCGCCATCTAGCTACGTTATTAACTCAAATTGCCATTTGAGGCAGCACCGGACGATTGTAATAATATGAAATTATTTTTAATTCGTTTTTCATAAATAAAAAACCACCTTTTCAATTGACGCCACAATGTTAATGAAAGAAGTCGTCTATTTTTGTTTTAGAATGTGCGCTACAAGCTCAAAAAAGTAAAAAAAAAAGTAAATAATGATATTTTTTATTTTTTTTTTTAATTTAAAAAATCTGGCTTTGTAGCGCAACTTGTCGTATCATGAAGCGTATATGTGCAAAATTTCAGACAAATATTCAATCATTTGTTCAAGTTATTTATGAAAAACGAAAAATTTCATTTATATAGCGCCTTAAAAACTACGGAACAGAAACGGATACGTCTATACTTCACCAGGTACCGGAACAGAGAGAGTTGTTATTTTATTATTGTTTATTATTTTCACGAAACCGTCACCTAGCAAACATATTCATTACACAACAATGTCAGGCTTTATTGTTCGTTGCTAAGTGAGGCATTTTATCGTAGTAGCCACGGATATCAGAAAATGCAATACCGAATCACAGCTGCCTATAACTGTTCAGATATAATTAAATTATTAACTATTTATTTAATTAACTATTAAGGTTATACTATATATTCTTGTGACATATGGGCATAATGTCACAATTTCCCACCAACAGGGGGAAGGCGGGGAAAGTTCTCAAACATACTGCTCAAGATGGCAACACTGAACTGTCAAAAGTGACAACAATTAACCTCTGATCAACAAACAAAATTTTCACGGTGCGGATGAAACAAGGTTAAATCTAAATAACTAGCTTAAAATTACGGAGTCGGAATAAGTTTTAAACTTTCTTTAGGTGCTCTACGTGAGCTCGGAACAATCTATCAGTGACAGGGTCATTTAATTCTACACTAACTGGAGACAAAAATCGAACGATAGTACGGGGTTCGCTATACCTCGGGAGGAATTTTAAATGAAAGTTTGGCCTCATCTTTTGGTAATGCAATCTTTGAACAACGGAATCACCAACTTGAAACTTTGATTCAGGAGTACGATTGACATTATAATAACTCACTTGACGATCATGCGATTGCTTCAACATGTCACGGGCAACATCTGGAGTTAACGAATCTCGTTTTTCCCACACTGCAGGTAAATTCCACTTGAGATCCAGCGCGAATTTTATTTCTCGACCGAGAAAGACTCGACAAGGTAAATCATTAATACTTGTATGGTACGTTGCATTATTACACAATGTTATGTTGTTTAAAAGCAAATCCCAATTTGAATGATCGTTAAACTTTTGATGTAGCATAATAGCCAAGGCTGCACGCACATTGCGTATAACGCGCTCAACGGCGTTTGATGCGGGGTGATACGGCGAAGAATTAATTGGACGGGAGCCCCACGAAATACAAAAGTCTCTGAATTTCTTGGATTTAAAAGGCGTCGCATTGTCCGATACAATAGAATCAGGAGGACCGTACATTGTAAAAACTTGATGTAAACATTTGACGATCGATGCAGAACTGGAATCCGGAATAGCGTACGTAATTAGCCATTTGCTAAAACCATCTAATATCAGTAACACATACTTGTTGCCGGCGCTGCTTGTTACAAGCGGTCCCATTAAATCAATGTATAAGCGGTTCCAAACCGCCGTAGGAGGACTAGACGACATAATTACTTTGTCGGGGTTTTGGTCACTTTTATGACGCAAACATAACTGGCAGGCCTTAATGTGTTGTCGGACTTCTATAAACATCTTTGGCCACCAAAATCGCCTGGCAATAGAGCGATATGTCTTGTTAATTCCGGGATGAGCACCCATTTCAGAGTTATGAAACTGCTCGAGGATGCTTGGCTTGGCTGCACTAGGTACAACAATACGGGCTTTATTATGGCGCCCCACTAGACGCACTAGAAAATTGTCTCGAACGGCAAAATGTCTTACGTTCACACCTTGTAAAATTTGTCTTTTTATTGAATTTAATTCAACATTTTTATTTTGCATGTCTCTGAGTTCACTGAACTTAGTACTGACGTCCACAATTGGACACACAAAATCGTTTATTTCGGTATCAGGCACGATCGGAATAGAATCAGAGAAAAGCCTGGATAGACAATCGGCAGTGGTATTAGACTTTCCACGGATGTGTTCAACGTCGAAACGGAAACGGCTTATTCTCAGTAACCAGCGTCCAACACGACCTAAGTTACGCGGATGACGGATTAACCAGGTCAGACAGGAGCTATCGGTCTGTAAAACGAATTTACGATGCAGCAGGTACGACTTAAATTTTTCCATACTCCAAATGCACGCCAATGCTTCTTGTTCATAAGTACTGTATTTACGTTCAGCTGAAGTAAGTCGCCGACTCGCATAGGAAATCGGGTGTAGACCGTCTTCAAATTTTTGTAGGAGGACACTTCCCAAATGTGTCTGGCTGGCGTCAGTCTGAAGGATGAATTCCTTCTCAAAATCCGGAAATTTCAAAATCGGACTTTTGGATAACGCATCTTTAAGCACTTGAATAGCCTCCCGGTGCTTATCCGTGATGCAGAACTTTGAGCCTTTCTTTCGGAGATCATTGAGAGGCGCTACTATCTGCGCGTATTCCGGTATAAATTTGCCATAATATGACACCATACCAATGAATGTCATCATTTGTTTTAGATTCTTGGGCACAGGTAAATTGGTGATGGCTTGGACCTTTTCACTATCCACAGCGAGACCAGACGGCGAAATTCTGTGACCCAGAAACTTCAGTTCGGATTTCGCGAACTTCACCTTACTCGGGTTGACAGTCAGATTTGCGTCTCGAAGACGCCGCAACACCTCACGCACGTGGCTCATATGAGAGTCCAAATTGTCACTGTAGATGAGCAGGTCATCGAAAAACACAATTACATTTTTATATCGTAAGTCAGAAAATAGTTCACTCATTAGTCGATTCAAAGCACTGGGCGAGATAGATAACCCAAACGGAGCTTTATGAAATACATATTGTCCTTCAGGGGTTACAAATGAAGTCAGTTCTTTCGATTTGTCGGACAGTTCAATCTGATAAAACGCACTGTTCAGATCTAGAGTTGTAAATACTTTGGCCCCTTTCAAGCATTGAAAGACGTGCTCAATCGCAGGAACCGGAAACGCGTCCATACGGACCTTTTGATTTAGCTGACGGTAATCGACGCATAATCGGAAGTCACCATTCGGCTTCTTCACTAAGAATGCCGGTGCGGCGTACGGCGATTTCCCTTTTGAAATAACTCCCTTTTTCAGGAGGTCGTCGATATGCGCTCTCATCACTTGCGCTTGGGGAGGTGATAAAGGATACGGCGAACGACGTACCGGTACATCATCAGTCAGTTGAACGGTGTACCTGTAGTCTCTAGCTTGACCTAAGTTTTCCGTCAAGACGTCCGGAAATTCTGAACATAATCTATCAAATTTTTCAGTTGCGGAGTCCACGGCCATAATCGGAACCAATAATTCGACTGGGACGGAAGCAGGCAAGGAAACATACGGAATCGACGAATCCCGGTCAAATTCAAACGATACTGAATTTTCGGCACAGTTTAATATTGCCCTCATATTTTTCAAGGACTTACTACCAATAATTACTGGGTATGAAATATTTGGCAACACAAAAAAGATAAGTTTCCAAGTTTTATTCTTAATCTTTACAACTAATGCTACCGAGTTATCAGAACGGGTCGTTTGACCATTGGCTACGCGAGCATATTGTTCGCATTTCTTATAATTACCTAACTTAAGAGAAACTAAATAATCGGCCAGGTTAGCGCTAATATAATTTAGCGTGGAACCCGTGTCCAATAGAGCAGAAGCCTTTACATTACCTAACTTAATATTAATTATTGGGATAGACTTATCGACTAAATTATTTGAACCGGCGGTTGCAGCGACATAGTTCGAAATAGCTGCAATCGGGATCTTATCGAATAATTTTGGAGACGGGGCCGAAACGGGGGAAATTGTCGAACTATCACTATCAGTTGAACAATTACTACAAAAAATTTTGGGGTCAATTTCTCAGGAACTAGAGTCCAAAATCGATCGGGGCGGAGCGCGGGACGGGCGAACAGGGCACTGGCTTATAATATGCCCCTCCTGTTTACAATAGAAACACGTTACAGTACGGTTTCGGATTTCGGGACTAGATGTACTATAACGAGCCTTTTGTCTCTGCACAGCTCTTAATTTTTTTATAAGGACCCGGAGTTGGGCCACATCCTCTGGGGGATCGTGGTACTGTAGTTGATCAAAGGTTTTTTTGTTTTGATTCACCCAAATTCTGGCAACAATATCAATTTCAGAATTCTGAGAATTTAATAATTTGGCATATTTTAGAACCTCCTCCGCATAGTCCGGGAAACTTTCAGAGGGGGTCTGTTGGCGGTTTACAAATCGGTCCGATAATATAGCGCGATCTATAGGGGTTGTGAACTCGTTCACCAGGTCTGATTTGATTTTATCCCAACCCTCGTGTAGAGGAAATTGGCGAATCCACCACTCTCTGAGAGGATCCTCAAGTTTAAACGTTAAATAATTAAAAATAGATTGACGGGGAATAAACGGAACGGACATAAGCGCATCGACTTCTAAAATAAATTTAACAAGATTGTCTAAATTAACACCGTCAGTTGAGGGGACCTTAGATAGCATTTCTTTAACATCTGAATTGGTTATAGGCACTACTAATTGAATTGCATTTTCCGGTGATATACGTGACTCACCAGAAACACAGGGCACTGGAACACTGGGAGGCTGCGTCTCCATGACGGTGATAGGCGGATCGGTTGACTGCGGGGTGGACTGGACGGTTCGGGATTTCGGCATCAGGACGGCGGGCAGGTACAGGTCAGTTTGAAACAAGGCTTAGGTTTTCCCAACTACGCTCTGCTACCAATTTGATGTTCTCTTGCGTAGACGGACTCCCACTTGTTGCAACACTGTCTAAAAAAAAGAGAAAAGAAAAGAAAAGACAACAGTCGAATCTGTGTTGTCGGCGTCGCAGGAGGATATCTGTTCTTAAGTTGCTGGGCCCGTTTAGTTTATTTGACAGATAATTTGATATCCGCCTATGGGCGTCCGATCAACACCGACCCTTAGGAAAGCAAGAAAGAAAACAATACAGTGTTTATTCCGTAATTATAATTAACAGTTTTATTAGACGTGCAGCGAGGTACAAAATCCAGTAGCGATTGTTCCGTACTTGGATGTGAGGAGTTCGTATCACTAATACTTTTGCGAAGAAGTAAATTGACCTCAAAGTACTGATTTAAATACAATCGCTTGAATAACTAAGATTATAATAAGGTGAGCTATTGTACTATTTAATAAATAACGGACAACCCAAACGCAACACACAATTACTTCAGTAAATTCAATTAAATATAAGATAAGCTATTTTACTCATTAATTACAGACAACTTAGATATTACAGACAGACAACAGGACAAATAAATAACATAATACAGACTTAATAATAACGAACGGAGCCGATGCTTAAATACTACAGACAGAACAGAACACAATTCGCAAAATACCGACTTAAAAACTACGGAACAGAAACGGATACGTCTATACTTCACCAGGTACCGGAACAGAGAGAGTTGTTATTTTATTATTGTTTATTATTTTCACGAAACCGTCACCTAGCAAACATATTCATTACACAACAATGTCAGGCTTTATTGTTCGTTGCTAAGTGAGGCATTTTATCGTAGTAGCCACGGATATCAGAAAATGCAATACCGAATCACAGCTGCCTATAACTGTTCAGATATAATTAAATTATTAACTATTTATTTAATTAACTATTAAGGTTATACTATATATTCTTGTGACATATGGGCATAATGTCACAATATATATATATGTGTGTGTGTGTGTGTGTGTACGCGCGATAACTTTCCAAAGAGTTAATTGATTTCAACGAAATTTGGGTCACGTGTTGAAATCCATCACCGCAAGAAGCCTATTTAAAATGGGCCTAATCGGGCTATTTTAAGGGTAGTTTTTAGGGGTTGAAAAATGTTTTTGGGCCCCAAAATACCGAAAAAATTCTCAGAATCGTTTCAAAATTTAAATTTAACCCTTTGGTAGTGATTAAAAAGTGTCCCCATAATTTTAATAAAATCGGCCCGACAGGACCGGATTTACAAATTTTATGAAAACACTAGTTTGCAGATAGTGACTTATTTATTGAAGGGTGTATTTAATTCGGTGTAGACGTTAGATTGATAATAATATTACAATTAAGAAAAAAAATGTTATTTTAAGGAGTGTATTAAGGGGTTAAATTTTTTATTTTGCCCAAAAACAAACTTAATTCCACATAATAAAAGTATAAAACCACACGGCCCTATACAAGCAAATACACTATATTGTCGGCAGGGTTTTGGCACTGCGACCCGGGTTTTATTTAAATATCATTATAGACAAAATATACCAATATTATACTGCCATCTAAACTACATACGACTGCGAAGTCAGTACAAAGAAAAAGATTAATAATATTGCGGAAACAATATTTTCGTATCAAAAAAATTCTTCATATGATGCGACAGTTTTCCTGAAACCCATTTCAAATTGACATTTGATCCATTACTGTATATTTTTAATTTAATAGTAGTAGATAGTGAGCCTCAGGCAGATTTAAACAACTATCATTCAATAACAGATTTGTCTGTGTTTTCAAAATTATCCCAGAATCATTCAATTTTGGACAAATTTTTCAGAAATCAATGTTTTATTTTCATTTCAGTAAGGTTTCAAAGAAGAAAAATTCACAGCAACAGTCATTTTGAGATTCATAAATAAAGTACAGGTCTTTCGAATGGCCAAAAAAACGAAGGATGGTATTTTAATGAAACTTTAATAGTTTTGTAGTCCCTAAAAACGACTGTACTTTGTTTCATTTTGATCCTTTCACTTCGAACGGAACCATTGTTGAAATTTTGACATATGATATAATATAGTATGTATTATAGTTAAAATTGCTACTATTTATTGGTATAATAAGAGAGAGATTATAGATTACAGACGCTTGATAAATAAGTACATTAACGTCAATCGGTATAATGTATGACATTTAGGTGACCTATCCAAAAAAACATGATTCAAAAATGTTGTCTATATGTAAGTTTGTACCGATATTATGCGAAAACAACTAAATCAATTCTAAAGAAACAATATCAATAGGATGTTTGCATGTTTTTTTTTTGTGTTATGTTAATAGAGCAGTATTTTTTTCTAAACGTAAATAATATATTTTTACCTAAAAAGCATTTTAAATAAATAGATAACTATAACTAAAAAATTTGCGGTTTCTTCTTTTTTGAAAAACTTCATTGTACACTTTTTAGGCTTTACTGAATCTCACGAAAACAGAAAATTTCCTCTGAATTCCCTGTCCTTTTTAATGCCGCGCGGCTCGCTCACATAAAAAACTAAGAAACAGACTACCAAAAAACACCGCTTTTTACGGATGTTTCCATGGCAAGCGTCACTAAAATCAAGCTTTAGTGTCACACATCGTTTTGCTTTTGATTCATATTTTAATAAATAGTAAATCCATCATACAATGTTTCTCAGATTTTAGATTCATATGAAAATATGTTTTCGTGTTACATAATAAAAATGTAACAAAAAAAAAAAATGTAACTTTTCTATTGGTACGCAAACTTAAAATACAGGGTACACTTATAGGTCTTACACGGCTACGATATCTTTTACTACTGTTGATGTCCCTTCCTGTTTTGAAAAGTGTTTTTTTTATTGTAAGAAGAACTAGAAGAAAAATTAAAGTTAACAGTACTTTAAAATTATTTCACTTTCTTTTCAGTTGAAAGTTAGATATACTTAAGGCTGTCGGAACGCTCTGAATTTAAGCCCAAAATAGAGCTTCGGCTGTCAATTTATTGTAGACTTATTCGTCAACTTTCTGCGAAAATTCTTTCTCTATAAGAAAGATAAAGGGCAAATCTAGGTCTCTATTGGACTACTTTTGTTAATTATGTACGATTTACTAGAAAAAAGTTGGCATTAATTGTGCCAAAAAAACGCACGTTTTCAATGTCATACTACGACCTTATTCGTACTTATTTCACAAAACTGTTCCATCACAAACCTAAAGTGACTCTTCCTTTTTCGGAAAAGTTTTTTAAATTTGCAAAATATTTCCCAAACTTAGAGTAATCAATTGACAGCGGCACCCTTGCAACAACATTTTTTAGCCTCGTAGATGACACCAGCCAAAAATTGAAACGTGCGGATTATTTGAGCGAGACAGAGCTAAAGAAGGTCATACCCACAATATGTCTTTTGCCTACCTCGCCCCTTACCGCTGGGTCTCAGCACAAACAAAATTCAGAGTGTTCCGACAGCCTTAACAATAGAATTAATTTAAACATTTATGATGTAGAAACAAACACAATAAATATATGTATTTTACGTGAATCTAAAAAAATATAATGCATTAATAATATTTTAGTATTATGCATCTACGTCTATTTTTATTCTATAAAATTTTATTTCAGATTTTAAAGTGGTTGAACTTTTAAATTGAAAACTGATTTTTAAAATCGTTTCGATGCATTTTCCAAAGTAGGAAATAAAAAGGATATCGAATTAGGTATATAGCTATAACGATTTTTATTAGATAGCATCTGTGTAGAATACAGCGTCACTACTGACTACTGAATGGCGTAGAGATGGATGACGAGGCGAATCTACCCTCGCTCGGTGCGAAAAAAAAGAACGGTTCACGTAGGAGTATAGAGAACAGTTCGTCTGCTGTGATTAAAAAATGCCTGAAATTAATTAAGTGGAGAATGTATGCTCGTGCTAAAACGGTTTCTCTAGAGTATAGACGACAGTTTCACGGTAAGTAAAATGGTCATATGCAAGTACACTGATGTATAATTATTATTAGATTCATGAAAAAAAAAAATAAAGTTGAGAATTTGTCCTCGCTACTGTAGATTTGTAATTTTCCAAACATGTGCTCCATGAAGCCACTTCAAGTGTTCGGTCAAAAATTGTTGTAAAAGAAACAGTTATATTAGAATATAAAATACTTTATATATGGGATTGTAATCAGCAAATGTCAGTGAAAATTATTATTTTTTTTTTGTTTTATAGTTATATTAATATGTGATGTAATGTTGGTGGCAATTGGCAAGAATACTTTGTAATATTGGTGGAGAACTGGTAAGAATGTAGGTTTAGGCTTTAAAGATACCTACAAGAATTCAGATGCTCCCTGGAATTAAACCTTAATATCTTGCAAAGATAAGTTTAGTATACTGTTACTTAAGGTATATTTAAGGAAGTACACTAGTACTTATCGTTCGGCAAGTCAGGTTGGTCTGCATTTATTACAACATTATACTATTATATTAGAAAGTTTCCCTTGAGTACACAGATATAAATACATTAAAATTAGCGAAATATTAAAACCACATTTAGATTGAAAAGTTACATAGTTATTTAGGAAAAATTCATGCACTAGTCACTGCAGTCAGGAAAAAAAACTCAATTTTGGTCGATTTCTCAAATTAATCTTTAGTGATCGTTGGTTGAATACTGCATATATCTAATATATAAAATTCTCGTGTCACGGTGTTTGTTGCTAAACTCCTCCGAAACGGCTGAACCCATTTTGATAAAAATTTGTGTGCTTATCGGGTAGATCTGGGAATCGGTCAACATCTATTTTTCATACCCCTAAATGTTAAGGGTGGTCCACCCCAATTTTTTTTTTATTTTTTGGACAAAATTATTTGTTTTTATTCTTTCATGATTCAGCATTAAAAAATACATTTCATTCTAATTTTCACCCTTATACGATTAACCCCTGATTTTTAATCGCGATTTTTATATTATTCTGTCCCATCCACAGATCCACAAGATGGCAATCGAATATAATCATTGTAGTATACCATAATTTCCATGTATAGTTCTATCAACCAATCAGTTATCCGCGCCAGGTGTCTCCCGTTGTCACTTTTCAACCAGCAAACATCATGTAGTAGGGGTGAGAACAAAGCCGGCTTCCTTTCTCTCACTCACTATACAGTTTTCGTCCATTTTTTTTTTTTTGGTTTTATTTGTGTCTCGATCGTAGCAGTGACTGTTATACGTATCATTTTAATTTTTTAGTGCAACTCTCAAGTTAATTTTATTCTCATAGTGAATTTATCATCATTTCTCAGTGCTATTATTATCTATTTACATTTTATAAATAATTAATAAAGACAGTTTTCACTTCTAATTGATTAAGAAATCAGATATAAATCAACACGTGTTGTGAGCTCCCGACAACAACTTTACCGGTATATATCATACAAATAATTATAAATTCGAGCGAACGAACGGAATGAGTAATGAAACAATTAATTATAAATTCGAGCAAACGAACGGAGTGAGTGAGTGAGTAATGAAACTAATAATTATAAATTAGAGCGAACGAACGGAGTGAGAGAGTGAGTAATGAAACAAATAATTATAAATTCGAGCGAACGAACGGAGTGAGTGAGTGAGTAATGAAACAAATAATTATAAATTCGAGCGAACGAACGAAGTTAGTGACTGAGCAATGAAACAAATAATTATAAATTCGAGCGAACGAACGGAGTGAGTAATGAAACAACTAATTATAAATTCGAGCGAACAAACGGAGTGAGTGAGTGAGTAATGAAACAAATAATTATAAATTCGAGCGAACGAGCAGAGTGAGTGAGCGAGTATTGAAACAAATAATTATAAACTCGGGCGAACGAACGGAGTGAGTGAGTAATGAAAGACTCCTAACTATTAAAATCCTAATAAAAAACTGAACTTAATAAGGCGGAACAAAGTTCGCCGGGTCAGCTAGTCATTTAATAACTTTTTAGCTTGTTAGGCATCGAGATTTTCATCTTGTTAGGTATCGAATTTTTAGAATCAATCACGGAATAACTTTTTGTCAGTATGAATTATATTAAATATATATTATATTAACATTTTGTAACACGAAGTTGTGTGAATTTGAGTGTCACGAAACCGAACAGACGTGTTTCCTTACCTACGCTTGTGCACGTTTTATTTATAAATATTTTCTGTCAGAATTGTAGCGCATTTTAGTAGAATAAAAGTGGCCCTGAAAAACAATGAATTGCATAAAAACGAAACAACACCGCAAAAGCTGTGCTTGTCAATGTGGCAGTAACCTTCAGTTTTACTTTTTACGAGAGAGTTTGTTATGCGGAAAAAACATTTCAAGACGATTTACATATTTTTCCGACATGTGTGTTTCTGACCAATCGTAATGTTAACGTTCGTCAATATATCCAAAATATTATACCGACAAGTCGACTAGGTGCTAGGCTATATATAGAGGTGGGGTAAAAAATATTCATGAATGTTTAAAAGTAGATATTCATTTTGCATCTATTACTCCGTTTACGCTACAACACTGCAAGTAGAGCATTAAGCGCCAACGCGAACTTGTTTTCTTTTGAAATTACAAAATTGCTCAAGTCCAAGCAATTAAATCACCGTTCATGTCTACACCTCGGCATGTTGATAGATACACGTGATATTTACAGTATAACTGGTATAAGAGCATTGCTTGTTTCTGTTGTAAAAATCAGTTTTTATGTGTATTTCCTGGCTAAATACTGTAACTGGAAATCCCTTATATTAGTTTTGTTTTTTTCACAGAAAAAAAGTTAATCTTCGAACTGAAAACGATAGGAACTTTCAGTTTTTGGTTTATATCTAAAGATGGAATGTTTCGAGTGAAATATTTATTTGATTATTAAAATATCTCGAGATGTTTCGATAAATTATTCAAAATCATTCCAAAGATTTTTATACCTACGAGTTATGACTTATAATCTCCACTAATAAATTATTACGCTAGCCTCTTTTTTTACTCTTTAAAACACTGCATTTCATAGCATTGTGTAATCACTTCGTCTTTTATCTGCCACTGTTCTACGAAGTACTATATGCAGGTGACTCTCTCAAGTCTCATAATCGAAAAGTCATTCGTTAGAAAACCATATCGAATGCATGGACAGATAAAATGAATTATGTTCACTCGCATTCTAACCACTCGAGATGCTTATATGCACTGCATTGTACTGACGTCTTTTATTTGCGTTTGTATTATGAAGCACTGTATGTATAGGTGACTCTTTCAACAGTTTTAAGACTGACAATTGAAACCGAGAGAAAAATTTATTCGAGAGTTGAAACATTCATTCATTCCGCAAATACCAACACACCTATTGGTATAATCCATCAGCTGAAGAAATTATTTCGAATGAATCATTCGGTTATAAAAATCATTCGAATAGCAGCCTCTCGATTATCAAAATCATTCGATTATTCCCAAGACTATTTACATCTGTGATTTATATGATGTACAATATTGTAAAAGGGTATTCCCCGGTACATCAATATACTTTTACTTAGTCATTCTACTTGCGATCATAGCGTAGACCAACCGCTTGTTCGCAACGGCAATGTACGTGATATTGGAATCCAATCTCCATCTATAGTGGATGATTGGGGTACGGCTTATTCAGACAATCCTTTTTGAAACCTTATCTCCATTGGATTCACAGTGACCGAATGTTATAGACATTTTTTTCGAAAATCAAACTATGGTTTGACCTGTACGTCGAACACACACTTATTTAATATTTTGTTTATTATGTGCGTTACTTTGATACATATGTAAGAGTGGGGATCGAATACGGTTACAAAAAGAAAAATTTTTAGTTTTTTTTACTATGAAGTTATCAGAAATATGTCATATATAAAAGAAAGAAAACCCGGGTCGCAGTGCCAAAACCCTGCCGACAATATAGTGTATTTGCTTATACAGGCGGCTTTATTACGCGAGCTTAAGTTGGTTTTTGGGCAAAATTAAAGATTTGACTCCTTAATACACCCCTTAAAATAACATTTTTTTTCTTAACTGCAATATTATTATCAATCTAACGTCTACACCGAATTAAATACACCCTTCAATAAATATGTCCCTATCTACAAATGAGTGTTTTCAAAAAATTTGTAAGTTTGGTCCTGTCGGGCCGATTTTATTAAAAGTTTAGGGACACTTTTTAATTATTACTAGAGGGTTAAATTTCAATTTTGAAACGATTCGGAGAATTTTTTCGGTATTTTGGGGCCCAAAAACATTTTTCAACCCCTAAAAACTACCCTTAAAATGGCCCGATTACGCCCATTTTAAATAGGCTTCTTGCGGTGATGGATTTCAACACGTGGGCCAAATTTCGTTAAAATCAATTAACTCTTTCGAAAGTTATTGCGCGTACACACACACATATATATATATATATATATATATATATATATATATATATATATATACATACATATATATATATAAACATTTTTAAAAATGGTGCCAATGTGTTTAGGAGGTTATGAAACGTCGAGAAATTTTGGTCCGACCCCTAGGTCCCGCCATCCGACCGACACCAATAGTGTATGTTGCCTTATGGCAAATACACTAAAAATACGTTGGTAAAGACTAAACATATGCCTCCTACCAGGAATAATTAGATTGGTTTGCGTGTATTTAAAATCCTGAAAATATTTTATTTCTCATGGGTAGGTTGTATAAAAGACAAATGTTGCAAATTTTCAGAAAAATTTTAACAATGTTTAAAATCAAAATTAATCCCGTGTAATAAATTATTTGCACTATTCCGTATAAAATAGCTGCTTATGCACGTATACAGGCACGGAAATGACCCATTACACCACTAGTACGGTAAAGAAAAACAAATCTGGTCACACTATACCAGTTCCATAGGAAAACGATATTTATCTGTCTCTTGTGTTTTTATAAGTGAACTTTGCTCAAAAATGAAATGAAACCGTACGAGCGACGGAATTACGAGTCGTGTGACTAATAAAACTAGTTGGTCTGGTTTTTAACATACGATCTAATATTTCATGATTTTGTAGGTACTAAATATAAGTTATTGAAACTTGAAACTTTTTAAAATAGCAAATTAAATTTGTTCTCTTAAGATCTCCGATTGCCATAATGTTACTTCTCGCGTTTGTTTCAATTATACCTACATATATTGTCTGAAAGAAACAAGATAAAAGTGAACTCCAGAAAGCTATATAGGGTTTTTCGGTTTGATCGATTTATCAACGACACATTATTTACTGTACTTAAAATTTTATTAGTAAACTCAAAACTATTCAAAATTTAAATTTGATTCATGCATTCTCCACAATAGCGTAGTCCAAGACTAACCAAAATACATTTAAACAGTTGCGCCTATGATATGTTCCTAAATTAACTATGTGAATATAAAAATTTACAATTTGTTTTTACAATTATTGTACTGTATAATAATGCACATGATCTCTCGTTCTATATTTTTACGTGCGATTTCAGTATAGCTGAAAAAGCTATATATGTATTTGTTTTGTCTGCTAAACAATTTTGTTATTTCCCTGTCAATCAATAAATTAGTAGTTATTTTTTTAATTATAAAATAGCAATAATGAGATAAATGATATAGGCAAGCCTTAGAAAAATATAATGTTGTATCATTCTCTAGGTTTTGTATACGCTCTGGGTGCTTTTTCAGAAATGTTATATTCATCGACAGTTCAACATGGAGGAGGCGTCTGACCGACAGTCACTCCATTTGCCCCCAACCCTGTCACATGTACTCCATCCTCATAGTTTGTTATCCGACGTTTGATACCGTGGGATTTTATACTAGGCATATCGCATATGCAAATTGATCGCAAAAAGTTTTGAATATTGTATAATACATAAATATTACTTGTTTAAAACTGAGCTAATTTTGATGAAATTTGATGTAGGGGAGAACCACGTACCTAGAGACACTTTTTGTTTTTTGCATGTATAACAAGTTAGTTTTGGGTAAATCTATAATGCAATTAAATAGAACGAAACATATTTTTTTATTAAACGAAATCCATTATACAAACTTAAAAAAACAAATAAACAATATTCTGAGTTAAAAAAGAAAAAGAAAAAACTGTACTAAGGTACAACATATTGCACGTACTTTGGGACAGGGCGGTATTTACCTTAGGACAGTAACAACACAATACTATTTATAATAATTAAGCAACACTATAAGCTGAAAAATCAACTTCAAACTCAAGCTGATTATTTTTTCGCTTTGTACTACTACTTGACTTAGGATTTAACATCTTTATTTAAATTTATTTTTATTTTTTCTATTTTGGAATTCATGCGTTTATTTTTTGTTATTTCTGGCAAGTTGTTGCATTTCAATTACATTTTTTTCTGATGTATCCGTGAGGATACGACATCTTCCAGGTTTCCTTAAGGTACGAACTGACAGATGTCCCAAGGTACGTACCTAATGAATGTTACTAATCACTTACTATAAATCATAAAATTATAGATTAAGAAACTTCAGAATAAAGAAAATACTTGCTTCGTCTTGCATTTAACAATGTGAGTTATAAATATAAACAATAAACTGCTTACCTTTATAGAAATTGGTTTTGATGTCTGAGAATTAAAAATTACTTTGACACTTCAAAAATACAAATTTATCACTTGGACCTAAATTTCTTATTGTAGCTACACTCAAACTGAACTAGGTGATATCTACCTAAAAATGGTTCTATCACTGATTTTTCAGCTTAAAGCATGGTCGAGAATGGTTTAAAACTAGAATGTCCCAAGGTACGAACTGTCTCAAGGTACGTGGTTCTCCCCTACTATCAATATTGGTAGTCACTCCTAAAGTATAGAATAGTTTTTACTCGAATACACTGGCGCTAACATATTGTCTCGATCAAAACAGGCACTTCTCGCGTATTTTTGAAATAAAAAAGTCATTTTCGTAATTTCGTTTTTTTGACAGACTTATCATAAAAACTAAAAATCAAGGATAGTTGCCAGAGCACAGCTAAAAACGCGTCAGATAAGTTGGTTCACTGCGAATATTTAATAATTCATGATGAAAATTACAAGATGGAATTATTACACGATATATTGATGTAATTTTTTACGAACGTTTGTTATTGTTTTTTGCAGTTCTAATCAAAAATGTAATTTATTTTTTGAAAATCATTTACTTGCCGCAAAAGAAAAAAAAAATACTAATCAAAAGTTTTCGAGACCAGTAGCTTATTTAGGTATACGTAAGAATTTAGAAATTCAATTTTTAATATATTTAGACTAATTTTGAAAAACTATATAAAATTTAAAATCATTAAATAAATGAAATAGTAACACTGCTATTTATTATTTTTAACTGCAAGCAGTTTTAAGCAGAAAAGATGATTTGTTCATATAGGATAGATGGAAATTAAAAATGATAGTTTATGTCGCTTTATCGGTGTTTGTTTATAAATGTAACACATGAATATGGCAATCTCATTTTAAGTACAGAAACCACAAAATCGAAAATAAAATTTATACGAGTATAATGTCAATTGGTTTAATAACATTTTTCGTTAAAATATAAATAAACCATAAATTATTTCCAGTTTGAAAATGTCTTCTACCAGAACAAGATACATTCCAGTTATTAGTAACTAATTATTTAACCGCTATCGTTGCTCACAGAAAACAGTATCAACATTTTTTGGGATTAATTTATAAGCACATGGGACAGTGAAAATTTTATTCACCTATTTCAGGGTATGTACAATGGATTTATTCGGTGTGAATATAAAGCCAATTCAGGGACAAATTTCAACCAATTTTTTATCCCTATCTCTCATTCCTTCGAAAAATTTGTCACATTTTACTGACATCCCGTTCACGGATCAAAGCCACTGTTTGGATAGATGACGATATTGACAAACTATATATCATGTGGTGAGAAAAGTCCCAATAAATGCTTTTACTATATTTTTATTCGAATGTTCGTCTAACAAATAGTTTGTGATTTAATGATAGAGTGTTATTTTTATTTCCCCAACTTATTGATGTTTTGTCGAGGGAAGTTAAAGGCATACTTAGATTCAAATTAATCTAGAATCATGTTATCTAGATAACAAATATGTTAAGTCATATTGTTATGCTTTTTTTTTGCTTAGGGAGCCATCCTGTCGCCGAGAGCACTGCGGCCTACAGTTTCGCTAGTGCTACCCCCCAGTCTCTTATATCACCCGATCTAGTATCCTCGTTCGTTGCACTAGCTTTAAAAATCGTTGACTGGGCGGTTGATATGTTCCATTCTTGATTATCCATAATTACCTGCCTTTTTTACAAATCTTGCTAAGAATGTTATATTAAAGATTTCTTGTAATTACGGTTCGAAGTAATAAAATGAATGGGGAACCAGATTGTGTGATCAAAATGAAACTAAGGAATTACTACCCTAGGGAACATATCAAAAGAGAAGAAAACCCTTCGTACTCCAAACATCGTTTGTGTATAATTATAATTAGTGTATTTGCCATATGGCAACATACACTATTGGCGTCGGTCGGATGGCGGGACCTAGGGGTCGGACCAAAATTTCTTGACGTTCCATAACCTCCTAAACACCTTGGCACTATTTTTAAAAATGTTTATATATATATATATATATATATATATATATATATATATATGTATATATATATATATATATATATATATATATATATATATGTGTGTGTGTGTGTGTGTGTGTGTGTGTGTGTGTGCGGGTAATAACTTTCGAAAGAGTTAATTGATTTTAACGAAATTTGGCCCACGTGTTGAAATCCATTACCGCAAAAAGCCTATTTAAAATGGGCTTCATCAGGCCATTTTAAGGGTAGTTTTTAGGGGTTGAAAAACGTTTTTGGGCCCCAAAATACCGAAAAAATTCTCAGAATCGTTTCAAAATTGACATTTAACCCTCCAGTAGTAATTAAAAAGTGTCCCTAAAATTTTAATACAATCGGCCTGACAGGACCGGATTTACAAATTTTATGAAAACACTAGTTTGCAGATAGTGACTTATTTATTGAATGGTGTATTTAATTTGGTGTAGACGTTAGATTGATAATAATATTACAATTAAGAAAAAAATGTTATTTTAAGGGGTGTATTAAGGAGACAAATTTTTTATTTTGCCCAAAAACCAACTTAAGTTCGCATAATAAAGCCACCCTGCCTGTATAAGCAAATATACACTATATTCTCGGCAGGGTTTTGGCACTGCGACCCGGGTTTTTATTATTATAATTATAATCAACAAACATACAAAATTACCTCACAAATAGATTGTTGGCGTAAAGAGTACCTAAATTTTGCGAGGAAGGGTTCGAGGAATATATTTTTAAACTAGACCACTGGATGGCGATTAAGCGCTCTTGTACTGTATTCCTCAAATCCAATATCTAACTCGTCTCCTGGTGTAGTATAACTGTATTCCGCTGATAACGGAGTATTGGATTTATAAACATGCCGCGTCATAATCCGGGTATTAGTGACTCCGGATGTTTGACTTCGGTGCCTCTGTCTTTCTCTTTCTATCCAACGCAAGCATAAATGTTTTACTAAACAACGGTTGTTGAGCGCGTATTTCTCTTTAGACACGTCATAATATGAAACTAAAGTCGACAACAAATTTTAAGAAATATATCCAGACAAAATTGTCTATACATAATAATGCAAGAAGTATAATGTAATGCAAGCTCGTGATGCCAAATATCCACAAATAATTCTCTATAATTAGTAAATTACTGTCAACAAAAGAAAAAGTTTACAATGTATATGCTATATTAATTTTAAGATTAGTAGATATTTTTTGTACGCTTATAGCTTGTACTTGTACTTATTTGGTGTTGACAATTTACCAATATTAAATTGTCGTTTTCCGCATTAAAACATCTTAACACGATAAAAAGTTCTGTGACTTAGGTCTAGTGTTGCCAGGTCCGATTTGTTTTAAATCGGGACAGAAGGTAAAACAAATCGGGATTTAGGGTTGTAGATCGGGACAAACAAAAAAACAACGTTTTTTAAATAATACTTTTATTTATTGCGTTTCGCAACTAACATTACAAGTAGGCCTATGTCAGAATTTAATCCTACATAATAATAGTCAGACTCAAGGGCGTCGCCAGCCTTTGAGCCAGAGGGGGGCAGAAGGATGAGAAAAAAACAAAAAATTCAGATTTTTGAGGGTTGAAATATTAAATATTAACACATTTATTGAATCCTTAAATTTGATTTTAGTTTCAGAGTGATTCTGCTGAACGCTACATTTTATTACTCACTTATTTTGTGACATTAGGCAGGAAAACTTATAACTTAAAAAAAATCCCGAACCTCTAGGGAGGGGCAGCTGCCCCTACCTGCCCCCCCTTGGAGCCGCCCCTGGATGGGATGCGTGCTATTTTAAACGCATTGTCGCACTCGATATAGTGATGTGATGCGTAATTTTTCATTATTCTAATAATAATGGGTTTTTAATAAATTTATTGATTTATCGGGACATTTAGCGTCCCGATCAGGTGCAAATCGGGACGCGTCCTCAGACCCTGAAAATCGGGACGTCCCGCGCAAATCGGGACACCTGGCAACCCTACTTAGGTCTACTAAGTTCATCTTTGATTCATTCAAGAGCCTTCGCTACTGTGAGAGTTAATGTTTAGCTTCTGCTAAAAATAATTGACTCTCGCATGTAGTGAATTTGTGTGTTGTATATATGCTATATTATGAAGGATTAAAAATTGAATTGTGTGCACCCTTGAGTAATTGATTAACTCATTCCGCCGCGAAAGTAGAAAGATTCTGGTTTAAATCCAGACGGTGACGTGTTGGAATAATAAATTTTTCTAATGTAGGGCTACAACAATGAATGTTTCTTAACAATTATAGCAGACAATAGCTATTATTTTCAATTAATTTTAAGTATATAAGAAATAAATAAACATGACAACTCAGCCAGCGCGATTTTGGAAGTTTCAGATTTTAGCCCCGACAGTACCACTGTGTCAATATTTTTTCTGATAATGCATCGTTATGACAACAATGGATATTTGTAAACCGCGGTAATTTGCTAACAATAATATCGAAATTCTTGTGGTCAATTTTTGTGTATCTTTACAACTATACATAGCCCGTAAAATACAAAGGGTTTCTGATCTCGAGAGGCCACATCGTTTCTGATTTATTGTGTCATTGTTTTTTATCTATCAACTTTTATTCTCTGTTGAGTTTTTACAATATCGACATTTTTTAAAGTACACAGTTATATTTTATCTTTTAACGCTTTTGAGAAATGTACTTTTTAGAAAATTAAAATGTTTTAACGACTTAATTTATTATCCAATTTTAAACAAATTTAAATAGACAATATCAGTTTGAGGAAATTTATGAACTGAGTCTTTTGAAATTTAATGTATATATTTAAATTTTGCAGACTAGTTATAGTTTTATGGAGCCATAATCTTAAGGGAATTCACCTAGCATCGCGTTTTAGTAGTAATTACGTCCGTATTCTTGCACTAAGAATTGTTATATGACTTCATAAATTATTTCTTATTTAAATATTATATCCTAAATAAATAAAAATTTAATTTTATGTTTAAGAAAATAACAATTTAACATTGGACATTATTTGACTGCAGCAGCATACTGCGTATACTGTGTTTGACAGAGATAGAATATTGTTCAAAAGTGAGTGACAAGTAGTTTGACAGTAATTGTTTCGACAATTTTGAATATAAGTAATATTTCCCTAAAATTACATGTGAAAGTTTTATCATTTTAAAGTTTACGTTATCATAAAGAGTCACACTTTCAAATAATCATTTTTTGAAAATTTTGTCTGGAGTCAATTTAATTTTATTTTTGTGTACATTTCCGGTGATGCTTTTCATTTTACATTGTGTAAAAAAACACATTGAAAACTGGACGTGCAAAATAAAAAAAAAAATAGTACAGTGTATGAGATATCCACAAACAACATTCAAAAAGTTTTGATTTTCGTCTGAAAACTGCTCTATGAATCGAATAACGTGACTTATTTATATGAGAAGTCATATATCTTGCCGTTTCCCTTGAATACATTGTATTTTACAGTCATAATAATTTATTTTATTTTAGTAACCGGACAATTTAATTTTAAAAAAATATGACAGTGTCCTTTCGGCCTGTATTAGTGAAATCGTGTCCGACATACACGATACAAATACACGTATGCGTGGAATATATTGTACATAATGAATGTACGTAAAGGGTCAGGGCATAAGGGCGCGAGGAACAGAAATAGCGATCTGTTGGGGATTAGCTGTGCTGAGCCCTGGCAGCTTTGTTGGAGACACACTGTACGCTGACTAGCAGTTACACGGTTCTAGCATTTATTTTAAGCTCAATAAAGGCCGCTGCACACGAGGCTGCTTTCGACGTTGGATTCGCTGCTGAGAGAATTGAAATGAGGTCACTACGAGTCCCGCTGCGTAGTCAGAAGCTGAATTTCAGAATTAGAATCGGGGCTATTTTTCATGCTTAATTCTCTGCTAGCTTTGAGCAAGAACCAATGTGTCGCGTGGGGGTGCATGAGAAAACGTCATAAAACAGACATAACGTCATAGAATAGAATAGAATAATAATTTATTTGTAGAGCCAGTCTGGATACACAGCGTCAAATTTCATTATTATACATATTTTACATGGTCATACAAACAAGTTTTAATTAAATAATTTCTTAGTTTATTTTTAAAACAAGTGGTGTTATTTATATTTTTTATGTCGGGAGGGAGATCATTGTACATATACATTCCGGAGCAGATTGCACCTTTACTATAATATGTCGTGTTAAATTTGTCGATATATATATTGTTCTTTTTTCTTGTGTTATGGTGATGAACATCCAAGTTTAGCTTGTAACTATTTAAATTGTTTTTTAGTGTGTTTAAAACAATAAACGTCCATTTTTGTTAGCATTTGAACTGTCACTGCGCAAATACCAAAACTTCAGCCTAAATCACGTAGTGCGAAAAGCCACATGTTCAAACTATCATAAAATCCAGCGCAACGGCACGCTTGGAACCTAGCAGCGAAATCAAGCTGCGAATCCGGCGGTAAATCGAGCTTCGTGTGCAACGGTCTTAACAGACAATGCGGTTTTTGAGAAATCGGCTGCCGACTCGGTATAGATTCACGACCACATCAGATGGTACTCTATGGAATTTTAACTAAGAAGCTTTTCTATATTTCCAAATACTGAATTCCACTGTGTTTGAATGCATCTGACCTGCAAACCAACTACTTCACGAAATCTAATACCTGCATTCCCGGTCATCATCATATATCTGAAACTGTTTGAAATATCACGATGAAACAAAGACTAAGTTGGTCCCAAGGTTACTGTCTATAAACCTGTGTAAATTTCACGTCAATAGCTTAACTCTTAAGGATGTCCGGTTCATATCTTTAACATAACTTGCCGAGTCAGTGGCCGAATTAATGACCGAGTAGATTAAATTTGTGCTATTGAATTGGTTTAAGACGGTTTTGAAGTTTTCTTTTGTGAAATTAACGTTGCTAAAAAAATATAAAAAACATCGGTGGTTACCATTTTCGTAAAAAATATGAAAAATTCACAACATTCATGAACTTTTCAGATGTGGTCAGATTTTTCTAGTGCCTCCACGAGAAAAATGTTCGTATCAATACAAAGGAGTGGGCAATTCTAAGAAATGAGTAAAAATGCTGTATAAAGAAAAATCAGAAACTTTCATTTTAAATATTACTAACATTTTTAATGGGATGAGTTTGGAATCAATAGACTAGCTATATATTATTTGGGACGCGACGTCCTAAGGTCAAGTTTTCGATGCCCGGAGCATTGAGAATTTATACAAATTAGACTTGCGCAAAACAGTTTCAAAGCCGGAACGAACATGGAACATTTCATTTGTCGACCGGGCATGTTTCCGAGAATGATTTCGTTCCACTGTTTCACTGGTAATTTTGCGTTGAAGGATTGAAATGATATTCTGATCGTTCGTGCATTGTAAACCGATTTCCTTTCACAGTTCTAAATTGTAAATGAACCGGTATATGCTTCGTGGTATAACACGACAACTCGATATATTATCAGTACATTTGAACTTTCATTCGGGAACGAACGAATACTCATACTCTAGGTGTTGTTAGATTTGACGAACGGCGATACATCTTGGGATGCAATTGAACTATATGTCAGACTATGGACATGTTTTAAGGAAAGATTGGAAATATTCCCGACAAGTGATATAGTTCCTGGAGCTATATATGCTTGAATATATGAATATTAGTGTGGATGACATGACCGCTTGCAGTGTGTGCATGGACGACTCTATGTAGTTTGCGTCGAGCTAGGGATTAAAATGGGCGTGATGGGATACACACGCGAGCCACTGTGATGGACCACCAATCTTGGCGTGCGGCTTCGTTACAAATTAGCCGTAGACATTGAAGCGAAATCTCTGGCTATCTAAGATTCACTATACTACAAGAAATAACTTACTCGAAGATTGAAGTTGCGGTTTATTTCATTCATAAAATTGACGTACATGCGATTTACTTAATTTCACGCCGATTTGTGGTCAAATGTGATATTGATTAAAACGTGAATTCGTATCGTGTATTAAAAGTAGTTCTGATGTCTATTTGCATGTTTATCAGAATCGATTGGTCAAATTTACGTGAAACATATCATACTGTTGATTAAGCCGTAGGTTTAAACTGTAGCAGAATTATAAAACTGAAAGTGCAGAAGAGCAAATCTTTTATCTTCGTCCGTATTAATAAAACCTATTCGATATGTTTATAAAAACATCACGCAAAAATATTTTTTTATAAACTATGAATACATTTTATGGGGAATTCAATTTAGAACTTAAACGACATGCACTATTAAAATTTCAACTTAGAGTGGAAGATATAAGATAAGACACTATTGAATCAATATTCCAACTAGCAACAGTGTAAAAAATGTACTAATTCATTGACAAATGACAGAGTACTATTTTATTTTTGAAAGGATTGCAAATTAGCATTTTCAAAATTTACTGACTGAAATAATAACTAAAAATCAAGGTTAGTAGATTACAGAGTTTGCTTTGTTCCGTCGGATAGTAGTAAAGAGATTACCTGTCAATTAATTGCGAGGCAAGGGCTGTTGTTCATAAATTTTAATGGCGGTGTTTAGCAAAATGATGTCAACGAAATCAAAAGATAGAATATTGATATTATTTGCAATAAATTGAACTTTTAAAGTAAGACTTTTATATAGTCCTAGTTAAGTATAAATAACGTTAACACTACAACACTACATCAATACTAATACAAAGCTCCTATATTGTTTTCCGGCAGGTATATTCTCAAGGATTACTGAATCGATTAAAAAAAATATTGTACTTTTTAAAAGGGAGATGAGTAGTGAGCGAAAATGTAATGTAAGTCGGGCATCCGCTTAGAGATATCTGATGTGAGATAAATTAATGTACGCTGGCTTAACAACTGTAAGAGATGCGATGACGTGATATAAGAGAGTTTTTCTCCTTTTGATTATTCCTCTTCCAAACCAAAATCTACCCCGGGTAATAAATCTGTATCTAAAATACTAAAAATATAAACCGTGTTACTAACTCGTAATCACAGTATTGAATAGTACAGCGATTAAAAGTAAAAAATACTTCATTTCTGCATTTGACATATAAATTATTTTCTATGTCGATTGGATAAACCCAAAACGCTGTATTACGCGATGACAGGTAAACTATTCTTTAAGAATGTTCGACAGTTGCTCGCAATAACTGCTTCCCTTGTGTGCAAACAATTAACTGGAAAAATCCATGTCCGTCAAAATAAGTATGATAATTTTGTTAAAATTTATGGACATTTTGCTGTATGCATTAGGATAACGAATTTTAAATTCATGGTACAACGCAGGTAGCATTGGATGTGTTTCGCGCAATGGCAGGAGTGAGCGGGGGTGAGGTGACGTGTGCACGTACACAAATTACACGGCCAGTAAATAGGTAATTTTGTGGGCGGTCGACACAGTGTATTTCCCATGAAAGCCGTGAGGTCTCGACACTTTGTTGAAGGATGCAAAACAGTACCAGTTCCTAGCAGCCGTCAAACCCTTATCAGTAATGCCAGACCGACGACCAATGGAGATTCTGAGCGCAGAATGCACGGTGACAGTCATCAGCGGCTTGTGCTGAGATTAACTTTCGTGTCAGCACTCCAGTTCATTCCAAACAGCCTCATTCGTGATACAATATTTATACCAATACGACTACAGAAACGGTTTCTGAGCGTTGAGCAATGCACGATAAACAAGCAGCTTGAACTGACTTCGTGATTGATATGTCAGAACTCCAGTTCATTCCAAACAGCCATATTCGTGATACAATAATTTATACCAATACGACTACAGAAACGGTTTTTGAGCGTAGAGCAATGTACGATAAACAAGCAGCTTGGACTGACTTGGTGATTGATATGTCAGAACTCCAGTTCATTCCAAACAGCCATAGTCGTGATACAATAATTTATACCAATACGACTACAGAAACGGTTCTTGACCGTAGAGCAATGTACGATAAACAAGCAGCTTGGACTGACTTGGTGATTGATATGTCAGAACTTTAGTTCATTCCAAACAGAATATTTATACCAATACGATTACAGAAATGGTTTCTGAACGTAGAGCAATGTATGATAAACAAGCAGCTTGAATTGACATTGTGATTGATATTTCAGCACTTCAGATCATTTCGAACAAGCCTTACTAGTGATACAATATTTATACTTCGCACTTACACTTACCGATTATACGTTGATTTTACTAGTAACTTAACACCTGCACTTTTCACCTGCACTTGGTACTTAACAAAGTTTAAATTAGCCTTTATAAAGCCACACACTTTGGAAAAGTATCCAAATTTAGTTAATTGTTAATATTGATGATATATTTCTGATATTTTAGGTGCGATAAAATGTTTTCTATTTAAAATATGAGAAAGACCTGAATATTCTGACCTTGGCAAGGTCGCAAATGAAGTAGAATAATTAAATAATTATCGAGTGTTAGATAATTTCTAACGAAGGTTCTAGATATTAACATTTTACTGAATAAATGCTATATAGAAATTTTAAATATTATGTCAACATAATACACTATTTGTATGTGTTGAATAGATTTATTAAAAAAAGATATTTTAAAGTGACATTTCCCAACATTTATCATCCAGAATAGATCACTGTCCGGAATTACTGTGCATTTTGGTCAAAGTCCGAAATTTGACTAGGGTGTTTTATAGACAAACTTAAATTGTTTATACAACATAAGTCGAGAAATCTCTGCTTGCGATTGCATTTTATTGTGAATTTCTCGAGTATTTTATATAATAGACGGGAGAATGCATTCCTCAAATTTCGCTTGCCTAACTTGATAAAATTTTCTATGCTATCAATAGAGTAATTAATTGAAATTTTCTTATTATGATGCATCAATAGAGCAGTAAATTCTGAACAAAATGACGCTTAAATCACTTTATTCTGATTTCAAGTAAGTTCAAAAAAATATTTTGAATTATTTGTGTCAGTCCGAATGGGGTCAACCAGTCTACGATCTGTGCAAGCTAGTATAAGGAACGAGAATCCTGGATCGAGTGAAATGTCATTGGGAGGTAGCACAATAAGTCCTGGTGCTCTCAGCGAAAGGATGGCTAAAAAAAACAAAATAAGCTCCGTCTATTAAAAAGCATTTTTGTTTCTGACACTCCAGTATTTCAACGTATGGATGCGGTACGCTAATATCATCTACTAGAGTGTTTAAAAACCGAGAAAAAGGGTTGAAAAATATTATATTGTATCCATGTAAACTGTGTAAGCTATGTATCTATGAAAACGCGAATACGCAAGATCAGTGACACGCTTTTATCTTCGATTACGAGATTTTTTTACAGTTTCTTCATATTATATTAAATTGTTGTACTTCAACGAATCGCTAAGTGTCTCTTAGATAAAATGCGAAAAAAATCCATACAACTGCCCACCCTATTGAGTGCATAAAAACTAGTGCTGACGTCTACATTACTGTTGAACTAAACACTTGGTTAGTGGACTCTTTCAAAATTTTTTTCTAAAATGTTTACATCTTCAAAATCGCGACCAAAGAGCAGTCTTGAACACATAGTATATGTTTGGTAGAAAAAACAAAGATGCGAAGGCTTAAACTGAATTGCATTTAGAGACGAGCATTTAAATAGATTTAAGTGGAAATCTTCACAGTGCGTCTCTCTCGTGCTTGTGCGTGTGCGACAAAGGCAACACATGATTGATGCGCTAAAAACAATACACGGCTATCGATATTATAACAACATCAATTCAGGATCCTGTTACTGTGTTCCAACCAAATCCTCTGAAATGAACGTTTTCTGTCTGTTGGCGATATTACACAATACGTTCGGATGGTAGTGATATTATTATGGTGTGTTTACATTATAAATGGGTTTCAAGTTACTACTGCATCTACTCTGTTTTAAGTTTATTTGTTCTGTACATTTTTACAAATTAATTTGATTTCATGCAAGGAAAACAGCTCAAAAACATTTCAATTCATACTCAAAACATGATGCGGATGAGAATTGTTAGATACGAAAAATATTGTTCTACTGAACAGGGCAATTATGCTTTCTGTCTTTTATATTTACATTATTAATTCCCATAAAAAGAAAACGTTGATGTTCTAAGTTGTCGAGCGTCTATAATCTAGAATCTTAATATAAGAAAATTATATATTTTAAGAATTATTAAGATAAGTACTTAACGAAAAAAGGTAACCGCAACGATATTTGAAAGAGAAAATATATAACTTTTCAAGATTTTCTAGGACCGTCGCTAACTTTCTTCATATTCGTTACGTTATTTTAAAATTTTAACAATAAATTCATAATGTGAGTGAAATGCTTCTCATATACTAGTTCATTAGACAAAAGAACAGCTGAAGATTTTTATTTTAAAAATATTTCCGAAACTATAAAGTTTAAAAAAATGCACTGGCAAAACTTTCTTAGGGGAATAAATAGAATACTGAGCCGTTTTTAACAGTATACCGTTATGATACAAACAATAACGTTACATCACATATATTTTCTGCGCATGCGTCAATTTTCCTCAAAAACAATTGGGTTCTTCATCCTCCCTAAGATTGATTCCTATGCGATCATTCGTTTGACCTGTATCGTGTTCATAGACTAACAGTTTTTGAATTCGAGTGATCTCAAAACGAAAAAATATTGCAACATTTTGAAAAGTAAATTTTGACTTAAATTAGTACCATTCCTCAATTGTGAAGCTGGAATGGTAAAAAAGCATCTACGAAATGACAAATTTCATTGGCAGTGTTGATTAGAGTGAATTCTGTTTATGAAACTATAACAGGATCCATACTGATGTCCAATCCATCTAAAGACAAGCTGTAAACATGTATAAATATTGACAATACATACATCTTAAACGCGCAGTCGTATATTGTCGTATTCAAGAGCGTCCCAAACGCCTACCACGAAATACTGTGATTTTGCTTTTTTCTCGTTTCTAGAATTGGCAAACACTACACAAATTAAAACTGACCGAGTTTTTGTCACGCAGCGATGCAATCATGAATTATCACTTGAAGGTAATTACTGCTAACATTAACAAATTAGTATCGACGAATCCCGCGAGAGTTACAAAGATGTCCACTGTGAGATTTACGGATGCAAGTGCACCAAAATATTTTGTTTTTGTCTTAATAATAACCTATAAAGTTACAATTCTATTTTAAGTGAAGCGTTATATAATGAATGTTTCTTACCCTACTGCCAGACTATGCTCCTCGCACTGCTCCTCGCTCTGCTCATCGCGCTGTCGCGATGTTGCCCTAAGCGGCCAAACACTGCTGTACTCGCGACGCTCCGCACTCGGCTTTCGCCTTTCGGCAATGGAGGTCGATACTGTGGCAGCGTGCGCACTATGCCTTTACACTTAGACCGCTTGATGCGTACTGAGTGGCGCGGGAGTATGTGGCCGGCTTACTCGCGCTCTTATTGCCGGTCCTTTGACTCGCGCACAAAAAACCGACAATCGAGGGAGCACTGGGCATGACGAGGAGCATGACGTGCGGCATGACGAGTAACGCGGCCACACAACATCTCTGCCTCCTTTCCTCGCTACTTCCCATGCCACTCGTCGAGTGTGTGGCTGAGGCATTTAGTACGTTCAGACGCTTCCGTTCAACGCAACATTTAATGGGCACGATCACGAGCACAAGCGTGTAAATGGATTGCTCGCCTCTACTTGCCTGTTTGTGCTCGTGCTTGCTGCCGATCGGGACGAGTGTCAAAGGATGAATGTTCTTACGCTCGCATCAGTATCGTGCGACTTCGTGGAGAAGGGACGACCCGAATTAATTTGTTAATTTGTGGGGACGATTACAGTAGGCTATAACAAAAATGTCGGACTGCGGTCTAGCGATCAGGTTACTATATTTCCTCGAGTGCACTGACTGGCGTGCCCTGGTGCGTATGAATAGTTTGCTTGATCCGCCGATGCGTAACGGGCTGCTTAAACCAATTCAGGTCAAGTAAAAGCGAACCTTCAACTCAACTTGTATTTGAACGGTAATTTGAATACTCTTCAAGAACTTTCAAATTACTTGAGTCAAGAGGATCTGATAAATGGATTCCTTAGGAGTGTAGTGAATCACAGAATATTAAGAAACTATAAAAAAACAACATCTTCAGCATACTATTTTTTTTCTGAAGATAGAAGTAAGAAAATTGTTTTTTTCATGAAGTGAATTAATCGATGTTTTTCCGCAAACATTTTATTTGCGCCTCGATGTCAAAGAATTGAAAAAACGAATTGAAATCGCTACAAAAGAACTTAAAACTTCAGAAATGATTCAAAAGTAAGTTCAGCTTAAGAGCAAGCTGCTGTTTGTGAAGTTGGAGCTGTGTAAGGAAAGGCCGTGTCGTTGTTTATCACGCCCGTACTGTATCACAACCATAGAGAACACAGAGCTATAGAACACAGGCACACAAGGCCTCTGTGTGTAGTTGCAGTATGACAGTAATGTTCTTGATTCACAACTTTCGTAATAAATCAAATGATATTGTACTATATACAGTTTGGACTAATTACATTAAGATCTATGTGTATGCTGTATGTATAATGTTATCCCTTGTATATACAGTCGTTATTTGTTTATCCGTTTTTTTCAGAATTTTTAACATTTGACACGATGTATTTTATAATCAAATAAAGTGCACTTGTTTGTTAAAATAATCATAGTACTAAGATCTGAGAACTGGTAAAATTACTAATAATAGCCTTTTTTACGGTTTTGCACTCTCAATGAAAAACGTTTGTAAAACGTTTGTAAAAAGACGTTTGTATCCACATTTGTGGCATTTCAATAAATTCTGTTCTATTCTATTCTATACGATCACTCTCGTGTCCGTCTGTCTGTCTGTCACAGCTTACTTTCTCCGAATTTGCTGGACGAAAAATGTTGAAATTTGGTACATACATAGACTTAGATGACCCAATGACAGACTTGTAACGTAAGTAAACGAATCCGATTTTAGGGGTAAATTAGAAAATTAAAAAAAAATCTCAAGTGCATCATGTGCCGTATCTGATGAAAGGGCTCGTTGTATTTTTTTTATAATAAATTATTCAAAAATTGACCATTCCCCCCTATCTCGAATCTACTGAGCCCAAAATTTTGAAAAGGACCTCACTCATTGTTTAAAGGAAAACTTAAACGAAAAACGGAATGGTACGGAACCTTCTCTGCGCGAGTTCCGCTCGCACTTGACTAGTTTTCATTATAAAAATGATAATTGAAAATAATATGATTTCAATTTTAAAGAATTATGAGAAAATTGATTTAAATCTCCCTTTAATCAGGTAAATTTGCTATCAACCGTGGTTACCAACCTTTTGCTGTCTGTGATTTTCGAAAACCTTTTCTGGACAACTGTTTCATTATTTGAGACAATTTGCAACTATTTTTCGTTTCTTTTGCTTTTTGTGCATCATTCGTTAGTGGATTAGTTCTTATTCTTTCGTTATTTACTATTTTTCACGTTGGAGCCCATACACGTCCTTATAAACGAAACGCGAATGAGAAACGAGATCCCTAACTATGTACCTACTTTTAATGAAGAAAAGAGGCCGTGATGGCTGGGTAGAGTAGTGGTACAGCACTAGACTCGCATTCGGGAGGTCCGGGTTCGATTCCCGGCGGGGGCAGATGTGGCTGGGCTTTTTCCTACTGCCTTTCGCCGAGAAACGGTAATTCCTGTACCGGCCATCTTGATTGAGGTTTTCCATGGTTTCCCTCAATTAATTCCAGATAAATATCGAGGTGGTTCCTTATTTGAGGCCATGGCCGATTACCTATCAAACACCTAGTTCAAAAATTACCTACCTTATCCTAATTTCCTGTAATTCCTTCATTCGCCCATTGCTATTATATAAGTTGAAGTTTAAGAAATGTTGAAAAAAACGGGAAGTGGTAAAATGAAAAATAGTAATGGTGCGAATGGCGTCTGTTATGACATAAAGTCGAGAAACGGACGTTAAACGCATTATTATTATTATTATTATTATTATTTACTATTTTTTAATCATTTTGAATCCTTCGGCCTATTCTGGATTTAAAATCTTTTTTGTCTTCATTTGTTTCTCGACAAAATTTTAATATGGTGTTCCCTTCTCTCATCAGCTAATTTTCAGTTTTGTTCGAATATCTATTCTTTTTTTCTTTCTTTACATTTTTTATGTTTTTCAGTTATCTTATTACCAGAGTTTTTAAATGCATTTCAATATCTTATGTTTCAACTTTCAGTACCTCAGTACCTGTTTAGGAATAAACCTTAACTTCTCACTATCTAAATTCAAAATTCTTACTGAGGTCTATGATTCTTGGTTACGACTGGTCATTTTCAGTTTTCAGTTTACAAATTGATATCTGCTCCATTGTAATTTAATTACTGTTTGTTCCAACTTTCGTCTTTAAATCGCTCGTTACCGTGATTACATTAATTGGCATGATCCTTGTGACTAATTAAATTTAAGTGTTATCGTCTCGTCTAGTCTCCATGAGAGATTAAAATTGTCATTCTCTTACTCATTTCGAATTTCGAGGAAAGAATTCTCTCGTAAAATTACATTCTTGAGTAAAATTGTTAATCTCGATATTTATCATCTCGTATGGACAAGAAATTCCTGGTCTTGGCAACGTTAAACTCTCTTTGTATAATGTTTTTTTTGTAAGTGGAAATATGAAATGGTACCAAGCCCAAATAACAGTGGCAGTTGATGGCCTTAAAAAGAATTAATAAGCTTATAGTTGTATTATTTTCCCTCATCGGAGTTATAATTTTGCTGATAGTCGTTGCTCTACTGTACGATTTACAATCTGGAGGCAGCACGTCTTTTGGCGTCAAGACGTCGTTGGTAATTACTTGTTTCAGTTACACGTCCACACCCCCGCGTTTCCCTCAGGAATGCCGCAGGCAGATCAACACCGATTGCTACATAGACAAATGTTATTGCAATGTTTGATTGCGACAGTGAATATTACTGTTTCATCTTATTAAATCTAAACTTCGGGATTGATATTTATATATTAATTAATTATTGATCAGTTTTCCAAGAAGATATTTTAATGTCTGTTTTAAGGCAAAATTATTTTGCAATCGAATGTGTGATAGATATTTTACAATTAATTGTGTCAGAAATATTGATCATAAAACACATAATATCGAGAAAGCAGCATAAGAAATGTAATATTTTCTAATTTTATAATAAATACTTTATTAAAGCATGCGCATAATCAATTCTACGAACTCTGCGTTAGGCTTCCAATTTTTCAAATTCCTGTCTCTGTGCCGGGTAAAGATTTTCTTTTTTGAATTTATACTTGTTTTGGCGCATTGAGGGTAAAATTTTCTTTGTTACGGAAATTGCGCACGCAGTATGATGATCTGTTACGGAAGTTTTGCACGTGAACATGAGACACCATATGCTGCCTGTATCGGCAATGTTGAAATCGTCGATAAAATTGATTCTTGGATGCAGTATAATTTTACTTTCTATTCATAGATGACACGTCTTATTTTTCTCTGATAACGTCAAAATAGTTATTTCATAAAACAACAAGTATTTTTTTTTAATTATGGATTCAACAGTATTTTATTTTATCAATGTACATCTTCAACGAAAACGTGAATATCAATTATCGCAGTCACGTCAAAGAAGTATAGCTTCTGCTGCGCGTACAGTACACGCACCATTTTTAAGGTTCTGCAGCCATTTGGACTTCCTATAATTTCATCATCTCCGTCTGACCCATAGCTTCTAAAATTTACAACCGACTGTAATGAAATTTCATTATATTCGTAATACCAAAAGTGTTGAGCAATTAAAAACAAATGTAACACCTCCCGTCCTTCCCGCAGAAAAGAAGTCATGATTGAAAAAAAATTCAACGTTAGATTTCCAAGCACTAACGAGCTGTAACCACACAAAGTTACATTTCAATAATTTGTCCAAAAAATCTGACATAAATATGAAAATATTTTATGAATAGCATATTTGTGAATGCCCGACACCATTTGACCGGTTTTTCTTTCTTATTCTCTAGTTATGTTGCCAGTAATACAAGAAAGATACATTTTCTGGACCACAAAAACTGTTTTAAAATGATGAGCATATTGTATAACAGAATGTAAAATAAAATATTCGTTGAAAACTTTTTAAAAATAAGCTTTTTTGAAATGTACTGAAAAGGAAAAAATATTTTTTTATAATTTAAGTTCGTAATTTATTACTACCATAGAGTTTTCATCTATACTTTAAAAATTATGTACCCAAATTTTGTTAAATTATTTTTTTTTAGTTTATTGTAATAACAGTGTATTTTCCTAGTGTTTTATTGTGTTCTTTTACGTCCATTTTTCAATTCATTAAACATTAATATATTAAAATTTATTGATAACTAAATTCTAAAAAGAATTATTTATTCGTATATTGTCAATGGAAAGTGTACAAAATTTCAAATCGATAGAGTATGTGGAAGTCGTTCAAAATAGACTTGCAAGACTTGATTGAAATTAAATAAAAGCCTATAAAAAATAGCTTACCCTTGTGCCAAAATTTCTCTTTTATTTGACAAAAAAAAAACAAAAACATTTTTTAGATCTAATCCAAAGACAATATGAACACGTAGAGTAGATATTTATTTATGAGAAAAATAATCACAAAACACAGCAATGAAACCAAAAAAACATACTAAGTATTACAAATAACTTTCAGGATCTTCAAATATGAAAATGAAAATATCATTTAAAGTAATTATATAAATATGTGATTTGAAACAGATGGCAGTTTTATTTCATTATGTCTGTGTGGTGAACGTCTGTGATGATGCTTGTTAGAGAAACTGCTGCAACAGTATAACTACTCCTTCAACTCGAACAATAAATCTATTCTCCTTGTTGCGGTCGTGTACAGATGTCATTTATTTTCTGTTTTGCCGTGTGCGCTCGAACGCCTTCAGTACGGCTTAGGCCTAACGTCGCCCCATCCTTTCGTCTTGGCTGTACAGAGATACACAAAAAATATGTATACATGTATACCGTATTCAATTATACAGAGTGGAACATGTTTAAATGCAAAAACTAGTGGTAACAGTGAGAAAACATTTAGAATAATTTATCAGAGATAGAAGACCAGTAAACAAGTCTTCTCTGACAAACTATGTAATTAAAATGATGTTTGCAATGTTTGTTAGTGTATTTGCCATATGGCAACATACACTATTGGCTTCGGTCGGATGGCGGGACCTAGGGGTCGGACCAAAATTTCTCGACGTTTCATAACCTCCTAAACACTTTGCCACCATTTTTAAAAATGTTTATATATATATATATATATATATATATATATATATATATATATATATATATGTGTGTGTGTACGGGCAATAACTTTCGAAAGAGTTAATTGATTTTAACGAAATTTGGCCCACATATTGAAATCCATCCCTGCCAGAAGCCTATTTAAAATGGGCGTAATCGGGCCATTTTAAGGGTTGTTTTTAGGGGTTGAAAAATGTTTTTGGGCCCAAAAATACCGAAAAAATTCTCAGAATCGTTTCAAAATTGAAATTAAACCCGTTAGTAGTAATTAAAAAGTGTCCCTAAAATTTCAATAAAATCGGCCCAACAGGACCGGACTTACACATTTTTTGAAAACACTAATTTGTAGATAGTGACTTATTTATTGAAGGATGTATTTAATTCGGTGTAAACGTTAGATTCATAATAATATTGCAATTAAGAAAAAAAATGTTATTTTAAGGGGAGTCAAATTTTTAATTTTGCCCAAAAACCAACTTAAGTTCGCGTAATAAAGCCACACTGCAAATACACTATATTGTCGGCAGGGTTTTGGCACTGCGACTCGGGTTTTTATTTATTTTTATCCTCTACTGAACAGGTTTTAAAATATCACTTCTATAAAAAAATCATATTTTAGATCACTATTTCACCAATAATGTATGATTATGACGCCAGCGAGATACTATGTCGTGTCGTTTTGAAATACATATGTATTATTTCAAACAGAACTTTTCACATCAGATATACGCTAACCGATATAATATCGAATTCTGCTGGCATACGACAAGAAAAAACAGACTCTTTATGGTCGCTATGGAACTAGTAGTAAAGGAAAATGTACAGAAATGATAAAGTGAAAATAAGTGTTAAAGAATCATATTTCGAAAAATTTGGTGGAAAAGGATATAAATTTTATCTCCAACTGTAAAGTACTTTTTCGAAAAAATCGTTTTTGCAGAATTTAGCTGAATGACTTAAAAATAGTAATACTGAAAACACGAGTTTTGAATGTTCGTGTGTCTTTATTTACAAAGGTCTAGCTGACACACTGTTCAACTCGTCGAAGCTAAATCTTTGAACTTAAGGTTTTTAGGGATTTCCTCATAGGAAGATTTTGCTATTTTCTCCCCCCCCCCCTCCGCCAATAATGGTAGTACGATTCGTTCGTTTAATTAAGTTTAAGCCGTACGCACTTTGCTTCTTAGATTTGAACTCGGGCGTATCCTGATATATAGACCCAAACATTTCTCAAGAAATAAACTCTTGAATAGTAAAAATCGCATTGAAATCCGTTCAGTTGTGTTCGTGTTTTTAGCGGACACACAAACAGACATTTTTTTATAAATGTGTATTGATTGTGACAAAAAAAAATTATTAGTTGTCCGTTGCTATGACGCGTTAAAAGGTATTTCGACATCATTTTAACCTTTCGTTTTATCAAATTTATGGTTTTGTAGGTACTAAACTAATCTATCGATTTGGTTTGGTGATTGGGGTTAAAAATATTATTAATTTTTTTGTGACCTAAAAACATATTATTATGTACTTTTTTTACCTAAAAATATTTTTAATTTTTTGTGACCTTTAAAGATGAACAGTTTTAATGTGGAAAGCAGATTTGGATGAGTAACAGCCGTGCAATCGCTTGTTATCCGCACGTTGTTTATAACGGCCCGTCCACACTGCAGCATGCCGCGCAACCACTTTATGTTTGTACTATTCATCTAGTCGTAAAGGTAAGCATATTTATTATCTACTTCCCGCATTTTCACACTTATCTACCACACACAATGTATAGAGTAGATTTACACTTAAAGATCGCCTTAAACTATATCCCGTTTCATAAATATTTTCTACAAATTATGACTGAACAAACTACACTTGTCTGCTTTTAAATGAGTCTAGTCTAGAGAATAGATAACTTTTGATTAGAAGTTATTTTTCAGCACAGTACTCCATCGCATCAACATTTCGTTTGCTGAACTCAAACTTCAGATGAGCAACAAATTCTGATATGTAATAAAAACATAATATGTAATCAATAACGATGAACCATGTACAAAACATGTACATAGGGATGAGCATCGAAAGAAAAACAAGCCGCGAGGTGGGTCGTATATTAGAACTCTACAAGTGCGATCCTTGAGGTCCACGCACAACCAACTTCCCTGTATGATCTTAACAAATTGGACTCGAGAAATCTTTTCCAAAAATTCTAAAATAGTTGGAAAAACTAAAAGTGCACACCCCGTTAAGTTTTAGAATGATGTCACACAACTTACTGTATTCTACTTGTTATATCCTTTCATTTGTTTTTAAAGAAAAAAGATATCCGCCATTTTGTTTTGACCACCATATTGAATGTAAAATAACGCCACACAGATTCTACTGTTCATACCCGTTCACTGAATAGTGAATACCATTATCGAGGGGGTTATAATGATCCGCCATCTTGTTTTGGCCGCCATATTGGAAATCACACTGCTCAATGTATTCTACTTATCATATCCTTTAATTTGATACCCATGTGGAGGGGATTGTAAAGAAGATGGTATTAGACTTTTGTCTATGGTAATACGCGACGATTGGCGCTATAACGAAGTCGGTATAATTTTTTATTCACGAGATAATGGAGACGAAAAAAGTTACCAAGTACGCACGTACATACACACACACACACGCACACAGACACTTCTTCTTACAATTATGTTGCGATCCTATTTCCACTTGGAAATAAAAAAAAAATTTCGAAACCATGATTTTCATTATCGGACTCATTACAATAACTGGGAAGTTAACAAAGCATATCGATATTAACATCGAATGACATATCGCATCTTACCATCGATGTGAAAAACATCGAATGTTTGGTTGCAAAACATCGGTTATCGATGTGAAGTGTCGATGTAATTCAACAAAATACGTAATTCTATGATCCATCAGCAACATTTTCATTATACAAATGATAAATTAATTTAAACTCATTTAAAAGCTTATAGTGAGTTTTTTGCTACAAAATTTAGTCACAGCAACATCGGTTGTAAAACCTCGATGCTCATCTCTACATCTACATGATTGCGTTTAATGATACAACACGGCCACTATATTCACACTAATTTGTTGTGTGAAAATTATAAAATAGATCATTGTTGACTTTATACGTTCCATGCAGTTGTGTAAAGTTGTTTAAGGGAAAGTAAGAAGACAAATTATTGAACAAAATAAATAAAGATTACACAGTATTGCATTCGGGGTTCGCTATGAATATAAATATTTAATTTTTAAGGTATATAGATGTGTCAAATGTATTAAGCTCGTCACACTAAGAAATGTAAGTATTCTATTTGTTCACATTTTAAGGTGCGGCCCATATATCCTAAAAACTAACAAAGTCATTCAATTTTTTTTTATTTTAACAATAATCCTTGCAAATAAATAAGTGATAATGTCGAAGCAACGGTTGTTTCGATCACTATACACGCGATCTATTAGCGGTTTCTACATTTCACGTTGGTGCATATGGTCTATAAATATGTGTAAAAGGATATTATTTATTGTTTGATTACTATCTCAATAACTGCAACAGACAATTCACACCACGCAATTCCTGTTACAGTACCAAGAATTTTAATATCAACCTCCTGCAGGGTTGTTTTTGGGTACGTGTCATATTGTAAACTAAAATTTTTATTGTGGTCACACCGAGAAAGTCTACATTAATTCCTTTTTGTGTTATGGTGTCTTTCAAAGAGAATTCATTATAACATATTTTGATGGTGATGAAAATATTATAATTAAGGTTTAAGAAAACTAACTCGTTACGCTCAGGCCTAAAAAAGCGTACCAGTATATAACATATTTTTATATTTTTTTAAATATCGGGTAACTGGAAATATATACTGCTTAGAGCATTTTCCTGCGCTCGAAATAAAACAGTGACTTCACTTGTTTTTTTTTTTAACTAAGTTAGATGAATGAGAATTTAGTTCTTCGGAGCAAAGAAGTAGCAATACGTTAAGTACCTTTCTATATTATTGTTGAAGACCAATTATTTATCGACTTTTATTCAACATTTTTCCTCAAGATAAGTAATGTAGAAAAATATACTTTTACCAACTGTTAAATTTAAATTGATAAATGGTATTACAAAAAAAAAAGAAAATTAGGTAGATCGCGCGTCTTCGATGAAACTGTAGTATTCAGAAAGCGTAAGTGTCCCTTTAAGATTTCATTTGAAGCCACTATGGTAATTGATAATAACGTGTTAACAACGCAGGTAATTTTTATTAATAGAGATGATAAGCTACTTTGTCTTGTGGCCACTTGTACAATACAAGAAATTTGAGTATGAATTTTACTAGTGTGGTACAAAATGAAATACAATGCCTACTGAATTTCACGCCAATTTTAGTATATGGCTCGCGTTTACCTGAGGCCTTATTTTACGCAAGGGAACGAGTGGCCCATCAAAACGCATATTTAATAGAGTGTTTACACACTACATACCTATACACGGCAAGAGATATGCTCCCCTCTCTCATACTCCTTTTGGTCTGTGGATGAATTTTCACATAGTGTGTATACACAGCGTTTATACGGGCTGGTTAAAAAATAGAGATTAAAATTTTAAGTAATTCTTGAGATTCAAATGATAAAAATTCACAATCTTTTTAATGTATTTGAAACATCTGTAATTTACATTTTTTTCAGGCTTTAAAGTTTAAAATAAAAACACATGTGAAAGGTGTAACAAATGTATATGTATGTAGCTATAGAATAGAATAAAATTTATTTTTCATTTTAAGAACATAAAATGTATTGATACGTCATAACAAGACATTAAACTTTTAGTTAAAATACACATGAAACATATTCAGTCAAACTAGTGCGTTGATTAATAAAATGTCTTTAATTTTTTTGATAGATATTGGCATGCGTAAAAGCGTCAGTTTGTAAGGTAAATATTATGACTTTACTATTACGGATGTGATGACAGTTTCTTGTTTCATATTCACCTCCTAACTTGTCTCTATTAGAGTACCCCATCTCAGCGCATTTTAAATATAAACACTAGGAACTGTCAAAAATTTTGTTCAATAAATATTTGTTTAGACTGTTTTTAAATTTAACAACATAAAATAAACCTTAAAATATATAAGGGTGCCAATTTTTTTCAGTTTACATAAAAAGCAAATTTCATACAACTAAAACAACCAAGAAACATTAGACGTTTGAATTTAGGTTTAGGAGTTTCGACTTCTATTTTGGAGTCACCATGTATAGGTTAGTTGTTTATCCTCGGTACACTTTCATTTGGAAAAAATGAAAATTAACACACTGTCCATTTTTGCATTATTAATGCCGGATTGTTTACTTTTTAGTCACGGGTAAGTTGTTGAAAATCATAATAGAGTATCATGTACCTGCTCTAAGCTTATAAACACACTGTTTCATAATAATATGGAATAAATAAAAAAATATGTATTAAAAGAAAAAACAAACTTACAATATGAAAAGTAATCAGGAAAAAACTTTTTAGATTTAATGCCATCTCATTGCTAGCACACTAAAATATTAGGTAATATCTTTTTTATTGCCCATGCAGAAAAAATGTTACAGTTGAAAAGTAACTGTTTGCCTATTGTTTACTTGTCGCACGCAAATTTTACTTTTCAGATAAACAAAAAACTAACGTGTGTAGCTTTCGATCAAAAAAATAACGTTGTTGACATTAAACAAAAAAAAATAAAAAACACAATCTAAATATTAAAACTGAATTGAGATTGACGTAACATTTATCAAACAAGGTTAAAATATACTGATAATAAAAATTTATAAAATTTTTTAAAATGAATTCTCAATAAAAAATAATATATACAATTCGTACTGCATTGTCCATTGCCTCCTCAAGCGAACTTCGCTTTCGTGGAAAATTTGCCGCACTAGTTGCACAATATACAATTTTGTTTTCAAAAAAAGACGTTATCAATGGACATAGGCACATGACAAGTCTAACGCAAATGGTAGTAGGTATACCATCGCTTAAGTTATGATTCGTTACACTACGAAGGATAGTTTTCATACAGGAGAAATGCTATACATGCATGTTAAAACCTATGAAGATCCATATTAAAACGGTGAAAATTTCTTCCCTTCTCATAGCATTCAACTGCTCCTTTTTCAGTTCCGGATCCTTTGTAAGTCCAAAACTTCCATTATTTGAACATTGGTAAACACAGCACATCGTCATTGCCAATGATTTATTATTTTTGCACACATTGCTCTGAACTATTATCAGACTGAAGACAACTTAAGGCTGGCGCCTCTACCGTTAAAGTTTAGCAGTGCCCATCTCTAGTCGACATTTTTGTTTGTTTGTTCAACAATATCTTCCCGAAGAGTTAACCGGCTTCAAAAATTCTGCACAATTTGGTTCAGATTGTTCATGGATTGGTTCCATGTAGTTTTTTATAAAAGTCTTTTACGGATGTGGTGATTATGTCAATTGCTTGAAAACTTCAAGGCCATGAAATATGATAACGAAATTCTTTTTTATATAAATAAAATTGTAGTGTCTGCGATTTCCCATACAGAGTGTTCCATTTACATATAAATTCTTAACACGAGTGTCTTGTTTTTATAACTAACGTAGTTTTAGGGACGGATAGCTTTACGTAAAATATCTATACTAGTCAAATTAATGAAGATTTTTAGTATCGTAATTCTCAAGAGTAATTCCGATTTTGATATTTTTTTGAAATGTTATATAACATTATTTAAAATCAGAAATATCCCAACGTCCGAACTGAAAATTTTAATTTTACAATACTAGTTTTCCTCCGAAATATCTATACGAAAATATCTATTGAATATTGATAAAATTTTGCAATATTTTTTGAAATAAAATTATTTGATAACAAAAAAAAAAAAAAAAACTCTGAGCACATTATTTGCATTATTAATTTGCCATATGGCAACATACACTATTGGCGTCGGCCGGATGGCGGGACCTAGGGGTCGGACCAAAATTTCTCGACGTTTCATAACCTCCTAAACACTTTGGCACCATTTTTAAAAATGTTATATATATATATATATATATATATATATATATATATATATATATATATATTTATATACGTATATATATATATATGTGTACGCGCGATAACTTTCGAAAGAGTTAATTGATTTCAACGAAATTTGGGCCATATGTTGAAACCCATCACCGCAAGAAGCCTATTTAAAATGGGCCTAATCGGGCTATTTTAACGGTAGTTTTTAGGGGTTGAAAACTGTTTTTGGGCCCCAAAATACCGAAAAAATTCTCCGAATCGTTTCAAAATTGAAATTTAACCCTCTGGTAGTGATTAAAAAGTGTTCCCACAATTTTAATAAAAACAACCCGACAGGACCGGATTTACAAATTTTATGAAAACACTAGTTTGCAGATAGTGACTTATTTATTGAAGGGTGTATTTAATTCGGTGTAGACGTTAGATTGATAATAATATTACAATTAAGAAAAAAATGTTATTTTAAGGGATGTATTAAGGGGTTAAATTTTTTATTTTGCCCAAAAACAAACTTAATTTCACATAATAAAAGTATAAAACCACACGGCCCTATACAAGCAAATACACTATATTGTCGGCAGGGTTTTGGCACTGCGACCCGGGTTTTTTTTTGTTTTACATCAAGTTTTCCTACGAATGTTTTTATACGCTCGCGTCTCGTATAAAATAATAAACGTTTGCTATTTAACAAATATTTATAGTCTCCTAATTACATTTTGTGTGATTATTTGAGATGTATAGAACTAACGATTCCAAAAGTTTTAGTTAAATTATTTTCATTTCTAGAGCTGTGATAAAAATATTTTTTCAATATTGATGAAATTTTTCAGAATTCTTCGAAATACGTGTAATTCACAATACAATGTAATTTTGAGCAAGTAAAGGATACCTAATTGCGTTTTTTTAAATCGTAATATATTATTCCAGATAACCTCTCCCTCCAACTCCCGGCCACGGTGTCCGGTTGTTTTCACACAAATGTGGTAACTAATCCCTTTTATTTCCCGTTACGGACCACTGTATTTAATAATATGAAATATTATTACAGATTACAAATTTGAAGCAAATTTAGAATTTTAGTAAAGTTTATTAAAAGGCGTATATTCATGTTTGCACATTTAACGATATAATCCAAAATCGCGACGGATACGCTTGATCACAAATTTATATAATGTCGATAATATAAAGAGCATAATTTCCGATCATTCTCCTACTACATGCCTACCATACATCTACACCGGGGCCAGTTGAACGTGACTTGTGAACAGACAGGTAATAGTGTGTAGCAGACAGTGTTTCACAAAACAATGAAAATCATCATTTTCACTGATCACAGAAACATATTTTATCTTTTCTTTTTCAATTGCGATGAGAATATATTGAAGAACAAGCGATTGTTGACAGCAAATGTAGGTCTTTTTATTTATATTTGAACAGAAGATGTCACATTATTAGTATCAGCGAGTGTAACAGACACAAGATTCAAAATGCCATTGCGCCCTTGATACTATGACGTTAATTTGGATCGGGGCTCATGAGGGACGCGATGGAATACTTACCTTAGTGATGATAATAAGTTTAAAGTGAGGAGGAGATATCAAGCTAGTTAAAAGTTCAGTTGATCAGCTTCAAAAGAAAGAAAACGGACGCCAGGTCTACTTTCCACCCTGCAGAAATATTCTAGACGTAGGCCGCGGCTGAAAAATAAATCAATAAGAAAGTCCCTACCAAACAGTAAGCGCAAAAAATTTTAATAATTACATCTTCCCAGCACGGGTCTATGAGGGCACTTTCATCAATTACGTTATCTTAAGATTTTTGCGAAATCTTGGATGCCATAAATGATAATAATCACGCCTTGGTACTGTTATTGGATTTATGTAAGCTAAGCGTTCGATTTCAGATGTTTCTATCAAAGCTGTAGTCATATGGCAAAAGGAAAAGGCTTTAAGTCTATTAAATTCTTGACTAACAGGAAACAATGCGTTAATATTAAAGAATTGACATCTCAGGAAATAGCTTACAATTCATTGTTGATAGAGGAGTACTACAAAGTTCAATTATCGGACCATTCTTATTTTTAGTGTACGTAAATTATCTACGCGAGGTCATTAATAATTGGATTATAATAATATTATCCAATTCGCAGATGGCACATCCGTTTTGAACCAAAGTTTAACTCTATAATATGTCAAAAACAATCTAAGCTTTCCCTTTAGTACTTTAAAATAATAGTTTTGCCGATAATAATAGATTCAAATTAAATATTGGAAACACGCAGGTTTTGTGTTTCTCTGATACTTCTCTTAATACTGTTAATACTGAAGAGAATGACATTGCTGTGTGGTGTAGCCGCATTTCGATTTCGAATAGTATTATATGTACACAGCGTGTATTGCAGATTTGAGAACATTGAAAATTAATGAGTGCAACAAGGAAGAAATAAACAAAATGAGTAACACGACAAAGATAGAATACACTCGTGGCTATCTATATTAATTAAATTATCATGGTTTTTACATGAAACGAGGGTAGAGTAATCACTGGTTCTTAATGATTTTTACTACAGTGTGTTTCCTATGTTCTCAATCCTGTTATACGCATTACTCTCCGTATATATACTTTTTATAATCTCTGTTAAAGATAGCAGTAAAGTGCAGAAATTTTTTTTTTTTTCATAATTTGGAATAACAGTCTATAATCTATATGATTTTGTGTTAGGGTCCTGTGCACATTCAAGACCTAAAACACGAGAGAGACAAATAGCCAAACCTATTTCACATTTCACATGTAAGTGTTCTAAAAATTAAATGTCTTTGCACACGACGATGGTTTTTTCGCTGGATTGGCTGCTGGGACTTGTGTTGGTACGGCGGTGCTTGGAAGGATGGAAAATTGCGAATTCCGTCGCTTGATCACAGGTGGGATTGTAAACTTAGACCAGAACTATTTTTTGTGCTTGATTCTCTGCTGCCTTTGAACAAGAACCAACCAAAAATTGTATCTTGTCACGTATCGCCCACGTGACAAGATACAATTTTCTCATAAACAAACATAGCTCCATGTTGTATGCTTTTTTCATCTGTGACAGTTTATAGTTAATAAATTGATAAAAACGCAATAATTGATATTCAACAACGTCTACTATAATCGCGTCATCATTCATTTTTTTATATTCGAACTGTCAGTGCGCAATGAACCAAACCACCTACAAACCTACATAGCTTCAAAACGTGCGTCGTGTGAAGTCAACGTACATACAAACTATCAAAACATGCAGCTCCAAAGTACGCCTCTGAATTTAACAGCGAAACATGAAGCCAATTCAGTGTCGTGTGCAGCAGATTTTACTCATTCAAAAGTCAGCGTTGACCGGAACCACAATACTCTATTTACACATACTATCTATACAATATTGGTCATCAGTCAATCATATTGTGTTCACCTTCAGAAAGAGCCGTGAACATTGTGTGATATCAAATGTGATATTGATGTAAACATATTCATAGAGTACTCCCAGTTCTCAAAAAAAAAATGCGTATTACCGCTACTACAACAAACAAAATAATTCATTGTTCAAATTAATTCTCATTAAACTCTGAATCTGAATACAATGTATATGTCATATTTTAACGATAATTTTTATGTTACGTGCAGACACCTTTTTAGATTTTTCACTACAAAAGTATATAGATAGGTAGCTTAGGCGCTGTTGTTTTAAAAAAAGGTCGAATGAATTTTTTTTGCTGATAGTTCAGGAGAGTGTATTGACTATGAAACTCTACAAATCGACGACCTGTTCAATTTTGTTTATAACAGTAAGAAGAAGAAAAATTTGTTTGATGAGCATTTTTAGTGTATTTGCCATATGGCAACATACACTATTGGCGTCGGTCGGATGGCGGGACCTAGGGGTCGGACCAAAATTTCTCGACGTTTCATAACCTCCTAAGCACTTTGGCACCATTTTTAAAAATGTTTATATATATAATATGTATATATATATATATATATATATATGTGTACGCGCGATAACTTTCGAAAGAGTTAATTGATTTCAACGAAATTTGGGCCACGTGTTGAAACCCATCACCGCAAGAAGCCTATTTAAAATGGGCCTAATCGGGCTATTTTAAGGGTAGTTTTTAGGGGTTGAAAACTGTTTTTGGGCCCCAAAATACCGAAAAAATTCTCCGAATCGTTTCAAAATTGAAATTTAATCCTCCGGTAGTGATTAAAAAGTGTCCCCACAATTTTAATAAAATCGGCCCGACAGGACCGGATTTACAAATTTTATGAAAACACTAGTTTGCAGATAGTGACTTATTTATTGAAGGGTGTATTTAATTCGGTGTAGACGTTAGATTGATAATAATATTACAATTAAGAAAAAAAATTTATTTTAAGGGGTGTATTAAGGGGTTAAATTTTTTATTTTGCCCAAAAACAAACTTGATTTCACATAATAAAAGTATAAAACCACACGGCCCTATACAAGCAAATACACTATATTGTCGGCAGGGTTTTGGCACTGCGACCCGGGTTTTTTTCTTTCTTATTTTTGTAAACAAAATTGTTTTAAACGATATCAGACCAGGTTTGGTAACATGGATTTTTATAATCGATACTGTCTTCTGAAGTGATTTCAGCAAAAACATTTAATACGAACAGCATTCGATCGACAGAGTTCATACTACCTGGGCTGATACTATACTTATCCTATGACAGCTCGTATATATTTTACGTGTGGCTGTTGTCAAAATTTCTAGTAAATATTTTGGAAAATAAATTATACAAAAAAAGGTAATTTATGAACATATTCTCTTTTGGCTAAATTAAAGTAATGTCATAACTCATAACTCGTGTCAAAAAACGCGTAAAACTTTATGATTATTTCAAGTTTAATATATTTATGAAATTATACACTGGGCAAATTTAGTAAATCTTGTAAATAATAATAATAATAATAATGCGTTTAACGTCCGTTTCTCGACTTTATGTCATAACAGACGCCATTCGCACCATTACTATTTCCATCTACCACACTTCCCGTTATTTTTCTACATTTTTAAAACTTCAACTTATGTAATAGCAATGGGCGAATGAAGGAAATATAGGAAATTAGGATAAGGTAGGTAATTTTTGAACTAGGAGTTTGATAGATAATCAGCCATAGCCTCAAATAAGGAACCATCTCGATATTTATCTGGAATTAATTGAGGGAAACCATGGAAAACCTCAATCAAGATGGCCGATACAGGAATTACCGTTTATCGGCGGGAGGCAGTAGGAAAAAGTCCCAGCCACATCTGCCCCCGGCGGGATTCGAACCCGGACCTCCCGAATGCGAGTCTAGTGCTGTCACCACTTCTCTACCCAGCTCGGCTTAAATCTTGTAAATCAAACCTATCTACGTAATTGCCGGTAACTTTTTATTGTTTTCAACTTTTAGGATACAGAAATGGGATAAAAAACATGGTTTGGTCTGTTCTTTGCTTTAATAAAAGACCATAATAAATCCAAGGCGTAAAAACACATTTATAACAATAATTTAGCTGTAGGTTTTCGTTTGGTGATTTTTTTTGACAGATATTTTCCAAGGTGACGACTGACTACGACTTTTGTTCTGGGGGCTTTACAGCATTTCAATGAGAAGGCTAGATAAAACACATTCTCAAATTTCTCTGTTTGTAAGACGTTTTTAGTGTATTTGCCATATGGCAACATACACTATTGGCATCGGTCGGATGGCGGGACCTAGGGGTCGGACCAAAATTTCTCGACGTTTCATAACCTCCTAAACACTTTAGCACCATTTTTGAAAATGTTTATATATATATGTATATATATATATATATGTGTGTGTGTGTGTGTGCGGGCAATAACTTTCGAAAAAGTTAATTGATTTTAACTAAATTTGGCCCGCATGTTGGAATCCACCACCGCACGAACCCTATTTAAAATGGACCCAATCGGGCCATTTTAAGGGTAGTTTTTAGGGGTTGAAAAATGTTTTTGGGCCCCAAAATACCGAAAAAATTGAAATTTAACCCTCTGGTAATAATTAAAAAGTGTCCCTAAAATTTTAATAAAATCGGCCCGACAGGACCGGATTTACAAATCTTATGAAAAAACTAGTTTGCAGATAGTAAATTATTTACTGAAGTGTGTATATAATTTAGTACAGAGCTTCGATTGATAATAATATTGCAATTAAGAAAAAAAATGTTATTTTAAGGGGTGTATTAAAGAGTCAAAATTTTTATTTAGCCCAAAAACCAACTTAAGTTCGCGTAATAAAGCCACACTGCCTGTGTAAGCAAATACACTATATTGTCGGCAGGGTTTTGGCACTGCGACCCGGGTTTTTTTTTTTTTTGAAAACTATCATTTTTGACATATAAAGATGGTTGGTCTATCAGGACTACCGAAATTATACGTTTAAAGCGCGCCTGCTTATGTCTCAAATAAAGTTTTGGTCTTTATAAAATACATGTTGCGTAGTCCCGGCCTGGACACAGTATGTCGTATATGTACACATGATATACACACTATGAGTATAGAGTATGAGTATAGAAGCTGAGTTGGATGAAGAGAGGGTTGTGTGAGGTGTTGAGGAATGAGTGTGGAACCGGCGGCGGTGGTGAATTATTTATATCTGCACTTTACGCCGACGCCAAGAGAACAAGGCGCCGCTGTGCCATGATGGCGCCTAATGACGTGATTAACCGGCCCTCTCCAAGATATTGACTACCGGATTCCTCTCTGTAACAGTGTGCACTATCATATATATATTATACACTGCAGGGGTGTCCTGTTTCTATACCTTCTCTATCTGTTTTTACTTACTACATAAATTAGTTATGAGCAAAATGGATATTTTAGTTGAACCTTTTGCGGTTATTTCAAAATAACCGTTTTCAAATAACATGCACAAAATAAAACTTGGGCCACACACATGGAAAGACTGGTCCAATAGTCATTGGCAAATATTTGCTTCTAATGTTTGGCTCCCCCTAGGTATCGCGTTTCGTATTTTGGCCAGAAAAAGTACGATGTGCATGAAATAAAAACATCTGAATGTTTTGAATATTCAACGCGTATGATGAACAAAAAAGTGGCCGTTTTAAATTCGCAAAAAAATAATTTATTACAAAAGTATTAGTTGATATTAATTTAGTTAAATTGGTTTTGTTTTGTTTTTAATCATTGGTTTTGTGTTATTTTGCTGTTTAATAATAATTTTAAAATGACCATCACAATTTTAAATGTACGTCATTTTACATCACTAATGATAAGTTAATAAAATTTAGAATAAATAAAGTATAATTTCGTAGTAGATGTCGAATTTTTTAAGCTTGTCGACCCTATAATATTCTTTGATGTTAATACATGCAAAAATATGAACTGCCAACTGCGACCATATGCTTTCACGCTTTTCCGTTATGCACTTAATATTAACGCCATATAAAATGAATTACATTTAATTAATTAATGAGTTTAGTTTTTAATTTATTTATCAAAACTATTCATGACTTAGTTTTAATTTCCCATTTACATTCCAGTGTAATTTATTAGAGCTAATGAAACGACTGTATCAGTATAGTTAGGATTTCATTTTTTGTATCAAAATAAAAATTGAGTTTGCTTCTCGAAAAATAGTATTAAATTAATATTAAATCAGAACTATTTGATGCGTCAATGCAAAAAAAAAAAATTAACTCATCAGTTATTACCCGAAGATAAAATCGCTTGTCATTTTTTTTACATATATTTTTCTACAGATAGGCTTATTAACTTTTTTTACATGAGTGAATAAGTTTCCTTATTAATAAACGCAGAATAAACCTAGAAGCTTTAAGGTGAAGATTTTCGGTAAAAATGGATAGAATAAAAGTTACCATGAAGATATACGCTTGCAATAGAAAAAACATAGATATAGCACATCAGTGTTTTTCTTTGTTTTTAGATTAATAGATGTTCTCTATAAAAAATGCATTTCAACAAATATTTCAGAAATTATTTTTTAGCTCATTAGAAATAAAAATAAAATCATTCAGGTGTCATTTGGTTCAGAATTTACGGCTCTATTAATGTACCACAAAATCCGTGTGTATAGTACTTTAATTTGAATGACGATCTTCGTCATTGACAATCTGATTAGTGATTGATGATTTCCATATTACGTCAAAAGAATGACAATGACCATTCGTCGCCAAGAAATTCATATATGCTAACTTGCGGCGAAAATCTGATTTCAAAGTATTTATTTTCTTTTTGATATTATTGATGCTAGAATTTGAGTCAATTAATCTTAATTTTTTTAGTTAAACTGTGGTCTTGTTTTAAAATTCTTTTTTTATATACTTACATCAATTTTTTTTCTAAACGACTGTTAGATTACGATAGAAATTTTTAATGTTGCAAGACACCGGTATTTATTAAGCGACATTTTGTCTTTTTTATTCACTTATATAACTGATAATAAAAAAAAATCTTCATATCTCAAATTCATTCCGGTCATTATCATTAATACTTGTTCAATCATTAATAATAATTTACACTTGTCCCTCAAGATTGATAGTGAATGATCCGCTTTAGAAAAGATAAAATTATCTTACAAAATATATAAAAAATGTATAATCAGATCCTTTTGATGTTAATAAATTATAAATATTTTAGAGGAATTAGGATCAAGGAAATAAAAGACAAATTATTATTTCACAACGTTTCGTATTAAATTAAATTATAAAACAAATTGTCACTCTGTATGAATTGTAATATCTTAAAAATTTTGATTTGTTATGATAATTTAAAATAATATAACAAGATAATTGAATTAAATTTAGTTATTGAGACAATTAATTAAGATCACCTAATAAGTATTAATTTAATACGAAACGTTGTGAAATAATAATTTGTCTTTTATTTCTTTGATCCTAATTCCTCTAAAATATTTATAATTTATTAAAATATATAAATATATAAATTGGATATTTAATATAAGGAAATGGAAAACAATATTAAAAATAATGAAATAAATAATCCTGGAAATACATGTATCACATTTTATTGATCATATACGCTTTCTAATAGTTACATTATTTGACAATGTACCATTGCAACAAATGTAATAGTTATTAATTTAATATAAAATATTAATAAATTCTGTACATTGACAGAATTTTGGAAAGTTTTTTATTGTACACACATTTTCTGTCAATTTACGGTAACACTATTACTGATTTGATTTCGTCGTATTTTTGTTTTTATCTCTTCTTGTAAAATGTTATAAAAATATTAAAATTAACTTCGGCTGCAAAAAAAGTAATTTGATTCATAGTATTTATATAAATATTTAAAAGCATTTTGTGTTAAATTACAAAATAAAGTTGTTTATTTAAAAATTTTTAATGTATAATGATTTTTCGTCAGTATATTTATATCAGTTGATGATTTAAAATTTTGTATTTGCAGAAATACATACAAAAGACTTCCTGCAAACACAAAATTTTAAATTCATTTTAAACAAGTTCACTTCAATTTCCAATCAAATTACTTGCAAGATTGTATATCTAGTGTCGTAATGAGGTATATTACTGACGAGTTAGTGATTTGTTAAAGCAAGGATATTGAGTGTTAACAAACACACGAGTCATAATATTGCGCACGACATATAATAAATTGTATTTTATGTTATATCCTGCTATGAATGCCTGTATAGACGTGGTAAAATGATCCTTTTCGCACTAGTGCGTAAAGTAATGCAACTTTATCAATCCAATAGTTAAATCACTGCCAGTTGCCATATGAGTGACAGAGCAGCAAATTAGGCGCTGTCAATCTACATAGATATCAATTTGGTGTGAAAATCAGCTATTTTATAGGAGGTACGTGTAAAAATTAATATGCATTTCAATTATAATACTGTTATAACTCGTGTGACTGTTAAAACTCGTAATCTCTCAATAGTAACACATTATCACACTTCATCATAAAATAACGCTTTTAAAACTAATATTACATTGATTTTATAGATGTTATTTGCGAATAATTCATTTAATGACCACGCGTGTCTTCTCGACACAAATTCTAAAGTCGGACCGAAGCTAGATATACGTATGCTATACGTCATTACCATAGTTTAAGATGCAATATTTTTGTCTTAAGAAGTGTGGTGGCCATATCAACTGAATCAGGCCCTGTTCTATAGATATGCAGCGACAGAGCACTCAACCATATCATTGACTTAGCGAACTCTATAGCGCGCAGTTCTTTCTTAGTTTCCGTGCGTAGTCGTCAGACAAAATATCTACTGTGTCATTAGTGGAACCAGCGAACTATTTACATACCTTGTATAGATATATTTGCCTATCTAAAACGTTACTCAGAAAGTTATCTGGTCTCGCTAGTAGCCACATAGCAAAGCTCCGCTCATATTGACGTGTGACTTAATTTTTTTTTTTGTAGAACGTGTGTGTAGTCCGTTATTTTTATTTTACTGACTGTGGCGTCGCTAGCGGAGGAATTAAGCTATTTAGTAAGATATTGTAAAGATAAGACTATCGATGTAATTTGTTGTTTCCGCTAGTAACGGCACAGTGCAGCGTCGTTCACTGGACGTCAAACTTTAAGGCAAACATTGAAATAGTGCTTGCTGCTTATGCGCGGAAATCTACATATGTTTCTGCGCATGTATAATGGCTAAGTGCTATAAGAGGTGTAGTATCTTTAGATCGTTCAGATGATCAATTTAGTTTGTCTCTTTCTAGTATCGGTTTCTTCCTTTACGAGTCTCACGTGTAATATTTTTTTTTGCCTGTAATAATTATTATTTTAAATATTTTATGTAAGAAGGTGAATGCATATAAGACAACCATTCATTATGCTAGTTTTACTTCTTAGAAGTTAAATAACATTTTACAAAGAGAAACAAAAAGCACACAGTTATTTTTGATAATGTTCTACAAGCATTTTTTGTTTTGTTATTTTTATTTACATAAGCCTGCAGTTTTAATTTCCTATTCTCCGTTTGATCACAATATATTCAAAGTTTTTTTTGATTAGTTTCATTGTAGATGTTATTCTATGAAATTATAATATATTTATTTATAATATTTACAACAAATTGTCTTAAGGGTGTACACACTTGACCAAAAACGTACATGGGGCAAGCCTAAGTTCCATAAACGCGAGTCAGACAAGCCAAACTCGCGCCCAAATGTAGAGGTAAATAATCTATTTCGGATAATATAATAATATATATGTACGGAGACATTTGAATATTCGGCTTGTCTTCCGCACGTCTTCGGTTTTCTCCATGCATGTTCATGCTCAAATGTACCCTTGAAGATATTTTTCCAACAAATATCTCTTCATCATAATACATCATTATTTCAGATTGTAATAACCCCAGTCTTTCCTAAAATTTACACTAAGTAACAGTATTTTACATTTTGATTACGAGACACAATAATCGGTCATTCTAGTTTTGATTCGTTTACAATTTGTTTAGCTCAAGATACAATAATTATGGCATTTTATCAACAGTATAGAATTTCATTTTATATACCATGCATTTTTTATGAGATCAGATGTTAGTTTCATGATTTTAATAGATCTAGAACAAGCAATGGTTTTTAATGCTTAGTTATTTATAAATCTACAATCCGGAAAGTAGTTACAGAAATTATGAATCAGGATTGTAACCAATTGGCTACAATGTTTGAGCAATGTTTTTATAGTAATTTATAATAATTTCTCAATATTATATTGAAATATAGATTTGAATTTACGATTTTGCAAAAAAATTTTACTAAAAATATCTTTATAAATAACAATAATAATTGATGATCATATTTCCTAACTCTTGTTTTTTATTAGTTTAAAATAGTGAAACACCAGTTATGTCATTGTGACTGATTTTTTAGCGTTTTCTTAAAACAACTTCGAAAAAATATGACGTAATTAATTCAATGTTGTTTTTAAATTAATTTTGAAAAAACCGAAGTTTACGACAAAACAAATTCCAAAATAATAGTAATAATAAAAAAATAATTCAACCAATTTACTTGCTAGTCAATAATTCTTTTTTGGGAGTTATACGAGTATATCTTAAGAAGAAATAAAAAGTATGTAACATTTTAAGAATAATTTCAAAAATAGAATGAAAGATTGTTGAATATTTTTGTACCTAATAAAAAAGTCAGCTTTTTTGTATACAAATGCACGTACTGATATTGAAAATCAGATTTGCAAGGTCGGCTTTGTAGCATATTTTCATAGTCGTGCATAAGTTTTCATTTAAAAAATAAGCTACCTAAGCAGATATGAATGTTAATACTGTAAAAGTAGTTAAAAAAACAAAATTCCGAGATGTTCATTGCAGTTTACAAAATAAACAAGAGTCAATATGTTTGCAAGTTTTATTTTGGAAAAGTGTTTTCTGAATATTGAAATGTTTTAGTTAATTATTCACTAAACAGTTGCTCATTTCTGAATGGTTTTATTGTTTATAGTAAAAATTGAGTCTCTTTTGTTGTTGGTATAAGTAGTATCAAAATAGAATAAAACAAGATATTTGAAAACATTTGAAAAATCTTTAAATTCAAATTAAGAAAATGTTCTCCGAATTTAGTTATGCTTTTGGCATTCGCATTTTTAAAACTTTTCTTATTAAAAACATAAAAATGCAAAGCTGTCTTTATCAATAATGCGTCCATGGACGATAAAGAGAAAAGAACTAACCTTGGCAGATTGCAATACGTGCGTGTGTCAAAAATTGATGATGGTAAGAGTTCGCAAAAGCTTTACGCGTGACGCTGTAGGTATAAGAACCCGAGCTGTGTGCATTGTTACAGCCTTCTGCATAAAGTCAGTCTTCATGACTCTATGAAAGAATCCACGACAACGTTGTATAGTCTACTATTAGTTAATACAAATCGATTATTTTTTTAATTCAATTTATTTTTATTAGCTAAAAAAACAATAATCGGGCGGTTATCCACTCTACGCAGGGTGTTATAGCTTCAGTGTCTCTTCCGTCGGAATAGGAACCCTCAATTTCCTCAATTTTTCGACAAGTACCAATACATGAAGATTCCTTTCCTTTCTCTTTATTTTCTACGTGAATAAATAAATAAACGGATATGCAAGCATTATAAATTATTTTTTTTGTAACTGACCAAAATAAAAAAAAATCTTTGGATAAGCTACCTATTAAACTAATAATATGAAGCTTTATAAAGTGTCAAAAAATCTAATGTAACATTAGACTGTGGCAATAACTATTTTAATTTTTATGAACCGAAACGACATAAAAACTAATGGTATAGGTATGAATACAGACTATAAAATCCGTTATTTTACAAAAATGATTTCCATGACATGTTTGATATTTTAAATATGTATAGAAGGCCAAAAAAATGCCAATCAATAATTTTCGTTTAAATGTAAATATACGTTCTTTGTAGTTAAAATATTAGACCAACCAAATAATCTCGATGATTACTTTTACAGACGATTGTATTTTTTAGTAATCTAATATGCTAGATATAGAGCAAAATGCCAACTCTATAGAGCATAGTATTTTCTAAGAGTCAATAGTTCGACCATGCATGGCGTTAGGAAGTTTATACTAAAAACTCATTTTTTTCTGAATCTCTGGCCATGCGAACTGATTGAAAAAATATTATATAAATAATACCATATCGAAATTATTAAGAAGTAAATGAAATGCTTTTGTCGCCTCGAATAGCAGCTATCTAAAAATAATTATTTCTAGTCAGTAAACTGTTCAAGGAAGAAAAATCCGCGTGTATGTACTTTTTAGCTCATTTTATCTACTTCAACTGCAATATTTTGATATTTAGTCCTATGTGCATCATTTTTTCGTGATAATTGAGTAAACAGCTTCGTAGTTAATTTATTGCATTTTTAAGACTGCAGATCGATATAATGCTTCATAAGCAGAAGGCTTACCTCTACGACTAATAACAAAGAAAATGAGTTTAGGCGATTTATCTTTAGTTGATCAGCTTAAGAATTAGAAATCGCCAAAAACAGATAAAATATACAAATATATCTTTTTTTAAACAAAAAAAAATGTGCTTCGATTCTTAGGATCATTAGTACTACTGCCGTTCAACTTTTCCAAAAAAAAAAACAATATATATTTTTACCGCGACTATAAAACGAAACAGTAGAAAAAACATTGTTTTACCCCTTAATAAGATGGCTACTGCTTTAGATAAATGGAATTTTTTTTGAATTTTTGATTTTACGCCAAAGTTTCTATAAGTTTTTCTTCAAAAGATTGGTGTATAATGACGACACCACAAAAAGTAGCCTCACATATCTAAATTATAGACTTGAGATATATTCAATAGAGGAGATCTTTTACAGAAAATTTTGTTATGATTCGCGCACCTGAAAAAAATGACATTATTTTTTTACTGTTTCGGCCTTCTCTGGTTCCAGAAATAATGAAAATACCATTTTCCACCTAACGTCGTGTTTTTCAAATTTATTTGGATTTAAAAATGCAATTTGCCTGGCTTACTAGCCATAGTAAAACACACGCCAAATTCACAGTTAATTTAAATTTTTTGACACGTTTCTTAATTAAAAAAAATATATATTATAACAATGAAGATTTTTTTACAAATTAAAACAATAAATTCAATAAATAGATAAATTCTTTAAATCGGTAATAGTCGTTAGAATGAGGTTTGTATAAAAGATTGCACTATTTTTATTTTAACATTATATTCACATTTATGTTCTTAAAATTATTTAATTTTACATTTACAATTGCTAATAATAATTAATTTTATTTTTATTATTTGTTTACACTGTTTCTGTATATTTTCTTTCGCTAAATGAAACATAGGCCTATTATTAAGATATGAAAATAATACATTGAAAACAAATTAAAAAAATTTTTTTGCTAAATTTAATAGGAAAAATATTATTTAAAGGCTGTGCTATAAAACATAGTATAATTTCTTATTTTTTTTTTACAAAATGAAACTGCTTAAGAATGGAAGCTTAAAAGAAAATGCTAATAATAAATAATTGATGTTTCTCGATATTTTTCAAACGAGGTGAATATCAAAATTTAATAATAATGGCAATTTACATTGACATTTATTATATTATATTATTTATATTCTACAGACTTCTCTTTTGGTTTCAAAATAAAATATATATCTCGGAAAGATATGTTAAAAAGATTTTGTTTGTAATCGGTTCGACACAATATCGTTATTAATTTGCACACTTATGTGTATTTTGGCCAGACTTATTCGTAATCATTATTCACACTCGTGAATAATCGCGGTGTATCTGAGAGTGGCTTTAGCTAAAGAGTAAATTTAAAGTGGATTCACAGTAACATTTACTTTAAATGAATACTCAATATGAAATTGCAATACTTATAAAATTTTGAGAATACCGAGATAAATTATTTATACGAATCACTATTTGCCACAGTTATACACAATTTAACGTTGCAAGTACCTAATTAAGAATGCAATCACTAGATCGTCAATTAATCTTGTGAAAAAAATTGCGTCACAAATTATAATTTATTCGAGCCATTTCTACCTTTTTACTGGAAAATGCAAAAAGAAAGGTTATGTTTTGAGTTGTTTTATTCTCTCATTTTTTTTCACATGTTTTGGGGTTGGTTACAAACTGTAGTAAAAAATAGGCACATGATGTGCCGGCGCACATTATTAAACCTGTGAGCCGCTAATTGCTCAGTCTCTGGGTCATAACCGCGGTGACATATCAGAGAGGTCGGTTCACTTTGATAGAAAATAACAAAATAGCAGATATCTTTATCATCTTTGTTGATGCATCAGTAAGAGAGGACGTTTTTGGGAGTCACAGGACTAAAAAGGTTAATGAAACATCAAGTTGGATATAACATTGGTATAAACAATTATTAATGATAGATTTGCATTTTCAGTTTTTGAAAGTGCATGAAATGTGAATGCGCAAAATTATTTAAATTGTTTAAGTTGCGTTACATTAATTGTGAATCCATCTTAAAGCTAATTTTTTGTACACTATAGACACATCCCGTATTTAAAGGTTTAAACGTAAAGGAATTGACTGTACCTAAAAGTACAGTCTGTATACAAAGTGAACGTTTACATTTTGGGTTAAACGAACATGAAACGAAGTTCGTTCGCTAACGAAATTAATTTTCGATTTCCTTTCATGTTTTTATTTAGTGCCTCAAGGTATGCATGTGTGCCTTTATATTAAATATATAAAGTATATCAAACATAATTAAACCTGTCAGATAAATATGCCTAACATAGATTTCAGGCGAATTCAATATTTCATTTTAGTTATACGAACGTGTGTGGAGCATGTGTGGAATAAAATTATTCAGGGCTGGCTCTAAAACCGCAGGATTTAGAACCGGTATAACAAGTTTATTGTTTACCAAGTATAAACAATATTTAAAATATTTTTCGCTATTTTACTACAAGTAAAAGTGATACGTTGATCAGTTAAATAAAATCATTGAAACTAATCAAAATTAGTTTCTAACGGAGATTTTTACAAGAAACGAGGTTTGTTTTAAATTTGCCTAGAAAACTCTTCCTTAGTGTAGGTACTTGATTATACATAGTTTTTAATCGGTTCGCATTTTGAAATTGCCAATACAGTACTCGCAAACACTGAACAATACGGCCCTGAGAAATTTATATTAGGTATTATAAAAGTAAGGTACATGCGTACGAAAAATTGAAAGGTACGTTGATCAGCAGGTACGATAAAAGAACTCACTTCAGTTTAAAATCATTTTTAAAAATTTGAAATGTTTGAACGCCTTACAGAAACGTAGATAGGTAAATCAGCCTATTTTACGGCAAAACATTACACGTTATATACATCAAATTAAATCTTATTATTTACAGAAAAAGCGTAAACATCTGTATTTTATAATCGCCAAATAGACTATTGTTATTTTATATACAAATTACTTTTTCGTAAATAACAACTAATTAATTAATTAATTATTAAAATTTAAATAATAAACGAAAATTGAGCTAACCATTCTCAAAACACTTATTACATTTTATAATATTAATAATTTCTATGTAACAGATCACACATTTGCTTACAGATTGTACAGTTTATTATTTTCAGTATGAAAAAAATATCTATTTTTTAATTTTTTTATTCACAATATTGGTTAATATAGTTTTAAAGTCACTCTGAGTTTTAATAGAAATTTTTAAATGTCTGCGACCTATTTTTTTATAGATTTTATTCCATTTCATTTTAACAGTCACCGTCTTTAATCAAATAAATATCCAATAATGACTTTATTTCTTTTTTGTCCTTGGTAATTGAAAATAAAATATTAAGTGTTTTACTTATAAATAAAGTCCTTTTTCCCGAAAAATCATTTTTTTAATATCCAATAATATTGATCTGCGTTCTTGCAATTTTATATATCACGGAACCTTTGTTCATGTACTTAATTTTAATATTTTATTTGACAATATTTCCTCAAATAAAAAATAAACAGAAAATAATTTAATTTGATAAAATATTTTCATATAAACTACATAGCGAGAGAATTCTTAATGTGTTCTATGTAAATTATAAATTTGTAATTTAATGCATTTTTTACGAATTTGGGTAATCGATTGCATCTTTGTCATATTGATCTTTGTTTTCTTCTTTTTTAATTAAAACTTGATTTTTTGTATTCATCTCATAAATTATAAATACGAGATGAATTTTGATTTTTAATTAAAAAGAGCTCAAAATGTCCAGATTTGTACTAGTACTACTAAACATAATCTGTGACTTGAATTATTCGGTACTTACTCAAAGAGACAAAAATTATATAGAAAATACTGTACTATAAACGTCGATAATTAATTCAATTTTTTATTTATATAAACAAATTATTAATTATATTGATCTCACCAATGGTACAGAACATTTTCGGCATAGTGTGTTTTGTATATTTATAATAAAAAATAGTGTCTAACTGCAGAGGCCGTTCCAAGGGTTTCCACTTCGTTCTAAAGTCTAAATGATTATATTAATAACGAGAAAAAAAATTTAAAACGGAGTTAACATTCCGAGTTGAATAATTTGTTTTAAAGATCAGTAAACAGACAAATAGACCGTGATAGGTTTATTGCAAATCTGAATAAAATATATTTTTTTGAAATTTAATCAATGGCTGTGATTAAAAATTTTATAAATTCGTACATAATTACAACAAAATAGTTTTATCATAAAAATTGGTCATGTACACAGATGGTTCCGTACTCGATGCTATTATGGTTTTGAAGCACATCTCAAAAATCACTGAACCGATTTTGGTGCAACTTGCTGGCTGTTAGTTGTAATTATGAAGACATATCTATTAAAGTTCATGTTTCTACGTAACATAGTTTCCAGGGGCGACCATCTTCCACTTTGCGGAGCTTTCACGTCGTCATTTTGCATTACAAAAAATTAATGTTTCTACTCTAGGTACTAGATAAGACTTATTCATAAATAATCTCTAAGGTTGTCTTCAAAGCAATCTCTTTTCGAATTTCGACGTACGGATTTCCCCAAAAGGTATATATTTAAAAATAACATTTAACTGAGTATGTACTATCAACATAGGTGGGCATTAAATCGTTAATCCGTTAATCGTTAATTAACGAAGTTAACAAAGTGCTTAACGATTTAACTGTTCAGTTAACTTTAAAAAATGTTAACGGACACATTAACTTCCGTTAACTTGCCATAAGTCCGTTCAATCGTTAATTAAGTACCTACAATTCGGTCACTCAAAGTAAAGAAAAGTCTAAAAGTCACAAATCTTTAAGAACTAAAGCTCAAAGTCTCGTCAAAATGTGGCTAGACATGAAGTCAAAAGACTCTTTTAACGATGCGGCATTCCTCGGAGAACAGATAATAATAAATCTGTTTATTAAATATAGTACCGCTATACCGTCAAGTGCTGCAGTCGAACGCCTTTTTTCTACGGGAAAAGACATTTTAACGCCTAAAAGAGCCTCACTTTCCGACGAAAACTTCAATATATTGTTGTTTATGAAGGGGAATATGCACCTTATGTCAGACTAGCAGTATTTTGAGTTGAACATTTATTATTAAAAACTCTAATGATACACCCTTCTTTTACTAATATTTCATGACCTGCCTAAACTTCCATAGCCCGTATTAACATTAAATATAAAATATAATTTCTATCGCGAGTTAACGATTTACGATTCGTTAATCGTTAATCGTTAACCTGCAAGATTAACGGCTTAACGATTAACGAAGTTAACTTTTTTAGTAACGGATTAACGATTAACGAAGTTAAGTATTTGATTAACGGTGCCCAGCTATGACTATCAACTTGTAAAATATATGCCAATTTTATTATTGTAGCACTTGAACCAGAAGATTATGGCAGACGTATAGACAGACACAGAGTGGCGGATAGTGAAAATAGGGTCCTACCCTCTGGGTACAAAATCCTAAAAAGCCAGTTTTTTCATGTAAATTAATATACGAGTATATTTCAGCTGGTACATGCTTCATGTTTTTAACATTTAAATTATATTTTTATAATATTGTATGAGTTTAGAAGAAGTTATGATGTAAAATTTTTATGTAATATTCTTTTTAATTTACACTTTTCTTTTCAACTACGTAAGTGGGATATTTTTTTTTATTATAATTTTCGTCTAAGAAACTCACGACGATATTTTACATGCACAAATGTTTGTGCAAGAAGAAAAAGCAGCCGTTCCGTGAGATGAATACTTTTTTATATTTTATTTTTAAGAGCTGTTTTATGTTGAATTATGTTACAAGTTAACCCCTTGAATGATTTGTGTGAAAAAAGAAAGTTGAACATATTTCATTAAAATATTGTGCACCCAAAGTTTTGCTTCACAAACGTAAAAAATATATATAAAGGCAACGTAATATAAGATGTTTCTTCTTCTTGATTTAATGTTTGGATTTCATTAAAATTGATGTCTCTATAATGTAATTGATAACTACAACATTAGATACATGATATTGATTGTAAATGCATTTCCTGTTTAAAGACAGTCGGCATAATATATGTTTATAATATAACATTTCCTTTCAGGATCAAGCAAACTTAGTTAACTGTGCTGCATCGTTGGTTGTAGCTGCAACAACTTAATTAAAAAGACTATATTACTAATAAAAATGCGTATTACAGACCGCGCACATTTGTTAAGCATTGAATAGGTCGATGTCGCACACTAGAAGCAGCACGTATCAGTAGAGACCAGCAAATTTTAGTCGAGGTTTAGTGATGTGCGGTAAACATTTTGCAGTTTTCAAATAGTTTTATCAATTCAAATTCATTAATGAAAACGACACAATACTAGTACACTAGATCGATTCAGCACGAGCAGATAGAAATTGCAGGTCGTTGCAAAAAAAAGTAATAGTGCGACCAACCGCCGAAAACGACCCACGACATTTAGGTTGCAAGACAAAAGCTGCGCCCTGTTGCCAGCTAAGCTTATGTTTTTATAGCATATGTTATACACGTATATATACCTGTGTTTAGATCGGTTGACTTCTGTTAAAGAGCTCTGTGTACATTGTGATCAAAGAGAAAGACATTGTAGAATATAGACGCTAAAAAGCTGAGGTCTTCAGGTTAGGTTGTAAAAATCGGCTGTTGAATTGTATTCAAAATGCGTTATTTATAAAAAAAATTGTAAAATTTTCGAAAGTGAATTGTGACTCAAATTAGTACTGTTTTCCACTTGTAGAGTTGGAATAGTAAAATTGAAAAAAATATATAAATGGAATATGAATTAATTGAAAAAATAAAAAAAAATGTCACTCACCGTCGAGTTCGAACCCAAACCTTATACGTTAAGAGGTGCTTGCTAGACAGGTGTGACACGATTATATTATTTACTCCGTAAGGAAAGTTATTCTACATTTAAAATTGTGATGTAATCTGAAATACAATTAATTAATGGGGTTTACTACAATGTAATTCAAGATTTCGTAGACGGGCCCCAAAATCTGAATTATATAATATGATATTAATTAATATTAGCCACAGCAATGTTTGTACCTATGTCACTATTGTCAAACGGAAATCATTATTATAAAATTTTAAGTATTTTTTAAAATATATACCTAAACATGACATAAGGTTCCATTATATCATTCTTGTTGTTAATGAACAGTTACTATATACCAAAATTTAGTTTTTGAATTTGAAAAATTAAATTAGTGGTAAAAAATGTAAAGTGAATTGACATTACTAAATTAATAGCTGAGAATATTTGAATAAAAAAAAAAGAAAAAAAAGAAAAAGAAAATTTGAATGTTAAAAAACATGAACTTTTTAACCATAATTGCACAACTACTTTTTAATAAATTGATAAAAACGACCGTATTTACGTTCATTTAAAAAATAAAGGAAAACGAAAAGAAACATTTCAAAAACTAAATAAAGCACGAGATATCACTTTGTCAAAAAAATTCATAATTTCATGAGCATTTTTTATGATATCTTCAACTTTTGAGGTTCATTATTTCATGTACCTTTAAAAGAATGTTTTTTTCAATTTGATTCTGTTTTTTAGTCATGAAACTTTCCAATTAAAGTTTCAAATTTTTTTGTGAAATTTTTCAGTGGAAGTTTTTTATTTGTTGTTTTTTTTTAACTTTCGATACTACTACTTTAAAGTTTGCTTATGACAAATGTACTCTCACTATGAGCGCTTTTCACATGGTACTGAGTTTATCTGCCACTGATAAGCGATTATCCTGGTAATATTAATCTTGCGTAGTTTATTTCAAGATATTTGGTTGCAATCCAAGAAAATTCAATAATGAAATAAAATAGGCATTCCGAAATAAACATAAATTGACACTGATTAATTATTTTTAGATAGAATATTGTCCCACGTAAATATCTGAAAATAAACCGTACAATTTGTTTGTACATATCTCCTTAATAAATAGTATTATCGTCCAGCTAATTAATGTCGGTTTATTTATTTGAAACGGTTTGTCACGAAGTATTTTATAATTGTCAATAGACTGACATGAAATCACGTTTGTCAGTCAGAATTTTTTGAGCTACTAATTTAGAAAGAGTTTTTTTCACACACAAATATTTTATTTTCATTCATTCACAATTCAAAATCGATAAATAACATTCATTCAGTTATAAATGAAATTAATAAATAAATATTCACTTTTATTTTTAAATACACACTATATTTTAAATAACAACTTCCCTCTACATATTTATTGAAACATATGTTTTTTCAAAGGATACAAAGAGGGATATATTTTTTAATGACTTTTATTTTCAATTAACTGATCGTAGTACAAGCGGCGAATAGAATGTCTCAGACATTCACGTGGTTGACGAGAATGTTCCGTGGTGTCCCAGAGGTCCCAGAGCACCTATAAGACCCACCTGCTACCGTTGAAGCACCCAAGTGAATCCAACTACGAACATGGGAAACATTAAAACGTAGGGACTCTTCCAACGAGATGCTCTACCTGTAACAATGGTAAATAGATTAGAACTGATTTTATATTATCTCTTTTCTGTTTTCTCTTATAGATTCAAGTAACTCTCATGAGCACACCATTTTGCTTACTTTATAAGAAAAAATAAAAATTTGGCTGAAATTTATGAGTGGCTTATGTAAAAAGTTTGCTTATCCTTACTTTAATTTAAAAAATATATATGTTAGTGTTAACTGAAACAACTGTTATTTTTAAAAATTATATATTTATATTTTTAAAAATTAAATTGTCGTTTCAAATATGTTCAGGATCTAAAAATTAAATGTCAACAAAAGAAAAATATTCAGTCTTATTTATTAATTTTTTAACACTTTCTTATTTAGCAATTGTGGATAATCTTTTTAACAATTGAAGATTTAGCTCTATTTTGTGCTATGTTAAAACAAGTTTCAAAACAACTTGTTGATTTTCCACTGGACATGTGGGTTATGAATAGTTCATTTTTGATACGTTTGAAAGATATTGTATTGAATTGTATTTCATCCGTGAACTATTATGTAATGTATATTTTTAAATTTTTATATTAAATTAAAGAATCAAGGATTTTTGTGGCAGTGAAAAGTTTATTTCAAACTAAGTAAATATATTGCAATAAAGACTGCTGCGTGTCTCAACGACCATACAGCGCTTCTTGCACTATCCTCTACAAAATAGCTGCTTTTCATATCTATATAGCAGCTATAAAAAACCCCTGTTCGCACTAGTATGTAAAGAAAAATAAAATTATATCGATTTTACTAATCTAATAGTAATATTTCTGTCAGTTGCCATTTAAATGCACATAAGGAACAGAGACAAGCATAGACGTTGCCATTGTAAACAGTCCACATTAATTCCAATATGGTCAAAACTAAACTGTCAATAATGTTACCAATATACTTATTATGATGTGAAAATCAACTATTTTATGGGAGGTACGTGCAAAGAATGTATGTATCTGGATTATACTTCTTTTAAGTCTTGTGTGACAGTTAAAACTCGCTAATCGCCCTTTTCTTAATATGTCATAGTGTTACAGGACACAGTGGTATATAAAATAAGCATTACAATGTAGATACATAAACGACTTCTATTGATTAATTATTCATTTTTTCGATGTAACTTGATTGCTCGAAATAAAAAAGTAGTATAAAAGATAATTTATGTTGAAAAAAAACCTTTTCAAATATTATTGTCGTTATATTTTCAAAGGTAAAATTTCTCGTAAGAACAAAGTTAATTTTTCAATCGAGAAAATAAAAACAATGTGCCTAGTAGAGTAGGACGTAGGCAGATGATATAAAATGAGTAATATGAGGAGATGATGTAATATTTATACTCGTTTTAATATTAATACTTTATTCGGGAATGAGCGTACCTTATGTACACACACGATCTGTGTAAACGAATGCGAGTGTCTACACAAAAATTGCGTAAAAAGAAGATAAACAGCAAAGAATGAGAAAAGAGAATGTGTCTATGTACAGGGTGTTTAGAAAAATATCTCAACACAGGGTTAAAGATGGGAAAAACGGGTCTTTTTAGTGATCTGCATCTTTGCATCTGGATCCCGTATGTGAGCCGGCTCACTGAACCGGTTCAAAACGAGCCGAGTTCTGAATATGTTACTGCAGTCTGCCACTGAGTTACCTAGTTCAGTCAATCATATTGTAGCAAGCTTTGTTACAATAACCCTCTCTCTCTATAATGTAATATTTTCTAAATTGTTGTTCCTTAGCTACAAGGATAATTGAAGGTTGTTATTATTAACATTATAAAAAATTTAATCTTATGATTACATTAGAGAAAACATTTCATTACGAATTATATATAATTCAATTTTGTGGTTTTCTTTTATTTTCTGTAAGTGCTTATTTGAGTTCTTATAATATCACGACCTGTATAGAATCAAGAATGCATAGCCAAACATGTGATGCATGAGTCATTTGAGCTGACAGATGCATCAAAGCAAGAACTGATACGTAAGTGTAAAACGTGCTTCTGTGTGTTAAGTGTTTCACTGAGTTATGCGGATCCGTTGATCCGTCGCCTCAAAAAAAAGTGAGTCGGCTCTCACGAATCTTCTGTCGGAGTCGGCTCTTTGAACCGGTTCAGATCTGAGTTACCCAACTCTAATGTACAGGGTGTTTAGAAAAATATCTCAACACAGGGTTTAGTAGACGACTGCAAACATCTATAGATCATTTCATAAGTTATAGGCAGTAACTAAATACAGTTATATCTCAGGATATAATTTAAACGGCACGGTTTTAATGCATGGGGCGGATTTGCTTTACATCATGCATGTCAAACTCGCGGTCCATTACGCTTATCTTTTTCATGAAGATTTAACGCAGTTTTCTACCTGTAACGTGATTCAATCAAGTATATAGGTACAACAACATCGTATCAAAAATAAGTGGACAAAACTTTAAGGCTTAGAACTGAATTTTAAAAGATGTTTATAGATTTTAAATTCTTAGGAGACAAGATTTCTTTATTATTTTCAATTTTCTAGATAAATATTGAATCAGTACATAATTATATGCAAATGAAGATAATCGATATCCAGTACGATACCATTTTGAAGAAAAAATTCAGTGAAGTTTTAGTGTGCGTATTGCAAATATTTGCATCCAGGTTTGAAAACACTCGAAAACTCGAATATGAAAGTATTTCTATGTTCGGAAGTATCTCCGGTGTAAGATCTAGAATTACTGAAATTCATCTTGAGACAATTTCGACAATAATTACCGTGAAGAAGATCTCTCCAGAAGTAGGAAAGATGGTAAAAAAGAAAAGATTCCTGGTGTCGGAAAAACTGTTAACAATATTATTTTTTATACTCTGTTTTTCCAATTAAGCGTACATTTCTGTAAAAAAAATAGTTTTCAGTTTTAGCGACTCCGATAAACTTAGACTTGTTCATTCCATGCCAGCTTTGAGTTTAACAGGTTTGATTTGCATTGTTTAATTACTTCGTTACTCCATTCAATGAACCGTACTATAATAATGACTTATTCTCAGTTATGTTTCAGTATCTAAAGCCCGCCACAGATTCTACCGTTCATAATATGTCAGTCGATTGAACCGTTATTTTGTCAACAATGTGTATAGTACGTTCACAAGGATGCGCAAATTTGTGTTAATTAATAATATATATAAATATATAATCTATTCTATAGATGCTTTAATTTACTAATTTCACCACGCTAGTCCATGACTTTAGCAACTACGCTACTGTATAGTAAAAAAACTATATTTAAAATGATGACAATGCTACTGTTTTCAATAAGAAAATCGAGAAGACAAGAAATAAATAAGAAGCATGATATTAACATATTTCTATTACAAAAAATATAAACCATTCTCGGTGATAAATTGTTTGCTAGGCGACTTACATTTTTCTGGTAAAAAATATTTCAAAAATATAAAATATTATCTTTCAACATTATAATATGTAATAGCTAACAGCAAAGCTTTTGAAATATATTTGATTGTGTCATCCATTGGTAGCCTCATTTATCGAGCAACAGTGATTAACGATACCGGAGACTTAAATTTAAATCTGCCAATTAGATAATGGTTTAATTCATTTCACCACTACACAGTGAAACGAATTCATTTACAAAATAACAATTTAAAGAAACTGCAGAAGTTCTATTTCCGTGATTAAACTTTACTTAATATTTTACAAATTTTCAAATCTTAGTTTACGTATTTTCCAAATATCTCACATCACTACAAAGTCATTGTGTAATGTATAGTTAAACTCGTTTTCACTTCAGTTTTGATAGGTCCAGTTAAAATGTACCTTAGCTGTTGATATATCTATCTAACTCAGAGCTCCCTAAAACAAGATTGTAAGTACATCCGAGAAGCCACGTGAAAGCATGTCTGATGTAACTGGGCAAAGCTATACAGCTCGTCCGGTAGCGACCGAACTGTATAAACGCCATCCGGTAAACAAATATCGTATAGTTATGTACTGCATTATCTGAAACGCAAGAATATACATGGGAAAAGTTTTATAGCTGTATAAACGCAGTTATATATTGTTTATGCTACACACTACAGAAGTGAATCTTATGTAAAATCTAAATGTTATAAAATGGCGTTCACACGTCAAAAAATTAATAAAATAAATTACTTTTAATTTATATTAATGGGGATTCGCGACAATTTTGCAAATCTCAGAGGCCCGCAGGTGAAAAAGTTTGATAAACGCTAGTATAACCTGATAAACCAAGCAATGTTTGTCGATGCGGTGTTGTTGAGGGTATCTATGAAGCTATTACAAACGTTAAAACGTATTTTTTATGTAAGTAGAAGACACAATCTTATACGCAGTAATGACTTTTAATATCATAAGATATAATAGTATACAGTATACTGTTTACGTAACAAAATTTGATCACGAATTTGAGCCAATGAAGTGGTCACAAGCAAAGTTACTACTGTGCGACGGTAGGGAGAAAATAAATGACGTAATATAAGGACCCCTTGGACCCTTGGACGCAGAGGATTTATGACCGCACATTATAGTTAACTGTGAGCCCCATTACAACTTACATTTTATATATGTATCAGCTATGTATTAGTGATGACGACAAGTAAACGAGTACTGGCTTTTTCTACTCGTTAAATTTGAGCACCAATTTCAAGCATTGCGCTAGTATAAATTAATAATAGAGGTTCAACATGGGTGATAGTTTTAATGGTCGTAGCAAGAGACTTCATCAAATCTGCAAAATAGTTATTGCATTTACACAATGCATCTGTGAAAGTTTTTATTAAAACAAGGTCATCGAAATTAACACCGGGAATCAAGTATTACTTTTTATAAAATTCAAATAACATGACTTATTTATTTTTATTTATTCAACTGAAACTTTGCACACTTATCAAGGACCGATGACAATACAATAATTTAATAAGTTTGTCCTATCATCCTGGCCAGGACCTTCAGAATAAGAAAACTTACCTACTTCAAAACGTCAGATTCAACTGAAAGATCGACGACGGTACAATAATTTAATAAGTTTGTCGCATTATCCTGACCAGGACCTACAGGATAAAATAGCTTACATAATATTTCAAAATGTCAGATTAAACTGAAACTTTGCACATTTATCAAGGCCCGACTAAATACAATAATTTAATAAGTTTGTTCCATTATACTGACCAGTACCTACCTTCAAGATAAAAAAAACTTGAAAAATTACAGCAAATAAGCTAACACGCTGTACAGTGAGGTACGTTGAGTTGCCTACCTCATAGTTAAATGCGATTTGATTTTTAGTCTTATAATTATAATTAGAGTTTATAAAACTAAAACAACATGCTTATATCAACTAAAAAATTCAAAATAATTTGACCACAAAATTAGCTTTACTGTAAAAAGCGTGGAGTGCAATCTACTTAAATTTTCATGATAGCTCTACGTTTACAATTAGCTAGTAAACGAAAAATGTATTACCGATAAGCACTCCACGCTTTTTTACAGTGAAGCTAATTTTGTTGTCAAATTATTTTGCATTTTTTAGTTCATAAAAGCGTGTTGTTTTAGTTTTTTAAACTCTAATTTTATTTGTATATTATTTCCTGCAACGCATTATAATGCGAATTTATTATTGAGTATTCAAAGTTTATGGTTACCGTAGGCAATAATAAAAATGCCTATCAATACCCAGTTTATCTTTTTCCATAATGCATACAAATATACTACCCTGAAGAAAGATTCCTTGAATTTATTTTTATTTTTCGACAATCTGGGTAATAACAGGTCTTAGTTTTAAACGGGTGTCGTCATCGTACCCTGTCTAGGATATAACTAGGGTACCTACTACCTATATAGCTAATCTATATAAGACGCGTACAGGCATAATGCGGAATCAGCCCGGCATTTGAGACCGTGCCCCCGAAAACTTACAATGCACTCATTCAAATAGATCGATCGAAATGTAATAAAACAGCACTTTTTATTATTTCCAAATCTATTTTGTTTGTTATGTAGTCTGATCGGCCGGAAATGTTCTTGACGTAGCAGATTTTATATTATTTATCTGCTATTTCGCCGGATTTACTATCCTACCGATAAAATTTTACAAATTTGTATTCGTGTGTAGTATTTTTTAGTGTATTTGTCTATAAAAAAATACTCATACGTATGAACATAACATTATTAGAGTCAGTCGAATTGCTGAATTAAAGGAAAGTTACTATTCAAGACGAATAGGTACGTATTAAAGAAAGATTATAGTCCAATAATTATCTACGGCTGTTTCTAAAACTTAATTATTAATAGGAGAAATAGAGAAATATCTGCTTGAAGGAATCCATAAAAAAAGAATATTAGATCCATGATGACAATAATAAGAAATATTCGTAAGTATGTGGATAGAAAATATGACATAATATTATGTTATAATTTATTTTTGTACAACGTCTTATTTATATATTTAAACTTTTTCAAATACTTCAAAATAACAACAAAAAATATTAACATTAATTACTAACTAGAGCAATTAACATTAAATGACAATTATTATAAAGTAGGTAGGTAGGAAACAATAATACGTTGACTTTATAATTAACAATAAGCAATACATATCGTCGTTTAAAATTCGAACGTTATAAAATATTCAAAATAAAATTGTACTGAGTAGTTAAATTTTGAGTGTCTGTTCTCCAATTGACTGAATTATTCTTTTTTAATGAAATACACTTCACTGACGTGTTTCTTCCAGTTAGACTCTATGTCGAATACTGTGATTTTATCAAATTGAAATTTATGTCTAGTGTTGAAAAGATGAAACGATAACGTCATCATTCTAATTCTATCGATATTTAATGTTATATCTAAAGTTTCATAAAAACTTTTTATTTCGACTCTTAACAAGGCTCTCTCACTGAGGGTCTTTCAATTAACACAACACACTAAATAATGATCAATGATCATGTAATGACCAATAAATATACTTTATGGAGTTTAAATACAGCCGACAGGAACAAACCAATTATACAACCTGAAGTTAAATTATGAAAACTGATGTTATACTAATTTTAATGACGCTTTATTATAACTAAATTACTCAGTTTGAATTAAAAATGTTACGTTCTTTTAATTGTCTTTCAAATAGACTGTTGAAAATTCAGGAATGTAAAAGAATGCACAGAAACAAGTGTTTTTATTGAGGCATAATAGAATATTTAAAGAAAATATTTAGCAGGTCGCGTTTTTCCAACAATTTGATCATAAAATGACGTCAGCATCTGTAATCACCACACGAGAAAAATGAAGTTTGGACCAAATTCTGTTCGCAAACTGGTCTCTGTTTGTTCTCAAAGCGAACCCTTTGATGCACCGTCTTTAGAGCGAACCCAGCCAAACTTGTAAAGACGCGATTAGATCAAGTTCGCGAGCGTTTGCGATTAGAATACGAGCTTGGTGTAAGCCAACAGGTTTCAAACTTATTACAAGCTCGGCCGAGTTCACTCTAAAGACGGCATATTAAAAGGTTCGCCTTAAACACAAGTAAAGATCAGTTCGCGATTTGGTCTAAATATCATTTGGTTGTTGTGCGGTGTTTGTGACGAGATATTTTCTATTATTTAGATAAATTTACATTTTTTATTGAAACATGGGTTGGTCAAATTATCAATTCAATTGAAGAATATAGGATCCATCCAAATTTGTGGAGCCCAAAACATTTAGATTACAAATACTCGTAATATAAGAAGTTGTCAAAACATCTTCTTCGCTTGGTGGCATGTTTTATATTATGAAACGCTAATCTTTGATGAATTTTTGACAAACTCTCGAAAATATGTGATTTTTTTGTCTAAACGTTATGTCAGACCACAGCTCGCGAACAGTTCACGAACCTCTATTTTGGTGTAAGCGCGGCTTTAGTTCTTGATTTGTTCGCTAACACCCGTTTATACCAAGCTCGCATTCTGTTAGCGAGCTTGTTTTAATCGCGGCTTAATAATACATGAAGTCTTAATGTTTAATGTTGAAAATAAGCATTGAAAATGTAAAAATATTTCAATGATATCAATACTTTGTTATAATTTTTTTATCGGAACTATGTACGTTATAATGATATAAATCAGTTTTGTTTAGTTTTTTTTTTGTTATGTACTAAAACTAATAGTAAATAATGAAAAAGTTTTTATTATACAAAAGTACAAAACTTTAGGATATCAATATTATATTATTTGAAAAGCTTTCTGCGATCTATGCCGATTCACTAAAAGCAATATATTATTGTGTTTATAAATAAATACGTCAGATATATACCTACTTTAATTTCACAAATTTATTTTTATGTTCTGTAATGTTGAGTTGATATCAGAACTCAAAAAAATATACCGAGATTTTAATTGTATAGTTTTATTATATTATCAGTAGCGTTCATTAATGAATCAAAAAGTCATGTAAATTCGCTGTTTAACTTGATCTTTTCATAAGCTCTAGTATAGACCTCTGTCATAGACTTTTGGACATATTCTTAACGTAAGTAATCAGAGATAACTTATGACTTAACGTAATCTTCATGCTGTATTTAAATGTAGATTATAATTTGGTGTACTTTGGATACTGCGAAAAATTACCTATAATTAAAGTATTATGTTAGTTCCTTCCCAGCAGGTGTAACTTGTAAAGCAAAGAAGGTTGGAACAGAATTAATGTGTTGGCATGAGTAAAAGCAATTCATTTATTTGAAATATTTTGAAGCGTAACGTTATTCGACATACTTAAAGTAAATTCCAGAGCTTTGAGAAGGTGTCTGTACCTACAGCAAGATGCTAATGTCGGATATGAAAATAATCCTCGTACATGGGCGGGCAGGTTCTCTACATTTTACGCTTTCTACTCATTCCCCGATGTCGTCTTCAATGTTACCTCTTAGTATGAAACATTCACTTTGTACTACATAAATGGAAACATAATATGATCTGTATTTTTCGTCACATTATTCCACAGATTTGTCAGATTTGGTATATTAAAATTGTTACATCGAACTTCTTCGGTAAAAAAAAATATAATTTTTGAAGAAGCCTTGTGGGATAGTTCCTCACTTTCTTCGATTTAGAGTAAGACTAAGATGCATTTTATTAGTCAAAATGGCAACGTATGGGACTCGAAAATTGATACAATATCGTTTCTTCACGTCAATATATGATCTATAAATATAACATTTTGTAGACACAGTCTTCGCAATTGCAATATACTATTTTACTATGTTAACTTTTAAAAAAATTGTACTACCAGTGATTTTACACTAATTAACATATATACATAAAATACAACCGGTGTCGGCATGCGCGATTTTTGAGAGTTATTTAAACAATTACTGTAAATAATAACATGATCATGTTAACAATAATCCGGTAGTTGGAATTATTCTATTGCTATCAATTAATTTTTTTTTATATATTTATGTATCTTTTTCTAAGACTCGAAAACAACATTTAAATAATTAATTGTACACAGTATTTATTATCAGAAAAATATGAGTACACTGTACAAGTTGTAGAGAAATCCTTGAAATATGAAACCAAATACTAAAATACCTAAATCCATTAGGCCACGAGTTGTGAACGACTGGCTGTCTCTGTGGTGTAGGTGTATATTTCGTGGTCATGTTAGTCGACGACGAACTACGAGAAGCCAATTAAACGAACATGGAGATACCGGACTGAACAACAACAATAAGCTAAGCAAAGCACACGCGCCTGCTTCCAGCACACTCCGACTTTCCCATTATTATATTTAGGGTCACAAGATAAAGTGGTTCATGTCGACCTAGTTTAGGGTACATATGAGTACTACTTTTTGTATCGAAAATATGGGGGCATCAAGAAGGGGGAAATCCTAATTTTAAGTTAGAGAACCATTAAATCTATCCATTCATTTCCTAGAAAGTCCACCAAAAACGATGGGGATATTTTAGAATATCCGAACAAGTAGCAATGCCGTGTATATATATATGGTGGGGTCTAGGGATCGGACTAAAATTTCTCGAGATTTCACAGCCTCATAAATATTTTGGCACCATTTTTGGAAACGTTTATATATATATATAAATTACTGTCTTTTATCTTTAGCATAACACGGATAGCTCAGAAAAATATATAAATGAATCATGAACATTGAGAATTAGGTGTAGACTGAACGAAAATTATCAGGTTTTAACAATTCTAGCTTGATCAATTGTTATAAACAATTTATTTGACACTATATTTCAAATTACTGAAAAAATATGAAATTGGTATATAGTACAAGCTAGGCTAGTTCTGTCGCAGGGTCGTAGAGTTCTTTTTAGTTTTGTCAAAATATCATTTATTTTTAAAAATATCAAGCTTAATAACCTTTTCTGTATATCACGTAGGCTTTAAAGATATTTTGTTAAGTGCTTTATTTTCGTATCACAACAGCTGGTCATGTTATGTTATTAAAAATAAGATCCTATATCATTCCTGGGTTGTTTTTTTTTTCAAAACAGAAATTTAAAAATAAAGTTGTTTTTTTGTTTTAGTAAATATAATGATGTGTGCTAGTTACGTGAAGACGTCTTTAGAGCGAATGAGAGAAAAGATCTTAGTTAAATAAAGATAGATAATGGGGTAGATTTTAATGAAATGATAACGCCGTGGTTTGCAGTCAACAGAATGTGTGTGCGTCTCGGATTATTGTTTTTGATGCACACGAAATTGCTCTTATTATTATTATTGTTATAGCGACATTATAATATCTTCTATATTACAATGTTGGGTTCCGTAATTTTATTTAGGGTCGAGATATTTACCTTCTGGTAATTTCTTAATTGTTATAGACATATTACAGCGTGTATACATTTTCAAATATTTCTTATATTAGGACATCGATAGCGTTGTAATTTGGTATCTTCGCAATTTTTGATATACTACAGGTTGTTGAATTGGTAATGTGTAAACCGCGATTTTACATGGAAAATCATACATTTCCCGCTTTACTAATTTTAACCATAACAACTCCACAAGTCAAGGATAGTACACTGGTACCTCGACATACGAGTTTTATTCGTTCCGTATGTCAATTTGCTCGTATCTCAAAGCAAATTTCCCCATAAAATGCAATTAATATATAATACGGTGGAGGGACGGGTCAAGTATGGTGGAGGTGCGAGAAATGTCAATACATAATGGAAACGTAAAAATGAAAATAAAGCAAAATTTAAGTCCAAATTAAGGGCTATTTTAGGGCTCTCAAAAGACATATCGAATATATCCCTAGATTAGATATTAGATTAGTTTAACATGGGGTGAAGGGGCACTAAGTGCTTCACAAGCTGTGACCTAAAAGTTCTTTTGCGAATCTCCTCATAATTTTAATCCCAATTGGGTAGAAAGCTTTTGAAAAACTTTACTACCTTGTTGGGGGCTGTTCTCCACACTTAATTAGGTTCAAAACCTGTCATAAATAAAAGAGAAGAAGTTTTATATAGATTTAAACAGATTTATGCATAAAACAAACTATAAATTCGATTTTATCTAACAAATCGCAAGTTTGCTTCTGTTGTGTTTGTCTACTGTACAGTGTGTTATGGAAATTGAAAGATTCGTAATTAAGGTAGTATTTAAACACATTTTAATTTAAAAATGACAATTATAACAAAATTAATTTCAAAACTTATTTAAAATGAACTTGTATTAGCGCTTTCGACATACAATCATTACCATAGATTATATAATTTTTATAAAAAATTTTAGTACTTAACTGTTTTGTTTTTATATAAACAATTATAATTTATTTTATATTTTAATAAATTGAAAAGGACCAAAATTTGGTCGAAACGTTTTGTAAATAAAAAAATGTTTTGAACAGTAATCGCAAGTGGTTTCGTTTTATTTATTATTAGATAGAGTTTATTACTCAGTTAATCAACAGTGAATTAGTTAAGTCAAATTTCGTTCACCTGTTTGCTATGTATTAAATTATAATTAATTTCTCGGCATTAATCCAGAATTTTGAACACTATTTAAAAAAAAATTCAGACCGTAGGTAGTTCTTACTGTAAAATATTTTAAAAATTTTCATTGATTGTGTAAATGAGGGTTCAAAAATTACGCAGATATGAATTATGGAAGCAATCTGATATACAGTTATTATTTTTTATGCTAGTGACTTTCACCAAAGCATCAATTATTAGGAAAAAGTAATTCAAGTGAAAAACTAACAAAGTAGACCCATAGTATTTTCAATGTTACCAGTTTCTTTTTCATTGTTTGAAAGTTTTTATTTGTTGGCACATTTTTACCAATTTTTTTAAATATTATTTCTTTCTTAAATTGAGTTAATTAAATTATAATAATTTAAGCTCAAGTATACAGTGCTTTTCAGAGTTAAGCGCCAAGATGTATTATATGAATTTTGCGCCTTGTATTTCTTAAATTATTTGTATATTCTAAAATGTTTTAAATTAAACTGGAATGGAAGTAATACTAAATGTGTGTTTTTTTTATTAAAATATTAAAAGCAGATTAGCGGGTTTGTAAATATTTTTCTGTAGTAAATCGAGTTGAAGTTAATACAGAGAGTTTTTAACATACCTATGCATGTATATCACATAATATATTATTATTACATACAACCAGGACATCGAATTGTTCGTATAGATATAATACACAAACAAAGCTTTGTTACTGAATCTCAGAACAACAAACCGAACTCGGGTCAGTGTTATCTGCGCATCCACAAGCTCACTTACTTAGGGGAAAACTGCCGCTTATGAAAATTGAAATTTCACAGTTATAGAAATTTTAGCAGTACTAAATTGTAAGGTTGTAATTGACTGTCCGTATTTCGTTATTTTACAGCTTATTTCCGAAATTTTAATATACCGGTTGATCAAATTTGAACCGGACTGGTCCATTAAAACCGCGCGCGTAAACTCAATTTGTGAAATATTTTTTTTCTAAGTTGGTACAACTTTCTTTAACATTCGTTTACAATTTGAGCGGGATTTGTTAATTATTGTGTGGTTTGCAGCCATTGGTTTACTTTGGTAAAAGTTTGGCGATTTTTACTATGGACAAAAAAATAGAACAGTGCTTAAAATTTTGTGTTTCCAATGGAATTTCGACTACGGAATCATTGAAAATGTGGCAAAAGTGTTTTGGGGAACCTACTCTATCGTGAACGCAAGTATTTGAGTGGCATAAGCCGAAATTCCATTGGAGACACAAAATTTTAAGTAAACTCGTTCTATTTTTTTGTCCATAGTAAAAATCGCCAGACAAACTTTTAGTAAAGTAAACCAATGGCTGCCAACCACACAATAGTTGACGTATCCTGCTTAAATTTTAAATGAGCATTAAAGAAGGTTGTACCAAGTTGGAAAAAAAATATTTCACCGATTGAGTTTACGCGCGCGGTTTTATTGGACCAGTTCGGGTGAAATTTGATCAGCTGGTATAATTTGTGTAATTTTTGTCTGGCGCATAGTTTGAAAACAACTGGACCAATTTTAAAGAAGCTTAATAAACTATCAAATAGTACATAACTTCAAATATAGATCAGTTGAACATAGCACCACGCGACCGAAACCGAAATTACAGATTATAAAATTTACATTATTTCGAATGAATTTTATTTAGCTCGATATCTGTCTAGGACGGTATTTTAAGGCATTTGATTATTATTATTATTTTCACATTTTGTTAGCAAAGTGGAGGTATAAAAATGTCTGTCATAAACTCATTTTAACTTGTGTTCACAAATAAATGTTTGCTATTTGTGAACTCTGAAACTCTACATTTGGTTGCAGCTATGCGATGTCTGACAGCTTTGACGTTTATGAATTCGACTTTCCCCAACATATTAGTAAGCTTTAAACAGCAACTGTTCTCTTGAATGTCTGACCACCATTGCCTCATCGCCGACGGACTCTTCCCAGGAATGTTTACTGTTATAGATTCGTGAGGGTCCGCTTCGATATTACAGTCAACCGTCCCGCTTGAGCTACGGCAGCTGTCTACTTACGGTGACCCATTAGAAAAACTTTAAGAAACCACACATTCTAGAGCTCTGGAATAGGGTATTTGACTCAATTAAAAATATGTTACTAATTATTGTCATTCTAATGTATTACAGCGTAAAAAAGCCTATCCGCTTTACTTTCAGGATAAAATATGTTTATTTTCTGAAAAAAACTTGAATAAAATTTTAATTTTTCTGAGGTTTTATCATGTGATCGAAAACGCACTATGATTGGTTACATCTCTGGTGACGTCACAGTACGGTAAACATCACAAGTGTTTTATGGTAAACATTAGAGAACACGCGGTCATTTGTGATACACATATCGAATTATAGTTTACTAAATACGTGAGTTCTGACAATTTGTGGTGTTATCGTGTGATTTTTGAGTGCAATATACATATTTTTCTCGTAAATATTTCAATGTATCAAGTTAACTGCAAAGTGGAAAGAAATTTTGTACAAGCGGACAGTGGCAACCTACCCGAAGTAGACGCAGTTATGGTTGGATTGTTCTTTAAAAATAACCCTGATTTTTATGCTGCTGAACTGAAAACGTAAAAACGCATATGTAAGTATTATTTTGAAGTAACTTATTTATAGAAATGACTCGAGAGCTGTACTAAACATTTTAATAAAATCATGTGTTAGGTTATGTTGCCATTTTGTACAAATTGTATGTAAAGTAAAGTAAACAATTTCTTTGGTTTTCCAGGTCTACAAGGGAATGTTATGGAGGCGATGCGATTGGCTATGTGCAACTGCATCGGGACTCTGGTCTTTGCACAGTAAAATGTAAAATGTGTCCAGAGCATAAAGTTCCTTTGGAACAGAAACAAACGGTTTTTCTGGAGTTTTTATGGATGTACTTATACATTGGGGCACTATGCACCATTTATAAACCTTAGTTTATATCAAATTCAAGAAAATAAACAAATTTTCATTTGATTACTATATGTCACAAAACACGTGCTTAATGTTTACCGAACTGTGACGTCATGTATCACCTGACTTGTAAATCGCGTTTTGGCGCGTTTTTTTTATACAAATTTTTAACACTGAAATTTACCGAAAATACGACAGATTTTCAGGAAAATATGAATATATCGTGCATTAAATGTAATAAATAATAGTATTCAAACAATTCACAATAGTAGTCAAATACCCTATTAGTAGCTGGATGCGCTTGTTCCGAAAGCGGATAGTAAAATTAGTAGAGGATTGAGAGGAGTCATCGTTACTTTAGCCTACAAACGATTTTTAATTTAGATCATTGAGAATTTTTAGATTATATTAAATATTGGCATATCGAATTATGACCTAAACGGAAAAATATTGTATAACCAATAATGATGAAGATATTAATAGTTATCTAAAATGAAGAAACTGCAGATAATATTGTTTCAATCGACATATTTATTTGTGTCCGGTGTGCATTTTGCGAGGTCAAGAGTGAGGTGCATGCTTGGTATGTGTCTACTCTTAAAGTCCGCACCCACTGGATTTGATCGAATCGACTCAGCACTATCGGAATTTTGGAACACATGAAATGAAATGAGTTTCCACGGCTAGTCTGCTCGAATCAACTTTGCAACAATGAGCGTGCATATACACTGCCGTGCCGAACCGATCCGATTCAGTGGGTGTGGACCTTTATAATGAATGTTCAGGAGAGGATGTGTTACAAAATTTTGGTAAAATTCAAACGTACAAGAAAAAATTTGTGACCGTCCTGATGTATATCAATGTGACACAGCCACAGAAAAGACATAGTTGCATGACAAAGATTGTGATCATCCGTCGACGATCCAAGTCGCCCTTTTGATCCTTCTAATCTAATTGGACGAAAATACCTTGTGATCAATAATCCTAATACAAAACAGGATACATATTTCCATTTTTTTATTGTTGTCAAATTTGGAACAACAAATATTAGAGAGGTTGACGCAGTTGTTGTTTTTGCGTGTTACTTTTATGTGACAGATTGAAAAGCTGACCCTATATCTATTTATCTAGCTATTCAAAACGGCACTGGCAGTTAGGCTTGAATAACAACGCGTTGTTCTCTGTTTGACGTGTCACCTTCCGTGCGTTCAAGCTGTATCATCGTGAAGTTCAACAAAGAGATATTGTTGGTGCCACAGACAGTAGTGGGTATGTGGTAGTGTAGTGAGTGAACTTTAAACTCAAACACACTGTAACTTGTTTCCCTCGCTCTGAAGAATGTGCATGTGTTTTCCGCCCACCTCCTATCACATTGTCCTTACAGAATCTTCTTTCTTTCATTCTTATTGGTAGGTAGTTAGTTGTCGAGTTCCTATGGGCCTTAGGCTAAAGATCACAGTCGCCGCCAAATACTACACTCTGGTCTCTTATTTTTACTTTATTATTTTATCAAATCTTTATTGACTATTTATAGACACCACAGTGGCACAAAGAAAAATAATATCTGTAAAACTTAGTTAAATCAGTTTTAAAATTTTAACTTATTTTGCTGTAATTTAGTTTGAAATATTGTTAATGGATTTATTCTACAATGTAAATCAGTAATTGAATTGTAATTATAATATATGCCTTGAAAATATTCAAAGATCAAGAACTATGTTACAGTTTTTTGATATATGTATAAAACTGTGATAATCTATAAAAGCGAAACTACCTAGGACAACTAGAAATGACTCAGGTCCCTAACTTTAGGTGATAGAATTTATCGAGTCTCGTTAGTTGATTTGGTTTTGTTGCCCGTAAAAATTGTAAAATTTAAACATTTCTCATCAATTATTTCAATCCTCTATTTTCACTATTTTTTTAATGTTTTATAATTTTTTTTATTAATTATTCATGCAAAAAAATAATGACTAAACTGAAATCTAAAATCGCAAAATTTTATAAAATCTGAGATTATTTCAAGTGTTTAAATATAATATATAGTAACTAGTAAAACTAACATGTCAACTTTAAAACGCCAACATTTGTTACAATTTAACGATACAATCCTATGAAATTGAGTTGCAACGTTGCAAGAAAAAGTTTGAATCAAATTTGGATAGTAAACGACTAAATTGCTTACGACTAGACTATGTTTTGTGGCCTGGATTACAAGTCTTTTTTTATTTTAAATTACAGTGTAGTCAGAGGAGTGTATATTCACCGTCCATTTGCTGTGGTTAGAGTTACGCGAATCTGAGGAACAAACGAGAGCAAAGGAGACATCATGTTGGACTGAGACAACGAGTGGATATTCTACCAAAATCTCCCTTGGGGTATCTCTACTGTACATTTTATTACGTCTTACTTGTCTCTCAATGTACCGGGCAGATCTCTCTCTCCCTTCCTCACTCCATTAGCCTCCTCCTGCTCTCATTCCTAACACACTGAACATAACCTATACGTACAGTGGCGACTTGAAACTTACCTCCAAAAAGTAAGCTGTTAGTCGTTTTTGTTCGTAATAGAAATAATAAAAGATTCTTTCATTGTTTGTTTCCAAATGCAAAAAGTGGCAGAAGAAAACCCTGTATTATATTTATTTAATTTGTCACACGGTAAATAATATAAAAAGTGGTTGTATTGGCTCGAAAGAAAATTTTATTAAACAAACCGTTAACTTGAACCCAAAACTTTCAGCATCGCTTTCTATATTGCGTTCCACGTAAGATGTTAACCTTACTGTTTAATGGGTTCGGCGCACCGGTGCATATAGCTCCCTCGTCTTTTCTCGTCGATTTTAAAGAGCAGTTTAAATGAAAACAATTTTGAGATAATATAAAATTGTTATCAAGCTAGTAACAAGTACCCAAAAAAAAAAGAACAATGAAGGTTCGGTAGTATCAATTGAGATTGTGCAAACATTTAGATTCGGATACGATCAATAATATTATAGGCCGCGGTGTAGTGATGCTAAGGTCTGTATTTGTAGAAAAATAAAATCAATGACGAGTGATTCATCTAGTTCATTTGTGATCCAGTAATCTGATTTTTTAATTGCACGAGCGTGACGAGCAAAGACTCACCTAAAAAAAAATCGCCATCGTACATTTAACGTCTAACTGGGCCTATTGCTTAGATATAAAAACGGTCCCTCTTTATTGTTGTGAAAAGTATACAATCAATGTTACATTCACACAGCAATATTTTTACGCAACGTCGAGAAAACAGACTTGAAAAATCTGTGTGAAAAAAGATGGGAAATTCGAAACAGTGATTTTGCCTTTTGGCCACAGATATGTATGCAAAGCTTTTTGTCTGCTTATTTATGATAGTATGTATTGTGCATTGCTAACATATGATATGGATTTCTTTATGCGCCGGGAAATGATAGCAATTTATCTGAGTATAAGCCGAATTGAATGGACTGTTTATATGCGAAATTGTGTCGCTTTAAAAATGTACGACTAAATGGATGTCTGGGGACAAAAATAACATATTTGTGTGGAAGTTTTAACAGCTTGCTGTACATCTGTTGACAATGTTGCCCCATTTGATCTAAAGCCAAAAGAATAAAGTTAAAATTATTGCTTGTTTCACAGCTAATGCACCTTCGGAATACATGTAAAATTACGATTTCTAGTGAAGTAATTCTGTTTATCTGAGTATATTTTCTGAATAATACTTTTTGAGAATAATAAACAAAATATGTTTAATAATAATAATGCCTTCTTTATTTAGATACAAGTGTACTGGTACAGTCAGAGCTCCTCTCTGATCTGCGCTATTCAAAAACAAACCATTTAGTACAGACACAACAATAATGATGATATATCATAATCTCACATCAGTTATGATCATTACACTTTTCCTACATCTGAGATGAATAAAAAATATGGGTCTACTGTATTAACTTCCCCACTGAGCTACAGCGACCGCGGATTTTTTTTTTGTTAGTAAACTACCTCCTGATTTTTTCCGAAAAGATGAATTTTTAGATACGGAAGAAATAGGAATCACATACGATTTAAGAAATATCCTCAAACTCGATATCTATTCGTTTGTGAGAAAAATGTTATCTTCGTCTTTTGTTCATCAGTAATTTTAGAAGAAATCATCTGAAGAACAACTCTTATAAAAGTGTATTTCTATTGCAGTTACATATATGTTTCTTGGAAATTATTACAAGAATGCGCTAATATAATATACATGAACCCTAGGTATATCTTTATAGGAAACCACCTTAAAATCGTTTATTAATGTTCATTTCATGACTGTAAATAACAAGTTGTTAAGTAACGTCTTTTTTAGAATGAATAAAATACGTGAGTGCTAAAGATGGTAACGTAGCCAATCATACCTGACATTTGTCTGAAATTTTTGAGAATTATGTTTTGTTTGACGAGAAAAATAAAAATGTAAACAAAATCCCCCACATAGTACGTTACCGTACAGTTTTGGGAGAAAGTTAAGTTCTCTAAGTTAATACTATATGGAGCATAAAAAATTATTCTCATTAACTTCGTATTTTTTCATAAAATGCGGTATGAGGGAAGAGTTTGCTTTTATCTTTTTTCATCAGATCAGTCAAGATCACTTCCTCTGCAACTATATTTATTACCTGTTATGAATTACTTAATACAACTTCCACTCATACCAAACAAAAGTTGAATGAACAAGATAAGTAATATGGATTTGTATTACTGGTATTTATTATGATGTAAACCGATTAAAAAATATTAATTTTCATAAAGCAGCTTTTTTGAAAATTATTTTATTCAGAAGAACAAAATAATTATTTCCCAAATTCTTTAATGCCCAACGTTTCAACATTAATATTGTGTGGTTTTCAGGATCTCAAAAAATAGCAATTGGGTATTTGTTTTTTTTTACGATCATTGCCTCAACTTTAAGCAATTCGATACTTCTGTAAAATTATTTTTGTAATTTACAATTTTTAATGTATTATTTTCCCTTTTTTGTTGAAATTATTGGATAAAATGTATACTATAGTTACCCTAATAATATATGCAAAAATGCTTATCAAATGTAAGACTTTTTCCAAGAAAATTATTTTTCAAAAATCTTACGTATCATATTATGATAAGCATTCTTGCATATTTTTTCGTATTGACAATTTCCTTGTTTATACAAGTATTCTGGCTTTATTATGTGAGCTTATGTTCGTTTTTTTAATAATACATCCCTTATTATAATAATTATTTTCTTAATTGCAACTCAACGTCTACTCCAAATTAAATTACCCTTCAGTCAATACATTTGTATTCGCAAACTAGTGATCTCATAAAATTTGGAAGTCTGGTCGTGTCGTGATGATTTTAATATTTTAGTAACACATTTTAATATTGTTTGACATTTCTCGATCTAAAAACTACTTTTAAAATGATTCGATTAGGTTAAAACGTTAGTGACTAAAGAATTTAGCAAATAAATTTTGTTATATTACAACTACCTAATTAAAAAACATGCCATGACAAATCATGTTTCTATTATCGAAAAATGGAAAAAACGAGGATAAAAAAATTAAATAACAATGTTTTTTTATTTGTGTACTATTTATACGTATTGTAATTTATATCTTCTTTTTTATGTGAATATGTTATGGAGATAAAATAAACTATGAAATGTCATTAATTACATTCGAGGAAGATAGAGTAAAAAAGTGTTTTCACAACCAACCCTTGTAACTGTATAAACGGACTATTTCGGTCCACTTACAGCAAAATATAGAATCCTACAAAGCTTACTAGATACACAATACAACACGTTAAGCCACATAAATTAGAGGCAAGGGCTCCAAAACAGGACAGGGAGAAAAAATATTACTTTGCAACGTATACAGTCATGGAAAAACTATATATCGACAAAATGATCGACATAACTTATTTTTTTCCATAATAAAATGCTAGTAAGTTAAATGTCAATAATATTTGTACAGAAAACAAAACACCAAGAATTTAACTTTAATAAGAGAAAATTTCCTATTATTATGAATTACCTCGACTATTCTCGACACAGAATTAACTGTTTTCTGATTGTTTCCTTTATGTACGCTCAGTTAACTAACTCCAAGTCAAATTTCAAGTTTCTTAGTCAACCGAAAGTGGTGTCAGTTTTTAATGAGTTTGTCAGCGATTGCCAAAATAACAATATTCGGGTGTCAATATCTCGAGAACAACTTATCTGAGCTATTTTTAAAATAAAATTTGGGATTTTGGGTAATTGGGGCCGTCTTAATAGATAAACAAAACTACAAGATTTCGAAAGTGGTTCGAAATGGTTCGTGCAATATACAGTAGTACTGATTGTCGCGTGTCTAAATATTTGCCAAAATAGATCAACTACTTTTCAAATACAGCCGGTGAAATATTGTAATACTTAGTGGGTTCCTCATGTCGCTATTATATAAAAAAGGCAAAATGTTTTACTCGACTCGATAACACTCTATTGATTAAGATTTCACATGGCAAATACTTACTTTTTTAGTTATTCGCGAAAAACCGTCTGAAAACGTGTGTTTATTTGTCGAAAAATTGATTCTTTTACTCGCAAATAAGTCGAAAAGTATTGACTTTCAGAAAAAACTTTATAGAACAAAAGTTGCTTAGAATTAGTCAATCTATCTACCTCCGGACTTATTTTCTATGAAACATTTTTCATCCCCGAGAAGGGGTGGCATCCATCCCCAGGGTAAAAACACCCCCCGGCACAGGGACAACTTTAAAGTAGAGGGTAAGTAGAACCTAAATCCAAATTTTTGTTTAAATCGGTGCTGCTTGGCAGAATTCAGCTGTTTCGCCGTATTTTCCCTTCAATGATTATGTTAATTTCAGTATTGTAGTACTTATAATTTAGGGGCTAGCAGGCTGTGATAGACGGATAAAAAGAGACGTAATTAGGCTTAAAGATGCTCTACGGGACATTTGTTGTCTCAAGATTTGACATTAGATTCAGGTCATCCCTAGGTCTTATATGTAGTTGTAGATATAATCATTTCAGACACGTCAACAAACATTATTTTGCCCCTTATTGTGACATTAAAAGTATTCTTTTAACATTTCCTAAAGACATTTCTAGAATTCCGTATTCTGTTTATCTGTTCGTAAGGGTGGATCTAAGATTGTCTGCAGATCCGAATCTAGAGAGGCGTCCATACATGCAATTAGATGTTTTTTCGGTAATGTTTACTTTTGAAGCCGCTTACTTTTTACCGGTCTAGGTTCGGACTTCACTAGCCCAAGCTTAAATCTGCCCCTACAGACAGACATAGCGCGATTCTCTAAAAAATAACTCCACCATAAGAATTTTTTCAGAATAACTGCAGAAAATGTAGTCTTCAATTTTGTATTTGCGTTATCACGAAATGATCAAAAACATTTTTTAAATTATTATGTAGAGCACATACATCATACAGGAAAACCTCTAATACAGAAATAATTGATGGACCGTTATGTGACTGCTTTAGTGAATTCATATGCAAAATTGAACAACTGAAAGATAAAGTCTATTTTATTGTTCAAAATAAATAATGTAGAAATAATAGCTATTGTTTCATGTTTGTTCAGTGCATGAAAAGTATAACAGTCTGCCTTAATAACATTTGTTTACTTTATATTATTTTGCTTGGAAATGGAATGAGAACACAGTAACTGGTTTTAACATTATATTGTAGTATTTATGTAAGTAGCGAATTTATCATTTTTATATATCGGTATTTTCTAAATTTATTGTTACTGAAAATAATATTGTGTCTTTAATAACAAATATTAAACAACTATATATAACTAATATTATCGAACCAAAATTGAGAATCGAGCACGTTGCTGCCTAAGTCACAAATCCAAAATTATTTTGCTTTAAATAGGTTTCTATTCTAAACAAAATACATACATCAAGACGTAAATAAAAATTTCTTTTAAAGGATTCATGATTGGAAAGAATGGTAGTCTTTAGTTAAAAAAAAAACAAAAATATTAGCCTCCTTCAAGAAAGTCACTTAAAAGATGAAAATAATGAAATTTTACTAAAACTTTAATTGTAATCTACTTTTATTGAATTGACACCGAACTCAAAATTTCATTATTTTCCTCTTTTTAGTGACTTTTTTGAAGGAGGTTTTTTTATTTTATACTTTTTAGTAGATTTGCTCTCACACATTTTTGAGATTTCGCAGATGATTTGTTTAAAATTATAAAAAAGTTATATGTGCTTATAATTTTTATAGATTTCTCTCGATTTCCACGAGGTTCATCGTCAGATCCTGACTTAGTGAAAATGAGACCACCTCAGGAGTACACTCTTTCAAACAAAAAAAACCGGTCAAGTGAAATTCGAACTCGCGAGAAGAGGGTTCCGTACTATTCAGTTTTTCGTGAGTACTTTAAGACTTAAGATTTTCGTTTCAATTTTCCTGTAAACTATGAGTGACACCCGACATTCCCTATTTTTTTCAAAATTTTAGGCACAGTAGTTTCGGAGATAAGGGGAGGGGGGAATTGTCAATTGTTCATCTATTTTCTTAAATAACTGTTTATTTTAAAACTATAAAAAAAGTATATATTTCAGACCCTTACCACAAGTTCTTTCATTTGATATGTCACATGGTACAGTTTGCAAAACTTTTTTTTTATTTCCTAATTTTTTCCCAAAAATTACCCCCACGTTCAAAATTAATTTATTTACGTTACACGTCCGTCTTACACCGACTTACATATGTGTACCAAATTTCAACCCAATCGGTCCAGTAGTTCGGCGCAAATTGACTTTGACAGTGGGACGGACAGACACACGAGTGATCCTATAAGGGTTCCGTTTTTTCCTTTTGAGGTACGGAACCCTAAAAATTGGTCCACAATTGACGAATTGACGAAGATATTGGTGAACATACCTAAAAAATACATACATACATACATACATACAGACTAACATAGAACTTCCTCCTTAATAAAACTGGAAACATGGCTATTTTTTTTTCTAATATAAATGCACAGCTGTTTTCACCCAACTACAAAAAAAGATTCATAATGATTTTAAGAGATTGTGTAGATGTATAAGTAATTTTGTTACCTCCTAGGGCCCAAATCTACTGAATTCATTCGATCTGTCTTAATCATGCGAGTGTTCTAGGCTGTAAAATATTTTTGTGAAATCAAAATGACGGCCGTGAGGTGGAAACACGAAAGGTGGGATATTTTGGTAAGTTTGGCTACAACACCCTTTATCAACCTAGTCATTAATAATAGAGGCCCTATCATCAACATTAATGTAATGTGATATTCAACTTTCTTTTTAAACCTATTTTCAGTTTATTTTTATTTATTTAGTGCAATTTTTAAAAAGTTAAATTTTCTTTAAACAATTTGGAATAGATTTAATGCAGAAGTAATGGTAACTCGAGCATAGATTGTATATTTAAAACTGGTTAGATTCCCTTTCCATAAGAATTGAACGATTCAACGAATAATAAACATGTCAAACATAAAACTGCAAAAAATATCCGCCAATACTACGTCCGATAGCATTATTCAAGTCACTGAATATAAAATAAATTGCTTCATCTAAATCGATCGAAAAAAAAATAATAAAAGGCGACCATGTAAAATATTATGTAACCTCTGTAAATGCGTGATTGTCTTATAGTATATAGAATTAAGAATAAAAAATCAGCTAGCAGGCGAGGAGAGGGTTCCGTACCATTCCTTTTTTCGTGAAAACTTAAAGACTTAGATTTTTCATTTCGGCTTTCCAATAAACTATAGGTGCGATTCCCTGTTTTAAAATGTTAGACTCAGTAGTTTCGGAAGTAAGGAAGGGAATACTCGATTTTCGTATATTTTCTTTAATACCTTGTAAATTACGTATTTTAAAATTATAAAAAATATATCTTTCCATTTCCCATAACGAACCGTCTCATTTGGTATGCACATGAATATGATGCACTAAAAAAATTTTTTTTTTTAATTTTAATTTGGTCTTAACATCTGAATTCGTATATACTATATACAGAATGTCTCACCGAACGTTGGCTAACATCGGTAATTTTGTTATTAGTGGAGATAGAAAGTCGGTTAAATGGGCAAAGTAGTGCAGAAAATTGGGCTCATTAACATCCCGTCGAAAAAACAATTGAATTTTGACACCCTATGAATTTATTCAGAAAATAGTGAAAATTGCCATTTATGAAAACTGGCCATAACTTTTTTATTTATGAAGATATTTGAAAATTTTATTAACCATTTTTTGATAACTTTTTAAGGTCTTTTCAGTGGCGTAGGTTTAATTTTTTTATTTCTACTACATAATGAGATATCGACATGAACTTTGGTTTTTCTTATGGACGGCATTTTTGATTTTCAGATATTCGAATTCTACTTATTTTTCTGAATAATTTGACATAGCATATCCTATAGCTAAACTAATCAGAAGCTACAAAACTGATAAAAATAGCTTTTTGGCGTTATCAAAGTGTGCCGTGTAAAACGAAATTTGTTGAAACAAATACATATCGACAAGTTAACAATCTGTCGAGCGATCGCTACAGTTTTGCTAATTCATTTTGTTTGATTTACTCTCTAAGATGGCTCAAGCATTCTCAAATTTGGAGAAACAGGCTATTTTTGCGCATACATTCAGCGTAACAAAAATACCACGTGGGCTCAAGCAGAATACTTGAACCTTTATCCAGAAAGGCGACAGCCTTATTTAATAACTTTTAGGAACTTTTCTCCATTAATTTCAACGTTTGCTAAACCTAATTCTTCTTCACAGTGTTGAATGTTGTCTTTTTTCTTTGAAAATGAACCGTATACCTTTAAATTTCTATTTATGTTTCTAAAAGTTATTGAATAAGGCTGTCGCCTTTCTGAATAAGGGTTCAAGTATTGTGCTTGAGCCCACGTGGTATTTTTGTTACGCTGAATGTATGCGCAAAAATAGCCTGTTTCTGCAAATTTGAGAATGCTTGAGCCATCTTAGAGAGTAAATCAAACAAAATGAAATAGCAAAACTGTAGCGATCGCTCGACAGATTGTTAACCTGTCGATATGTATTTGTTTCAACAAATTTCGTTTTACACGACACACTTTGATAACGCCAAAAAGCTATTTTTGTCAGTTTTGTAGCTTCTGATTGGTTTAGATATAGGATATGCTATGTCAAATTATTCAGAAAAATCAGCAGAATTCGAATATCTGAAAATCAAAAATGCCGTCCATAAGAAAAACCAAAGTTCATGTCAATATCTCATTATGTAGTGGAAATAAAAAAAATTAAACCTACGCCACTGAAAAGACCTTAAAAAGTTATCAAAAAATGGTTAATGAAATTTTCAAATATCTTCATAAATAAAAAAGTTATGGCCAGTTTTCATAAATGGCAATTTTCACTATTTTCTGAATAAATTCATAGGGTGTCAAAATTCAATTGTTTTTTCGACGGGACATTAGTGAGCCCAATTTTCTGCACTACTTTGTCCATTTAACCGACTTTCTATCTCCACTAATAACAAAGTTACCCATGTTAGCCAACGTCGGTTGAGACACCCTGTGTATATAGTTCGACACTACCTGCTGGTGTGCATTAGCATTTCCTCCTCTCACAAAAAAAAAAAAAAAATATACATATACATATATACCAAATTTCGTTCACTAGTTTCTGAGAAATAGTAAGCTACGGACATCAGACAGACTCGAGAGGGATCCTATGAGATGTGCATTATTTCATCGCATGTATGGAACCTTAAAAAGATCAAAATAATGCAAAATGATGGGGCGTGGCTTAGTCAGCATAAAAAGCGACTTTTAATATATACTTATATGAAAAATTGTCAGTTTTTTAAATCAATACTAAATTTTTTTTTTTTTTTATTTTTTACACGACGTTTCGGAATTAATTTATTCCTTCATCAGGTGTCTGGAATTAATTCCGAAACGTCGTGTAAAAAATAAAAAATTAAGTATTGATTTAAAAAAACTGATCCAAGTCCTCAGACAATTTTTCATCTAATTAATTAGTCAGGATCGGAATAATGTTTTTTTTTAAATATTTAATATATACATTACATAAAACTATTGACTCTGTAGTAACCTCGATTTTTTTCTTAATGGTTTTTATATGTGCAGTCATTACTCTCGTTCGGTAAATAAAATATAATGTGAACATTAGTAGCGATCTGAAGATATTTAATAATGTGAGTAGTTCCGTAACAATAAAATGTCGAGAAAGGAGTTTAAATTGGATTATCATTGGTCATTTTGGATATTGAATTTATATAATTAATTAAGACTCTAAAGTGAGATCATTTATTTAAGTGAACTATCGGATTTACACTAGAAAACAGTAGCAGGAAATAAAGTAAAGACGTGTCAGCATGTTTGTATTCATTTAGAAGACTGAAGCAATCTATCGAACTGCGTTTAGTGTCACTATCCTTTAGAAATCAATGGAAAGGACCAACTCTACTGTGTAGTAGTGGAAGAGAGAGAGAGAGACAAACAGAGAAAGAGATAAGTAGATACGGAGGCTCGATTGTATGTCATTAGTGGCAGTAAAAAGTGCATCGGAATGAACCCAACATTAAGGGTATTTAAGTTTTTATTTGTGTCACACAGTTTTCCATTACCATATCACACGCCGCGCCGTTCGAACTTTTATATAAATGACTGTAATAGTGAGCTGTTAAGGGGCAAAACGCCCCAAACTAAAGTACGATAAAAAAAATCGAAGAGAGTCAAGTATGTCAGACGGATTTGTATTCTCAAAATGCATCTTTGAATGGTAGCCGGAGTTGTCCACTTTTCAAACGTAGGCTAGTATCACTGCGTAATTTTGTTAATTATTTGTTAACCAAATTGTTGCTAAATAGTGCTCCTAAAATTGCTTCTACATATTATGTACACTGTTATAAAATACATTCACAAGAAGGATATACATTTTTATAAAAATAGTATTTTTGCACACCTACTTATATATAATAACTACTTTTCAGTCTATATAACGATAGTAAAATGGCCTATGGTGCACTAGTTCTGTGAAATAAAACAAAATAAATACAATCTTAGCAATCAAATAGTGATTTTCAAATGAATGTCAGCTGCCATTTAATACTATAATAGAAACAGATTTAGCAAAATAGCACAAAACAGGTGTAGTTTTCGTAAACAATCCACATATCCAATATGACCGCATGCAGAATGTGAAAATGACCTATTTTATAGATGTGTACAAATGTAGTATATTGGTTGTGATGATTATTTGATGCGTGTGACTATTAAAACTCGCTGTCGTTCTTCGTCATTAACCTAAAACCAATTTCATCACAACCTCGATACATAAGTAAGCATTTCATTCTTACATTAGACTAAATTGAAAAACCCCAACAATACAAAAACAGCTTTAGTAGATGTTCTAAAGATGTGGACAACTTTGTGCCTTACCATCACTTAATTGTATTATATTTATTTGTAACGCTAGAGACACAAATCCTTATAATATACGGCAAAATGAATGAAATAAAATAAATAAAAATGGTTTACAGTCCGCATAGGTTCCCTTTGATTATTATCCATTGTAACGTATGTTTGGACAGTTGGAGAGGTTCAAGGACACACCTACACCATATAAAACATTTACTACACTTTACATAAATGAAATTTTATAATTGAGCTATTAACATTTAATATTCCAAGGTAATAAAAACTAGACAAAAACCTTACACATCCTTTAAGATAGAGCGACTAAGCGTTTAAGGGTAGAAAAGGTGCGTGTGTGTTATGTGTGTGTATGATGAGAGAGCGCACCAACAAAAACCAGGTCTGATTTCCCGTGAGACGAGCGCCAATAGAGCTCCTCTCCTAGCTAGTGGTTGATGCCCTTTCGCCCCCACCGTCCCCTAATACATCTCTACTAGATATCAACGTGAACGTCCTACCATAATCCTACAACGAATGGACCGTCGATATTATACAGATACATGTTTTGAAAATATATCAGTTTTGAAAAATGTACAGTAAATATATTTAGCGTTTATGTTATTATTTTTTTAACTCGACTGCTTGACTTTTGGTTCTGTTTGCTTGTTTGTTCTGTGATTATAGTCAGCTTTATAAATCAATTTTGCAGGAGCATTTTTTTGAAATTACGCGGGAAAATAATATATTCAGTGTTTTGGGTTTCATTACTAAAAAAGTACTTTAGTAGATTGTCAAGTTAAGTAATTTGTAAAAACATCAAACTACCTTAGCTTGATGAATCTTTCTCGTTTCGAGGACGTTCAGTCTGCTTCAATGACTTTTATATATCGTTTTCGGTTTTTGCTTTAATTTTTTTCTTAATTTTATTTAGCGTTTTGATCATTTTGTATTCAAGCGTTTTTAGGGAGCGATTGCTTTACAATCTTTATGTAATGTGTATGAATTGTACGTATTATATATAGTACATGTGTGTCAGTATCACGTCCTGTTTCGTATAGCTGACAATTAGAGCAACAAAAACTAAATGGCGTTACATCGTATTGCATTGTGGATTGATTAATGCGATACCCAACGTCACCATAACGTGCGAGATATTTGTATCCCTGTGTGTACATTACCTAAATTACATTAACAGTGGCACTGTACAGTGTACACTCACACATAAATACTACCTACACTCATAAGCAAAATTATCAGATCACAATCGTTTTCTTCAATTCTCAAATGAAGATCAATGTATTCTAAAACCAATATTGAAGAAGAAGTTATATACAACTTGTGATATATTCATGTAAGGAGCTAGTGGCCGAATCCCCGAAACGTTTAGAATTTATTTTTTTAATCGACTTCAAAAAAATGAGGAGATTCTATGTTCGTCTGTGTGTGTTTTTTGTTGGAGTGAAAGCTTCTTTAGGTGCGTTGAGCAATTTTTGCTTCTATTTCGATGGAGGTAAAATCTTGAGCTCGCGTCACCGTGACCGATATGGTAATGTTATCTCTGTTAGATCTGTATCTATAAGTATGATGATTGTTGGTTATAATTCGCTCAATTTAAATGAAATCTGAAGATGAAAATAAATTTTTCGAAACGTTGGCCACTAGCCAAACTTTTGTAAAGCTTATTTATTTATTGATCCTCAACCAAATTTTCCTTTACTGTTAAATCAAATCGGTTCGAGACCTGTCAAACGATTTTACATAAATTTCGTGTAACAGAATACATTGAAACAGTTTTACATTCAATTTTTTAAGATTCATATCTTGGGAAAAGCAACGCCTTCTGAGTTCCTCTACTGTTGTCGCTGCTAAGTTAAAAACTATGGAAGGCGCCACTCTGTATTCGATGGTGAGTTCAACACGGGTTCCACTACTGATGTCGCTACCGAGTGTCATCTCAATCGCGTGAGCAATAAGTATGACGTGTTGAGTTTTGTTTTCACTTCCGTCGGAAGTCCCCAATGACTGATTAATTTTTTTATGTATGGTGAATTTGTCAATTGTGGACACAATTTAAAAAATTTTTTTTCGTTTGGAAGTATACTCCTGAGGTAATCTCATTTTCGCCAAGTCAGGATCTGATGATGAAATCTCAGGGAAATCGAGGGAAATTCTCAAAAAATATAGGCACTTATAGTGTTTTTTTCAATTTGTCTATAATTTATAAACAAAGTAACTACGAAATCTTATTAATAAAAATGTGCGAAATCAAATCGAATAAAAAATAAAAAAACTTAAAAAAATATATATTAACCTCCTCCGAAAAAATCACTAAAAGGATGAATATAATGAAATTTTGAGATTGGTGCCAATTTAATAAAAGTATTCGTAGATATTTAATTAAATGTTTTAGTAATGAAACAGACTCCGACCTAAAATTTCAATATTTTCTTCTTTCAAGTGACTATTTCTAAGGAGGTTAATATTTTTTTTAAAGTTTTTTTTATTTAAAATTGATGTTCATGAATTTCGTTCAATTCGTTGCAGATATTCTCAAGGTACTCTGTCCACCACAGCGTGAAATGGACAACCCATATCAGAAGATTAAATCTTCGTTGATATTATTTTATCTGAAGAACGCAACTTTGTCTTTATTCACATTATTATTTATTCAACACAAATAGTAAACAGCCGCCTTTTTGTACCTATTGCTAAATTTTTTGCAAGATTTCTTTGTTGAGTTAACGATTTCATTGCCAAAATCTCTTTTAAAGTTGAAGTTCTACAGGTTATTTGTACGAAATGGTATTTTCATTATAAAAAAACCCGGGTCGCAGTGCCAAAACCCTGCCGACAATATAGTGTATTTGCTAATATAGGCAGTGTGGCTTTATTATGCGAACTTAAGTTGGTTTTTTGGGCAAAATAAAAAATTTGACTCCTTAATCCACCCTTTAAAAGAACATTTTTTTCTCAGTTGCAATTATTATCAATCGAACCTCTAAACTAAATTATATACACCTTTCAGCAAATAATTCACTATCTGCAAACTAGTGTTTTCATAAAATTTGTAAATCCGGTCCTGTCGGTCCGATTTTATTAAAATTTTAGGAGCACTTTTTAATTGCTATTAAGGGGTTAAATTTCAATTTTGAAACGATTCTGAGAATTTTTTAGGTATTTTTGGGCCCAAAAACTTTTTTCAACCCCTAAAAACTACCCTTAAAATGACCCGATTGGGCCCATTTTAAATAAGGTTTTTGCGGTAGTGGATTCCAACATGTGGGCAAAATTTCGTAAAAATCAATTAACTCTTTTGAAAGTTATAGCGCGCACACACATATATATATATATATATATATATATATATATATATATATATATATATATATACATATATAATATATATATAAACATTTTTAAAAATGGTGCCAAAGTGTTTAGAAGGTTATGAAACGTCGAGAAATTTTGGTCCGACCCCTAGGTCCCGCCATCCGACCAACGCCAATAGTGTATGTTGCCTATGGCAAATACACTAAAAAGCAGAATTTTTCTCACTTCTAACCTGAAAACATTTTGTTATTAGATGTATATTTCGAGAGCTATGCTTCCACAAAAACGAAATATATGTTATTTAGTTTTTATTGAAGTTAAGAACATATTTTTTTACAAAAATTGAACATTCTAGTACACATATGCAGATCACAATTTTTCGAGTTCATGTAACTGAACAGGCAGAAATTAATTGATTTAGTTTTTATAAAATGTACATGATTTAAAACACGTTGAAAATAGCAAACAATTTTTATTTATAAGAATATGTAGAATGTCTAGTAAGGTGTTCATGTTTTGGGATATTCATGTTACCGAAACTTTACTGTACACATTTTTTAAACCTTAAAGTTTCCGATACCTTATATTAAAGGTACAAATTGTGCGTGAAATTTCCCGTGACACCGAGTGTCACGACGTGACACGTCGTGAGTGGGATTGTTTAAAAAAAATCGTGAGTGAGTGTGATTAAATAAAATATATGGACACGCGAGCGTCCGTGAATGGAAAAAACTTTTCGTGAGCGTGAGTTGGCGTGAGTGAAAAGTTAATCACGTAATAAATTATTCCTGTATGCGGACTGTTAAACCTGACTTATAATTCCGGGACTCATAATTTTTTTTTTTTAAGTATATATTTACCATTGAGAAGTTTTTTTTTGTTTATTGTATTTGTGATGTGTAAACTGTAACGTATATTACATCAAATAACAAAAATTCATTGTTGTACGTCTAGTTTTTACACAAGTGGAGCGTTCTCTGTAAGAATATTCGCCAAGGAAGATAAACTTCAGTCACAAACACTTTATTTTAGTATAAAAATGCGCATCCTGTATATACTCGTACTGGACTTCAGCTTTCTAAGTCGGTATTAGCTATCTATGAGGCTTGTGTGTATTTTTACCTTTTACTCAGGAATGCCCTTGTAGTTTGCTTATACGAACTTATTCCTTTCTAACGGTAGAAAACAACAAAAGTTTTACAGAAAGTTTAGATAATGCGTTTGATGTTTTTGACTCGAAACAAAATTAAAATATTTCAAATATTTTTCCTTCTGAATTGAATTGTACGTATAACATGAATAACGAAATACCTAAACGTATAAATTTAATATGCGAAGTAATATAATAAAGGAAACTCCAAGATATAAATATTTGATAAATACACTCCGTTTCAAAGTTAAGTCACAACTATCTTGAATTTTTCAAATATCTATAGTAGGTATACACTATACAATGCGTTTGAAATGACATCGGATAGTGATTCCTTAGTTGATTTTAAGAACAAAAGTTCATATGGACGGGGTTTTGAAAACGCTTTGTATCGCAGCTCCAGTCCTCTGAACATTTTGATTGATAATATTTTCTTCATACTATGCCGAATGTACGTACTTTCTGATTCGATTTTAAAGACGAAAGTATAACATTTATACACTGAGATGGAATTACACGCATATCGTCTTTATAGGCGGGTTTAAACAGTTTTGTCACGCGCACTGATACGCGAGACTGGCGTTTGTTAACACAATAACAGGAACTCTCAAAATATTGCAATATTTTAAAGATTTTAATAACTTAATTATTAGAACATAAATTATTATGTTCTAATAATTAAGTTAATAAAATCTTTAACTCAGAGGGTATTACACCGAACACTGCCTATATTAGCAAATACACTGTAATATGTCGGCCGGGTTTGGCCCTGCGACCCGAGTTTTTCTTTATTGTCTATTTTTGAGAATGAATGAACATCTGTACGCTAATCATGACTAAGAAAAGGGATGTGTTTTATGGTAAATATAGAATAAATTAATATCTAATAAAAAGTTTTGAGAGTAGTAGAACCCATGTCACAAACCACTGTGCGTCGTATTCTATCTTGGCTGCTAATTAATAATTTTCAAATGTGTCATGGCGTTTCTTCATTGGCAAAACGCGTTGTGGTCAAATGACATGGCCACGACACGAATTTCGCTATGTGATCCTTCTAGGTTTGCCACAACTCATTATGGGCGTTTTTATAAGAGGTGCTATATGGCAAATAAAAGCTTGTAAAATGTATGTGAACATATTTTTCGAGTTGATATTTGTTGAAAATCTATTTGTTAGAAGTTAATAAAAATCCACTATAAATGCATCTATTTCTGGTAATAAAAGTAATCTATTTGAGATAGATAGACATATAGAAGTTTTCCATTTGAATATTTTCGGAACGTGATATAAAAGTACCTAACATAAAAATGAAATGCATTTTTATCAGCAACATACTATGTAGGAAGGTAATTCTGTTGAGTGCATTAAAACTGATCATAGACATTATATTTTAAGGCTTTAATCGGACATTTAGGTAAGTTGAAAACTTTCTGTATATTCCATTTAACAAAATAACGTATTTCTAAATCAATTCACTAATGTTGGGTTGCAGAACGCATTCTCAGAAAATCTCTTCAAAAAATGACCTTAGATTGTCACATTTTATAAGCATGAAGGAATAGTTTAATGTCGTCAAACTCGTTTCGTAGAATATTATATTACTCTTATAAAAGGAATACATTGAATTAGCTATTGAACTTTCAAAATGCTATTAACATTCAAATATAGCACAATTATTTATACGAAGCGTCATTTAATGATAAAATAATAATAACATAAGCATGCATGACAGATGTGTTAAATAAAATAAAAAACACGAGCTGTTGGGGTTAAAATTCAAACCCTTCAACGGAGAATATGGTTATCAACAAAAAGAAAAGTTCTCACTATCAAAACTTAATAATAAATTTCTGTGTTTACTGGAAATAGAATGATCCAACTATCAGTTATTCATACAAAGAAGAAATTACCATGAAATTTTCTCGTCGCAGGAGTGTTTTTATTGCCAACAGTGCTGCAGTCGTAATTGTTGAAATCTCGAATGTTTTAAAAATACCAGTCTATAACACGTAACAGAATAGTTAAGTCTATGGCCAGTATATTGGCAGACAGCAGCAGGAGCTTGGAAGTGGTGCTGCGATCGCCAGAAGCGCCGCTCTGGTGATGGCGATGTGATTCACACTGAAGTACCTCTCTACTATCTAGACACACAGCAGTGTATCAGCCAAGCTCGGCAGTTGCATGACGTATATATTTACCCGAACCATTTCGAACTACTTTCGAATATCCTTTAACTCAAAATCTATTTGACCTGTACACTTGAAATTTTGTTTATCTATTAAGGTCCCGCCAGTTACCAAAAAACCCAAATTTTATAAAAGAAATTTAATAGTTGTGAATATTATCAGGAAATTGGAACAGGCAAAAACATCAAAATATCGATTATTACTTCTGCAACGTTTCGACCTTTATTAGGTCTTCTTCAGGCATCATAATATCCAGATAATTAATGAATCTCCTCTAATTACAGATTGACCATTGTAGAATGGAAAAATATTTGGATAAGAAAAATATTTATATTTTAATTTTTCAATTGTAGAAAATTGACAATATATTTTATATAAAAAAAACCAGAATATATAAAATATATTGTCAATTTTCTACAATTGAAAAATTAAAATATAAATATTTTTCTTATCCAAATATTTTTCCATTCTACAATGGTCATTGTGTAATTAGAGGAGATTCATTAATTATCTGGACATTATGATGCCTGAAGAAGGCCTAGTAAAGGTCGAAACGTTGCAGAAGTTATAATCGATATTTTGATGTTTCTACCTGTTCCAATTTCCTGATAATATTCACAATTAACACTAAAATGGACGCAACAGTAGATAATGATATTTAATAGTTTTTGAGATCTTGACCTCAAAATATCGATACTTTTAGCATTCATTCACCATAAAGAAGAAGAAGAATTACTATACATATTTTAGTATTGGGTTGACACATTACAATTACTCGTTTATGACTCGATGCTTAATTAAGCTCAGTGTTGGATAGTACTTACGCACGACAATTATTGGTTCGATCCCGAAAGTGCAAATATTTTAATTTTTTTTTATTATTAAACACATAATGAAAATGTATTAAATAATAATTTGTTATAGATTTGGACATTTATTTTAAAGCTGGCCTTTTCTGCCTCATAAGTCTCATTGATGCGTTTATAAAAATTCATTGATGTTTTCATTTTTTGAAAAGTGTTTTTTATATATAACGAAAATTAAAAAAAAAAATAAATCTACAAAATATCATTACTGATTGCTGATGACATTTAGAGTCAATTCGTAAAATAAAAATAACAAAGAATATAACGGGTTATGTTTCTATTATAATAATATTGGCCAAAAATAAATTTGTATTTTTAATAAAATTTCTAAAAAGTAACTATTTATTTTTTTTATATATCATATAACAAAGAACCAGAATATAATAGCCATGAAAATTATCAACAAATAATATTCTACGTAGAACCCAAGGGTCCACTACTATTTTCGCGGCGCAGTCTCGCGAGGCAAGATCGTAAAACGGTGGAGCGAGCCGAAGGTTCCACTTTTTTCGGCACCTCTGGTCTTTCTAGTGACCGAACTTGGCTCCTTTTTTCACATTTATGTTTTTGTTGGGATACAATATACGTATAGGGTACAATGGTACATGTAGTATGTGCCTTCTAACCTAGGGCTGCCGAGCAATGTGCGATTCTAGTCAAATTCGCACATAAGAATAATTTTATTCAACTTACTGCTGGGCAAAAAGTGGAGCTGAGGTTTGACAAAATTTTTAATTAAAATATTGAAACTAACTAAATATGTGATAGTTTCATATCTAACAAATGGTCGACACTTAAATATTATTAAAAGTTAAATATGGGCAGTACTTTATAATATTATATTATGTTAAATATAAAAAAAAACAGTGGTATAAAGTGGTTTATTGACGGGTGGCGCTTGACGTATTCTTACATAATATCAACAAACGTTGTTAATGCAGTATTGTTATTTTATTATTATACATATTATTTTTTAATTTGAGATTATTCAATAAAATTGATTAGCACTCTTTTGAACGTCTATTTTTTAATATAACTTAAATTCAAAAACGATTTTTTCAATAAGATATTTAAATCTTTTTACGCGACTTATGAAAATATATTTTTGTGAATATAGACAATATGTCTAAAATTTTAATTTTTCAAGTATAAAACCGGCCATACACGAACAACTTGAGCATCCGATGTGTCAGGCTTAAAGGTTGTGAAATTAAAATCTATTATCAAAAACCTATTCCTTAATAAGGTAACATACAGTTTAAGTGAATTTTATAATATTCATTTTAATAGTGAATTTTTTAATATCTACTAATATGAACAATGTTATGTAGTATTTTTAATATTTCTCACGTTTGTTGAAAATGTATAAATTGTCCGAATTACATTTAATATGTAATTTGTAATTGTAATTGACGTTTTCTATATGAGTGTAGCTTCTCTCATCAGTTGAAATAAATAGCTTATTATTATTATTATATCGTCGTACAACAGACACAAACCGTTCAAGCAGATACTGTCAAGCAATCACTGTCAACCGCTCGAGCTGTTCGCTCAAATTTTTATGGATCAACGAGATCTGTGAGACTGAAAAAATATGTTTTTTCCCGTTCTGTAACGCATTGCTTAATGAGCAGCCAGTATACGTGTTGCAATTATTCGACTGCGGTGCGATCGTGACTGCTCATTTTTAATATTTTCTATGAAGATTTGTAGTTCGTTATGCAGTCGATAGTTGAAGCAATCAGTTTCGACAGTTTGAAATTGTACGTGTACGGTCGGCTTAAGGTTGTTAAACGATTCCCAACAATGAATGTTTGAAAGCCCTGTTTCACACATTATCAACACAAACCACGCTGTTTTAAAACACTAGGGGATCAAAAACCTATACATTTATAGCCCTGCTAGATATCAATAGCTGCATTATTCGGACTGTTATCGCTCGCTCTAGAATCGAGCAGGTTTGTAACCAGAAACGTGCCACGTCTAACCTGGCTATTGCCTGTATCTATCTAATGTTTCGTCGTTTTTGTTGTGTAACATGAACACAACTATAATACGACTTACTAAATAGACTGTATCTTTAGCCACAAGACAAAACCGCTTGCGCCGAATTTAAAGTAATATTTTTCCGTAATTTTAAATCGATTTTTTAACTGTTTTGTGTGATACCGCGTAAAAATTGTTTCATCTTGATGTAACTTCTAAATTTAAATTGCATTTCAAAATTACTTGGTGACGAGTAGTTAACACTATCGGTCACAGACTTAGATGTGTCTTTCGACACAAGGTATTGAATAAAATTTGTCTACCGGTATACATTTTTACTTCTAGAAAAACATCGATTCTTGTATATTTAGATTTCAAATCTTACGTAGATGAATGAATCTCGATCGAGTCGTCGTTCATGATGTTCGAATTAGTAAAATAAGTTACATATTATTTAACATTATATTAACATCCATACGTCTTATTAAATAATTAATTTAATTAGATTTTAACAGCTGTATATTGTTTATTTTCACAAAAAGTATATAGGTAAAGCATAATACAATTTAAATTTGAATTATTTATCTAGAACTATGTTGCGACGATTATATATACCGTAGTGAGTATTAATAATCACTAGTCAAATCACAATGATAGATCAACTGAATATCAAATAGTTGGTGATGCTTGGATTTTCTGATCTGGAGTCATATTTGATTTCATATTATCCTGTTTTCCTTTAGCGAAAATTTGCAGGTCCAAAATTAATATCAAACCGGGCCTGGAGAGCAATTAAACGGAATACATATTGCACTAATATTGTCGAAAAGACAGAACATAGACATCTACTATGAGTTGAACCTGGAGTTGAAATGATTGCTAAATATTCATATTTAAAGTTTGCTTTATGGTTGCAATAATGCAACAATATTAACGCAATCGAAATTTTATTTTTGAAAATTGATATTTATTGACGTTCCTGAAATAATAGATAGTGAATTCATTAATTATCATATGGTTCGCTTAATGGAGCGGCGAAGTAATGGAATAACGTAACTGATAAAAACTGTGTTGCTTATATTGAGAAGTATTGGGATTTGACAGAAAACGTAAGACATCTGGTGTCAGAAAATTGGTACCACTCAATGAAAACATTTTATTGACAGCTCATATTATCGCCTATGTACACCGTGTGAATTATTTGCTGTTTGTCGCGAATAGTTATAGTAATAATGGAGTTTTCAAACTTTTCACCCTGAGTAAAATCAAAGTTTCGAATAGTGTGTGAAAGTCGTATCAATAAAAATTTAGATATCGTATTTCATCGTTTTCCGCCTGAAAAACACGACTTGTGACATTTATAAATAAACTTTGATATTTTGAAAAAATCGATGTACATAATACATGGATAAAAACAAGCAAATTCAAGTTTGAAAATATGTACAAGACATTTTAAAATTGATGATTATATATTACCAGGTCAGTAACATCAATAAGTAACTACAGAATTTAGATTACTTTTCAATAAAGTGGAGTTTAGGCAAAAGAACTAAAAAATAAATAAATTAGCTTTTTCTAAACCTCGTTATTATTTGATTATTCGTATTTTTTCTACACTTAATAATATCACCAGCCTTGAAAAGTCTTTCTGCTTCCACGATATTTCTTTGCTTTGGATTTACACCACTTTAATCAAACACAATTATTTAAATTTATTATATTTAAATTTTGAGGTAAAAACACCAACCTTAGTTGTTCAATTTATTGTTCTCCGTATTCACGTAAATGTACACCTGTGTAATACATTCTGTTCAGATGTAGTATTCAGTCTATTTATTTAATAATAGACGTTGATGACCTCAGATGTTGAGCGTCTATAATCTACAATCTCTCTCTCTCTTTAGTTAATAACTTTCTTTCAAGAACCATATTGTAACAAAACTAATATTTTCTAAATGGTTTTTAGTGTATTTGCCATATGGCAACATACACTATTGGTGTCGGTCGGATGGCGGGACCTAGGGGTCGGACAAAAATTTCTCGACGTTTCATAACCTCCTAAACACTTTGGCACCATTTTTAAAAATGTTTATATATATATATATATATTTATATACGTATATATTTATTTATATATATATATATATATATATGTGTACGGGCAATAACTTTCGAAAGAGTTAATTGATTTTAACGAAATTTGGCCCACGTGTTGAAATCCATCACCGCAAGAAGCCTATTTAAAATGGGCGTAATCGGGCCATTTTAAGGGTAGTTTTTAGGGGTTGAAAAATGTTTTTGGGCCCCAAAATACCGAAACAATTCTCAGAATCGTTTCAAAATTGAAATTTAACCCCCTAGTAGTAATTAAAAAGTGTCCCAAAAATTTTAATAAAATCGGCCCGAAAGAACCGGATTTACAAATTTTATGAAAAAACTAGTTTGCAGATAGTGAATTATTTACGAAGTGTGTATATAATTTGGTATAGAGGTTCGATTGATAATAATATTACATTTAAGAAAAAAAATATTATTTTAAGGGGTGTATTAAGGGGTTAAATTTTTTATTTTGCCCAAAAACAAACTTAATTTCACATAATAAAAGTATAAAACCACACGGCCCTATACAAGCAAATACACTATATTGTCGGCAGGGTTTTGGCACTGCGACCCGGGTTTTTTTATAATGTTATTAATAACAACCTTCAATTTTCCTTGTAGCTAAGGAAAATCAATTTAGAAAATGTTACATTATAGAGAGAGAGAGATAGTTATTGTAACAAAGCTTGCTACAATATAATAGTTTTTGCATCTTGGGCATTGTTAAGAAATGTAATCAAAATATGTTGTACGTATTTGTGAGAAATCTAATTGCTCGTCGTGTTTTTTGTGGCAGCTTAGACTGCGCTGTGTATAGATAATAAGTAGAATATAACTTCTTGAATATTTGATGGTTTTTAATTTTAACTGGTAATTAATATTGATCAATTAAAAATTTGTTATATTAATATTATCATCCATAATTTTATTAAGTTTAAAAATTATCAGGAAATTGGACACAATAAAAATATACAATCAATTCAGCGACGTTTCGTTTTTTTATTTAAACTTCTTCAGGCTTCTTGATTTATATAGTTAAATAATAAAAACTTATTATACATTACTTATACTCATAAACATTTACAAAATTCTTTATTTTTTTTTATAATTTTATTAAAATATATTAAAAATTAGTTGACAGAAATTTTTTTTTGTAAATTATTAAAATTATTTTAATAATTTACAAAAAAATGTTTCTGTCAACTAATTTTTAATATATTTTAATAAAATTATAAAAAAAATAAAGAATTTTGTAAATGTTTATGGGTATAAGTAATGTATAATAAGTTTTTATTATTTAACTATATAAATCAAGAAGCCTGAAGAAGTTTTAATAAAAAAAACGAAACGTCGCTGAATTGATGGTATATTTTTATTGTGTCCAATTTTCTGATAATTTTTAAAGTTAAAAATATTTTATCATTTGGTACACTATCGTACTGATAGGCGACGGCCAGATTTTTCGCTTTTTATAATATTAAATGTTTAATAATAAGTACGTAATAACAAAATATTTTTATATGTTAATCGATTTATATAATTAAAAAAGGAAATGCGTGTACGTGCTTTATACTGTGTTTGTTGTGACATTCAGACAAAACGAATATCGACACAGCAAACAATTTAATTGCTCTACTCTCAATTGAAAAACGCTGTTCAGGTAAATAAACATGATTATAGCCCTTCTTGATCCGGATCAACGTCCGAAAATCCGTTAATCCCAAATCCTGTTTACAATTTGGTTGAGTATTACGTAAAATAGCGGGTACACACTGTTTAAGTGTATACAGAAATTAACATGCAATTCGCATCTATTAAAAACGTAAGATTCCAAGCTAAAAATGCTACTGCCTTTATAATTCGTAAAAGTAACAAAAAAATATCACGAGATTCGTAAGATGGCTATTTCCCGACAAAGCTAGGCTTTATATTCTGCTTTTATTTAGTTTTATACTCGGTAGTAAAAAAACACACAAACTACAGAAAAACGCATTCTTAATTTTTTATATCATTTTTATCAATTATTAAGTTTTGCTTTTATCTAACATTAAGAAAAAAATGTATATATTCTGAGTTTTTTTTATTTACCGCTTTATTTAGTCTAAAATAATTAGGTAATTAATCAATGGAGCCAATCTACATAATATGTCCAATTTTACATGATAATTCCCAGTATTCTAAAACCAACTTTACACAGTCTACAACATGATGTTGTTAGTCTACTTATTTTAATTTTAATTGGTAGTTCAGGTGAAATGAAGAATTTTAATATTTAAAACACATTAGTAAAAGTTGTGTGATAATTTTAATTCACTTCCCCAAAAATGAGTATCCTATCAAATAATTCACTAATTTCCTCTCATACAACTTTAAATAGGACATTTTAACACTAATAGTCTTTTTTCAAACATATAGTATCACCCATTAAAAAAAATGAAGTAAACCTAGAAAACCCTATATAGGAATTTCATTTTACTAAACATGAAGAATTTTTTAAATTCTGGAACCGTGTATCTCGTTTAGGTATTAGAAGACATAAAAAAAATACAATTTAAAATATGAATTGATAAAAAAAAATGTCGAAACAATAATGCAAGTGACGAAATTACCTTGAGAAGATTCTAGTGTTTCCATAACAGGCGCGATCCGCGGCCGTTCTTCGTCAACAGTTAGTTCGCTTGTGTTCTCGTACAGCTGAAGAACACTTCCACGACACATCAGTCTCAACTTGCCTCCAACAAACATTCCGGTGTCCAGTTCAAGCTCTAGCCCAATGATCGTCGTCATACGTTTCGTTTCGATCACTATTGGTGACTCGCTACCACCCGGTGTTGCTTCAATAGTTATGGGTACCTCGTTATCGAATGGGTTGCGCACAAGATAACTGGAGTTCTCCTGCAAAAAAACAAGAAAATATTAAAGATGTCCGGAAAATACTATCAAAAAGTATATCCCTTGCCGCATGTGTTAAAAGACAGGGAGGCACGTCGAATGCTTCGAAAACTTTTACTCCGGTACAGTTTGTTATGCCTCAACAAATATATACATATTCGTACACAAATCAGTGTCTACTAACATGGGATGTTAGAAAATACCGCGAAATCATAGCATGTCAATTATAGTTATAGTTGCAATGAATCCTATAATTTTCACTAATTATCAAAAGTGGGCGGAAGTTATGTTAAAAATGTTTATACATATTAATGCGCTTTTGCCGTTTTTTAACCTAAAATTTACGACGAATTCATAATAATTATAGTAATATATCTTAAATAGAACCTGCAAGACTTTCATATTTCTTCATTATAATTATGTTCATTAATGCCTAAGCTTTTAATTTTTAAACTTTTAACTTTTTCAAATCACTTTCTTATATGCACGAGTATTTAATGGACATGATGATATTCTTTCCATAAAGCTTCATGTAAAATTGTACAGAATTAAAATTATTATAGCTTTTCATTTACATAGTGATGTTTTCAGATTTTAGGTTTAGATCATTGTTGATATATCTCGTGATTCTTAAAAATCCTGACAAAAAAATAGTGCAACACTAAGAAATACTTTATAACATTTAACCATAACATCATTACCTGAATTTAAATTTGTTTATGTAAAAATAAATCTTAATTAATTAACTTATTTCTCGATTCAAATTACACCTATCCCCCGATTTACACGGTAGATACGTTCCTGAGAAAAACGTGTAAATCGAAAATTAAAAATTTTCAAGTCAAAACCGTGTAAATCGAAAAGCTTGCAGAAAATGCATAATTTTGCTATTTAACAGTTGTGATTTTTTTCAATATTTTTAGGTGTACACAGAAATAAAAATAAAATGCATTGACAGGTTAAAATATGTAATATATTACGGAAACACTGTTTTTTTATTTAATTACAATACATTAAACAGAAGAACAAAAAATAAAACCAAAGGTGTTTTATTATCCTTCATCACTGTCAGAAATTACTCTCATTCTTTTTTTCGGAATCGAAGGTTCGAATTCACTTTCATCACTCGAAGTTATTTGTGACGATTCGAATCACAGTAGCATTTAGTAGAGTGCGATAAAAACAAAAAAAAACTTATTTGGAAAACCGTGTAAAAGCGAAAACGTGTAAAACAAGTACCGTGTAAATCGGGGGATAGGTGTATTTGTAAAAATTTTATTATTTGACAATAGGTTAGTAAGCACTTTACTATCAGAAACTGGCATTTTCATGAATTTTGTAAGTATATCTTAGCTTTACCGATTTCGTTAAATTTTAGAAGTTTATTTTAATGCATATCAGAAAATTAAATTTTTATTTTAGACATTATTCTGTCCATTTTTCAAGTATTTTCAAGCTCTACATTTTTTGAACCCTTAAAATTATAAATCCACTTTTTAAAATTAGCCGATTGCGTCAATTTTAAATGGGTCTTGACCGGTGATGAAATGCAATATGTGTGCCAAATTTTCTTTGAACTGATTAAGCTTTTCGAGAATGTTCGTGCCAAATTGTTTAAAATAATGTCATTTGACCAACTTTATTAAAGTGTATCTGTCTATGCCCTGTACTATATTATAGTTTATGTAGAAACATACATTAACAATAATAAATATATTACCGATATCCAAAAGAAAAAACATTTGTTTAAATGCAAAATTATTAATGGTTTCACTACATACCCAAAGGTTTTTAGTGATTCGTTCTCCTGTAAAGTCTTGTTGAAATATTTATTTTGTCATGAAAATGATGGAAGTGTGGGTAAAAAATGGTGGAGGTGCAGGCGTAGCAAATATTTTAACATTCGATTTCTTGTACGTTTTTCCACACTACTTTCAAAATGGTACCAGAAATCAAACATCGATGTTGTAAAGAGCTAATTACTTTTCAGTTGATAAAAACTATAATCAATAACCATTTGGCTATTATTTTTCACCAAAAGATAACATAATTATGCAAGAAATAATTAGAGATTGTGATTTTAAGGGCAAAGAAATAAGATGATTCACCTTTCAACAACAAAAAAACAATAACATAAAATTCAAACAATTTAATGACAAGCGGTACAATATTATATTGCACATATTTTTATTATGCTTTATAATACCATTGTATTATATTTTAGAATATAGGGTAGCCCCAGACGCTAAAGTAAAATTATGTATTTAGTCTTGAAATACAAATGATATCAAATATGTCGTTTGCTGCCTTTGTAACTAACATTTTATAATTGTAAAGAAAAGCCCAAATTCATGGATCCCACTGGCAGTAACAGAATATATTTCTTTTGTCAAAATTTTAAAAGAAGAAGTGAAATATTAAAATAGATAAAAATATAAAATTATCAGGAATGTGGACAGTAGATTGTTTTAACATTTAATTTTATTTTTTAAAGTTATTTTGGTTTGTATTTCCCGCAATGTTAGAGGTGAGAACTAGTGGCGCTTCATTCGCCGGCTGTTTAATCGGTTTCTCACTTGTGTCATGTCTCGATTGAGTATTTATTTTTTTACTTTACTCACATGTGACTAGCTTATTCTTTTCTGTTAACTGTTTTAATTAATAAAATAAACGAGCTTAGTGACTTATGAGTGAGTCTGAAGGATGGTATATGATAAGTTCGTATAGTTACGCATTATACATCAAGGTATATTTATATTGTTTTATTTTTATAAACTTATTGTATTGACCTTTTTTGGTGTAATTTTTGTTGTTATGTATGTTCTAGACGCCTGATGAAGGGCAAATAAAATGATAGAAACGTCGCGGAATTGACTGTTTACGTTTTTAACAATCTACTGTCCATATTCCTGATAATTTTATATTTTTATTTTAATAATCATGGATGATAACATTACTATTAAAATAGATATTTGCGAAGTTGAGCAGGAAACATCATTAGAAATATAACGTTTACAATTAGTTGATGTAATTGTTCGCATTATATTTATAAATTAATACAAAAATATAAATTTCACCCTGGGGGAAAATTTGTTCTGATTAAGTGTTTATTCTGTTAGTTTACTGGAGTTGATGTTTTCGGTCTTTAAAACTGAAAACATCTACATTTAATCTATGAGTCAATTGACTTTGTTGCAAAATTAATACTCTCGGATAAAAAAGAAATTCTTCAAAATTATATAACGTCAACACGTAAACTCCGGGCGTATACAATATATTAATTTAACGTGACGGACTTTTCATTATCTGTCATTTATGTTGTATTTTTGTTGACCCTTAGTTTATGACAAATAATCGTAAATCTGTCCGCTACTATGAATGTTTTGTGTTGGTTCGGATTTACCCTACATGAAAGTAAACGGTCTTTGGATTCCTTTATCTTGGCTTAAGAACGAATGAGGCAAGGCATGTTTTATTGTCCCATTAAAGTGAGTGACGTAAACAGTTTATGACTGAAATGACATCTCGGAAATATGACGAATATTACCAAATAATATGTCTCTTAAATGCGTTTTATCCGACCTACTTGGATTTGTCAAAGATAAAAAGGTGATAATTTCAAATGAAATAAAACTCTCAGCGGCTCTACGGAATCTTCGGTGTATCTAATATATTGATAATTTTTTATACCGGATGTAACAGTATTTAAGCCGCGGTTCTTTCACATGCAACTGTACTGTTATATCAATTTATTTTCAAGGTCATCATATTGAACAAAGTCAATGATTCTGTACCGAGAATTATTTTAGAAAACAGGCTTTATTACCTGATTTAAAAAATAATCACAACCCATTAAACTGATTTAGTAACGATAACTTTTTTACAAAAAAAGTTCATATTATTTAAAGTGGTTGTCATATAACACTGACAGCCTCTTGAGCTAAGTCAACGATTCTGTTACAATTCTTTTACACAAAATAACAAATCAGTTGATAATTTGCACTGATTTTTCACTCGGCACGTGATAGAACATGATTAATAATGTAAAATGTTGTTAAACAATAAAGAGAAGCGAGACAAATCAGAGTATAGTGGTATTTATGAAGTTCATTGTTCCGATTGCGATGCTATTTACATAGGACAGACGGAACGTACTTTTAAATTAAGAATGAAGGAGCACGCAAAAGCGATAGGGACACTTAATCATAACACGGGATTTGCAACTCATTGTATCGATAATGATCATAATTTTAATCAAGACAATTTTAAATCTCTACATATCTGTAAAAAAGGCAAGAAACTTACACTATTAGAAAATGTAGAGATTCAAAAAGCTATTAGGAAAAATAAAAAAATAACAAATGACCAACTAGACTTCAACCTTTCACCCCTCCTTCAAGTATTTTACAGATAGATCTATGGTTGACCTATTCAATTCAGGTCAATTTTTAGTGTATAAGTAGGTATAATGAAAATATGTAATTTAGTATAGTTTTTGTATTCCTGAGGATGGACTTATTGTCCGAAACGATCGTCGACAAATAAAGAATTATTTGTAGAACTTTCAAGTGTTTTTTAATTACTTAAAATCAGTTGATTTTTAAAAGTTCTAGACGCACATTGAATTACAAACAAGCTACGTCAATAATATCAGAAATACTTGTATGCTTATATCATGAAACATTTTTATGTTACCGCAAATTACTTATACCGAGCAGAGTGGTACTCGAATTACACAGGAAAATAACAACAGTTAGGATAGATTACATAATGTTCTGAGGAACGTATTAGGGATCCTTACATAAAATATTTTAATTAAGAAGTACACTTGAGCATGCCAATAAATACAGGAAAATTGTATTGTTTTAAATGTATTTAGCTAATGTCGTTGACCTGTTGATAATGCTGAAATTTTAATCAGCTAATTAATTTAAATTTTCACTTGTGAAATAATGGCACAATTATTTTATTTTTTTTTGGTAGAAATGCAAGTTTTGTCACTATGCTAACAAACCACGATATACGAACTTATATTGACTGCGTTCAAACATGGTTCTTTATATCATAACTGCGAAAATTGAAAGAATAACAAAGACAAAAAAATGTAAGGTTGAGAAAGAAAGCTAGTGCTTCCCTCTTGACCAGCTTGTTCCAGTGAACACTTAGAAGAAAATACATATTTCATATTATATTATTACATTATGCGAGCAAGAATGACCCTTATACTCTTTTGATGAAAAAATTGGTGTATGTCATATATATTTTTTTACGAATTATCTAGCTTTGTAAGTTTTTGTGACAATATATCAACTTCAAACCACTACTTTTTATCTTTTTTAAGATGTAATTTTTGATCGTAAGTTAAACTTTATATTTCCAACTTTCAAATTTCATCAATGAAAATAACTCTTCCCAAATTTTACTCTAAAGTTAAAAATTTTAAATAGGTATAAAGTGAGTACCTTAAGACGCATTTTTTAAAGTTTATAAGTATAATTTATAAATAAAATGAAAACATTGAAGTGACCAATGAGAAAATAATTTAGGGAAACAAAGGTTGTTATTAAAAAGAGACGTTTCGTTTTTATTCAAAACTTCTTCAGATTCTCATAATTACTGTGTTATGTTCATTACATTATTCTAAATAAAAAATAATCCAAAATTAATTACTTTAAAAACTGTTAGACATTTTAAAATTAATTTTTGACTATTTTTTTAGCAAATTTTTAATTGATTAAATTAAGTGTATGCTTTTAACAGCAGCTTTGTTTCTATTAATTATTTTTCTATCGTCCACTTCCTTGTTATTATTTAATTTAACATATAAATGTTTGGGCATCAATAATATCTCTCATTATAATACTTAAGAATGTATTTATTTTTTTTAGATTTGAAAATACTTTTAATACTGCAGTCACCAAGGATACTTCTCTTTGCAAAATATGGAGACCATGAACTGTTTTGTGATATGTTTACTTGAGACCTTCAGGTATAAGAAAACACAGGTTGCCAAGTCCACGCGTGGTCCATTTCACCCCTGAGAAAAGTTTAATAAAATTTAAAAAAGCCTATTATGGTCAGTTTTATTATTTTTTATGTCCTGTATGTCTTGATATTGATAAAATTATAAGAATCTGATTTGGGAATTCACCATTTACAGCATTTCATTCGCAGAAATAAGTTCAAAAAGATAAAACTTTTAACATGGTTGGTCTTGGGAGTAATTTTCAAACTCTCATTTATACAAACTTTTTTTCATTAATATAAACTTCTCTATCCACCGCCAAGTTCATCCCAAGGGTTGAATATTTTGTCAGGTACGGCAGGGCACTATTATTTTGTTAAATTAAAACAATTCATTTTTTCTTCAACGTTGCGCCTTCGATCCGTCCTTGTCAGAGTTTACATCACAATAACAATGGAAATATTGAATAATTGTTTTATTTGAAATTTTTTCGAAAAATTATTCTATCAATGGTTTAACTTTCCGTTTTCCTACAGTTGAAAAATCTGTTTATATATGTATATCTATTTAATATTTAATCACGTTCGTTCAAGCGACTATAAAACGACAAAACGTCTGTCATTTATTCTGTTCTAAATAACGAAAATTGGCATGTGTCCACCTCTTTATTGATTTAATAAGATGAATGTTTCTCGCTTACCTTGGATACATTGGAATTTAGATTATTCAGAAAGTTTGATAAACAAAAATTCCTGTTCAAAAACCATTAATTATTATTATTATTGCAAAATTGTTAATCATTTATTAAATATTAAATGGCAATTTTAAAAATAGTATAAGTCCTTATTTGAAAAGAGTTTTAATATTAAGAATATTTATTGAACACATTGCTTTTGTCAATAGTACTATGTTCAAATAATGTTCTTAATTTTAAAATTATTGGCCTAAATCAGTTGCCTCGATGATTCAGATTTATTGCTTTCAATGTTTCATGATATTTAATATTTGTAATGAGTATGCAATATAAACATATTTTTTGTAAGTAATTTCATAACAGCTTCATTTTATTCTATGTGGTTCTGTAAAAAAGATTTTGTTAGATCTAAAGATGACAGTTCAGCTGTAGAAACCGCTTTTGGCATGAAATTTTAATAAATCCTTTCTTAGAAGGTGCTTACGTTTTGAAAGAAATTTATTTTCTAAATTTCATGATTTAAAGATCAATAATATGGAAAGAATTGTTAAATTTGTAAAAAATACATTCACCATTTTACACTCCCTTAGGAGTAGAATGAACCACACGGGAACTTGGTCTCAGGTAAACATATCACAAAACGGTTTGCTGTCCTCATATGTCGCATTCAGAATATCATTGTTCAAAATGATATGAAACGTCGAGGTTTTATAGTCCGACATTTAGGTTTTGCTGTTCAGCTAATGCCAATAGTGTACGGTCCAAATTCTATGTAAGTCCAAAACTGAAAAAGATAGTGAGTATATAGTTTATCTGTATTTATCATTTGTTTATGAAAAATGCAAGTACCGTATGTGCGTAATGTATGTAGTTTCTTAATACTTTTTCACAATTTATGTAGCACCTGCGATATTGTCTGGAAAACAAAGTGTCTCCGACTAATAAGAAAGGGAAAAAACTCGGGTCGCAGTGCCAAAACCCTGCCGACAATATAGTGTATTTGCTTATACAGGCAGTGTGGCTTTATTACGCGAACTTAAGTTGGTTTTTGGGCAAAATTAAAAATTTGACTCCTTAATACACCCCTTAAAATAACATTTTTTTTCTTAACTGCAATATTATTATCAATCTAACGTCTACAGCGAATTAAATACACCCTTCAATAAATAAGTCACTATCTACAAATTAGTGTTTTCAAAAAAATTGTAAGTCCGGTCCTGTTAAGTCGATTTTATTAAAATTTTAGGGGCACTTTTTGATTGCTACTAACAGGTGAAATGTCAATTTTGAAACGATTCTGAGAATTTTTTTGGTATTTTGGGGCCCAAAAACTTTTTTCAACCCCTAAAAACTACCCTTAAAATGGCCCGATTACGCCCATTTTAAATAGGCTTCTGGCGGTGATGGATTTCAATACGTGGGCCAAATTTCGTTAAAATCAATTAACTCTTTCGAAAGTTATTGCCCGTACACACACATATATATATATATATATATATATATATATATATATATATATATATATATATATTTATATACGTATATATATATATATATACATATATATATATATACATATATATATAAACATTTTTAAAAATGGTGCCGAAGTGTTTAGGAGGTTATGAAACGTCGAGAAATTTTGGTCCGACCCCTAGGTCCCGCCATTCGACCGATGCCAATAGTGTATGTTGCCATATGGCAAATACACTAAAAATTAAATACAAATAAGCCCAATTATTAGAGGACCCGGTATGTTCTGACTGAGATAATAGGGTCTCTACTGTAATACGTACGAAAACAATGTTTACATTTCATATTCACGTGCACAATTCTCTTGCTAAACGTCGCAGAAGTGGTTTTCTATCTCCTGTTCTCTGTAAGTGCATGACAATTAAAAATAAATTAGTTACAGAAGATATATTTCAAAGCTGACTTCATATAAACCACGAATCTATACGGTGTACCAAAAGCAATAAACAAAACTAAGATGTGGCTTAAATTATTAGTAAAATAGCATTTCATTTGCTTATCGAATAAAAATTATATTTCAGCGTTTGTATTTATATTTCTATTTAAGACGCTATATATAGAATAAAAAAATTTCAGTCAATTGGAGAGATAATCGAAATTGTCGTGGATACATTACTAAAAATATCATGGATGGTGGCGTCCCGATAATGTTCTTAAAATAGCGTAGGTCTGCTGTCACTATAAGTCTGTCTCCAATTTTGTCTGCCGTCCCTGGAAGCGTGGCTAATACAGTCTTTTCAATGTCTATTTAAAAAACCAAATCTAAATCTCAATTAAAACTAGAATTACAGACTCGAAATAAAATAGAAACATTTCAAATAACTATATGCGATTCATTTATGAAGTTCCGTCCACGAAACATTTGAAATTTGCTGCACTTATATAAGTTCATTTTTGATACTTTCAAAACAAAGGAGCCAAGCTATCTGAAAGTCACATTTGAGATTGGTTTATAATCCATACAGTAATAGACACGCCACATTTGTAATATTCCGTTTTTACTATATTTCAGTTAAAAAAAGTCTTTCTCATACTTAGTGCTGAAGCATTTGGATAAACTCAGTGAAGTAATATCCATAGAAATAGTTTAAACGCTTCGTCCACCACTATCAAGAAGCTGCCATTGGCTGGTAGACGATTTTATTTTAAAGTGCCTAAATTTCTTTTGTAAATATATGTTTGTCATAAACATTTAATTATTACTAGCCACTGCCCGCGGCTCCGCCCGTGATTGTAAGGATACACGGCAACAACAACAATAGTGCAATCTTCATCAAGAACTAACAGCTATATTTTTAATCAATAGAAACTGCATTTTAAAAATTAGAGTGTGTTAATTCATTGACACCCCTGTACTTCTCCCCTTTCCACACCTTAGAAGGGTATTTTAGTATCTCTACTCAACAAAAGAAACATGTCTACTAAATTTCAAGTCTGGAGGTCCAATAGTTCCGGAAGGTATCGTGATGACCTGTCAGTGACATGCATCTCCTATGTCATCCCCTTTAAGTTCTTATTTTGAGACAAAATGTAGCCTATGTCCTTTTTTAGGATGCAATCTATCTCCTTGTCAAATTTTATCGAAATCTGTTCAGCGGTTTAGGCGTGAAAGCATAACAAACAAATAGACTCACAGTCGCATTTATAATATTAGTTAGGATTTACTGTTTGGCAGCACTTTCGAGAAAATTTCTTTTCACTTTCAATATATGTACTTTGATTATTTTTTCGCCACAGTTCCTTGTACTAGCAAATCAATTTTGTTGTGCTTGGTACACCAGTCAAGGGTGGTTGGGGAGTTACAGTGGAAGACATCACCGTCGGCAGTGTCCCGTCATCGTCTCGTAGGTGACGTGTGTTGCCGTTGTTCATTTCGTACATACAGTGAGGAGTCTCTCACGACTAACAACAGCATCTCCGGTTCAGCACGTCACGTCCGTCGTCCGTGTGCGCCTCTTTGTAAGATGAACAGGAAGTGCGCTTGCCGGTTGACTTACCGGAAAGAGATGTTGGTTCCTCTGTCTGTGTATATGTATGTTGCATGTTGTAATACATAGATAGGTATGCAATAATGTCCTCTCTCTCTCTGTCTGTCTGCCGACTGAATGCTTGCATGTTACCGGAGTATTATATACACTGACAAGATCTGTGTTACATACGTGTTATGTCAAAGCATTACACCGACTGAAGAATTGAAGTCACAAGAGATAAATTGCGTGTTTCATTTTGTTCTGGTGTAAATAATGATTGACATTTTGGATTAAATAGAAATATTTTTGATTTTTTTTTATTAATACACATAAAAAAAGAACATAGGTGCATCAACCTTTCGGTTATTAGCACTGATAACAAATTACAATAAAGGTAAAGTATAAAGCCAGTAAGGAAATATATATAGATTGATATTACCACAGGTGAAAGGATATCAGGACAGGTAAGTAGAGCTATTTGTTATATTTTTTATATTAAATTGGTATCATATAGACACCTCAATAATTTCTGGGTATATTTTTTATTTTGTTTCTTTAATTCAGATATGTGTGTAATGTGTATGCTTTAGAGCTTTTTAATTTTGAAGTTATAGATAATTTTTATTAGTTTTAGTTTACTGCCATGCTCTGTTTTTATATGCATGGTACCTTTACATTTATGAAAGTTTTCTTGTATTTATAAATTGTTTACGTTATATTTTTCAAATGTATCCAGTCATTTTTAATTCTGCATAGTCAGTGCTATACTTTTAATTTAGTAAATGGTCGTTTGTAGCTGAAAATTTTTTCAATAGTGAGGCCGATAAGATAAAAAATATAGCTGCATTGTGCACTTTACAAATTCATACAATACACGTTATTATAAAAAAAAACATTTTTTATTTTTGAAGTAATAATTTATGCAGAGAATGTCTAATAAAATTATAAACATTTAACATATCAGGCAGTTGCCACTTTATTACTTAAAAGAATTTCAATAATTAATTGTTTAAGAATTTTTTTATTTTATAATGAAACATTTTTTAGCGCAAAATAATTTCTACAATGTAAGTGAATTCTTAAACTGATTCTATTATATTATGTTGACGCCATTAATGTACTTTTTTTAAATACTTTCTAATAAAGTGGTTATTATTATTATTCGAACTACAAAATTTTAATTCACTGGGGTTGGAAGATTTCACTATTGCTGCGCTCTAAAATCTTATTAACTTTCATCGTGATCATTATAAATGTGTTTGATTGGATAAATGAAAATAAAATATATGTACCTAGATTTAAATTACGAGGATTATTTTAAACCACTAAGTGTGTATTCCATCATCCATACATAAAACGGCCAACTTAAGGGCTAATAAAATAAAACTGCAGTTGTAATTTCGGTTCCGTTTGTAAAGTTTATGTCGGTTCGTACACCGACACGTACACCATTCCTACCACAGAAACACAGAACCAAAGAAGAGGAAGAGAAAGTGTGTGTGAGAGATAGATAGAGAGAGAGAGAGAGAGAGTAGAAAGCGTCAGAGTTTAATAATCTTTCATATTTTTCCAGCATCCTTTTAGTTTCATGTCCGCTAGGTTGGGTTAGGTTTGCTCACATTGATACAAACTGTTCCCCAGAAACACGTTTCGTTAACCTTAAGATAAAAATAAAGCATGGAAAAAAATCAAGTTTTAAAAATCTAAAAAGTTATAATTTATATTTTATTTGATTATGTTCTATTCATTTTAAGAAAAATGCGGTATATTAATATTGCTTTGTTACGAATTAAATTAGTAAGCATCAATTTATACACGTTAAATATAAAGTATTTTTATATGTTGATACACAAAATTTCGAGAAAATATACGACTGAAATTTAATAACAAAACTTTGTTAATGAACGCCATTATACGGTTTAAGAACTTTCCAAGTTTATATGCTATTTTAATGTATTACGAGTATATTAGTAGTAAACTCATCATTTCAGGTTATAACGGTAAATTCATGAGTATTGGCATAAAAGCATGCACAAAAAATAAATTTATAAATAAATAAAATAAAATTATTTGATCTGTATTACTTTCAATTGCCTGATGATTAGTTAAAGAATGTATAAAAAAATCTGAAGTGCGCAAGAAGGTCATTCATTTGCAACATAATTGTATCATAATTTTGACGGGTTTTTGATCCGCGATTAACTTTTTTAAGTGAGAGATTTTAGCTCGCAGTGATGTAGAATTTTCTCTAACGGAATATGGACAAGGAAATATTTTACATGCATGATAGGTCTATGAGGCTATTGTTAGTTTATATGCATGTACCTTCTATAATTTATACTGTTTTAAAAGACTTTAGATCACAAAGTTATGTAGTGACCCAGTGATGCCCTGTTGGCTTCTCACCTAAAGAACCCGCATTCAAGCCAGGGTGCTGATACGTATATACATTTTTATTTTTTGATAGCGTACTGTGGAATTTTTGGATTAATTAAGAAAAAATTCAAAAAACAAATAAAAAGCGTGATAATATTTAATTCGCTCTTTTTTATTTTTAATAACATATAATATGCAATATTAATTGTAACTGCTTTATAATTGTCAGTATTAAAAATAAAAACAAGATTCGAACATGGTAGGTTTAACGTTTCTAATAATCAGTAAGCAACAGTTAATGATCTGTGCTAACTGTTCTTAATTGATGCCTTTAAAACTAGTATACAAATTGCAGTTATAAATTTATTTTTCCAAAGTATGTTCGATTTTTTATGTTAAAATCCTGTCTCAAATTGTGTATATAAGAAGTTCCAATTTTACCTAGTGTGAACATGAAACTGGTCTATTTTAGTGTTCTGTGCAAACGAAACACATGGAGTGACTTCGGTGTTCGTCCGTTCGTCTGTCTGTCATAGGCGATTCTCTTTAAAATTATATAACGTAAACATTTGAAATTTGGCACAGATAGACTGTCGTGATCCAAATATAGACGTGAAGTATAAAACGTTGAATTTTGATTCCCGAGGTTGATTTCAGGGGATGATTTGGGATATGAAAAAAAGCTTTTTTCAAAGACCTCGTGTAGGGTGTCAATTGAAAGCTTAACGAAGCACGAATTCGACAATATATATGACTTGAATCACATCTGCAGTCGCTAAATCGCCTCAACGACTGTTGCAGATGCGGATGTCAAAAATGATGCCAATGCAACCGAAAAAAATTCGCGTTTTATAATGCCTTTGTACCCTTTTTATGTCTAAGTAGAAAAGTATTTTGACACATTTTAACATATAAAATCCATGTAAAATGAAAAATATAGACTGCTTAGATATTAAAATGAATCTAACAAATAGGGTTACCTAAAATCGGGTCAACTATTTGAACTGTACGTGAGACACAAAAAGTGTGACATCCAGACTTACAGACAAAGTGAGTGCATAATGGCGTTTTTGGCTATGCTTGTATCACACCTAAATACTGCGTCTGAAACACCTTCATTTCTTTCTTTTTAGTTGATACCATGCCTGGTCTTCACATCCATGTTTACACAAGTTTAATGTTTGTCGAATTTACATTTTATTTTGAAATTGGTTGTTTTATTTATTACACCAAAACATGTCTAAACGATCAACTAAAGAGCACCTAAAACTCATTACAATAACTAATTGAAAGTGTCTGTCAATTGTCGTTGGACAAAATTCTTAAAATTTTCTGCGGCTTTAATGTATCAATTTTCAAGCTTTAACAATTAATGTGAACACAAGGCATTTTAGTAAAAACAATTAAGTTTTACTGTTTTGTTATTTTGCCTTTAAATATTAAAATATAAAATCAACACGCCACGGTAAATAAACAAAACCTAATGTGATCAGACCTTTACTTTCGGATGCTACCAGTCATACAAGGTATAAAGCCCTTCCACATCATGCCTCAAACCCAGAGTACTGAGGCAAGCGCATGCCACAAAGTTGACAGTAGCTATTGTAGCATCCTCCCCTATCTGACATACTTAATTTCTTGCGGTGCCAACGTCATTTTCCTCCCGATATTCCACTCATACTAACGTCTTTTCTCATAAGGCTACCAACTTTTTTTGAAAACATTTCATTACATTTAAAATTAAATTAACTACGTTAATAACATACTATTTCGACTTTTTAGGAATGTACTATATAAGCGACTTAATAGTAATTTAATAATTATTCGAAATAAAAACTTGCATTATGTATTTAAATTTTTCATTTGAATTCGATGGCAATTAATTTTAAAAATGTAGTATCCTAAGTTACATATAAAATGAAATTGTGCTTATTAAATGGTAATCAAATTTATTTCTACTGTCTACGTAATGGTGCAGCTAATACATTTAATGAGAGAAAGTTTTAGGTTCGAATCCCAACAGTGAGAGCAAATTTGTTTTCCTGTATTACTTAAGCTATACCGTTTTGAATCTGCAATTTTGTACTGCATATATTTACTGTGGTTTGATGGATGATGTATTTAATTTAATTAACTATTCAAAATATATATAAACCTTTGTCAGCATTTCTTAATTTTATTTTCCGATTTGAAATTTATCCATCAAAAATGTTAATGTTTAAACATGACTTTTAAAAGTATTGTATAATTCCGTGGAAAAAAATGTTAAAAAAATATTCGTATTGTTATAGCGTACTCTATTAATATGCAGAAAGCATTATTTCATTTCTGAATTGTTATTAGTGATTTGCCATATGGCATATACACTATTGACGTCGGTCGGATGGCGGGACCTAGGGGTGGGACGAACATTTCTCGATGTTTCATATCGTGCTGAACATATCGGCACCATTTTTGAAAATATTTATATATGCTATTTTAAATGGGCCAAATCGGATCATTTTAAGGGTGGTTTTTAGAAGATGAAAAATGCTTAGGGTTAAAAAATATCCACAAAATTATCAGAATTATTTCAAAATTGACATATAACTTTTTAGTAACGATTAAAATGTGCTGCTAAACTTTTATTAAAATCGACCCAACAGGACCGAACATTATGAAAACGTTAGTGTGCGGATATTGACTTACTAACTGAACGGCGTATTTAATTTGGTGCAGATGTTGGACTGATAATAAATAACAGAAAACAGACTTGACAGATTTTTAAAATTGGATAAATTATATAATTCTTACATAATTTTTATTTATTTTCATACAACGTTTCGTCCTTATTGATAATAATATTGCCATTAAGTAAATAAATAATTATTATAAGGGTTGTATTGCGGGCTTCAATTTTTTGTTTTGCTCAAAAACGATGTTATGTTCACAATGTAAAGCCACAATGCATATATTAGCAAATACACCACACTGTCAGCAGGGTTTGGCATTGCTGTCCGAATTTTATTTTTTTAGTTTTATAATGAAAAATAACTTGTGAAGTTTGCCTGTGAAAACCGCTGAAATAAAAAAATGTTTTTTTTGTGATACTTCGACATAATTTCAGAGTGAATATTACATATCATAAAAACAAAGAACTAGATATAATATATGAATGTAGTAAAAATATTGAAAACCCTAGTCACACCGTCACCCTAACCAAACTTCATAACACCATTTTCTTTTCTGCAGAAGCACTTTTTACATTTCCCAGTAATGCTTGCTACTTGAGGTTCACTTTTTTTACGAATGTGGTTCAGTATCCTCCGTTCCATAGTTCTATATGGCTCTATCCCTTACCAGCTTGATTTCCATTTCACCCTTGTCCATCTTTGTCGCACTTAAGGTATGTACAGGGTGCAGCAATGATGGCGGTGAAAGATGTTATAATAATTTGAAAAAATATAAACTAACAATTCCATTTCTGAAATATATTATTTAAAATAAAAAATATTTTGTTAACTACATGGAGCACGAAGAGATTGTAATGTATTTCAAATTGTTTCAATCCAATGGAGTCCCTAATCTACGGCATGAAAAATGCCTATTGGATGGTTCAATCTCACTGCTATAGAGTTTATGGATTCAGTTTGCGTCACAATTATTCCTAATATGAAGGTGACGATCTTGGAAATCAATGTTAGAGCCATAAATAAATAATTATAAACGCATTAATTGTTTCATAACTGACTTCTCCTAGACATTTTTTTTGTTTTTGGAGCAACGATGAATTATTATCATGATTAACTTTATAAAGGTATATTTAAGATAAAAAATGCATTAATCTAAACCGAACCATCTGAATATTATAAAGCCGAAGATTGGAAAATATTATTTTAAGTGTCAAAAAATGTATCGTAAAGTTATGAAGTTTATGTTTCTAATTCTTCTTCTCAGCTTTTGTTCGAATTTTTTTATCATTTTAAATTTCCTGATAAACTCACGCATAAATTAAAATCGTTCGCAAAATATCTTTTTAAATAAAATATTTCATCAAGACTGCCACACCCTGTACCTGCCTTAAAGGCTGTTTGTAGGCGTTTTTTTTTCTTTAAGAAGGAATGTATAAGATACGTTGTCGACATAGCTTGTTGCTTGAATGAAATATTACATTCATTTAATATGAGAGAAGGTCCCGTACGCCTTTGTGACATGATTTTTATGCATTACTTAATCTATATTTTTTCATGACTTTATACATAAAGAAAAGCTGATGAAAAGATCTTATTGTTAAAGTCGAATGATATTAATTGGTTTTTATTGTGTGTTGTTTTCAACGAGGAAATATTTTATGAGAAAAATATATGACACAGCGAACTTAATGATTTTTCTCTACTATGTATGTACAGTAAATGCTTTATTATCTGAATTATAAATGATAGTCCAGGCATTGAGCTCGAAAACTGCTCCTACCTGGAAAGATCTAACGGATTTTTGATATTCTGTATGTACATGTTTTTTGGAATTGCGTCTAGAATTTTTTCTAGAAATTATTTTTTCATTAAAAAAGTTGAAAAATACTAGTTTTTTTGACCTATTATAGAAAAATCTGAAAACTAGAGAAGATTTCCTATTATTATTTGACGCAGTTGGATAGAATTTAATATTTGCTTGGCATCATAGGTAGGTTCTTTTAAATTACCTTCTACACGACACAAACCACTCCCAGCGCACTCCCCAGTAGCAGGAACTTTTAGTATGTTGTTCAGGACATCACACCTCAGCCAAATTTCAAAGTTACATTTTTTTCTATTTTTCTTTTATTGTCTGTTACTATGAAAGGTTGTGTTAACCTTTCTATCACAATAATTTTAAACAAATAAACTTCGGAAACATCTGTCAATAAATTATACGGAGTCGCATAAGAAGTATAACTTCAAAAATAAAAACTGGAGTTCAGGCTGCCTTTGTCATTTTTCTCATGCTCTTTCTTTATTCGACATTCTACGAAAAAAACGTATGCAATCAATTTCATAAGAAATGCTCTATAGTTTTTATATTTGTTTTATATCAAGCAAAAAAAAAATCGATTGAAAAAAACAGCATTTTTCTTATTTTTTTATGAAAAACATATTCCCGGCAAACATTCGAGGTGGAAAACTTTAGATTTGTGCTGAGCATTCCGAATATCAAAACTCCCTTAAAACTTTCTAGGTAAAACACTCTAATGCTTGGACTATGAACACTGGATGTGGCATTTGAATTTCTTTGAACCTATAATTAGGTTTATCAATCAGTCAATCGGAAGAAAGTATATTGATCGTGTGTATTACTGGTTTAAAGCGTCCAAGTAGGAAAAACATGTAACCTTAATTATAGGATGTTTCAGTGAATTGAATTTCTGACCGTCAACAAATGAAAACAAAAATTTTTTTTTACAAACTTTAATTTTCCTGTATATTTTTTCTTGATTGCTTCCACCAACAACTGCCTCCTACTAGAAATTAAAACACGATTGAATAGCCTTTGTTACTTTCAGGATGCATTTGATAAAATTCAAAATTTTTTAAAACCTTCTTTTAAATTGATTGTGCTTCTTGAAAAAGAAACGCTAATCTCGATAAAAATAGACAAATTAATTGCGTTGCTAATAATCTAACAATTTATTTTTAGTGTATTTGCCATAAGGCAACATACACTATTGGCGTTGGTCGGATGGCGGGACCTAGGGGTCGGACCAAAATTTTTCGCCGTTTCATAACCTCCTAAACACTTTGGCACCATTTTTAAAAATGTTTATATATATATATATATATATGTGTGTGTGTGTTTACGGGCAATAACTTTCGAAAGAGTTAATTGATTTTAACGAAATTTGGACCACGTGTTGAAATCCATCACCGCAAGAAGCCTATTTAAAATGGGCGTAATCGGGCCATTTTAAGGGTAGTTTTTAGGGGTTGAAAAATGTTTTTGGGCCTCAAAATACCGAAAAAATTCTCAGAATCGTTTCAAAATTGATATTTAACCTGTCAGTAGCAATTAAAAAGTGCTCCTAAAATTTTAATAAAATCGGCTCAACAGGACCGGACTTACAAATTTTTTGAAAACACTAATTTGCAGATAGTGACTTATTTATTGAAGGGTGTATTTAATTCGGTGTAGACGTTAGATTGATAATAATATTGCAATTAAGAAAAAAAATGTTATTTTAAGGGGTGTATTACGGAGTAAAATTTTTAATTTTGCCCAAAAACCAACTTAAGTTCTCATAATAAAGCCATACTGCCTGTATAAGCAAATACACTATATTGTCGACAGGGTTTTGGCACTGCGACCCGGGTCTTTTTTATCTTTATGTTTGGAAGATGAATCTCGTTAAGAGTGTATTCGGGTCATAAGAAATTTTAAAATTATTTTGGTCCATGTAAAGCAGCATTAAATAGTAGTAGTCACTAACGTGTAACTGCAATCAGACTAACATTTTTACTTACGATTATAAAATTGCCAGAACGCAATATGTTAGATCAGTGTTTATCGAACAAACATTTTGCTTCAATTAAGAAAATATTTTTGCAGGATTGGGGATTATATTCATTATTTTTTATTGACATAGTAAATATATTAAAACAGAGCTAATTATTTTTAGATTTTTTTAAACTGCTTCCTCTTATATCTCAGTTAATACCCTATAATTAAAGCTCGTACAATATTCTGTTTTCAACTTTGTGTAACATTTTACGTTTTTTTTTTAAGATAACCTACTGCCTTGTCTAGTATCGAATTAATTAGGGTTTCCGGTTCAAGAATTTCGTTGAATAATTATACTCAACCTGCCATAATTTTCTTTTTCAAATGTTTTCAAGTACTAGGTAAAAGTTTGTAACAATCCATATACAAAAACCCCAGATCATCTGCGGTGAAAATCCTCGGAATTGTATACGGATTTTTCCAGATTAAATTTACATTTTGTTAAGCTTTACGTACAAGTACTATACAATAACACACGTACTTACTTTATATTAAAATAAATGATACACGATTAGATTTTGTTTATTTTGTCACGGACGTTTTTAAAATTACGACGACTAAGAAATAATTTCGAAAGTATTGTAGAGACAGGTATAGCAAAGAAATGTGCAATATTAAAGAATTTATTTTAAAGTCTTAAAAATTTAGTCAGCGATATTAATTTGCGTGAAACGGAAGCCTATTTAGAATATGTTTTGATGCTCAAAATAAATAAACCAACACTATTTTGGAAAGAAATAATAAAAATAAAAAAACCCGGGTCGCAGTGCCAAAACCCTGCCGACAATATAGTGTATTTGCTAATGCAGGCCGTGTGGCTTTATTATACAAACTTAAGTTGGATTTTGGGCAAAATAAAAAATTTAACTCCTTAATACACCCCTTATAATTACATTTTTTTCTTAATTGCAATATTATTGTCGATCGAAGGTCTACACCAAATTAAATACACCCCTTCAGTAAATAAGTCACTATCTGCAAACTAGTATTTTCAAAAAATTTGTAAATCCGGTCCTGTCGGGCCGATTTTATTAAAATTTTAGGAGCAGTTTTTAATTACTATTAAAGGGTTAAATTTCAATTTTGAAATGATTCTGGGAATTTTTTAGGTATTTTTGGGCCCAAAAACTTTTTTCAACCCCTAAAAACTACCCTTAAAATGGTCCGATTGGGCCCATTTTAAATAGGGTTCTTGCGGTGGTGGATTCCAACATGTGGGTTAAATTTCGTAAAAATCAATTAACTCATTCGAAAGTTATAGCACACACACACACACACACACACACACACACACACATATATATATATATATATATATATATATATATAAATATATACATATATATAAACATTTTTAAAAATGATGCCATAGTGTTTAGGAGGTTATGAAACGTCGAGAAATTTTGGTCCGACCCCTAGGTCCCGCCATCCGACCAACACCAATAGTGTATGTTGCCATATGGCAAATACACTAATAAAATAAATTAAACATAAATAAACGTGCTTCCAGCTAATTTAATGCTCACAAATGAATTCAACAATTTATTTCTTTCCATTAATTATTTAAATAATTAATTTATCAATAATTACTGCATTAATTCTGCTGACCATGCTTTTGCAGATTTTATGCGAATAATATTCACAAAAAAGTACACTTGTTCTCCTCAGAAGTTTGCTGTAAATAGTTTAAGATATAATGCAACTGGGTTTGAAGGAATTTCCTGACATATGATTCGCTTATGTCTACTGTATTGCTTACCAGAAATTAAATTCACTATAAACTACTCTTTGATCTCTAATAAAATACGTGATGTGTGGAAAAAATCCATTGTTATTCTCTTACTCAATGTAACTACATTGAAAAAGTTTAAAGATTTGTGCCCAATCTGCTTAGTGTACCTTAATTTTAAGATCTTAGAAAAAACAAACATATTATGCAATATTTTGAAACACTAAATTTATTTCCTACTTTTTAATTTGAATACAGCGCACATCAAAGCACAGCAACTGTTTTAGCCAATGTAGATGAATATCTTGTATGTATGGATCAAGGTGTGGTTACCGCATTAGTCTTATTACACTAGTCAAAAGCTTTTGGTTCACTACTTTTATTAGTTATATGACGCAATATTAGTTTCGGTGAAAATGCAACAGATTTAAAACTTACCTATGGGATAGAAAACAAATTATGCGTATTCAAGATGTAACCACAAAATATTCGGAAGAATTGGCTGTGACAAATATCGTTCCGCAAAGCTCCACTTTGGGACCATTGTTTTTTATAATTTATCTTATGGACTTAATTTTGTAATTTACATAGTTATGCTGATGGTAGGATGTAAGATATTGTTGATGCTCAGCTTAAAATTAATTCTGATCTGGACTAAATTCGTAACTGGTCGCAGTCGTGCGCTCTCTTTCTCAATCGAATTAAATCAAAAGCACTGTCCGCCAGGCAAGATTATAATAAAGTGGAGCCATAAATAAGGTTCTTCAAGTTTAAATGCGTTTAAAATAGTATATAAGGTTTCAAAATTGTACCTGAACGGAAAAGCTAGATAACACAAATTTATCTCAATCGCATGCGAAGCTTCGAATAGCGACTAGCATTTCATAAATTGATATTAATGAGTTCGTCTCAGGAAAAGTCCAGAAAAAGTTATTTATTGATAAAAGAAAATTGAAATTGCAAATTTTATCAAAAACTGCTCCAACGTTTTCGTTCATATTTCACAAATCGATATGTCATTAGCGGCCCTACCATCCATTTATCTAGGAAAAGGTTAGTTTACTGGAATCGGTGGTCGATGTAGTTCAGCGAAAAAGTCAGTGCAGTAAACATATACAATTTATGTAGTAAAATAGTCACTCAATATTATTAACAAAACTAAACAAACATAAAAGTGATAAGTATCTACTTCCACTTCAAATAATATTTCAGTCTTTGTGAACCTTTTGTAAAATAACTTTACTGATTTAGCTGCCAACTTGAAGAAATGACCAAAGAAGATGCTTTCTCAATCCTATCTTCTCAATACAATCTCTAACATTTCAGAGCATTAATTTTATCGAGCCAGTAAAGTCGTTAAACACAGTACCTAACACGTATTACCTTTTTCTTCCCCTACTTCAGTCTACTGAAACCCTTTTGCGTTATACATTTTTTCACATTTCTTTGAGTTTTATTTCTCACCACCCAACACCCTATTTAAAGAAGTTTTTACTGTCAGAGCGAAAGGACATGTTCAGAGAATACGAAATGACATGGTATTTTTCACAATGAAGAAAAACCTGTTGTATTCTGTTTTTTAAGAAAATTGTTTAACGTCAAGTAAATGAAAACTCGTATCTAACACACTTTAGATTAATTCAAAATAATAATTATGTATATGTAACGAAATGCATACGAATTCAATATCGTATGCCATTGAAATGGTCATTGATTTCTCGGATGCTTAATGGTTCGCTCGGTAATTTTCAAGACACTGTCTGATTGTTGCATGGGTTGAAACACGATTATGGTTTTATTTTTTGTAGGAGATTTATGAGTTTGAAGTTTTGGAAGGTTAGAGATACAAAATTTGAAGGCAACCTTTTTCTTTATTCGATGTTATTTCTGCCCTAACTCTAAATAGTTAAACTTTTGATCAAGACAGCTAATATCTTTCATGAGTGTGTATGTAGCAATATTATCGCGTCTTTCTTCAAATCACTATTAATGCGCTTGAAAAGTTGAAATCTTTTTCCCAAACGATAAAACCGAGTTTAATCTTCGCCCATTTAACAGTTATCCATTTAAAGGATTAATCGCTGGGTCTATGTTGATTCTAGTTGAAAATAACGCTAAGTAACATTGTAAATTACAGCTCTATTCACCTTGTTAGCATATATCAACGAGACTATAATTTCCATTACAATGGAAATTGGGACACGAATAATATATTTTAACTCGATCATGTTGAAAACACATCGCAACAAATGCATCTAACCGCGTTGAGTCATCGCAAGTTCACTTCTTTTACGTTTGTATTTCAAGTGAATTATGCCTCTGAAAAGAATACTTAGTCGCGCCGTGCCGCGCTATGGTGCGAAAGAAGGAAACTCCAACTACTGTCTCGTTATTAACTTCAACTCACCGTGTTTGGGTATATAGCTATATATAGGGTGTAAAATCATTTTAGACATACAAGGTAGGGAATAACACTAGAACTACTTTTTTTGTAAATATATTCTTCAAAATCTTTTGAATATTTTGTACTGGAATAAATTTAATTAAGAATACCAAAAAATCCACCTGGCATTTGAGCTGAATTAATAAAATTAAAAGTAAGTACAAATGTAAACGTAATTATAAATACACAGTAATATAATCACTAAAAACATAAAAAAATTTAAAGTTATTGCAGCACATAAACGAAAATAACGTGAAATAAGCAAAAGATATTAGATTACCCTTTTTGCATCTTTATTCGTATTTTTTTTAGATACGAAATGTCTTTCGATTTTCGAATGTAAAATTTTCAAAATAAAATTATCAGTAATGTTTCTACCTAACACCAGAAGAGCACGTAATGCAAAAGTTTTCGGTAAAATCACCTATAATGTAAATTATTCATCAGATTAGCTATATTCAAAAATGTAATTAGATCGAGCAGCTAAGGAATATTCGTATGCAAAATCGCATTCTGGCGTTTGATATATGCTGTAGAAGTTACCGAATTCGAAACAATCAATGTTGCCAAGATCTTGTCAAAAATAATCGCTAAGAAAAGAAAAACAAGTTGGCATCTTATCATCTACAGAAAGATGTTAACTTTTAACAGTTAAAAATAAACCGATGAAACAAGAATGACTGGAGGGTGTGCGACTCGGTTCTTGGGCAAAATGAAACGAAAAAGATTGCATTCAGCAGAAAATACCCCTAAACTGGTTTTAAAAATTTATAGCTTGGTCTCAAGCCACAAAAGAGTCTACTTTTGGATGGATTTGTCAGTCACATCAAAAGCTGAGAGCTCATCGAATTGGCAAGTAATGACTCCGTTCATTACTTTATGCTAATGTTTTCCTTCTTACTGTATTCACTGTTTATAACTGTTTGATGTTAGTATCTTTACGTAGTAATTACGATGATGAAATGAAATAAAATATTACAATCAAGTCCTAGTCGAGTTGTAAGACATTTCTAAGCGAGTGTTTTTCTGGAAATGCTTTTTCAAAGCAGCAACAAAGACAATAGCCATTAATAGTTTTCGCTACACCCACCGTTGTCTATGATTTTCTAACTGCAGAAATAGCTCAAGTTTGTCTGATAACTCCAATTAATTTTGAAAATTTTCTCGAATCTTCTTAACCAATCGCAGGACCTTCAAATAATTATGACCTTTTTGTTACGTTCAATAAATGACTGACGACACACCCGTTATATTTTACTATAGCGGTACTATGTTTTCAAACGGTTCCTGCGCATTGTCTTATCTATCCTTGGCATTGTAGAATGTACATACTGCGAGAGTCTTGACTCCAGTTTGATGTTAGTAACTTTGTGTTGATATCTGGTGCTATGTCTATGGAATACGGTATGATGTTAAGTTTAACATATAACAGGTTCTTGTATATTGACTACACTTACATTATAATATCCATGCTAACTTGTAGCTATTGAGGTAGGGCAACCAAAGATAATCATTTTGTGCAGACATTAGACAAAATGTATCTATTACAACACTTGATATTTAAAAAAAAGAACAAACCGATTTTTCAAAAATTTTACACAAATGTTATCTACCCCTTAGTTAGTAGAATTTGAGAATAAATAGTTCGAACTTTAAAGGAAAAAATTGTATTTCATTAATAATTTTAATATAATATATATTACGTTATAAATACGCAAAAATCGTATTTTAATTTCTGAAGTATTTTTTAGCTATCAATTTATTTGTGTTTTTATTACGAGTCGAGTTTAAATTTTCAATGTAATTTACCTTAAATCGCATGTAAAACATAATTTTTGTTATATAAAGTACATACGACGAGAAAAGATCAAAACAGGCATTCTCTTTTGTGAAATAAAATGTGTGCGTCAGAATATTCAGAGCAAACAAAAAAAAATGAAAACTAGTGAAAACTTGCTACGAAAACATCTGGAAATCATAGAAAACTTCTATTCTCTTGAAAAGATGAGAACTTGTGAAGTTGATGGAGATGAAGAAAGTTGACATAGGAATTCAAAACTCAGTTGTGTTAGCTTATAGACAGTCATTCGAACACAGGCTTGGCTTAATAGAAAAAATAAACTACGGTTATAGTATTTGTATTCGTTAATTAAAAAACTGAAATTTAGAAAACATATTAAAAGTAGTTAAACGTTGTCAAAAGTGCACACCGTGTTAAGTTTCGCAGTACGATACAAAAATAAAAAACAATATAATATAAATATCGAGTTGAACATGGAACAATTGTAAAAAAATATGGTAACCGGAATCTAACCAGTAACCGTCTGCATACGAAGCGGACGCGAAAGCAATTCGACAATTGAACCCGATTCATGTACAGCTGTTTTTGCGGTATAGTAAATGGTATATTAACGTGCCGATCGCACTGATAATTATCATTATTATATAATATGTTAGTAGCACAGTAAAACTAGCTCCAAACCGGAAAACCTAAAAAAACAAAGGTTTGAGTGTCACAAATTGTTTATTACCCTTTGCTCTAAATGTGGTAAAAAGTTTCCGCCCAAAAGCTGTCGAGTTTGGGAGAGGGGACGGGAAAATGTGTAAATCTGTATGTTTTCTCAGTTTTTCGCAAATATCTTGGAAACCATTCAATGTAGAGCTAACATTGTTCTATATAAAATTTAAATACGTTAAATTTCCCATAAAATGACCTAATATATTTTTTTGCTGCGCTCAGTAGTTTCGGAGAAGGGTGAAATATGAGTAAACTGTCGTCTGTAATCGATGGAACTGCTAGTTGACCCATACATTCACTGGAGAGCGATTTTATCGTAGATATTTAAAAACGAAAATCAATATTCAAATCGATTTTCAATGTGAGAAAAATTTAATGAATGCTGCCATTTCAATGACAAACCATTGTGTATTATAGTAAATACGAATAAAAACACGGATGTCTATCTAGGTAGGTATTCGCGACAGTATGTGGCGAAAGTAAATAAAAGTTTATATATTAAACCGTTGTAAGTTCTCAAATTGATATAACTATGTTAGATGTCCATGGATCTAGGCAGTATACGTAAGTCGTGTTTTTAAACATCGTTTCTCATTATAGTAAAATCATAGCACTGATCTGGATACAACCCTGAAAACTTTAAATATGATTGTGTTGTATAATTTCACATTGGATAACTACCTAGAGGTTAAGACGAATTTTTATTTTTAAGATCATTTTTTTTGTGAACAGGCGCTAATATTTTTTTCATTATAATAATATAATAATAATACTAATGCGTTTAACGTCCATTTCTCGACTTTGTATCATAACAGTCGTCATTCGCACCATTACTATTTTCTATTTACCACTTCCCGGAATTTTCTACATTTTTTAAAACTTCAACTTATGTAATAGCAATGGGCGAATGAAGGAATTATAGGAAATTAGGATAAGGTAGGTAAGATGAGCGGTACAGGAATTACCATTTTTCGGCGAGAGGCAGTAGGAAAAAGTCCCAGTCACATAATAATAATAATAATAAGTTCTTTATTTAATAAGTAGACACTTACCTCCCGAATGAGAGTCTAGTGCAGTCACCACTACTCTACCCAGCTCGGTTATTTTTTTTTTTTCATTATGAATCAGTCTAGGTAACGAATTGTGCATTATTAAACAAAACAAAGGAATTTTTATAATTTATAATGAAATATAAGAAAACTAAAATTTTTTCTTTTCATCACATCCATTTAAGCACAGAAATTGAACATTTGTCTGACGATAAAACTCAAGCTGTTGAAAAGAAAAAAAATAACATTTTAATCAAAGAAAAATCAAAAGAATTTCAGACTTTCCAAAAAGAAGTCCAAATGCATATTTTAGAAAATGCATTGAAGTACTAAGACAATGTGGGCATACAGAGTTCCTTCGAAAATGGAATTAATACCACATTACGATTTCTCCAACATACATTGACAATACAGAATCGCAAGTGTAACATACTCGTCTTTTGCGGTTGAAAAATCGAAACATAGTGCAATTCAAATCGGAAAAACAGAACAGATTCCATCTGTGTCATTCGTCGATATTGAATTTAAAATCAATGTCTACAGAGCCTTTGCATAACGTTGAACAATTTCGTAGTGGTAAAAACAATAAAGTGGCTCTATTACGTGCAAAGATTCTATATGGCGCCAAGTACCAAAGTTAAGTTAATCGACAACATATTTTATTCAATCTAGATAAGAAACCATCAGTGCGCGACTTCGAATCGCACTTGATAGTTTATTTTTATAAAACTATTTTTTCCGGAACGTCTGATGAATTCTTATATGGTGTCGAATAATTGTAGGCAAAGAGAAATCAAAAGAAAGTTTTAATTGGATTTTCCAAAAAGAAGCCCGAATCCATATTTTAAAAAATGTATTGAATTATTGAGACAAACTACGTACACAGAATTGGTTAGGTTACTAAATTCTTTCTAAAATGGAAATAAAACCACATCACTTCCGATTTTAACAATATACAATTATCGACACAGAATTGCAACTCAAAAGTGTGTCATCTTATGAATTCTTATATAGCGTCGAACCTTTTTAGGGTTCAATAGCAAAATGGCAAAAACGGAATCTTTATAATTGCATCTTGTTCGTCAGTCCATCGATTCTGATGAAATTTTGCAGGCATTTTTCATGTAAATCGTCATACAATTGTGTAATGAAACAGTAAAAATAATTTAAGGCTAGCTTTTGGTACATAGAACTGAGAGATAAACTTTTTTATTGAAAACATCTGAAAAAATCAAAGTAGTAGCACTTTATAAATTGTGTTGGATACGCCATATTAACAATGGTATCCCTACAAGCTGGTCCATTCTCAAGCTTACTTTACATTACTAAACATTTCAATTTTGCATACGTAATAATTCACTGGAACTATCTTTGGAGATATTAACTTCCGGAAAACAGTACTCTACTGTTTTCCGTAAAGGTAGTTCATAACAATTACGAAATTACATTATAAATTCAAATTATGGGTACATTGTTGTTTAGAATATATTTATAATTTGTGTGTGTTAGTTCATTTTTGACAGGGAAATATGGTTTGTCCTTATGCTTCTTAGCAGCTTGTATTTAGATTCTCATAAATGCTGTAAGATGTTGGAGCTACCTACGAGCTATTTTACTGTCTTTATACCCGACTGCAAAAAAGCAAGGAGGGCTAATTAGTTTAATAGTTTATAATATTGTGCCTCATCTTGTAGCGTCCAAGCAGGCAGTAAATTTAAAATAATAATATTATTATGAACATAGCATAAACTTGTATTAAATTAGTTAATTGTTAACTAAAATTTAAAACAACTTGAACACTGTTTTTAGTTCCCTATTTTTTGTTTCATCTGTTAATAAATTTCTCAGAAAAATAACTTAGACACCATTATAGGCAAGTATAGTAATTTATAACTAAACCATATCAGAGCAGGCATGTTCAACACAACTATAATGCAAATAGATTTAAATATGAATCTAAACTTTCTTTCTTAACTGGATATGGAAATAGATACGCACTAAACAGTTTAAAAACTTATAAGTACTCGACTTTACTAAGTCGTTTACTATAAATTAGTGTAGGGAAATAGGGTCATCCCACATTGACGTTGACGATATTACCGAGCTGGGTAGAGTAGTGGTGACAACACTAAACTCTCATTCGGGAGGTACGGGTTCGAATCTCGGCGGGGGCAGATGTGGCTGGGACTTTTTCCTACTGCTTCTCGCCGAGAAACGATAATTCCTGTACCAGCCATCTTGATTTTCCATGGTTTCCTTCAATTACTTCCAGATAAATATCGAGATGGTTCCTTATTGAAGGCCCAGTTCAAAAATTACCTATCCCATCCTAATTTCCTATAATTCCTTCATTCGCCCTATTAGTTAAGTTGAAGTTTTAGAAATGTAAAAAATAACGGGAAGTGGTAAAATGGAAAATAGTAATGGTGCGAATGGTATCTGTTATGACATAAAAGTCGACAAACGAGCGTTAAACGCATTATTATTATTATATTTGCCATATTTATGCATAATATTCACTTTTTTGTTTTATTTACACCACAGTGGCTTCTTCAGAACAATTGAAATCCGAATGTTACACCTTGGCCAGGCCTGCATCAAAACTAGGTGTTGAATATGTGTAGGTGAATGTGTGTGTGTGTGTGTGTACGTAAGGCACAAAACTTTACAGACGCGAAGCTTTCCATGCAGTCGCCACCGGTTTCCAAGCTTACAGTATGCACGATAAATGTAACCATTTGTAATTTGAAGTGAGTTATATTGTTAGTAAACAGCACAAATGTTGCATAAATTTTAGTTATAAAATTTTTTGTGCTACAATACATGAAAACTGTTCTTTTTCCTTGCTGTATTCTGGTAACAGATTTAAAAGTGACCGAAACAATAAACAACTGACATAAATATTCAACTTTTGCATATTCTGGAACAGATTCAGTAAACATTTTTTCTTTAAGTTTTAAAATGTATAACGCAGGTATATTTTACTTTACTTCCTTATTTAGAACTTTATATTATGACTATGTAGTTAATATTTTTGCAGTTTAAGACAAATTATTTAGCACACGACTGTAAAAATCATTATAAAGTTACAATGTTATTTCATTAAGTAAAAATCTTAAAGCAATTCTGAATATTTTTTGAAGACGGCAGGCCTAGATTTGATTTTTAACTTCCCGCTAAGAAAATTGAAAATTTTCAAAAATTGGGAAGTTATTGGTTTTACCTAGATTTTAGAAATTCGAGTTTTCGTCAGATCTCGACGAATTGGCTATTCTGACCATTTCCACGATGATGTCCGTATGTATGTGTGTGTGTGTGTGATGTAAACCTCTCATTACTTTTGAACGGGTGGACCGATCGAAAAGCGGTTTACGGCAACTGAAAGGGCCTTGCCGAACTTAGATTTTCTGAGAATTGGAACTGATTCGGCCCGTTATATTTTGAGAAATCTCAAAAACAACACTTTTTGGAATATAGTTTTTTTTTTTATATTTTGAAATATCTTCGAAACTATTACACCGATTAATTCCAAAATCTAGCCAGCTCTATTCCTCATTAGACAACGTCGATCGCCGCAAACCGCATCAAAATCGGTTCATTCGTTCGAGAGCTAACGTCGGAGAAAAGTTTTGAACAAAAAAGTTTTTTCAAAATATCTTCTCAAATTTTTGTTAGATTGATTTTTTTGTAATAAATTATTATTTTGTGCTTAAAAAAGTGCATCGACTGCCGCAAACTGCACTTCGATCAGTTGATTTGTTCAAGAGATATTGTTTAAGAAATAATTGGAAAAAAATGTTTTTTTTTTTCAAAATATCTCTTCAAATTTTTATTAGATCGATTTTTTTGTAATAAATTATTTTTTTGTGCCTAAAAAACTGCCTCGATTGCCGTAAACAACATCTCGATTGGTTGAGTCGTTCGAGAGATATCGTTGACCAAAAATGTTCAAAAAAGTGTTTTTTCAAGATATCTTTCCAAATCTTTGTCGGATTGATTTTTTATCATAGATTGCTTTTTTGCGCTTGAAAAACTACGTAAAATCGAAAGATATTATTTACAAAATATTTCCAAAAAACTGTTTTTTAAATAATTTTTAACAAACACCGTAGGAGTAAGCCACATCTCAATAGATCGTAAATAGCGGGAAGTTCCAGGGATGGTCTGCAGGGTCTATCGTTTTTCAGATTTTGTTAAGGAAAAGTCTGAAATATTTTTGCTTAAAATACATTTGTCAGATGACTTGAATATCGGACGAAGCCTGAAACTAGAAAACTTTTATCAAAAATGACTCAACAATACGCGTAATACTTAGGCAGTTAGTTTACCAACACAATGAACTTTCATGGTAAGCTTTATTAATAAACTAGTGATTCGTTAGCGAAGTAAATTACTAGTAGAGATGTAAGTAAGTAGTTTGCTTTGTTTAAACAGAAGTATTACAAACATTGACGCTAATGTATTACATCCATTTCTAATGAAGTATCAACTTAAACATATATATGTGCTATTAACTTGTTATTAATGTGTAGTAAAATAAGTTATGAGAATAATGATAGAGCACTCTATCCCTAGACTTCGTTATTTAGAAAGAGGTCTGATCATCTGGTCCAGGTTAAATCTAAATTGTTTGATGCCTTTGCTCACAGAACACACATTAAGTGTTTTGTGCCTCTACTATGCATAGATAGGATATTTTATTCACGATTAAATCGAACTATAGGTAACCGCACGGGCAATGTTCTATGTGGGATGACCTTGTAATTTATCATGTCAATGCCTCCATCCTGCTCTGCCTTTTGACGACTCTGGGTCAGCATCGCTAACTTTACTATGGATCTGTGTTTTGACAGACTCAACCAAACATAACACATTACGCATTAAATTATATCAGTGTACCATGTGAAAGTGACATGCATGAAAAACGTCGATGGACGTGTATTGAAAAAGATGTGTAACTAGCTGTCTATTTTTATATCTACGAGTATGGTCTAAAGCTCTGACATTCAGCAGCGGCCATATTTGTTTTCAAAGTCTTCTCACTTAAGATGAAGTCAGACTTTTGTAGCGCAGCTATAGGGTTGCAGCTACAAAACTTCCGTATCGTCTTTACACTATTCGTAAGTAGCAAACAGTTTTAATGTTCCATACCAAATTTGGAAAAATCTCTCGTCCGGCTGTCATAAGCTCCCAGAGTCAGACGTAACTAAACAGCTGAAATTTGGCATAGCTACAGGTTGTTGTGACCCAATCAAGTGGTTCAGATATGAATAAATTATTCGAGTAATTATGGATAATAAGGAGAGGGGAGTCAAACTGGTTATGAAAATATGAAAAAAGTTCAAGTCCATCGGTGGGGTATCTAATGAAAGCTTTGAGCCATAGAAAACAATGATATGGTTTTTAATAATTTGGTTCTTTTGAATATGAAAAAAATGAACAATTATGTAAACAACTTGTTCCATTCCATTTATTTCTGAAGTACTAATCGGAAAAATCTTAAATAAATTTAGTAAGTGTCAACATTTCGCTTACTTTCGACATTAGGTTTTAATGAGTCAGAATACAAAATAGCTAATTTTTGAAAGGCGACATCTTTTCATTGCGTTAAGTTAGGAGCTTACAGATCTATGGGGCTGTAGAGCTTAGTATTTGATACTAATTTCAACTTGATACCCCCAGCCGTTACCGAGAAAAAGGTAAAATGGTACTTTTCTTTTCTTAAAATTAGACGAGGTTGCATCTGTCAAAGTTTGTCGGTGCTGGTGAGTAAAAAAACTATTCTGTATTTATAATAATAGAGCTATATAGATAAGTACTGAAGTCAGTGCGGTTCGTTCGGAAGAAGTTTACAAACGCCACTGGACATAAAACAGAGTAACATTGTAGCATGTAGAGGTCGAAAATTCAAATGCCTTCCGCTCGAACTGTTCAACCGTCTGAACTACTGTAAACAAGTCGTTGTGGGGCAAAGTGGGGTGCGCGGTGAAGGAGGGATATATGTATGGGGGGACAAAGCTTGTGACTCAGCCAACAGGAAAGGAAACTGAAAATTTTCAGCCATACTATATTATATGTTGTAAAAGCACTATCATTATTCTGGTTGTTGTCATAACCATGATACAATTATCACGAAACCTAACAAATTATCAAATTAATATTTATATTAAAAGCTGTATAAACTTCTCAAACATTAATTTTGAAACTTGTTTTCAGTGTATTTGCATACGCATAGCATTGCTATATTGGCGTCGGTCAAATAACGGAACTTAGGATCTTAAAATCTCTATTTCATTCCGAACCATGATATGTTTTATAAAAAGCAAAGATTTTTAACCTTTTCGCGCCGAAGACCGTATATTCCCGTGATAAAAAAATGTGACAAATAGTCGAAGACCATATTTATCCGATTTCATTATATTTACGCGACAAATGCCGGACGCTTCCGTTTTATGAGTTAGATATGTTTATTTGTGTTTATAGGCAAGTTTAACCTTGTCTATTATTTGATTTGTCACGTATGAATCTGGAAGTAGTAGTTCTTATTTCATAGTGGACACACGAGCCACTGAAATAACAGAAACGAATCCGGAATTAGGAAAATTAGGACAACTAGTTTTAACGCTTATGAACAATTATCTTCCTAAGGGTTATTGTTTGTATGTGGACAATTGGTATAGTAGTTCGCTATTCTTTAGATATTTGCATCAAAATGAAGTTAATGCTTGAGGTACTGTCAAGAAAAACAGAAAACATATGCCTGATTTTTCACAAAAATTGCGACAAGGTGATGTAATTTTTAATTCTTCTAGACCAATCCTTGCAATTAAATGGTTCGATAAAAGAGAAGGTTACATTTTAACAACTATGCATGAAATGTCAATGATTGTTACAGAAAAAGTTAATAAAACAACAAAAGAACATATTCAGAAACCTACTGCAGTGCTCGAGTATAATCAAAATATGGGTGCTGTCGATAAATCTGATATGATGCTAAGTGCAATATTCTTGTAGAGTCGCCGATTACCGTACTTTTCCGGTAAATGTATGCTATAACGACAAAGACCATACGATTCCGCAAACCTCGAAAACTGCCCGTCTTATGGGCAAGTAATAATCCACAAATTTTAAATAGAACGTCACAGTAGACGACCGCTGAAAATCACACTCCGAGGCTTCAGAAAAGCTCCATGCCTCGCGATATCTCCAAAACAAAGGCCGATACTGACGGGAGTTGTTTTACGTTTTTTTATTAGTGTATTTGCCATATGGCAACATACACTATTGGCGTCGGTCGGATGGCGGGACCTAGGGGTCGGACCAAAATTTCTCGACGTTTCATAACCTCCTAAACACTTTGGCACCATTTTTGAAAATGTTTATATATATATGTATATATATATATATATATATATATATATATATATATATATATTTATATATATACGTATATATATATATATGTGTGCGGGCAATAACTTTCGAAAGAGTTAATTGATTTTAACGAAATTTGGCCCGCGTGTTGAAATCTATCACCGCAAGAAGCCTTTTTAAAATGGGCGTAATCGGGGCATTCTAAGGGTAGTTTTTAGGGGTTGAAAAATGTTTTTGGGCCCCAAAATACCGAAAAAACTCTCAGAATCGTTTCAAAATTGGCATTTAACCCTTTAGTAGTAATTAAAAAGTGTCCCTAAAATTTTAATAAAATCGGCCCGACAGGACCGGACGTACAAATTTTATGAAAACACTAGTTTGCAGATAGTGAATTATTTACTGAAAGTTGTATATAATTTGGTATAGAGGTTTGATTGATAATATTAATGCAATTAAAAAAAAATGTTATTTTAAGGGGTGTATTAAGGAGTAAAATTTTTTATTTTGCCCAAAAACCAACTTAAGTTCGCATAATAAAGCCACACTGCCTGTATTAGCAAATACACTATATTGTCGGCAGGGTTTTGGCACTGCGACCCGGGTTTTAAATACCAATCCCGAACACTAATATCCAATTTGAGTCTTCTTATATAAATCATTCTGAATATACTAAGGTATTTTTAACGCGAAAAATGCGCCGATTGTGTTCATTCCTCGCTACTGTGATAAAAAATATTTAGAAAATAGACAGACGTTTCTCTGCACGAGACATTAATTTTTTCCGAGAATCAATAGAATCAAATACATTCGGAACCTTTGATAATATCTTGTTGCCAAGTTTTGTCTTTTGCAAATACAACCATGCACATGTTTAAATTCGCTCAGTCAATCATATGCGAGTATCTGAATGAAATTACGACAAGCCGGACTGCATTTTTGAATACAAAAGTACTGATCGGGTGACTAAATTGCTCGGCTTGACGTTTCAATTGTGTTAATATCTAAAAACTGTTTACGACCTAAACGATGCCATCGGTACTGATATATAACGTAACATTTTCAAAGTGCGTCAGACCGAATCTTCACTCTGGAAGAAATCCTGACATCATGGTCGTTAACAGCTATGAGTTGTTTTCTGCGAGCCATTTAAATCATAAGTAGCTACTCAGAGAACATTCTCCAGTCATCCACTATATTTCGCTATCTCTCTTCTTCCCTCTTGGATATAGACCAGGATCTACCGCACAGAAAAATAACAGTATATGTTCCATACATCTTATTTCAATTACCTTTTTATTACATATATTCCACATTTGAAAAAGGGTAAACAAACTTGATAAAAGCACTTCATAATTTATATTTAAAAAATAAAAAAATGCATGTCCTACACAGAGTGGTTTTTGTAGCAATACGAAGTTTTGTAATCGAATACGACATCCAACAATGACTATTAAATTTTCGCATGTAAAATATTTTCAGGGTTCTGTACCTCGAAAAGAAAAAAACGGAACCCTTATAAGAAATTTACGTGAAGTTCGTCCAGCAGTCACAGCCAGTTTTCTCAGAAATCATATAAAGTACAAACTTGAAATTTAGCATAGCCCACGTATTTTGCACTAGTTAACACTTTAAAATATACATATATAAGAATTAAGTACTCGAATTATTTTAAGCTTACGGGAATAATATAATTTCTAAGGCTTTTTGTAACTTGAAAGTAAAAAGAGAGAAGCGTTAATTATAATTTTCAATTAGTAATTTTTATTTTTATTCTTTCCATTATTCATTAAAAATAAGATAAATATAAAATTATTATAATAGATTTTTCACACTATTACTTTTCTAAACTAAAATATAACAAAATTACACCATATTATTTTCCTTTCTAAATTGAGTGCAAAAATTACATTTTTCTAGAAATTTTGAGCAAAATTTACCAGAAAAAAATCAACTCGTTTTCAGTAAGTACAGTCTAGTTCTACATAATAAAAAAAATTAAGCAGTTATTTGGGACTGTCGACGGAAGTGAAAACAAAACTCAACACGTCATACTTATAACTCATGCGATTATAAGATGCAACTCGGTAGCGACAACAGCAGTGCTCCACCGTATTATTGTCTAACCTCGTAGGGTTACGCCCCACTCGATATCAACAACAGTAATGGACCCTTTTGCTCCACCGTGTTGAACTCGACAGCGACAAAAGAGTGAAGCCGTATTATTATCATACACCGTGTGGCTGCGCCCCACTTGGTATCAAAAACAAGAGTGGAACATCGTATTTCTATCTAACCCCCATCCAAATAGAAATAAAAACTGTCCAGCGCATCAAAAGAAGTTTCCATTTCAACAAGTTTGGCAACGACATTACTGTTTGTAGGTTTAGAAGCACTATAATATGTGTTCACAATCTAAGATCATTGCCAAACCCAATATTCAGAATAAAACCTTTCAGTTTTAAAACATGTCCCTTTTCTGGATGATTAAAATTTCCGAATAGCCTCTAGATTAGTTAGATAGTTTAAACAGATTACGAAAATGCAGACTAAGAAACATTAGTAAATACCGTGAATATCACAGACCACGGTTTGGCAAGCGCTTTCTAGAACATTTAGACTTGCTTTGCAGAAAATCAATATGTGTACCGAACGTTCGCTGATTGTGATTTATGGATTTGCACTTTCACAACAAGTTCTATGGGAAATCGATATGGTTATATCACAAGCTGACTGAAACATGTACCTCGACAAACATACTCAAAGAAGAAAATGTACAAGTACAGTTTACATATTATTAGGTTGTAAAAAAACTAGCAGCTCATCTTCACCGAGTAGATTGAATTTTGTTATCTCAAGACTCCCTTTTGATAATTTGTTTAATTGCGGGATCTCACTCATTCGTTCGTTTAATCGAGTTAATAGCTTGCCCACTCGCTTTGCTCGTTTGTTCAAATTTTAATTTAATTTTTACGTTACTCACCGCTTTGTCCGTGCGATCCCCAATTTAGAATTATTCTGATTTGCACTCGGGTGAATTCGGACATATGGACGTACACTTTCCTCAAGAAATACGCTATCAAATGGTAAAAACGCATTTAAATCCATTTGGTAGTTCTTGTGTTTTAACGAACAGACGCGAACGGGAACTTTCTTTTATGTATTAGTATAAATAGTTATATAATGCGTTAAATGTTAGTTTCGTTAGCACTCGCTTCTTCTATTCACATTTCTAAGCGACTTGAAAAACGGAGATTATCAGTTCAACATGTATATTGTAGCATTGTTGCAGTGGAAGCTGGTGTTTTTATTGTTTTATTATAGATAATAATTAAAAGCTAGGTGTATTTTTTTAAAACATTTATTATGACAACTATTTACAATTAATATTTCACTACAAATTGCAATAGATTCAAAACAATCATTTAAATAATCTCGCGAGAAATAACAATAAATAAAATTTAATAAAATTAATAAAAATACAAATTTTATTTCAGGTGAAGCCTGCTTATCTGTTGGCGACTGACTCTCCTGTTCGTTTACGACACCGTTTAAAACAGACCGGTTGCATAACCGATACAGCAGTACAATTCATAGCACAAATTGTTTGAACAATTTAACGGTGCAATATTTATAATTTGATTTTTAAATTTTTGTTCAGCCTTAATTTTTCGAGGGATTAATCGTTATGTTCAGGCAGATGACAGAATGGTCCCATATAATTTTCACTTACAGCGGCTCAGCAGTTGTTCTTTTACTAATTAAATATCATTTTTTTGTATATTCAGTCTTAATTTCTTGAGGGGTTAACCGATTTGCACGATTTCTTGGCACCATTTTTGAAAATGTTTATGGGTGTGAGTGTGTGTCCTAGAAATCTGAAATTTGGTGATCAGACTGGGTTTCGAGTACATATAACGAACATTTTTTAAAATCCGTGATTTCCCTCTCCACCCTTTAAAGTGTCTATAGGTCCGTAGTTCTACAATACTGAAAATTGGTATGCGGGCTGGGTTCACGAGAAAATTAAAAAATCTTTATAATCTATTTAAAAAATAACTAAGATCTAAAAGGGTATCAAGTTTTCACATATGAAAACATGAAATATTCGTATAAAACATAATATAAAACATGAAAACTTGCCAATTGAAAACTTGGCACTATTTAAGATCTCAATTCTTTTTTGTACAGAGCATGACTCATTTCCATAATTATGTTTTTAGTGAGATTTCAACGCGAGCTTGTATGTTTTTTACTTGAAATGTTTTTGATGGGGCATTAACTATGCAATGCTTTCAGACAAAATTTGAATTTGTTTCAAAAATCAATTATAATTAAACTAATAATTCTGTTAGTCCGTAAATAGGTACTTATATGTTTAGTTTTATTAATTAAGTTTTACGTTTTAATACTCCATAATATCTCACTACGCCATCGTTAAATTAATAACAATTGCGATATTCATTATTCCAATGCAGTATTGTAACACACGATCTTGTTTTTCTTTTTTTTTATTTATATAATAGAAAATTCGCATTGAAGAATAATATTCAAACAAGATGAAAGGTTAAAATATTAGGTAAATTTGAAATATTTCATTAGTGTACAACTTTAGAACATAACTACAAAAAATAAAGAACATAAAATAAAACCATGTTTTACGCAAATACAATTTGTAAATGCATATTATGAATTTTTCAAACTTATTCTTTTCAGCAGCTGTCTATATTTTTATTTTATATTTCTGCCTTTCAAAATTAGTACAGCAGTGCAGATATTCCAGAATACAGAATTGTTATGTAGAATAGGTAGGAATATGGCAAAATGGTTTATGTCATAGGATAATATCGATTCAAATACGTAAGAATAAAGGACATAATACACTGGACATATACAAGTTGGTTTTGTGGTCACAAATTACGTGTATGCTCTATATTGTTTTTATGACATAACCTGAATCGTTCATTGTTCAGAGTTTCAGAGACGGCTGTAAAAACAAAAGGGGAAACACACGATCAGTTGATTATGATATTAAAATAAACACAAAACCGGTAAACAAAGAAACAAAGCATATTACTTGTGAGATGATTTTTAATATACTGAGAGGTAAATATTAGGAGCAAATATTTTATTGACATATTATTATGTAAATAACTTGCCAATTGATGCAAATATTATGTTTGCAGGTAATATTTTATTCAAACACGCTTTTTCATTTATATATTGTTTGTAGTTTATTCACAAAAGAACAATAAGTATTTTTTACCTTTGAACATGCTTTTGTTTTGTATTTTTAAAATATTGAAACGTTGAGACTTTATTTCAGTACAATTTTTCACGTGCAGTTAAATATATCATATTTTTTAATTAAGAATAAACAATAAAAGGGATGTTCGCGTTTATATAAAACTTAAAAAAAAATATCAGAAATCATAAAAAAATTCCCTAAACGTGAAAAGCAAGTAAGTGCGTAACTTTTTTAGTAATACCGTTCACTGTAGGTGTGTTTGGTATCGCACTCCAGTTTAAAAGTGTTGGCACCATTGTTTCAAAATTTGGTTTTTAATCCGCTCAGTCGTTTGCTCTGTATTGTGCTCACAGCCAATTAGACTAACAGACTTTTTCAAAACTATGTTTTTTGGTCTCGGGTGACCTTAAAAATATGGAATTTTGAAAAGTGAATTTTTACCTAAATTAGTATTATTCTTCACTAGTGTAGTTGTAATGGTAAAATACCATAATATCTTGTGCGTAATATTATTAAGGGATCATGTAACTATTAAAATTCTCTAATTGAGAGAAGAATAACCACTTTTTTCATTTAAACAAAAATCGGTTTTCAAATCTGTTTGAACAGAGCTGGAATATTATGAAAATGTATGATAAAATATACAGCATTTAGTAAATTATTGTTGAATAAATGTGTCGTTTCAGAGATATCATCTTACAGTTCTGATTTCAGAATAATTGGGTATTATCAACATGATATTCCCTAGCATTATTCTTGTCCTTAAATTTACTATCCCCATGGAATAAATCTTTTTTATAATTGGAAAGGATACAGAATCTGGCAGAAAGTATGACCTAATTTTATTTATGGACCAAGAGCCTGTGAGTGCTAGACCTTCGTTAATTTATAAAAGTTGAAAGTTTCCAACACAGGTAAGAACGATGGGCTACTATGAACTTTGGCTCATCGTGGATTTGGCAGTAACAGGTAGCAAAGGTGTATAAAAAGTCGACTTAAATTCGTCAAATAAAGCGTAATTTTCCTACATTTTTGTTCGGAATAATATTAGAAATCACGTCCTCCATTGCCAGACACTTAATATCGTGGCAACCCCTTGCCAGACACCCTTAAACTTCAATAAATTGTAACTGTACTTACGTTATAGTATAAAAGCTGAACTTTTTACATGTTACTTCGGTAACTATTAGAAGATGTTTCCTCAGTAGCCAGGCAGTTTCGACAGTTCTAACTCCTAGCCATACAAACATATAGGGTGCGAGCGCGAGGCAATATACATATATTGCCTCATAATGGTGTAAAGGTGGCATCAAAAGAGGCTTGTGAAAATCACTTGGTTCAGTTTTTCGCCCTAGAATCCCAGAAGTTCTACAGTGACGGAGTTATGGTTTTACCAGAAAAGTGACAAAAGATCATCGATCAAAACGGCACTTATGCCATTGATAAGTGTTTCAAATTTATATGAATAAATTCGATTCGAAAAATATGAAAAAAACTGAAACTACTTTGTCCCCTAGCCATATATGCACAAGAATCAAATAATAACGCTGATGACCTATGGTTGTAATATAGATTATAGGCTATAATATAGAAATATAATTACTGGACCATTATATAAAAGCAGTGTTGCTAATCTTTAACACTAAGTAGTATCTGGGAAAAGGGGATTTAATAGTGACATTTTTTTTAAAAAACATTGATTCAGGTTATGGAATCTATATATATTTAAAAACGGATGTTGGCATACATGTCTGAGATTACTTCGACACCATGAAGGTTTTCATGGAGAAGATTTTTATGTTATCCATTTTGTTGTAACTGGCCATTAGATGGCGCCAGATGGAGGTCGCTGCTATGTTTCATTGTAATCGCGTGCAGCGCCGCAGGTAGCGGTTAGTATAATATATATATATATAAATATATATATATATATATATATATATATATATATATATATATATATATATATATATATATATATATATATATATATATATATATATATATATATATATATGGATAAAATAGATTTGGACTTTGTGTCAGATCCTGTATTATTTCAAATGTCGTGTATTGATAAAACTTGGATAATGGGGTGTATTTACCAGCAGCCTGCATAGAAATCACTGTCATCATTATGTCGAATAATCCGTTCGTTTATCATCCTATATTATTGCATGCACAGTGGTAACGCAAATGGGAGGGGGTAGTTCAACAGAGTAAGTCGACCTTATTTGAGTATAATCAATTCGGTATTATATACGATATTAAGGATGCTGACTTCAGATCGAAATAGCATACAGCTTTGATAAAACGTTTAATATACTCCTACATAATGTGCCAAAAAAGTTACGCAATAAATAATTTAAAATTTTTGTACAAAAACTTGATACAAAAATTGATTTTATTAGATGACTAATCCATAATTATGTATGTCGTCACCATATTATCTTAGAATTGATCATTTCATGATGTGGCCGACCAACTCATGAAATTTCCTTTCATAAAATACAACCATTTCAAGAATTGGTCGGCCACATTACGAAATGACAAATTCTACGATATGACCACGACATATATATGAAAAAAGACGAATCAGTGCGAGTTGAGTTTACGTCCTGAGGGTTATAACAATTTGAAGAAAATTAAGTTTGCCACAAAATAATCACACTGGAATTTAGAACTTAATGATTTTCATACTTTTCCTTTACTGGTGCTATGAGGCGTCTCTTCGGACGAATTTCCCTCTAAAGTCGGTACTGAGAGAACTCGAAAAATTGACACCATATTTAGAGAGACTGAACTCTAAAAATGGTGTCAATTTTGTTTACGAGGATGTGGAACCAAAATTGACACCATTTTTCAAGTTCAGTCAGTGACGTCTTTAGAGGAGGGTGTCTTAACCAGCGGATGAATCAGTTAAGAAAGAATAACACCACCCCAAAACAAGAAAAAAATGCAATAATAATCATTTTTAGAGTTCAGTCAATGTCGAGATTTTATGTTCTAACCCTTAGACCGATCAACGTTAATACTGTATGATGTCATATAATAATATTGTAGACAAATTTAATTATTAATTCTCATTTAAAAAAATCCTTATGATTTTCTGGTATGCGGATTTGAACCCAACATTTAATATGACTCTAGCTTTGGAAATGCAAGTAAATATAAGAATCTCGGATCACTACACGCCACATCAGACCCCATTAATCAAGAAATGATAACGAGTCTTGCAATAAAGACTTTTATTATATTTTTAAATTCTCTGATTCTGAAACAAACTTAACTCCTATTAAGGTTGTTTATAAAAATTCGTGCCTGATTTTGTTTTACTTCAAATGGTAAGGCTTAGCTAGTTTCGGGGAACTGAGATATATAGCTCGCCTATATTTTAATTTTACTTTGCGCACTAGTATTATAATATTATCATTTTACAGCCGCTATGCACGCATATAAAGCAGTTATCTTTTAGTGGGATGGGCTGCAAAAATTACTATTTTTTCTAGTTTTATTTTAAGATGTGTTACACGTAGTATAATAATTTTAGCTTCATCATAATATACTTACACCGTATACAACTATGTCAATTATATTAAAGTTATTTTGTTTGGAATTTCTACTGTACTAGCGTTTCCATTTTATTTATATACTCGCATTCCCACCGACTTTACCGCCGTTACCACAGCTGTTGCTGCTGGACCCGCTACAGGGCTGTGCATTTAAAATGTACCTCTTAAGGTCCCACACCCACTCGATCGGGTCGGCTTGGCAGTTTAAACTTAAGGGGGTATTCTGGTCGAGAAATTCGAAAAAATCGATTTTTTTTATTTTCATATTTTTAAAGTCTAGACCTTTAAGAATATTAAAGGGATTTTTCGAAATTCGGATTATTTTCAGAGTTACAGCTGTTTTTGTAATCGATTAATAAAATGTGAGTACTTATTAAAAGTCCTATTATCTGAGTTACGGTGCCTGAAACATTAATCGCGATTTTCTCGAAACTACTTTTTTCGACCTGGTTGACATGATATCTCAAGTTTTAATTACCCGATTTACTAAAAATGTTGGTAAAATGTTCTTTGTATATCCTTCTATATCTTGGATCTTGGATTTTGAAAAAAATTACTATTTTTAAAAAATTCGTGAACGTCAAAAAAAGAGGATGAATATATGAATTTATTCTTTAATTTATTTTTAGCAAAAACGTTCAAAGACTATTAGTACTATTCGATTTGTGACTAAAAATTAACACCACTGTAAATATTTACACTGACCATACAAAATAGCACCATATATATTATTATGCACCTACATAAAATATTAAGATTTATTAAAAATAATCTATACAGTGGAGACTTAATTATTCAGACCTAGCTATACGGAATCGCGATTGCCAGGAGTGCCAAGCGCACTCGGTTGCATAATGTATTTTTTACTGAACATTCCGTTTTAGTTGAACTTAGATTTTTTTAAATAAATACCCGATTTTTTTCATATAATTGGGTTTTCACTGTATTTTATATTTGAGTGAAAATTAAATTGACAGTTTTATGAACAGTTTTGAGTAATTGAATTTAATTACTTGCTATTTAAATTCTGCCCTATTATGTTTATCGCGGGTTGTGCTCTTAGCATAAATTGATATTTTGTGCTTAGTTTTTTTTATTTAGAAAAATGCCACTTTATTATAAATTGACAAAAATAATATAATCTGTTTGTGATATTATAAAGTGGAATTCGATCGATGGTGATTTTACCATTCGAAACCGAAACTAACGTTTGGTTGAAGCCGAAATCGAACGAACTGAGAAATTAAAAAGAAAATATGGAAACTATCAATATCGGACGCGCGTAGGCAATACACACTAAAAGTATGTATAATTATGCTAAACCTACAAGGTACAAATATCTCCTAGAACTGACGCTATTTTAGAAGCTAAAGGGCTTAGGTACACGCCAAATGAAGGACCAAGAATCCTACAACAGATTCTGCAGGTGAACTTTTTTTATAAACTTTTGGTTACGTGTGAAAGATAACGTAATTTTTTTTTTGTAAGTTTTTTTCAGGAAAATGTTTTCAATTTTTTGTCTGTAGGATCGGTAGTGTAATTCTTGGTCCTTCATTTGGCATTTGTCCTAACCCTTGAGTTTTTAAAATAGAGTCAAGAGAGCTGTCACCGTTTTGAGGCCAGGAGAAAGGATTTGAGATGAAAAGTGCAAAGGGTATTTTGTAGGTATCCAATGTTCGTAAACGGAACTTCGGGTACGATGGAACCTTTGGTTTGTTTTTGGCCGAATAATATTTTTACAGAAGTTCACTATTATTGGCTAACCCCGTATAAGATACAACATACAGACCATCAACACTAGCACCTGACTGACGTCGAGTACCTATTTGTCATTTTGGGAGAACATATGCAAACCGCCCGTCCTATTCACACTAATTATGTACGCATATAAACATATATATCTCTCTCTGTTTCTCAGTACAATTGCACGTTAGCATTTCTGTCTTTGTCTGTTTGTAATTGTTTGCGGCAGTCCGTCTGTCAGACACCCTGAAACTGGACGTCCAGTACACGAGACATTCATTAACAATAATTATTCATTATAATGTATATAATAATGATTTAGGATTTCCATGTGTACTCGTATTGCTTAAGGCGTTGTCTGAGTAATAATAAGATATGTTGCTACTTGATGACGAGCTAACAGCTCGAATAACGCTACAGAAATGAGAACATTTAGCCAAGGCGAAAAAAAGTTTATTTCACAACCTGTTTAAATCACCTTCTAATCGTTTACGTCGAGATCATTTTAAATCGTAACTCATTGCTATGCTATATAGAATTTTGATCAGAAATTATCCTAAAACAGTTGAATCTTCTAACTTTGAATATTTAACTAGTTTATAAAGTGTCATAGTCCAGAAAACTATTTTTTTACTTTAAAGCTAATGTCCTGTAGTCAGCAGGGTTCATTAAAAAAATCATAATTATTTTACTTAAAATGACTGGATAATAGATATAAGTTATCATACTACAGTGAGAAAGTTCTTAATGATTGTCAAAATTTTTATTGTAATTGAGTGTGACATTCCTTATTTTTGGAACATAATCTTGCCCAGGTTCCTAAAGTAAGCTTGATATTATTAGTATTACAAAATCTTGCGAGCAGGAGTGATATAATGATGTCCAACTTAACTCGAGATAGTAATTTGAAAACGTTGAGGTTTAGAAAAAAGTCGAGTGTTAACATTTTTAGGTCTCTCGCATTACTTAAGCTAGAACTTATCGTGTTGTTTTTGAAAATAATTTTGTAACAGATTCTGTACTAGGTTTAAGCTTTAAGAACTTCATTATAGTGAAATATTTGGCGTAGGATTTCATTTTAAAGATTGTTTCATTTAAAAATATCTAGCTATAGTTTTTATTTCAATTTTTTAATGTACATAAAAGTAATGTAATTTTTTAATAATAAAACCGAACATATAAATATGTATTTATATAAAGAAATTATTAACAATTTTAATTTCAAAACCTTTGTTAACGAAATTATGCAAAACAAGACGTATTATAAACATACGAAGATCGAATTAATCACAGTTGACAAGGCGCTTGAGATACCATTAATTAAAACACACCAATAAAAATTTCAAGTATGTCACTGCTAAAATAAAACAAAACGACGCAGTAAAAACTGAAACGTTGCTAGAAAATTATGGCTAATATGGAAATAAGTGGCAGCAAAAAAATGTTATCAAAAAATTTTTGTGGACATCAAGTAATACAATAAATCGCTCCCCGAGTTTTGTTGAAGAGATGTTTGTAGGCTTTTTTATGTTAACAGGCCTTTTGCGTAACACATGGTAATTATTCATAAGTGGTGTTCTTTGCTCTAAAACACACACACACACAAACATGCATACGTAACTCCAGTGATGGCTATTGCATGATTATATAATACCAAAGTGTGGTGTCATCCAGCATCTATATATAATGTATAAGACTGTGGTTACCCTTACAGTAGTTGCCGTATTTATTCTAACAGCACTCCAAGAATTTTTAGAAATGTTAGTTATCTCTCGAATTAGCGTCGAAATTGCGCCTCAAAAATTGCTGAAACTTGGTTAAAAAATAATTCAGGCGAGTGCTCAAGTATTTATACATATTTTTCAAAATTTAATTGTAAGAGAAATGTATTCAGTAAAACATTCCAAAATGATTGATGAACACAGGTTGCCGATAGATTGAAATACGTGAGTTACAGAAATCATTATGGTCATTTTTGCAATACGTCTTTTTTCATTTTATTTTTGCTATTCATTTGATTGGTAATAGAAAGTGACATATTGCTATTGATAGGGAAGAGAATTTCCGTCTCATTTTAGTATCTGTAAGTAGTTCATTGAAATATACACAGTTACTATAATAAATGAACAGTTGAATTTAATGCATTTTGAGTAAAACTTTAGAAAACCTAGTGATATTTTATGAAATTCAAACAATGTTTAAAGTCAAACTTCTTTACGCATGGTAGAGTGATTTGACTAACCATGTAGCAGAAAGATGCTACGAAACGCTACCATTCTTCTGCACCATTCGCGCTACATCCTCCTCTTTTACGCCGCTCACGTATGATTTATTTGCATGTGTATATGTCTACAGTCGACGCAACTAGAAGTTTCATTTCTCTCTTATGTAATGTTAAATAATAATATATACTTTTTCCATACGTATTAGAAATACATAGAATAAGTCAAATATAAAAAATATTTAAATGTATACACGTATTATTTAAATAATTCTTGAAATTTTGTAGAAGGCTTTTGAATGGAGTCAAATAGTCATATTTCACGTCAATATTTAGAAAATACTGCTACTGCGTGGCATCTATAATTTATCGTTATTTATACTGAAGTGAGATGGCGTAGTCTTCTACATTTCAATAGCTTTGAAGTGTCGGCGGTGCTATTTTATGTATATAGTATGTACGGAGCGCATCCGAACTAATTCAATTTTCAAATTAATCATCAGAAGGGGTGGTGAAGTGACAGAGGTTCAGTGCACACAGCTGGTTGTATGTGCAAACCCTGCCTTACCCTAAATACACACATATAGGTACGTCCCAGTTTGCCTGTAGGGGAAAATTGGTTGTTCGTGCTACAAAGGCTCTACAATATTTTGAAAGCTATTTTCTATTTTTTAAGTAAATCGTCGGTTGAGGAATAGTATATTGTAGAACTAGTGCGGGAAGTTGTCCATTGCCCACGAATTACACATACTATTTTATTTTTTTTGCAAATGAATTTTAAAATTTTTGTAAACTTTTATTATCAGTATATTTTAACCTTGTTTTATAAATTAAACTGTCACGTGAACCTCAATTCAGTTAATATTTCGATTGTGTTTCCAACGTTACTTTTTTTATCTGAATTTTAGCGCGCAATGTAAAGATATGGGCCAACAGTTATTTTTCAACCGTAACTTAGGCTGCAAAGTTGCTATTTCTCTGCATGAGCAATAAAAAAAAACCCGGGTCGTAGTGCCAAAACCCTGCTGACAATATAGTGTATTTGCTAATACAGGTATTATGGCTTTATTACATGAACTAAAGATTGTTTTTGGACAAAATAAAAAAAATTGAACGCCTTAATACACCCCTTACAATAATAATTTTATTAGTTGAAATATTGTTATCAATCCAGCATCTGCACCAAATTAAATACGACCTTCAGTAAGTAAATTCGTATACGCAAACTAGTGTTTTCATAAAATTTGTAACTCCGGTCCTATCGGGCCGATTTGCTTATAATTTTAGGAGCATTTTTTAATTGCTACTAAAGGGTTAAATTTCAATTTTGAAACGATTCAGAGATTTTTTCGGTATTTTTGGGCTCAAAAACTGTTTTCAACCCCTAAAAACCACCCTTAAAATGACCCGATCGGGCCCATTTTAAATAGGCTTCGTGCGGTGATGGATTCCAACATGTATGCCAAATTTCGTTAAAATGAATTAACTCCTTCGAAAGTTATTGCTCGTACATATATATATATATATATATATATATATATATATATATATATATATATATATATATATATATATATATATAAACATTTTTAAAAATGGTGCCAAAGTGTTTAGGAGGTTATGAAACGGCGAGAAATTTTGGTCCGACACCTAGGTCCCGACATCCGACCAACGCCAATAGTGTATGTTGCCATATGGCAATTACACTAAAAATATTATATTAATGTCAGTATTATACACGTAGCTTTTCTAGACTGCAACTTTGTGATCTGTGTTCGTATATGTTATTAAGTAACTGTTGAAACAAGTGTGGTAGTGGATGATATCGAAAAATGTAAAAAAAAATATTGAGACATATTTTTGCAGTTGAGACAATACTCAGAATATTTGGTGAAATTTAATAAGCGCTTTTCAACCGTCTCTGTTGGCCAGCACTAGAGCTATTTCAATATGTGCCAGCATAACTCCAATCTTCTGGCTGCAAAGGGCTTATTGGATTGTCCTTTGTAGTCCGCGCGTGCAATTACACTTCACTGCAAATGCTTATTTCATAATTTTTAAAGGTTTCATTTATGACAAATCTGTTTAGATCGCTTGCTTGGTTAGTTATCAAAACATGATACAACAATAATATGATAAGTAAAATCCGGGAAGTTGTGTCGATAAATCTTTATTTATGGTGAACGAAATATACAAAGTTTGCTGTCAAAATATGGGCGATTGATGTCTGCTGGTAAATAAATAAATAACTCTAGTCGATCGTAATAATTTTGATTGTAAATTACTGGTTAGGATTTAATAATGTCCTAACTTCTAATTTACAATCAAAATTATTACGATAGTAGTTCGCATCAAAAGCATTACTTTGTATAAAGAATGAATTAGGTGACACCACTGACCATACGTATCGTGTATGTATATCAGAAATGAGGTATTAGGAGACCTTACTCTTTGATGTCTTGTGATAAGAAGATTTATGCACCGGATATGTCTGATAGACTTATCTCGAGAAAACCCTTATAATTTCTAGGGACAACTTTCCTCTAGATATATTTAATGTATGTATATAGAAATTCAACAAAACTGCTTCGTGAATCTACATTTAATAATGTCTATATGTAGTCTGTTCTATCCATTCACGGCAAAACCCAAATATGCATAAATGAAATTAAACGTTGGCCGTTCTGAATTAAAGGGCTAATTCTGTATTGAGTCTATTAACGGAGCTGCCGCAGCGATGCGACATCCTCAAAAATTATTTTGCATTCAGTGGTCTAAGACTGGCTAAAACATTGACATGAATATTAATTAATATTCATTAACTAATCGCGCTATCTTATTGCTTACTCGGCATGTTTTCAGCCAACCAAACTAAGTTTACGATAGTGGAAATTTACGAACTGTTAGGCCTATTCTGAAAACTTGTTTTGTATAAACTTTGGACAGACAAAACACTACCAACATTTTTTTATTTGGTGACAAGGTTATAAAATTGCACAAGCGAAACTGAAAGGTCGATTTCCAGTTGGGACATTTATTCATAAAATAGAATTATTTTTTGTAAAAAAATCAAAAAAATATCGATTTTAGATAGATATTGTAGATTATACTACTGAAGATTTTATGAAGAATTTTGATTGAATTCAAATTTGTAGTTCTCTTTTTTCTATCTGAATATTGACTTTCACGGTATCTGTTCGAAAAGAAAATGGAGTCGGACAAATTATTAAAATTTTTACAAATATATTCTGGCGTGGAGGGAAACTTTAGCTGAGGAATAATTTAAAAAGAATCTTTACTGATGTTTCGATTATTACCAACGTTGACGACAAGCAAAACATAGGTGAAGCTTCTTTTTTGTGCAATAAAACACAATAAAATTTTATTTATTAAAACAAAGCATATAAATATATTTGGTGACAGCTAGAGTAAAATTAAGTTAAAACTTGTTTGTTTTTTAAAGGCAATTTATAGAAAGAGAAAACAAAACAATGTTTGTCTTGACAGTGCAAAGTATTCAAAAATCCACAATATCCATTGTGCACGAATGGACTTGAATTAGGACCCAATCGATTATTCTACGTAAATTGATAACACGGCCCTGTTTTTTTAAACATATATCAGTTCAGTTTAAATTAATTTTAGTTAATGCTTTTCAATCATAGAACAGACAACGTTCTGTGAGGATAGAGCCACTGTTATTACGATGTACTAAGTCTATCGAAAAACTATACACAGTAAAGAGCATTCGATAAGGAAACATGCTACAAAATTGTCGTCAGAAGTACAAACGTATTTTATAAAAAACAAGTGTGAGCAGAACTCACGCCCTGAGGGTTCCGTACTATGAAAAGTTTAACTGTCAGATATAGTTTAAAATTAGCATGCAGATAGCGCCACTTTCGCCTAACATCGACACTTCCCATGATGAAACTTATTTATATTTTTATTGTATTGAGTTAGAGTTACTGAGTTTGAAGATTGCATTTTTTACAAGAGTATGAGGTTGTGTATACTTTAGTAACTGATATTAATTTCAACTTGATATTTTTAATCGTTCTTGAGAAAAGGATCCTGAAAGACAAACTGCGGATAAAAGTGATCCTATAGGGGTTCCGTTCTCTTTTTCTTTTTGAGGTATGAAACCCCAAAAAATAACATATACTATTACTTGGAAAAGAAATCCATATATCATTAGTGTATTTGCAACATACACTATTGGCGTTGGTCGGATGGCGGGACCTAGGGGTCGGACCAAAATTTCTCGACGTTTCATAACCTCCTAAACACTTTGGCACCATTTTTGAAAATGTTTATATATATATATATATATGTGTATATATATATATATATATATATATATATATATAAATATACGTATATATATATATATATATATATATGTGTGCGGGCAATAACTTTCGAAAGAGTTAATTGATTTTAACGAAATTTGGCCCACGTGTTGAAATCCATCACCGCAAGAAGCCTATTTAAAATTGGCGTAATCAGGGCATTTTAAGGGTAGTTTTTAGGGGTTGAAAAAAGTTTTTGGGCCCCAAAATACCGAAAAAATTCTCAGAATCGTTTCAAAATTGACATTTAACCCTTTAGTAGTAATTAAAAAGTGTCCCTAAAATTTTAATAAAATCGGCCCGACAGGACCGGACTTAAAAATTTTTTGAAAAGACTAATTTGCAGATAGTGAGTTATTTATTGAAGGGTGTCTTTAATTCGGTGTAGACGTTAGATTGATAATAATATTACAATTGAGAAAAAAAATGTTATTTTAAGGGGTGTATTAAGGGGTTAAATTTTTTATTTTGCCCAAAAACAAACTTAATTTCACATAATAAAAGTATAAAACCATACTGCCCTATACAAACAAATACACTATATTGTCGGCAGGGTTTTGGCACTGCGACCCGGGTTTTTTATATTATAAACTCAAAAAATACTACGTATTCGTTCGTAATGATAATGTTTAAGTACATTTAGATTATAAAAATGCTGGAGTTATGGTTTAAATTTGAAAATATTTTATGCATGCTTAAATAATACGTAACTCAAAACTAATAGAAAATGCATCCATCTCACTCATTAGCGCTTACTCTATTTTATTGTTCCTTTGTTTATTTATTCGATGACTGAAACTGTGTTTGGAAGAAGCGGTGAAACGAAGAAAATAATTAAAAGTAAGGGGTGCCGGCGCTTAAAGCTTTCCTTTCACCACACTCTCCTTTGTTTATAGTTCTTTAATTATAATAAACATTCCACTTTCTTTCCTTCTCTCTCTTACCCGCTTTAGTGCACGAATTACAAACCAACCACGCTGAAATTTTAATGAAATTGAAAATATATTATAAAAAAACCCAAGTAGTGAAGTGCTTGTTTAATTGAGTCGTTTATCATACACCTATGCATTAAAAAACGAGTAAAAAACTGTTTTGCTAGAAGGCCAATTAAAATAATTAACAAGGTTTGTGGATTTACATTGTCGAGTTTAGCATACTGTGTTTTTGAGCAATTGGAACATAACCCTAGATTTAAAAGACAAGCATATTTATATAATATACTTGTTGATTTGTGAGCATCGAAAAAAAATAACTTCCAGTATTATTAAAAAAATAGAGAACTGTAGAGGTAAATTTATAAAATTGAATATAAATAACAATTAAAACTCCATAATGTCATTGAAAAATTACACGAATTCTTAAAAAAGGCAGTGTAAATTGTTTTGAAAATATGGAACAATTTGAATTCGTAAGAGAAAATAGCGATAATTGGTTGAGAAAATGTGAAAGGTTAATTGAATTTGCTGATAAAAGTGAAACACCAAGCTACTATAAAAAATTATTCCTCGATGCACATTTCCCTAACTATTTTATCAACATCAGGAACGATTAAAATTGTTTTAATCATATTTTGAAAAACCAAAATGGTTTTGAAACGCCCGTCGAAAAAAAAATGTTAATGATTTTAGCTTTGGTGGTAGACAAATTTCTAAAAAATATCGTAAAAGGTGAAATTAAAATTAGAGGAAACAATAATGAAGGTAGCACGTGTAAATAAAATTCACAATTAAAATTAGGGGAGGTACATATCAAGTGATGGGCGTATTGTGGTTATTAAATCATCTTTATCGCTATCTAGTATAAAATGGGTATAGTCTAAGCACTATCATTTAATAATGACTTAAGATTATATTATTGTTCAGGATGACTGATTTTTTGAGAATATGTTATATGGTATTTTAAAATACCCAAGACATTTTCGTGATTATACCAGTGGCGGATGTTATTAGTGTATTTGCCATATGGCAACATACACTATTGGCGTCGGTCGGATGGCGGGACCTAGGGGTCGGACCAAAATTTCTCGACGTTTCATAACCTCCTAAACACTTTGGCACCATTTTTAAAAATGTTTATATATATATGTATATATATATATATTTATATATATATATATATATACGTATATATATATATATATATGTGTGCGGGCAATAACTTTCGAAAGAGTTAATTGATTTTAACGAAATTTGGCCCACGTGTTGAAATCCACCACCGCAAGAAGCCTATTTAAAATGGGCGTAATCGGGCCATTTTAAGGGTAGTTTTTAGGGGTTGAAAAATGTTTTTGGGCCCCAAAATACCGAAAAAATTCTCAGAATCGTTTCAAAATTGACATTTAACCAGTTAGTAGCAATTAAAAAGTGCCCCTAAAATTTTAATAAAATCGGCTCAACAGGACCGGACTTACAAATTTTTTGAAAATACTAATTTTCAGATAGTGACTTATTTATTAAAGGCTGTATTTATTTCGGTGTAGACGTTAGATTGATAATAATATTACAATTAAGAAAAAAAAATGTTATTTTAAGGGGTGTATTAAGGGGTTAAATTTTTTATTTTGCCCAAAAACAAACTTAATTTCACATAATAAAAGTATAAAACCACACGGCCCTATACAAGCAAATACACTATATTGTCGGCAGGGTTTTGGCACTGCGACCCGGGTTTTTTAATATTTTATATTTTAACAGAAAACAACAAATCGCTACTTAATAACTTGTAAAATGTAAGGTTATAAAGGTATTAGATAATTAGTGAAAATGATAATAAAATATTTTATTACTCGAGAGGACATATTTTTAAAAAATATATGAAGTAAAGAGATCAAATTAAAGATTTGTCTGGAATTTGAATATTAAAGTGATAATGGTGTAGTTACAGTTTTTAAGTCATCTTTATTATACATAGACATAAAAAATTAGTAAATTTTCATTTTAAAATATACAGAAAGTAAGAAGTTTTCAAAACTAAATAGCTTTTTCATTAGCTTTAATTACTGCGGGTGCTTTTGTGTGTGTGTGTGTGTGTGGGTGTATGAGGATAGGAAGAAACAGAAGTGGATAGTCATTATAAGAAAATCCCTGTAACTGGGAACGCTTCGTTATCCAGTACATTGAGTCTGATCAGGCAAGCTGTGTCACAAACACATATGTGTGTTTCGAAATCAAAGCGTGATAGCGTTGTCAAGGACGTGCCTAAGTAAAATAAACTATTTTTTTTCAAATAAATGGAAAATTTACACCTATGAAAGAAATTTAAACAAAATTTGACCCTGTAAAAATATATAATTTTCTGTCGCAACGCAATAGTGTTGAACTTGTTAAAAAAACTCTGGGTAAAAATGAAAGTGAGATTTCAAGGTACAACCACAAATTAAGTAGGTTCAATTCTTTTGATCAAATAGTATTAACTATATCTACAGCAAAATTATTTATCGATTTAGTAATGAAATCAACCGTGAAAAATATTCTTGTACAATTATTTTAAACGTTTTGTTATTAAACCATGATTAGTTTTGATCTTAGTTATTGTTGTAATAATACTCCTTTTCAAATAATTTAGAAGTAGCTTTCCGTACATAGAATTGAAGAATGAAACTATTTATTTTCGCGCATTCGTATCGCTGAACATATCATTAAAAATACAATAAAAAATTTTCGAGTAACTTTATTCTTTAGATGAATATTTTACGAGATATAAGCTCCTAGAGTCGTTAATAATATGTCGCCCCTGTTAACGGTGCAGCTGTGTGATTAAATAAAGTTAAGAAAATCAAGAGAATAGCAATATGTAAATAATTTTTTACGAACATTATTTTGAACAAGCGTTTGCGAGTTTTAAGTCACACGAGACATAAAAACCAAAGACATACTGCATTTTTTGCATGTGCCTTCTATAGAAGAGCTGGTTTTCACTTCATAATAAAATTTGACAGCTGGTGTCAAATATGTGTGTGGCAATACTGTATTTCATTTGGATTATTTACGAAAACTACATTTGCTTGGTGTTGCTTTGTTCTCTGTCCATCTTATGGTATTTTGGGTATATGATTTTGTTAAAAGAACAGAAGAACAGTTCATGCTTTTATTGTAGTCATTTCAGAACGCACAAAACAGAAGGAACCGTAGAGTAGAGAATGATCTTTGGATTGGCCACGAAGCAACCGCGTAAAAGCGGTTAGTAGGACGCAACGTACATATGTAACAGCGCCGCGCAACCAAAAACGGCGTCAAAATGAGCATAACACACCCTTATAATGGTTGTTTAGATGGAGCTTGCTTTAATGGTCAGGATGTTACGCTTTTCAACTTATATGACTACAGTAGCGTCTCGTTATTATACTTAAGAGGGTATCATACCGCCAGTATGACCAGATAAAATAAAGTAAAATTCCTGTTTTCATTTGCCGTACTAATTTCGTAAACGTTTATTCTGAAATTCATAATTAAACCTTTCTTTGTCGGGTAGCTTATAATATGAAAGTCAAAATGTTTTCTCGAAAAGTCACTCTAATTCTGTCCCCAGAGAAAAAATCGAAAGTCTGGCTCCATTAAGATCTGTATCGTGACCTGTAAGTGTGCAAATTTGCAGCTTCTAAGGTCAACAGGGGCCCTGTAGGAGGCAAGAAAGTCGGATACTGGATGGTCGTACAGTAGATTCGTTGTCCGAAGAACGAAACGAACACTTGTCCCTATTTAAGATAATGTAAAAGAATTTCTGATGTTCGATCTATTTTCCTCCAGAAAAAAATATTTAGAAATTTGAAAAAGCGTAGAAATCTTTGCTGAAGAAATTATTTGGAAAATTTTGGAACTTATATTTTTCTCCTGAATTCAGTAACTGATAAAAGATTCGTGCTCACTCTGAAAATCGATATGTACTTTCCATCATAATCCGTAAGAAAATATCGCTAAATTCATCGCTTGACGAAAAAACGACTGATAATATGCTTAAAAAATGTGTGAATTTTTTAATTTGAAAAGTGTCTAGAAAAAAAAAGGTTCTGTAAAGGTCACTAACGTCACAACATTACGTTATATTACAGTAGTTTATATATCTCGTACGTAAATGCAGTTACTGTGTTACGAGTTGTGACATTATTTAACGCGCGCGTCCGTGTGTTTAACAGTCACATGAGTAATAATAGTATTACTTACAAGATACATACACATTTTTGTACGTTCGGCCATATCGGTATTCATGTGAACTATTTAGTGCCTACTTAGCTTTTCTGTCGCTTATATGAATTTAAATGGCAACTGACAGAGCTATAACTATTGGATTGGTAAAGTCGCATTATTTTTGTTTTACATTACGCACTAGTGCAAAAAAGGGTCATTTTACAACCGCTATACAGGCCTGAAAAGAAGCTATTTTATATGGGATAATGCAAAAGCAGTATTTTATAGGTAAATTGTTTTTTTTAGTAATGTGCCAATTTTTTAAGAGTCTATATAATATAAGCACCTACGTTGTACATACTGTATTTAACTTTTTTGTACTGTACGTGTCTGTTCCATCCACTTGTGATATTAATTATTTTTTGTTATGAGAGTAAGGACAAAGATACACAAAATTAACAGCAGCAGATTTGACGTGTGTCACAAAGAGAAATGTTTAATTAAATCAAATTTTATATTACACTAATATTAGTATAGTGCTATGGAAGGCTTTGGTCAGAAATCTAAAATTAAATTTTATAATAATATTTTACTGTTGCGAGGCTATAGACCAGGGTCGATAATTTTGAAAATGGTAAAAAGTGAAAAAAAAAATAGTTTTTTCACCTTATTTTGACTTAATATCGAAAAAGCACCCTAATTTTCAATCGAAATATCTCAAGTCAAAATATCTGCTTTTTTAAAAAAGTCGGTAGGCTTTTTGTTCGTTGAAATCTCTACTTTCTGATGGTATGAAAAAAAATATACATTACTACGGTAAATGTTCTCAGAAAATGCAAATAAGTTATCTTAAAATAGCAATAAATAGGCATCTACGCATATAATTTAAAGAAGATTGTATGCGTAGATGCCTATTTATTGCTATTTTAAGATAACTTATTTGCATTTTCTGAGATTTACCGTAGTAATGTATATTTTTATATTTTTTTCATACCATCAGAAAGTAGAGAATTGAAAAATAAATGATTTTTTTAATAATAAAAAACAATTTTATGTGAGGTCCATTTTAATGAAAATATATAATGGTTTTAAGTAAGATTTACATATTCTAATGACTGTGACGTGACATACTCCAGAAGTTCCGGGAATCCATGTCTGGGACTCCACAAGACTTTATAAAGCCACATTTTGCTCTTATTCGATTCAAACTTGTACTATTTTTAATTATTATTTTTATAAGTTATAGATATAAACAGCTATTAGTTTGTTATAATATTATGAGTCACTCATTGTGAAAAATTTAATATTCAATGTCACTTTCGGAACTTAAACACGAATCTTCCAGTATCGCGGCGGCTGAATTATTATTTAATCTACAGTGAAAAATCAAAACAATCAACATTCTCATAATAAAGCATATTTGCAATAGTATTCCTAATCCTCCGAGAATTTTACATTAGATATAATTAAAATATGAACTCAAAGTCAAGTGTAAGAGTAATCAAAGATGCAATTTTTCCTATTATATTAACCTTTGTGTAAGTCATAGAGTTTTTTCTATATCGTCATACTAGTTAATATCGTTAATTCCACTAATCTATGACTGATTAATTAGGTGAATATCTTAACTTATGGTTAGAATTAAAATTCTAATTCCAATTCTATTGGTTTCGTTACGAACACAAAAATTAATTTTCCTAATGTCGTACCAGAATGTCCACAAAGGGTGCTGCATAATATCATATGAAACTAAAAGTTATTTATTTTTGATTTGAGAACTTTACATTCTTGTGACCGTAACGAAACCACAAGTTATTAATGATTAGTTATATTTCATTATTCTACAGTTTCAATTTGTAATTTATACCGATTGAAATTACTATACGCGATTAAGCCAGATAGGATCTTTAAGAAATTTAACGAGTTATTTTAAGGGTTCCTCCAAATATATTTTTTTTAGAATCAAATATCTAAACTAAGTTGCTTGAAATTTGCAGTATATCTTAAGATCAATGCAAGTTGGTACGTGATTTGATAAAATTGCTATTAAGAATGAAGGGAGAAAATCACCGATATTATTTTTAACTATAGCCAAAAGTATATATTGCCTATATTCATACAAATTTTCACAAGAATTGGTCTGTCACTGGTGAACAATAATAAAAATTGAAAGATAGTAGAATATCTCGTCTGCAATTTTCTTATCTTCTAAGGAAGTATAAGGCTACTTTTGTAACAGTGGAAATCAAGTGTAGCACTTAGCTGTGGAATCAGAAGTGGAGACTTCGTTCCACTTCTGATTCGTGGACCAGTGGACTGAGGATACGATATCGCGTAGTTGTAGTAACAAAAAGAATATAAGAAACGAAATAATCAAAGTCTATTCCTAATAGTTTAAACGTGTAGTATTTACTGAATTTAAACGATAATAATGTGACATATTAGTATGCATTGAATTATAGATGTAACTTTTTCTGTTTTTTCTTTTATAATAAAAAAGCTCAAGTGGGTTAGAAAGTTAATAATTTTTTAAAATAAAATCAATCTACGCCCGACAACATAATACATACAATGTAAAGAAAATAATATCGCTACTTTTCTATAATTTTTTTGCGAAATAGACAGAAGTGGGATTTCGGCTTAAGCCCGCGAGGCCCGGGTCTAGGGCGACATAATTTGAGGGGCGCCAAAAATTAGAAGGTGACTAAATTTTTAAAAGTTTGAAAGGTGACAGAAATTTGAGAGGCGCTAAAAGTTCTTTGAGTGAATTTTCCGTTGGTTAGAAAAATCAATTTTTTTGGATTTCTCTCTCATTGTTACGATAAGAAATGTTAATTTTTCAAGACTATTATTACTAAGTTAAAAAAAGTTACTAAAATTCAAATATCAAACAAGACGTGACGATTTAGAAGATCAGTGAAGAAAAGTAAAAACAGGTAGTATTTCGTTCAAAAGGGGATGTTGCGTCAACGATATAGGTGAGAACCTAAAAACTAAAAACGTCAAGCTACTTTACTTGATGAATTTTTGTCGTATGTTTAGTAAACACCCAATATATAATTTCCATTTCTTTTTCAATCACACCAAACACGTTTTAACTTATGTGTCAACACGAGCAGCTAGAAATCTGTACTTTATATTCACTTATATATTTCTGTTGTTTTCCTTTGAGACGTTTTGTTTGTAACAAGTATTTCTCTAATGAATTTCTACTTAACTATAATAGTCTCACGGTTTGTCTGTTTCTGTGTAGAATTAGAAATAATGATATACTCGGATGTCGATTTCAGTTTGATTACTGATATCGTCGACCGTCAACAGCAACTAGTGTTTGTCAACATGACGTACCTACATCCAAGCATCTATTTAGTGTATTTGCCATAAGGCAACATACACTATTGGCGTTGGTCGGATGGCGGGACCTAGGGGTCGGACCAAAATTTCTCGACGTTTCATAACCTCCTAAACACTTTGGCACCATTTTTGAAAATGTTTATATATATATATATATATATTTATATACGTATATATATATATATATATATATATATATATATATATATATATATATATATTTATATACGTATATATATATATATATATATATATATATATATATATATATATATATATATATATATATGTGCGGGCAATAACTTTCGAAAGAGTTAATTGATTTTAACGAAATTTGGTCCACGTGTTGAAATCCATCACCGCAAGAAGCCTATTTAAAATGGGCGTAATTGGGGCATTTTAAGGGTAGTTTTTAGGGGTTGAAAAATGTTTTTGGGCCCCAAAATACCGAAAAAATTCTCAGAATCGTTTCAAAATTGACATTTAACCCTTTAGTAGTAATTAAAAGGTGTCCCTAAAATTTAAATAAAATCTGCCCGACAGGACCGGACTTACAAATTTTATGAAAACACTACTTTGCAGATAGTGAATTATTTACTGAAAGTTGTATATAATTTGGTGTAGAAGTTCTATTGATAATAATATTGCAATTAAGAAAATAAATGTTATTTTAAGGGGTGTATTAAGGAGTCAAATTTTTTATTTTGCCCAAAAACCAACATAAGTTCGCATAATAAAACCACACTGCCTGTATTATCAAATACACTATATTGTCGGCAGGGTTCTGGCACTGCGACCCGGGTTTTTATGTATTTGTACATATATATAAAATAATAAATATATAAAATCTACACTAATATTATAAAGAGGAAAGATTTGAATTTTTGTGTGTGTATATGTTTGGAATGAATAAACTCAAAAACTACTGTGCCGATTTAAAAAATTCTTTCACCATTAGAAAGCTACATTCACCCTGAGTAACATAGGCTATATTTATTGTTAGAAAATATTAGGGATCCTTACTAAAACTTTAGTAACGTAACCCAAAGTGTAAAAAAATGCCATAAAACATCTTTCGTCGCATGCGCTGCGGAAACCATTGATGATAGAACAAAAGTATGTTCTACAATATTAAAGAACATATCAATAACTACAAAAAACTTTGCGATACTATATGTCCAACTATTATCGTTATGTCACAATAACCACTTTTTACATTTTAATAATCTATATAGATAAAAGACGATGTATATGTAATCTATGGACTCCAAACGGGTAGACCATTTTTGATGAAATTTTCAGACAATCTTTAGATTAGCCCAGCGGGTGATCCTCTGAAGTTTGGTAGCGGTCGGATCAAAAGAATTTTTTAAATTTCTTTTTGGGAAATAAGATTTTTCTGCGATTTTTGAACATTCACAAATAAAAGCGATTGAATTCGCGCAAATTCAATACACGTTGAGAATTTAATGATAATGATTCTCATCTTTTATATCCTATATATTACATTTACACCTGGGCGAAGCCGGACTGGGCCACTAGTAATATATAAAATAAAGTTACTGATGATTTATCCAATTCATTAATGTCAGTTTTGACTTTAAAGGTTAATAAATTTTAATTTACTAATTACTGAATATTCTGATAATAATCTTTTGAATCGTCTTAATATATCAAATTTTCGTGTTGTGGACACAAAAAAAAATTGCCGCAAGTTGACTTTGAAACAGTTTTTTACGATATTCTTGTGAGAAGAAAACACAAAAACATTAATAAATCTGCCATTTTTAACAAAATGGCGGTTAGACAACAAAAACATGATAAAAAGTCGTTTTAAAACGATATTTCCAGAACAAAAAAAAAAATCATTTTAAAAAATTGAATTTTAAAGAGAACATATTTTATACAGAACATTTTCAACTATGGGCATTGAAAAACATAAGTGACACTTTTGTTTTGGCAGCTGATAATTGGGTAAAAAAAATCGTAGAAAAATTGAGTGTAACAGTATTAAAGTAGAAAGTATAAGTTTTAAAATGTTTCACTTGAAATTTATCTCATTCTTTTTTAGAACTCATAGACATAATGTAATTTTATGAAATATTGAGGGATTTTTTTTTTTGGTTTGGTCTTTTCAGTTCTTTAAAAAATAACAGACAATCAATATTTCTCAAAATAAACACGTACCTACTTAAAAGGATATGTAAATGTGAATCAAGGGGCCGTCACCATTTCGTTGTTACCCAACGTCAAATTGTAGTTTCACGCCTGGCAATTCTTAAATTACTTGTACGCTTTCTAATTTTTTGGAGATTTATTTTAAATTTACAAATTTCCTTCGACTCATTTGGGGCATGCAATATAAAGCACCTCAAGGCATGTGATCACAAGCGCTCTCTCTTTTAATTGCTGCGAAAAATAAATCTGGACGATATACACATTCGTTGGGGAGGAAAAATTTAGAACGTGGTCAGAGTTAAAAAATAAATCTAAAAAAATTGTAAAACAAAAAACTCGACATAAGCTGTTTTGGTCTATGCAGAGCAGAGCACAGAATATGTGTATATAACAAGTAACAACAATAGGTTACGCAATAGGTAGGTACTCACCAGTCGACCGTTCACAATCCACGTGAGGTTCGCAGCCGGGTTAGCCGGAGGCGACGTACAATTCCCTCGGAGCGTTTCGCCAACCCCGTATCTCTGCTTCTCTATGGTTATCTTCGGTTTCCCTTCTGGCAAATCTGAAAAGAGATATTTAAACATCACATTGTGCATTAAGACACACTTTGTCCCGTTTTTAAAGAAATGTTGTCGAGAGCATGCATTCATGATGAGGATTATTTTACTTCTACTTTCACTTTGCTTGCCTCTTTTATTTTCTGTACGGATTCCTTTGGTATATAAGAATTGTTCATTTTTAAAATACCACCTCTAGAGATGTTAAATACTTTCGTTTCGTTTATCTACATTTCAGAACATCGGTTCATTGTAATGTAATTTCTTTTTACTGTTACGTTTTCGCGTTTTTTTTAAGTTTTATCTGAATTACTTTACTTCGCATCGTAAATCTAAGCAAATAAAACAACTGAGATTTTATTTAAATTTGATCTAATTTAATTCTGTTGGTAAATGTTTTACCTTTCAACTTACATTTTTACATCGTTTTCTTTTTTAACAGCAATACAAGAATAGAATGTACTTAGTGAAATATATTTTTTACTAAAAATGTGGATATATTTTTCAACAATACGGCGAGCTAAGTATGAAAACAATATATTAAATATTAAATTAACGTATTTTGACGCTCGGAGGGTGCCTGGAAACTATTTGAAGCCTATATAAATTTTGAAAGGTCTTTTCGGCGAGTTGGTAAAATAAATAACATTGTCTTTACATTTAATTAATACGTAATAACGAGAAAGAACTTTATAAATGTGTATTCTTTTTAGCCTTACAGCGAGCATTGAAATAGTAAATCATTTACATGGAAGAACTTTTCATAATATATGGAAACATATTTGTATTAATTAAACATTTGTTTATTTATATTTATATTTTTATATATATGTTCATAATGACAGTGTAAATATCCTAGACGTAATTTTAAGAGCGTAACATTTCTAATTAATTAAGCAAACACTGAAAAAATAAGCTGTGCTAACTCATATGTGAATATATTACATATTATAGTGTTTTTTTTTTATTTGTTCGTAACAAATTCAAGATCATTGTTTTTTAGACTGATTTCTTCATTCGGAATATTATTTCAATCAAACTTAAATACGAATTCGTAAATTATTTAAAAAATATCTTAATACATATACATAAGCGAAATAAATTCACTGATTCATTGGCACTCATTTATAATAAATTCTCAAGAATCTTAACGTTTTCAAACTTGAAATTCGGACAGTCGATTCCTTTTGTAACGTACACACTTACTAAGAGGTTTTTCTAAATTCAACCGCTAAGGGAGTGTAAGCCGAATTTTAACAGCAGGTTCATTTGATGACGTAAGCGTCCACTAAGGAGAAATCTTTTGAAATTCAACCTCTAAGGCGGCCAAAAGGGATGTAGGTTTTTGACACAATCAATGCTGAAGCTAAGTATCAGAAGTCAGAAACTGGGAAGCGATTTCGAAATTCGATTCCTAAGATTATCAAAAATATCATTTTTTTTAAGCAATCCTTAAAGGGAAAGTGCTTGCTTTAGAAACGCGAAAAGATCAGTATTCAACAAATTATCGAAATCGCATGCCAAGGGGGATGTTAACATTAAAAACTCGGAAAAAAACTCTCCTTAAAAAATAAGGAAATATTTGTTCGACGGTATTTTAAACAAACTAGGTACTCGAATGGGATGGGAGTGGGTTTTATATAAAATATATCACCTATATTCCCTACCACGCATGCGAAGTCGCGGGCAACCGCTAGTGTACTATATTAAGGTAAAATATGTTCTTAGTGTGGATGTAAATACTCATAAATAAATAATATTATGTATGTAGATTTAAGTGAGATAGCTATATATACATGTATTTTCTTAAAGCAAATAATAGTAAAGTGTATTTGCTTCTGAGATGATTCAATGTTGTTTTGTGTTCATACAATCTGGTTTCCTTCTGCTGTTTTCGCAAGAGACGGCTTCATTTGTGTTTAAACAAAAATAAGTGTTTTTATCATGGTAAACTTTATAATTGAGCTATAAAAATCCTGCAGATTGTATAGGAATGAACTCTAATTAAGTTTAAAAAAGTTAAACCGGTGTTAAATAGACAAAAATACAAACAGGCAGGCAGTAGAGGTGGATGAATTATGACTATCGATAGTGTTTTCGATAATTATCGATGTTTTTAATTAACAAACGTCATCAATAATTAATTTTGCCAGAACTTTTATAGAGAGAGCTTTTGTCGACTTTAATACTCAATTTTCATGGTTTAATGATATAATAAAACCGCAAAAACAAGAGAAATCGTCTGTTACAAGGTCACAACAAAAATATATATATACAGTCGACTCTCGATAATTTGACACAGTTCGTTAATTTGAATGTCTCGATAATTTCGTATTTTTTCGCGGTCCCTTGAAAAATACTCGATAAATTGGATAAAATCAATATTAATTGGTACCTTCGGTAATTTTAAGTTGAAGGAACAGTACCTATCTTGCCCGCCAACATGCAATAATTTGAAGTCTGGGCTTCCTTACTCTCAATAATTTGAAGCGTTTATCATGCACAAACCTGTCGTTTGTTTACATACACACAAGTGACGATTTCTTCGCAGCTCTCACCACTATCGAAAATTCATTGGACAATGATAGACTGAAGTCGCTCACTCAACAGAAAATTACGAACTTCTTTTCAAAATGAATAATTGTACAAATGTTTAAAATAATAAATCACGAATATTGGTCAAACTCTTGTTTACTTGATTTTTTCCTCCCTCCCTCTTGGTTATTTAAACTCGTGTTATTTTGAACTCTTGGTAATTTGAAATTTTTCTCTAGTCCCTTGAGTGTCAAATTATCAAGAGTCGACCGTATAATATATTTGAACTTTTGTTTATGCTCAGTACTTGAGAAAGTCGCAATAAAGCGACGATGAAAATCAATTAACTGTTTTATTTAATGTACTGTCCAAATATACCTGCGATTCTTACAATAATTTGATTTACAGGCATGACCAGCCCACTTTTGAGATTTTGAATAGTTCATGAACATATTCGTATAAAAAACTTTTTAAAGATAAGCTTTTATTGAAATGTACAAAAAAAGGAAAAAAACATTTTTTATAATTTATGCTCACAAGTATAAAAGTGAGGGTCGTGATAAATGAACTAGCAGCGCTTACAACCCGCACTTTATAATAATTATAAAGCGTGGGTTGTAAACGCTAAGATAGTTCATTTGTCACGATTCAGGCATGCTTTTATACATTATACACCTAAATTATTAGAAAATATTTTTTTTCCTTTTTAGTACATTTCAATAAGAACTCACCTCTCTAAAAAGTGTGTTTTTACTAATAATTTATTTTGTTCTTTTTAATGTTTCAAAATTTTTATTGAAATTTTTTTTAATAATATAGAGAATATATACCTATATGTATATATAAAAAAAATACATTCCCTGCGATTATGACACTCATATTTTACCGACTGAGTTAAAGCTAAGCTGTTAGCTCGATATTACGGTATATCAGTTTCGCGCCCGTTCATTGACTTAAAAAAAACATGTATTAATTAAATTAATTGGTGACTTAATATTAATAAAATCGCTATACTGTATTGTCTTTGAAATAATACATGTACCTACGCAAAATTTCAACCTAATCGGATAACCAAAATTGTGTCAAAGTCGATTTGCAAGATTTATCACAGACACACAGACAGAAAAAGCAAGTTAAATAAAAGCTTATAATAAAAAAATGTATAATTGCCCTCTTGTGGTTTCATTACATTGAATAGATTGTTTGATAGCTGTTGTGTTACATTATTTATTAAAATCCTATTGCATCCCTGGAGCATCTGTATTCAGTACCACTGAGCAAATAATTTCCGAAAGGCGCTTTAGATTAAAGAAAAAGAATGTGGATAACATTTAACTTTCAGAAATAAAAAAATTAATCACAATATGGTGGTGTTTTATAAAATCGTGGGCAGTATATTATTAAAACTATTTGCAAAAAAAACTTTTTAGTGTTAAGTTTTTATTGAAATGCTCTAAAAAGGAAAAATATGTTTCAATAATTTATCTTTAAATTATAAAAACTTAGGCTGCAAACTCTATGATCGAGTTTATTATAAAAAATTATAAAAAAATATTTTTATATACTAGAACTGGCTACTATTAAAAGTTAAGTGGCCTACACCAGTGACACGTCAAAAATTAAAAGCCGTTATTTTATTAGGTAAAGAATTAATAATACAATCTGTAAGCTGGCGCGTAATAATATTTTGACACTTATCACTGTTAAACTCGCTGACCATCGTTTAATATAATGTGACGCATAATACAATTCATTACGCCCTAGATATACAATCTATACAATATGTTACTATAATTCATCTTTAAAGTTCAATTCCAGATATATGTTATAATAGAAAACAGTATCACGGGTAATTGGAATAATGAAAATAAATCAATTTAAACACTCATTGATTGCAACGTTTCGTCTTTTTTTATTAAGACTTTTTCAAGCTCTAAAAAAATTTTACAAAAATTAACATTCATATAATAAAAATATTAAACATTATGGATTAAATAATTTACTAAAAAAACGTCTTAATAAAAAAAAGACGAAACGTTGCAATCAATGAGTGTTTAAATTGATTTATTTTCATTATTCCAATTACCCGTGATACTGTTTTCTATGTTACTATAATATTATATAGGTACATGTACAGTATTATAGTGCTGACCGTTTTTCAAATAAAAAGAAAGTAATTTTGTGTTCATTGAAGCTTAACTGAAATAAACCTCTATTTTATTTTTAATTCAAACGTAGTTTTTTATACACTGAGATAATAGTTATACAACTGCAGAATGAACTACGAAACTAACAGTTATGCTGGGGATAACATTTAAAATTTTTAAAAATGAAAATATCCTAGGTCTGTCCTGCAATTTAGGTTTACGTTTCATTAAACATTATCACAGATATTATACTGTATGTAAATAAAAGTCTGTAATGAAACCACCGCAATCAAAACAAAAACCAAATTATGTTGCTTATTTTTCGTAGACGAAAACGTGGATTTTTGCAAACACATAATTATATTGCTTATATACGATGTGACGATTTGTATTATGTATTAATGTTTATCCAAGCGAACTTTATTATTTTATAATTAAAACTTAAAAACCCATTTATTTTAATCTAACTAATAAAATATGTGTTCGATACAGAACTCAAACTAATCATTATTCGTTTTTTTTTGTAATAATTGTACAACAGTTAATCAATAACAACTTTTAAATCATAGTCTAATATATTTTAGATGTAACTTTTACTGAATAATTTAAATTCAATTCAGTTTTGCTACTATGCAATTAAATTTCTAATAACTATGCTTTAATGTCCACATTCAATAAATCGGATCGATTCGGCATGGCAGGGTATACGCACGCTGGATGTTGTCAAGTCGATGCGAGCCGATTAGTGCGTGGGACTCATTAACTTCATGTATCTCGAAACGGCTGATCGTGCCGAGTCAGTTCGGTTCTACTTAGTGCGTGTGGACCTTAATAAATCAGTCTTCGGCTAGCGATGAGCAAAATTGGTCTTGATCTTGCAGTCTTGGTTTTGCAAAAAAGCAAGACCAACACCGAACAAACAAGACCAAAAGCAAGACCGAATATGCAAGATCAAGACCAAGACCGAGACCGAACAAACAAGAACAAGATCAAGCCGAAAACGCAGGACTATTGCTAAATAATATAAATTCCAAAAATTTGCGTGTTTTATGTCTTCTTACTGACTTTTGGGCGAAAATTAAATTGTATTTCGGTTAATGTAAGTGTAGTTTCTTCTGTTTGAACAAGAAAAATTGGAAATTATTTACACCGTCTCTAAAAAAATTCCTAGTCATCTAGGATGATTATAGAGTGTAAAAATAGGTTATTTAAGGTGGGGGAAAGGATTTTCTAGTCGTATTAAAAAAAACGCATTTTTAAAATGAACAAAAGTATACATATGTATATAGACAATGCATTTTTTATATTTTCATGATTGCATTAAAAAAAAATGATCTATTAGTTAATTATTAATTGTGAGTTATTTATCATTTATACCGTTAAAGGTCTTTATAATGATAGTGTTGAAAAAAATTATTTAAAAAACGTAAGTAAGTACCAGGTCAGATGAGCAAGACCAAGACTTAACACGCAAGACCGGCATTATATAAGCAAGACCAAGACCAAGATTATATCAGCAAGAACAAGACCAAGATTAGAAGTATTTGAGCAAGACCAAGACCAAGACTAGAAGTATTTGAGCAAGAACAAGATCAAGACCGAATAGGCAAAAACAAGACCAATACTGACCCAGTCTTGGTCTTGTTTTGCTCATCACTATCTTCGGCGCTGAATTCTTATTATAATGAAGAAAAAAAAGTTTTCTATAAATGTAGGTAGACAGAACAATTCAACAATGAACTGGAGAATTTATAGAATGAATTCAGAATATATAAAGTGCGACCTTTGAGGTCCACACAACCAACGTCCAATATGATCGTAACAAATTAGACCACGATTTTCATTATCGGACCGATTACAATAACTTCCCTATAGACTGGAAAGTAAAAAAAAAACGACCAAGTTGGAATAGAACACGCGCCCTGAGGGATCCGTATAGCTACAATAACTTGACAATTACTTTGAAGAGGTTACGTTTGTCACTTGTACTATGAGACCTTCTTTCGTGCCAAATTTCAAGATTCTAATTCAAAAAGGAAGTTCCTTACATGTTTTGATAAGTACGAGTATATAATATGGGTTAGTATCAAAATACGTAATTTTTTGCTTTCTATTGCATTAAATAAGAAGTCTGAATTTTTTACAGGACTACGGGATTGTAGACTTTAGTATTAATAATTTCTGTGTCAAAAATAACTTTAACGATTCGCATTTTAATTTCCCCTTGGTCTTTTAATCAATATATTGCTGTGAATTTCGAAACCGATTTATGAAGGCTTTAAAAATGGCGTTCATGAATAATTATTAAAGTATAAACTTCAAAAATTTAATTAAAGTAGATTTACTTCGTTAACATAATTTTATATATTTTATAAAACAAAATTTTACGTGCAAGAATTTCATAAACGTCTTATGTATTCTTTTAAGAATCCCTTGTGATATTAAAAATTAATGTGGAATTTCTAGTAAAAAATCTCTGTAAATAATATTAAGTTCTATTAAAAATGTAATATAATAAAATGCTACACAAATCTTTATAATCTAAAGTTTGTTTACTTGATGGTAATTAATTTAATAAAATTATTTTTAAATATTATGGCAGCAGTAGCACAATTTGAGTGATAACAATTAAAAAAATATGCAGCATTCTGAAAGAGCCAAACGTCTGATTTATAATATATATAAATATATGTACAAAATATTATTTGTTTATTAAATTGATTTGTCGGGAAAAAGGACTTTTTAAGTAAACACTTATTTGTTAATTATAGCGACGTTTCATTCCTTGCTTGGAACTTTTTCAAGCTTTATAACTATTAAATGCTTAGATCAAAAAAAAAGTCAATTATTTGTTTATAATTATCTACCTATATCATATCCATGTTATATATGTCATATCTATGTTATAGAGATGGTTTAGTGATTTGGCATTAATACTTTAACCCGAGTAATAAAGACCAAAAAACCCTGATTAGAAAAAAAAAATTGTATTTGGATATTTGGCAGAGATGTGGAACATACTAAAAGTCCCCGAGGATGGGGATTAGCTAGGGAGCTCACTCCCCATACTAGGAGACTTATAGTATGTTTTTGCTTGGATTATTTGGATGTTTACAAACTTTAAAAAGGTACATTCTATCTTTGTTGAGCAACTAATTTTGTTTATCACTTCCTTGTTGCACTCATTAGCTTTGTATTTGTTATAAGACAAAACATACATCAAAAAGTGCAAGTGGTAACTCAGAAGAAATAATAATTATCATTAAAGACGTCAAAAAATTAAATCAAACGCCAAAATACTGATCCGAATAATGTGGAAATTATCATTAAAATAACGTGATAGCACATATTTTATGTTCGGTCACACCTGAATACAAACTGCCTATTTGTCAATATTTTGAAATTAGAAGCCATAATAACGTGCATTTGAAATCTTGTATAGACGTATATGTAATATGTGCCTAATAGACGTGTAGAAGAAGAGGAATAGGTTATGACGTTTGATGGCAGCTGGCACAGCGGGGTGTCTTTGAGGTGAGAAGCTCCTGTTTCTCCGGGCTACGAAGTCAGATGGGAAGTGTGTGCGGGTCACGCACGTTCCATCCCAACGCGACCTGTACGTTGCGTGGCACTTTCCGCCCCAGTCCCTCCTGCCTCGCAGGAAAGCTTCTTACGCTTTCAATATTATATTGTGTGTTTAGTTTCCGTGAAAATTTTAGATATAGTAAGTGGCTTAAGGTTAGATGACAAGTTTTTCCGCTTTGTTTGGTTTTTGGTAGGTACCTATATCACAGGAATGTGTACGAGTGTAGGATTGCTGTTCCATCAATAATACGCACTTTGCAATAGGGTATATGCATAATTTTTGAAAATGGTTTAAATCAACAGGGTATATGCATGTAACTTATATTTAGTTCGAATATTATTTTTTGTAATCTTTATTGCAATTGATTAAACTCCAAATAATTTTTTGTTTTTAAATTTTTGTTAAATAATAAATATCAATTTAAACAAAAATGCAATAAATACGCGCGAAATATAAAATATCGAAACGCAGTGTGACGTCAAAGTATATAAACTACTCGGGTGGTTTCTAGGTATTTTTTCACCAGAATCAATACAAATTTATTTTACCAAAATACCTTGCCCAAAGAGAATATTTATTTTTCAATTCATAAGAATTTTTTCATTATTGATTTCAAGTACATGAAATCATTCATGAAAACATTCGTATTGAATGAAACACAATATGTCGCCTATGCCGGTCCTGGGTTCTAGCTATGGAATTTCAACCTGAAAAGTGACACTACACTTTGTGGGATACAAATACTGATAAAACTATATCGCCGAGTACAGATGAAAAGTGAGAAGTAAAAGTTATAGTTACGACAGATGAAGAATTTTGATTTTAGTTTAAAATTTGCTTTTTTCAGAAAATTTAAAAAAACCCGGGTCGCAGTGCCAAAACCCTGCCGACAATATAGTGTATTTGCTAATACAGGCAGTGTGGCTTTATTATGCGAACTGGAGTTGATTTTTGGGCAAAACAAAAAAATTAGCTCCTTAATACACACCTTAAAGGAACATTTTTTTTCTTAATTGCAATTATTATCAATCGAACCTCTACACCAAATCAAATACACATTTCAGTAAATAACTCACTATCTGCAAACTAGTCTTTTCATAAAATTTGTAAGTCCGGTCCTTTTGGGCCGATTTTATTAAAATTTTAACAGCATATTTTAATCTTTACTAAAACGTTAAATTTCAATTTTAAAACGATTCTGAAAATTTTTTCGGTATTTTTTGGCCCAAAAACTTTTTTTAACCCCTAAAAACTACCCTTAAAATGGCCCGATTAGGCCCATTTTAAATAGGGTTACTGCGGTGATGGCTTTCAACATGTGGACAAAATTTCGTTAAAATCAATTAACTCTTTCGAAAGTTATAGCCCGCACGTATATATATATATATATATATATATATATATATATATATATATATATACATATATAAACTTTTTTAAAAATGATGCCAAAGTGTTTAGGAGGTTATGAAACGTCGAGAAATTTTGGTCCGACCCCTAGGTCCCGCCATCCGACCGATGCCAGTAGTGTATCTTGCCATATGGCAAATACACTAACAACGTTAAATTTATGAGTCCGTTCTTCTTACAATAGAGAACTAAAGTAGGTGTTAGTTATTGAGCCATCCCATACGACAACAGTAACTCCCACTTTAAATAACAGTGAGTTATACTAATGGCATGACAACTCACTGTCAACTTTACCGCGTTGATTGTGATGTATCTCAACCGCTCACACTTACACCTCTAACGGTCGACCGACGAACTAAAACTTCCTCTTCCGGACAACTTGCGTTGTCTTATGTTTGCGTTTCCGTTTGAAGTGTCGCGTTTAAAGTAACAATAAACGTGCTTGTTGACTCGGCTGCCGAGTCGCTTGTCGACGTCATCCTGAGTAACTAATACGTTATTCGCATGTTTTCCATCGTAATAACATGCGTTATGCTAGAGGATTTCCGCGAAACTTTGAGTAACACTTTATTGTATATGTTACTAGCCAAACCCGATTTTAAGATAAACTAGTTTTTTTAAGGCCAAATTAGTTACCGTGACGCGATAGCATAAACCAGCTTTGTCAAGGCCAATCTGGTTGCTTCTAGTTGGAATATGCTCAGTTTAGGATAAAATAGTATGACTTTGTCTATACGGTATAAAATCACCTAGTTTCATTTAAAATAGAGGTTTCGCTGATGATATATACATATATGTTTGTAATATGTATGATATACAATATTCAATATTGACAGCGTCAGACACATATTTTATACGTTGTCGAATTAAATTCTGTTTAGGACTGAATTTACCTATTTTTATATTTTCAATCGTTTTAAATATACGCACAACAAATACATACGCAAATCTGAGAAACGTTAGTCTTTATTGATGAACATTATAATAATGTTATTATAAACACATTTGTAGTAAATTAAGTCATATAAAATTGCAGCAATTCAAAAATATTGTAAGTGTTAGTTGAATTAACACAATATAACGACATATAACGCTAGGAAGTATTCTTTAGATCGTATTTTTATACAGTAAGACCTCGCTTAACGCTGCTTTGCTTAACGTGGTTTCAGGATTACGCGGTTTCTAAAAAAAAGTTTAGTCGCTGATACTAAAACGTAAATTATGGATCAATTTATACAAAATGATTTAAATGTTAATAGAAGTTCAAAGGCAAGACGAAGTGTCATTGATGAAATATCTTGCTATCGACAGCAGCTTGCTGAACGGAACAGACAAAGCCAAACGATATTAGATTATTTCTTCACAAAAAACAAAATATGTCAAATGAGGAACCTTCCTCATCGCAAACATAACTTCTTACTCGGACTTTTATTTGATTTTCATAAATGCTTTATGAACAAAAATCGATATTAGCAATAAATAAAGCTATAAGGTCTGGAATAGTTTCAATGTAGCCAAGCAATGTAGTCAGAAAAAATAGTACAGAGGGTACGAATATAATGTAGTGCACTGTAAAGTAAATAAGCCGCCTAGTCATGTCGTTAAACTAGTGTCACTTGTCAACGCAAACTTATTATATACAACTTATTTTTCTTCCGTGTAGATATTGTACACGTGTTGTAGACGAAAATTTTAAGTAAAGAATTTTACTCGACGTTAAAAAAAATGTATGACGTAACATATTAATAACACTTTAAAAGTTTTGCATACGCATTTATATTTTCAGTCACATATGCTACCTACTTGTCCTTATTTACATCACAAATATACTTTTATCATGGAAAAATATAATTTATTTACTGTGATCGATGACAGCTAGGTACTTACTGGGTTCTCGGTAAAAATAATATTCTAAATGCGTCTAAACGTCTGTTCATATCAGGTTTGTTCTTCAATTTTAAAATACAGAACACAAGCCCAAGCGACTGCCTCATTCTTTACTAAATGGTGAACAAAAAATTCATCGAAGAATAATTTAACTACAAAATTTGTAACGTCATTTAACGATAATCACTACGACTTTTGACATTTTGTAAAATTAATAGAAAAAATAGATACAAATTATGTAAATCCCTTATTTATTAAATTATGTAAATGCCTCTCCTACTATGTAGAGAAAATATTAATTATAATTAATAATTCACCCTTCTACAAAGGCTACTTCATATTAAAGGATACGTGTCCACCATGCAAATATGCCGATAATTTTTTTTAATCACTTTTCGTAAAAAACGGAATATTATTAATCTTCTCGGTAATCTGAATAATGTAGTACTCTTAAGATTAACTCAGCAAATCCGGGACTTATAAACAGCCTTTATTTTTGTGGTATTATGAAAAAATAAGTTCACTTTTTAAGCACTTATCCTATATATCGTTATTTTTTTAAGCAGAGAAAATATTTCAACGGAAATTGTCTACAGACAGGTATTAAAATAACATTAATTTGTTGGCGTTTGAGCAAACTGACAAAATTAAAATTTTATTGACATGTCATTACTTTGATAGAATGTTCAGTATGTATACAGGGTGAGTCAGACCACCCGTATCAGTCGTTTTTTTCGAAAACGGTTAGTCGTAGAGAGTTGTGTCAAAAATCTGTATCATAAAAGCCCTAATGAAGAATCAAATGGTAATATTTTTCCCCCCCGGAAAGGTCGGTTTCCCTAGTAGAATGTTCAGAACTCCGGAATTTTAAATGGCACGATAGGTCGAAAGTGGTATTATTGAAAAGATCTTTAAAAAATAAGCAAGTTTTGTAGGACATTTTTTTTTTGTTGCTGTCACCCCTGTTAAGTAATATTCGTTTAAAATTATTAAATTGAAATCTGATAATAACGAACTTAATTTTAAAAGTCGGCATTTAAAATCTAGTTACCTAATTAGACAATGTCAGAATAAATTATCAATAATTGCAATTGCTTTTTTTGTCGTAAAATCACACATTGAGCAAATTATCAGTTTATTGTTCAGTGTTTCTGTTTCTAAATTCGAAAACCATTAACATGTCGAAAGCTTCTAAATTCGAAAACGGCATAATTTAATAAATTAAGTTTATGTTATAAATAAATTGAATTAACTTAATTTATAAAATTATGCCGTTTTCGAATTTAGAAGCTTTCGACATGTTAATGGTATTGGGCGAAAGTGGACAAAATTACAGAGTTTCTGAACGAATTAATTTTATTTACAATGTAAACAGAAACACTGAACAATAAACTGATAATTTGCTCAATGTGTGATTTTACGACAAAAAAAGCAATTGCAATTATTGATAATTTATTCTGACATTGTCTAATTGGGTAACTAGATTTTAAATGCAGACTTTTAAAATTAAGTTCGTTATTATCACATTTCAATTTAATAATTTCAAACGAATATTACTTAACAGGGGTGACAGCAACAAAAAAAAATGTCCTACAAAACTTGCTTATTTTTTAAGATCTTTTCAATAATACCACTTTCGACCTATCGTGCCATTTAAAATTCCGGAGTTCTGAACATTCTACTAGGGAAACCGACCTTTCCGGGGGGGAAAAATATTACCATTTGATTCTTCATTAGGGCTTTTATGATACAGATTTTTGACACAACTCTCTACGACTAACCGTTTTCGAAAAAAACGACTGATACGGGTGGTCTGACTCACCCTGTATAATAAAAAAGAACTGAAAGTTTCAAAGAAAAAGAGCAGTTGTGACACATTAAGACTTTTTTTCCCTATCTGGAAACTGAATTCTTGTGCCGGTCATCCTGATTGAGAGTTTTCAATATAATTTTGTATATATTATCTGTGGATGGTTCCTTATACGTGGTCATAGTCGATTATTTTTCCAGCTCTTGCAAACTGCCCGTCATTCTATAGCTCGCACTTCGCACTAATCTCAAGGTGGCACAGACATTTCTCTACACGGAAGTTTAGCGGTGAACTGCAGTCGTAATAAATTCAAATATTTTATTATCTATACTACGGTTATGAAATAGTAGAGAATGACTCATCACTATAGTATTGTTCACGTATTGGAGCGGCGGAGCAATGAAACAAAGTAATGCATACTTGTCATTCGTATAAAAACTGTGCCGCTTATATTATATTGTGAAATATAAGTATATTAGTCACTACTTAGAATAAGCGAACCGTACAACAGTGGGATATCATTTTATCCAAGACTATATTTTCGTAGATGTGGATAAATTGTTCGCAACAGTTTTATTTTTGTTTATAAAATATAAGTTCCTTATTTACCTTAACGCGTTGAACTGAACGATTAAGTATATTTTCGCGCATCATTTTCGAAACTTTTTGAAATGCTGCTTAAAATTCACTGCCAAATATTTTGTTTCACGTAAAAGTACTTTGCTATAAAAGAGAACTTTTTGTAACATTGCATATTATCATCTGATGTAAAATATTTTTTCACCGTATTTCATGATTACGTTCAAAAAAGCGCCTCTAAAGAAACATTAAGCTGCGGTAGATTTGTGTTTATATAAAACAAAACTTATTTTTTTGACATCTAATAGAACGAAAATTACAATCATTTATATATAATACATAGAAGAGATATATTTGATGTGTTACAAAAGTTCAACAATATACTTTCACGTGGGTTATGAATTAACCTTAGAGTTCACTGATAAACTTCGTGGTAATTTCTGGTTGTGTTGAATTCTATTAAATAATTGTAGTACGTTGTAAAAATCATGACTATACATAGGTGGCTTAAAGTCGACAGAGAGGCGAATCTAAAATTTGGGAAAGAGAGATGAAAAAAATCAAAACTGTGATTTGCGTAAATAGAAAATTTAATTTTATGAATAGAAAATGCGTAACCTTGAACTTGAAAAAAATCTCTTGGAGCAGTACGGTTTCATTTCATAGCACAACCATTTTTACATTTTTTACATATCAATATATTTGTACATGATAAATAATAATTGATGTGAAAAAAATCCTAGTAGGTAAAGATTACGAAAAATCCAAAGTAAGTCGTATTGGTATTTAGTCGCAGATAAAATATTGACCAGCGCTGTATTTCACACGAAATTCTAGAACAGATGTAACTTGTTGTAGGAATAGAAGGATTTAAACTCTTCCGTGTAAACAAAGACACCGCAGAGACGTCGCCGTAAGACGATAGAGAAACCTCGTCACGATGTCACCTGTCCTCGGAAGACTCAGTGAAACTTACCAGACAGAATGTGTACACAAAAACTAAAATTAGGAATACATATGTGAATGAAAAACGCAGAAAAGTAAATACTACTTATGTTGAATAATTATGCTGTACTTGGTCGATTGTGAATAATGTTCAGTTCTAGAAGCAGGAAAGACAAATATATCATTATCACCCTTTCATTACTGTACAGATATAGTCATATCTTGCTAATTAATCGATCTCATGTCAATGCTTTTCTGTCAACATATTACAGAGTGATTCACATCAGCAGGTGAAAAATGAAAATTCGATGACAAATAAGGTGTCTATCAATTCAACTCGGTGACGTGTGGTTGCAAAATAATTTGAGTTCATCATTCGCCTTATTAGATCCGCGGTGACATAATGTACCCCTTACGACACCACGAATTCCAATATGGCAGATGATAAACGTAAATTATTAACTACGGAAAAAAATAATGAACATCGTGTACCTAGGGCGTAAAATGAAAATGTTTGACGAATGGATTTCAAAACTAAAAAGTTCGAAATAAAAATAGAAATAATTAAAAGTAGAAACCAATCTTCCGATATGGAAATTAAGAGCGAATACCTTTTTACTCGACTACTTTTCACACAGGAAGCTTGTATTCTACTTTTTCGTAGTCGTGTTTAGTTACTTTTGTTTCTATAACGTTTCTGTCTGCAGTTAATTCTTTCTTTTCTTTGTGTGCCGAACCTAAATTTCGTGTAAATCGTAGATAAGTGCAGATCTTTCTCGAAGAACTTGACTTCAGTCCCATATCAATACGAGAGAGACTTTACAGTAAAAATCTATTATTTTCTAGATCCATACACTGAGATTTTTAAAAACGAAAAATCTTCAGTTACAGTGTTACAGGGGAACGTAGTTCATCGATTGGCAACACTGTATGGAAGTGACAGTAGAAGTGAAGCCAAGCTAAGGAGAGATCAGAAGAACCGCACAAGAACACAAGCAGATGCTAGAGCTTTATTTCAGAAGATTCATGTACCTTGTACGTATTATATCTCTACGAATGTATTTGTACACACACACACACACACACATGTTAAAGGCGGGTGGCAAAAAAAATCTCTCAGTGGATGATCCAATCTTAATGGTTCGAAAACCCTGGACCTCAAACAAGGATCGTTACCAAACAAATATAATGACACAAAACAAGAATATCAACCAGCAATTAAATAATAATATTATTGAACTTTAATAATAAAATATAATAGAGGTATTTTAATTTCTTTTTGTTGTTGTTTGAATGCAAATAAAATATGCCAATTTGTGTTCTAAAATCCGATTCATAATAGAACACAATATTAATTAATAATTATTTGGTGTTATTTTTTTTTTGACCATCTATACCACGAATTCATATATATACTATACTAATATATATGAGGATTGACTCAAAGGATAGTGTTAGCCTGCTTTACTTATGTACATCGTATGTATCGACAACGGGCTTTACAGATGGAAAGAACAAGAAGGGTTATATGTTGTGTGTATCGAGCTCTACAATAATTTAATAGATAGATAATAGATTTTTCAAGACGGACATTGAAGATATCAGATTACACACAATCAATTCCGAATGTAAATACAGTTATATATTTAACAAGGATTTATAGCCAATTTAGGTGTAACCAGGGTTGGTTTTAACGAGTCTAAGCTCCTGGACTAAATTTTGTTTCCATTGACATTTTACTATTTGTGTTAATAATATGACTAGTTTATGAGAGCCATGTGTCATCTGGAAAAGTCTCTTTAGACTATTTTTTATAACAATATATAGGTATGTTTTTTTTGTAATTTGTTTAAAAAATCATGATATGATTTTAATATGTGTTAATAAAGTAGGGTAACTTACGGCTTGTACTTTCAAAAAAACTCTAGCTTCTCGTTACTTGTCCGGGACGCGTATTTCCTTTTGCATATTTTCTAAGAGGCACTACTGCCTCCAAACTATCACGGTTTTGTATGCAACATTAACTTAGTGTATCGAATTAACGCCAGTTGTCCTCGAATTGCGCACAGAAATTTCAGGCGCTTAATTTATTAATACTTACAATTTAATATCAATTGTTTATTACGGTACAGTTCGTAAGTGTAAAATAATATTACAAATAGATAGCTATATAATTTGCTACTACTGTTAGGAAACAATAATTGTTTAACGTAACCTTACCATGCAATATTAAAAAAAATATATATATTTTCAAATAAGGTCATCGTCGGAATTTAAACCCTAAACTTCCACTTTCAAAGTAGCTGAGTAATCATTTACTCTATAGTGCCATGTTGAAATAATCCATTTTTTCCATATTTAAAGCGTATTGTAATTATTTTTTCAAATGTTGCGAGAGCCGATTCTTACATAATGTATCATTGAAAGTAAATTTCTGCTCATCGCCCTATAAAATAGCTGCTTTTCAGACATTTAACATCAGGGCTGTAAAGTTGCGTAATGTAAAATAAACGTAATCGAATTACCATTAGATATTTTTAATCTTGAAATATAATTTCAGTCTGTTTTTATTATGAGAACAAAAATATACGTTTTCAGCGTTTTTTATTAGATACTGTTGGTGTCTATAAGTTAAGCACCTACTATACTAATTATATCATTAAAACATGTTATGAAATTCTGGTACATAAAATGGTTATTTATGTTTTGAAACTATGTATCTTCAAAATTGATTAGTAATTCAAAATCAATTAAAAAAGCAACGTATTACCGATGTTGAAAATGCATTTAATAATTAACATTGTTACAGCCAGTGCTTAAAGAGTATACATTATTAGTTCCCGAGGGAATGGCTGGATGCTATACAACTCGAAGAACCTTAGAGTACAGTTTTTACTACTTATTTATAATTCATAGCTATCTTGTACCATTAACATACATATCTCTTGTATATAAAACCAACCCGCTTGCTGACGTTTAAAGTGGGGAAATTCAACACAAGTGAGTAAATTTACTAAACGGAAATTGTCTGCTTTTCAATTACGCAAAATTATTTAAATGACTAACCCAAATTAAATAAACTGGTAACTTCAGAAACTGCAACTCAGTATAGTTTTAGTAAATAATATTCTTCAGAACAATGATCACACTAATAGTTCATAATTCAGGGACGTTTTCAAGTTATATCTGAAGGGAACGAAAACCATAATTACCAAAATATTATAACTATGACAGAATTTAAGGGTTGTCAAAATTCGCTGCTGGATAGAGCACTGTGGCAGTAGTTATTAGTAATTAGGGCGTCTCATTATCATTATAACCTTTTTAGTAGCCATAAAGCAGCGAAATACGAAATATATAGGAACTGTGATAACGCTATTTCGTGAACAATGTATCTCTCATTCCTGCCCTCACACGAAGTTTGGACAGAAAACAAGATACTACCTTCTGGTCGAAACCTGTGCAGAATTTTGTACCAAGATCTTTTTATTTTCAATAGGGATTGATTAGTTGAATAATCGCGACATGGACTTTCTGGTTATGACAAACGGGATCCATTTTAAATCGGCAATACACATAAAGAACAATTATCGTGATAGTCCATTAAATAACACAAAAAATAGCGATATTCAACTTCAAGAATCGTCAAGTTCTCCTAGCGTCTCTAAAGCAAATTGTTCATTACACTATTCAAGATAATTTTTTGTAGCTTTTAGAGTCACCAACCTTTAAAGCTACCTGAATTTATTAGTATATTTGCCATAATGTTTAATGTTTAATGATTTTAACGAAATTTTGCCCACATGTTGGAATCCACCACCGTAAGAACCCTATTTAAAATGGACTCGATCGGAGGGTAGCTTTTAGGGGCTGAAAAAAGTTTTTGGGCTCCAAAATACCGAAAAAATTCTCAGAATCATTTCAAAATTGAAATTTAACCCTTTAGTAGCAAATAAAAGGTGCCCCTAAAATTTTAATAAAATCGGCCTGTCAGGACCGGACTTACAAATTTTATGAAAACACTAGTTTGCAGATAGTTACTTACTTACTGAAGAGTGTATTTAATTTGGTGTAAATGTTCGATTGATAATAATATTGCAATTAAGAAAAATGTGTAATTTTAGGGGTGCATTAAGGGGTTAAATTTTTTGTTTTGACTAAAAACAAACATAAATTCACATAATAAAACCACACTGCCTGTATTAGCAAATACACTATATTGTCGGCAGGGTTTTGGCACTGCGACCCGGGTTTTTTTATTAATTACAATTTTAAATGTATTACTATAATTAATAATAAACTGAAAGTACAATGATGCTTTTGTCAATTATTCTCTTATAAAACCTGGGAATTGATAATTTATTATGTTAACATTATAAATAATTGCATTGCAACATCGTCGGCAAATCTCCATCCCTTGTGTATGTGTACCTCAATGTTGTGTAGACATGGCTTTAAAAAATAATTTTATGGCGCTTAAAAAAGTTGCATGCTGTATTTTTGTAGACCTTTCTCTATATCAGTACCAGTTCCGAAGTTCCGAAACTGAGAACCAAATATCGAAATACAGTTTTGGAATTACGGATGATCCGTTTTTGAATACTCTAATCATAGTGCACAACAAGGTAGTACTCAATATTGTAACACATTTGAAAATTGAACTTGCACCTTTCACTTGCGATATCTGGCCTTTATCACTAAAATTTAGCAAACGCATAAGGCGTTGGCATAAAAAAAGTGAAACTTTTCTTATACTATAAATAGAGGATGTCAATAATAATCAAAATGTTAAAAACATAGTTTTGACTTAGTTTGCTTTCTTTTGTGAGCGAAAACGTTTTTTTTATACAAACGAAAAGTTTCTCCAGCTTACTGCTAACAGTGTTACAAAGAATGTGTAACGAAAAAGGCTAATGCTTCTTCCAGGTCATATAGGGCTTGGAAAGCGAACCAGCGCCCGTGGATCAAGTGGCTGAAACGTTAGTCGCGTTGTTGGTTCGGTTGGCTACACTGGATAGACGTCACATAACACGTTACTCATGTTATACAAGGTGTAACTAGATCGCCACATTAAAAATCAATGCAAAAAATATCGATAATTTTTTAAGTACTTTTTATATGCAGTCCTATATAATGGAAATATAATACTATAGAGTATAGACTATAGTGAATAGTCAAGTTTATTTTGTCATGTACTTCGTCCACTAAAAAGTTCCAGGTTCTAAATAAGAATTGGTGAAAATGTCATAATTTAGTTGCCTTTTTTAAATAAAAAATGATGTTTTTGTGTAGGTAATATAGAACTATGCGTTTCATTGTGAAAACAAAAACTATGGCTCAATGTAAATAATTGACGTTTGTAATATATTTAAAAAGAAATGTATTCATCGGTATTTATTTACTTTTGTATGATTTTATACAATTAGTTACATGAGTTTTAAATTTGGATTTTTATCAAAGATTAAAAAAGTGAATTAGTGATAGTTATGTTAATATGAACTCGTAAACTTCAATTCTATCTGAATTCTGATGCATGGTACACGCCCATTCTGTCGTAAAATCAATTAATTATATTCTAAAGAGTTGTTAACTCTTAATCAAAGATTACAAATTCCGTAACGAAGATTTTAGTTGTCACAATATTTTGCAATCATCTAGGGATCCAATCTTTGTTTATTAGTGCACGACTAATGAAAAATAAAAACTATTGTTTTACGTAACATCCTATTCACAAAAAGATGACAAAAGTAAATGGAACTCCTATACAAGATGTTCCAAAAGTAACACTGAAGCTTTAAAGGGTATTTTCCTTGTGAAATTTTAAATTGGAAAGTCCTTAGCCGTATCTGTTTCCGAAATGTCGCTATAAAGTTATTGATAAAGTTTACAGAAAAAGTTGGCTGCTGTCATATTTTTAAAAATGGTGCACGCTAGACTTGTAACGAATTACTATCCGCGGTTAGTCGGGTCTTTTTTCTCATATGGTCAGGTGTCGAATAGTTTGTTGTGTTACAAAAGAAAGCTTAAAAAATAAAATTTCAAATATCAAAAGGTTTATTGTCAGATGAAAAAAGTAACTACTCGAAGTAGTTGCACATTTCCTTGTTTTCCTCCGCAAGAAAGACATGTTTTAAATTTTTGGTACAAACACTTTCGTATTGTCATCTGTACTAAAATACTTGCACATAAGTGAACTTTTTTAATTTGTTATTACAGATTCTAAACAAAATGTACCTACAGGATATGTGTCCAGGCAAAACTGAAATATCCTGCGGTGGTGATACGATGCATGTTTTAATACGTCTGAATCTGAGGAATATTCGGCCAACAAATTCGTCCGAATACTCAGTTATCGTATTAAACCATGTTCAGTATTCGTTTAATCTTTAGTGCTTATTCATCGTTATAGTTATTACAAACAAATATATTTTCGTTTACGCAGCAGTCGAGTGCAATTTTCTTCTTGTAGAAAATTGCGTCTGACGACAGAATAAATGAAAATGAAGTTAATTAATTAGTAACGGCATAAAAATATATTTGCTATAAAACAAATTAAATTACAAAAATTAATAACATAATGGATGTTTTTCGGAAATGAAAACGATAAAAACTTTTCAATTCGAAATTTCACAATGAATAATATTTAGTTCTCAAAATTATCGGCATTACTTCTGTGACAACCTATAACATTTATAGTATTTGCACTAGTTTGAGATTTTTGAATTTAAAAAATAACTCGACTCCATTTTTTAACTCACATTATAACATAGCCCAAATGCAAATTTTAAACACACGAGATGTTAATTTACTAACTATTAAATATTTACTATAGATAAAAAATAGTTTGAGATGCAATTATTTCCGTTCTGTCGCGTGTCACGTCATTAAAACAACGTTTATTATGCTATTTCTGGCCGATATTGTAAAGCTGCGACCAGACATGCGGGATTCGCCGAATGCCGAGCCGATTATTCGCCGAATAGCGAGTAGTGGGGATGGGTGCTCGTACATCTCCGAGCGACGAGTATTAGTGCTCGCCTCTCCACTTCAAAGTGCACGAATACGAGAATACTTGTGCAAATTTCATCATTGTTGTCCATGATTAAAAATATTGATTCGCACCAAACGGATGCTCGCACTGCACTCGGCTATATTCGCTGTTCCCGAAGAAAACGACGCTTTTAAACAGAGCCCACATGTCCGTATAAACATGCTTACTACTTGCCGAATACGAAGCCAAGCACTCGGCACTATAGGCGATTAGCGCTTGGCGAATCCCGCATGTCTGGTCGCAGCTTAAGAAAAATATGAAATTACGAAGTCACTCACGATCAAGAACGGCCAAGTTAAAATTAACGGATATCTATTGTTATTTTTGAAGGAAGTTGTTATTGACGTGTTAGAAATGTCTTATAAATATTATGCATTTTTTACAGGAATAAAAGAAAAATCGTTATTTTATTTGGATCGCTGTGATTGATTTAACTAAAAAGAAATATATTATCAATCTTGCACACTGCGACAATAATATATGAAAAAGAAATGTTTTGTTACTTTTTTCGTAACATAATGTGAGATTTTTTTTTATATCGAACTTATCCTTATTTTTATAAGAAAGTTGTGCCATAGCAGAAAAGTTTAAAATGTATTTCTAGTTATCGTTTTATTTAAACATCTTTGATCACAAATGCGCAAAAAACTTTTTTTCTATGGCGCGGCTCACGTTTCAATTTCCTAAAGATAAAAATAAAATGGAAACGGTATTAAGTGATTATCTTGTTAAAAAAAGATAAAAATTCTGTGTATACGAACATATTGTGGATTTTTTCTTAGAGTGATTTCAGGTGCATTGACGACATTTTTTCCCAGAAAAATCGATCAAACCAATTAGGTGAAAAACATTTTTTTCATTTTTTAACTAAATACTTATTATAGTGAAAATGAGTAATACTCACTTAGTGTTAACAGGTGTGACATTGTAGCAATATTTCATAAAAATAATATGCAATTACGTACTGTGAGCAAGTCAACCATAATAATTATCAGACTATTGACTTCTTATATTTGTCACTACTGTATAAACATCTGTTAAAAACAATTAGAAATTCCAGGGTTGATTTTAGTTACGCTGAATAACATAATTAACAAAGAATTTTAACCTCGATTACATACTTTGTCTAAAAACCAACATTTCTTAATTATAGCACTGTTATATGTATATATTAAAATTTTAATTAGATTCATACTGGGTTTGAATTAACCTTTTTTAAACACACATTATATATACAATATTATGCTGGTAGGAGTTTTTCACCGATCGTTAAAAACTTTACGTGATAAAATTTGCATTGTTAAAGAGGCACCGATACACTCAGGAGACAATCTCTACATTCGGAAAGTACTTTTTAATTATCAAATAAACTGTTACCAAGAAACTGTTGCCACTTGGAGAAAACGTCGTTAAAGGGATTTTTCTAAAAGAAATAAATAAATAAAAATAGCAAGTAACTCTAATTGAGTATTTGAATTAAAAAAAAACTAATATTTTTTTTATTTTTTAAATAATATATCGTAAATAATATTGAAGAACGAAAAGAAAAAAAAATTAAGCCATAGGTAATTAATAACAAATTAATTAAAATGTATAAAACTTCATAAAATATAACGTGATTACAAAACGTACCAGGAATGTTTGTGACGTCAAAATGATAAAAGTTGGTCATTTGTGTATGGCTTTATAATACATACTATCAAAGTAACCAAGGCAACCAGGACCATAAAAACATTTTGACGTCACAGAGGTTTTTGGCGCGTTATCGGATCTTAGCTTAAACATTATTTTTAAAACAAATATAACTCTTTCATTATGAAATTAAACAAAATAATAAAAGTAGTTTCGCTATAAAATTTGTACTTATGTGATCTTTTCATTTATGTAAAAAAAAAAATAATTCAAAAACCCAATTGTATGAAACCCGAACAATTTAAACTTATGAAGAATGGTTGCTAAAAATAGAACGTCATAATATGTATTTGACTAGAATTTTTCGTAAATTAACTTTTCTAAAGGCGGAAGATTTCGGAACTCAATGACTCAGTAGCTGGGGTGTTAAAAGCAAAAAGATCTAAAGTTCGATACAGACGGAGTGAATCCTTACTTGAAATGTTGTTGACATTCGTCGGGAACACTAAAAAAGGAGACAAACTTTTCTCCAAGCGAGCCGAGCATGTGCATATGTATGTATGTATGCCACATAAATAACACAAAAAGCGCAGAACTCGTAACAGCTGCAATCACAAACATAAAAAATATCCTATCTGCGTTAGATTTACAGCTTTAATGTTGAACGTTCCAAAGTCAACAACGGATATCTCACATAAGTCACAGACTGTTTTCGAAATTAATACTTATTTATGACAAGATTAACTAATGAGGAAGGTTAAAGAGCTTTGGTACCACGGTTAATGCATGTCTTCGTTGATTTTTTATTTATAAAGGTAAATATTCGGAGAAACAGTAATATACAGGGTGTTAGCAAATTAAGTTCAAGGACGCGCTTTGTAAGTTTTATTTAATGTTAAAATCATAGTTAAAAAAGATTTTTAGAAGTGTTTGTATAAGTTGTGATAAATTCAAAGTTACATAACATCTCTCTTCTGATTCTTCCGGTTTTGAATTATCACATCGTGTTTCTAGAGGACTCCGAACAATGGAAATTATTTTTTAGTGTATTTGCCATATGGCAACATACACTATTGGCATCGGTCGGATGGCGGGACCTAGGAGTCGGGCCAAAATTTCTCGACGTTTCATAACCTCCTAAACACTTTGGCACCATTTTTAAAAATGTTTATATATATATGTATATATATATATTTATATATATTTATATATATATATATATATATATATATATATATATATATATATATATATGTGTGTGTGTGTGTGCGGGCAATAACTTTCGAAAGAGTTAATTGATTTTAACGAAATTTGGCCCATGTGTTGAAATCCATCACCGCAAGAAGCCTATTTAAAATGGGCGTATTCGGGCCATTTTAAGGGTAGTTTTTAGGGGTTGAAAAACGTTTTTGTGCCCCAAAATACCGAAAAAATTCTCAGAATCGTTTCAAAATTGACATTTAACCCTCCAGTAGTAATTAAAAAGTGTCCCTAAAATTTTAATAAAATCGGCCCGACAGGACCGTACTTACAAATTTTATGAAAACACTACTTTGCAGATAGTGAATTATTTACTGAAAGTTGTATATAATTTGGTACAGAAGTTCGATTGATAATAATATTGCAATTAAGAAAATAAATGTTATTTTAAGGGGTGTATTAGGAGTCAAATTTTTTATTTTGCCCAAAAACCAACTTAAGTTCGCATAATAAAGCCATCCTGTATAAGCAAATACACTATATTGTCGGCAGGGTTTTGGCACTGCGACCCGGGTTTTTTATTACTTATTAATAGTGGTAATTATTTTGTTATTTTTAACATACCATAAAAATGAAGAAAATCGTGTAATGGCGAAAAAATCGAATCTCGACAGATGAAAAAAGCGTGTTTCTTATGTCCGTTCAAACTTACGTATAATATGGTTCAACATACTTAAATCAAGATTTTAGGGTATTCTCAATTGACTTCGTACTTTATTTAACTGTCTGTCTCTCTCCTACAAATCTAGCAAATCAATTTTCACGCATTCAATTGGATTACAATTTTGCATACACGTGTAGTTAAAAGAACAATAGACTCTGCAGATTTCATTGGAATAGGTAATCAATTAATTTTAGTAAATAAACGTGTTTTTTTTCAAATTAATGACGACGTGAAATTGGTATAGTCGATAGAGCAGGAGCTCGTAATCGCAGGATAGTGAGTACAAGCCCCACGTTTGGCGAATGTATGTTTTTATTATTCTCAAATTGTAATAATTTTTCTTTTTATTAAAACATTTGATAGAATAAAAAAAAAACTTTTCAAAAATATTATTGAAGTATACTAAGAATGAAAAATATTTTTAATAATTTAGGTTCATAATTATTGTAAAAGTGTTGGTTGTAAACTGTATGATTTCATTAGTTACGTCACACGCTTTAATGATTATGAACTTAAATTATTAAAAATTATTTTTTCCTACATTAAAAAGTTTTTTTTTCTAATATTTTATTCTCTCCACTGTTTCCAAAGAGATTAGTTTACTATTTACACCCGTCGCGTCAAAAACAACAAATATTCGCAATCGCCACAGTACCGGTCTCGTGCCTGCGTTGATAAGTTACGTACCTATCCTTTCAGAAGATGAACATTAATTTCGCTAAAGAGCTAAAAAAAAAAGACTTTTGAAATAAACATGAAACAAAGAGTTTTGATTGACTTACTACCTCATCAAGCCCAGATCAAACCGCTGAAGTTAGAAATTTGATATTTGGACAGTAGGGTATTTTTGTAACATAGGTGCCCACTAAAAAGGTAAAAGGAATTGTCCAAATTGAACCCCTAAGGAAGTCAAATTGTGATGTAGGTTTCTGAGAAAACTTTATTTAAGATTTTGTCCCAATTTTTAAGGGAAATAGAGTCGTGGGCACACCCCTAAAAACAAAAAAAATAAATAAATGCAATATAAAAGTTCCTGTAACAAGTCAGAATTATCATCAGGCAACAGTTACCAAACCAATTACGTATAATTTTACTTTTCATCACACAAACTTACAAAAAAGATATCTACCAAATGAAAGTTTTCAAGTGACATGTTACTTCCTAACTAACTAACAACAGTAAGCAAATAACAGGCAATAGCTCTATTTTAGTAAGTATTGTTTTTGGAATCAGGTATTTTTATAACAGTTACCAAATAACTGTCAATGTTTTTTTATTCCTTATATTTCAATCTCTGTACATGTAAAAGTCTACTGGACAATACTACTAACATTTTATAATATGATGAAAATCAGAATATCGATGGCAAAATATTTTTTTTATTCATTCTTTGTTGTCAGTATTTCAAAAACCGCTTAAAATTAATATAGAGATTATAGAGAACTATCAGTTATGTACCTATAGGTGTTGTCATCTGCCTTGCAAATTTTTTTTACATACCTGGCAGACCTCTCTTTAAATGAAGAAATGTTTAATGTAAGGTTTGCAGAAAAAATTTGAAGACAGCTAATTATTGACACTTCCTTGTAATCTCTGTAGGTACAAATTTCGTTCCTAATAATTATAACTGATATAGCGGTTTCCTTACGCTATACAAATATTTATTATTTAGAAGAACGCAAGTCGTGTTTTTCGCATTCAAATGAAAATCAACTGAAAACAAACAAACAGTCTAAAATGTATCAATTACAAAGCAAATTCTTAAACCAAATATTTAACTATGAAAATAAACTGAACTGCAAAGTAGGCGTTACTCGCGTACAAACAAAACACTGGCGAACCAAGACGTAAATGCTTTAGGATTTAACAGACAACACAAGGTTAGTAGATTACTAAGGTTCGGCCTACATTTTGGAAAAGAGTTATTTGGCGGGACGGGAAAGAGGGCGGGGAAAGTAGGCTTGTGACGTCACATGAAACCTGTTTCCCAAATGTGTAAAGTTAAATATAATTGAAAAATCAAGCTATGGGTTTCGAATGACGAAGGCAATCGATTCAACCAATCACACACGTGACCACATTTATAGTCTTTTGCGCCCAGCCTATAAGTACTTTACTAACCAAATAATATTGTACTAGCTGCTACCCTCGGCTTCTCACGCGATTGGGAAGAAATGTTTTATAGCAGTAGGGGAGTCTTCGACTCCACCGTACTGCAGTATTGGCTTGTTATACCAGATTTACTACTATAGTGTGTAATATAAAACAGGTACAGAATGCTACTTTTTTCGCTAAAATCCTGAAACTGGTTGCCCTTTGTCATATCGATCCGTAGTTTTGTAAATAGCTACTAATGTGATAAGATGCAGACTAGAGAGTGTATTCTCAGATTAATGTACTCTCAATAAGAAGTTCAAGGACAGGAAAAAAATAATTATTATTACTTTGTCATATATATGTTATATTACCCAATCAAATAAAATGTTATATAATGCGCAACAGACTAATATAACAAAACTACTGACAGAATACACATATTTTACAGTCAATAAAATATTTATTATGTCGTTGTCTTTTGTCTTCATGGATTATAGGTAATCAGAATCAATAATATTTCTTAGAACTATCTGTTTATTACATATAATATTTTATTGCATGAAACTTTCTGCACATTTTCTACTATTAAATAGAAAATAACAAAAAGAAATCGGAAATCAACTCAACTTTAAATTAAATCGTAATTTTGGCAATTTTATTATAGCTTATATTTTAAGCCTATTTTGTGTAATGTAAAAAAAATGAATAAATAAATTGAGCTCTCTCATAAATAATTATTGTAACCAACATATTCAAATACATGACTGTCTTTATGAATACACAAAATAATTTTTCAATATATCGAGCATATTTTTAAACTCAATCCCTAAAGTAGTCAACAAGAGGTTACAGAATCTCACTATTTATATATCAGTATATATTACTTCTCAAAGGTGTTTTTGTCTGTAGGAAATATCTCCCTTAATACCGTATCAAAATTAAAGTTTGATAATATACCTTTTTGGAGATTATTTTTTTCTCTAATGACGAAAAATAAGTCAATATCTTAAAATTAATGTTTTCATAAAAAAATCACAATTTAAAAATTTTAACAATTTCATTATAGAAAATAACATTCAGAAAAAATAAATGTCGCTATCTGGTGGCACTCTCTTTATTTTAACGTAGTTATCGGTGATATTAAGTGACGTAGTGGCGCTGAAATCTCTGATAAAAAAAATATTCCCGTCTATTATATTACGTAACTGACCACTAACGGTGCGAAATATTCGCACGCGTCCGCTAGTCGTTAATATAATTTTACTAGAAATTCGACGAATGTGCTTGCTTGCGTCGGAATTTATTTACGACCTATATTATCTTTACTTTTAAATTATCGTTTTCGAACACTTGATTGTGCTGTTCAAGTATAATAATTTATTATTAAAGATTTTTTATTTTATTTTTTTTAAACGCTTAGCTGCTAAGGCTATATGCGTGATTAAGGTAAGTACAAGAAAGTTTTTATCAGTAGGAAAGTATTTTGTTATAATAAGTATTGGTTGATAGTATTATTTAAAACTGTTCATATTTTGCATTTTAGGTGCGAGAGTTCAAGGAACTGTTGGACCTTCAAGTTAGATCCTTCGTCATCCTGAAGAATGTCCTTTACTGAGGCAGGTAGGTTGGAGGTTGTTCGTTCTCGGTTGAATTTAATGCAATTATTTAGTATATGTTCCATTGTGATTTGTTCATTGCAGGTGTCGCACATTGGCGGATGATCCTTTTTCAAGATGTAAGAGTGGATGAGAGCTGTATGTCCGACCCTCAATCTGATTAGGGATATTTCAATTCGTCGCTGAGACTGCGATGAGGTATGCCACTTTTTGGTATCTTCTTTTATAGCTCTTGAGTTTGTTATTTTTATAAAGATGATGCTAAGTTTTGCGACACGCTGTACACGATAGATGCTGCTTTAGAGAAAGAAAGAAAGGAGAAAGACTTTCGCATTAAGTTTGCATTAACTGACGTTTCAATTAATTTATAATAAATTGGTCTATTCGATTCGTGAAACTCGTGCAGTATTCAGTTAATGCCGGTGATTTATCACATTTTCAATAATCCTTTATACGTACAGTCATACCTGTACACGGTATAGCAGCTACCTATATAATATCGGAGGTAGATTGGGTGATGGAGGTATGTATAAGGTTTGTGAATGCAAATAGGAACACGATTAGATACAGTCATACTGCCTGCGTAATGTACAGGGTGCAACAAACATTTTGCCATTCAAGTATGGAATAAAATTTCAGGTAGGTAATGATTTTCAGGTAGTGATTCGTTCGCGTAAACATCGATTTTACCCAGATATTTCATTGCACAACTATAAGTTTTGATGGAACTCTATCAAGGTAGTATAGAGGTTTTCATTTGGAGAGCTGGGGTGAGCCCGGCACTCATAAAGCTTTTAAAAGGAATAATAGAAATAGAAGTGCAAAGATAGATCTACACGATAAACTGTTTTTCAATAATTTAGTTATATAATTTGCACTCGGCGCGTGCAGGTAGAACATGATTAATAATAACAAGTAATTAATAACACTTGAAAGTTCTACAAATAATTAATTATTAAATTATTTCTCGACGATCGTTTCAGACAAGTCCATCCTCAGAAGTACAAAAACTCAAAAAATATTTTTTTTTGAGTAATTATTTAAAATTGTTTCCAACAAAATTGGTTCACAATTTTAAATAATTACTCAGAAAAAAATATTTTTTTAAAATCTTAACTACTGAAACGTTTAGTAGCATAATGTATTTTTACTATTGACAATAGGGAATATGCATGTATTTTTTTATATTTTTAATTCACTTTTTACATCGTTATAAAATAGTAAAAAATATAAGTACTGTTGGAAATGCTCGAATAATTTTTTTAAATAATATTTAAAACATCGCTTAACTTTGATCTGTTTGAACGCCGCCATTTTTCGCGGGCCTTGAGTGACGTCAAAAGCCGCGACCAGTGTTTGTTGACTATAAGTATGACAGATACTTTTGGTTCTTTTATAGAAATGTTCAGTTTTAAAGCTATTATATATTATATTATATTCAGACACCATAGAAACAGCGACGCCTATAAATCCGATAACGTGGTATTTGACGTTCGACCAATGGTGATGCGTTTCGCAAATTCGAATTTCGCTCGCATATTTTGCATTTTTCAATTAATATTTTATGCAATTAAAAACAAACTAAATAAGGAAATAATGGTTCAGATATAATTTCAGGACAATATGGATTCAGGAAAAAAAAATCAATTCAATTTAATCTAAATGCATATTCCCTATTGTCAAAGGAATAAAATTATATTTTTTTGAAAAATAAAAATTTTGATTAATCCAAAAACAATCATTTAATATTTATATTCAACAAGCACATATTATGTGCGTGCTTTTTGTTACACCCTGTATACCTGTCTATAATATTATACATGAATACATTGCCTGTATACAAAGATGGGCTTTTGTTGCTTCATATCCTTATCCCCTACCAATTTGTATGGGAAATTATTTAATATGTATCTGTTTCATTCAAAACAATCTAATAATTTTTTTGTAATGATTGTGTTCCAAGAAATAGCTGTCAAATTCCCTTTTAGAAAATCTAACTGATTTATGTTTAATTTCGATGGTGTTATTAAGGTTATGAACATGCCATAATATATTTTGTTTTATTTTATAGTACGCCTTGGTGACGCATAGAGCGAGCTGTATAATGAATATTATTAGAATAAGGTGGACAAATTGATGTCCAAAAAATAGTAGTTTATTTATCTGGTACATGAATGAAGTTATTATAGGAGTAAGTGACATTGTGTTAACAACGAGTCTAGCGAGTTTTAACAGCTTAGGAAAATTGCGCCTACTTAGTTTTTTGTTTCTCATAATACATTGATAATGGTAACTAACAGGTCGTTTTTGGAAATTACTGTTGAATTGGTTAGGTCACATTTCCTTTACATTAATAGTGTTAAATTGTTCATTTTTCTATCACTATATACAGGCATCAAAGGCAGTTATTCTATAGGTGGGTGTGCAAAAAATATTCCATAAGTAAAACTATAGCCATTATATAATATGAACGCAGGCAATCTATAAATGAAGTTGACAGAATTTTGACCATTAACAATTAACAATTCCCATTAAATACTATTTTTGATCCTTTGTCGTTTTATTTTTTAAAATATATGAAATAATCTTAACAAAATACATAAAATAACAAATAAAATATAATATTTAAAAAAAAAACTTTTTCCTGTCTACCAGAATATTAATAAAGTTTCAAGTTCGAAGTGGAGAATATATATATTGTGCAAATGTATTTTCAAGAAACGCTTTGTAGACAAAAATATTTTTAAGTGAAAAACAAGATTTTCACATTTTTATATTCAATACGATTACCATATTACCATGCAGATACTGTCAATGGAGTCTGGAATGCGAGAAGAATCTACTTATTATTTATTGCAGGTTTATGTAGATTACAGTAATATAACGAATATATATTCATATTATAAATATTTTTACTAACATAAAAATGGAAATACACTCTTCTTTCTCACCAAATGAAACATGATGTGAATTCTATTTCTGATCAATCATCAGGATAAGTGTATTCGACATAGAAATTTCCGTACAACCACATCGTGGAAACAAAAGATAGTTTTTTCACACATCCATATAAAATAACTGCTTTTCATGCTCTTATTTTGGTCGTAAAATGACCCATTTAGCACTCGTGCGTAAAGTCAAACAAAAAAAATGGAATCAAACCAATTCCACAGTAATTTCCACAATCAATCTGTCATTTAGAACTAGAAATATGTATATAACGACCCATTGTAGGTGTAATTTTCAGGAACAATGAAATAGATGTGAATATAAATCTGTTAAAAATGTTTAAAACTAAAAACTATCTAAAAATTAGCGATTTGATAGTGGATAAGTACAAAAAGTGTACGTAATGATATTATGACTAGTGTGACAGTTCGTTCTTAACATATTGTCACTTTCTCGTCATAATAACATCCATTATGTTCTAGATACATGAACTATAATTTAGCACGTAGGAGTTTTTAAAATAATAACAATATAATGATAATAATATAGCAAGGTATCGTTTTTTATTAGCTTAGTACTTGTAAATATTACCTGAACTATTTTTTCGATATAAATAAACGAATATGCTCTTTCATCATATGCGATATCTTATCCATATTTGAAAAATAAATGCACTGTTTCGTTACTTTGTTTCATTCCACGAAAGCGTTATAGCTCACCGTAAGATTTTTTTTTATCTGGCTGAAACCAAATAATGCTGCAGTTCTAAGGGCCGCTATCTGGTTTATAGCTAGTGCTGTATTCCTATTGGTTGCTATATGGGTACAGCTATATTATTTGGCTTTAGCCGGATTATGCTGCATTTTTGTTGGTCGCTATCTGGCTACGAATAAATATTATCTGGCTGTAGTCAGATAATATGACATTCCTGTTGGTCGTTATCTGGATATTGCCAGATAATGCGGTATTTCTATTGGTATAATAAACCAAACTTTGTTATTGATATTTTTTAAACAAAAAATTGTACAACTGTATTGAATCATAATTATTTTGTTTTGACTAACCTATTGTATTTTTTGGTTCTGTTTGTATTTCTGTTAAAATTCTCTTAATTAAATATATAATAATAAACACAACTACCTAAAACTATAATTGTAACAATGAATTGTATTAAACTACTATGCATTATAAATCCATTACTATAAAATTAATTAAAATAATAACATTCAAACAGGAACATATGCAAACTTCAAATGCAAACAAACTCATATATCATCTGCACCACTGGTACAGTTAGCAGTGAAGTACGAATGAAGCAAAAAAACTGTATATATTACTTTAACTCGGTCAACCTACATTAAATTTATGTACCTAAAAGGTAAGATCGTTTATGTCCAATAATTGGTCGTACTTTGTAATAATATATGCCGATACATTTTTTATTCATCTTTAAAAACCATATTATTAGTTCTACACGGGAGGTGCTGATTGAGTACACCCATACCTCGCTTTACGGCCTAGATACGTTCCACGAAACTTGACCGCAAAGCGAAATACCGTATAAGGAATCAATTATTCTAAATTGTGAGATTGGCAACATGTAGATATATCGACATCGAAAAAAAGTTTTTTTTGCCGTTTTAGCGAAACATTTTAGGCCGTAAATCGAAAACGTGCCTTAATTGAATAGGGCCGTTATAGCGAAATGCCGTATAAAGAGCGGTCGTATAGCGAGGTATGAGTGTATTATTTTCATAGAAATAGAGATATTCAATCGTTTTGTTTCTTTTCATTGCAATGGAAACTAACACACAGGATCATGCAATAAACTATGCACTATAGATATCCCAATCCTTATTAGTGTATTTGCCATATGGCAACATACACTATTGGCGTCGGTCGGATGGCGGGACCTAGGGGTCGGACCAAAATTTCTCGACGTTTCATAACCTCCTAAACACTTTGGCACCATTTTTAAAAATGTTTATATATATATATATATATATATATATATATTTATATACGTATATATATACCTATATATATATATATATATATATATATATATATATATATATATATATGTGTGCGCGCGATAACTTTCGAAAGAGTTAATTGATTTCAACGAAATTTGGGCCACGTATTGAAATCCATCACCGCAAGAAGCCTATTTAAAATGGGCCTAATCGGGCTATTTTAAGGGTAGTTTTTAGGGGTTGAAAACTGTTTTTGGGCCCAAAAATACCGAAAAAATTCTCCGAATCGTTTCAAAATTGAAATTTAACCCTTTGGTAGTGATTAAAAAGTGTCCCCACGATTTTAATAAAATCGGCCCGACAGGACCGGATTTACAAATTTTATGAAAACACTAGTTTGCAGATAGTGACTTATTTATTGAAGGGTGTATTTAATTCGGTGTAGACGTTAGATTGATAATTAAGAAAAAAATGTTATTTTAAGGGGTGTATTAAGGGGTTAAATTTTTTATTTTGCCCAAAAACAAACTTAATTTCACATAATAAAAGTATAAAACCACACGGCCCTATACAAGCAAATACACTATATTGTCGGCAGGGTTTTGGCACTGCGACCCGGGTTTTTTTATATTATTTTGGCCACAAATTCGACACTAAGCAGTTTTTCTTAATGATCACAGGTGTAAAAATGCATCATATTAAATTTCCATATACATATTTGACGATCAACTTTTAGCTCTGCCATGATCGGAATATGGTGAAGGTGCGTATTTATATGGTGGAAGTGGTGGTTCAAATTTTATAGTAGAATAGTTTAAATGATACGAGTTATAAGGCAGATTCTCATGGATCGAAAATTGGTGCGCGAACATTTGTTTCAATTTAGTTGATCCACTAAAAATTGACCTGACACAAAAGTTGCCACGCTAATTTCCTTTCGGTTTTAATTGATGTATTAAAATCATTCCGGTTTAATTTCTATGACGTTACATAACTAGTTTATTTCAAGGATCCAGTTCCCAGAATCTAACCTGAGAATTTTTAGTGATATTAAATGTATTTTTGCTTTATTATTATAAGTTATATATTGAAACTCTTAATTGGTACATAACTCGAAAAACTTAATAGTTAAAAAATTGTTAAAATACACTTTGAGTTCTCTTTCTCATATTTTACATTTTATTAGTGTATTTGCCATATGGCAACATACACTATTGGCGTCGGTCGGATGGCGGGACCTAGGGGTCGGACCAAAATTTCTCGACGTTTCATAACCTCCTAAACACTTTGGCACCATTTTTAAAAATGTTTATATATATATGTATATATATATATATATATATATTTATATATATATATATATATATATATATATATAGGTATATATGTGTACGGGCAATAACTTTCGAAGGAGTTAATTTATTTTAACGAAATTTGGCACACATGTTGGAATCCATCACCGCACGAAGCCTATTTAAAATGGGCCCAATCGGGTCATTTTAAGGGTGGTTTTTAGGGGATGAAAAAAGTTTTTGGGCCCAAAAATACCTAAAAAATTCTCAGAATCGTTTCAAAATTGAAATTTAACCCTTTAATAGCAATTAAAAAGTGTTCCTAAAATTTCAATAAAATCGGCCCGACAGGACCGGATTTAAAAATTTTCTGAAAACACTAGTTTTTCAGATAGTGAGTTATTTCCTGAAAGTTGTTTTTAATTTTGGTGTAGACGTTCGATCGACAATAATGATGTAGTTAAAAAAAATGTAATTTAAAGGGGTGTATTAAGGAGTTATTTTTTTTATTTTGCCCTTAAGTTCACATAATAAAGCCACAAGGCCTGTATTAGCAAATACACTATATTGTCGGCAGGGTTTTGGCACTGCGACCCGGGTTTTTTTTATATTTGCTCTTTTTAAAGTGTCAATTGCCACACTTTAAGATAAATAACAAATCTGTATAATCTAACATCCCACTGCAATCATACATTATTTTCATAACCTATATTAATTCGTTGTATTTGTAACAATGATGATACCATAAAAAAATTGCATGTAAAAATATATTACATTTTCATTCTATTTAAAAGCAATCTTTATTTTTATAATAATGCAATAACATGAATGCTAGTAAAAACCATTTTCAAAACATGCATACTAAACAATTCGTTTTTTTTTTCTTTAAAACGACTGAAATTGTTTTAACTGCCCTTGTACATAGCGAAAATACAAATAAAACCGATTGTACCAACTTTTCAACTGTACTAAATATAAATCAATGTTTTCTGGTCACGTCAGGGGTACCATCCCCAGAATGTTGTAAGTTGCGTTGCTAAGGTTCGTATCATGCTACACGAAAGAGAATTGAAAAACGTACTGCTATATATTTGAAACTTTTGCAACAAGGAGTGTGGCGAAAGGTGTTAAAAATAGCTGGTTGGTCTTAAACCACTGCGAACAAAGCACTAGACCCGGATAGGCATACTAAATTCCACGTTTACAGTTCCTTTCTTTAGTTTGACTTTATGAGGCGATTTCTGTCCACTCAGATACTAAATCTCAAAAAAATTTATTGAACGGAAAAGTTTGGTTTTGGCAGGCTTTTAACAGTTAGCAAAGTAGAATTAGTATTGATTTCTGTTTAAAAACTCTTGATTTATGCTGAAACCGAAATTATATCTATGGTCAGAAGACAAAGTGGCTTATGTCGATTTTTCGTGCTTTGTTTATATTCTTAAATGATAATTTTTTGCATACCCCTATAAAACAGCAATGCTTCATGCCTGTATAGCGGTCGTAAAGTGACCCATTTAGCACAATAAAAAAACGATTAACCAATTAAAAAGTAATTTCCATAAACGACTTAAAAGTATATGACGATTCGTAGTAATTTTCAAAAACAACCAATTAGAAATGAAGTTTGTTATATATATTAGAAAACTGTCAAATCTGCCGGCAACTAAAAATTAGGTGAAAGCCAGTTATTTTATAGGGGTGTGTACAAAAAATGTAGTATATATCTCAAAAGTGATGATATTGTGACTCGTGTGACTGCTATAACACGCTGACCTTGTTTTTAACATATTAACACTTACTCGTATAACATTATTTACGTTCCAGATATGTACACTACTATGTTAGTGTGTTATGTAAGAATGTTTTACTCTATTTAAAAAGCGTTTTAATTGTATTTCAAAACGGCCCTGGTCTCGCATTGAATTGACTCGGTTTTTATATATTACAAAATCGATTTCATTGATTTTGTAATATACAAAATTAAAACAAAAAACCCCCAACATTAGATTAGTCCGGTATCGAACTGATTTGAAGCAGTATGTTGACTTCGTTTATTCTGTTTTCTATAATTTGATATTGTTCCATGCTATTCCGGGTCCTGCTTTTTTCTTCCTGTGAGCGCGCAGTATTCTATTTCTTATTGTACACACTTATAGATCTTCCCATTATGACGAACCGAACGAAGATAATTTATCCCACGCATAATTTAAATATAAACAAGTTTCAACACTGAAGTCTTACCTGCTCTGCTCTGAGTTTCTTTAGATTTAAAAACGACGTTTACGAATTAATTTTTTTCGACTCATCGCTTGTGATTAACAATGCTGTCTCTATCATTTGTAGAAAAAAATACATACATATTATAATTCATGTGCTTACTGACGAATCAATCTCGTTAATAAAAAAATATGATATAAGCTACTTGGTTCTATGACTACTGATATATATTAGAAGTTAAAAATAAATTACGTTTTTTCACATTGATTTAATGGAAACAGCGAACAGAAGTCTAAAAGTTCACAGATGACATTATAATGTCGTATATCAAAGAAATATTATTTGAAATCACGAAAAGTACATTAGGAGTTATTGGTGAATTAGATATAAAAATGGCATTTAGAGGAAAAATATATGAGCAAAGAAGATTTTGCGGAAAATTGTCGAGAGTTGCCTCTTTACTTACATACTAGAAATCTCACCCCTCATTCCGTCGGCTTAATTTTTTATGGGAGTGAAACTACTTCCTAAATTGCATCCAGATGTATTTGAGGACAAAAAAGGTTAGTATCAACCTCAAAGATGATAAAATGTCGAACCGACTGACGTATTAAAAAAAAATACCTAACGGTTACAGAGTCATATGCGCGCGAAAAAATCACTGCACGGTGTGCGCCTTAAAAATTCATGGTTAAAACGCAATGTCTTTTTCAACCGCTGAATTTATTATGTATCGATATTTTAAATTAAAAACATATATTTTATAAAGCAAAGTACACTCTAAATCATATTTTTGTAGCCCGTATCGATATCTTTACAAAATAGGAAGTTATAAGCAAAGTTGAAATTATAAAAAAAAAAGAAAATGAAAATTAGAAGTTTTTTGACACTTGTTGCGAGTATCTTAATACTGAGTAAAAAAATATCCGTTTAAGAGTACATAGAAAATTGAATAGTCCAAAAGATGCTTTTTGTCGGATCTCGATAGATTGAGAAGTTTTATGTTTTTTACAGATCTAATTATCAAACTAGATTTGTGCAAAATATAATTTAAAGTTAAGTTTCGCCCCCATGAAAATTACTCAGAGGGAGTGAAGGATGGGATTTTTTTATGTTAGTAAGGGAACCATCCCAGACAACTTCCTGCAAAAATCCCTTTGTTTTTTTTCTCCAATAAAACTACATGCTGACTAAAACGTAGATTCTTTATTTGGCATATCAATGTGATTAAATCTGATTTTTTTAATCACTTAACGGCACAATTACATGGGCTCATTGGTAGGAAAATTTGAATGATGCCTTCGTTAATATAGTCAATTTTAAAGTGAGGAACTACGTAATTGAGGAAAACAAAAAACTGCAACGAACAGCCGCGCGGTTATAACACGGATATCCGGATTACTTGTCTACACGCTCGCCCGGTAAAAGCTAGTTAGAAATACAAAGCTTGACACACTTTTTGTGTAGGTGTTTGTCATTATTATGGCACATATACTATTGGCTTCATTCGAATGGGAGAACCTAGGGATCGGACCATAATTTCTCGAAATTTCACATCATCCTGACCGACTTGGCATTATTTTTGAAAAATTAAATTAAATACGAAAACTGTTTTGGAGCCCAAAAAAAAAAAAATATTGGAATGGTTCCAAAATTGAAAAACCCGTTAGTAAAGATTAAAATGTGCTGCTTTTAATAAAAATCTCCCGAAAGGACTGGATTATAAAATTTTTTATGAAAATATTAGTTTGCAGGTAGTCAGTTATATACTGAAGAGTCTATATAACTGGGTTGTGATGTAGATATTGATAAAATCCATGTTGAATATCGAAATTTAGAAAAAAATATTATTTTAAGGGATGTATTAAGAGGTTAAATTTTGATTTTAATCAAAAAAATAAGTTTATTGAATATAACCACAAAACATGTATAAGTAAATACACTATTTTATTTCGAGTATTTTCCTCAAGATCAGTTACTTGATAGATAAGTCTTCTGCTTGATATGTCATTCAAGCTGATATGGACCATTTCAATAACATTTCTTTTAAATCAGTTGTTCTTTCTATCTAGTATCTCCACATCACTAAACTTAAATTCATGACCAGTACTAAAATGACGCGAAGCTAAAGCCTGATTCTTTTTACCTGATTTATTTCAAGACCTGATTTTTCCTAATATGTACATATTTTATTTCATTTTCTATGTCAAGTATGTAGTTTGTGAACAAAATTCTTACTTAAAAGAGATCAACTTTAAAATATAGATTTTCTTTTTCAGGTTGACAAAATAGTCTTTTATTGTATTTTATTTATGGACATTGGACATAAGCTTTTAAATGCTTTACCTGGAAAGTTTCTATTTACTATATTTTGTTCAAATAAACTTAAACGTTTAAAAATACAGTTTTTTTCAACTTTACAACTATCTTTTTATTTTCGTTCTATTTTCTTTTAAACGTAATATAAAATTAAAGGTACAAAACTTTCAGACATTCTAGTTGTTTTTCTTATTTTCAAAACTATACTTTTCAAACTGTCAAATTGAAAAGACACTGCAAATTTATCTGTCGTTTAAAGAAATGTATGGAAGATGAAATATGATTACAGTGCATAAGAAGTATTACAAATATATCATATTTTTTACAGTTTTAATTTTTAAATCTTTGTAATTTATGACTTGGAAAAAATCTTAACTAACTTTTTGAATGCTCAATAAATATAATTTAATAATATTGAATTGTTTGCTGGAGAAAAATGTATTTATAACTATTTAATATCAAAGGCTATGGTTTACTAAATTATTCTATTTGTTTAGAATTTTTTTTTGCTACAGTAAAAATATCTGAAAAATGATTAGTTTTAAAACAAAAAAGTATATTGTTAATTTTTCAAACAAAATAAAATATTAAAATGCCACGTCGCATCATCGTCTTCGAAAACTACGATTAAAATATAATGTTCTTTTCAGCCATTGAAAGGAAAGGTTGGCCTATTATAGCCGTTATATATTTAACATGTGTTTAAAAAAAGTTGGAACAAAATTTTCCCGATTTGGATTTTAGAGTAACAGGGGCTGTGTCTGTAAAATACATCGACTATCGACATATCTTCATTTTACACGAGCGATTCGAACAAAATATAGCTTTTGGTTTCGTTTATATTATTTTTTGCATATTTATTTGTTTTGTTATCATTTATTATAATTATTACTGAGTTATTATTGTCTAACATTATTATTTTATTAACTACTAGCTGCTTCACACGGGAAGCACTAATTATCTATAGACATAAAAGATGGAAATAATTATCATAAAACTCTCAACGTGTATTGAATTTGCGCGAATTCCATCGCTTCTAATTGTGAATGTTCAAGAATCGAAGAAAAATCAAAATTGACAAAAAACAAAAAAAAAGCTCTGTTGATCCGATCGCTACCAAACTTCATAGGATCACCAGCAGGCAATCTGAAGATTTCTTGAAAATATCATCAAAATCGGTCCAGCCGTTTTGGAGTCCATAGGGAACATACATACACACATCGATTTTCAATATATAGAAAAAAAATTATTCTCAAGATGGAAAGTATCACAATACGCAAATAGCCAGAGCATCTATTGACATTAATTTGTAATTTTTACTACACAAAATGGAGTTAAGAATTTGTCTGACAATGTGTTAAACAAATTACAAAAATCTACATAATCAATTTTGTTTTTTGAGCATAGATATGTAATCTGACATTCCGACTTCGCATTGAAACGTATTATGCATATTTTCAAACAGACAATGGTTCTTTTCAATATTTAAACAGGTTCGTCTTTTGTGGACGTAACTGTTATATTGCACAAGTCTAGCGCCATTCAACTGAAGGGCTAACAAGATATATGTGATTTAATTAACCGACGCATAGTGGAGCCACTCTGCAACGGCTGTTATCGTGTTCCCCTATAATACACAATACCAATATGTACTGTTGTTCGAGCGACTCTTTGAAATCATGCCATCCTTTCCAAAATTACACTTAGTATTTCAAAATGCGATTTACGAATGTATTCTTAGAGATTCAAGAGCTTTTTACGAAAGTAAAAAAAAACGTATTTGCAAATACCTAATAAAAAATAATGTCAGTAAATTTTGGTCCAGAAATATGAAAAATCTAAGCTTTTTTATTTATTTTTTTAAATTAAACCAGTTATGGTAATATAGGATTTTTCTAGATTTAGATATAATTATAGTAAATTTTCCACGCCGTACATTGTATTCCTACTTTTCGCACGAATGTTCAGAATTCAGCTTTAATTACATAACAAATATAAAATAGTTGCTATCATACAAATTCTTTGTTGTTTCTTGGTTTGGAAAATCTTTGAAATTTGGACAACTGATTTATTTCGTCTTACTCAAATTGAAAAATACATTTAAAAAAATATGTAAAAATGCAAATAAAAAGCGTTATTTGAAAACTGAATGTGATTAAAATATTTATCAACCACCAAAAATTAGTTATTTTAGGACACGTTCAGTATGTATACAACTTTTCATCGTTACGTGTATTAGAGCAGTTTTTTTATTACTCTGTTTTGTGTTGACTATAATAGTACATCAGTTTTGTATTAATATGTAGCAAGCATGAGAGTACATAATTTTTCATCGGACGACATCATCTGACAGTCGAATAAATTGAATCAATAAAATGATACGGCTAGCATTCGTTTTTAGCTAAAAGGTTAACTGACACAACCATTTATACACTACCTACAAAAAATTGCATTTATAAAGCAAAAAAAAATCATCAACAGTGCATCATATCGATTGCAATATTTTTCTATTATGTGTATATATATATATATATATATATATATATATATATATATATATATATTGATTTCAGCTCGCGCGGTTCTGGGAAAAACGAGAGGTGATCGAGAGGAGGTCTTAGTCGGTGCGAGTCCGACACTACCTGCTGGTGTGCATTAGCATTTCCTCCCCTCACAAAAAAAAAAAAAAAAAAAAAAGAAAAAAAAAAAAACAATATTGATTTCAGTTTTTAACAAATGTGTTCAAAAATGTCTAAACAGAACCGCATATTTCAAATCTTAGCACCAATTTATTAAAAGTTTATACGAGGTATTTTAATTGAGTGTGTGCAATCTGCGCGAACACAATCAGTATATCGAACTGTCAGGTAATCTGTCAGTTCTTAGAAAGTTATCCTAACGATGTCGATCTGCTATAAAGGTTTTTATAGGGAACTGGCCTTGGTCTAGTCAGATAATTTTATCTATTTATTTTTAGGTATTTGATTTTTTATTGTTCCCTTTTATTAAAACTTTTATTTTTTTACGATCGATGTTTCGTTTGTTTTTCTTTTTGATTTTTTTAATAATCGCTAATGACCTGCGTTGTTGAGCATCTATAATCTATCAATATAGCTCAAATAACACAGACATGTCAATATCTGCGTTCTTAGTAGAATTATACAATTTTCCAGAATGCGTTGTACGAAAATGTATAAACTGATAACAATCTTTTGCAAATAAAAACATTTTCTTAGTCTCTCAATTATAATTCGATTATAGACATATGATTTTAATTTTAAATACTTAAATAATGCGGGTTAAATATAAACATAAGGTGCTTTAAATAGTTAAATTGATCAGCAGCCTTCTCATCTTGAAAAACGCGACAATATACTATTTCTTTATATCCGGTTGAAAGTACGTACTTTCGGATTCGATTTTAAGGCAGAAAGCCTAACATTTATGCACTGCTGGAATTACTGGCACGTCATCTGGAACAGCGAACCGAAACAATTTTCTCGAGCATACTGATACGAAAGTACGTACTTTCGACTGAGTATAAAGAAAAATAGTATACACCACACGGCCAGAAAATTGAAATGTCTGTCTTTGCGGTGGAATATATATACTATTATGGAAATTCTCACAGAAACGGGTACTGTGAAATAGTTATAAAGAGCTATATCTACAATCTCCTTTTACACTTATCCCTATTCTCTATCTTTGGATTGCGATATCATAGCACTTATACTAACCTAAGACTGTGAACTATTTTACTGGTTACGCCATAACAGATGTAGATGTCGCAACCAACTCGCTTGGATTTTAACTTGTCTTGGCTTGGCCAAATTAATATCATTAACAATAAGATGTCTAAAAACTGTTTTGTGCTGTGGCAATTGCGGAACTTTGTTAGTTTGGAAGTTCTACTAACATATTATTATGCTCACGTGTATCCAATTTTAAATTATGGAATCTTATGTTGGGGAGCTGCGACAAAAATTTATGAAGTACTTGTAGCACAAAAAAAAATAATAAGGACAATGACTTTTAAAAAAAGAAATTTTTCAAACAGCTAAAGGTTCTTACTGTCATAGCTATATATATTTTGAATTCCGTTTTATATGTAAGGAAGAACATTGACAAATTCTCCCAGTTTAAGGCTGTCAGTGACTACAACTTAAGAAACGAAAATTTAACTATACCACAGCATAAACTGGCAATTTCATCAAGAGGGCCTTTAATTATGTCCATAAAATGCTTCAACCATTTACCAACAGATATAAAAAAAGTAAACAATTCTATCCTTTTTAAAAAAAAAGTTAAACAACTCCTGTTAGATCACAGCATTTATACCATGGATGAATATTTTAATATTGTATTTTAACTCCTTTAACTCTTGAACTACTCTTCACTATGGTGTACACAGAGTGAATATTAAATAATAATAATAATAATAATAATAATATAATCCATGCAAAAAAGAAACAGTCAGATATATCTCAGTGTTTACTTTGAAACAACTAAACTATAACTTTTTCTGAAAGAAATAATAATGTAAACACATTCCCAGTATAAGTTAAAATTGATATCAGCCGAATGATTTACGTAAGAAATTTGAATAAAACAACAATTTGCGAATGAACAGCGCCATTATGAAGTTATTACGGTTGATGTGTTCATCTGCATACGCAGATATATAATATTAAGCGTCCCTCCGGTCATCCCGATGTCCGTATTCTTATTTCAACAACATTTATATTCATAATAGAAAAACATTCCACTGTACACGTTTTCTGTGATTTAATGTCGCATCGTGCGGCCACAGTATTTTGACCGCTACGTTTTGTATAATATAATACAAAAATGGGACGAGGTTTCCTTTTTTTTTTGTATTGCTTGAAAATTGATCAAGGAAAAATTGGTTAGGTAAAAATAACCAACAGTGATGGCGGTCTTAGTGTTACAAGGTTTGTAAGCGTATCATTGTAAATTATATTGTATTTTAGGGAACTTATTTATGGGTACTTATGCACCATTTAAAATACTTTCCCAAAAATAATCTTAAGCCCCGGAAAAAGTGTCTGGTTTTTTGTAAATTGTAAATTGTAAATGGTTTTTAAATACATCTTATGAAGTTGCTATAAAAATTTCAGCGTGAATCAACCACTTATTTTTTCATTTTTGAAAATTCAACTTTGGGGTATTTTGGTTTAATGTTAACCCCTCCAAAAGTGTCTGCGTCATTTATTTATTTTTTTAAAATCATCTTAACTTTCGAATAGTGCTTGTTAGCTTTTGAATCATACACTTTTTTTGACACATATTTTTTTCCTGTATGCGCAGTACCTGGAGTACCCAGGTAGGACAAGTAAATACTCATTTACCTCTACGTCTTACCTATATACAGTAGGGCCTCGATTATCTGAGCTCCGGATAATCCGAACGCCTCTATAATCCGAACGAGCCCCCAGCTTGAAAATGCCTTATTTATGTGTTTTTTAAAAAAGCGAAGAAAAGCTGACCCCTTGTCAGGTAACATAGTGATGGAAAAAGCTAAATTTTTTCATGAAAGACTAATTGGCATCGGATAGTTTGTTGCTAGTAGAGGGTGGTTAGACAAATTCAAAAAAAGACATGAAATACGCCAACTAAAACTTAGTTCATTCACTTTCAGTTAGCTTTTAGACTAATATACGCTCAGGTGAAGACATCAGCGTCTTCGTGTGTATTAGAGAATCTGCTAGTCAGCTCAAATCGAGTGGTACGAGTTCAAATTCCTGGTAGTGCTAATTCTCATAAAATGGAATGCCTCCCTTAAGGATCGCAAGCGTATCCTGATTATGCTCTTGTAAAGAAATTGAAAATAACGGATTTATTTTTAACACAACAAAATTTAATCATTCAGAAGCAATCAGTTTAACAATTAATATAATAAACTGCGTATGAGAAGCGCTCCTAACTCTAGGATTTTGAAAATTTCGGGTTTGAGCCCCGATAGTGATATGTAAATACATTTTTCTGATATTTCATTATAATTTTATGATATTAATAGGTATTTGCAGACATTTTCCAATTATCGCGAACTATTTAATAACGAAATTTGATTTATGGTCGTTATTGTTATTTTTATATTTATCAGTTAACAAATCGTTAAAATCTAGGTTTTATTATTCTATCAAACAATAAAGATAGGTGAAACAAATTTTTTGTTGACATCCTGAGTTTTTACTAGTGCGGCGATTTGCAACTTTAAACAGAAATGTGATTCAAACATTCTTTTAAGGAATATTTTCCTTTTCCAGTTCACTTATTATTAATCCCAAAAAATATTATATGTTTAGTAAGCGCCACATCCAGTCTACGTTAAATTATGCTCTGTTGTGAATTAAATAGTTTTTTTATTTTTGTGTCATTAAGGCTGTCGGAACGCTCTGAATTTAGTTTGTGTTGAGATCCAGCGGTAAGGGGCGAGGCAGACAAAAGACATATTGTGGATGTGACCTTCATTAGCTCTATCTCGCTCAAATCATCCGCACGTTTCAATTTTTGGCTGGTGTCAACTACGAGGCTAAAAAAATTTTTTGCAAGGGTGCCGCTGTCAATTGATTACTCTAATTTTTGGAAATATTTTGAAGATTTAAAAAAAATTTTCGAAAAAGGAAGAGTCACTTTAGGTTTATGATGGAACAGTTTTGTGAAATAAGTACAGATAAGGTCATAGTGTGACATTGAAAACGTGTGTTTTTTTAGCACAATTAATGCCAAATTTTTTCTAGTAAATCGTACATAAATTACAAAAGTAGTCCATTAGAGACCTAGATTTGTCCTTTATCTTCCTTATAGAGAAAGAATTTTTGCAGAATGTTGACAAATAAGTCTACAATCAGTTGACAGCCGAAACTCTATTTTTGGTTTTAAATTCAGAGCGTTCCGACAGCCTTAAGTACTTAGAACATTTTCAATTGCATTATTATGTCATAATGAATACAACAGATGTTGACAAAGATTAAATGTAAACTTAGAAAAACATAATTAAAAGGTATTCATTCGAAAACAAAAAGGTTATTTATTCAAAAGTACAGGTACAATAATAAAATAAACTAAAAGAAGTCATTTCAATTAACGAAAAACGTGCAACTATTTTCCATGGAAAACTATTAAAAGAGACATGAGTGTTGAAAAATGCATTTGCACAACGTACACGTGCGACAATAAATGTAATATATTGCTCAGTTTGCATTAACAGCAATAATGCCACTATGATATAAAAAAAAAGGTGTAAACCCTTACTGAACCAAGTTTCGTACCAGATAAAATTGGATGAAAACAATGCCAATGTGATTGGCATGGCCCCAGCATCCCGAAACGATGCTCTGACAAAAATATGCCTTAAGGCTAAGAATAGCGTTAATCCTCTCTAAGATTTACGATAAAATAAATCACTTTAAATGACAAGTTACATGACGTTCACACAGTTGTCGATTTTTGTCACGCATCGCATTTTTAATTGTGTTTGCAAAGAGATGTAAATCAAAATACTATTAACTTTTTTTTTATCAAAACAGGCATTTTAGAATGGCATTAAATCACAAACAAAAAATCGATATAACAAAACAAAAGTCAATACTTCATAGAGTCCATTTTTATCATTTGTTCATTTCACTTAGCTGACCAATCCAGAGCCTTAGGCCCTATTTAATGCCGAGTTCCCCAACTACAGATCTGTCAGATTTCCCTAATGGGGGCGGGGTCGATTATCGTTACTGTTAGTAAATAATATATTTAACTAGCTTTCCGTCTGAAATGGCAGGGTAGATTTTTTTATTTATTTAATCATTAGTGCTTCGGAAAAGTAATTAGCATAAAATATACATTCACAAGGGTAAGATGTTTTGTTTTGTATCGATATTTTTTTTTTTTATTGACAAAAAAAAAACATAATTGTGCATCAACCTTACGATTATTAGCACATTTAACAATTATACAAAGGGTACAAATGAGTTACAAAATAAGTTTAATTGCTTCAATATTTGAGGTATGTCTTTAGATATATGTCTTAAATCTAATATGTGGAATCTGAATTGTTTTTGGTGGGAGTGCAAAGCAGGTCAGTGAATGGGACTAATTATTATAATTTGGATATTAATTTGGTGTCATGTAGGAAGCGTAATAATTTTTGGATATTCCCTTCCTCATTTTTCAAAATTTCGCGAAGGTTCTGTTTGAGTCCGGCCGCAGATCTTTGGGGTGCGTACACAGAGCATTCGACAAGGAGGTGCTCTACCGTGATGTATTTATCGCAGGTGTTGCATTTTGGAGGATCTTCTTTCAGCATGAGGTCTTGCTTATCATAAAATTTGTCACAAATAATCACATTTACTTTGCTATCGTTTGTTATTTGATTATTTTTTTAGATACATAATATTTCTTGTGACAATTATTTTTCCGTTAGTTAGTCACCGGTAGCCAGTCTAAACTGAGCTTACGTCTCAATGGCCACTACAGTGTACAATGAAATTCAAATATTAGCGAGTAAATCACCGGTAGTGAAATATTGCTCAACTCTAACGACTCAGTTAATGTAAGAATTTATTTTGCGACAAAACATAAGCAAAATCTTTTTGACAAAATTGTATGGTATTTTGTTTTGCTGTTTTCTGTTTAATTGTAATTTTTCGATACAAAAATCAATGTTCCAAAAACGCTTCTTATAAAATTTGTGTTTTTTTAGGGAATATTGGTAATTCATAATATAAAATATTATAAATCACATATTTATGAGTCGAGATTGGAAGCAAAAATGAAAATTTACTGTCAAAAACACAAAACTTTACGCTTTTTACATTTACCATCGTCAGGCTCGTGGCTACCCGTTTTCTATTCTGTTAGTTTCTTGTTAATAATCTACGTGTTGTTAGCTGCTATTTTTTGTAAATAAGTCACGCCCTGATCCCTTCCGGTTTTAATACTGCTATACATACATATCGTTCTATTCAAGTGAAAGCTAGTAAAAAAGTAACAGGTTGTTCCTAAGAGGGTTAAAAAGCACGCTGCACAAATGTAATAAATAGAGAGAATAAAAAAAAACGCAGTTGTAATATTCGTCCGTGTTGCTATGCCATGTGGTCAAAAGGCGGAAAATGCTGTACGTTCTGTTGGTTGACGTACTGTTGGGGTAAGGCGAACTGTATTGGAGTAAGGCAGTGTGGGGTAATTCGACCATATGTAAACACGACTAGGCGCTTGGATGGCCACGATGTACACAAATGTGTAGACACAACGCGACGGGGACCCATCTCACCTCTGTTTAGATTATACAAAGCTTCCCTCAAAATCCCGATTTATACCGTTCTAGAAATTGGTTCTGTCTTTTCCATATATACATACATTTAGTGTCACATTCTCAAATATTTGAAAAATTATACTAAAGTACTTACTACTTAGTGGGAACGGTTTTTTTTCGTTCGAAATGTTAAAGAAACGTATGTTAAAAAATTTCTGAATAATGAACTAACTTTTGCTAAAAGAACGGAAAGCGACAAAGAACTTTAAATTTCGTTATTTAATATGGTAAAAGTTGCTCAATAAGGTAACTTAAGTGGGTGACAATTTAAAATTATCTATTCTAAAAACGTTTTTCTGCGATATAAAAAGATAAAGATTTCTTTTGACTTTTAAATCGATTTCGTTACACGTTTGGTGCTGTATTCAATTAAAAAAATAACATTACGAAATCAGCGTAAACATTTTTGGCAGGCAAAATGGCCCGTTGAAAAGCAAGCGATTATTGAAGACAGCGCACACTTATCCAGCACGAATCTACATACTGCACGATTTCGCACACTAAGCCAGCACGAACCAGCAGATTGTAATGGAGGCGACAAACATTTTGCAGTTTTCAAGTAGTGTGCGTGCAACACCCACGTGTGTAGTTCGGTGGAAGCATTTTTGAAGAAAAACTTTTCTAGCCGTAACCTGACACTAACTCAGATCTTTTCAATGGAAGTCAATCGGGCGATCTTCGAACTGTGAATGAAAATTAATTAATGAAAACGATAAATCCCTAGCAGTACTAGCACACTAGATCGGTTCAGTACGGCCAGACAGAAATTGCAGGCGACCGGCTGACGCTCGTTGCTGGTTGCAGGTGCACTACTTCATTGATAACACGGGCACCTTTATGAACAGGGTTTTCTGGTTCATATTGTGCCGGTCCGTGCTGGATAACATGCGCGATCTTTAGGAGTACAAGTTTCCTTACGTCCTTGGCAAAATATGCACTTCTGACATACTTTATTTTTGAAGTTTAACTTCTTTAGCGACGTATCTGTTTGGAAAAAGTAAAAAATCGAGGGGAAGTAGAACTACCAATAAAGGGGAAGTTAGTTAAATTAGATGAAACTGACATTGACATAAGTTTATAGTGTGTTGCTAATGTATGTGTAAATCTTGGTAATTAGTTTCACATAAAAAAAATAAACTTTGGAATAATATTTAGAACTAAAGACGTTAAACTTCTTATGTGAGCATATGAGGGTGACATTTTCATATTTTTTTTTCCAATGAAAATTTTTGACATTACAAATAGGTATACTTTTTCCAAAAATTTTTTTCAGTCTTTGAGATCAAAACGTTTAGAACAGCCTGTTTCCACACAGCTATACAATCGCATTGACACGCTTTTGGGTTTAGCCATATGAATAAGTTTGAATCAAATTCCCATCATGGATTTTGATAGGAAAAAGTTTAGTAAGCAAATTAAACGGTACAATTACTTAAAGAGATACTGCAAAACCTCTGAGCGTAAGTATTGGAAACAAAGTTTTACAGATATTCAAGTGAACTCCATGTGCTGTGTTGTATCGTACAAGGTCGATTCGTTTTGCGCTAATACGTTTGTAGTTAACGCCGATACAATTATTCAATTTTGCTATTTCAAGCAGTTGCGCGCAATTATAGTGTGATATTAAACGATATTTAAGAAAGACATTCAGCGGTTTTTCTGCAGTTAAATAATATTTACACCCTGTATGTGAAACGTGTATAATCCTATTTGAAACGTAAGAATTGAGGTTCTTAATTATCACCAAGTGTTTGGAGAATTACCAACTCCACAGTGACGGTAAGTTGTACGCTTTTGTGTAATTTAAGAGAGCGGTCTTTGAGAGACGACCCGACCGACTGAAAGAACGCACCTTGGCTGAAGCATTCCGCGGTGTAGAATGGTTATGAGATTTTCAGTTAGTTAAATTCCTCACTCTTCTCTGTCGTCTGGGGAATAATGTAGGTATACAGTGCATCATGGAAAGGTATGCGCGCAATGCACGATGATATCCCTAGTCTAATGCTTAATGCAGTATCTACATAAGTTAACTGAAATACATACAAATATCACTGCTCCAGTTATGTCATTTCGTGGTCAGATTTGTATGCCATTATTAGACGGTGGAACGTTGGTTATAGGTAAAAAGTTGGGTTTATTAGTGTATTTTCCATATGGCAACATACACTATTGGCGTCGGTCGGATGGCGGGACCAAAATTTCTCGACGTTTCATAACCTCCTAAACACTTTGGCACCATTTTTAAAAATATTTTTATATATATATGTATATATATATATATGTATATATATATATATATATATATATATATATATATATATATATATATATATATATATATATATATATAACTTTCGAAAGAGTTAATTGATTTTAACGAAATTTCGCTCACGTTTTGGAACTCATCACCGCAAGAAGCCTATTTAAAATGGGCGTAATCGGGGCATTTTAAGGGTAGCTTTTAGGGGTTGAAAAATGTTTTTGGGCCCCAAAATACCGAAAAAATTCTCAGAATCGTTTCAAAATTGACATTTAACCCTTTAGTAGTAATTAAAAAGTGTCCCTAAAATTTCGATAAAATCGGCCCGACAGAACCGGATTTACAAATTTTATGAAAACACTAGTTTGCAGATAGTGAATTATTTACTGAAAGTTGTATATAATTTGGTATACAGGTTCGATTGATAATAGTATTGCCATTAAGAAAAAAAATGTTATTTTAAGGGGTGTATTAAGGAGTCAAATTTTTTATTTTGCCCAAAAACCAACTTAAGTTTGCATAATAAAGCCACACTGCAGCCTATATAAGCAAATACACTATATTGTCGGCAGGGTTTTGGCACTGCGACCCGGGTTTTTTCAATATGACATTAAAATGACTATAAAAAGCAATCGATCAATATTAACCCAAAAATTAGGTCTAGTCCAGACCTACAAATATTAGCCCGGAAACATTTAAACATCTGTGTAAAAACTGTTTAAAAGCAGTTTAAAAAGATTTGTGAAACTTTTTTAAAAAGCATTTAATGCATCTACCTATGTTTTCTGTTTTCCGTCGAAGATGAAAAATACGTGCTGTTTTCAGACAAATGTTTACAAGCAAGTGTACTACGTAAGTTTGAACCAGGCTGAATAATTTGTTACGTTTATTTTTTCGGCATCGTTTGATAAAATTATGGAAAAAATTTGTTGAAAATCTCAATCGGAACTGCATTGCAAAATTTAGTAAAAGTAAATCGGTAAATATCATTAATGTATAGAGAGTATAAAAACATGCAGCGCTGGATTTGTCTTACGACACTTAGCGCCCAGGTCTATAGACCGTCACAAACTAGAGGCCCTGGCAACCTAATGCAAAATTTAACTTCTGAAAAAAATATACGTGTACACTGGTCGATCATCGATACTCTTAATGAATTTCAATAAAAATTTGCAAACAATTTTTCAATCAAAATTTTAAAAAATATGCAAATTAGTATCATTAAGTTTTCATTGAGAATAGTTTTTCACGTACATTTACCTGGGAGTCCCACAACCTTTGTGCCCTTAAATTATGAAATCCGACACTGAATTTACATGTTTCATATTGTAGATTCCTCTTAGTACTTACACTAGAATATAATATAGATTGTTGGAGGTTGTAAAAACCAAAGACTAGCATGCTTGTGATATTTATACAGTAGGAACATATAATTTAGTATATATTTCAATAAAATTAAAATAAATAACATTGTCAACTTATAATTATGCATAGTAGTTATTTTAACTGAACGTCAGCAAAAATTATAATAAAAGCACCGTTGCGTTGTTTGAAATAATCAGAGTAAAATTCTGCAGCTAGCTAGGGAACATCAGGTCACGGGACTGACGAGCTGAATAATTTGAACATTTAAGTACAGTAATAAAGCCTATTCTCAAATTAAGAGTAGCGCAACCACTAAAAGAGGATGAATATAATATCATTTCCCCAGAGATTGTTGGTTAAGGCTGAGATAAATTATATTGAGCCACATGTTCCGTTTTCAACATAATCTTTAGGTACGGTTGAAATTGTGAAATTACACACAGTGTAGATAGAGTGTGAAACGTTTTGAGCGCAACAAGCAGATTACAGTATCAGGCAAATACTAACACGCCTTACTAACGAGCGCACATCAGAACTTGAAATGCGTGTAATTTTATCTTGGTTAGCTCGCAGGTATATTGTAAAACCGGCAATGTTATAACAATCCTGGGAAAATTATAATCTTGAGGACTATTTGTCAGCTCAGGTCAAAACTGACTAGCAGATTTTATGAATAATCTAATGATACTGAGCAACTTTAGGAATATTGTAAGATGCTATCTTTTTTGGGCAATATTACTGATTTACCGTCTAATATTTTTGGTTTATTATAATATTCTTGACCTCTGTTGGGAATACTGTGAATGTTGTTTTTGTTCAACGTCCCCAAGGGAAGCGCGGAGTGTGATGCTTGCGTTTATTGGTTAATTTCATCTGATTGAAAAAATTATCCGAAAAATTGTGTTGTTTTCTTTGCATTGTATTATTATTACGTTATTATAGTACTTGCATTTATTATGTGAAAATAAAGTTAAATACTATAATCAATACATTGTGCTTCCTTTGCGCACGCTGGTTAGCGAAAAGCTGTATACACAATATTCCTGAGGTCAGGAATATTAAAAGAAACTAATATAAGACATCGATTTCCAATTTTCCTAAAACTTACAATATGTTTAGCGAACTTCTTTAGGAATATTGTAAATTGTGACGTCTATTGACATCATTCGTAGGATTAAAATTTTTCTAATATTTCGGATTTTATAATATTGCATTGCGCAAACAAATCGAATGGCAGGGTGATAAAAAGTCTGAAGAATATGTATCATGAGGATGCCTGAAATGCCTTTTAAATCCAAAAAATTAAAAAAAGGAATCATTGATTAGCTTTCCGATTTGCTCATGTGTGAACACTGAGCTTTCGTCGGTTTTGGAAAAATTTCGTAACGCGTGCGCAGTAGAATCAAATACGTTGAAAGAATTGACTGGAAATCCATACTATGTGTTGGGAGGACATTACGTTATCAATTTACGATGCTGCCGTCCATATTTTATCTATCACTAGACACTGCAGTTAGGAAAAAGAATTTTAGAGAATAGATCTGTATTAAAGTTAAAAGTTATGAGTTAACTTCAAATATGTAAATTCATACCGTCGAATTTTTGTTTGTACATCCTTCGTCAATGAACAATAAACATAATATCTCAAGTAGCGGCTTAACGTACGTAACCATCACAAATACACAGACCTGTTATTATGATATATGTGTGTGTTTGTGTCACGTGGACCATCAAACTGCGCCGTGCAGTTATTCCTCATTTCATTAACGATCTGTCCCAACCACCTCCGCTTTCCTGGAGATACAACACGTGTGTAACAGGTCTGTATCTTACAACTAAATAAACAAAGCAACGGAAAAAAAGGTGAATTCGTTAAAAGACAACTCGAAATTCAAATAAAAACTAAAAATAATATTCGTTCAGCTTATTATTTCGCAAAAAAATATTATTGCCAGTGATGCGATAACACGTCTGCGGTATGTATAAAATGAAATAGGAAATATATTGCTTTGATTTTTCATTCGTGTGTAGATCTTCGAGAAATGTTTCTATAATTTTAAAAAAGGAAGTAATTCTGAAGACGTTGTGTATAAACACATACAAATATTTTACTTTAGGCACGAGGCGTTATTTATAATAATAATCTGAGAAATCGCCAGAAGTTATATAGATTCAATTTCTGAACTCACAAACAATCTGTTGTACAATCATTTAAAATATTTTGAAGTTATAACGTACGTCGTGGCTTTAAGATATCCATGAAATCTTTCGTAGTACGAGTCGTTGGAAATCTTTGTGAAATCATATTTTGATTACAAGTGATTTCTAAATGAATATAATCCCTCTATTAGGTAAGCATTCGCTGAACCCAGTTAATAATTACAGAAATCTAAAAATCTTATATCTCTACATAAATCTTAGAAAATTGAACTGAGTTTGGTCACAAGCCACGCAGTTACGACTTTAATAGCTCTTACATTTAAAAAATAAAAACACAGACAAATAGATTTCTCCGTAGTACTGAATATGGTCACCTGTATAATACGTATGATGTAAAATTATAAATGCATCAAAGAGCAATAGTATGTTTGGGTGGTTCATGTTGATAATGCAACAATCTAATTTATTGGTTGTTTGTCGAGGGATGTTCAATTTATGGTATAAGACATTATCACATCTTTGGTCAATGGCTTATAATTTGTTCATCCAGAATTTTTAATTAGTAGTAAATGCCAACTTAAAATTCAAAAACTGGTAATCAATATATCACATTTTTGCGCGTTCTGTACAAACTAATTTTTGTTTTATTGAAAAAGTAAATTTGAACCTTGAAGACAGGAATAAAATTTATTTTGTTACCGAACTCGATAATTAATACATACGTATCTGTAAAACTAATTGTTCCACTTTTATATAGTGCTAGAAATTAAAACTTCAGTAACATATATTGCTGTAGATTTAAACATAGTTTAAATAATGAATTAAAGTACATTCATAAGCTAAGTACATAGTTTTTAGTGTTCCGTATGACCTTAACGTAAGGTCTAATGGAATCCTATTGTTGTGGCGACATTGTCCGTTCATCCGTCTGTTCTGCTTCTAACTTATATGCGAAATAAGATATCGACTTGAAATTCAAACATAAAATGTAAATCCATGACCCAAAGGTTAAAATCGTATTTAAAGCTATAAAAAACTTTGTTTGAAGGGCGCATCATACATTCTTTGAATTCTATGTTTATGCCTATCGTTGGAAAGAGCTTTGCTAGAGGACAAATACTTTTTTAAATTTTTTTTTACCTAAATTAATACTTTGGGAGGGACTATCAGAACCATGGTTTTTATACATATTTCAGTACCACGTCTTATACAAAAACGGCTTTACGTGAGGAGCTGTAATTTATGTAAAATATTACCCATATCTTGTACTAAAAATTTAACAAGCGTCTACCCGCACAAAGGGCATCAAGTCGTTATGGTGTCATATTATTATTGAGAATAATAGTGTATGATAAATAGAATGACAGATGCAAAGCAAATCCGTTATAACGAGGGATTCATTTAGTGGTACTTTTTTGTCTATGGATTTTTTGACAGATGAAGCGTGAGTCGTGATAACCTTTTATGGTATTTTTGTTCAGTATAGTTTGATATTTCATCATGGAAAGACTTAGCCCCGCACAGCGTCTACAAATTATTCAGCTGTATTACGAAAATCAGCATTCTGCGAGGAAGAAAATCAACTGTTTTCGACAAAAATGTTGTTTAGCGATGAGGCACATTTCTGGCTTAACGGATATGTCAACAAACAAAATTGCCGTATTTGGTCCGAAGAGCAACCTGAAGAGATTCAAGAGCTGCCATTACATCCAGGCAAAACAACGGTTTGGTGTGGTTTATGGGCCGGTGGAATCATCGGTCCATATTTCTTCAAAAACGAGGCCGACCAGAACGTAACTGTCAATGGTGGCCGTTATCGTGCCATGATAACAGACTATTTGTTTCCTGAAATTGAAGCCCGTGATCTCCAGGACATTTGGTACCAACAAGACGGCGCCACTTGCCACACAGCACGTGAAACCATGGCTTTATTGCGTGAACAATTTCGTGAACAATTAATTTCGCGCTTCGGACCGGTGAGTTGGCCGCCTAGATCCTGTGATATCACACCCCTAGACTTTTTCCTTTGGTGCTATGTAAAGTCCAAAGTCTATATTGATAAGCCGGGTACGATTAAGCAACTGGAAGCCAACATTACTCTCGTTATTCGCCAAATACCAATCGAAATGCTCGGACGCGTCATCGAAAGTTGGAACGGCAGAATGGACTATGCTAAGCGGAGTTACGCCCAACATTTGAAAGAAATAATCTTTAAAAAATAAATGTAAAGAATAGTTCCTTTGTATAATAATAAAAATTATCCGATAAATTTGTTTTTATTAAATTTTTTTTAGTTTTGAAAAAAGTACCTCCAAATGAATCACCGTTATGTCTGAGGGGATAGGACCGTCTACGTTAAAAACAGAATTCTGGACCTCTGGTTATTGGTATGGTAATTTTTTTGTCTTGTTTTACAACTTCTTACGGTTTTGAATGGTACGGAACTTTCAGTGCACGAGTTCGAATCAGTTTTTAGAGTTCCGTACCTCAAAAGGAAAAAACGGAACCCTTATAGGATCACTCGTGTGTCTGTCCGTCCCACTGTCAAAGCCAATTTGCGCTGAACTACTGGACTGATTGAGTTGAAATTTGGTACACATATGTAAGTCGACGTAAGACGGACGTGTAACGTAAATAAATGAATTTTGAACATGCGGTTCATTTTTTGGGGGTAAATTAGAAAATTAAAAAAAAAGTTTGGCAAACTGTACCGTGTGACATATCAAATGAAAGGGCTTGTAGTAAGGGTCTCAAATATATATATTTTTATAATTTTAAAATAAACAGTTTTCAAGTTATTTAGGAAAATAGATGAAAATTTACCATTTATCATCCCTTATCTCCTACTGGACCGATTGAGTTGAAATTTGGTACACATAGGTACGTCACTGACCCAAAGACGGGTGTGTAACGTAAATAAATAAATTTTGCACATGGGGGTAATTATTGGGGAAAAATTAGGAAATCAAAAAAAAAGTTTTGCAAACTGTACCGTGTGACATATCAAATGAAAGGGCTTGTAGTAAAGGTCTCAAATATATTTTTTTTTTACAATTTAAAAAATAATAATTTTAAAGTTATTTAAGAAAATAGATGAACAGTTGATCATTCCCCCCCTTATCTCCGAAACTACTGCGTCTAAAATTTTGAAAAAATAGGGAATGTCGGATCTCACCCATAGTTTACAGGAAAATTGAAATGAAAATCTTAAAGTACTCACGGAAAACGGAATAGTACGGAACCCTCTTCTCGCGAGTTCGACTCGCACTTGACCGGTTTTTTTATAATAATGGCATCAGTGATGTATTATACAAATTGAAAGATTGATTTTGAAATTCAAAATCTCAAATTACTTATAAATCCATTTATGACACAACATGGCATGCAGCTGGTAATCATACAATCTGGTGATAATTGTTTTTGTCTAGTCTGTATGAATGGGTATATTGAATTTTTATTTAATTTTGGAATATCTTTGTTTATAATAATTTGTTGTGTATTTTCTTATGAAGTGTATTTTTATGTATGTATTTTGTGAAAACTGAGGTCAATTGGGGGCTCTTCGAAGTTTGCCTAAAGTGTGTTTGAATTGTTATATAACTTTTTCCTATATTTATAATTTTTATTATCTAATTTTTTGTTTAATGTCACTTGAGCATATGATCAACGGAGCGCTGAAGAAACAATTTTAGTTTTTATTTATTTCTGTTAATCATTAAACCGACCCTGCATGGCATATCTGATTCTATCGGCAATTTTACAATATTTGTATATATTTCTGGTACTCATATGCTGAGACGAATAATGTTTACTGAAAAGAAAATTTATTTTCAATATATTGTATGTTGTAAGATATGAACGGGTTTGTTCTCCCTTATCTTACGGAGAATAACGTCTGAAGCGTTTATCTTATGGTCTCATGTGGTCATCTTAAACTATGATGATTGATCACTCGTAAGTATATAATACAATTTATTATCTTATTCTTAACCCTCGAACACCAAACTCCAAAAGTTAATCGCATACACCACATAGCAGTCCAATAGACAGTGCAGTTTCAATATAACCTGGTTTATTTTTGACCATTTTTTTCTCATTCAGGATTAGAATGAAGAAATTGTTTGACGTCCTACAAAAATAAAATAAAAAATATTATTATTTAAAAAGCATTTAATGTTTTCTTTTGAATTATCCTTATATAAAAATGAATGTTTGTTAGCTGTTCGTCTCCTATGCGTTCCTATATACATTATGATGAAACTTTGGTGAGTTATTTTGGGCCAGCCTGCGAAGGTTTCTGATCCAAAAAAATCTTATTCTTATTAAATTCATGTTGTCAAAAGAGAAAAATGTTAAGTATAATAAGATAAAAAGACTCCACAAATGCCAGATAAAGAAAAAAATTGAGATTTCTGACTGTACGTACGCCGCGACGTATTCGAATAAAATGGCTTTTGTATGCATTGTCAACTTGGTTTGTAAACTGCATAAGATAGCATTTTTAATATATATTACAAATTCACACTGCCTAAAATTTATATTCTCCGTAATCACAATTTAAATAAAAAATCATAACAACAATTTTTCGTTTAATGTTTCACCTAGAATACCTATTCTGATCTAAATTCCAAGTAAATATTTTTGGATACTTTTAGAATGCTACACAATTATGCTCAGTTTCTTACTGTTACGATTTTCAGCCTTAAATCTAGATTTAAGATTCTTTTGGAGATCTCTATTTAGTTGAAAACAAATGACATTCTTAAATCTAGATTTAAAGTTGAAAGTCGTATCAGATTCGCTGGGTGCACACCATTAAGAATCATTTTTGCATAATTTTGCGCAAACCTATGTAAACGTATTTCATTATCCAACAAAATGTATAAGCTTGCTTAAAATTGCTTTTTAATTTTGTCTTTTTTATTGGTGTGCGATAGCTCCACTAAAAACATGAAACAATTATGCAAACACTTTTTAGCTTAATTGGTGTGCTCCTAACTTTAGAAAAATGTGAATTTTTTCCTGAACTGACTCCAGTCTAAAAAGAACATGTAAACAAGACCGTCGATGTTGGCTAACCCTAGTAAGTGATATCGAGTTTACAATATCCAGCACGTATCACCTATATATAAACATGGTGCCTGCACAAAGCCCGGTACCATTACGGGTCTCCATATATCGGTTATAATAATGAGGCCCGACGTTTGAGTTCCCAATGGGTTACCGACTGATGTACACTGAAATACCTACTACCTTTACAAACGATATATCCCGAGGCTGAATCGTTTAGTGCATTAACTAACAATAACTCAACTATAGTATGACTTGATTTATTTTTTGTTAAACCACCAACTGCCTATGTTATTAGGGTTTAGTACCGATTTTTTTTTAATAATTTACTATACAAAGTGTTTCAAAAGCAAAATTTATGATTATGGGTACATATTCCATGTGAAATGTAAAATCGAAAAGTTTTCACTTTTTTGTTTTCGATGTGAAGTTATCAAGTTGGTAATTATTACATTTCGTCCTTTTTTACACTGCCGTCTTCATCCACGTTTATGCTGAACTAGCAAGATCAGACAGCGTAATTCGCAAACGAGACTAAAAACAAATTTTAATAATTTAATAATTTGATAATTACACTTTGGAGATAAGAATGACAAAGGACTTTGCGTTTGCAAAATGCACATGGGATATGTTCTCCAAATTGATGGCGTCAATTTACGGACATCTTGTATAGCGAAAACACAATTGATAAGTTTGCAAATTGATAGTAAAAAGTATAATTATTGTTTTACGGACTCGACAAATGTTAATTGAGCTTGTTTTAAAGGTTGTAACTAAGGATTTATTTAAGCAGAGGGCGAATAAAAAATTACAAGTAACAAATGCAATAAGTGATTTTTTAAAATTACTTATCTAAACTAGATAACTAGCCTTACAAGACAAAAAGAAATACTTAGAGCACACATATATAAAATATATAATTACATATCGCATATAAAATAAATTTCAAAAATTCACTCTAATTCGCTAAAAAGTTCGTTCATTAAAAAAACTTTGAAGAGAGAATACATTTAAAATGTAATATCTCCATCTGGATTATCGGATATTTTAATTAATCGCACTCGGATTAGTGTGGGATTACGAAAGATACATACATTCGTTTTTCTCTTTTTAAGAACACTTGTAGAATTTATTTGAATTTTCCGACAATAATTTTGGAAACACTATAAACAAATGTGCTATTATGTATGGTCAATATATAATAAATTACAATGCTGCTAACTTTTTGTCACTTTCTAAAATTTTGACATCGCATAACTTAAGCAAGACAGAAATTTCATAGCGTTGTTAATTTTAACATTGACCATATAGAATAGCATCATAAGTCATGTTGTTTTGTTTATAAAATTACAGTGGGGTCGCGGTAATCAGGTCCTCGTTTAGTTGGGCGCCTAAATCGGACAGAGATGAATTCGTTTCTGTTTTTGTTCTGAAGGTAGTCAGCAAATGTCAAAACTAGTAAATATTTATGACTTGATTTATTGTCACACAATAACCGTTCTTTTGACCAGTTTCACGAAAAAATTCAAATATTTCAGAAACATGCTACGAAAAACTTAAGTCAACTTCTTCCTTTTATTTCTGTTAAATGTTTCACTTATAAGTCCGATTTCTGAATTCTCTACTATAAATATAGCCCAGCTACGAGAGCTTTAACAGCAACACTAAAATCGGGCAGCTTTGATTATTATTGGACACCAGCAAGTAAAACAAATTCCGATTACCGCGACCCAACTGTATTATCGTAGTATATATTATATAACACGAGACATAGATACATTCCTAACGTGGTTTGGTATTATAACGCTACTTTAAGAATTCACTGTATGCAAATACATTTACATTGTATAAACTCACGTTATTAAATTGTCGTGTATGTTTCTTGAAGACTGTACACAATGTTTACGAGATGCATAATATATGATGATTGTTTTATATAAGTAGTATTCTGATTCACAAAACAAATGTGTCTGCTGTGAATGAAACAAATAGCTTTCATTGTATATAACACTGTTTAATTTAATTATAATAAACTAACAAGAGGGTCTACAGTTAAACGATTGCCGATTTTAAGCAGATTTTTTAAAGTGAAGCTCGCAGTAATCCAAAATTTTTCATATAGGAATTTGGCTAGTGACATTACATCCTAATAGTAAAATGAAAACTACACTTTGTATCAGCCTTAAGGGCATCAATTAAAAACATTTGTTAGCTTAGTTGCTAACACGGCTAGTTACTGACTGTTGGAAATGTCAAACCCAGGTTCAAATTCTGGATTGCAGTAATTTTATAATGGTAATATTTTGGATAACAATTTATAACATAAAAAATATAATTATAAACAAAATAAGTAAGTATGTATTATTGCTTAATAATTCTGCAGAGAAAAAAAAACAATTTTTCAATAAGAAGATTTAATTCTGACAAGTATGACTACAGTCCTGATTTTTTACAGGCTAAACTGGAATCCCAAAAACCGTGTTTTATATTATTCTGTTGAAATAAAACTTCCTTCTGAAATATTGACTTTTTAAAATGCAAAGTATTTGTAGTGTAGCTGATAAACGTAATGTTTAGTCTCAGCATGATGCGAAATTACTTTCTTCTAATGATAAGAGAAGCTGGAGAAGTCTTTTTTTTTCTTTCAAGCGGCACAGGAGTGGTGAGTTTTGTTGAGCGAAAGAAATCGAATTCGAGATTTCGACGGAATTAGGTGTTTCATAGTCCCTAACACATGGAACGACAGGGTTTTATACCGTTCAACGAATTGAAACGAAATTGATAAAATTTGAATTTAATCTTTTGAACGGTTTTTCGGTGATTTCTCAGCATTCTTGTCTGTTTAACTTTCAAAAACAAAGGCAATTTAATTAACGAAAATCGAAAATTGCTATATTCTCTAAAATGGCTTCGACCATAATTGGTTATATTTTATGAATTGATATGATATTAATGACCCAATAATACTTCACCGCTCATTTGTCTCGAAAAAATCCAGAAGGGGCCTAATGTACTAAAGATCTAAAATCCGCGATTGAACATTTGTTTTGTGTTACATATATATTTCATAAAAATATGTGTTTGGTTTATAAAAAAAAAACCCTACTTAAAAACTGAACTAATATAAACTGAGCCGGTTAGGTTGCAAGGCTTTCTATAAAGGAAAGCAACCATATCAACATGCAGAGTTAGCGTGCGTGTTTCAATTCAATTTAGTTGAAATTTATTTCCGAATATAATTTCCTGTTAGAGAAGGTTACACCGTCATGTAAATACATTTGTAACATATGTAATATTTTATATCGATGATGAATATATTACAAAATACGAAACCGCCAACTTGTTAACGACCCGTTTATTAATGATTAATCCGAAGAACTTATATTTTAGTGTTTAGGTATTAGCTGTTTTGAAGAGATATTTAAAAAAATAACTAATACAAGGTTCAGTATAATATTATAGTCTAAGATTCGGCTTTAATATATACCCCCATCTGTTATTTGACTAGTTTTTTTTTAAATGAAAGGTTATTTTATTATCTATCCAACGGTACTAGGTTGCCTAAACAAAAGTGGGTCCCATCTATGGTAGCCCAGATATTAGATGTGAAGTCTTCTGAAAGAATTTTTTTTTCAATCATGTATGCGAGCTCCACTGATCACACCCCATAAATTTTTTTTTTCTTAATTGCAAGATTATTATCAATCTAACGTCTACACCGAATTAAATACACCCTTCAGTAAATAAGTCACTATCTGCAAAGTAGTGTTTTCAAAAAATTGGTAACCGATCCTGTTGGGCCGATTTTATTAAAATTTTAGGGGCACTTTTTAATTGCTACCAGAAGGTTAAATTTCAATTTTGAAACGATTCGGAGAAGTTTTTCGGTATTTTGGGGCCCAAAAACATTTTTCAGCCCCTAAAAACTACCTATGGACCCACTTTTGTTTAGATAACCTAATACCGTTGGATAGGTGATAAAATGACCCGTCGTTAAAAAAAAATTAAATAACAGATGGGAGTGTATATTTTTAATGCCAGATCTCGCACTAGTGTTGTTGTCCTTTTTATGTGATTTAAATAACGTGAAATTGAAGCCTTCAACCTGTATACAATGTTTATTTCTATTGCCAAGGTTTCATTTGTTGACTTGTCATATACCTTGTGTCAATGTGGCTAAGAAATATTATTATTATTATTATTTACAATTTGAAATTTGTGTAAGGATCTATAATGGATAGAATAAAAAATAAAAATACATGATAAATAGTGTGAGACAACTTAAAATTTATATTTAAAATTAAAAACTTGATAATAAAATTAGTATATTATATTACCAAAATGTTCGTTAGTACATATTCGTCTGATTTATCGTTAAACAGTTACTTTTTTCTTTTGTTTATCCATTATACATGATATAATTTGTCACTATAAAAAATATTAGATTTAAAATAGCATAAATGACTCGTGTTCATTAACTATAAATTCTAGCCTCACTTAACACTGCCAATCCATATCGTCCTTTTTTTATTGTATTTGCTTAAAGTTCCAATTTCCCATTATTATATTATACAGTACAACCTCCTTTATCCGAGGTAATTTGGGGAGGAGGTAGCTCGGATAAGCGAAAACTCGGATGAGACGAAAAAAATAAAAAAATCGAATTTTTAAATTGATTTTTATGTATTTGAAATGATAGAATGGAAATTTAATCACAAAAGTATTATATATAAAAACGCGTTGTAGCAACAATACGTGTACTCACTGTACATATGGTATAAGAAACAAAGTAGCAATCGCAAAATACTACGGACGTACAGCATAAGCATAGTCGCTTCATCCATTTTGTCCGAGTTTTTCCGTATTACCCGAGCATACTCCGCAATTAATGCGGAGTGCTCGGATAACGCGGAGGCTCGGTTGATCGAGGATATACAAGGTGTTTCACGACTTTGCATCATAATTTCCATGTCTTCTCTTGAGGTGATTGTACGTGTACAATTCTTGTTTGTTACATACCTACCATCATTTAAAGTAATTATTTTAGAACGTTTAAATTGCGTCTTTAATCTAGTATGGGCCAGGAATATGCTTAGTTTTCAAATAATATTTAACGTAAGTAATAGTTAACACAGATATTAGCATTTTAATTTTTTAATATTTCCGAGATAATTATTTTGTGACATTATTCTTCTTGAAAATGTTAAATCCAATAATTTTACCTTGAATAATATATCTATGCAACATGTAAGAATCGAACCCATATTGATATGACACTTGTAATTCAAAATTACCTTAGGAATACAATGTCAAAGTTATGACATAGCGTCATGGAATACCCAGTATACTCAAGTTGCGATTTAAACTCTGATAAAATCAACTGCTGGCACAAGCGATCATGACTGTTCTGCATTATTATAATAAGCTGACAAAAGTCAAATAAATCAGAAAGTTGTTAATTAGTAAGTAAATAATCGTTCAGGCAATTTAGAAGTAAATGGACTATTACAGTCCACAAATAATATAATATTCTTGTAGTAGATTGCATTGTCTGATTCAAGTCGGTTCTGTAGAAGATATTTAACTATTGCAACTAACATGAAGTAGTAACTAACATAACTTCTTAACACCCTAACACCGGCATATAATACATAATGTATGCACATATTATTAGCAACAGAAACTAACTATGTACCTAGATACAGGACGAGGAAATGAACAGGTTAAAGGACGTCAGATCCGGTGCGATTACAGGCCGCCGTTGTGAATAATTTGATTTAGATGTTGAACTTTACTTGTAGTTGAAAGATACCTATTGTTTCAAAAGTTTGATAAAATATTGTACAACAATTAGGGATTGCAATCCAGCGGCATTTTCAATCCAACTGGATCCCGCAATAATAAATTTTTCTAATAAAAGACACATTTTTTTTTAACTTTAGAAACTTTAGTAACTATTTATCTACATTTACATCAACTATTCGTTTGTAGTTATAAGTAATTTTTGACGTTAGTAAAGTACCATAATAGTAATAGTCACGAGTATTCGGAGTATTATTATTAATTATCACAATACAATCACAAAACATCTAATTTGATATTGTAGATATCTGAAATAGTTATTCATTTACTTATTTTACTATGTAGTCTCAGTTTCTCAGTCTCAATAATTTAAGAAATAAAATTGCGTGGCCCGCCTATAAAATCAGTTAACTCTTATTAGAAATAAAACATTAATATAAATTATAATAATTAATTTAAGATGACTTGTCTTTTATAGAATGAAGCCAATTAATTATGTGACAGTTTTCTTTTTTACTTTCTGAAAGTAAGATCTCAAAAAAAATGTTATTGATGGTGTTGTCTCCTAGCCTACATCTTAAACAACTGCAAATATACCCGGCTGCTGTCACTGTCTCTACGCTGATTGGTTTTAGAGTCATCAAATAATCATAGATTAAAGTTGGGTTTTCACCTCTTACTTCGTCACTTTCATAAAGTGCCATTTCTTTCTTCAGTATCTTATCATAATCCTTCTCAGGCCCAGTTAATTTAGCTGATTGCGGATCCGCACCGCTGGATTCAACAAAGCCAAAAATGTGCTGGATCCAGCTGGATTACTGAATTGCTGGATCCAGCATTGCAATCTCTAACAACAATTAACGAGGGCAAGAAATTTTCAATGCACTTGGATCGTTCTGTCATCAGTAATAGGTTACTACGACGCTACCGTGACTCTACAGCCTTGTGAGGGTTTCTACAAACTATGATATGATATGATATTTATTAAGTCAATCGAGACATATGCACATCCATTTGACACGTCAAAATACAGAAATAAACTTATATACTTATCTACAATATAAAAAAAATCATAAGCTGTGTGAAAGACCCTTAATGATAATATCTTCTGTAACATTTCCGTAAATAAAATATATATAAAAAAATGACATAAAAATCCTTTTTTATTAGAGGTACTGAAGCGAGAAATTTTGATTCAGTACTACCAAGCTGCGGTCTTTTGGATATTGAAATCACGTATTGCAGGTGGGAGAGCGGCAGTAGACTTAATAAATGTCTACTGTAGTATTTAAGTTTTTGAATTATCTCATGCCTTTACAGAAGCGATCTGTTTGATCAAGAACACCGACTTTAAGGATAATTAATATAACTGAATATTTCAGATTTCGTGCGACTGTGTGTAATAGCAGGACTCGTTAATTCGATGGCGTATGTAGATCGTGCAATTTTGTCTAGGAGAACTGTGTATGAAATACTAATTTGTTTTGACTATTGCATAATGTATCACTGTATAATTCAGCATTAATATTAACAATATAGATTAAGAGGAAGATAGTATATAAACGTTGTAATAATACAATATTGATACGTTTAATCCAATAACAAGTTAGCGATAAAGTTGAACACATATCGTAAGCCCAGCCAGGAACAGAAAGGATAATCTTATAGAGTTGTGGATTATATATAAACTTCCAGGAAGGAATACGTGAGATTGTATAGACGCGATTAATTTAGATCTAGATTTACCGTTCTCAGCACGGTGCATGTGTACTGTACTGCAAGGTTGTGTCAGCCATAACGTTAAAAGCAAGGGTTATATTGTGTATGTTCATGCGGATTGTACATTATGCAAGCTTGGTGACGGACCCAACTTATCAGTATTTTTTTTGTGGTGATAGTCAGTCTGGGGCTACTTATTAAAATGTGTGAAATTACACACACGTAAGACAAGATTTCTGTAGTATATTATGACGCAAAACTAATTGGTTTCATCTACAAAAGATCTCCGTAATTTCGAGCAACATTATCTTTGTTTGTGCATACTTTTAATTTTAACATTTTTATTGTTTTTTAAAATCTAATTTATACTCATATATAACTTTTTTTATTTATTGCAGCTAGTAATTAAGAATTACAAGAAAAATTTTAAGGAATCTTTACAAAGCAACGTTTGGAAAAAATATTTCTTTTTCCAAACTTTGATTTGTAAATTGTTATAAATAATTTAAATGATTTCTGGTGACTGATTGAATTCGTTTTTGCTAGACATACTTAGGGACGATTCCATAGTTTAATAGAAAGTGAGAGTTTTGGGAGAAACAGTGTTGAGAACAAGTATTTCTGCTGGTTCTAAATAAATAAAAACGTACTTCTCTGTTCGAGCAACACACGTGCGACCGATTTTCGCGAAACTTGCAACAATTAATATTAATAATTTTTGCGCGCTGAGAACAAAAGTTTTGATTTTTAGTGTTTATTAAAACCGTGAATTGTATTTCAAACCAATGAAAGCTGAAGACCAAATAATTCATAATTTCAATTCAGGTTTTCGTCCGAACCAAACCTCAGGTTTTCTTATGTATGTAGCTTATTAATGCAATCAGGAAACGTTTCATTGGCAATCCGAACTGAAAGTCCCATCAAGATTTTCTAATGGTTTGGCCCGAGTCTAATATTAAAGGCACAGTTTTACACACGACAATATTTTATAATCATTGCATTTACCGTTCTCTTACCTGTCTAAATAAGTTTATATGTATTGTTAGATATCAAAGTTGTTCGTCTTCCTTTATCTCTTATACGTGTGCCTTGATAACACAATAAGTTTTATTGTCTGGTTAACCATCTTCATTTAACTCATCTTAAGCTTATTGTAAGTAAGTTTGTAGTTCCATATTAAGTAGGTAGGTGTATCTCGTTTAAAGTAAACTTGACCTTAGCAATACGGTAAAAAATAAATTCATCAAATATATTTCACACAAAAGCTGTTTCTTCATTAGTCTACTTTTCAATTTTATTAAGCACTAGCCGCTTCCCGCGGTTTCACCGCGATGACATGAAACAGTGTAATTTCTTGCGGCAATTCAATTCTGATAATATAAATTTTAAATTTTATATATATTTTTAAGCTGATTTAAAAACTGAAGAACGTTTAGATCTTGGAGGAACCATAACTTTCTTTTGTCGATCTTATGGCTTCACTTCATTACAGCCTTCCTAATTTTTCTATCTTGTCTTTAATTTTAATTTAAAAACTAGTTTAGTAAAACATTGCATTGAAAAAGATCATATATTTGATTTCGAAAACGTTAACATATTACATATTGAAAAAAATTTAACAAAAAGACTATGGTTAGAGATGTTATATATAAAAAGCTTGAAAAATACAGTGAATAAAAAGAAGGACATAGAAAAAATGAATAGAATATATGACAATGTGCTTAAAATAAAAGACAATGAATAGTCTAAGGTTAAAAATAAGATAATAAATAAGTTACAATGTAAACAAACTAAGTGAATTATTTTATAAAAGAACATGTAAACATAATATTATATAGAGGTGAAGTTTGATATGGCATGTGTGAATAAAATTCCGCCATTAGATAAGATTGTAACAAGGTGTTCAAGATTTATAAAAAATTAAAGGCATAGTGGATAAAATTAGTTGGTATATAGAAAAACAAAATAAAATAATAGGTTTAATTAGTATAGAAAGACCATACTTATTGTATGGAATATGACAATTATGTTTTTAAGATATCGACTTTATTAGGATTTAGGTAAGAAAAGAAAAAAACTTGCATAGTTGTAATAAAGATGTCAGAATATTTATTAATTTTTAATATTGAAACTAGGTCTCTGAGGATGGCTGTGATTGATAGCCGAAACGTTAGACATAAATAAAAAACTAATAAGAAGATTTGTTTTTATTTTTGGGCCTTCTATCCTGTGAACAAGAAAATTAAAAATAATTAAAAAAGAAGGTGAATTAAAAGGTTATAAAATTTATTGTAACGTTTGATTAAAATATGGCAAATTAGTACTAAAATTAGAAAAATATAGACGCTAGACTGTAGAGAATGACTTTTTCCGGGAATAAAGAAGCAGATTTTTGTGCACTCATGAAATAAAAAAAAACCCGGGTCGCAGTGTCAAAACCCTGCCGACAATATAGTATATTTGATAATACAGGCAGTGTGACTCTATAATGCAAACTTATGTTGGTTTTTGGGCAAAATAAAAAATTTGACTCCTTAATACACCCCTTAAAATAACATTTATTTTCTTAATTGCAATATTATTATCAATCGAACTTCTATACCAAATTATATACAACTTTCAGTAAATAATTCACTATCTGCAAAGTAGTGTTTTCATAAAATTTGTAAGTCCGGTCCTGTCGGGCCGATTTTATTAAAATTTTAGGGATACTTTTTAATTACTACTGGAGGGTTAAATGTCAATTTTGAAACGATTCTGAGAATTTTTTCGGTATTTTGGGGCCCAAAAACTTTTTTCAACCCCTAAAAACTACCCTTAAAATGCCCCGATTACGCCCATTTTAAATAGGCTTCTTGCGGTGATGGATTTCAAAACGTGGGCCAAATTTCGTTAAAATCAATTAACTCTTTCGAAAGTTATTGCCCGCACACACACACATATATATATATATATATATATATATATATATATATATATATATATATATATATATATATATATATATATATATATATATATATATATATATATATATATATATATACGTATATAAATATATATATATATATATACATATATATATAAACATTTTCAAAAATGGTGCCAAAGTGTTTAGGAGGTTATGAAACGTCGAGAAATTTTGGTCCGACCCCTAGGTCCCGCCATCCGACCAACGCCAATAGTGTATGTTGCCATATGGCAAATACACTAATAACTTATTTATCATTTGGACTAAGAGTATATGATAAGTCAGAGAAAAATTTATATAAATTCAGATATTTTATAAAACATTTTAAGTAGTAAAAATTGTTTTACAGCACTTTTAAATTTCTTTAGATCTTCAATTTTTTTTATTTCTTTTGGTAGACAATTATAAGCTTGATTAGCATTAACCATAAAGATTTAGTACTTTCAGCCTATGCTGAGGTGTTACATAACAGTCCTTATGACGCGTATTGTGACTATGAATTTGGCTTAATGTGCTTACTTCAAGCGTGCTAATATGAGTCCTAAAAATGTTAAATCCGGTGAACTAAAAGTGGAATTCGCCATTTTATCAAATATGTTAACTTTTTCAATACCAGTACTATTTGTTTTTCTTTTTCACTTTAAAAAAATTGTTCTTTATTTGTAGTCAGTTGATGAATATTTGTTTGTTTATTTTCTTTCCATACGTTCTGCAGCCAGTGAAGATGAAAATCAATTTTTGACTGATTGAGACACGGTTACTATATTTATGATTTGACTCGACGCAATAAAAAAAATTCATTAGTTGCACACCCCTAGTAAGGGCTAAACATCGGTTCAATAAAAACAGAATTCTTGAACTTCAGTCAACTGTAATTACTGCATCGTCTTTTTGCCTTCATCGTTATACATTTCAGGAGAAATTAAACTTTTGACAAAATTTCCAGGTCGTCTGTTATATCTTCAGATGTACAATTAATACTTGAAGGTAAAAGAATAATGTAAAAAGGAAACGTTAAGAGACACTGGTGTGAAAGAAAAAGAAACGAACGTATGAGAGAGAGCAGGAGACAACGCCCTTTATATATAAAGTTGATTGAAAATTACCTAAGAAACGCGTGATGTCGGATCGGTCGGGCGGATCGACAGGCGGTGGCAGCGGTTCGAAGAAGCACCCCGAAGCCCCAGACGACGGTGGGGACGATGGGACCTCGATTCTATGCATACGTATATACAGAGACGTGCACGTGTTACGAAATGAATTATATTCTGAGCTTTGATAAAAACACACGGATGATAGAAAAAATGCAAATTTTCTTCAAGACTGCAATATTAAAACCAGTGGTTGCAGCTTCAAATCTGATCTAAAAATAGTGTATCTGCCATTCAATTTATTACTGTGATATTATTATTAGTAAGTACTAGATTTTATTACAGTCATCTGCTACAGAAATGTGATATTGTACATGTGTGACCAAAAAAACAGAACTAATATGACAAGATTTCGTGTTGTCTGTTAGTCTGTTACAGGCATCTTAAACCAATAAACCTCGGAACTTCAATTTGGTATGTATGGCACTCTGGTTACTATATTTAAAAAAAATCCTGGTCCATAAAAATATTCCCTTTTCCATTTCATTTTATTCAAATCTAGAAATATGTTACATCCTTGTATTATTACGGCTCGCAGGACGTTCGTCTGACATATTTGCAAAATTATATTTCCTGCGTTTTTGAGAAGAAAATTGATTAAGCCCAAATATGTATATATATTTCCATTGCGACAAGTGAGATATCGTTCGAATATGCTGATTTGAACAGTTTTATTTAATAAAAAATCGAAGTTGCTAAAATGTCTTTGATGCCTAAAGTATTAGAACTAAAATACAAAAATATCTCACAATATAAAGATTCAAGAGGCAAAAATTTCAGAAAACTGTAGGAATATCCAAATTATCAATGTTCCTCGTCCAATTTTACCGTTCACCACTCAAGAATATTTTAGCGAAGAGAATATTAATTTAATTTTTTTACCCTGTAAAATTAAGCTCGGTAAGGAAAGCTTCCCTGGTTATTATGAATTCTCGAGAAATCTCTAGTATTTGAAAAATTATAAATATATAGTGACAGACGATAATAATCTCAGTTTTCGAACTTCTATAATCTATTATATCGCTACAATACGTAGTGTCTTCTTAATTCTTATCTCAAAGCATCTAATTAAGAGTTTCGCAGGCTCATATTTTTGATTGTATAACATTGTTTTTTTAGTAAAAATAGCTGAGCTAGGTTCAGAAACATAGAGAGGTATTTGAACGTAACTCAGCCATTTTCAATAAAAAAACAATGTTGTACGTGTGCTGTAGCTAATATGCTCAATATGTATTATGTGTCGCAATGAAAAAAATGTCTTTTTAAACTTAATTTTTATAAGCACCAATAATTTAGGTCCCGCCTTAAAAAAGTAATAATTGCTGTAATGTGTAATGATATGTCATAAAGAAAAATGAAGTAATTATCTCGATACTTGCAACTTTATCAACCAAATCAGATTTTTCCGAACAGTTAGCCCAGCCTTTGTTTTGTTTATAAACATTTGAAAACTGCACTAAGCCGTTACCATTACATATTACTCTTAAATAAAGCACTGTAACTCGAATTTTTGCGTTTTAACACACAAATTGTCTTCAAAGCAAAGATGGTTTCATATATCTCTAACCTAGCTTGATCTAACAGAATATACAATTTTATTCTTTTATTTATTTATTTTATTCTTTTCATGTTGTCATACTCTGAGTTTACTTTTATTTTTTGTCATAAAACGGAAATTTAATTGATACCAGCTCTCAAATTAGAACCTGAAAATTGTCGTCTTAGAGGCGAATTTTATGAACATCACATATACAGCAGTGGCAATTTTGATATTTTCAAGCACAATAATATCGATAAAACTGCAATGATACGCTACTGATCATGTACACACACACACACACACATCAATATCTTAATTTGCATAATACTGTCACCGTAGGTGAGCATTATATAATACACGGAGGCCGTGCGCCACTGGTTGCACACGCAAGAACAACACAAAGACACAAGGCTAGGCATGGCACGGAACGGCAAGGCACGAGACGAGTCTCTTGCTTTGAAGATGAGGCGGAAGACATCTCGTTAAGATGGTGTTCACTCATGTGAACATTCATTTTGAACATAAACTCACACTATGTGCTCTATGTGGTGTGTACCGATATATATACATAATATATTTATGTATGTACGTATTCTACGGACTGTTCGATGAACATCACGTTACTACCACCTACGGTTGTAAAGCCTCCATAGAAAATTTGTATCTTTTTTTGGCTCTCCAGTAAACATCTTGAGCTAGACTCAGGTTTCCGGTGGTTTGACAGCATTTGGAATATTTTTTGCGTCGGAATTTAGAGAACCAAACTGGTATAACCGGTACAATAAGGAACATGTAAGCTGGGTGTTGCCAGTACTCGCCAAGGTGATAATATCCTAAAGCACGGAAACCAAATTGAAATCGAGTCCAATTTCAGTTTAGTTTTTAAGTTTAAGAGACGCGAAAAGGGGATTTATTAGTGTATTTGCCATATGGCAACATACACTATTGGCATCGGTCGGATGGCGGGACCTAGGGGTCGGACCAAAATTTCTCGACGTTTCATAACCTCCTAAACACTTTGGCACCATTTTTAAAAATGTTTATATATATATATATATATATATATATATATATATATATATATATATATATATATATGTATATGTGTACGGGCAATAACTTTCGAAAGAGTTACTTGATTTCAACGAAATTTGGCCCACATATTGAAATCCATCCCTGCCAGAAGCCTATTTAAAATGGGCGTAATCGGGCCATTTTAAGGGTAGTTTTTAGGGGTTGAAAAATGTGTTTAGGCCCCAAAGTACCGAAAAAATTCTCAGAATCGTTTGAAAATTGAAATTTAACCCTTTAGTAGCAATTAAAAAGTGGCCCTAAAATTTCAATAGAATCGGCCCGACAGGACCGGATTTATAAATTTTATGAAAACCCTAGTTTGCAGATTGTGAATTATTTATTGAAAGGTGTATATACTTTGGTATAGAGGTTCGATTGATAATAATATTGCAATGAAGAAAAAAAATGTTATTTTAAGGGGTGTATTAAGGAGTCAAATTTTTTATTTTGCTCAAAAACCAACTTAAGTTCACATAATAAAGGCACACTGCCTGTATTAGCAAATACACTATATTGTCGGCAGGGTTTTGGCACTGCGACCCGGGTTATTTATTTATTTATCACTGTAGAAATGGCAACAAGTCATTATAAACAGACTGTTATATAGTAGATACGGTTCTCGATAATAGAGCAATAAATCGACCACTATGTTTCTGCAAAATAAAGACCACGTGTATAGGTTTCTGTTTTCAAAACAACTATTTAAAAGTTATAAGTTTTATGACGTCAGAAAACTTTGCGTAACAAGCTACATTAAAAGACCGCTCAGCATGAACCAGGACAAACCAGCACGGACCAGCAACTTTTAGTGCAGATTCCGCGTGCGGCAGGTATCTTGCAATTTCCAAGTAGTGAGTGTGCAGCATGAACGTGTGTAGTTCCAGGGAAGAATTTTTGATTTTAACGAGGTTGTGTTGAGAGGAGGCAGAGGAGGAAGCTAAGAAAAAACCGGTCAATCGCGAGTCGAACTCGCGTGGAGAGAATCTGTATCATTCCGTTTCCCGTAAAAGCTTTAAGACTCAGATTCTTGTTTAGATTTTTCTGTAAACTATGAGTGAGATTCTATATTCTCTATATTTTTTTTCAGTAGTTTTGAAGAAAAAGGAGGGGCTAGAAATAATCTATTTTTGTATATTTTCTTTAATATCTTTTAAACTATGAATTAAAAAAAACATTTTAAAATATATTTGTGTTACTCATAACGAATATTTGAAAAATATTTTTTTACTTCTCTAATTTGCCCTCAAAATTAACCGTTAAAATCGAATTCGTTTATTTACTTATACGTCCGTGACTTGATCATCTAACTCTATGTAGGTACCTACCAAATTTTCGTTTAGTAGATTAGGAGAAAATAAGCTATGACAGACGGAAAGACAGACAGAAATGAGAGGTCTCATAAAGGTTTGTTTTTTGTACAGAACCCTAAAAGGGAACGTTTTGGGTATACTCTATCAATAAAAAAAAGTAATTAAAACGACGCATCGGTCAAATGTTCACTATTCTATTTAATAACATGAATTTCACGAAGAGGCCTTTCTGGTCCGTGCTGTGTTGGGCGTGCTGGATAAGTTTGATGACATTATTGATACGACTTGTAAAATTCTCTTCATGTAAGGAATAGTGAATCACTTTAATATTATTTGCGATTTTTGGAATTGAATACACTGGTTCACTATATTTTTTGCTTTATCACAATACATAATGCTCTGTCCAAACAATATATGCTATGAAAACGTTAATTTTGAGTTTATGTATTTTATGTTTACAACACATATCAAATCTATCTGACTTAAGGGGGGTTTCTACCTTGTTGGCCCGAAAACCTGCTGTTTTTTCTGGAAACTTTTTCTCGAAAAGTAAAATAGGTAAAAGGATGAAATTTTCGCACAGTTGTAGGAAAAAGTTTATTGGAGCTTTACAAAATGTTTTTCGGTGATCCAAGTAAAGGGGGGCAAGGGGGTTACCGAACAATGGCAGCAGGTCGGCGGCGACTCGTCCTCATGGTGGAAGTCCTAGCGTCTGTAAATGAAGTCTGAAACGCAAAATAAAAACATTTTCCTAATCTGTACACTTTTCCGCATCCGTGGTAGTAGAACGAAGGAGAAGACATGAAAATTGCAAAAATTATGAGCTTTTAAAAAAAAAACGATTTTTGGCTCTTTTTTTGTTACTAATTATTTTTTAAATGAACAATTTTTGATATGTTTAGAAGATTCTAGTACCACGGATGCACAAACTCCTGATGAAAATGTGTAAAAAATTTCATGGCGATTGCTCAATTTTTGCACCCTGTAGGACTTCCACCAACTTGAAGAACGTGGTTTTGAGAAAAACGCGTTTGAAAGTTTGAATTTTAACTGCAAAAATTTATGTTGAATTCCAGGGATCTCAATTAAAGTATTCGTTTTTTTATGTTTCCATATTTCCATGTTTCATGTTTTTGGGGTCGCTGATTACGAATCTACCATCAAATTTGCAAAATGAATTTGTTTAAACAATTTTTATAAACAAATTTTTATAACAAATCACACCGGTTTCGCGGCGAACCAGCGCGCTTGACACCGCTCCACCAAACGGCAAATAACTTTCATAATTTACCAGATTTCAACTTGAAAATTTAATAGAGTATTTTTGAAACATGTATCTGTCTGAAAATGCACAAAAAAACGCATTTTTTGATCCCACAAGGTAGAAACCCCCCTTAAGCAAGTTAATAGCACAAACTTTCGTAATGCTTGTTTTATTCAAAACTATTCAAAAGGTGTTACCTTCTACATCTTTTATAAGACGCAACGCTAGACGTATGCATTTGTTATATTCTATGTTGTTCCATGGGAACGAATCTATAAGGCTGGGATTTTTGAGCGCTCTGTATGACGTGTGGGATACCTGTTTAATATTATATACTATACACAGATACGCACGAACGTGTTGGTGTAATATATAACATAACAAGACTTTACACACTGACTGCACTGAAAGTCTGATCTATGAAGGAAATATTACTTGTACGTAGTTAAAACTAAACTTACGTAAACAAATAAATAACCTCACACAAGGACTTTTGTGAAGCTGATTTAAAAGTGCATACTTTGTGGGAAAACACTTTAATTTCACAGCGTCGCATCCCTATCAGAATTGCAATAAATGAGACGGAAACGCCATATAAACATCTCTACGTGCCTGGTTGTGAAAAAAACCTTCGAACTATGCATATTATATTTGTTGAAAATACCGAGCTGGGTAGAGTAGTGGTACAGCACTAGACTCGCATTCGGGAGGTCCGGGTTCGATTCCCGGCGGGAGCAGATGTGGCTGGGACTTTTTCCTACTGCCTTTCGCCGAGAAACGGTAATTCCTGTACCGGCCATCTTGATTGAGGTTTTCCATGGTTTCCCTCAATTAATTCCAGATAAATATCGAGGTGGTTCCTTATTTGAGGCCATGGCCGATTACCTATCAAACTCCTAGTTAAAAAATTACCTACCTTATCCTAATTTCCTGTAATTCCTTCATTCGCCCATTGCTATTATATAAGTTGAAGTTTAAGAAATGTAGAAAAAACGGAAAGTGGTAAAATGAAAAATAGTAATGGTGCGAATGGCGTCTGTTATGACATAAAGTCGAGAAACGGACGTTAAACGCATTATTATTATTATTATTATTATTATTATTATTATATTTGTTGAAAATAAATCAGACGTGGCTTTAGAGAATGTGCTCAGGCCCATCTAAAAACAGAAAATAAACTCTGAGCTTTATAGGCAAATCGTGTTTATCGTATATATCCATTTAAAATGTCTAAAATCATGCTTCCAATAAATTAACAAAAAAAAAATGTTAGGTTATTACCTTAGAGGGCCAAATCTACTGGACCGATTTTCATAACCTAGGTGACATTCAAAAAACACTATTTTGAGACAAGTCGTAAGATAGGTCGTATAATAAGATTCTATAAATGCGCATGAAGTTCATACGACCAACAACCCAGTACGATTTTAACAAATTAGGCCCGAGAAATATTTTTCAAAAAATTCTAAAATACACTTTTTTGAAGTCTTTTTGTTGAAACAAAAAAAACCCGGGTCGCAGTGCCAAAACCCTGCCGACAATATAGTGTATTTGCTAATACAGGCCTTGTGGTTTTATTATTTAACTTAAGGTGATTGTAGGGCAAAATAAAAAAAAATAAGTCCTTAATACACCCCTTAAAATTACATTTTTTCTTAACTACATTATTATTGTCGATCAAACGTCTACACCAAAATTAAAAACACCTTTCAGTAAATAACTCACTATCTGCATACTAGTGTTTTCAGAAAATTTCTAAATCCGGTCCTGTCGAGCCGATTTTATTAAAATGTTAGAGGCACTTTTTAATTGCTACTAAAGGGATAAATTTCAATTTCGAAACTATTCTGAGATTTTTTTCGGTATTTTAGGGCCCAAAAACTTTTTTCAACCCCTAAAAACCACCCTTAAAATGATCCTATTGGGCCTATTTTAAATAGGCTTCGTGCGGTGATAGATCCCAACATGTGTGCCAAATTTCGTTAAAATAAATTAACTCCTTCGAAAGTTATTGCCCGTACACATATATACCTATATATATATATATATAATATATATATATATATATATATATATATATATATATATATATATATATATATATATATATATATATATGTATATATATATATATATATATAAATATATACATAAATATATATATATATATACATATATATAAACATTTTTAAAAATGGTGCCAAAGTGTTTAGGAGGTTATGAAATGTCGAGAAATTTTGGTCCGACCCCTAGGTCCCGCCATCTGACCGATGCCAATAGTGTATGTTGCCAATAACATTTTTTATCCCTGTATTTGAAAAAATCCACTTTTTGCAGTATTTAAAGAAAAAACAACGACTAACCTAGTCCATATAATTTTTTATTCCTGAGATTTTGTGCTAGAAAGAAATGACCACGTACGTACGTACGTAATACACACACAGAGAGAGGAGAGAGATAGAGAGATTTTTTCAAAATTAGTGTAAAAATATTGTAGTGACAAATCTTGATTTCGATTTTCGATCACCATTATAATACCTTTCTAATGTACCGGGAAGTTAATAATTAATCAGTAACGTTTACTCAACATATGCAACCTACAATCTCTGTCACATAAACCAGTTTGTGTTGAGTTGAGAGAAAATTCTTGAATCCGGTTCTGTTTTTTTCCCGTATTTTCAATTGAACATTTCGTAAACATATCAGCGAAACGTGATAAATACGTGTATGACACATACTAATCAATACACGTGGAAATTCTATAAAATCTTCCTGTGAGAGGATATATTCTGCTATTCGTTCACCCTAGCTAGACAAACAATATTCCCTGACTGACGTCACAGGTTCATGTTGACGCCAACCCCCCATTGAGTGACGCAGCCGTCTATAGGAAATCAGTTTTGCTGGCACTGTTGACAATATATTTTATGATTGTTGTTATTTATTTAACGTGTTACTTGTCTTTGCGTTTCTTTTTTATGACAAAAATGTCGAAGATATATTTCAGTATCTACCACACAGATACACAGCCTCAACCATTATTTCGCCCTATTGAAAAATGTTTTAAAATTTTTTTTAATTTCATAATGTTGCCAGATTAAGGTCATTAAATTCTTCTGATAAACAAATTCAGCTCCTTTATAGGGGATTCAGGTATTTAATATTTTAAATTTTAACATTTTTACATATACTCGTATAATAGCGGTACTGATCATAAAATACTTCTTATATATGTATACTTAAAAACGCTGGCAATTTGTCTGTCTGGCAACATAATCTAGCAACATAATAACAAAAGAGTCAAACATGATATATAAAAAAGTAATATCTATATATTGTAAAGAGATTAATTTGAGGATTATAAATTTGTCACTGTTATTTAAATTAAAATAAAATAAATAAAACACAAATGCATTCCACCAACTCTAATTAATCAAAAAACTTTTAAAAAAACGTTAACTTCCTTCAAAAAAGTCACTATAAAGATGAAAATAGTGAAATTTTGAGGTCGGCGCCAATTTAAAAAAAGTAGAATGTAATTAAAATTTTCAATTATGGAATTGGCTCCGACCTCAAAATTTCATTATTTTCATCTTTTAAATGACTTTTTTGAAGAAGGTTAATATATTTATTTTAAATGTGTTTACTTTTTAGTGAATTTAATTTCGCACATTATTAATAACATGTCGTAGTTGCTTTGTTTATAAATTATAATAAAAAACTTCTGAACCGATTTAAGTAAAATGTATGCGGGATCACCCTGATGATATGCTCTATTAAAAAAGAAAATAATCATCACCAAAATCGGTTCAGTAATGCTGGCGATATGAGGTAGCATTTATATAAATGATCTAGGTGATTTTTTTTAAAAGAGTGGCCCTTACTCTGACAAATAATTAGGCAGGGCTAGTTTTTATTTGAATTCTAGGTGAAATGAAGTTAATGTTTCTGTTGTTGTTATTAAATACCTGTTATATAAAAGTATCGATTGCCACCCGAATATATTAAATTCGATAAATCCTTTTCAAGAAATCTTAAAATCCACTTTTTTGACTACCATTTCGTTTAAACAAAAAAAAAATGACTGATCTATTCTTCAGGATCATATTGACGTTAATACACGCTTCGATTGGCACCCTAATGGAGTCGATAACATTTTTTAATCAGGAGATTTCGTGCTAGAGAGAAACGATCGCGTATAAATTAGGAACTTATTTAATGTCAATTATTGCTGGTCAATACTTCTTCTTTTATTGCCTTAACGAAAGAACTCGTTTGTACTCGCATTACTAAAAAGAGCCGATAGATTTTGATGACTACACGCCATTACTATTTAAAATATAAAAAAACCCGGGTCGCAGTGCCAAAACCCTGCCGACAATATAGTGTATTTGCTTGTATAGGGCCGTAAGGTTTTATACTTTTATTATGTGAAATTAAGTTTGTTTTTGGGCGAAATAAAAAATTTAACCCCTTAATACACCCCTTAAAATAACATTTTTTTTCTTAATTGTAATATTATTATCAATCTAACGTCTACACCGAATTAAATACACCCTTCAATAAATAAGTCACTATCTGCAAATTAGTGTTTTCAAAAAATGTGCAAGTCCGGTCCTGTTGGGCCGATTTTATTAAAATTTTAGGGGCACTTTTTAATTGATATTAACGGGTTAAATGTCAATTTTGAAACGATTCTGAGAATTTTTTCGGTATTTTGGGGCCCAAAAACATTTTTCAACCCCTAAAAACTACCCTTAAAATAGCCCGATTACGCCCATTTTAAATAGGCTTCTTGCGGTGATGGATTTCAACAGTGCAACTTTCTCTGATCATGTAACAAACATGTGTAAAAAAATTTCAAAATCTATCTTCGTCCTTCGTAAAATATCTCGAGATTATGACAATCTACAAATTAAATTGACCGTATACTACTCATTGATTTTCCCCCACTTAAAATATGGAATAATAGCATGGGGTAATTGCACTAATTTATACCGATTATTTATTAAACAGAAATATGCTATCAGAATAATCTTTAACTTGTCAAAACGAACGTCATGCAAAGAATTTTTTAAAAACAACAACATTTTAACACTGCCTAGCATCTATATATATTTCATCTCATTATATGTAAAATTAAACTTAAATAATTTTCCAACGAATCAAACTGTGCATAACTATAACACAAGGCAAAAGACAGATTGTGTAATTCCACCACAAAGCCTGTCTCTTTATAGCAAAGGCCCTGTTTGCTCTGGGGTTAACATTTATAATAATTTACCTGCGGAGATAAAAGATCTAGACATAAGTCTATTCAAAAATGCATTAAAAAAATTTCTCATTCAGCAAAGTTACTATTCAATTGATGAATTTTTAAATGTGTAACAACATTATAATATGTAATTTACTTGTAATATTTATCCAGACAATTTCTTGCCTATTTGGCTACACGAAAATAAATCCATTATTATTAATTTCGTTAAAATCAATTAACTCTTTCGAAAGTTATTGCCCGTACACATATATATGTATATATATATAAATATATATATATATATATATACATATATATATAAACATTTTTAAAAATGGTGCCAAAGTGTTTAGGAGGTTATAAAACGTCGAGTAATTTTGGTCCGACCCCTAGGTCCCGCCATCCGACCGACGCCAATAGTATATGTTGCCATATGGCAAATACACTAATAAATAAAAATATACAAAAACTTATTTTATTACCTTTGGGCCATTCTGTATGTTTTTTAGGCATTGCATAGACAACAGACAGGTAAAACAAAAGAGCAACTGCATCCAGTCGCAAACGACATGATAAGAGAAATGAAAAGGTTTCTTCAATTCCACTTATATGTCATGTGCGGCTGAATCGAAAGATAGTACCGGAAAATGTCAACAAAATTTAGAAAAAAGTAGTTTCTGTATCTAGATTGTAATGCATTATTTTATGGACGAGATGTAGCGTTATGATTAAACGAACGTCCAGTGAGTTTTAACAGACGCGCGACTTTTTGTACAGATTTCAGATTGAGATTCTAATATTTCGTAAAATGCCATTAATTTGAATCGTTGCGATTGGTATTATTGAGTATTTGGTAATTGTCTTCTTTTTCTCAAAAATATTGTATTCGTACTGTATTCAATATATCTCGTGCGTGATGATTTTATGTTTTTTTTTTTAAATAATGTCACATTCGCCATAATATAATATGTCGTCACCCAAGAAACATAATCCATTATTTTCTGTTCAAAAGAAAATTATAGGGGGATCATAAAATATGAATGTTGATTTGTTTATGAGCCCTCAATGTTTTGTTTTTTGTACTTTTTTAAATGAACAAAATTATTGTACAAGAAAATATCGGTTTAAAAAATAAAACCGATTAATATTTTCAAAAATCTTTATGGTACCAGATATTAAATCAGATATGAACACCTGATATAATATCCATATAATGTCCATAAAGAAGAGCTCTAAAACTGAACGCCAGATAATAGTGTTTTGGACAAGTTTTTTTTTACAAAATCTAAATCAGTTAAAGAAACATGTCTTGATGCTATTAAAAACCAATGTTGACCCTAATTATCTTATAAACGCCCCCTAATTAAAAAATAAATTATTCCATATTCTTTCCCTGACGAAATTATGCAACTTTTGTTCAAAGCGTGTTTACATCTGACGTTCAGTTTTCGAGATATTCTTGGCGGAAGTTTAGATAAGATGATTTATTAGCTTACCAACAAACTTTGACAGATGAAAGCTCATCTAATTTAAAGCTAAAAATTGTATAATATGAACATAATATTACGTTTCATTTAACGAATGAAACATATAGACATTCGGTGTTTTAGTTGTTAATAATAACACATTTGTAAAAGTTTGTATTTATGAATGTGAATTGTATTATTGTATCTATTATATATTTTATTTTTTATTTTTTGACGAATCCGTGTTAATGTGCTCGTGAATTTAAATAAATTTGAAATAAGTTTTAAAAAAATCTGAAAAACGGTTGACCTTGCAGGCCATCCCTGGAACTTCCCGCTGTTTCCGATCTATTGAGATGTGACTTACCCCTACGGTGTTTGTTAAAAGCTATTTTAAAAAATTCCAGCCAATTGGGCGACAGAATCATTCCAACTTCATAAATATTGACATTTGAAATATTATAATAAAATGAAATTTCTGTTAACGGTTTACGGTTATGGTATTTGTTTCCATGGTTACATAATATGATTTAAGGTAAAAATTAATCAAAGCACGCTTGTTAGCTACCTAACTAATTTCTTTTTGACAGATTTTCGGAACAAAAGAACATCTGATTTTTTTATTATCAAAATATTTCCGAAACCATGAAACTATAAACCGTTATAAAATTCTGATAAAGATTTGGAAAGATATATTGGAAAAACACTTTTTTGGAAATTTTTTGTCAACGATATCTCTCGAATGAATCAACCGATCGAGATGCTGTTTACGGCAATCGAATCAGTTTTTCAAGCACAAAAAATTATCTATTACAAAAAAATCAATCTAACGAAAATTTGAGACGATATTTTGAAAAACCATTTTTTTCAAAATTTTTCTTCAACGATATCTCTTGAACGAATCAAGGGATAGAGGTGCCGTTTACGGAAATCGACGCAGTTTTTTAAGCCCAAAAAAATAACTTATTACAGAAAAATCAATCAAACAAAAATTTGAGAAGTTATTTTGAAAAAACTTTTTTTTCAGAATTTTTCTCCGACGATATCTCTCGAACGGATTAACCGATTTTGATGCGGTTTGCGGCGATTGACGTTACTTTATGAGGAATAGAGCAGATTAGATTTTGGAATTAATCGGTACGGCAGTTTCGAAAATATTTCAAAATATTAAAAAAAACTGCTTTCCAAAAAGCTTTATTTTTAAAATTTAAAAAATCTACCTGGCCGAATCAGTTCCAATTTTCAGGAAGTCTAAGTTCCTTTCAGATGCCGCAATCCGTGTTTCGATCGATCCACCCGTTCAAAAGTTACGAGGGATTTACATACACACACACACACACACACGTATATACACACACACAGTCATACGGACATCATTTTAAAAATCGTCAGAATAGCTTCCTGGGATCTCAAAACGTCGAGATCTGACAAAAACTCAAATTTCGAAAATCGGGGTGAAACCAATAACTTCCCAATTTTTGAAAATTTTCAATTTTCTTAGCGGGAAGTTAAAAATGGAAAAAATAATATGTCGTAGAAGTCCGGATGTTGATCGTGGGAAAGCGTTTTTACGATCATTTTTCACATAGCACAAAGAAATTTAATAGATTCCCGAGAAATTTTGACAGATATGAAAGTTCATCCATTGTTCATCTATTAAAAAAGAAAAAGAAACAACGAATGGTTACATGTTTAATTTATTAAATCAGTGAAACGGAACATATTATGTACAATATACATACAATTTTTTTTATCGTTGAGCTTTCATCTGTCAAAATTTGTCGGCGAGCTAATGAATCGCCCTGAGACAAATATCAAATTATGCGTATTGCGTGTTGATATTTCTTGAGAGAACTTATGGTTTGAGTTTCTTGAATTCTAGCCTTAAGCTTTAAAAAAATGAGACATTGACTAATTTTAAATTAAATAAATCTATCGTTTGGTAAAATAATTTTCCGATACCGTATACGCATGAATTTATGTATGAAACTACGGAAATGTACTGAATGTTTATTAAATTGAACACTGAAAAAGGATTCAACGACAAATCAATATTATGATTGCTAGACGACATACACGTTAGACGCTTTACATTGGTATACATGCAAACGTACAATTCATTTGTTTCAAAAGACAAAAGACAGCTGCTATAAAGAAGCAAGTTGAAATTGACATGTGAAATTCGTTTAATAATCATCCGTATACTATTGAATTTTTGTTTTGATTACAAAATCATCAAATGCCAATACGAACTGGAAACATTGCTTATTAGATTTGAACAAACTCTGTTACTTTAAATGCGCACAATTATTTAAACTATCATAGAAAAATGAGAAATAATCAATTGATTCATTTGTTTTTCAGCCTAAACTCTAAAATAAATGTAACTTTTCTGTAAAGAAAGTTCCATTGTTTAATTATTTACTTAAGATGAATTTCTACCAAACGTATTACGTTTCGGTACGTGTTCACCTAAGACTTTTAAATAATAAAGAGGCAATTAACGAGATATAATATGTCATTATATTATATTCGTTTTTGAAATTTATATTGATTTTGTCTAAATAATAGAACAAAATCTGTAATAAAATATTTTCACATCTCAAAAAACATTAAAGAGTAAGTAAAATAATGTACGAAACGATTTTGCAATCACTATACTATTTGCTTTGATATTTTTTTTTGTAAATTGTAGATTATAGACGCTTAGCATCTGAGCTGATCAGCGAGATTTTTTTTTGTGACAATATGTATTTAGCTTCATTTTCTAAAGAATAGATTTTTATATAACGAAAGTATGTGAAACTTTGTATTTTTTAATTTGAATGAGTTGTTACGTACATTTCACCTGTACAGTTTGTTTTTATTTTCTAAAAATAAATAAACATAAAAACAATGGTTAATATAACGAAAATAACTATTTTTCCTTGCATTAGTTGAATACAGTGCAGATATGAAGTAGTCTGATATAGCAGGCGCGCGTTCTTCGAATATACATTGAAAGAGTTGAATTTCTTTTAAGTCTGGGATGGACGAATGGACTGCACCACAAAAGGGTATTGCGGCAGTATATGCTACTGTAGTATGAAAATTCGATTTTCAAATCAACCTTTTCCAATTCTCGTGCAGCTTGTTCTTGTATATAAATTGAAACAATATGAACGTCTATATTGCTTTTGTATTTTTTCGAATCTGTAGAATATTTTACATACAAGAACCTTTTTATATTCGGGTCAGTTTTACGGTATTGTTAAATGTATTCTTCCCTTTTTTCAAGATATTTCTCTATGTTTTTTAAATAAATAAAAAGAAAATAAGCACAGAAAAACACTAAGTTATTATTGATATTTTAAAAATTCATATCCTCGCTAAAATGAAGATTTTAGTTTCAATATATTTTATCACAACCGCGATGCTAAATTTTAAAGGCAGAGTAAGATATAAACCAGATGAGGCTATGCCATGATTTAGTTTGTACAAAAAACAAAAAAAAAAATCAAAGCTTTCCGTCAATAAGAGCGAAATTTGTTTGTCTAGCTCAATGTTATTTTTAGTTGCTATCTTTACTGCTTCGGAAAACTGAATTCCAACTATCTTGATTAAGGTGTTCGTGATTTTCCCTAAGAATGTCGTGGTGGTTTCTTATATAAGATATTTAACGATTGCCTTGAACTCTAAAAAATTGTCTACTGTTCAAAGCCATCATTTTTAATAAATCAGAAAATTAACATTTATCATGTACAAGTAAAATATTATCCGCAGTGTTATAATTTTTGAGAATACACTAAATTAGTGAAAAAATAGAGAAAAATTGCGTCAGGTTCAAAATAATTTAAAATAACCATATAACTACCTAAAGAAATAATAATTCAAAATTATTCCAATTTTTAATTAAAAATTATATTAAGGCTTTAGAATTTTGTCAAGTTTTAAAGAGTTGTTTTATGCACCATATATCTGCAAAATTTTAATTACAACTTAGTATTCCCAAATGAGAAACCTTTTACAGTAATAGATGGAAACATTTTTTTTTAAATTGTAAACATTTTAATGATCTACTTGATGTTTCTAATTAGAACGCGTTTGTAATATTTTATAATATTTGCATTTTACAATACCATTTCATGTATAGCGACACGTAAAAGTAATATAAGCGCGAATATATTTGTAATTAAATTGCTATAAATCATTTTTGCAGAGTAACTATGTGATTTTACAAAAAGTCGACAATTACTAATTTTTATAAAACCTAGGTCGGTACTAAAACACTAGTTTGCGGTTACAGAATTATTTATTGACAATACTTAATATTGCAATAATTAAGAAAAAAATATTATTTTAAGGTGTACTTATATTAAGAAGTTAAATTTTTTATTTTGTCCAAAAATAAACTTAAGTTCATATAATAAAGCCACAATGCCCGTATTAGCAAATATACTAAAATGTCGACAGGGTTTGGTACTGCGACCCGAGTTTTTTGATATTTAAGTACCGTATGGATTATTTTTGTAAGAACGATGTATTTGATAATTCATGTAAAGAGTAAATTAAAAAGCTCTCTAAGTACAGTATACACACTAGATAAAAACTTTAAATATTTTCCATTCTCCCAAGTTTTAAATATCAAATAATTTTTAATTGAAAAATCTCCCTTTAATGCTGGCGAAACAGCTACGTTGACGTTGTAATAATACAAGAGTATAAAAGAAAACAGTTGAAACAAGAAGGGGGAGAAGTGTAAGGGTATTCACAAGACCGCAGTTCTGTGGTTGGTAATGGCACAGTGTGCTTTCCTGCTTGTTTGTTGAGGAGTTTCCTATAAAGAAGCCGACTATATAATAATTTTGACAAACAATTTATCAAAAGCGTTTACTTGAGAAAGATTCAACTTATCTATAGCCAATTTAGGTGTAAAACCATTTCCTAATTTTTAAGTAATCTGACGTTTGATTTTCGATAACTAATTTATCATAATCAAATACTGAAACTATCTTGGTCTAGTGAAAATTCGTAATTCCAATAATCTTAATATAAAAGAAAACAAGAACTATTTTCCCAATTCTCAGTTTAGAAGCTGGAAAAAGAGGGTTTATAAGTAATGAGCAATATAAACAACGATGGCCAAACGATCTCGCCTATTTTCTAGTAATATCATTTAGAAATAAGTTTATTTTAACAAAATAATGAAGAAGTATATAATATATAATCAAGAAACCAGTGAAGAATAGGGCACAATTGTGTAAGCAATCCGCACGATTTCACTCATTTTACCTGAACGAACCAGCAACTTTTAGCGCTGGCTCAGTATGCGGCGGATATTTTCAAAATTCTCAAGTAATGAGTGTGCAACATTGATGTGTATAGTTCAGTGTAAGAAATTTTCATTTTGAAGATGTTGTGTGAAGAGCAGGCAGAGGAAGAAGTCGGGAAAAATAAGGTTTTAGGTTTCTGCATTATGGAGAGAGATCACCAAAAATTCTTTCAATAATTTCCAGTCACACAAATTTTATCTCTTGGATATCATTTCTCCTTACCTACAGTGCCAAAACACAAGATTAAATCGGTTCAGCATGACCAGAATTGTGTCCCGATCAACACGATTTGGTCGGACGGTCGTTGCTGGTTGCAGTTGCTGGTCTAATATGTGCTACTGCGTTAAATAACATCGATACCTTCACTGACAAGCTTTTCAGGTTCATGCATGTGTAGTGTCCGAGGCGAGAAAACATGAAAGAAATGATTCGAGATTACCACGAATAAGAAACAAATTAAACAACATTATGAATATCACACTCGACATTAGATTCGACACTCTTGATAGCTAGAGTGGCTGTAATAAGTAAAATCAAACTAATCAGAAAAATGATAATTAATTAAAAGAATATGCTTCATGTTTTTATCGGTCCATAGAAATGGATATTGAATAATAATTTCTTACCGACTTTGTTTATCGACGAATGATAGACATGCACAGGACAGTGTCTACCGTATGGTAAAACACAGAATATCTGTGATAAATCATATCATTTTTAAAAGGATTTTGAGGCAGAAATATTCAACAAATAGAAGAAAATAATTTCGAGCAAGAGAAAAATGAGCAACGCTTCAACATCGATGTATTTCGAAAATCAAAGCTTCGCAAAGCATATGTGAAAACAAAAAAAAAATATTCATAGTTAGTATTGTAAGAAATATAAAAAAATAGTGTGAAAAGTGAATGCGAATTAAGTTAATTAAAAGCGAATTAAATTAATATTGAAAATAATTGTATTTATAGATTTAAGTTAAATACTAGTTCTGATGGTATTGTGTGTAAGAAAGTATATGGAGGGTTCAGAAATAAACATCTAGGTAAAACCAAACGATAGTATAAAGAATGATTATACATTCTTTTACTATATGATTCGAGCTTGAGTCTCGACGGTAAGTGTTTGAAAATATTTTTTTTTTCTAATATAGCATTGTAACAATTGTATCTAACTAGTGATATCCTACTGTTATTAATTTTGTAAGAACTAATACCGTAGTGAATATAAAATTATGTACAATGTATATTTTATAATTGTATGTGTTGATTCAATTTCACTGTGAAGATTATAAGGATGCATGGCTTTGAATCTTCCAATGCGAACCAAAGTAAGTAGTAATGAATTCGATATAAATCGCGAAAAATAAATATAAATGATCAAAGACTTTGGGAAAAAAAGTAAGCTAAGTACCTATCGAAACGAACACTCAATATTATGTAGTGACGTCACATGCTGTTTGTAATCGATTCATTTCATTTTAGTAAATTGTTGTGCTTTAATGAAGTTTTTGTCAGATTTTATACTTTTATTTAAATTAATGTAAAACTTTCGCAACACATTTTAGTCTTTACTAAAGAGCTAAATTCTAATTTTGAAACAATTCTGATATTTATTCCGATATCTTTGGACTCAAAAACTTGTTTCTATCCTTAAAAACCAACATTAAAATAGTCGAGCCCATTTTAAATAGGCTTCGTACGGCGATAGGTTTCAACATGTGGACCATATTTCAAAAGACATTTCAACAAATGGCACTAAATTGTTCAGAATGATATGAACGGTCCTGCCATCCGACCGCCAACAGTGTATGTGCGCCATATGAAAAATTTACTAATCCTTTAAAACGCACAACGTACGAACCGTATTGCATAATGTACTGGTGACTTTAGTAGTTGAAGCACTTTTGTTTCAAATTAGAGAAAATTATTAATTGGCTGGCACTGGGAGCCCTCCGGGATTACAATTTAGCCAGTCCTGGTGTAAGAGAACTGCGTGGTGATGTTCAGTGTGGCTCAGATTAGACGAATGGCGTTTTGACACCAGGTCCATATAATATGTATGAATCTCGGAATTTATTCATAAGGATTTATCGAATAAAGACTTTGAGGTAGGACAACCTGAATGATGCGCTCGCATGAATACGTAGTGTGACTGGAATGATGATTTATCGTACCTACTATAGCTCCACTACATATCATCAAAGTTTGTGTGGAACGGAGTTTGTAAAATCCATTCAAATGTAGATTAGTTTATTGTGCGTTAAAAAAATATCTACACCTATATTAGAACTTTAAAAATGCATGTTGTGATATAATATCCCGTAAAACAGGTTTAATTATGGGAAAACTTGTATATTCCAGCTGGCAGAAATGCCCCACTGCAACTGCAATAATTAATTTAAGTTTAACAAATAGCTGCTAGTGTCACATGACGCTTGAATAACTGTACAAGTTTTGTTGACATTCATCATGCCACGTGTTTTTCAATGAATAATTGAGAAATTCTCAATTATTAAGTACGAGAAAAAGAGAATGATCTAATAATTTAGACAAAACTTGAAATTTAATCTGTGGCAGAACATGGAAGAATTCGAGTGGGGCGAGGAACGCACAACCCATCAAAATTATCAACTGATGTCTGGTATAAAGATTGCGGCAAAATCATTATCAAATAAACGTTATGATCAAATGTCTTTATCAAATGCGAAAACCGTAGCCTTTCTGTTTAGTAGAAATTTAAGGAAAAAAAATTTAAACTTAGTACCAGTTCTCTAAGGAAAATGAATAATTTGTAGGGAATAATTTTTGCGAAAACTCTCATAAAGATGTATATATATCCTGTTAACTTCCGAATTTCTGTTTTAAAAAACAGAACTACCTTTAAATAAGGGCGCTGGATGCTGCGCAACTATTTTAGTACGAACTGGTTAGAAACGAAAAATTAGGAAATCTTATACTACGAAATTTAAATATACATAGTAAAAAGACAATCTTAGTTACCTACCGAATTTTGTGGAGATGCTATATCACCAGTTATTTCCTGTTATCTAAAATCGATTAAAATTACAACAATTTTAAAGACCGCGCAGACTTGTTAAGAATGAACCAGCACGACAAGCGCAGCACACAGCTGCAACCTGCACGATGTCGCACACGAGACCAGCAGAGTTTTCAAGTGGGTTTAACATTACAAATTAATTAATGTAAACGACGCATTACTAGCACACTAGATCGGTCCGGCCCGTCTAGATAGAAATTGCAGGCGACAGTCTGACGGTCGGTTCTGATTACAGGTGCTGGTCTAACATGCGCAAGTTTGTTAAATAACATTGGATATCTTCAAGAACAGAGTTTTCTGATCCGAGCAGTGCTGGTCGTACTTGATAGGTATGCGCGGTCTTTTAAATGAAAAAACAGTACTCTTATCAACTTATAACAAAAGTTCAAAATTGATGCAAATAAAAGTTTGCGACGATAATTATTAGTAACACGATATTTTTCAATTTTGAGTAAGGAAAGAACAGTTCTGAAATATGATATTTATTGCGCAATCAATCTTATAGAAGGAGTAATTAAAATGTGCTAAACACATATTTCGCTAATTACGGGCGATAACTTTTCAATCAATCCAACTTTCTGTATTTTACACCCACACACACACACACATATATATTGAACACATACAACTAAACAAACAATTACGTTTAGTACGTTGTGCAATAAGGATGGAAAAAAGTTTATTTTAATATTTTCGAGTTGATATCGTCCATTATGTTAATATATGTTTATTTTTTAATATTTCACACGCTAGAAAACTTGCAGTTAAACGTCTTTTTACAACGGTTTATGTCCTTTCATCTCGTCATTGTTATAACAAAAATATTACTTTATAATGTTAGAATTGAAAACAAAATTGAATAAGCAAAGCTCTTCAAATACAAATTTTACACAACTTAATTATTTAATACTCAAGCCCTGCAAAACTATTTAAAAACCTAATGTCAGATATGATGATAAGTATGAATGCGTATTAATTATACAAGACAAAAGCAGATATGATTCCATGTATTAATTGATCATTACAGGTGAAGACCTAACACATATTTAATCAGTTCTAAAGTACACCAATTATGACCACCACAAATATCAGACATTGTGATTGGAAAAAGGCAGATTAATAACAAAATATATCTCTCTACTCATTTTAAAGATTTTTAAAAATTACCTACTGATGCAACAAAAATGGTGACTTTAAATCTTAAAACTGGGTAAAAAATATTCTTGAAAGGTCGTTGTTAAAATATGTCAAATTATATCTGTCGTAGGATAATTGAAATAATCGGATCTTCGCAAAAATCCTAAGACGATTGCAAAAAGTCGGATTCCAATTACCCGTTTTTTTTTAAAAAGTTCTAGGAATTTTGTATACTAACGGTTAGAGATGGGAAAAACGGGTCTTTTTAGTCATCTGCATCTTTGCATCTGGATCCCGTATGTGAGCCGGCTCACTGAACCGGTTCAAAAAGAGCCGAGTTCTGAATATGTTACTGCAGTCTGCCACTGAGTTACCTAGTTCAGTCAATCATATCACGACCTGTATAGAATCAAGAATGCATTGCCAAACATGTGATGCATGAGTCATTTGAGCTGACAGATGCATCAAAGCAAGAATTGTTACGTAAGTGTAAAACGTGCTTCTGTGTGTTAAGTGTTTCACTGAGTTATGTGGATCCGTTGATCCGTCGACTCAAAAAAAAGTGAGTCGGCTCTCACGGATCTTCTGTCGGAGTCGGTTCTTTGAACCGGTTCAGATCTGAGTTACCCAAGTCTGCTAACGGTGCAGCTCTTCCAGAACTCAATTGTGGTTCAGCTGATAAAAAAAATTATAACAAAGATTTGTTATTTTTAAGAATGTCTGTATCTTATAAACCGAGCCCACAAAAGACGATTCGTTCGGTTGAGTTCGACATTCTTCGGGTCTACCCAATTCAATCTTCGAAACCTATGTAAAATGATTCCAATCTAGTATAAAAACCTTCTGCAGTAGGTTTTTATTCTATCATTTGCATGTTCAAACCAAGAACATTAAGTTTGACTCCCAATATTTTCAGGTAGGTAATTAGTGCCCTTACTGCAACAAGTTTGAGTACCCCTGTTATATACGTATATTAATTTCTCGGACAATATCATGATTTAAATGTTTAATTGATATAACTTTGATTGATTGTTAGTATGAACTAGTTCAGTTCATCCTTAGCATCTCGTAGTCGTAAGTAAAGTTAGTTTGGGAAGCTCGGAGCTATGTATGACGCTGCGTAATGGCAAGCGACCTAAAGAAGACATTATATATATATACATACACTCACACACACACACACCGTGTGTCTATAGGATCTCGGTATATAGTTTAGCTCTATAATTATGACGTCATTTGACAATTCTAATACTTGTGTCCATCACATATTTTGTTCTAAAAATTAAAATTGTGTCCCATTTTTCCCTTTTTTATAAAATCATATTTTGGGAATTTTTGGAAAAATTATTATGCAAAAAACTCCTAAAAGTGTGTATTTTTCAATTTAAATTTATACATAGAAATAATGCCTCCAGAGAAGTCAGAAGAACTATGGACAGCCAATAACAGTTGACTATATATCCCTTCCTCTCAGTCTAGAAAAGTGTCACAAATCAGTTCTAACTAAACCTGCAGATGGTAGTCGTGCCATTTTTCTTTTGAACTAATACAAAAGCGACATGTCTTAGTAAAAAGCATTACATGTCTGCCTTAAGAATAATATTGTTAATGTGTGGAAAGATGTCACATTTTGAATTATATCACTTTTAAAGATTAATAAAGTTCATATATATATACGCAAATTTTAATCAACTTTTCGGTACACATATAATTTGAAATTTTGTAATTCTTTATGGTTTACTTCTGCTGATTATCTGTTTTCTTAAACTTTGTGTTTTTGAGCTGTATTTCTTTAAAGATTTTTTTTTTATAAAATTATTACTTTGTTAGTGTATTTGCCATATGGCAACATACACTATTGGCATCGGTCGGATGGCGGGACCTAGGGGTCGGACCAAAATTTCTCGACGTTTCATAACCTCCTAAACACTTTGGCACCTTTTTTAAAAATGTTTATATATATATGTATATATATATATATATATATTTATATATATATATATATATACGTATATATATATATATATATATTTATATATATATATATATATACGTATATATATATATATATATATATATATATATATATATATATATATATATATATATATACGTATATATATATATATATGTGTGCGGGCAATAACTTTCGAAGGAGTTAATTGATTTTAACGAAATTTGGCCCACGTGTTTAATTCCATCACCGCAAGAAGCCTATTTAAAATGGGCATAATCGGGCTATTTTAAGGGTAGTTTTTAGGGGTTGAAAAATGTTTTTGGGCCCCAAAATACCGAAAAAATTCTCCGATTCGTTTCAAAATTGAAATTTAACCCTCTGGTAGTAATTAAAAAGTGTCCCTAAAATTTTAATAAAATCGGGCCGATAGGACCGGACTTACAAATTTTTTGAAAACACTAATTTGTAGATAGTGACTTATTTATTGAAAGGTGTATTTAATTCGGTGTAGACGTTAGATTGATAATAATGTTGCAGTTAAGGAAAAAAATGTTATTTTAAGGGGTGTATTAAGGAGTCAAATTTTAATTTTGCCCAAAAACCAACTTAAGTTCGCGTAATAAAGCCACACTGCCTATATAAGCAAATACACTATATTGTCGGCAGGGTTTTGGCACTGCGACCCGGGTTTTTTTTTTATTATATAATTACTTCACGAAAGGCATAATTAAAAAAAATGTCATAAGTCAAAATAGAAGTGATTTTAAAAAACTCTGGGGTTAGTGGTCTCCTTCCAATCATGAGCAACGGGTATACAATAACATTTAGATTATAGTGAGCTTGTAAAAAAATAACGTGGTTGTTTTTGTTTTTCATTTTTCCTGCCCACGAGCAATTTATTCGCAGGGAATCTAATAAATGCATTTATTATCGACCATTATAAAAAAAGTTGTATAGTAAAATAATCCTACCCCGGAATCCTAAACACGGCAACTCTATATTACACATTAAATAAAACGAGACTACTTGCGTTTACTGTTCAAAATATTTTTTTTATTTATAAAACGTTTCTACCAAATTTTTGGTCCTTTTCAATTTTTCAAAATACAAAATAAATTATAATTGTTTATATAAAAACAAAACAGTTAAGTACTAAAATTTTTTTTATAAAAATTATATGATCTATGGTAATGAAATGTCATATATTAAAACAATGAGTGACACAAAAAACCTAAAACAAAGAACAATTTTGTAATAATTTATGGATATAATCCTTAAATATGAATTTTAGATTCTTTGTATCACTCATCCTATTCACAGAATCATATTTTTCAATATATAACATTTCACTAACCAATCGTTTATAATAATTTTGTTCATTATCTAAAATTTTAACAGAATTATAATTAAAATCAAAACAATGATTCAAATCGACAGTGTGTGAATATAAAGCCGATGTCACTTTGCCCTTATTAACATCATTAATATGTTCCTTTATTCTTAGTACTAGAATAAAGGAACATATTAATGATGTTAATAAGGGCAAAGTGACATCAGCTTTATATTCACACACTGTCGATTTGAATCATTGTTTTGATTTTAATTATAATTCTGTTAAAATTTTAGATAATGAACAAAATTATTATAAACGATTGGTTAGTGAAATGTTATATATTGAAAAATATGATTCTGTGAATAGGATGAGTGATACAAAGAATCTAAAATTGATATTTAAGGATTATATCCATAAATTATTACAATAATTGTTCTTTGTTTTAGGTTTTTTGTGTCACTCATTGTTTTAATATATGACATTTCATTACCATAGATCATATAATTTTTATAAAAAAAATTTTAGTACTTAACTGTTTTGTTTATAATTTATTTTGTATTTTGAAAAATTGAAAAGGACCAAAAATTTGGTAGAAACGTTTTATAAATAAAAAAAATATTTTGAACAGTAAACGCAAGTAGTTTCGTTTTATTTAATAGTATATTACTGTTGGTAGAGTCAATATTATTAATTATCTATATTACACAGTTTAAAAAACTTTGTGGTTTAATATACAGATATTTGGCTATGTTTCCTAACATCACGAACACACTACATTGTAGGTTCACACACAGAGACTTTAGCCTCTTGCCCGCTTTAGTCCGCCATTGGTGTTCCTTCCAGTCTTCCACTCATACCAAGCCCACGGTGCCAAGACTTGCAGTGAATTTCCTCCGACCGCCATGCCGGTGCTGGAGGGATTCTCCAAGCAGTTTATGTAATACAACTAATTTAAGTTTATCGAACACGTGCGACTTGCCGCTTATTTTGGAACAGTTTAGTGACAGGACCGAAATAAAAAAGTTGTCTTCTAGGCAATTTTAGTTTAAAGGAAATTACTACACTATTACTCGCTTGAATGTCGAAAGGGGAAAATAATTAGAGCAATTAAATCAAGAAATTAATCAAAAGTACTCCAATAAGGCCTTTTTTAATGTCGAAGTTTTTAATAAATTGAAAGTAGATAGTTTTCATAGCAATAATACATCTTATAAAAAAACGGTGAGTAAGATAGAACGTATAAAATTCGTTATAGGTACATATTTATGTCGTTGATTTTTGTCGAAAATCCTCGGCCAGGACAATTTGTTTTTAAAATTATCATTTTTTCCCATAAATTACACGTTACTATTCAGCCCAGTGGCGGAGCGTAAAGAGTCAACTTAAATTTTCTAAAACGTAAGGGGGTCAAATTATATATATTTTAAGCTCTTTTCATCCTCTAGCCAACAGTATATTAATGTTGGCAACTAAAATCACAAAGTTACCAAAGGTTGTTAGTTACAATTTTCTTTGTAAACCTTAATACCTACTACCGTTATACCATAAAGCATAGGAAGTAATTCCTCGTATGTTACTACGTTATATAATTTTATCATTTGTTTTAGCTTTAAAGTTAGGCTTAAGAAACTAGATAAGCATTTTATTATAACCATTCTAAAATTTCCTTATGAAAAGTTATAAAGCAATTAATACATGAAATTTTTAGGTCTCGTATTATTTATAATTCCAAAAATATGCATTTTTACAGTTATGTAGGAGATAGTATTTTAATGAAAATTTGATTTTCTGGAAGTAGGAAATTGCGTAGAATATTATATGAAAAATTCGTGAAAAAGTTCGCTTCTCAAGTACCCAAAAATTATTTATAGGTTATGATATTGTTTTGAATGCTTAATTATTAGAGCCGGTGAACGGTTGTTGCTATATGACTAAAAATATGCACTTACGTAATTTATCGTTTTTTGAAGGTTATGAGCTAGAAATTATCACGAAACTGATAAAAAATGCCAACTGTTTTCTTTTGACATACTTACCTGATATGATCCAAATCGGTAGAACGAAGATATTTTTCGTATGGTATTTCGAAAATAATTTTTCGTATTTTTAACTTAACTTCGCTTTCCCTGTCCACGCCACTAACGCTATTAAATAAACATTACATTTCCGACATATTTTTTTTTTAGCAAAATCGTTTTTTAATTATTTTCTGTTCAAAAATAATATTAACTATGTTGATAAAATGTAAGCATACAGTAAAATGAAAGAAGAGTAATTATTGCAAAATTTTATAAAACGGAATAAATTTAATTTATCTCTCAGTTCGTTAAATATTCAATTTTCTGGCAGCTTGTTTTTAAATTTTTAGGTTTTATATTTAATATCGTACATTATATAATGTATATACTATCCACGAGCGACCAATTTATAAGAATACTAACTGCGTACCTGGCTTCGCTCGGATAAAGTTATGTGTATATTTAAAGTCGTGTCAGAAAGAGCCATATACTGCTGGTCCTCTGGGGTTTATAGTCCATACTAAATCGAATAGGATATTCCCGTTTCTTGAATGGTCTTACAGACATCGTGCAATCAATGCAATGCAAAGGCAGTGCATTATCGTTTCTAAAAGTCAATGGTGTCAATTTCTATAAGTGATGAAAACAATCCTTTGCAGGATAATTATGAACCTAAACAATTTCAATAACCTTAGTAATAAAATTACTGACAAAAGAATAGTAATTTGTGATAGATTTCAATCAAATCTATCGGGCCGAAACGCCATCTATGAACCACTTTAGGCATTTGACAAAGAAGGGCAACTTGCCATAACGTGTGTAGATGAAATAATTGTCATTTGTTGTTATTATTATTGACATGACGTGAATTTTGCGGATATATATTATTGATTCGACATTAATATTTTTTTATGCGTACTAATTTTTTATAGATTTAGCTATAACAGTGGATATTGCATTTCATTTGGGTTGTTTACGAAAACTACGCCTGCTTTGTGTTACATGCTATCTCTGCTAATCTTATAGAAATAAACAGTAAGTGATAGTTCGCTTTTGGAAATTGGATTGATACAATCACATTTTTTTTTTACTTTACTCACTAGTGCCATTTTACTGTCGCTATACAGGCATGAGAAAGCCGATACTTTATAGAGAGGTGTAAAAAAAATATTCATTGCTAAAGTTTAAAATTTTATCTATATAATTTATATTTTTAATCGCGATAAATATTTCATTTAAACGTCGTGACATGTCGAAAATATCTCTTTATATTCATTTATAGTTAAATGACTGAATGTTTATTTTGCGAACTAAAATGTACACAGCTAATATATTTTTTCGTTTACGTGATGCTAATATCATTACTAGATATGTCATGGCGACTACCGAGTTTGTTTAGATTACATCTAACTCCTTGGTTCTAATCTAAATATGTAGGAGTATTTGATTTTCAGATTATCATTAAAAAAATTTAATATGACTTTTTAAAATTGTAATTTTCGCCGTTTACCACTAATTAACGTAGAAACAGATTAAAAGTTAATATTTTAATTTTTTACAATAGTATCATAAGAAATATTTTATACTTTCTAAACTTTATAAATCAATTTCCACACCCTGTATAAAGTTCCACCCTGCTAACTAGAGAACACTGAACGGAAATTTTGATGCACAAAGACCGTCAAGATTGTGGAGGTTGTTCGGGATCCAAATCTGTTAAATGGATTAGACGCATGACTTGATGACTCGATATATACACACCTATACTATTCTACCAGCTACCTAGTGCTTGCATGAAACTATTACATACATTTATATTGCACTCACTCATTAGCACGATTTTTTGTTTAGTTATTTTCAGCAGGTGAATTATACGTGGCTTATGTTAGTATAGAAATAATATATGTACAGAAAAAGCAACTCACAAATTTATTAGTCAGGAAATTGAAAGTTCTATTAAAACATTTTTTTTTTTATAATTTTGAAGATTTTATGTGTTCGTTTAAGTTTTTTTGAACAGAAAAACTTCAAATGATGTCTTTTTGGTGAACCTTAAAATACATATCTACTTTTTTCTTGAAATAGCTTAAAATTATGACTTATTCTTTTGATTAAATTCAATTTGATTACCAGCAATCGTTTTATCTTGACTAAATTGATGTACCTATATTATATTGCTAATTTATGTTTATAAAATTGTTTGTAATAAATCGAAAATCCAATTGAATTACGATTTTTCAAATTAGAATCTTGCAACTGAAAATGTATTTAAGACAAACTAAGGTTGCATTAAAGAGAATAACATCAGACTAACATTTTGATTTAGAATGAGATTTTGGTGAAAGAGTTCACTCTCGTTGAGGAATATGTTTTTCGGTTAGTTGTAAATATTTCACAAATAATATACACTTAAAGCTTGAAGAATCCAAGCACAGATTAGTTAGTAAGTAGATGCCATTCATTCAACTGAATCATAATTCAGAATTTCCATTCTGTCTCCTTCATGGTATCGAACCGTGAAAATTATTATCTGTCCCTAACAACATAATAATTCTGTTCACATAGGTAGGCAGTTTCTAATCTAATTTTCCGTTCTGTTCATTCTGCGGTGTTAGACTGAAATTTACAACATATATGAGTTTTAATTAACCATATATCTATTACTGATATTCATAATGTGAACAGAATTTGAATATATTCATACCTAGGAAATATCGGACTGATCACAAATTTTGTTAATTTTAGAGAATATACATTGTAGATATGATAGATGCTCGGCAAATAAGGTTATTAGCTCTTATACAGAGTGCCAGACTGCGCATGGAATAGGGATTTAACATATTAAATCATAAAGATACACTTTCTTATTCTTCTGACGTTTTCAAAAGTTCTTTGATTTAAGAATGGTCACTTTAAAATTATATTATTTTTTATACAGCAAAATTCATAAATTTAATCTATAGACTATTATTACTAATTTGTCTGAAAAAAAATAAGCTAATTAGATTTGATATAGCTCTTCTCATATACGGAGGGGGGGGGATGAATTCGCTTGATTCGGTTTAAGAGTAGAGAGACATCAGTTGATTTACCTTTCAACAGATCGAAACCAAATTTGAAACTTAAGGGTGTTATGTGATTCATCAAGAAGACTTTCCTTATTTAGTCTTTTACTCCTAAAAAAAGGTAGTTTACTGACAAACAAATATCTTTGATCCATTGAGCAATAAGTCGCCTCTTTACTCTTGGACCAAATCCTAGTGTCATGTTACCTTGTGTACAAGAACAGCTATATCGACTTTACTTAGCCCCTTTTAGGTTTTAAAGCACACATTATTTATTAAGAATATTTTTTCGATAAATAAATAGTGATCAAAAGTTACTATTTATAACCACGCCGTATGAAAATTACATTCGTTACAACTAACGAACCTATCATGTAGATAATAACAGTGGTCATTTTTTGCAATGAATTTTTCTCCGAAAAAAATCAGGAGAGCGGGAAATCGCAAATTAATTATGATTTGTTTACACAAGAACAGTTCAACACCATGTGTAATAAAACACATCAAATCAATTCAAAAATAAAATAGAACAACACATAAATAAATAATAGAACAAAAAATAAGTAAACAAATGTTCTTATTTATTTGCGTTGAGTCAATCAGATAACAAATGTACTCACGTAGTATAATAGCCCTACGTTGCTGGATGACAAAAATTATTGGCATATTATGTAATGTTCCACTTTCAAATTTACGATTCTTATCTTTTTAATAAAAGCTAACAGCATCACAAAACTGAATAATGCAAATAATGGTAGAGAGAAAAATTGTAGATTATAGACGCTAAACAGCTTAGATCGTTGCCGTCTATATACTGGCATGACATTTAAGAGCTAATTTAAAGCTCTTAAATTTAAAATTGAAGCTCTCTTCCTTTTCCCCAAAATCTTTATCTTCAATACGGTGGATGTACCGGTTAAGTATGGTGGAAGTGCGGGTCACAAATGATGAAACCGTCAATATTATATTGCGTAAACTACTCAATCGTTAAAAAGTCGAAGTAGAAACAAAAGATTAAAGAATAACGAACTGAAATGATTGAAGAATATTTTGAATGAAATCGAGTAGTGCACAGAGACAAAATTTGATATCGTTTTAATATCATATAAATTGTTAATTAAGACGTAAGTTATCTTAGTGTCGAGTGTCTATTATCTATAATAAAAAAACTCGGGTCGCAGTGCCAAAACCCTGCCGACAATATAGTGTATTTGCTTGTATAGGGCCGTGTGGTTTTATACTTTTATTATGTGAAATTAAGTTTGTTTTTGGGCAAAATAAAAAATTTAACCCCTTAATACACCCCTTAAAATAACATTTTTTTCTTAATTGTAATATTATTATCAATCTAACGTCTACACCGAATTAAATACACCCTTCAATAAATAAGTCACTATATGCAAACTAGTGTTTTCATAAAATTTGTAAATCCGGTCCTGTCGGGCCGATTTTATTAAAATTGTGGGGACACTTTTTAATCACTACCAGAGGATTAAATTTCAATTTTGAAACGATTCGGAGAATTTTTTCGGTATTTTGGGGCCCAAAAACAGTTTTCAACCCCTAAAAACTACCCTTAAAATAGCCCGATTAGGCCCATTTTAAATAGGCTTCTTGCGGTGATGGGTTTCAACACGTGGCCCAAATTTCGTTGAAATCAATTAACTCTTTCGAAAGTTATCGCGCGTACACATATATATATATATAAATATATATATATATATATATATATATATATATATACATATATATATAAACATTTTTAAAAATGGTGCCAAAGTGCTTAGGAGGTTATGAAACGTCGAGAAATTTTGGTCCGACCCCTAGGTCCCGCCATCCGACCGACGCCAATAGTGTATGTTGCCATATGGCAAATACACTAATAAAAGACTTTCTACAAAATAGTAATAAAAAAATGATAATAATGAGATTATGCAACAGTGACGGGTTATAATTAAATTACATTTTTCTTCATTTTTATGCTGTTCATTAAAAAACACATTTTTTTGAGAATCTGTTATCCTAGATTTTAAGTTTTTATTTATTTTAGCCTGCCAAAAGTTAAAATCCGGAATAATTATTTTCAAAACATAAAATCGAAAAATATGAACATTTTGCAACCTTTCTGTGTTATCTCGAATTTTGTAGATACACTAAAAATATAAATAAAAATATTTTCCTAAATAATCCCATTTTTTAAAATCAGTTCAAAAGTATATTTAATTCTTCCCAACTTGTAAATAATAAAATTTCGTTTTAAGTATTTTTTGCGAAGTAGAATCGATTGGCTTAAATTTTTTTTCATATGATGCACACTTTCTGATTCTTATATACTAACAAAAACTTTAGATATATAATTTAGAAACATTCTTAAAGTTTAAAGTATCGTTTTTCACAATGCGATTGCATATTTTATCACCATCACATGCTTTGACACTTGTTAGATTTATGGTTTTCCAATTCAATAATTTCGCTGAAACATGTGTACAGCAGCCGCAAGCTCACAAATTTTATGGTAATTCGTAAGTATTGAAGAAGTTTGTCTCTAAATCTTAGAACTAGTTTTTTTCTTAGTTTTAGAGCCCTAAAATATTTAAAAAATAAATTTAAGAATTCAGGTTTGAATACAGAAAGTGATATGTAATTTTTTCAAATGAAAAAAAAAATTATCACTATTACATTAATATTTAAACGAAATAGGATTTTGACTCTCGAAAAATAGGTAATAAAATAATCTCCAAACTTCACTATTAATTATCTATCCAATTCTGACAAATTTCGTTCACAGGAACATGGTTACTTCCACTATTAAAAAAAAAAAATGCGCGAGTGTCTTCAGATTCCAACGGAACAATCTTGGCACAATGGTTTCTACAGATTTTGTCAGTTCATTGTTTATACACATTGTATAATATGTTTGGAATATAATTTGAAGTTTTGAAGTACTATAAGTCCAAACTAAATCCACTAGCGTTTTCCATTTTCATTTTCACGATTATACTGTAGCGAATTGCATTCAGTTTAGAAGGAACCCAACACAAGTTTGTAAAGTTTACTTGAAAATTGTTTGACTGTTTTAGTTTATGAGCTTTACCTATATTCTCGTCATCTGCCAGAATTGTGAAATATATGCATATAAATAGATTCTACTTTTGCAAAGTTATATGTCTAAATTATACGGTAACCATTTATGTTAAGAAAAATAATACACTAAACAGAAGTAAGTAAACAATGCAAAATTTATGTATATATGTTTGTGACACCAAAACAAAGAAGTTTATGCAAAAAATTCAAGGATTTTATTTTATACAATGCGTAATAGTGCAGGTCATAAGGGTACTTCTGTCTACTAAATATGAGTACTGTAAACTATTTTGCCACTACCTAAGATCTTAAGCTCTCAGGAAACATATATTGCTGGGCTCAGCATGATTTATCCTTACACAATTTTGACAAAAGCAGTCTTAGCAGAAAATCTCCCAAGTCTGCATTAGTACTTGATTAAGCATAAGTATGGAAAATAACAAATTCAAAACATAAATTTTGAAGAATATATTCAACTGATACGGTAAGAAAGTAAAAATTAAATCTCTAAAAACATTTCGAGTTTAGAGTATATACTTTATAAAAAAGAAATGTATTCCCCAAATTTTATGTTTCAAAGCTAAATGGTGTCGACAGAATGATTATATCTGTGAAAACCCCTGTTCATCTCTTTAAGGGTGAACTTTTCAAAAACTCTATCGAACAGCAGCTTCTCTCATATTTTGAATACGAACCTTTCTTATTGTTAGACGTTTGATGTATAAAAACATTTTATCTTAACACAAATTCTGCGAAAAGTTTATTTAAAATATATTTCGAACGTTTTATGTATTCCAGTGCCTGGACACTTTGACTAGCAATGAGAAGAGACAGCACTGTCGACCACAATCTTTGAGAAACCCCTTCAGAACATATCGTATGACTCGCTACAGGAAACTCATTCACCGACACGAAATTCAAATGAATAAATTTACTTTCAATATTCAGTAATAGAAAGATATTAGAAAGGTACGTCAAACAATATCACTGACTCACTGGCAAAGCTGTACCTTCCATTGCGTCCGTCACAGGATTAATTCATAACAAATCTTAGTAAAAGCTTTTTTTAGGCAAATTGTATGGAAAACAGTGACTGTTAAAACTTGTTGACTCTCGTTTTTTCATATTGCCACAACTCGTAACATAATAACCTCCATCACGTTCTAAATATGCAAATTACTATCAGATAAAGAATTATGGTGCACATTATTTTATTTCTACTCGTACACTATACTCGTATTATTGGATTACAGATTCAACTCTTAGCCTAGATCATTTAAGTTGTCGTTTACTATAATACAACACAGGCTATGTTAAAAAAAATTTAACTTTAAAAAAGTATTGGATAACTTTTTATGCGTCCCGATAGTATTCAAAGTTTCGAATCTAATCTTTTTGATTTAAAACTCATTCATGTGTGTTTAAAGTTTCGAAAAGTTATAGCTGTTATATAAAAAAACAAACATTTTTGATAAAAATAGTCATTAAATTGGTACATAAACAGTCTATTTAAAATTGCATTTATTTATAAATTGATTATTTATGATAAAATAATTAAAGTTAATCTAATTAAAGAAAATTAGTCATTTTTAAAATTATAATATCGTTTTGGTTTACCAAGATCTTCTTCGTTTTATTTCATTTAAATTAAATTGTCATCTATTATATTAAACTTACGTAGTTGATAGAATTGTTAACAATACTTATAAATATTTACACGTGCATAAAAAATGTCTCATTTCAGTGTTTTTTACAGAACGTTTTTCTTAAATTTTTATTTTTTACTTTTTAATGGATTTGTAATGGGTAGTTTGCACAGTATTTAATATAAGCCGATTAATTTTTTTTCCATGTTTGATTTTTACACTTTATACTCCAGATTTATATTTAAATAAAGTACTGAACCAATTTAAAAAAAACTTATGTGGAATCGCCCTGAAGGTGTGCTCTATTAAAAATAAAGAGAATCATTAAAATCGGTTAGGAACTGGCGGAGATAACGCGGAAAATATATACAAAACTTTTGAATCGATTTAAGTAAAATACATGTGGAACCACCCTAAAGGTGTGCCCTATTAAATAGAACAAGAATAATTAAAATCCGTTCACAAATGCTGGAGATATGGGGTCATATATTATATAAAAAAAATCTTTTTTGAAGTTTGAACGTCTGAATCAATTTTTAAGGGACTATAGGAGGCCAATCTGTGAACATTCTAAACAAAACGACGTTGAAATTTTTCAAATCAATTCACAACTGGGGAAAATATTGTGGAACATATACAAAAAAAAAAAAACGCGTCGAATTGTATAAACCCCTTTTTTTGAAGTCGGTTAAAAATATAATTTTTGAAAGGAAAATCTACATAATACCTATAACATGTTATAAGGTGTACTGCACTCGACTGTAACTTGATTTTGCATATATTTTTTAAATTACAGTTCACGATAGAAAAGTTAGAACGGTGCATATGTAGGTAACATAACAAGTTGGATCTTAAGAGTCAACAACCACCACTAGACAAACTTAACGAGAAGCCTAGTGCAGACACTTCGACACACGAGGACGACCCGCGGCGCTGCTCTCAACTGTGTCCAAGCATCACGGCGCCTAGGCGTTATACACGTCTTATCAAACACGTAGAGAAAAAAACCTTTACACCTAAGAATTTCTCCTGCAGTATTATATTTTCAGTTCAACTAAGCAACACTCTTTTTTGGAATGTATCTTGCTTAAAAATTTCATTTTGTGATATCATTTAGATTATAATAACTGCATACTAAGTTACACAATTTCTAATTTTAAAAAAATGATATGCTTTAAAAATATTTAAAATATTGTTATATTTTTAAATATTTTTTATTGCTCAAATTTATTAGTTTCATGCAATTTGTCAAAAGTTTAAGGGGAGATATTTAGTATTATGGCTTAACGTATTTGAGAATTGGAATGATCTAGTTTTCTTTGATTCTATAATGTTCTTTTCAAAGTTATTACAATGAAGATGAATTAATCTTATATTTCTCTAGATTATTACAATAATTATTGTTATTTAAATGATGCAATTTATTGGCAAGAAATAATATTATCGCTTTAAAGCGCTAAAGTGACTAGGGGAATCTAGGGAATTTTTTATTCTAAATCTGAGGAGGAATTCATGAGCTGATCTGGTAACGCTTACGGCTGTCGGAACGCTCTGAATTTTGTTTGTGTTGTGACCCAGCGGTAAGGGGCGAGGTAGGCAAAAGACATATTGTGGGTGTGACCACCTTCTTTAGCTCTGTCTCGCTCAAATCATCCGCACGTTTCAATTTTTGGCTGGTGGCAACTATGAGGCTAAAAAATGTTATTGCAAGGGTGCCGCTGTCAATTGATTACTCTAATTTTTGGAAATATTTTGAAGATTTAAAAAACTTTTCCAAAAAAGGAAGAGTCACTTTAGGTTTGTGATGGAACAGTTTTGTGAAATAAGTACGAATAAGGTCATAGTGTGACATCGAAAACGTGTGTTTTTTTTAGCACAATTAAAGCCAACTTTTTTCTAATAAATCGTACATAAATTACAAATGTAGTCCATTAGAGACCTAGATTTGTCCTTTATCTTCCTTATAGAGAAAAAAATTTTCCAAAATGTTGACGAATAAGTCTACAATCAGTTGAAAGCCGAAGCTCTATTTTTGGCTTAAATTCAGAGCGTTTCAACAGCCTTAAAACATCGCTTTCAATTTCACACTTCCATCGCGGCAGTGATAAGTGTTGATTTCACGATACAGCCTGTAGAAAATGAGTATGTAGACGTGTGTACACAACCGTAATACATAGATACACACAAATGTCACCAAAGACAGGCATGGATGGCTACGAATCGTAGGTACTATATAATAATAAAAGGAGACTAGAGAACTGAAGTCTCCGGCGCTGGTGTAAATATTCAAGAATGTAATTAATGTTACTGCACACAGAGCGGCACGTTAAGCTGTACCAGTGTATAATAATAGGTATATATATATATATATATATATATATATATATATATATATATACACACACACATACACACACATACACACACACCTATCGTTGCGCAGCCATAAGACAAAGTGGCTCTACTTTCGATAATTTTGTTTAAACAAATTAAAAAAGTTACAAATATAAAAATTATTTATCGGGAAAAAGTACTTTTAAATAAACACTTAATTTAAATTTAAATTAAGTGTTTATTTAAAAGTCCTTTTTCCCGACAAATAATTTTTATATTAATTACCAAGGACAAAAAAGAAAAAAACCCGGGTCGCAGTGCCTAAACCCTGCCGACAATATAGTGTATTTGCTAATACAGGGAGTCTGGTTTTATTACATGAACTTAAGTTTGTTTTTGGTCAAAATCAAAAATTTAACCCCTTAATACACTCCTTAAATTAACAGTTTGTTTCTTAATTGCAACATTACTATCATCGAACATCTACACCAAATTAAATACACCTTTCAGTAAATAATTCACTATCTGCAAACTGGTGTTTTCATAAAAATTGTAAGTCCGGTCCTGTCGGGCCGATTTTATTGAAATTTTAGGGCCACTTTTTAATTGCTACTAAAGGGTTAAATTTCAATTTTCAAACGATTCTGAGAATTTTTTCGGTATTTTGGGGCCCAAAAACATTTTTCAACCCCTAAAAACTACCCTTAAAATGGCTCGATTAGGCCCATTTTAAATAGGCTTCTTGCGGTGATGGATTTCAACACGTAGGCCAAATTTAGTTGAAATCAATTAACTCTTTCGAAAGTTATTGCCCGCACACATATATATATACGTATATATATATATATATATATATATATATATATACATATATATATAAACATTTTTAAAAATGGTGCCAAAGTGTTTAGGAGGTTATGAAACGTCGAAAAATTTTGGTCCGACCCCTAGGTCCCGCCATCCGACCAACGCCAATAGTGTATGTTGCCATATGGCAAATACACTAAAAAAGTTAAAGAAGTTACATTTCAACCACTCATAATGTTTTTGTTTACCGCAGTAAAAATAAACAGCACTGTTGGTTCAGGGTCGTAACTAGAAAAAGTTATAGAAGGATAATGCCGTCCCTTAAAATCCGGTGCACTATCTTAAAAGCAAGCGACATAAATAAAATCCTGTCTTTTAAAATTTGCTCCCTACTTTCAACTTCTGATCCTCTACTTAAAATTTGGTTCTAACTATCCCTCTGTTGGAAACAAAACTTAAAGTACGTAGTTTCGTACTGCACGAGCGACACGAATATTTCAAAGCTAAATTATTGTTTCGAGCTAATTTAGATTCATTTTGAAATTTCGCACGACTCGTTGTTCACGATGCTTGTGTCTGTAGTTACAGGGTTTCTAAGGTCATGTGACTGGCAACGTTGGATTTTTCATTGCGTGAAAAATTCTATTTAAAGATAGTAATCACTTTTGCTGAATTGCAAATTGTGATCATATATGATTATAATTATTATATATGCACAAACAATCTATTGTCATCAAATTCTTTGTTATGTAGAACATTACGTTGTACTTCAGAAAAACAACTATTGACAGATCGCTTGTCAACCTAAATTTTGTTCAAAATACACAGAAAACTGTTGAAGTGGAAATTGAACAAAAACTATGTAAATACACTGTAAGTTTAAAAAAAATATTGTTTCAAGTGGTCAATTATTTTTCGAGCACGATCGATTTAAAATTTCATAGTGCATTTCTTATGAAGAAACATATGTAGTCAAAAGTTAAGGTCATTGTCAAAACCAGTACTAGTTACGTGGAGGATAGAGCGAAAGAAAACTAATCTTCATATGTAATTGCCGTGGCCTAAAGAGAAAGGGAAAATAAAGGTTACTATTTGGGAAGTAGAGGTAGAGATTGTTAAGCAAGCGATTTGAATATATAATTGTTTTACAAAATAGAAATAAACTGTATTATGAAAACTTGAATATAAAAAAAATGATTAAGTTAACAGACAGTAAACAATACAACGGTGCTATGATCTCATTCACAGAGCGTGCACAATATTTTATAGCTGCAGCGTCGCGCGTCAAGTTTTGACGGGCCCCCGTCATCGATTTTCTGGACACACGTTTTGCATTTCGGCCAGCCGAGATCAGTCTCCTTCCTCTCTAATTCTCCTCCATCCCGACTGCTATATAGGATAACTAGTCATGGAGGATAAATAGTTATTGATTAGTCAAACGCCATGCAAAACTGGAGAACTATAATAAGCCCACATAACTCTGGCTGTTTAAATAATCACTAATCTTTTTACAAGCTTTTATTCAACTTCACACGTTTGTCTGTCAGTTAGTGTGGATCAAATTTTGCAATCAAAATTTCAATTAGTTCTAAGCTATGCAATTTTATACACGGTATATGTCAGGTGTAAATGACAATATAGTACATAAATTCAATATGGAGGACGTCACAATATGGTGAATCATCTGTTTCTTCACATCTCCTTTGATATGAATATCAAATGAAAGGGTTTGATGAGTAGAATGCGATGAGCTATGTGACGTCGTTCTAAATCTAATATGGATTTCCTCCGGTATTTTTTCAAAAATTCCACATTAGCCACTTTTCTCTGTGGCTACTTATACACCTACATGTATATGTTATAATACACGCATATTTGAAGAGTGGAGTAGTGGAGAGTATAGAGGGCGTAGTAAGGGGTGCAGAGATTCTGTTCTGTACTCTTCTGGTGAATATCGGCGTGGCGTCTCTATGCCAACCTCTGTCAAGCCAACCATGAAGTTCAAGGAATTTAACACGGAATTTGCGTTTCTACATTTATATGCCTACCATTTTATATATGTATACAGCTGTCCTGACGTGCGGCTTTTATGACCTATATTAGATCTATTATATTATAGGCTCTTCCTGATTTAATAATCTTTAACAAAAACAACTGACATTTTTCTGTATCTTTGAATGTTAGAATAGTAGAATATTCAAGTTATAGAGCACTGTGCTTGGAAACAACAAATTAGTCACTTCTTAACTACAACCTTAAATAAAATTGTTGTAGTTAAGAAGTGAATAATTTGTTGTTTTCAACCACAGTGCTCTTTAATAACTTGAATATTCTACTGTTCTAACATTCAAAGATACAGAAAAATGTCAGTTGTTTCTGTTAAAGATTAGCAAAAACAAAACTCAAATGGCAGTGTTTTTAAATGTGTAGCGTTTTCTTTCTTCCATTTAATTCAGTTCAGTTTTTGCTGAAGATGGGAGTATACTCCTCGAAATGTAGAAACAACAAATTATAAAATTTTTGTGGTTAAAACGTGATTAAATTATTAATTTATTGTCCTTTATACCTAACTTGGCCTCTTTTTTCAAATCTATGTTTTTGGTAAGATATCAATACTTTTTGTAAAGTTGCGTTCTATATAAATATTAAAGTTATAATATGTACCGGTTTTACACTTCGTGTATGACAGCGCAACTGAGCAAAAATTTTGTCTCCTATTTTGACTATTCTGGACACACAATGGACTATTTCCTCATTGTTTCTTTAGATCCATGAAGTCTAGATTTTGGTGAGTGAATGAGTGAATCAGTCAGTCAATCAGTTAGTCATTGAATGTTAAAAGTAGCACTATTTGGGCGTTAATATCCCAGGAACTGTTTAAACTTTTTTTTTTATAAAATTTGGAATTCTGGCTAATTGAGGAGGTTTCAATAGACAAACAAAATTACAAGTGTGCAGGTCAAATAGATGTTGAATTATAGGGTGATAGAAAGTACCTCGAAACAGTTCGTGTATTATTTAAGTAAGTGCAATAAAAATACACAATAAAATTGTCACAATATTCCTTTGAACTACCAATAACTCATTTCCGAGATATATTTTGGAAACGAACAATGCATCTCCATATATTTAAGGTAAGTTTAATCTTTGATGGCATCTGCATGAATGCACATATAAACATGCATTATTATGCTGAACAAATTCTGCATATAACCCCAGATATTTACTTACAATTCGAACGAAAATTGTATATTCCTCTGGGAATTGAAAATAGTACAAAATATAAATGTATTTCATATGAAATATTCTTGTTACTTACATAACATGCATCACAATATGGTTGGGCAATGGAATAATCATATTATATAAGAAATATTTCTAAATTATTAATCATATTTTAAAGCTTGTTCCTACCTTGACTATGAATTAAATAGATGGAAAGTTATCCGAGGACTTAGGATCCAAAATATGGTAGTCTACCGTTAGATGTCGTTGAATTACTCTATAAGTCATATGTTTTTGGAGACAACATGGCTGATTGTTGACATTCAATTGGCTGGAGACTGTGTATTTTTAAGAACTATTTGACTTTAAATCGTAGACTAACATGGAAACGACGAAGCAACTAATTTATGACATAGTTAATACATAAATGTTTTGTGGTATGTGATATTGAATTTGTTAAGATTTGTTGTTTTGTAAATGATATTGGTTTATACTTTATATGTATTGTTTGCACAGACGCCTGAGGAAGAAATAATAAATTCCGAAACGTTGCGCTAATAATAATTTAGTATTGACTTATTTTGGATCCTAAGTCCTCGGATAACTTTCCAACTATTATTAATCATATCAAAAACCTATTTAATCAAAAATAAGAATCTTCAATGTTCTATGTAAATAAAATATCAAACTTTTTGTTTTTTCTTCAACAGAACGCACGGTAATTGGATTCAATTGACGAAAAGCTGCACCAACGTAACTATGGCGACGAAAAACAAACCTCATCTATAGGTATTAGTAATTTCCTCAAGGGTTCGGCAGACTATGACACAAACTTCACTTCTGTTAGATTGCTTATGAAAATTACTATTCGCACCTGCTGTTTTTTGACATATTATACTTCTAGATGTAGCTTTAGTTTATGAAAATCACTGTGAGCTAATTAGATAACGTATTTTTGTTTCTCATTACAGCACTGGTGCGTAATGAATCACTATACATTACTATATAAGGCCGCTATTTATAGTAGGTAGTGCAAAAAGAACATTTTTCTCATTTAGTCATTGGAAGGAACTATTACTTGCCGCTGAATTTTTTTGTTTAGCACTTAAAATGGCTTCACAATAAATTTGAAATAAATATTTTTCCTTTAAAAACCGACGTTATTTACGCCAAATATCATAGTTCACTAAAGTACAGCTCATATATTTGACACATTACATACGAGGCTAGTGTACAAGGAATACAGCTGGCCTGGTTATATAAAGTATCTACTCATATAATATTTGCAGCTTCGATTTTAATGATCTAAGCAGGTATTGAATTAACGTATTAAAATGACATAAACACCACTATAGTTAACCTAATGTTTTCCAATAGGAAGCAGTTATTATTGTTATATTTTTACAACTTCTTTGCATCTATCGAATAATAAATATTATATGATATAATAATAAAGGTACTTACATACGACGTGCATATATCCTGAGACTACAGACGTGTGGAAAGAAGGCGCATCAGCTGACACTTCGCATCTGTATTTGCCAGCCATTCCAAACTGCACGTCCTTGAGGACAACTTCATGGGCTCCACTTTTGTTCACCTGGTCAACAAAGCATTTTGAATTATTACACGATAATTATTTATCAAGCAAATTGTCTTCGCATTTTTGTATGCCAATTAGATTAATAAATATTATTTTTATTTTAATAGCTAGTTCAATAATTATACCTATAGGCTATTACAGGATGCTTTTTTCGTTTTAATTCTGTATTAGAATTTGCTTTTAGAAAGTTACGTAAAGTAAAATCAACGTAATCGTGCGACCCTTTCCATATTAAATCATAATTCAGCCGCATGCGAATAAAACGCAACCTAAAGTTAAACGATAGAATTGTCCAAAATTTTGAAAATTAAGTCAAAATCAGATATTTAATTAAGGGTACGTGCAAGAAATCCAGTATGTATTTTGTATATAATGCCATTGTGGCCTGTGTGACTCGCTCACGCACTGCTAGCTGCTTTATTACATACATGCAGGCATGTAAAGTGACTCATTACATCACTAATGCTGTAAATTAAAATAAAATTAGTTGCGCTATACCAATTCTAGAGAAATATCAGTGTCAATTTTTTTTATTTTTTATAATCCACTATTAGAAATGACGTTTGCTCAGAAGTGTACCATCAAAACTTGTGAAAATATCCAAACCATTTTTGTCAGTTTTTAATAAAATAGTTTCTAGCTCACAGAAACAAAAAATAATGTGTTAGATCATAATTCTAACATAACAGGTACTTTGTGAAGGTAGATTGCACCATTTTTTGTTATAATTTACAGTACAAAATGGGCACTCAGTATTTTTAAGAGAGCATTTTCAATCAATAATATGTCAAAAAATTAATTGTCTACAATAACACATTATAACTGAAATTTGACTCTAAAATTTTGCTACAATTTCTAATAGCATCAAATGAAAATTGTTAAAGACCAATAAAAAAATCGTCTACCTGTTGTAAATACGTATACTTTATCGATGCGTTGCCGTAGGTTGAATTTAAGGTAGGGTAGCGGTGGTTACAGGCAGGGCGGAAGTAAAATTTTTTCTTGATCTGATCTAGTCAATCGATTTTCGTCGTACTTGACTTGTGAGTGGGAGTGAGTGACGTAGTACTTAATTATAGGAAGGGAGTGAGAGATAGATACGAGCAAAAAATTAATTTATTCAGGTTTATATTATTTCTCCAAACATATATTCAATATAATAATTTAAAGTCCTTTCTTAAAACAACTGAATTTTTCGATTCGTCATATTATTAATAAATGCGAAGGACTCCATTCAGATAAACTGACTTCCAACTATGGTATTTGTTAAGGTAGGGTATTGCCCCACAATGCCCCCTTCCTGGCTACAGCCGTGTATCGATGTCGAAAAAAAAACTATCAACAATTACAAACGCTCTATTGGCTTCATTTAAACTTTTTTTATGAAAACAAACTTTTATAGCCTCGTGCGGAATATTTACTTTTTTGAATAAAAATTAACCCACAAGAGAATTATATGATGTTAGTATTCCTGATGTGAATATACAAAGCTAATAAATGTATATATAGATTTAAAAAATGAACACAAAGTAAATATAAAAATCAATTTAAAATTTACAAAATGAATAATGTTAGTGATTCACAGAAAAAACAAGAGAACGATGAGCACAAAAGCTGATAAATGATTGGCGGAGCCATAGCCTGCATACAAATGCATATTACATACTTTGATACAGAAGGCTTTTAGATTACAGTGTGTCTAAAAATATACAAACGAAAAAAGTACATTTTTAGACTGAAATATAGATATAAAATTCAGGACGAAAAAAATTGCAATATTACTGTCACTGATCGATATGTTTTGTTTTAACCGACAACAAAAAAATAGGTTGTCAATTCATCATCTACATTTTTTTTATATTTGTCCTGCCACAGCTTAACCGATTTGAAAAATCCGACATCATTTTGTTCTTCAGAATGTTTACGGATTGATATCATATATTTTTTTAATCGGTTATGTCCTTTTTTACTGACTTCAAAAAAGGAGGGTGTTGCCTCATATCTCCAGCATTTGTAATTACATAGATTAAGTCATGTATATTTCGCAGCCCAATAGTTACATAAGTCAGTTAATTGAATGGCTAGTCTGTTAGTTAAACGTCGGTATCAATTATATGACCAGCATTTTAGTTTAATTATAATGACACATCGTTTGACCAGACCGAAAGCCGGCACTTTAGGTATGGCTGAATCAAGCGTCCGTCATGTTTAAATTTACTTTTTTTGAAGTAAAGCTTCTTAGGCGGCGCGGCACCAACACTTTGTTGAGCGAAATGCTGGTCAAAGCTGGCTAGATGAAACGAAGTTCATCCAAAAAATGTGTGACATTTTTAGTAACAAAAATTGGTGACGCGAATTATCATAGAAAAAATTAATAATGTAATCGTGGTTCCTCTGTATAAGTGTATAAATATTGCGTTTTAAATAAAAAATATGTATATATATATAATATTGTATATAACAGTTACCATATTTAGAATAATCAATTATACCAATAGAAGTTTTACTTCGGTCGAAAACTTTTTTCAAAATACGTTTTTCTGTAAACTAATATTTTGCGTCGAACTGTTTATTTTAGCGAATTTCAATGTAATGTACAAGTACAGAACAATCTCGTTTATTCGAACTAACTGAGATCATAGGGAGTTCAGACAATCGAAAATCGATAGTTCGGGTAATATGGGTAATAAGCAAAACAAAATCCTTAACTAAGCAGACTTACTGTTTATTACGATGTAACAAAATCGCAGAGTATTGTTTACAAGATATAATTATTTGGCGTACTTATAATTTATGTTCTTGCTATCATAGTTAAAAATTATTATTTGATGTGAACATTAAATAAAAAAATGTCTACGAATCTTTCAAGATTATCCGGAGATTCGGATTAAAGGGGGTCGGATACACAAGGTTTTATTGTAATAACAGTTGGGGAAAAAAAAACTCTAACAAATAGAGATATGGTGATCCGTTGATTGTTGAAAAAATATACTGAAATTTTAACCGCATTGTTGCTCTGAGGATGGTGAAAAGCTCACCGAAACGTTAGCCATTGTAGTTTCCTTTCAACTTTTGTAATAACAGTGTTTTGAGGGGTTTTTGTTAAAATAAAATGTTTTTATACTGTGTTATTTCAACGTTGTTTTATGTAAATATACCACAAATTTTTTTTTGTTTATGTACATCGACTGATTTCAACGAAATACAGTAAACGTGATTAAGAAAAATCATTTTGATAGTCAAATTTTAAAGTATAAAAAAATTACCTATAAAAAGAGATTCTGTGTTATATATTATACACTACAGTAAAACTGGCATGAATGTAAAAAGAGTAATAATAATGACACCGACTGCGGGATCGAACCTACGATCTTCCACATTTTCGATCTCATGAATTAATTTTACCGACCGTGTCAAAAGAAGTTTTGCTTCAAAAAGTATTTTTTCTTATACCGACTGTTACTATTAGACAATCTTCTCATACGAGTCTGCTATTATTATTATCAATTATATTTTCTCCGACAAACTTAGTCCACAAAACTCTTCGTCCCCTCACAAACAGTAATAATTTCGTTTAACCAGAAGGCTCAGCAAAGTTTTTGAACAGTTTATAGAAGAAAATGGTTCTGTAAGGAACGCATATATTGGAGGAAAAAAGTAAGAGTTTTACGTTAGAAAATCTCACAAAACGACGTGTGAGGTTATGTTATGAAATTTTTTATAAGAAAAGATCAGCCAAGCTGAGCGATCGCGCAGTTTATGCACGCCCACATGCAGACAATAATATATCTGTTCATAATTCATAAAAAAATATTATTATATGAAATGTAGGTACTTTCTATTATATGTGTTTAGGACTTTTATGTTGCACACATCAAATAATAAAATATTAACAAAAATATGCAGTAATAAGATTGATTCGCAATGAAGAAAAAAAAATCTCATAGTTTGCAGTCAGAACGCAGAGTAAGTGCGTTATGGTTACTTGTACTTTCAGATACATTTTTTTTCTTTAGTGAACTTATTTTTGAAATAAAATATAAGTAAAAAAAACTTTTAAATGACAAACTTTTATACTTAAAAGGAATAAACAATTTTTAATACACCCTTATAAGAGAAAAAACAATTTTATAGCGCAAATCTCTTTTGCGTATCAGCCGATTTTCCCAAAACAATAAGGCTCTTTATATTTATATGTCAAACATCTTTCCAAAATTTGGTTTCGATTCGCAGAGTCGTTTGATCTGTGTCGTGCTCACAGTATTTTTTCCAAAAATATGTTTTTTTGAACTCGGGAGAATTTTTTTTTGAAAAGTGAAATTTGACCATAATCAGTACCATTTCCCATTTGTGGAGCTAGAATGATAAAATTCTCAATTTGTCTCGATGCAAGTTTAGAAAGGTATCTATTTCTGGGCATACGAGTAAGCTATACTGTACGTAAGGGTTATTAATCCGCTCAGAAATGGCGTTGAAGTTTTATCAAAGTTTTTGTGCTAAAATTACAGAACGCAAAAATAAGATTTCTTTCTGAAATAATTTACTCTGAAAATAGATGTATTTGGCCTTAAGGTTATACTCACATCGACATTGAATCCCGGTAAAGGAAACGTCCTGGAATGCGGCAATTCCTTGGGAATGTATCTGAAGAACTCTGATTTTCCTTTGTACCATTTAACGGTGTACAGAGGATCAGTTTCCATGTCGTAAAGACATTTCAAGGTCACAGTGTCACCAGGTTTAACTGCCGGTGGAATTTTCACGCTGACATCTCGTAAACCGCTCACACCTGAAAATAAAAATATTTTCATTCAAGACGCTATTGAAGTAAACTGTTGTTCAAAGATTATTTCTAAAATTGGCTCAGTCGCGTAATGTTTGAGATTTTAAACAGTTCAGTTTACTGTTAAATGTTTTATTTAGATTCTTATTCCATTTTATGTATGAGGAAATAATATGCATTGATCAAAAAATATGTGGGATGATCCTTTTGTGTAAGACTCCTGTTGAAAGCGATATTCACGCGAAAGAAGCCGCGAGTAAAGGCTTATTAATTTTTAAAAACCAACATTAATTTACAAAGTTGCGATATCATCTAAACTCAATGTATATTGAGCTTCATCTAAATCAAATTGTGAATACTTTCCAAGATCTGTTTTCCATAAATAGCACAACCCAGGATAGGTTGCATTATAGCAACTGATATTTATATCATATTGTACAAAGCAGAGTGTGTACTCTGCAACAGTATATAAAGCTAGTTATCGCTTTCATCAAATCTTTGACGACCTGTAAAATGACACTTCACTGAGTAAGAAAATATGTCGACGAAAAAATGTAAAAGAAAACGATATATTCTGAAAATATTGGCACATAGAACTTTTTACATTTATAATGTAGTTGTTTAGATACATTTAAAGTTCAGAAGCTTGTCTATAAAGCGGCCATGTTTACTGTTCTATCAAAGCATCTAAACTTGTATAATATGATCATTAAAATATAATATCAAGCATATTGTTTTTTTTAAATTTATTTATTGAGTATTGGTAAATCTATTTCATGCATACGAAAACGTTTTAAAAAATGTCATAATTTAGGAGTTCTTTTAATAACTAGGGGACATCTATTATGTTAGTGCGTCGATAAACTTTTGTACAAAGTATTCCACAATTATAGGTCTAGTTATTTTATTTTTTAAGAGCCAATATAACAATTGAGTATTTGAATAAAAAAAACTACTCATTTTTTTATTTTTTAAATAATAAATATATCGTAAATAATATTGAAGAACAAAAAGAAAAAAAATTTAAGTTATAGGTAATTAGTAACAAATTAATAATTAAAATGTATAAAACTTCATAAGATATCACGTGACTACACAACGTGCCAGGAATGTTTGTGACGTCAAAATGATACAAGTCGTGTATTTGGGTATGTTTTATTATACATGCTATCAAAGTAACCATGGCAACCAGGGCCATAAAAACATTTTGACGTCAGAGAGGTTTTTGGCGCGTTATCGGATCTTAGCTTAAACACTATTTTTAAATTAAATATAACTTTTTAATTATGAAATTAAACAAAATAATAAAAGTAGTTTTGCTATAAAACTTGTATGTGATTTTTCCATTTATGTAAAAAGAAAAATTCATTCAAAAAGTCTATTGTATACATTGATTTGTACTGATTTTCTACTCGGCACTAATTGGTAACACATGATTAGTAATAACAATATTATGTTTCATATTCCTGAGGATGGACTTATTGTCCGAAACAATCGTCGAGAAATAATTTAAAAATACTTTTTATAGAATTTTTTTGTTTGTAATTGTATATTGTATCATGTCAGACCCTAATCAATCTTAAAAACCTGCTTTTGCAGCAAATAAAACTTTTAAACTCGTATTGTTCAATATCTTTAATTCTCAATTTTAATAGTTTTTCAATTGAAAATGATTTGTTCGTCTAACACATGAAACAAAATTTAATAAATTACTGAAAATATATTTTATAAAATAGCGAATAAATTAAAGATAAAAAATCTATCCATATAAGGGTCAAGAAAGTAAACATAAGTGTCTTTCCATTATTCAGCAAGTCTAGCAGTTCGTTCTTAGTCTTGATCTTGGAAGTCAACTCTTGGTCCTGCTACCGTAGATACAGTCTTGATCTTGTTACCGTTATACAGAGTGGCCAAGATAAAAGAGGTCCCGTGTACTGAAAGTGATATTGAGCGCTTGCGCGAGGTCACGTGATATCCAGCGTTGTGTTAACTGTGTATTGCTGTGTTGCATTGTCACTTGTTGATAACGGTTGTGAATAAGTTCTGCAGAATGCCATTTTCAATTGAACAAAGAGTGTTCATTGTTGAAACTTATTTTGGATGTAAATCGTTTGTAACGTTAAATGAAAGGTTACCTCAAAATACCCACAGACAGTTGCTCCTGCTAGAAGTGTTGTCCAGAAAATGATAGCTAAATTTAGAGCTACAGGTTCAGTCGCTAACGCCAAACGTACTGTAACAATCCGCATACAGTTGAAGAGTTGAAAATGAACATTCGCAATACGATTGCGGAAATCACACCAAATGAATTGGCAAAAGCTTTCCAAAACGTGTTGGGACATGCTGAGTTGTGTATCGAAGTTAATGGTGAACATTTTCAACACTTGCTGTGAACTAATGAATGTCCACTATGTTGTTATTAATTTACCTTTCTGTATTCACACGGGACCTCTTTTATCTTAGCCACCCTTTACAATAGGTACTTTTTAGTTATGCAAAAAGTGCAAGACCAAGAGTGCAAGATCAAGATCAATTTTGCCATACTTCATACATATGAATTCGCACATACATAACCGTCTTTTTTCGTAGTCGTGTAAAAAGGAGTAAATAATTTGAGTCTATCAATAACAATTTACAAAACTCAACAATCGTTCACTCGTTACTAATATTCTAGTTGAATAATCTGGGACACTAAATCAAGTTGTCCGCAGATTTGTCGAAGCATGTGATCTATTACTTTTCGTTTGGTGGTACATTCTATACCTATATACAAAGACAACATATGTTTTGTAGGTATGTATTATAATGTATATATTGTACGATATAAATGTATATAATGGAGAACAGCTACAGATTGTGATGTATGGATTAAGTTCAGCGAAAGGCCGCTGACGACAAATAAACTCCCGATTCCTCGCACAAACATACACCGACACATTCACCTAATTCTACTTACACAAAAATGGACAACTGAATACACTTCATTCCGTACAGTATTACAAATACGTATGAGGCAACAAATTAGAAAATTTGTCCTGCTGTTACATAACAATTTCAATTACCATAATGGAATCATATTCTTGAAACTGAAAAATATTTTCTAAGTTAAATATTTCAGATTGTGGATGCTGGATGGTGAGTATTGCTATATTTTCACCGTTGTTTATAAAGCTAGTTTTTAACTCAAAAATATTTTATAGCTTTTATTAACAGTATATAAGAGCTTTTGATTCTGGAAAAAATCATGTTTTAAAAGAAAATGATCTTAATTAGTTACTTATATTTTATGCGAAGAGAAATTTTAAGTTAATGAAATTTATAAATAATAAACGTTTTTTAATGCTTGTTGCATGCAGTAAATACATTTCTAAAATGTCCATTAAAATTTTCCTCGGCTATAATTTGCACATAAATGTATTGCTTTTTATTTTTCTTATTTTCAAACGAAATGATAAAAATTGTGTAATTTGTTTTCAAAGTATATATCTTACAGCAAGTGGATGACTAAACAGAAGATGGAACAAAAACATAAGAATGTGTATTTTTGCGACGACACTGAATTATTTTACTAGATATGAAGTTGCAAAATAAAGATAAGACAATTTTGCATAAAAAAATGATTTGTGTATTAAAGAGAAAACAGTAGTAAACAAAGGTTCTTTATCATGAAAAGACTTTAAAAATCATATTTGATCATTTAAATCACCTACTACTTTTTAAAATTTTCTCAATTAGATGTTTAAGTTAGTCAATAAAATTCAAAAATTCTAATTTTAAAATATAAATTACACTAAAAATTAGAATGTTCGATAGAAAAAATAATTTCTAGACTGTTGATTTTCGTGACAGTGTACCCAAAGTGTTAGAAATAAAGGACCTATCCACCTATATCAATCATGGATGAAACATCGCCTTTTTGACGAAAAATTGCCCCTGAGGCGCTTTTGTTTCGACTCTTGCTCGTTTATTTTCTACTATTAAGGAAGCGAAAAATGATACAGCAGAATTTGTTCCACAAAGTACGTGTACCACAAAAAATTTTTTTTTTATGTTCTTCACTCGAAACTCACGCGCTAATTACTATCCTTGGAAACGATTAGTTAAAAAGTACTATCCTTTTCAACCATTGAATTTATTATAGTTCAACGCCAATGAACTTATTTTGTACGGAGCTTTATAAAATCTGAAATTTTGTAGAATGTAATTTTTACTTATCTTGATAAAAGTAACGATTTATTTAATTGCATGGTTACGTCCTTCTGTTTAGATGAAAGAGACAGATAGGTCTGTGCGATATAATAATATTATGACGAAAACGAAAATATTCTGATGCGTTCGTTTTATTTGACAGTCGTTATAATATAACGAAAGAAATTGTTTTTGTCACAGTCTGTATATACACACAGATAAGTACATATAAGCAGCATGCGATAAATAAACTTGTTTCCTTTTTTCATAAATCCGATTTCAAATCTTTTTATGTGTATGAATCCTTACGTAAATTGCGCTCATAAATAACGCAGTTTTCACATTCTCTCCTCGTGGCCTATTTATAAATACATACACGTGTACATACTTACATAACACAAAGTACTTGCCTATACAGCGTGTACCACTAACATCCCGACAGTCCATTATTGACTAAAGTAATATCATTCAACGATACTAGGACAGTTCCCACCCCAGATCTAGATATAAAAACAAAATCCGTGACGAGAAAATATAGTCCTTTTAAAATATTTTTTTCTAGCAAATTAATAATAATTAAAACGTTGTAACCATAGTGTATAAAAAACCCGGGTCGCAGTGCCAAAACCCTGCCGACAATATAGTGTATTTGCTAATACAGGCAGTTCGGCTTTATTATGCGAATTTAACTTGGTTTTTTGGGAAAATAAAAAATTTGACTGCTTAATACACCCCTTAAAAGAACATTTTTTTTTCTTAATTTTCAATATTATTATCAATCAAATCTCTATACCAAGTTATATACACCTTTCAGTAAATAATTCACTATCTACAAACTAGTCTTTCTTAAAATTTTTAAATCCGGTCCTGTAAGGGCGATTTTATTAAAATTTTAGGGACACATTTTAATTACTGCCAGAGGGTTAAATTTCAATTTTGAAAGGATTCGGAGAATTTTTTCGGTATTTTAGGGCCCAAAAACATTTTTCAACCCCTAAAAACTACCCTTAAAATGGCCCGATTAGGCCCATTTTAAATAGGCTTCTTGCGGTGATGGATTTCAATACGTGGGCCAAATTTAGTTGAAATCAATTAACTTTTTCGAAAGTTATTGCCCGCACACATATATATATACGTATATATATATATATATACGTATATATATATATATATACGTATATATATATATATATACGTATATATATATATATATACGTATATATATATATATATATATACGTATATATATATATAAATATATATATACATATATATATAAACATTTTTAAAAATGGTGTCAATGTGTTTAGGAGGTTATGAAACGTCGAGAAATTTTGGTCCAACCCCTAGGTCCCGCCATCCGACCGACGCTAATAGTGTATGTTGCCATATGGCAAATACACTAAAAATGATATCCGTAATAACTAAGTGACCTATCATGTAGATAATCTAACAGTGATCATTTTTGATTTTATGAATTTTTGCTATAAGAAAAAGCAGGATTTCACCAAAACCGTGCATATCACTGCGTATTTAAACATTTACAAAACACCTCACTTAAATTAGAATGTCCGTTTTGAAGCTATGAATTGTTATGTAAACTTGGCCGCTATATTGGAATATTCGTTACTATATTTATTCTCGATGGTTGCTATATAATATATCCCAATCGGTCCATTCATTCTAGCTCTAAAGCGTAACATCCGGACATGCCCACAAACATAAACTCATAAACACAATCTTCCTTGACCTACCGCAGTCTGGTAAAAACTGCATAACCTTTAAAATCACAAAATGCACAAAAAAAGTCAACAACAAACGTACAAAAAAACAGGAAATAAACATATCGACGTAGGAAAAGCCATATTACAATTTCTTCCCGAAATTTTAATTGTCATCTCAACCGCTTATGAGGTACTTGCAGCGGAAAACACGACAGGTATATTTTTCGCTGCTCACTCCAAACTATCATCGACTTTCAGCGGTCATTGTAGGTCTACCGTTAGGATAAATTAAATTATGAACTGGATATTTTTTATTTCAAATTTACAGCTAATTATTTTTGTTTGCAGCCACTTTTACAGTTCAATTTATCGTTCGAAAACTAAAGGCAAAAACATCGATGTCTCGTTGAGGGTGTTTCTACGAGAAGGAATATTTCATTGCCCGCAGTGATGATGAGGAATTTTCGCATCTTTTCTTTCATGCTCATCTCTGTGTTCAAAATAAAAAAAATGCGTTTCATTCTCTAATTCAGCTACTTTGGAGTATAATTGACTCCTTGTATGCGCCGACTAAATGGAAAATTTGACTTTTAGAATATTATTAAGTACTAGCAGCTCGGTCCGGCTTCGCTCGGGTTTTTAGTCTGCCTATTAAAGGTAGTCAGTAGACAAATTATGTTGTCGTGATGTTCTGAGTATAGCCGTATTAACTCAATATTTTCCGGGAACAACAACAGCCCCCTATTATGATAGCATAATGAGATGATCCCAAATATTTTATCACGGTATTACTGAAAGACTTGCACACTGCACATCGTGTGAAGTCTGAAGTCGAATGGCTTGTTCTGGCTGTTTCACGGTTTATATGCATCTTAAACTATATCAGTCATGTGCCTTGACAACCCGATTTTATATAGATATTTGTATAAGTATGCCAAAAAAAAATTAATTAATTAATTAACTTTGCGATAAAATGTTGAAATATAGAACCTTTTGTGAATCATAAGAAACATTTAAAAAAAAGTTTCATCAAAATCCGTTGAATAGTTTTTATGTTAAATTCGTTCAAACATATATACGTATATACATGTACATATACCGTATTAGCCCGAATATAACACGACCCCGAATTTAACGCGACTCCGAAATTTTCATAAAGATACTTAGAAAAAAAAATAATACTCATAGAAGAATTCAAAGAAAGTAAAATTCAATCAAATAAGCATTTATTTAGGTAATTATAGGTAATAACACAGGTTACATTCGTGTCAATAAAGTTAAGTAATGTAAAACAAAATTAATATTACGTAAGTAACAACAAAAAGCGGAAATGTCTTTGTTTATATTACATTACTTAAACCTCGAATTTAGCGCGAGTCGATTTTTTAACGGAAAATAAATGGTCGAAAAATGTCGCGTTATATTCGGGCTAATACGGTATATTACGAAGATGTCATAGTATAGATAAGAAAGTTTCCCATGTGCACACAAATACAAAGTTTTTTTGTGAACACAATACACTGAAATTAGCGAAATATTGTAACACATTCATATCGAGAAAAATACATACGCATTTAGGATATGAAGGTGTGTTATAATATTTCGCTAATTTCAGTGTATTGTGTTCACAAAAATACTTTTTTTTACACGTACTAGCTTCAACTAAATACCATGTTAAACTGTAGGTATTCTTGACCAAACGCTTCTATGTAATAATTATTTGAAGGCAAAAATCAAAAACTACTTGACTAAGAAGGCAGTTGCAATTTAAAACATAAATTATTCACTGCCTAAAAGAGAAACACTGGTCGTAGTGAAAAACTGTGGCAATAAAATAAATTATTTGCTAAATGTCGTTATCCTATGAAAATATGCAGTGTTTTATAACAGACACCACAGTTTTTTAATGCCGACCAAGTTTTATACAAATATTCGCGTTTTTATTGAAAACGGATAACATTAGGGCATATTTTAAAAGAAAAAAAAAGTCAATTAGGACAGATTGTTTTGAACATTTTTTCTAACTTCAGTTTTGGTTCTAACGAAATCGTTTTTGAAAAAATTAGGAACGTTTATTGAAATAATTGCTGACGCGCATTAAAAAAAGAACTGGCAAGTAACCATTCCAAAAATAGTCCACCTAAAAGAAAAACCCTGTTATCCTGATTTTTCCACAGTTTATCCGTGGTATAACTCTAGCCTAAATAAACTAATAATACAGAACAGTTAATAAATATTTTAACGAAACTTTATGTTAAATTACGCCCGTCTCATCATTTCTGCGAAAATGTAATTCCAAATGGTTTTTTAAAAGCAAATAAATAATTTGAAAAATACGTCTATTCTAAGAAACCATTTGTATAATTAAGTAATCTATAAGCAAAACATCATTAGATATACGCGGAAAATAATAATTAGTTTACTGAAATGAAGTAATCAGAGTTATTTAGCTACTTTTCTTATTATGTTGTTTGTACAAAAAGCAAGGGAAATTATTTACTTATGAACATCTATTCTTAGACTTCGCTCAAACCATTATAATTTTTTTTTATAAATCTCAAAAAAATTCAAAACCGAATACCGGGACAAGTATTGCTAGGCAAGTTGTAACTTAATTCACAGCAAGCAACGATTGAATCTATTATAATCACTCTTGGTTTATTGCGACTAGAGGGCTATATTAATTTTCATAGTTTCTAGTTTAGATTCTAAATGATAAATATATTAAAGATTGCTTTTAATATTTTTGAATGAAAATGTTTTAAGCCTATTTTGGTGGTAATTAGAAACTGCGCTTAACGTAGCTACGTAACAACATATTTTTTATTATATTCATAAATATGTATCTCAAAACAAACAATTATTTCTAAACCCAGAATTTTTATTAAGAAATCCTGAATAATCTTCAGACTTTTCATCTTTTACATGCTTCAAGCTCGTTACGACTCGCCTCAAACTTTGTTGTAACAACTCGTCTTTACTTAGAAAAAATTAGATGATAATTGGTAAACATATACAAATATTTTCATTTATTTTTTTATTGAACACGGTATTTAATGCTATGGCTAGTTTTTGCCATAAAAATTTGTTAAATCTTGTTACAACTAGCCGCCTTCTCATCAACTTTCATTTGGTGCAATAAAAAAGGATACTCTTATTTAAAAAATTTGTTGACCATATCTAAAAGAAGAAACTTTTTTTTATCTTTTATATTTTTTGAATTGTTATGCACAATCTTATATATGTCGCAGGATAATTAAAAAATTCGGATTTTCGCGAAAATCGTAGAATGTTTGCAAAAAACCAGGTTCCAATTACCTGGTTACAATCGTCCTAGGATTTTCGCGAAGATCCGATTATTTCAATTACGCTACGACAAACAAATAGTGCTTATTACCTACTATATTTGAACAAATAATTGAATATTTGTTATTAATTGGCTTTAAAGCGAAGACTCAGAAATCAGAATACAATAAAAAAAATTCAAACATCTATAAATTTTCTGTACGATTTTGTTTATATATTTGTATTCAATTCACGTTGGAAACAATTTATTTCCATTTACAGTACAAAGAATTTTTTAAAAGTGACATTAATTTTATCCTCTCGCTATAGGGTTAGTCCAAGTTTCTCTCCGTAGCGCTGTGATAAATTGATTTCGAAACCATTATCCATACTGAGCTCAGACCGACTTTCATTCTGCATAACTGTTTTAAGAATTGAAAAACGTAACATTCTGTTAAGCACTTTATATGCTAATGTACAAACATCAAACACTTTACTGCTCACTTATGCGTGTCTGTATTGCTATAAAAAATGATTTTAACATATACAAAGAGAAAAACTGTACATAGCCTTTCTAAGATTGTTATTTTTTATCAGTGACATGCAATTTCAATTTACGAGTATAAGAGCTTTCTGTGTCGCTAATTACATTCGACAATCCGGAAATGAAATAAATATTTTATTAAAGAAAAAAAATTACGACCAAATACAAGCTGAGCTTACCTGCAGTATTCTGTACTATTAACATTTTTAGTTTTATATTATTGAAAAAAAAAAATATATTAAATCATTTATTTGAAGAAATTCAATGATTTTTTTCATATTGTATGAGTTTCTGTAAAGAGCTTCGATTTCCAAAGGCAAGTTGACTTGAAATTTGCTATTCATTGTTATGGTTACATATTTGGGTTTTACATCTAAAAATGAACTAACTGGTTTATTTTTGACAGATCTTCAGAACAAAAGAACATCTGATTTTTTATTTTCAAATTATTTCCTAAAATTTTTGATCTGTATCGTGTTCACAGACAAACAAACCTATAACAGACCAACAAAATATGTTTTTTGGATTCAATGGTACCATTCCTCATTAGTGGGTTGGAATGGTAAAATATTGAAATTTTAGCGTACTAGTAATCAGATGACAGTAAACTTGCTTTATCCGCCTATTTTTCATATTTGATATTGGAAGATTCTTTTTTTTTATATTTAGTTATATTATAGGTTGCGTAATTTTTGTCACGCTTTTACTTTCTTTCAATGAAGTTGTATTTTTTCGAATTTTTGTTTAGGTTCCTCTTTTTGGGTTCCTAGTAAAAATATGTAAATAGAAATTGTTACAAAATGTGTTGAAAACTGAATCATTTTTCCTAAATATGATAATAGGACCTTTGGCAGGTATTTTCACATATTTTACGATATGTTCAAATTCTATTTGCACCTTTTTGGCAGAAGATGATTACATAATTTGTAAAATCGATAGAAAATTAGATTTATGAATACAAAGTTTCACCTTGCAGGGTTTTTTTTTATATTTCATTGATATTTTAATTGGTATATGTTTTTCACATTATATCCTTAATAAATATTTATGATATCGACGTTAAATGATTTTTAGTTACAGCGAAATAAACAGAGGGTAAGTTACTAGTTGGAGTTTAAAAATACCTATTTACGTGGTTTGTCACCTTGTGCATGAAGAACTCAGAATCAATAGCCTGGTAATTACAAAAAAACTTTAATTAAAATTAAAAAAAAACGTAGCGTGGTTCGTATAGGCAGGTTGTGTATATATTCGCTTTTTACAGTTTTTTTTGTTTAAACAAAAAGAAAAACGCCGGGTTCAAAAATATACATAAAAATATATTGAACATTTTGATTATGTACAGAATGAATAAAAGGATAAAATGAGAATTTTGTGATTATTTTTTATGGAAATTTTAATTATCGCAGATGAGAATAGAAGATGATGGACTTGTGACGTAATTTGATTCGTTAAAAAATCAAGTTTTAATAAAATTTGGTACAATTGGTACTATTAAAGAATGTCCAAATAAAAGCATAAAAATGTAATACTCCATATTTTCATGAGATTTCAGTTACATTTTTAGAAAAGTGGATACCATAACTCTAAAGTTTTGTAAAAACATACTTTTACTGTCAGAGTTATCTGTAATTAGCATATTTTCATATTTTTGTTCCACGTTCCGTAGCAACGGGATTGAAAAATTATGTCCGAAATAAAATCATATTCCCAAAAACGTTATTTTCTAAATGCATTAAGATTTTTTGTCCAAAATTGCAGTTTCGTCTTTTAAAAAGTGCAAAGATACATAGATTTTTCAATTTAAAAATTATCAGTTATTTTTGTTTTCATCGCCGTAATTTAGGTAAAAATGCTCTCTTAACTGAAACCGTAGCAGTATAGTAATAGCAAAGTTAGTAATAGTGAAGGTTCAACTTGGGACACATTGCATATTTATATTTAGATATAGATTTAAGAATTTTTTATATGGATATTCTAATTTGAAATCAGTCGTCGTGCAGAAACCAAAGACACCCATCTTTATGAAAGGACTGTATCAGTCAAGCTTCCATTCCATGGTAAATAATTAAAATTTGTAATTGCGATGTGTCACAAGGCAAAAGGTGAATGTTCGTAGCGTTTAAAAAATAAACATGTCAACAATTGATTGTTGTTGATATGCATTTGGAAATGTTTGCTGTAAAGCGTTAGGAAGCCATTACAATTATCAATCGTGTGAGATGGAGATAGGCTCACGTACAAGTTCATTCAATCGGAAGCGAAACCTAATACAACGCGAACGGGTAATCGCAACGCATCAGATGAACTCACATTTACTAATACCCATGTACAGTACTTTACTCTCTAGGACTATGTATACAACCAACCCACAACAATTCTTTTGTAGGGCTGGTCAACGTTGCGAATGGGATATCCAGCGCCGGATTTAAAGGTGGGCGAACTGAGCGGCCACCCTCAAACTGAAATTTCATTTCAAATAAAGAATTACAAATGATGCGCAGTGTAATTCCGTCGAGATCGTAGCTTTCTCTGCACCTAGTGAATAGGGATGTTGCGTGTATTCAAATAAAAACATAATTTTAACGTTAGTTGGTAGTTTCTATGATAGAAATACTAAAAAACACAATATTTTCCTTATTTTTAAGGAATTTAATTAATATTTAATAAATAAAACCTATTTAAATCACTCTCAAGTGACGTGACATCGAACACCATTCAGGACGTATGACGTCGGAGGATCATGAACAGCATCAGACGCTGTAATAAGGCTTCATTGTTTGGTTAATATTTAGTGTGTAATTTATTATTATTTGTTTATAGCAACAACTACGAAACAATCGTTGGCTTGAGTCGTATTTAAATAATAAAAAACCCGGGTCGCAGTGCCAAAACCCTGCCGACAATATAGTGTATTTGCTTATACAGGCAGTGCTTTATTATGCGAACTTAAGTTGGTTTTTGGGCAAAATAAAAAATTTGACTCCTTAATACACCCCTTAAAATAAAATTTTTTTTCTTAATTGCAATATTATTATCAATTAAACCTTTATACCAAATTATACACAACTTTCAGTAAATAATTCACTATCTGATGCAAACTAGTGTTTTCATAAAATTTGTAAGTCCGGTCCTGTCGGGCCGATTTTATTAAAAGTTTAGGGACACTCTTTGATTTTTACCAGAGGGTTAAATTTCAATTTTGAAACGATTCGGAGAATTTTTTCGGTATTTTGGAGCCCAAAAACATTTTTCAACCCCTAAAAACTACCCTTAAAATGGCCAGATTACGCCCATTTTAAATAGGCTTCTTGCGGTGATGGATTTCAACACGTGGGCCAAATTTCGTTAAAATCAATTATCTCTTTCGAAAGTTATTGCCCGCACACATATATATATACGTATATATATATATATATATATAAATATATATATATATACATATATATATAAACATTTCTAAAAATGGTGCCAAAGTGTTTAAGAGATTATGAAACGTCGAGAAATTTTTGTCCGACCCCTAGGTCCCGCCATCCGACCGATGCCAATAGTGTATGTTGCCATATGGCAAATACACTAATAATAAATATTTGTGGCTATATTAGGTACTTATGCACGATTTAAAACACTTTCCCAAAAATACTCAACATCCCTATTATGATTAATATTCCACATTATTCAATAATTAGGTGGCATATTGCTGATTTCGCGGCTTTAATTTCAAAAAGCCGTAACCACAAAATGCAACTTTTTGGTTTGTAGCGGATGTATAGTATAAATGATAAAGAGAATAGTTTTTAATTAAACACAAAACTACTTAAAATTATTTTCCTACTAAGCAGGGATTAAGTTCAGCTTTGGAAAAAGATTTACTCGATCATATCTGTCGTAACAGCACTCCTTTTTTTGCCTGAGGAAGAAAAATCTTTTATAGGAACTATCTGAAACTGGTATGCACTAAAAGCCTTCCACGGAATCACTTTCACATGTATTCATGGTGAACGGTGACACTCCTTCATTATACCGCAGGGCTCGAATTTAGGGCCACTGTTTTTTCTGATTTTCATAAATGATATTGTGAACTCGATCGAGCACTCCAAGGTATTATTATTCGCGGACGACGTCAAAATCTATAAAACTGTAAACTGTTTAACTGATAATTGTATGTTACAACATGATTTAAATAATATTGTGGACTGGTCTGTTGCTAACCAAAATTAACTTAAATGTCAAAAAGTGTAGTGTCATGTCTTTTTGTAAAAGTGTGAGCGTTGAGTATGGCTATAGTGTCAACGGTACGGCTTTAGCGCGTTCTGATACAATAACAGATCTGGGAGTTATGTTTAATCCTAAATTGACGTTTCATAATCATATTTACAACATTACTTCACGTGCCCTTAAGACACTTGGGTTCGTCAAGAGAAACAGTGTTTCCTTTAAAAATACGTCAACTTTGATTAGATTGTATATATCAATTGTCAGATCCATTCTAGAATATGTTTCTGTTCTCTGGTGTCCTTGGCAACAGTTTCTAATAGCACAAATTGAATCTATACAAAAAAAATTTCTATCATACTTATATTTTAAACAGTTTGGTTATTATCCCGATAGATCACTGTCAGGTGAAACATTAAATACTGGATTCAATTTTGTGTCACTGTGTACACGAAGAAATGTTGCATCTGTGCTGTACATTTTCAAACTTATACATAATCAAATTGACGATACTCAGTTTCTTGGGCATTTGAGATTTTTGGTTCCCCGTCCAGGTTTAAGATTAAATAATGTTTTCGATCTTCCCACGGTTCAGACAACGTATATGTGTAATTCACCAATCCAGCGCATGTGTAATATATGTAATATATACTCAAAGAAATACAATATTGACTTTTTTAGTGACACACATCAACAAATTACCACCAAAATTAAAAACAATCTTTAAAATCAATATTAAATATTTATAATTTATGTACATTTAGGTTTAAGTACTACTGTACCTCACTTTTTTTAATTATGTCTGCACGCGTATCGATATATTTTTATCTGTAATTGGACCTATTGGTCTGTTGATAAATAAATTTATTATTATTACTTATTCATTTTTCTCTGTAACATCAATCTTGGGATACACTGTGCCTATATTGACTAATCTCTTGAGATTTAAATCGCTTTTTCTGCGACTTCGACGCCTCCATAACGATATTAAATAATGGCGTTTTCATATTTTTGATGAGAGAAATTCTGTTTATAACAATGTACCGAAATCTCGAAGGAAAACAGCGTCATGGCGATATGGTAGTCGCTTAGATCGACATTGACCTACATAATAAGAAATTATTAAGAATACGTAATCGAGAAATAGAATAGAATATAACAGTGTTTCCCAACCTTTTTTTCCTCGCGAACCAATAGAAAGGTCCGAAAAAATTTGACGAACCCCCTATGTAGTCGTTAATGACAGGTAAAAAAAGCAATAAAATTTGATAGAATAGGTATATATTTTTCATATTGCAGAATAATTTGTTGTCAGACGCCACTTTTATTATTTTTGGAATATTGAAAAATAATAAAAAATAATTTAAATTTAATTTAAAAAGAATTAAGACTAATTTAACAAACTGCGGTTCTTATGTTTTACATTTGGAAAAACTCTTAATGGGATATTTGTGGCTGTTTGATAGAACAAAGCAATTCAAAGTTAGGCTCAATATCTGACAATTTCAGTCTTAGATCAGGTTCTGCATCTAACCTGTTTCTGTATTTATCTTTCAGATAAGTATATGTTGAAAATATTGAAATTTATTATAGATTTCTTAACAAACAGGCAGCGAACATTCTGTTTTACAGTGGGTATGTTCTTTAATTTTTGTGTTTTTTTTTTTTTTGCTTTTGATTTTAATGGCGTTTTAAAAAATCCGCCATTACAATATTATTTTCGCGAACCCCCTCTGCAAACACTGCGAAACCCCAGGGGTTCGCGAACCACTGGTTGGGAATCACTGGAATATAATATGGACATACATGTAATCAGCCTTAGCTGTTCAGCCCTGAGAATTGGAAACACAAATTCTGTTGGATAGCGTCGTTTGTCTAATTAGGTACATGTATTCCAGGAATACCGCTGATAAGCATTGGCCTCTAGTCTCTCCACCTATACAAACCTATATATGTACTCTCTCTTTCAATACAGCATCTATATTACTTATTCAGCTGAAATGTATCTATATAATAATATAGTAGTGCAGATCAACGATATTTTGATTCTACATGCCATATTTTTAATTTCACGTAAACTGTGTGCTAATAATGAATTTGTGTCAATTTTTGATAATAATATTTCACTCGTATGATTTCTCTTTCGCTTATTGGTAGCAGCTTATGCAATATGCATGTGTACTGTACTTTTTGTACTGAATATCTGCATATCGTGCTGTAAATATTATATTCATATTTTCTTTTTTCTACATAGCCAGAAAATCCTGAGTACGTTGGAAAAGAGATTATAAACGATTTTCAGCTAATTTCTTGCACTATCCGCTATAAAATGGCTGTTATCATGGAACGTCATCAATTTCAGACAAACGCTGTAATGAAAAACAAAAGTGATCACGCTATACCAATTCCATAGTTTTATGTGTATGTATCTGATGTTTTTTTCTTTTAGAATCGAAGTTTTCCTCAAAAGTGAACTGAAATTTTGAAAATGAAGTGAAAACCAGCTATTTTAGAAGAGGTACGTGTAAAAAATATAATCTAGATTCCTGCAACTGTAAAAAATCGCTACCCCTCTTATAACATACTCGTGTAGTATAATTCATTCCATACCCTAGATATATAAATAACTATTATAAGCTAGCTGCATTTTCTAAGAGGTATTTTTTACACATACCCTATAAAACAGTTGCCTTTTATGCGTGTATAGCGGTCGCAAAAGAACTCATTCAACACCAGTACGTGAAGTAAAACAAACTTGGGCGAGATAACAAATTCAACAATAATTTTCATAAACAACTAAGTCTACCATTAGAATCTGAAAAACAGCAGTAGGCTCGAACACTAACTTTCAAAAACAACCTATTAGAAGTGAAGTTTGTTACAGAATTGACTGTCAAAAGTGTTTAAATTATAATAAATACAAAGTGAAAACCAGCTATTTTATAAGGAGTACCTGCAAAAAATGTAGAATAGGTATATTACTCGTCGATAACATAGTTCAATGACATCCTAGATACATAAGCTACTATTATGTAAAAGTGTGCTTTTTTCTGCATTATGCGTAACATTTTGCATTATGAACGAATATTGTCCATCGAAAGTTTTTTTAAAATGTCGTCACTTCAAAATTCACGCAAGAATTTTCAAGATTCAATTTTATCTAATTATCTAACATTTTCGTGGGATATCTATACATATATACAAATGGATATTGGTATATCTATTTGAGATTAAATCATTTGACCGATTACTATGAAAGTTATAAAAGTATTAAAAATTGGTATATGGATTGTTTTCGTTTAAAATATATAACTACCAAAAACATTACACTTATAATTTATAATAGTAGATTGTATATTTAGACCGTAGTACGGTAGAGCCGAAGGCTCCACTATTGTTGTCGCTTCCGTGTTTCATCTCAACCGCATGCAGAACCGCGGGTAGCGAATAGTATTTTATAATTTTGAAAAAAAACAGTAAAATATTTATTTCTAAAATGCGTTTAGTTAACATTATGACATTAAGCATTTCGTCTATTTAATTTGGAAACATCCTTTTAAAACATCCATATGTTATGCCTATTCACTGATCTTTTATTATCATCTGATGTACGTTCCACATTCAGAATAACATGACAATGATTACCTCCCCACTCTCCTTTCGATTATTTATTAAACGAACAGGGTGACCAATTTAAAAATAAACGAAGTTAAGGCAGACACTGGAATGAGACCCCTACATGGTGGGGTTCGTAAGCCTCGTCGCTATTTACAAAATATCTCGCTCGGTAGGGGTTCATTGTCACTGATTTAAAGCGGGATTATTTATTAATGCCCAAATAGATTCAGTTGCGGCCAATAATACAATCCCGACCTCCTGTTCAATTGTCTGGTTTACGACTAATTGCTGGAAATTCCGCGCCGAAGTCATTATTTACAATTAACCGCTGAATGCGTGTACAAAACGTTTGCTTTGTGCTGTCCATGTGTCGATTTAGTGCAAACATACGTGCATTCACATTCCGTCATAAACTTTCAGGGATCGTACTATCGAAAACCCGGAAAAATATACGAGATTATTTTCAAGATATTGAATGTTAAATATTTAAATGCAATTATGTGCATGCATATACATATATATTTAGACATGTAAACGTGGGAAGTATAGTTGTTCACATTCACAAAAATTTTATTTAACTCACAAACAAGTTGTGATTTTACGTTTAGTAAATAATAAAAAGTGGCGAAATTGGACAGGCAGAACTGAACTCCTAAACTTTATGAAAACACTAGTTAAATTAATAAAGAGTGTATATGATAAAATTTGGTGATAAAATGCACACCGGGTATTATTTTGAGGGGTCACATATTTTATTTTGTCCAGGAAAATATTTATGTTTACATATTAATTAATAATATCTACATTAAAATTCCACATTGGGTGTTAGCATATACACTATTTTATCGCCAGGATTTGGCACTGTACAAGTTTTTTAATCTTACATTGAACAAATGTTTTTTTTTCTTTATATGAAATTTCATAGACACCAAATTTAATTACTTGCTTTTATTTTCATTTTATTTCTATTTAAATGGCATTTTATAAACTAGTTTTTGAAGACATGCGTTTAACATATCTTTAAAAAAAACAAAAATAAAAACAAACAGGTTGCCTAAAGCAAAACAGCAATAAACTTATTTTCTGAATCGGTGCGCTCATCTGTTTTCTACTTTCGAAATTTTCACTTATTTTTATAACTAAAATATAAAATGGGTAGTAAAAAGATTACAGCTTACGTCTTCGATAGCATTCAGCAAAAAGCTTTTACGACGAAGTGTTGTAAGCTTTCTCTTATCCGACATTTGCAGATATAATTTCTTCAAATAGGTAAGCTGCCCTTTTATGGTCTTTAAGCCATTGGAATATTAAATTTGTTGTTCATAAGACAATTTTTCAAATGAAGAGTAGGTATACTTGAATATTAACTAAACATTACATAAAATTTTGTCATTTCACTAATTAAAATATATATTAAAAAAACAGTATACATAAACATTACAATATCTCTGCTTTAGTAAAAAAACTGAAATTTTAATTTCGTTTATAGAGAACTAATTAAGATAAGATAAGATAAGATTTTATTGTCATGGTTATAAAATAAATGTACATCGTATTTCGTATTAATTTACATGGAGTTCCTATAACCTACCACAATAAAGTTATGCATTTAGTACACAGTTGATAATTACTTTTATTAACTTATTTTGTTTTATTCTGGGAAAAGTCTCAAAAAACCCAAAACTAATTAAATATCATCAAAAACATTCCCTAAACATCTCATAATTTTTTTTTCAATATCATACACAGTTGTCTTAAAATTTATCTGAAGAAACTATACCAACATAATTTTTACAGCCTACCTATTTCTTATATAGGTACATTTCACAACTATAAAGATCTGACATTGCTAATTAAACATAAATATAACAAAAATAATACTGAAAATAATAATAGGCAAATTTTCGTGAAAATAGCTAAAGGATTGATTTTTCTTTAGCAAAGAAAAGTAAATACTGCTTTTACTTTTCATTTTTGGTGCTTAATTTATTGTAGTCCTCAATCAAGGCGACACCTCGCTCCACAATATCATTTACGATCCCCATAGAACGTATTATATCTCCGCCAACTTTATATCCCTCGTAATCTTCCCAAACCTCAATATATTTCTTCAAACACTCTGCCGAAATACCGATTATATTAAAACAATTCTAAAATATTACAGGATATATGGTTGGATTCGATTTTTAGTTATTTAGTGCTCTCATTATTTTTTGTTTATTTTAGTTCGTTGTCAAAAAACGCAAATGCCACAAGTTCTCTAAATATCAATGATCCAAGATTTTTTTGTTAAGACTTTGGACATGGGCTGACAGCTGTGGTATATGCTTCTACTGCCTCGTGAGTAAGTCTTAGAACTGGAAGAAGCTGGTGGATGCCCTGGCCTGACACCAAAACTGGGAGACGGTCAAAGGTTTTGTGCCTCGTAATATCTTCTATTAGTTTATTGTTCCATTTAAAAGTATGAGGCATGTCTGGTTTAAAGTCACTTTTCAGGTAGAGTGGATGCTAGAGGGAAGGCTTTAATATTCGATAAAATAATTCATAACATAATATTCAACACTTATCCATGTTTAGTATAATGCTTTAGCATATATTTTTTTCAAACTTTAACAGTTAGTAGGAAAATCCTAAAACTCAAATAATAAAAGCATATTTTCGGTAAAAGAGTAAAATGGCTGCGTACCCCGATGGTTTTTTAAAAGTTGTTTTTATAAGAACAACCCTCCTATGTACTATATAATTTGGTTCTGATGTTACTGATAAAACGCACGTAGGATTTAGATATATTAAGGGGTCGGTTGTTTATATTGTCCAAAAACAAATTTAAGTTTACGTATGAACAATAAAATAAAGAATGATATTTTGAAAAAATAACAGATCAGAAAGCAAAATATTTCGAGTCGGTTCTATGTGACAACCCATTCTCCAAGAATTATTTTTCATTTTATTTAGGTACTTAGATAAAGTACGAAAACAAAATTTCCATTACACACATTCTTCAGCTCATTTTTCACTTGTAAATGTACGTCCATGCCTTACAGGTATTTGGGAGCATCACTGTAAAAACCATTTCTTGCTATGAACGACAAATTTCATATCAATACTGTTGTTATGTGTTTGAATAACTAGTAGATTCAATGTAAGAACGGACATGAAAACTATTTGATATATTATTGAATACGCGTCTGAAGTGTTCCCTCCCATATCCACTTTTGAACGAATTGAGTTCGGACAAAATCGAGTCAAAATCTTATTACACGAACCATCTTTTGAAGACAATTTTGTTTTTGGAAATCGAAATATGACGCCAAGCGAAACTATCAACTAAAGGTTTTTAGATATCAAGGGAGTCACGTTGCACCTCATTTGAAAGGTATTCCAATTCACTATATACTCGTTTAAAAAATTGAAAAATCAATTGTTTGTTCTCGAATTATGAATAGATTCTTAAGTTCAGTAAACGCGACTCAGAACGACTATTAATTTTACAGCAGTTGCCGCTGTGCACTAAAAAAATATATTATTTCATACTTTTTTAACAAATCGTTAGGTAGGTAATAGTTTTGTTTTGTTTTTTTAATATTTAATTCAATTAATTATGCAATTTTTAAACAAAACTCTATAGAAAAGTGCATCACAAAAATACAGGTATTATTAAATAGTGAGTTGCTGTACGAATTGTTTGCCTGCGTGCAGTAATTTTTCAAACTAATTAATTTTTCAATATAAATTCTGCCTATAGTTCATAACCATATCGCCATCATACTCTTTCCAACAAAACAAACCGCACCAAAATCACGCTAAGCGAACAACACCCACGTTTTGCGTCAGCGGCTAAGAAAATCACAAAATGTCTGTCAGATTATTACAAAACTTTGTATTTTACACTACACACCTACGAAAGTAAAATAATAATAATAATAATAATAATAATAATAATAATGACACTAACGGGACTCCCGGCATCGAACCTAGGACCTTCAGGTTCAAGGCAGTCACTATACCTCTCATCCACTATAGCATAACGGTGTACGAACGATTTTTATAGCTTACAGTATACGTGCCATACAACGTTTTGTTACCATAAATCGATTTTACCATACCGTGCCAAAAGAAGGATAACCTGAAAAATTGAAAAGGAAAACATAAATTAATTCCAATTCGCAAAATAGTTTTGCATAGAACGTCTCAGTGGCATTTGTCAGAAAGCTCTTATACGACTCTTATGTTCAGTTTTTCTTACAACTCTTGGATTTAAATCTAGATTTAAGCACGCCATTTAGTTTCAATTAAATGGAGGTCTACATTTAGTCGAAAACAAATTAAATTTATATCCAGATTTAAAACTGAAAATCGTATCAAAAACGCAGCATTAGACGATAACGTTAAAGGTACTGTACTGTCTCTGTTTCTCATAAGGATTTAAATGGAAAATGACCGAGGTATTACTTTTGGATTGTACATGTCGAAATAGTTTTAATATACTTTACGCACTATTGTGAAAAATAGCCATTTTACTATCGCCATACAGGCTAGAAATGTAGCTATTTTATAGGGGTTGTCCTCAAAATACATTTATGATATTACATTTTTTATTATATTGTTATTTGTAACGTTTTAGATTATTATTAAAAATAAAAATAAACAAAAACTATATTCTAACCACTAGCAATTATTGTCGCCTTAGCAGATGCGGGATGAATCATCTCAATTATTGTGACATGTTGAACGTTATAAGAAAACAGAATACATTAATTTTTTTAAATAATTTAATACACAAATAATTAATTGTACTTTTTCTATTTCATTAATTAACCTAAATTAATAAAAAAAACGAAATAAAAATGAAATTGTTATTTTAGTATTTTTTCAATATTGTACACACACAGCAAAATTCAAGTACGTTTTAAAGAAAAATTTTATGCTACTTAACGTAATTTCGCAGTAATGTAACCCTGAGAAGCTATGTTCGAAGCATACATTTGTGACACAGTTTTTAGGTTTTCGTATATTCAATGGAAAAACGGGACCCTTATAGGATCATTTTCGTGTTCGTCTGTCTGTCCGTTTGTCCCAGCTTATTTTCTTTGAGTCTAGTGAACGAAAAAATTTGAAATTTGGTATGTATATATAGAATATAGAGTTAGATGACGTAATCACGGACGTATAGCGTAAATAAACTAATTGCAAAAAAATATTTGTTTCAAGTGCATTATGTGACTTATTATCAAATGAAAGGGCTCGTTTTAAGAAATACAAACATATTTTATTTTATACCTTTAAAATGCCTAGCTTGAAAGAAATTGAAGAAAATACACGACAATTGAAACTGCTCCGAAACTACTAAGCCTAAAATTTTGAAAAAAAATGAAAATATACGGACTCACACACAGTTTACTAGAAAACCTAAACGAAAATCCTGCTTTATAGTTCTCACGGAAAACGGAATAACGCGGAACTCTCTGTTGGCGAGTTCGACTCGCAATTGATCGATTGTTTTAAATGGCAACGATGACAATACTTCTCGTTTAGTATACTCAGTAATTTACGAAATTCAATATAATTTACTTATGTACTATATAGACCTCAGTATGAGACAAACTTTTGTGAAAATTTTTCATACATCAACATTTTTTTTCTAAAACTCATTTGGATTTAAATGCAGTCGCGCTGTATGGTCGATTAATGCGGATTATGAATAATGAACACATAAATGCGATGCTCAGAAATGAGAACGATAGACCACGAAGGTAGTCAAGCTCTGTCTTTTTCTACATGTGTTTTTCTATACTACTTAAAAGAGATTTACTTTTTAGCGCTTTATCTCTCTCGTTTTTATCAATCGGATTTGAAACACTAGATAGGAATTACGCACTTCATTTTAGGTGTCGATGGACCCTACAAACTATAATCTATAACGTAATTGTATTTTATTTTGGTGGATAAAGTTGTTTTTACTGTACTGAACATAAAACACGCGAGCACAGTCGAAATAATTCAAGCATACTAGAGGACACCTACTGAATATTTTAGTACGGTCCTGAAGACAGTACGACGTACAAAAGTGAAAGCTTATATACGAAAGTTTTATTTGCCCATTGATTTTACGTTATACAGTACGGTACACAGGGTTGTCCATTGAAACAATAATAATAAATGTTAAATATATCGCTTCTTATATTTAGATATATTTACATTCTAAATACAATAACCCATTTTTTAACATTCCTATTTTTAGTTTACAAGCAAAACATACTGTCATAATTTTGAGAAAATACAGTTTGAAAATGTCCGTGATCTCGTCATAATATACACAGATTTAATTGGTAAAAGTGTATTAGTTTATTATGTGAGATTATTTATAAACGAGTGACAATATAATTATGCAAAAAATATATATTGCTCTTTTTGCACATGTGCTTTATAAAACAGGTGGTGTTTACTTCATATTCAGTACATTTTGAAAATTTTGGACAGTACAATTGTGAAACAAACTTCACTTCTATTAGGTCGTTTATGAACATTTTTTGTATAACATATATTTTTAATAAGTTTTTTATTTAATCACGGGAAATTGGACAATTGAATTTTAATATAGATAAACTAAATTAAAAAATTTTGCGACGTTTCGTTAATTTCTTTTAACTTCTTCGGGCAAAACTGAAATGATAAAAAATACAAATTAGTTAATGAAATAATTATAATTTTTTTTTTCATTAACTAATTTGTATTTTTTATCATTTCAGTTTTGCCCGAAGAAGTTAAAAGAAATTTCGCAAAATTTTTTAATTTAGTTTATCTATATTAAAATTCAATTGTCCAATTTCCCGTGATTAAATAAAAAACTTATTAATTATAATGGACGTGAACAATATTGAGATATATTTTTAATGATAGCTGATAAGTAGTTTATGAAAACTACTGTTGAATTGATTAGATCACAGGCGATAGTATGACATAAACTATGTTTTAGCAGTTAAAAAACTTGTCAGATACAGCATTGCAACTACTTTTTTGTCTTCTGACTAGGATGCCGATGCAAATCGAATGAAAACCTTTACACATGCGACAATTTTGTTGTTGCTTAACAGAATGTGCTTGTAAAAGTCGTTCTGTGTCAAACAAACGTTTTCTTCAATTGGTGAACCCAAAAAATCATCAAAACTCTCATTCTATAGTCACGGCATTGCCATGATGTCCTGCACTCACACTTGCTCTTACTTAAAACTAAAAACCCGGGTCGCAGTGCCAAAACCCTGCCGACAATATAGTGTATTTGCTTATACAGGCAGTGTGGCTTTATTATGCGAACTTTAGTGGGTTTCTGGGCTAAATAAAAAATTAGACTCTTTAATACACCCCTATAATAACATTTTTTTTTCTTAATTGCAATATTATTATCAATCGAACCTCTATACTAAATTATATACACCTTTCAGTAATTAATTCATTATCTGCAAACTAGTTTTTTCATAAAACTTGTAAATGCGGTCCTGTCGGGCCGATTTTATCGAAATTTTAGGGACACTTTTTAATTACTACCGGAGGGTTAAATTTCAATTTTGAAACGATTCGGAGATTTTTTTCGGTATTTTGGGGCCAAAAAACTTTTTTCAACCCCTAAAAACTACCCTTAAAATAGCCCGATTAGGCCTATTTTAAATAGACTTCTTGCGGTGATGGATTTCAACACGTGGCCCAAATTTCGTTGAAATCAATTAACTCTTTCGAAAGTTATCGCGCGTACACACACATATATATATATATATATATATATATATATATATACATATATATATATAAACATTTTTAAAAATGGTGTCAACGTGTTTAGGAGGTTATGAAACGTCGAGAAATTTTGGTCCGACCCCTAGGTCCCGCCATCCGACCGACGCCAATAGTGTATGTTGCCTTATGGCAAATACACTAAAAATTGGGGTTCGCAGCGCACAATTAGATTTCGAGTGGAATCAAACAAAAAATAAACTCAAACCCGCATTAGCCGTTCCGGCTGAGCCCGTAATATAAAATAGCCGTACCACATGACAAACAGCGTGCAAATGTAGGTAGAACCGATATTCAGTAGCATTTTCACGCTGTAGTCTGATCTAAAAAAGAAGCGTTAAATACAAAATAAAATGGTCGTCCTTGTTACACGTTGGTGCGGAGAAAGCAAATGATAATTGATTACAATAATCCCTTTGGCTGCTGTGACTGGGCCTGGCTTCCTCCTCTTTTGAAATATTTATTTGTTTTTGTCTGTAGGCAGAGTAGGCAAGCAAAAGGAGTTAATGTGTTTTCAAAACACACTGATTATATTTTATAGCTATGTGCTTTTAATGTTGTCGAGACTTGTATTTTGTTACCTTCACTCATTTATTATGTATATACCTATGTTCCAGGTATTTCTTGAAAAGAAACGCTGACATTTTTCTTTGAATTTTGAATCGATTTTACATAGATTAGTCTTCAGAGTTGTGTATGACCAGAATTCACAGCAAAGAGACGAGCTATCAAAGCCTTTTCATATTGATTTATTTACCTATTTCTTGAAGACGATCCACTCTTAAGACCAGGGTACACATCTTATTTTTCGTATCGAAAATGCGACATTTAACAGCTGCATCGCGATTAGACGTGTACTCAGCTACTCGAAATTTCTCGTTCTATGCGTATTTTCGACAATCACGCATTCGTGACATCAGGGTTGATATAGTGTATAGCTTTACGTGGTTGCTAGCTATATCTGTCCTAAGTACTATTATATGACACTTAAAATCACTGATTGTATTCCAAAAAATACCATTTCAAAAACAAAATTAGATTTTACTAATTTTGAGGAGAAGAAGTAAAAAACATAAAAATAAAAGACGTCATTTTTTTAGGTTCAAAGCTGTATCTAAACAAGTAGTCCTGAGAAAACAATTTGTCATTCTAAGATTTTCACAGTTAGTCGTTGCATCGTTCGTATTCAAATGTAAAATAATAATTTTATAAATAATGATTATCGTTAAGGGTAGACTACAAATAAATACACATTATTTAAAGGAATTAGACCTTACACATTCAATTTGCATGATCATTCGTTCTTTATCAATAGTAATTGGTATAGTGTGCACTGTGCAGTATTTATTAAGGAAATCCATTCTTCACTGACTATATTCACGATAATAGTGAAGTTGACATTGATGTTATTAAGATAGGAATCCATTGGTTCATTTCAATTCCTGTAGTAAACTAAACTTTATTGGTAGCGCAAAATAACTTAAATTGTTGTGATGCTCTGATGAGCCGCCACTGGTCCAGTTCGGATGTTAAATGGAAAACCGTAATAAGTAGAATATAAACCACATTAATTCTGGACTTTGTAAACACCTAGAGGAATGTATTTAATAATTTCTATTTGTTAACCAACGTGACATTCGAATACGCTCATAAGAGATAACTATAGATTGAATACAGTGGAATTTTCTTTAACATTCACCTGCCCATAATATATTTTGTAAATAATTTGGTTAGGTCCAGGTGCGCTGACAGTCGATCAGCTGATAGAATAAAGAAGTTGTTCCACGTATTAAAATGCAATAATTTTGAACAATGTATAATGTGTATTATATCCTCATACATAAACAATGTTAACTAATTTTTCCCTTCATATATCCTTCTAACACTGTGAATAAATCGCCATATGGTGACGTAGAAGACTTGTCACATTCCTTTATCTATAAAAAGAGATGTATATGTTACGCTCAAAAAACGAAAATGCTTATTGTGCGATTTAACAGCGGACAACGCGTTGTGGTTTATGTAAAACATCCACATCGAAAAATTTGTGTTATGGCTCTTATAAAATCGTCCATGATGTGGTGTGACAAACACCGAAGGACCACATAGCGAAATTCGTGTCGTGACCATCGTGGTGTTCGACCACAACGCGTTTTGGCAATGATGACAAGCCATCCTTTTAAACGGGGACTGAAACCGACATGAAATAACGTCGAGTTGCAGTTTCAGATTTGCGGAGTGTTTCAATGTCGATTACGGTTTTAGTTTAAGAAATTTAATAAATTTTTAACGATATTAATAAATACGAAACAAATAAAAACTGAATAATAATGAAAATTTAAATTGAAAATAAAATTTGAAAAGTTCAAGAAAAATGAGGATTTTCCTGAAATCGGCATCTTTCCATCGAAAAAATGAAATCTTGAATACTCATTTTAGCCGGTTTCCACGAATATTTGGTTTTTTCCACTAGTGGTTTCGCTTTCAGTTAGTGAAATTAAATTATTTAACAATCGTGGTATCTGTTTCAATCCTTGCTTTTTATAAATTATTTTTTGCATAGCCCCCCATAAAATATTATTCAAAAAATTGTTTATTGTGAATAAAGTGACACATTCAATACTAACGCCGCTGTAGTGAAAAAAAAGTACGCGATCTAACTAATTCAACAGCAGTTTTCAAAAACTACCTGTCAGCTACCATGTGTAAAACAATAGCAGACGCGAATAGTAATTTACATAAACTACCTATTAATAGTGAATTGAACTGTCAAAAATATATATACTGAATGTGAAGTGAAAAGAAGCTATTTTATAGAAATACGTGCAAAAATGCCATATATATCTCGTGCATAATGACATTAAGACTCATGTTGGTGCTAACTTAAAACATGAATTCGCACCTTTCCGTAATATATATCATTACGCAACTAGGTACACTATGTATTATTTATATGTTTGTACACTAATACCTACTATGCATTTTGCGTATAAAATTTTTTTGGCAAAATAGTACCTACTATATTTTCGTAATACAAAAACGCTTAATAAACAAATATTTAATGATAAAAGTTGTAAGTACCGCATAATTTATTACGTGCTTATATCCGCCTAAAGGAGATAAGCAGATCAATTTTCTGAAAAAATATACCAAGTAAGGTAAATGAAGCTCTTTATACAGCAGAGAAAGATTCCACTGTATTCCTAAGCATCAACCTACACTAAGAGTAGCCGTGTGGAATTTCACAACAAACTTCCAGATAACATCAAAATAAAGCTTTCTGATAAAAAACGACTCAGTTATACCCTCATAAATTATGACATCTGTAAGCTTTGTTTTGTTGAAAATTAATATTGTACATTGTTAATTTTACCTTAAAACTCGTATGTATCATTTATACCAGCTATATCTTATTGCATTCTGACAAACTCTTCGTTTTATCAACACTGATAAACAAGCGGTCACAAGTTTCAAAAAACCAATTTCCGAGTTTGATAAATATTGAATATCAATAATAATAATAACATAAAAGTGTTTATTTTAACCATATAAAAATATATACTTATTTATGCCACGAGAACAAATTAGATCCGATAATCTAAAAATTCACATTTTGTTTATTTAAACAAAAAAAAAACAGCTTAATTGATTTTCATAAAATTTATTTCGGATACTATGGACGCTCTTGGACTTCAACTGGCACCCTAACGAAGTTGATATTTTGTATTCGCAAGATTTCGTGCTAGAAAAAATGACTATATACGTACATACATACACGCTCATACTTCTTTTCAAAAATAGTGTTAAAATACAGTAGTGACCTTGAAACCAATTATCTCAATATTATAATGATAAACTTTTCGCTTGTAATTTCGATTTTAGAGTTTCGTACCCAAAGGGTTCCAACGGAAACCCTATTACTAAGGCTGTTTGTCTGTACGTTTATCACAGAGCTGTATTTTTTGAACCGCACTAGGCAGACACTTGATGTGTATTACTATGGTCGCTACAAATAATAAAAATAAAATAAAGTTAATAAATATTGTACGGTGGTCCGGAACCCTTCGTGTGCGAGTCCGCCTCGCACTTGGCCAGTTTAGTAATACATGTTTCATAAGACACCTAGAGTCTAGACGACAGAACTCGTTTCAAATTTTGAAGCTTAACTTCTTTAGCGACGTATCTGTTTGAAAAAAGTAAGAAATCGAGGGGAAGTATAGAACTACCAATAAAGGGGAAGTTAGTTTGTCTTCTAAATTACATGAAACAGACAAGGACAGAAGTTTGTAGTGTTGCATTTTGATTCGCAAAATAGTAAGACAAGGATGAACGGCTTGAATCGGACGTACGAACAATTGAAGTAATTATGAAAATAAAATAATAGTAAAATAATTTCTGTAATTTGGCGTACAAACCGCAGGAACTCAAAATATATATTTCATGTAAATTCAGAAAGGAAAATATTAAACATCATATTCTCTATTTTCAGATATCAGAACAATTTTCGGATTAAACGTTACATAATATGAGGTTATAATGTTGATATACTACAGACAATAAGAATGCTATCAAGAATGATTTCCTGTGTGTGAAAACGTATGAAAATAATTGATTTAAACTATTTTCAAAAATTATACCCACCCTATTCATATTAAAAATCTTTTTCTGTAGATTATAGTATGTAAATAAAACTATGGTATGAATGTGACGATCTGTCCATGTGAGAATTTTCACACGACATAAACATCAAAGCGACCTCTTAAAATGTGTAATAATTTCACCGTAATTATAATATTAAAAACTAAAGAAGTTAAACTTCTTATGTGAGCTTATGAAAGTGAGGCTCATTATAATTATTTTCGTGCCTGTCTGTTTATGTAGGCGTCATTCAAAATGTCTTAATCGATTTTGATGCATCTTGATGCATATGTACAAGTTAAAGTACTATATAATGACAAAATCAGCATTCGCGCAAACGATGACGTGGGTTAAAGTACAGTTGTAAATATAATTATTAAAATACGAACCTGTAATAAATTGGTATAACGTTCAACCAGAATTGTTTTGTTTAATGAAATAAGTTTGTAATGAGTGAATACATTTTAATGCCGTTCAAAGGCAAAGAGGTCTTCAAACAGTCAACTAATATTATAATACACCGTCGTAACGCTTGCAATTAACATAATGGCAACACACTTCGTTGTCTTGTATTGCATATATTGCGGACTTCAAATAATCGATTTATTTACATGGAAAAAAATATTTCTCATCAAAAAAACAACTTCAGAAAAAGAGATATATCGTATAGTAATTATCAGGAATTAAATTTTAAGTTGACGTATATATTTTTCTTTTTAAGATCAACATTTGGGCCTAACGCCAATTCATATTTTTTATTTATTTCTTTTTTTAGGGTGCCATACCTCAAAAGGAAAAAAACGGAACCGTTATAAAATCTCTCGCGTGACTGTTTGTCCGTCCGTCTGTCACAGCTAATTTGCACCGAAACTACCCGACCGATTGAGTTGAAATTTGGTAGACATATGAATTTCTGTAACTCAAATACGGCGCATGACATAAATAAATGAATTTCGAACATGGGGGTCATTTTTGGGAGACAAAGTAGGAAATTTAAAAAAAAGTTTTGCAAAGTAAACCGTGTGACATATCACATGAAAGGGCTTGTAGAAAGGTTTTCAAATATATATATTTTTTTAATTTTAAAATAAATAGTTTTAAAGTTGTTTAAGACAATAGATAAAAATTGACCGTTCCCCCCTATCTCCGAAACTACTGAGCCTAAAATTTTGAAAAAAATAGAGAATGTCGGGTTTCACCCGTACTTTACAGGAAAACCTAAACGAAAACCGTAGGTCTTAAAGTACTCCCCGAAAACGGAATAGTACGGAACCCTCTTCTCGCGAGTTCGACTCGCACCTGACCGGTTTTTTTTTATAAATAAATTGGAACGCCAATCGATACTTTTACCTATTTTTGAATTAGAGCCTGGGAGCTCTGGGTGCTTGAATTATATTCTTAAGGCTTTTAATTGTAATAGCGTGCCATTTACTACAAGATCGAATATAATATCTATTTGTGCAAATTTAAAGAATGAAAATTTTCAAAATATTGCATTAGATTTTGTAGAGTTATTATCTATACATTAACTTAAAAAATTATATTTTTGTTCACACAACATTTTTTATACATACAAAAAATAATTAAAGAGTGCCTTTTTGATCAGTCGAAATATTGCTGCAATTTATAAACTTTTTCTTAATGAGTTAAGTAAACTATGTTGTTCAAAATAATTACAAATTCTTGTGTTATAATTGAAAAACTCAGATATAAACTGCTTGCACACAAAAAAGCAGGAAGTACCAAAGAAAGCAATAAAATGTGACCTCAGCTTTGGAAGAATTTGAAGCCATATTTTCAATGAATTGAAGCAATATTAATGATTCTGATTATTGTTTTAGCCTTTTCAAAGTTTAATTCTTTCTCTACTTGGATAATAGATATAAAAGGCAAATTACATTTGTCAAATTAACATATTGATACAATCCTTGGTTCGCCTTGTGGCAGTAATGAAGAAAAGTTTAGAAATAATGAGGAAAAATGATTACAACAAGAAGTACATGTCATATAACATAATATCGAGAAAAGAACCTTAAAATCAAATTATACTTGCTATTTAGTACCGAATTATTTATGTAACAACACTTCATCTTTCAAAACAAAATGTTCTTTTTAATATAGTTTACGCAGGTCACAATAAACGGCAGCACCATCGTATCACGGTGCGGATGGTGCGAATAAAGCCCTTTACAGTCAAGTTCCGTTAACTTGTTCATTTGAGCAAACACAGAGTCTTATAATTTGTACAATTGTCAAACTCATTGTAACAGTTAAATAGTTCTTGAATAATTTCAAAGTGTTTAATGATACTCGAGTAGATTACAAACTCCATTTACGTAATTACCCTTTGTTCGTTCGACGAGATACGGGGGTTGGCCGAACACCCTCTACTTTTTGGTCGGGGCTGCTCTATGAAACAGTAGACGCTATTATCAAGGGATGAAAAAACTATCCACATAATACACATTTTATTTGCATGCTACTATACACTGTAGACGGTTCTGGTTGCACTGTATATTCGGACGAGCCCAAATCAAATACTTGCGATCTATGCCCACCTTTATAATTTACTACAACTCATTACGGTGAATAAAATCAAAAGTGCGCTCTGTGCAAAGAAATAGTGCAAATTACTCACTATTCCCTATAGTCTGCAAGTACTACGAATATATTTGTTTTCTCAACTAAATGTGTTCGAAGTTATTAATAATGTATTCTATCGACGTGACATAAAATAATGGCACTTATAATGTTATCAGAGAACATAAATTATTTAATACCTTTTAGGTGACAAAGTACCTACAATTCTTTTTTCATAAAAAAGAGGGAAAACGATGGCGGTCACTAGTGAAATAAAAGTGTCGCCATTTTCGGTTCTAGGGGTGTGTTTTGAATGAAAAAAGCCACTTACACAATACCTCATCTGAAATTCAATTTGGCACCGTAACGTCATCGTTGGATGCTTACTAAAGGTTGTTTTCGCTATGAACAGTATTTTAGTTTCCACGAATCTCTGGTCGAGACAATAGTGGATTAAGACTTTTGGAGGCCCCAAACACAAAATCCCGTAGGCACTCAGCTCCTTGATTTAGAAGGTTTATGAAAATGAAATGTGGATAGGAACGTACTCCCAAGGACGTTCTTGTGCTTCTCCGTTAATCTACTACTGGGTCGAATATACTTTTGATGCGAAAATGTAGTCCCTAATTCAATAGACAGGGTTTCAGACGTATAGTTCAGCCCATCCCTACTTCATCCGCGACGTACATGTGAGGTTAATTTGAAAACGGCGACGAGTATTTCTTAAGCTACGTTATTCTTCGATAAAACTCTTTCTCTTTCTTCACTAAACGAAGACGTTCATCGATGTTTGGCTAGAAGATAAATTTAAAAACTAAGCACGTTTTAACTGATTGAAACAGGTTGTTGAAAGATAAACGGTGTCTTTAGTTTAGCATTCTTTTGTATGGGAAATAAATCTCTAATTTGTTAAATTCAATTTAATTTATACCTACTATTCAAAGTAGCTACCAGAATATTTAATATATTAAAACAGAAAATGCGTTCTGTAAATTGTTACTTTGTTGGCTCAAGACGAACATATTTAATGACTAAAATTAAAATTACTTGTCTAAATTAATTTGTAAGTTATTAGGTTGATTTTATTGAAAGGAGATTTTAAATGAACAAAGCTATCAAAAACAGATCTTAAATATCAGTATTTGTATTCAGTACTTAGTTACATTTAAGTATCTTGCAGCTTTTGAACAATCCATTATTTTCAGTGGGTATAGTTGGAGCTGTCGTAATACACAGAGTTTGAGTTGGTTTCGGAGCGTTTCGGAGCATGTGGAGCATAGCACTTCATATAATATATTATTAGCAAATAAGCAAACTCATAGTTTTCATTGCAGATACTGTGCTCACAATATCTTTAACATTTGGGTAGCTTTAATAGATTTTTGATTTTTTATAATAGGTACCACAGTATACGTCATGTGTGCTATCTTAAAGATACTTTGTTAATAGGTATTTATTAAGTAAGTAACAACGTATTAAAATGAAAGCTCAGCAAGGAATTTAAACATCAGATGTATAATCTACAAATTGTTATGATGCAAAATTTCGATATATATTTAAAAAAAACAGATTGGAACTCAATGGTTCAAATGTACACGACTTTTGAAAAATATTTTTTTCTAAAAACTCGTTTCAATTTTAATTAGTTAGATGGGTCTATTTCTCTCTCTTTCTCTCTTTTCTTAGTTCTATTTACCTACCTTCTTAACATAAGTGAGTTATATAATTTTAGAATCGTGTTTTTGTTTTGGAAACAACTGACAATATTTTTGTTTTGAGAACTGAACTTCTAGGGCAGTGTAAAAATATGGAAGATGTATAAAAATACAAAAATAAAAAAATAAATAAAAAGCCGTGCGAAAAGATATAATAGGAAATTCTGGCAGATTCCCAAAATGTCCTTTTTTCTATTGAATATAATTTATCACTTCGTCAGTTCACTAATTTTTATCATCAATATTTTGATACTAAAATTTATGAGACAACGTCGAATCAAATGAATAAATTATTATATTTTAAACTTATTTATAAAATTACCATGAAACAAACATCTTATAGTCCAGTCAGTGAAGATGAGGTAGTAAAGAATTTTTATTATGTTTTTTGATTAAAGATCCTAACTAAAAAATCAAATTTTCGACCTTGAGAGGGAAGTCTACTAAAAATCGAAATTTAAAAACTTTTAAGAGATAACAATAATAGTTATTTGCAAACATTTTTTCTACTTTCGTATCTTCTATTGAAAAAAAATTGATTGTCTGGCTGCAATTTTCTAGGTGTTTTTACTCTATTAGATACTCAAAAAATCTAAATTAGAGAAAAAATATTATGGATTAAAGTTGTTCATTTTTTCATACAGAATTTGAATCTGTTAAAAATGTGGATGATATAGAAGTTGGTCTACTATTTTTACTCTCAAAATTATACAACTTTTGGTCGAAACATTTTTTCAGCTGGCGTTCAGTTTTTGGGATATTCTTGAAGGTTGTTTTCAAAAGAACAGTTCAAACAAGAAAATTTCAATATTTGATGAATGATTAGAAATCGTTTTTTCCGTGATTTTGAATTAAAATTCCCATGGATGCTGTCAGTTTATTTCCTAAATATTACAAAAATAACGTGTAATTGAAGAGAAGAGTTTAATTTGATCTTTCCTCATCGCAAGAGAAGTAGTAGCTAAACTTCAAACTTGAAGTACGTATAGTTTTATTGTATGTCGAATAAAGCTATCTTAATTCAGTTTACTTTTATTCATGTTTTCACTATATTCTCGTATATCGTACGCCGCCTTTGCACACAAATCACGACCTTAATAAAACAGCTTAGCACTATGGTTTTGCGCATTCAATGCTTTCTACTCGCTTTACGGTTAAAAAGGGCTAAGCCAGTGGTTCTCAACGTCAACAAACCGCTGACTTTTCTACAAAGGATTGAACCCATTAAGATAGAATATTTAAATTCTTGAATCAACATAATCCTTATCAACATACTTTTCAGATTACTATTATGATAGCGAAATTATTTAGATCGAGGATTCGCCGTTTAAAGTTTCCGTAGAAAAACAGATAATTAAGCTTATGAATAAGAGTACAGTTTTTGCACATAAAATTAAAAATTTTACATTAGGTAACATTATTCGTTAAGACTTAAGAGGGATGTGTACTCGCATTGAAACGTCGCGGCGTGTTTTCAGTACGTTTCCAAAGTTCAAGTTTTAGTATAAAGACCGAGTTTTTTAATGTTTGACATTTCTTTTAAAATTTTAATTTGAAATGTTAGAATACTAAATAATTAAATATTTGCCAAACGCATTAACTGCAAATGTATATTCAAAGGAAAAAAAATAAACGTCACTGTCAGGAATCAAATAAGTTCTTATAAAGGTTATGCGTTTGCAAACATTAATTTGTATTCTGTTTTATACTTTCAGTAAAAACATTTTCTCATGTGCTCCCGTTTCGTATTATTGCTCATTATTAATTTTTTAAAAGTAAATTGGGTCACCATCCACAACGTTATTTTTTGAATAAATTAAAATTAGGATATATAAAGATTTATATGAACTCATCTATGAAAACGAAGAATATTATTATTATGTTTTTTATAAGTCAGTTGAAAAAGACCGCGGACACTTATCCAGCACAGACTAGCACGACCGGCACAGCACAGACTGTTCGTGAAGGTACCCATGTTATTTAACGAAGTAGAGCACATTCAACCAGCACTTGCAATCAGCAACTAGCGACGACCATGTCGATCGCCTGGAATTTCTGTGTAGCAGTGCTGGACTGATCTAGTGTGCTAGTGATATGTCGTTTTCATTAATTAATTTTCATTGGTAAAGTGAACCCCCAAAACCTTCATTTTTGACTTCTTCTTCTTCCTCCTCTTCCATACTCACTACTTGAAATCTGCAAAATGTCTGCCGTACAAGGAATCTGCACTAAAAGTTATTGGTAAGTATTGATCAGCGTGCGAAATCCTGCAGGCTGCAGGTTCGTACTGTGCTGGTCCGGTTGGATCAATGTGCGCGGTGTTTAAGGGATTGTTTCCACTCACAATAAATCATATGGAATTATCTATAGACGGAATATGCGATCTAAACTTTCATGTGGGCTATAATCGGTAATCTTTATATATAAAAATCTTTTGTACGTGTGTGACTGAACTCCTCCTAAACGACTGGATCGATTTTAATGAAATTTTTTGTGTGTGTTTATGTGTGTTCAAGACAAGTTGCTATAACAACTTAAGCGAGAATAGTATATTAGGTTATTATGTGTCATTTTAAATAAAAATTATTATAATAATATTATTATTAAGTGGATTCGAGATTGGTTTAGATTTACAATCGAACCCTATAAGTGGCTCCATTACTGTTGATGCTGCCGAACAGGGCGTAGTCCCGCGAGGCAAAATTGCAATACGGTGGAGCCGAAGGCTCCTTTACTGTTGATACTACCGAGTGGGGCGCAGCGCGGCGAGGTGAGATAATAATACGGTGGAGACGAAAACTCCACTACTGTTGTCGCTGCTGTGTTTTATCTCAGTCGCATGTGGCTATTAATAATAGAAGCAACACCGGGCAAATCGTCTAATTATTCTATAAGAAGACCACTGTGTTTTGTAGTTTTAAAATAATTTCCTTTTTTTTATTAGTGTATTTCTGTTTATTTAATTCACTTGCATAATGCTTCTCTATTACTTACATAAGTAACTAGAGGGCATTGCAAACATATCTTTTTAGTGTATTTGCCATATGGCAACATACACTATTGGCATCGGTCGGATGGCGGGACCTAGGTGTCGGACATGTGTGTGTGTGAGGGCAATAACTTTTGAAGGAGTTAATTGATTTTAACGAAATTTGGCCCACGTGTTGATATTTATCACCGCAAGAAGCCTATTTAAAATGGGCGTAATCGGGTCATTTTAAGGGTGGTTTTTAGGGGTTGAAAAATGTTTTTGGGCCCCAAAATATCGAAGAAATTCTCAGAATCGTTTCAAAATTGAAATTTAACCCTTTAGTAGTAATTAAAAAGTGTCCCTAAAATTTTAATAAAATCGGCCCGACAGGACCGGACTTACAAATTTTATGAAAACACTAGTTTGCAGATAGTGAATTATTATTTACTGAAAGTTGTATATAATTTAGTATAGAGGTTCGATTGATAATAATATTGCAATTAAGAAAAAAAATGTTATTTTAAGGGGTGTATTAATGAGTCAAATTTTTTATTTTGCCCAAAAACCAACTTAAGTTCGCATAATAAAGCCACACTGCCTGTATAAGCAAATACACTATATTGTCGGCAGGGTTCAGGCACTGCGACCCGAGTTTTTTTTTTTTTTTTGATTCGACAGTAAAATAGTTTTTGAGATTGGCATTCGTAAATTTACTACGGTGAACAATAATAATAATAATGTATATTTCTAAATATATATCTATATAAAAGAAATTATCTTTTCACTTATTTGATCATCGATAATAAAACACACTGCAGCATAATACGTCTTAATCCGGGCGAAGCCGAACCGGGCCCCTAGTTATTGATAAAAATACGATTTAATAAATACAAAACTGTTAAGATTATGTCTTATTTGACGTCACAACTTTTCTTTCCTGTTTTGGAGTGTCAAGCTAAACTGTATCAATATTCGATTTGTTGAGAACGTCTGCGCCTATACCCACTCTAATCACATATCGATAAAAATTCTGTGACAAATATAAAATTTATAGGCGTCATTAATAATTTATTTATCTCCGTTTAAAGAGTAGAACATGCATGCATAGTGGTTTCAGCAGTCTGAGGTCTGCATAATATAATCTAAAATTTATAGTCACAAAATGATCCCAAGACACTAATTCTGGCCATACGTTGTGCGAACACGCGATCATTGGTATCGCTCTTCCTGCAGGTCATTCGAACTGGATTCCGTTGGTTTTATCCCCCTCTTTTATACCTTCATGCTCATTGCCGTAACCCTTTCTGGACATTTAATACCCACTCTTATAATACACTGAACTGCATATACTTACACTTACTTTGCTGCCATCTTCAAGTTCAAGGGAGAATTCTACACATGCGCGTTTAGTTTGCTCAGCGGCACCAGCTTGGTTGCAGACCGACTAAATCTCGAGTTACGTAAAGAGTCATCGATATCTATACTAATATTATAAAGAGAAAGATTTGTTTGTTTGTTCCGGATAGACTCAAAAACTACTGAACCCATTTTAGAAATTCTTTCACCAATAGAAAGCTCTATTATCGACAGGTAACATAGGCTTTATTTTATTTTTCAAAACTTGAACATTTTTGACAAACGTTGTGAAAAGTGCTGAAACATTAATCATGAAAGCACAGTAGCACATCTAAATTAATTGTTTCTAATTATTCAGAAACGTACAGGGTTATTTTTTTCTAATCTCGATAATCACAGTAGCGACATCTAATAGCTAATAAAAGTGATATAAGTGTCAATAGATAGGCATTGTTTAAAACAGAAAACTTGGCAGAATTGTACGGGCTCATAAGCACAAAACATGATACTGTACTTTTATTCATTAAATGAAAATCCACTGTGGTAATTGTCCTGTATTTTTTTAATCTCAAATCATAAACTCTTCATTTCTATATGCTCTCGGATAATCTTAGCTACAGTTGTACTTCAGATATAAAGTTTTGTTTATGTAGAATAATACATTGACAAATATATAATGCTTTTATCTTAGATCTCTCCAGATTTATAAATAAAACCATTCATATTGTCTTATTTTATTAATTACTAATATAGTAGTATTTTATAATTTATTATCGTAAAATAATGTTCATACAAATAATTTTTTCAGTTTACTGGTCAATTAGCCGCGAAGAAATGAAATATCGATTTCAAATACAAAATATATTTTATGTTACTGAACAAATAAAGTTCAATATAGGGTTTTCATCACTATACTTTTTATGCACTTATTTAAAACTATTATACCAAATTTTAAATTACGACATTGAACACTGTTCTAACGTAACAGAATTCGGTCTATAAGTTAATAACCGCCAGTCATATTAATGTGACTTTATCTGTATTTCTTTCAAATATCTTGCGAATGTGATATAATAAGTTTAATATTTACGTTCTACATACTTAAAAATCAAAAAAATTAAAATGCCTAGTCTTCGTATGTATGATTCTGTGAGCTCGAAAGCTGTGCGATTTTTAGTTCAATGGATTTTGAACAGTCAAGTTGAAAACGGATAAGAAGAGCACAGAGTCCAGGCGTGTCGGTCAACCTACCTAGGAGCAAAGAGGGGATCGGTCGATGGGGAGCAATGGCTGATGCTTCTGTGGACTTTGTTGCACACACATACACACACACATAGAAACACACACATATACCAATATACATAGAAATCGACATACAGTGCAACGTAGCTAGATGTTTTCTTTATAAGGCCACGTATGTTGTAACCGCCGAAACGTGTAAACGGCTCAGGATGCATAAAACTAATACCGGGCTACTGATGTCCTGACACCCTGTCGACTTATGTTGTACAATCTCCACAGAATTTAGAAATGTATTGTCTATTTGATTTATACTGATTTCCAAAGCGGCCCACAACAATATTGGTGTAATGTGTTTGGGTCTTTTCTATGTATCATAGTGCTTCAGTGGGTCGATCGATTTTTTATATGACAGAATATTTTTTATAAGTTGAAAAATAAATGACATATTGTACAAAAAACTTTCCGATGTAATGCTTTAAAAGACAAACAATCGGCCTTTTACATTTCTGCTTATTTTACTATATTAAGCCTTAATTTACGCCAGTTGAATAAAAAATATGTCGGGTTTTCCAGCAAACTGAATTTTTTTATACACCTTTATTTAGTCGTTATAAATGAATTGTCAGAAGTTAGCTAAATAATTTAATCGAGGTCAAAGTCAGAAAAGTTGTTTTTTCGCGAATATCTCGTTTTCAATCGATCGTAGAATAAAAGTAGGTTTTATAAAAATAATGGATCAAACAATTCTTTACAAAAAGAAGTTAGACATTTTTAGGTATGCGTTTTCACGTTTCAAGCTAAAGCATAATGCGTATCCTTAATGAAAGTGTCCACCTCCGGTTTGAAAAATCGATGCTTGCGTTACAGAAGGAAGATACTCCTCAAATTTTGTATTTCTAGGTTCAGAAATTTCAACGTTGAACGTTGATTTAATCTGTCAAGACAAATTATTTTGTACATATTAACTAACATTAGATGTTAAGTTTTGAAAAATTACCATAAGTTGAATTTTTGCATACACTTTTATTTAATTCGTATTAGTAACGTAATAATAAGAAATATCATAACGCAGCCTGAATGAGTTCGGACGTGAAAGACTTCTTTTAGAAGTGTAGCCTTTTTGAAGCTTCCGCATCCCTGCCTCCAGATTACCTTACTTTTCTTTTCGATTAAACTGATTCATTTTTATTGTTCGGCCAACGTTGACTCTAGTAAAGAGAACTTGAGATCTCCTTCCTTAAACTCAATAATTAATTACGTAACCATTTTTACTGCTCTTTTAAACTATTAGCTAATTAAAGCAATTGTGAATTGACACATCCGTTGTTTTGTAAAGTAGATAATTTCAGAATGTAGAGAGTAAAAAATATAAAAAAACCCGGGTCACAGTGCCAAAACCCTGCCGACAATATAGTGTATTTTCTTATACAGGCAGTGTGGCTTTATTATGTGAACTTAAGGTGATTGCTGGGCAAAATAAAAAAATTAAGTCCTTAATACACCCCTTAAAATTACATTTTTTTCTTAATTACATTATTATTGTCGATCGAACGTCTACACCAAAATTAAAAACACCTTTCAGTAAATAACTCACTATCTGCAAACTAGTGTTTTCAGAAAATTTGAAAATCCGGTCCTGTCGGGCCGATTTTATTAAAATTTTAAGAGCACTTATTAATTGCTACTAAAGGGTTAAATTTCAATTTTGAAACGATTCTGAGAATTTTTTAGGTATTCTTGGGCCCAAAAATTTTTTTCAACCCCTAAAAACCACCCTTAAAATGACCCGATTGGGCCTATTTTAAATAGGCTTCGTGCGGTGATGGATTCCAACATGTGTGCCAAATTTCGTTAAAATGAATTAACTCCTTCGAAAGTTATTGCCCGTACACATATATACCTATATATATATATATATATATATATATATATATATATATAAATATATATATAAATAAATAATATATATATATATAAATATATATATAAATATATAATATAAATAATATATATATAAATATATATATATATATATATATAGGTATATATATATATACATATATATATAAACATTTTCAAAAATGATGCCAGGTTGTCTAGGAGGTTATGAAACGTCGAGAAATTTTGGTCCGATCCCTAGGTCCCGCCATCCGACCGACGCCAATAGTGTATGTTGCCATATGGCAAATACACTAATAATGATAACTACGACGACGGAAAATAATTTTATAAAAAAAATCCCTGTAACAATTAAAAACTCCCCTCACTGGTGTTCTTTTCGCGCATTTGCTGCACTATATGACAATATGAAATCTGAGAACAAAAAACACTGAAAAACCCCTGAAGTAATAAAATGTTAATAATTAACGAAATTGCTTAGTATAGAATACATTTATGCATGTACATAAAATTCTAAGGTTTTCCATATCCAACTATTTTTAGACTTTTATCGAACTGATTTTCATAATTTACTTAAAAAAACTTTCAACTTTTTTACAGAAAAAGACGAAAAAAAGTAACGATCGTTATGGTAGAGCTACAGGTGTGAATAACGGGACTGGGCGAATGAAAATTTAATACGTAAAAATGTATTTACAGTAGAAATTCTCAATATGGTGGAAAGAACTGTAAAAAAACGGTGGGAGTAACGGCATATATGGTGTGAGTGCAGGTATACTAATGAGGACAGCATAAAAATATGAAACCTGAAAAACTTTCGATTTAATTGGATCGTCCCCCAACAAGATAAAATGAATTCGACAGTACGTATCTATGCTTACAATAACTTTTTTGTTCAAAATACGAAACAATTTTTTACAGATACTATACAGGTGATCCAGAGACTAAGCGATAGAGATTAGAGAGTGAGTTCTGCGCAAGCGACGAAAGTATTTTACTTAACTTGGATATGTTCTAGTGATTTTAAGTGCCTCTTTGATTTAATTAATAGAATTCCTCTAATTTATTCATTTTTTTAGAAATATACATTAGATTAATTTATTGTAGATTTACACTAATTTTAAATTGACACTAGTATAGGGTGCGGCAGAGAGGACGGACGGTTTTAAAAAAATCATAAAATAGTTAATTTTTACTCAAAAACAAATTTATTGATGGAATCAGGTTCGCAAGGAAATAGCATTTGAGACAGACAAGTGTGGAAAATCACATCAGGCATGTGGTGGCCGAAATCGTTCTTGGAAGTTCGCGTAGACTCTCTCCAACATCGCTCTCTCAGCTTGGGCGACTTCCACGCGAATTGCGTCCTTCAATTCGTCCAGAGTTCGGGGCTTGTTCTCGTATACTGTAGCCTTGAGGTGTCCCCATAAGGAAGCCAGAGCATCAATGGACGTTATTCGCCCTCTCTTCCCTGGTCGCCTTATTTCCAGGTTTGGCGATGTTCATTGGCCTCCTCGGTCCCCATATTTATCCATATGCGATTTTTTTTTATGGGGACACCTCAAGGCTACAGTATACGAGAATAAGCCCCGAACTCTGGACGAATTGAAGGACGCAATTCGCGTGGAAGTCGCCCAAGTTGAGAGAGCGATGTTGGAGAGAGTCTACGCGAACTTCCAAGAAGGCCTCCAGCACTGCATCAACGATTTCGGCCACCACATGTCTGATGTGATTTTCCACACTTGACTGTCTCAAATGCTATTTCCTTGCGAACCTGATTCCATCAATAAATTTGTTTTTGAGTAAAAATTAACTATTTTATGATTTTTTTAAAACCGTCCGTCCTCTCTGCCGCACCCTGTATTTAAGCCTGTCTTCGTCGGGTAGTTATGGCTATTTGAAATCCGAAAATTGCAATATTTACATGTCATTGTTGTGAAACAAGTACAAAGAGAGAGAGATATTGTAGATTATAGACGCTCAAGAAAAAAGTACAACAACCAACTTACATACGAGTATAATATGGAAAAAAAACACTTCTTTGTTTCCGGCGAAAAAAATCAGTTCCGTGTATAAGTGTGCAAAGTTTCGACTTCCTAGCTTAACGGGAGTCTTCTGAAGGGGGTGGAAAGATGGACAGAAATACTGCCAGACACACATTAAGAAATTATATATGTGGAGTCTCTAAATTAATTTAAAAAAATCACACTAGCGAAACTTATCTGGAAAACCAGTATTAATAATGTTTTTGTTTGCAAGTAGTGCTATAAATGAGAAAAAGAGAGAGGGGGACAAAGAAAAGTAGGTAGGAAAGACCTGTTTGTGGACTGTGTAGATACGTACGGAACATTTAAACAAAATTAAAAAAATAAACAGAACGTCTGCAATTAGTGAACGCGCACGATGAATTTCACTGGCCACAGTCATTAGCAATAACATTATTTGCAGCAACGTCCAACACCAACTATACACTGCTGTTGCAGTGTGTTGGCGTTATATATAATACATATATACAGGGTGTTTAAGGATTATGGCCCCCTTTATAATAATTGAGAAATTGTGCAAGGAAAAAATACAAATAAAAGCATTTCCTACTATGAGTGACATGGATATTTATCTCAACGAGTAATTTTCATGATTTTGAATTGAAACTACATGTTATTTTAAATCAGCAGGGTATTCTCCTTATTTTGCATAGGTATCTGTCGTTCTAACTTCGTTTTACGGCGCTATTTTGTATGGTAATTATAAGAATTTGCAGTGCTGTTAATTTTTCGAACAAATTTACATAAGCTGAAGTGAGACAGCGCTATTAATTTCAACATTAACCATTTAGAATAGTGCCATTGGTTAAACATTTTATGACAGTTAAAAAAAACAATTTCAAGATGTTATTTTTGACTTCCTAGTACATACATCGGGAAGTTATTGTAATGGGTTCTAAAATAAATATCAACATTTTTAACATTTTAAAGGTCACTACAATATTTTTGCATTATTTTTGAAAATAAGTATGTGTGTGTATTTTACGTGGTCATTTCTTACTAGATCGAAGTTTCGAGAATAAAAGAAATGATTTCGACAACGTTAGGGTATCAATCGACGTTTAACGTAAATATGATCTGAAGACATTTTTTCACAGTCGGTTCAGCCATTCTTTTTATTTGAATAAATCGACTGCAAAGAGTAAATTTTACACATTATCTCGTGAATAAAAAAGATTTCGACTTCGTAAGAGTGCCAATCAAAGCGTGTTGTCATTTTGATTCCAAAGCAAAATAGTTCCAACCGTTTTTTTTTTTTGTTAAACAAAAATATTGCAAAAAAGTGCATTTTAGGATTTTTTGAAAAAGATCTTTCGGGTCTAATTTGTTAAATATTTAATATTCAATAATGATTATACTGGAAAGTTGGTTGTGTCGGTCTCAAAGGTCGCACTTGTAGAGTCCTAATATTTTTTTTCGGTGTTATTTAAAATTAAAATAATTGATAAAATAAATACAATTATACAGCGCGTAAGTTTGCTCTGGGAAAAAAAATATTCCAGATTATCTGTGGCAAAAACTCTCCGACAAATTGATTGTATTTCTTAAACGCGCATCTTTATTGATAGGCCTCTTTTTTACAACCACCTATTTTTGGAACGATATCATTATCTTATATGGATTATCCAAAATTAAACTTACGCACTGTGTGTATAATACAGGACTCAAAAAATGTTAGTAAGTACCGCCATTTTTTTTTCTCTTATAATCAATTTATTTTTTTTTCAATATCAACTTTCACCGCTCGACGTAATTTGTTATTCTTATATAGAGAGTATAGAATCTATGAAAGGTTGCCTGAAATGTTTAAATTTAATGAATTTCCAAAAAGAATTAAAACAACATTTTCTAAGATCTGTGCCTTATGATCTTAGTGAATTGAAATTTAAATACTTTGGGTTCTGTATCAATTTTTTTTGCAAATAAATATTTCTATATATCTAAAATGATGGGCACCAAATATTAGAAAATCACCAATATTATCTTAATTTAGTTTCTGAACATCCAATACACGTAGTTCAAACGCCTGTTTGTTGCCATAGTTACCTTCAGATTGTGTACATTGTACAAACAGTAATCTATCGTGTATTTCAGAGAAATCGTTATGTTCCTCTGTAAAGTCTATAACTATGGAATACCAACAGTCAATACAAATTGTACACGGTGATAGCCCATATATGTTTCAGTTAGGTTGCTTGTTTAACTTTTAACTCAATAGAATTTGCCAAGCTTACCGAAACCAATCAACCAGAAATACAGTGTCATCACAGAAATACAAAATAAACAATAATGATTATGTTGTTTCTAACATATTACAAGGTTAATGTAAAATTCACGACAATTTTTGAGTCGCATAGGGTGATTTGATAACACTGTCAACATTTCTAGGATGTTCTGAAATTATTATTGAAATTATTAACTGCGTCTTAAAAGCGGTGAGTATATTGGTTAAAAATAGGTAATATGTATTTTCAGTCGATATCTTAAAACAAGATCATACGAGAAACTAAAGACAAAATTCAGCGTAGCATTTAAAACTACAAAATCTCTAAAACTTTTCCAAAGTTTCAAAAATGTAAAAGACGAAAAAGAACGATCGAAAAGAAAATATTAACTTTATTTCTTTTTTGTCCTTGGTAATTAATATAACAATGATTTGTCGGGAAAAAGGACTTTTTAAGTAAACGCTTATTTGTTATTTACAGCGACGTTTACTTAAAAAGTCCTTTTTCCCGACAAATCATTTTCATTTTAGAAAATATTAACTATTTCTTTAGGTTTGAAAAAGATCGATGTTTGCATACTGGTGGGGTCGTTTCCAAGTGAAGAATTTTCTGGTCCTGTCTCGTCGAAACGAGAATATCGAAACACGATTGATTAACATTTTTTTATCTAGTAGTCAAGGCTGTTTCCCTGAAATGTGTTTTTTGTAAAAACTCACTTAGTGCGCAAATTATTTTCGATATTTATGCATAGTTGCAGGTTACAACTGCTATTCAGATAAAAAAAAATCCAAAATTGCACAATTATATTATAAGCATTTAGGACATGTTTTTATAATGCTATATAAAATCTTTTTAAAAATTAACAGTAATTACTAAAAATTTTGATAACAGAAGCTACACAAAAAGTTATAAAGAGAATACAACGATTTTAATAAGAGCAGTTCTTACCTGTCAAGTCGGAACTTTGTTGAAGTAAATATTTATGTAGGTTTATGTAAAAATGAACAAGAAAACCATGAATAATTAATGAAGTCCAACAGTCTTATTTGCGAATAAAAATAAAAACTGTCTAGAGTCATGGCATAATAACCTTCAACAGGTAAAGAGAAAAAAGAAATTTAATATGCGTTTGTATGAGCTCTTTTTAGTCTTGAAGAAGAAATTTAGTTATTGAATGCAGATTATGTGCATTTTTATGAATATTACTAACCTCTACTCGCTGCTTCGCTCTTGTTATTACTAGTTGTGAGAATCTTGTAGAGAAACGTTCAACCAATTAAAAATATTAACTTTACAATTCATTTATTTATTACATATATAAAACACCTTACAGATCTAGAACATACTACATAAATCATAACTACAACACAAAGTTTAGGTCGGACTTAAGAACGCCTAAACATAGGCCAGCTCTTTATGAGAAAGGACCCAGATATTGGGGTCACAAATTTTGTAATCTATTACTTGACAAAATCACAACCATAAATGACAGCAAAAGTTTCAAGAAGAAGAACATATTGGAAAACAAATGCTATTAGAATTATCTGGAATTTCTTAATTTTTAAAATTTTACCATTGATTGTGTTATATTGTATTTTATTTTTTGCATTTTAATGTATTTATTTTATATTATTTTTTATATTCTACTACTTGGTTAAAACACGTTGAATTGATTTGAGTTGATAGAAACCGTAATTCAATCAGCGTAGGCGAAAATTTTTTTTTTCAGGTTAACAAATCTATATAAATATTATGTAAATGCCTATGATTTTGTGGTTTATAATAATGTTTGTCTGTTTATCTGTCCGGGATAATCTTAAAAAGTGCGCAACGGATCTAAGTGAAATTTTGCATGCAGGCAATTTATCACATTCGATGGATAAGAAAACTGCATCGTGTCAAGATGAGACGACCGATTTGAAAGAAATGTTGCGAAAGTTACGTACACACGGTGTTTACCAAAATATTTACTAAAAATGTAATTGTTGTACTTAACATGTCAAACTTCATTCTAAATACAACTTATTCTTGGTATTTTTTCCATATCTCGCATTATTCACGAGACGTAGCTTGTCAAATTTGAAAATAAGAGCAAATGAGTGAGAATCTTTCGTGTGCACCATGCATTTTATAATTGTTTAGGAATTAATGAAACATATTCTGAACAAGAAAAAGTCGGTGACAATGAAACTAAAAAATATTTATTATCACATATCAATAAACTTCTTAAGGTAGTTGTGGTTAAGGCACACCGTCAGAAAATTCTTAATTTTTGTGTACTTATTAAGGACATGATAATACAATTACCCTAAAACTTTGAAGTCGATCGACCGTATATAATCCGAGATAAATTCAATTAAAAATTGAATAATTAACATTGATTGTATTCGATCTTTGTAGTTCTGAACCAGTTTCTTATTTATAAAAAAAAGAAGTAACTGTCAGAAACTTTCCAAAAACTGGCAGTCTTTCAATGCATTTGTTATGAGTTTAAAAAAAAATAAGAAAAAATTTTTGACCGTCTAATTATTTATACATAACGGTTTAAAGTTCAACAATTTATAGAAAAGTATACATGCATATGAATACTGTATGGGTTACGTTTCCACGGCTACAGTCTTGCGTACAAATTATTGATCACTTAGCTACAAGTTAGTATACTTTTGTGGCGCGTATAATCTATAACTTTTTGATAATATTGTACCACGACAACTACCTTAAAATGTCATATTTAAGGAATGGTTCGCCAGTATAGGCAGTAATAGCCAACTGCTGTATAACTGCAAAATTGCTCACTTGGAAATAATTAGTCCTTTTATTTATTGGTGAAAGTAGGTACTGTTGACCGGGTATAGAAAAAATAGTATTCACCACAGGGGCATTATGACGCACAGTGCAGGCATTTCATCTTTCTGCTCTTGCGCTGTAATATACTATTTTTTTATACAATGGAAGATTATAAATACACATTATGTAATACAAGTATTAGTGTTTAATCATTTCTCGGCGCGTAGATTATAATTCACCTGTATATCTTATATAAACACACACACATACACACACACACATATTCTATATTAATTGTTATGTTACGCTCTAGTTTAATTATTCCACCTAGCAGCAAAGTCCAACCGCCAACGTTATACCGCTGGCCTTATGGTCATTACCCTGGTTTATTCATCGGTTGCACTCCTCCCTCCGACCATTCCGCCGCAACCAGACCTGCTCCGCTCGCCAGCTGGACGCAGCCAAACTAAGACAAAAGCTTTCTCGTTAATCTTTTACAATTGATTCTCTCCACACACGTTCATTGCATTGTGCATAGTTAAACGTGTGCACTTATGCGGGTTTAGTGTTCGTTTTATGTAAACAGTGTACAGTCAAAGCTGTGAGTTTACACATTGTCAATTTACATATTATATATGACTTTTGATCTAAAGTTACGTCAAAGATCAGAACTGGAGTGCCATTTTCCCTAAAAAGTTAATGTTATGCACATGATTTCATGTAGTCGTATTTATAATTAATGCAATATTTGAGTGCGTGGGTATTCTTGATATTCAAAGATTTACAAATCTATTTTATATTTTAAACGAAGACAAATATGGCACTATTAAAAGATCTTATTCTTTCCACAAAACTCCAAAATTACCATGTTATATGAAGTTATAATATTATAATATTTTTCATTTTAACAGGCAGTTGGTTATACAGAGTTATATAAAAATGTTTGTGTTTTTCTATAGTTATTATGTTGTCATTCATAGTTTTGTGTGTCAGAGAAGTCATATTACATACACTTAGTTTAGATTTAATACGAACAGCTACATAGAAAATATAGAGTTATTATTCTGAAATTACGGCATGGGTGTGTCACACTTAATTTGATAATATATATTTGTAAAGAATCGCTTTTCCAAATTTGTGACAAAGTTGAACCATCATAACAAATGCGAAAGCTAAAATGTCAGCCCGCTAAGTTTAGATTATTCAAAGGATATCTCAAATAAATATACATGTATATACATTTTTTCATTGTTCGAATGCACTGTGCTTTTCAATACTCTTTTCACTTAATAAATGTCTGTAAACTAACTATTAAGTACCTACTGAAATATATGCAAAAAGATTCAATTAAATAGATTCTGTCGTTTGAAGAGATAGAAAATAAATAAATGGTCCTACTCCATTGCGCAGTGATGAATTTTAGTTGTTCAGAAAACTATCCTTTCTGTATTTTTCCGAGACTAATGGCATAGTGTAAGGTCATTAATAATACAGATTTATAAAACCTGATCAAAGTCGTGGAAACAGTTTTCCAGATAATCGCAATTTTCAACTGTATTTCATCAGTCAACTATCCTTATTGGAAGGAATAATGTAAAATTAATAAAAAAAATTATAACTGATTTCAGCCAAAGTCCTTTGCATAAGTCCATATTACCATATTAACGAACATACCCTGGCGGACATCTAAAACATTTTTTTTCGATTTCTAAGGACCATGAAATCCGTCGAAATCATGATTTAGATTTTTTCCTCATTACAAGACCTTTATCACTCCTCTGGTCGCTCTAACGTCAAGTTGTAATGGCCAAATTAATTAGATAGAAATTGCTGAAGTCACTTAAGAAAATATTTGATATCATAATGATCTTCATGAGCTTGAAAACATATAGCGTATAAAACGGATTTTCAAAAATAACTTACTATGCCGAAAAAATATTTTTGCACTATAAAATATCTGATTCTCATTCCTGTATAAGCGGTTGTAAAATGACTCTTTAGCACTAATGCATAAAGTAATTCAACTTTACCAAATCCAGTAGTAAATATCTCTGTCAGTTGCTATTTAAATCCATATGACCAACAGAAACACGCGTACTAGGCATTTCCATCGAAAACAGTTCACGTAGTATAATTTCAACATGGCTCCACTGAACTATCAAAAAATAAACAAAATATATACTTATTATGATAGATCTGAAAATTAGCTATTTAATAGAAGTTACTAGCCAAAAATGTACTAATATATTGTAATGACTCGTAATCGCTCATTTTAACATAATACCACACTGGGACATAAAATAATGCATTACAATCTTGATTACATAAACTACTATTTCGTTACAATTTTTTCTACCGTCAAATTTTTTTCATGAACCATTTGTGCTCTAGATTGTAGACTCTCGATCATTAAATTTTTATCTACAGAGAAATTTAGCTAACATTATTTATTTTCAAAAAAGTCCTTGTTTCATTGCATTCATAAATTAATAAAATTTTTGTAGGTAGATAAAATTATGTTTAATGAATCAAAAAAAGATTTATATCCTCAACAATAGTTTAGCTTTTCGTACACATACTATATTTGTATTTTTTGAGAATCTTTTAGCTAAAAGAAAACAACAAAAATGTTTTATTAAGAAATGTTGAATATATGACTAAGTGCTGGGATGTTTTCCTATTATTTTCATATTTGGAACTATTTATGTTTTCAATGCGATTTAACTTATGACGACGTAAAGTTGCCGGAAAGAAAACTTTTGTTATACAAAAAGACAGAGAAATGAAGCGGAAAAAGAAGACCCTTCGTCAGCGACTCATTGTAATGCATCCCACATATAAAGTAAATGTCAGCGCTTTTAACAAATTGTGTATCACTCACACAAATGGAACAAGTTACTGCTGTTTCATTTTCACTTTTAAGGAACTATCCATTTAAGAACTATAAAAGGTTACCTATAGAAATATTGCCGCACTAACTTATTATTGAGGCATGTGAAGAGGTGTCGCACAAAAATCACAAATGACAAAAAAAAATATATTACAGTATTTTTCTTAAATTTAAAATTGTTGATATCTGAGACTTTTTTTCCCCGTTTGCACGGGATCATCACTAAGGTGCAAGTAAAGGTAAGAAATAAAAAAAAGTCAATTTCAAAACATTTTAGAAGTTATCTCAGAATAGGCTCTGATCGAGTCTGCTAGCTAGTCTAAGCGTCATGCTATTTTGTATCACATTCACGCATACAGAGCTGGCTACCTATATCAATTTTGTCTTTTTTTATCCGATTTCCTTCTAGTTGGGCCCTACATGAGAGTAAACCTAAAAAATGAAGTCAAATCGATTCAAAACCTCAGAAAAAACACGAGAATTGTCGTAAACTGAAATGTGGCCGCATACAGTTATTTTAGGGTCAACGCACACGTGCTACTTGTATATCGTGAGTATGAACCGCACGAAGCCTATTAAAAATGGTTTCAATCGGATTATTATTTTAAGGGAAGTTTTTAGAAAATTGAAAATTGAAAAAGACTCCTTAGTAAAGATTCAAATACGCTGCTAAAATTTTAATAAAACCAGCCTGTCAGGACCTGACTTACAAATTTTATGAAAACATTAGTTTGCGAATACGTATTGACTTATTGAAGGGTGTATTTAATTTGATGGAGACGTTGGTTTGATAATAATATTGCAATTAAGAAAACACTATAATTTTAAGGGGTTTAATTTTATATTTTGCCTAAAAACAAATTTAAGTTTTGAAATTCCTGGAATTAAACTATTTTTTTTACTACAATTTTCCTTAAAAAATCTGAAACGTGACAAATTCCTTAGATATGGGAGTAGGTATCCCAGAAAAATTTAGGAAATTTTTAACGATATTATTTTTGGAACTGTAGATAGACAAAAAACATTTATTTTCTTGTCTTAAAATGATATTTTAAAAAAAATTTAAAATTTTTCTCATATAAGTACATATCTTACAAGATATGTACAAATTTTCCCAAGTTTTAAATTTTTAAAGCAAAATTGCAGTAAAAAAATTACCCGTAAAGTTCCAAAAATTGTTTGCTATGTAAATGCGGCAAATTCGAAGGTTTTGGGGAAAAGGTTACGATTGTGATAGGAATTTGGAATTCAGGCTACATTTTTCTTTAAGTTAGAAATATTTAAGCCCATGGGACTATTAATATGCTGAAATAACCGTATTAAGGACCATCCTAAAACACAGTGGATAAGTTGCGAAAAGATCTTACCATGTTTAATAGTAAACTGGTGTCCTTCTTGTGTAGTTTCTTCTTCGTGAATTATGTCTGAGATATAATGCAGTGCTATCACAGAGTAGACTATCCTCACATTGCGCAACAAATTTAGGTCGTGGAAATTTAATGTTCGTAGAGGCAAAACACTATATTTTTACTTTATTTTTCAAAGAGATTATGTACAATGCTTTCTTATACTCTGTCGCTAGAAGTTTCAACAAACCGAGATATGAATGCTATAAAGTTTTCGTTTGGAAAATTTTTTCTCTTATTTTTCTATTTCTATAAATATGTCTTATATACAGCGCGGGCCAGATGAACTCTTTCACACACTTTTGCGCGTAATCCCTTTGTTATTTTTCATATTTTTTAAGCTACGTATATTAACCTGTGCATCAATATCACAAATTTGGAGAATTTCTCAAACGATTTTTAAAAACAGCAACGTATTCGACAAGTAAACATACAATTTTGTAACCCTAACGTCAGAAAAAAAATCAAATTTCCCTTCTCACCACACGAAAAGAGATATCGAATGTTAGCATGTTTAATGAATTCATTAACTTCGCAAAAAATAGAGATTTTCTAAATCGTGAAAAATGTTGAACCTACTCCGTACCCTTTATAGATTATAATTTTCTACAAAATGTATAGTATGTAGTTATTAATCATAGAACAATTTTTTAGAAACTATTCTCAAATTGAGTAACATGAAATGGTAACTTGAGTTTGATAATCCTCACTTATATGTAAAAAATACGGAAATTTGGAGAATTTTTGATTATTATATCTCGCGCATTTGAGGAAATTGTTTCATGAAATGAAATTTCAAGAGTCCTACTTTTAGGTGGAACGTACTGTTTACATAATGTACGGCTAGCTAGTAACTACGTACGTATACACCAGTTGTATAGCAGCGAATCTCAAAATTCGAGTACCTAAGTATTTATTTTTCCAGAAATTTGTCTACATTAGTACGCGGCAAAAGATTTTGCATCTTTCTTTCAGCTCCCTAATATGTTGCTAAAGTTCAGCATATGAGTATCCCATAGTAAATTGCAACGCGTGTGGGTTCAATTTAAAAGGTTTTGAAAAATCGTGAAATTAGATGGCCTGAGTAGTTGACAGGCAATATTTTTTTGTATTATTTTCTTTGCACTTTTTTCCTATTTAAATATACAAATATATGCCGAAAGTACGTACTTTCTGATTCGATTTTAAAGCCGAAAGTATAACATTTATGCACTGAGATGGAATTACTCGCATATCGTCTATATAGGCGGGTCTAAATAGTTTTGTCATTCGCACTCCTACATGAGACTGGCGTTTGTCAGCACATGTTCGCCAGTAAGTAGACATCTGCTGTTATTATATGGACATTATTAGATCCATGTGTCATTACGTATAACCTCAACATTGCTCACTTGAAAGTAATTAGTCTTTCTATATATTGAGGAAAGTGCGTACTTTCGGCATAATATGAAGAAAAATACATACGTACATAAAATCCTTATTTAGTATACACTACACGAGCAGAAAGCTGAAAGTCCTGCACTGCGCGACATACGATGCCCTCGACTTCGCCTCGGACATCATGTGGCGCAGTGCAGGAAATTCAACTTTTGGCTTTTGTGGTGTGATATACTATTAAAATATTACAGGTTTGTACTTCCTATTTTGAGAAACGCTGCAATAACTGATGTAAATGAACTAATAAGCTTTAGACAGAATTTAAATTTTCATTTCGCTAACAAATCTGTGTTTTTTGTTTACATTCTCTTGTTCCATTTACTCAAAACACTGATGTTTACATAAAAGAGCACCGTAAAAACTTTGTTTTCGGTTCGATCATTTCAGTCAAATTTATATGTGGCCTTTTTCATATTTTATATCCAAACCCTTGCGATTTACGAGTCATTTGAATAAAACAGTTGTATGCCAACCTCTCTACCTGTTCACATACGAGCTTAAACTACGCAGATACGGACTAACTAGAAATATAAAATTTCATTATACAATGGACCTGTTTCTTTTCTGCTATTTTTAGTGTATTTGCCATAGGCAACATACACTATTGGCGTTGGTCGGATGGCCGGACCTAGGGGTCGGACCAAAATTTCTCGACGTTTCATAACCTTCTAAACACTTTGGCATTATTTTTAAAAATGTTTATATATATATGTATATATATATATATATATATATTTATATATATATATATATATATATATATGTGTGTGCGCTATAACTTTCGAAAGAGTTAATTGATTTTTACGAAATTTTGCCCACAGGTTGGAATCCACCGCCGCAAGAACCCTATTTAAAATGGGCCCAATCGGACCATTTTAAGGATAGTTTTTAGGGGTTGAAAAAAGTTTTTGGGCCCAAAAATGCCTAAAAAATTCTCAGAATCGTTGCAAAATTGAAATTTAACCCTTTAATAGCAATTAAAAAGTGCTCCCAAAATTTTAATAAAATCAGCCCGACAGGACCGGATTTACAAATTTTATGAAAACACTAGTTTGCAGATAGTGAATTATTTGCTGAAAGGTGTATATAATTTAGTTTAGAGGTTCGATTGATAATAATATTGCAACTGAGAAAAAATTGTTCTTTTAAGGGGTGTATTAATGAGTCAAATTTATTATTTTGCCCAAAAAACCAACTTAAGTTCGCATAATAAAGCCACACTGCCTATATTAGTAAATACACTATATTGTCGGCAGGGTTATGGCACTGCGACCCGGGTTTTTTTTAATTTTGTTATCATTTTTAACTGTTATTTGTAAGAGAGTACGAATAGATAATTTGCATACAAGAAGCACAAAAACTGGAACGTTTATCACGACCACAGACTCGTGAGAAACCATCCACGAAAAAATTTTCAAAATTATTAGTGTATTTGCCATATGGCAACATACACTATTGGCGTCGGTCGGATGGCGGGACCTAGGGGTCGGACCAAAATTTCTCGACGTTTCATAACCTTCTAAACACTTTGGCACCATTTTTAAAAATGTTTATATATATATGTATATATATATATATATATTTATATATATATATATATATATATATATATATATATATATGTATATATATATATATATATATATATATATATATATATATATATATATATGTGTGTGTGCGCTATAACTTTCGAAAGAGTTAATTGATTTTTACGAAATTTTGCCCACATGTTGGAATCCACCACCGCAAGAACCCTATTTAAAATGGGCCCAATCGGATCATTTTAAGGGTAGTTTTTAGGGGTTGAAAAAAGTTTTTGGGCCCAAAAATGCCTAAAAAATTCTCAGAATCGTTTCAAAATTGAAATTTAACCCTTTAATAGCAATTAAAAAGTGCTCCTAAAATTTTAATAAAATCGGCCCGACAGGACCGGATTTACAAATTTTATGAAAACACTAGTGAATTATTTGCTGAAAGGTGTATATAATTTAGTTTAGAGGTTCGATTGATAATAATATTGCAACTGAGAAAAAAATGTTCTTTTAAGGGGTGTATTAAGGAGTCAAATTTATTATTTTGCCCAAAAAACCAACTTAAGTTCGCATAATAAAGCCACACTGCCTATATTAGTAAATACACTATATTGTCGGTAGGGTTTTGGCACTGCGACCCGGGTTTTTAAATATTTTAATTAATTATAACAAAAAAGTTTTTTTTTCTTTATAAGTGAAATCAACGGTTTATTTTTTATAAAACACGGAAATACCAATGATGGTCCCCATTGAGTTTCAAGGGCGTCATAACGACTATTTCAACAAATGCAGTGTGACGTTTGTTATACACGAGTATAGCAGAATCACGTATCAAAATCTCATTGTGCACCAGATACGCAGTGTACTTTTTGTTCTATACTTTATAGGTAGCGGATTTTATTTTCATTTCCAGTATTTTCAACATTTTCACTAATTTTTTAATTTTTCACTATTTGATATTTCACTTGTGTGGCAAACCTAGCTTCAAGGAATGTTAACCACTGTTAACTTGATGAACCATGACAGAAAAGAATGTGTTTGGATCTGTTGGTACCCGTGTCGTTTCGTCTCCAACTAGAAGAATATGGACGACTATTTCAACGAATGCAGTGTGACGTTTGTTACACAAGTATAGCGACTGTCCGTAATATTTAAATAACACTAATGTTAACATCTGTATGAGTGACAGGCTTTGCAGTTTTATGACAGATAGAAAATATTTGTTTATTACAATTCAAGAATAAATTGTATCTGAATTAAAAACAAAATTTAATTCCAGCCCTGTATATACCCTCCAGGCATTTAGTACGATAGAGTCCCTACATTCAATAAGGAAATCCACTCCAAAAAATAAAAATTTTAAAAACTTAAAGTCAACCACGAAAGAGTAGAAAATAAACTTCCAATATAAAAAGTAGTTAAATAAACAGTTGCTAGTTTTAGTTGCCTGACCATTTATAATTTTGAAAATTTGTTTTCTATTTTCTAGTATTCGGGTATTTGTTTTTTAACTTTTGTTTTTATTTAGAACTATTTAGTTTTGAAAATCACTCAAACCTCTTTCATTTGATACCCTACTAGGTATTCATTTCTATTTATTTTTTCCGTAGCCAATAAACTATGTTTGTCATTCGCCATTTTATATTCGTTGTAACCTTATGTAAGATTTTGATGACGTCCGTGTTATAGAGAAACACGCATGTCACCAAAACGAATCGATGTACGTTTTATTTGTCAAAATCGATTTAGTAGTTTAGAAGCTACGAGAATGCATTATATCATACATCATTAGACTGTTAAATTTATAGCTCCATTCTTTCTCATAGTCGGGTAAAATTATAAAATTACAATTTTTTACATAGTCTAATATGGCTTGAGTCACACAGTGTTACTAATCTTAATTTTTATCATTCTTTGACCAATACTGTGCTAGTTATATTACAAAATAATAATGAAAAAAATTACGCATCTAGTAAATAATACCTACAATGAACATCCTATTATTATTATTTTAATCCATAATGAACGAGTAGCGGAGTAACACAATGCCAATGGTATAATTATTGAATTTGACACTAAATGATTCAATTATGTGATTACGATAGTTTATCCAATGAGGTATCAGAATATTTTGGTTTATGTTACACGAGTTTAATTTATTAATTCAAGTTTTAATTTACAATTTTTTGACATGTCAAAAAACGCTGCCCGTCATGAGGGTTTGAAGTGTGACGCCAGACTTGTAGTAAACATACATATTATGTATATACCGATATTAACACGATACACCCATACGTGAGTAAACACTAAACGAACTTCGTGTAAACGACAGCGAGTCTTAATTGGACTTCCTTGTATATGACAAAAGTGACGTCACGGCAGGTAAAACATGGCAGCTTGTGTTTTCGCCTCGACTTATATATTTAAAATTTGGGGTGTTATTTTGTTCTACAAAAGTTAAAACGATTACATATAAGTGAAATAAAAATTTCTGTCAATTAATACTACAATATGAACATTAAGGCAATTTAAAACTAAGAGATAAATAGCTTATTCCAGCGGAGATAAATGAGACATACATTATTTCTTTTTACATCTCCGAAAAACAGTCATTCGTATGCCCATAATCCTGATAAAGTTTTCAATATTTTCTGTCAATAATACCACCCTTGACTCTGTAAGTTAATTGAGAGTAAAATACGATATTTAAAAAATTCAACAGAAGTTAAAAAGTAAAGGCTTTGTTATTACAGAACCGCAAAGAGTAACGTAAATTAAAATTGTATTTATTTATTTAAATAAATTGTAGCGCGCCCCCAATTGTCTCGCCACTGGAAATGACGGAGGCTTCTCGAACTTGAACAGAAGTTTCTGGAATGATCGAGAACAGAATGTACGTGCCTATAAATACAACGCATGTGGGGCGCGACAGGCATTCAGTCAGTTGCTGCTTGCTACAGTGAGAGTACATTCAGTGGATGCGTCACGACAGACAAAAATCATAGTTACATAAATAGTAGTGCGGTAGTACATAAATTTCGGTGCGTGTTTAAAGTACTGTATTGTATACATAGTCATTAGTGTATTTGCCATATGGCAACATACACTATTGGCGTTGGTCGGATGGCGGGACCTAGGGGTCGGACCAAAATTTCTCGACGTTTCATAACCTCCTAAACACTTTGGCACCATTTTTAAAAATGTTTATATATATATATATATATATACGTATATATATATATAACTTTCGAAGGAGTTAATTCATTTTAACGAAATTTGGCATACATGTTGGAATCCATCACCGCACGAAGCCTATTTAAAATGGGCCCAATCGGGTCATTTTAAGGGTATTTTTTAGGGGTTGAAAAAAGTTTTTGGGCCCAAAAATACCGAAAAAGTTCTCAGAATCGTTTCAAAATTGAAATTTAAGCCTTTAGTAGCAATTAAAAAGTGCTCCTGAAATTATAAGCAAATCGGCCCGACAGGACCGGACTTACAAATTTTATGAAAACACTAGTTTGCGTATACGAATTTACTTACTGAAGGTTGTATTTAATTTGGTGCAGATGTTGGATTGATAACAATATTTCAACTAATAAAATTATTATCGTAAGGGGTGTATTATGGGGTTCAATTTTTTTTTATTTTGTCCAAAAACAAACTTAATTTCATTTAATAAAGCCACAATACCTGTATTAGCAAATACACTATATTGTCGGCAGGGTTTTGGCACTGCGACCCGGGTTTTTATTATTGTTATTTTATTATTTATCAGAATCCGTTAGTTTATTTCATTATTTAGTTTCTTTTCGTCATTATTGTTAGAGAAATACATTTTTTTAAACCACCACAAAGAACAGTTTTGTTTGAATATAAATAAAATTATAAATATATCAGTATTGCTCTTCATCGATTTTGCTGTCATAAAGTTTTCCTTCTCAACTTCCATAACATCTGAATGTGACATATGTGACTATATACTTTCTTCACATTGACCCACTGAAGTTAAAAAATGTTAAAGAGCCTTAAAATAATTTGGATTTATGATTACAAATTGTGCAAGTAGCGGCTATTGCGACATCCTGTTGAAAAACGCATGTTAAATGCAAAATTTATATATTCCATTTGATTAGTGGACTCTATGTGATATTTAGTGCAATACAAAACACAATGTGTACAGTTATTCGTATGTTCTATATACGTGGTATGGATTTAGAAGGTATCCAAAACTCATATTGCCTAATCGCATGGAAAAACTCCGATAATTCGGATTGAAACCATAATAATTGCGTATTCGAATTTACCGACTTTGTACAGGAAACAAACAACACCGAACCTATTTAAATATTAAATATTCATAGGTTGCATATATTTTGTTGTGGTATAGGTGTATTGTTTGTATGTTTTATTTTTTTATCACTAGGAGCTTTAGTTGCTAATTGCCCAAAAAATCAAATTTCACGTATTATCTTCTAACAACGTAAAGTCAATTATTATATTTTTAATAATGAATATTTATATATTTTAAAAATCAATGACGTGAATACGATATTATGGAGAGTACAAGAGTTCCATTTGAAAGGTATTGGATTTTAGTCCTGGCACGGACAAATGTGCTAAGAATTTTTTTCTAATCTCTCCCATAAAGTAAGGGCGATTCCTATTAAGGTTTTATCATGGTTTCTTTAATAAATCCAAATAAACATCACAATGGTTCTTTATCACAAAGTTGTCTTCTAATTTCTACACTCTGAAATCTAACACTTCTCAGATAATCGGTTATTCTTACACCTACTATTTTAATCAATATCTCTAATTTACGGTTGTTCACAATAGTCCCACAGCAATTTCGAACCGGTTCTTCAAAAAAAAAAAAAAAACGGTGGTTTATATTTAAAACTCTCATGCTTCAATGCTTGTCTACTTTATCGTGATTTTCTATGCACAGTAAACGGCACGAGTTGTTATGTAAAGGAACGGACGTTTAATTAATAACAAAGCGATTTAAAAAAAATTACAAACGCGGTCGTGTTATAAAAAGTTCAATTTCTTGTCTGTAGATGAACCATGTTTTAGCTTTTTACAAGTTGAAATAATTGCACAAAAATAATTTGGGAATTGTGTAATTTTCGGTTCGTTTTGAAATTCAAAAATGCTGCTCACAGTGTCGAACTCTGCCAGCAAAATATTACCCTACTGCCAGACTATGCTCCTCGCTCTGCTCATCGCGCTGTCGCGATGTTGCCCTAAGCGGCCAGACACTGCTGTACTCGCGACGCTCCGCACTCGGCTTTCGCCTCTCGGCAATGGAGGTCGATACTGTGGCAGCGTGCGCACTATGCCTTTACACTTAGACCGCTACACTTAGACCGCTTGGCGCGGGAGTATGTGGCCGGCTTACTCGTGCTCTTATTGCCGGTCCTTTGACTCGCGCACAAAAAACCGACAATCGAGGGAGCACTGGGCATGACGAGGAGCATGACGTGCGGCATGACAAGTAACGCGGCCACACAACGTCTCTGCCTCCTTTCCTCGCTACTTCCCATGCCACTCGTCGAGTGTGTGGCTGAGGCATTATATTTGCTATTACACATTGCAAATTATATAAACATTCCGTAATAATGTTAATCAATAGGCTTGCTAGATAGATAGATAATAGACCCTTGCTGAAGTGATTCATATCGATTAAGCTAGATTAAGATATGTTTTGAGGCAGCAGTAACGTCATCTCGAACTGTTAATCATTTAAAAAATGTGTCTTAGGACTATGTTTGGATGAAAACCTCCCAAATTCTTGCACAAACTATTTCAGTAGGAGAACAAAATTACCATCGATTCAGAAAAAAATGGTGTATTACAAAATATTATTTTTTATAGTCATTTGTAAACTAACAAAAATTCGGTTAAAAAAAGTGAACAAGTGAACTTAAAAATATTTTGTTAATTAAACGTCCTTACTCATCAATATGAGCATAATTTAATTTTTGTGTTGTATTTTTATGTATAGAGGTATTATGTATTATGCTGCGTCAATTTTTAGCATTTAATGAATAAAATTATTTAGGCATCTAATTATCTTATTTCTATCTTTATTTTCATTTGGAAAATATAACTAAATAAATATTTTCAAAAAGTTGTTAAGAATGATGTGAAACGTCCCGCGGTAACCAACGTCAACAAAACGCTAAAAATATATTGCAGAACCAAATAATGATACACGTTTAAAATTTCATTCATTTTTTAAATCGAATCAATGCTTCGTTAACGCCTAAAACATATTTCGAAAGAGATATTACGTACAGAAATGTTTTAAACACAATGAAAAAAAAAATGCTAACAACTCTTTAATTTCACAAGAATTTGTTGTTAGTATATCTACAAAGTGAGGAATATTACAAATCGGTAAGTCATTTGGTTTCCCACTTTGATAGAGAAGGTTATTTGGGTGATCGCGAAGAGGGTAACATTTCGAGGTAATCTTTAATGACCACAGAAGTGACCATCGTTTTTAACATATTATGGGTAGAATGGAATTACGAATTAAAATATAACAGAAAACTAAAATGTTACTGTTCTTCAATGTTTATTTATATAAACTGTTTTATCTTTATCTTTCGAATTTTCTCAAAATACACTTTTTGAGCAATATTCGTTATTAACAATAGTCTTTTCTAGAGACAGCAAAGTTATGCATATGTTACGAAAATCTTACTTAGATACTTATTTTTTCATTTCGAAATATCATTGATATGAAATGAAAACAAAACTTAAATGTGCTTTCCTGAAAAATCATAGGGGTGTATTTAGACTTTAAGGATCAGAACAGTTCTATGGAATATGCAATTTCATTATGGACATCACGTGAAGACACAGCCTGTATGCATGGGTAAAAAACTACAATATACGAGTGTAGTGTTTGTATGGTCTAAAATATTGGTCAACAAATTCGATTTTTCTTGTATGGAAATACTGACATAATATCACAAACCCCTGAACATAGTGAACACTCAAATATATTTATGGTAATATGCGTAGAAACTTTCCAGATAGGTGTACTAAATCTCAATTATAAACTAAACTTTGTTACTAAAGTCCGCCGAAGTTGCGTTTATATTAATAAAACCTGAAGTGTGTTCCCCGGTTTTGGAAACAAAGTTTACTTATACTGCACTCAATAATTTAAATTCATGGTTTTATTTCACACTCCATAAAAATCCATTTGTTTTCTCTTTTTCGTTTGTTGATTTTATTTATTTCAAGCATTTATAAAAGAGAAAAACTCATGCAAAACTCTACTTTTAAACCGCAAAAGCGAAGTGTCTTTCTAAATACGACTCGATGATGTTTCATACTGTTAATAATATTAAAATACTGACTCGATAAAAGCTTTCAAAAACATAATATGTATTTTTTTAACAAACATTTGGGTACAGATTCTATATGAAGTAAATATATTTGTCACTAAGAGTATTTGACTTTCAGGCGGTTTATACTTATTAAAAATATCTTGTCAACTAATTGGTACTCAACTGTAATGGAGACGGACGCATGGCAAACGTAACGCAGATGACAGCAGGTATATCATTGCTTAAGTTATGATTCGTTTCCACTACGTAGAATAGTTTTCATAGCGGAGGAACGCTATACAAGCATGTTAAAATCCATGGCGGTTCATATTAAAATAGATTTACAGTAAAAGTTTCTTCCCTTCTGATACAACTACTTCTTTTTCAGTACTGGGTCGTTTAGAGATCCATAACCTCCATTATATTATATTATATTATATTATATTATATTATATTATATTATATTATATTATATTATATTATATTATATTATATTATATTATATTATATTATATTATATTATATTATATTATATTATACTATATTATATATTATATTATTATTATATTATATAATATACTATATGTAGATTATATTATATTTTTATAACATTGGTAAACACAGCCCATTGGCATCGTTAATTATTTATTATTTGCAATAAACTAATTTTGTACACACTGCTCTAAACTTAGCGGTAAAGTTTGGCAGTGCCCATGTCCATTGTTCGTTAAAAAATATTTTGTTAAATTGATTGAAACAAGTTTTTTTTTTTGTAGTTTGGAAACGAAATAATCACGAGCAATAAATTCCTCATATTGCTTTACTGTACCTCTTGTAGCTTAGTCTAGCGTACACCAATTTAGCTCAAAAATTAGAGACGGCATCCCGTCTTGATTTACATTTTCACACACTGCTTATTCCTCTTTTGCCGCAGCGTAATAATATATGGTCGATGCTAATCGGAAATAGTGAATTTTTCAAAACGTTATTGGCCGCAAACAAATATATGTACACACTTTTCTACCTTTTTACTAACTTCAAACAAAAAGAGGTTAATCAATTCGATATGTATGTACTAAAAAAATTATGTTTGTTCAATCATAACTTCTCGCTAGTTTAACCGATTCAAAACATTTTGACATCATTTGATTCCGAATGCTTATGGAATGGTCCCATTAATTTTTTTTAATTGGTTTTTAGCGGCTTTTTTGAAGAAGGCTCATTTTGGTTTGTAAGTTTCTTTTAGTCTAGCAATAGGTAATCTGCACGTTATTAACTGCATTTTTTCTTAATATTTATTAGTAAACTAGACAAAAAAATAAATCTATTAAACCGATTTAAGTATAATGTATGTAGAACTACCTGTAGTACTAAACCATTTCAGTAGTTTTTTTCCAGTCTATTGATAAATTTTCCAATAAATGTCTACTAGTTTATAATGCTTACCGATTATTCATATATGATTAAGATGCAATACTCACCTGAAACAAAACAGAAATATGTAAATTAATAAATATAACTCATCTTAAAAATAATTTTAAACACTGAACTGTACTTTTCTTTATACGCAACATTATTATTATTATATATTAATTATCGCATAACTAAAAAACCCGGGTCGCAGTGCCAAAACCCTGCCGACAATATAGTGTATTTGCTTATACAGGCAGTGTGGCTTTATTTTGCGAGCTTAAGTTGGTTTTTGGGCAAAATAAAAAATTTTACTCCTTAATACACCCCTTAAAATAACATTTTTTTTCTTAATTGCAATATTATTATAAATCGAACCTTTATACCAAATTATATACAACTTTCAGTAAATAATTCACTATTTGTAAACTAGTGTTTTCATAAAATTTGTAAGTCCGGTCTTGTCGGGCCGATTTTATTAAAATTTTAGGGACACCTTTTAATTACTACTAAAGGGTTAAATGTCAATTTTGAAACTACCCTTAAAATGCCCCGATTACGCCCATTTTAAATAGGCTCCTTGCGGTGATGGATTTCAACACGTGGACCAAATTTCGTTAAAATCAATTAACTCTTTCGAAAGTTATTGCCCGCACACACGCACACACACACACACACACACACACACACACATATATATATATATATATATATATATATATACATATATACATAAACATTTTCAAAAATAGTGCCAAAGTGTTTAGGAGGTTATGAAACGTCGAGAAATTTTGGTCCGACCCCTAGGTCCCGCCATCCGACCAACGCCAATAGTGTATGTTGCCTTATGGCAAATACACTAAAAAATATACTTTGACAAAATGTTGTTCGCGAAAGAGAGAACTGCCGCATTAAATACTCTAAAAGTAAACAATTTATATGCACAATTATGCTAATTAATACTTTACCTTGATCTCTTCTTGTAGTGGTTTGAGAGTGCAGGTTACACTATTTTATATAAATTATGGATTAATAGTAATTAGATGATGTATTAAAGATTCATCACAGACAGTAAATATATCGTTACAATTAAAATGAATTAAAAAAATGCTCAACACACTCTTAATGTCGGTATGTCTTACCTTTTGGTGATTTTAATTTCACGAAAATGTAAAATTGGTTTATAAGCACGTGTCAGCGGACAGTTCCAATAAAATTTTTCTTCCTTTATTAAACAGTTTAATTTAATTTAATTCTTGCTGAGACCGATTCTATACACTATTGAATTTAAAACGAGACTAAAACTTATGAATATCTAAAAATGCATTATTTCGTCATTGAAATAATTGTGCAATTAATAATTTGTTACATAATTGAATCAATCAGGGGTGGATTGAGGCTAATAATTTTTATGATTTAAATAACCTGTCATAATACCATTTGGCCATTTTATTTCATGAGTGTAGGCCGACTAGAAACAGTTTTCGAACGTATTAGGTTTTATTATATTTATAAATCATCACTAAACGCACGCATTAAAGACAATAGAAACTAGAAAGTCATTTCACCGAGTTCGAACTAATTTAGAGTCAAGTTCTGGGAGCACTAAAAATTTTATTTTAAATCTACATTTAGGCACATTAACTTTCCTCTGTTCTTTAGGAGTGCTTTATAAAAATTTAAAAATGGAATGAAAAAAGTCAAAGCAAAATGCTTTAATGTTAATAAAAGTTAACATCAATTTAGAAATGTTGATGTATGTTATGTTTCAGTAGGCAATTATCAATTTAAATTGATACTAAATAATTTATGGTTTCGAAGAAATATAACATTTGTTCATTAAAAGTAAATATGATATGAAACCCAACTACCAAGACGTGATATATTTCTATTGTTTATATTCTAATAAAACATGTAGTACCAGGACCTTACCGTTATGAAGTTATGAACGAACGTTTATAGATGCATATACTTTTTGATATTATTTATTTTAGTCTCACATTAAATAGGCACGTTAATAATTTTGTCACGATTTTATGGACGCAATCTACGACTTTAAACTATTTCAACTTTCGTGGAAAAACGTTTATTGTTTTTATACAAACTTAGTAATTAATAGATATCTATTGAACCGTAGTTAATCTTACGAAATATCTATACTCAGATATATTCTTATATAACATAATATAAAATGAATGTTTGTTCGTTTCCTAATTCCTACACTATTCATCCGATTACGATGAAAGTTTGGTGAGTTGTTCTGCGCGCGCCTAATTCAGGCATTGTGGCTTTATTATGTGAACCTAAGTTGTTTTTTTAGTGTATTTGCCATATGGCAACATACACTATTGGCATCGGTCAGATGGCGGGACCTAGGGGTCGGACCAAAATTTCTCGATGTTTCATAACCTCCTAAACACTTTGGCACCATTTTTAAAAATGTTTATATATATATATATATATATATATATATATATATAAGCGTATATATATATATATATATGTGTGTGTGCGGGCAATTACTTTCGAAAGAGCTAATTGATTTCAACGAAATTTGGCCCACGTGTTGAAGTCCATCACCGCAAGAAGCCTATTTAAAATGGGCCTAATCGGGCTATTTTGAGGGTAGTTTTTAGGGGTTGAAAAATGTTTTTGGGCCCCAAAATACCGAAAAAAGTCTCCGAATCGTTTCAAAATTGAATTTTAACCCTCTGGTAGTAATTAAAAAGTGTCCCTAAAATTTTGATAAAATCGGCCTAACAGGACCGGATTTACAAATTTTATGAAAAACCTAGTTGCAGATAATGAATTATTTACTGAAAGGTGTATATAATTTAGTATAGAGATTCGATGGATAATAATATTGCAATTAAGAAAAAAAAATGTCATTTAAGGGGTGTATTAAGTAGTCTAATTTTTTATTTTGCCCAGAAACCAACTAAAGTTCGCATAATAAAGCCACACTGCCTGTATAAGCAAATACACTATATTGTCGGGTTTTTTTTTTTGGACAAAATAAAATATTTAACCCAATAATAGATAATATTTTTTTAATAGCATTATAAATTCAACCTCTGCACCAACATAAATACTTAAATACCTAAATAAATTCGTATCCGTAAACTAGTATTTTCATAAGAGTCCTGTTGTATTGATTTTTTCCAAAACTTAACACCACACTTAATCTTTACTAAGGAGTAGATTTCAGTTTTGAAACGATTCTGTTAATTTTTTCGGTATTTTTGGGTCCAAAAACATTTTTCTACCCCTAAACACCAGCTTTAAAATAGTCCAATTGGATTAATTTTAAATAAACTTCGTGTGGTGAAGTATATATATAATATATATAGAAACATTTCCAAAAATGGTACCAAGTTGTTTAGGGGGCTATGAAAGGTCAAGAGAAATTTTAGTCCGACCTCTAGGTCCCGCCATTCGACCGAATGTTTGTTTACTCCACTATTGTTGTCGCTGCCGAGCGGGCTCGGAAACATTGTTTTATCTTAATCGCGTGCAGAATTGCGGGTAGCGACATAATATGCCTACATATATAAATAAATTTTATTATAGACATTTTTAAAAATTATAATTGGCATTATAATAATGAAAACAGGCGAAAAAAAATTTCGAGTGTAGCAGAAAATGTCAGAGACATGGTCTACGGCCATATTTTACTCGAAAAAAGTGACAATATAATTTAATATAACAAAGCTACTAATTGAGTAATAATATTTCTAATCGAAAAATTTTCGAATTTAGAAGTGCAATCGTGAGTAGTATTTGGTCAGGATCATTCAGGCTCACGAAAATCATTTTTAACTCACGCCCGTTCACGCACTGCTACTATTTTTTATAATCACACTCACGCACGCTCACGCCTAGGTTTCAACAAAAACAAAACCTCTGATTAGAAAGTACCTTAAACAAGAAAAATCATGAGACCCGGGCCAGGTTTAACAGTTCGCATACAGGAATAATCTTTTACGTGATTAACTTTTCACTCACGCCAACTCACGCTCACGAAAAGTTTTCTCCACTTACGCACTCTCACGTATCCGTATATTTTATTTAATCACACTCACTCACGATTTTTTTGAAACAGTCACACTCATGGCGTGTCACGTCGTGACACTCAGTGTCACGGGAAATTTCACGCACGATTTGCACCTCTACTCGAAATGTCCCATTAGATGAAAAAGATCTCCTTTCCAAGGTTCACACTATAGTTGCAAACCACGCAACTAGTATAGGGTTAACAATCTAAATAAAATTTTATTTCAAATAACTACTGCATGCAAAAGAGTTTACTTAGTTATTAAAAAGTAAAAGGTATTAAAATTTACGATTTTGTTTTATACCAACACAATTTATGTTCAGCTAGGTGTTTTTACATTGCGAAATAAAAAAGTCTACTTCCACGAGAACAAACTTTTCTACATTCCATTATGATTAATACAGGATTTCCTTTATGTTGCCAGAAAACTTTTTACAGTCAGATTTGTGAACAGAAAGTTACATAAAATCAATTAAAAAAATTTCGAGTTTAAAGTTGAAAGTCATTGAAAAAGTATGTATTTGTGGTCATAAGACAAAGTGATCTATGGCAGGTTTTTGATAAAAGAAAATTAATGGCAATTTTATCCTTCAGTGAATGCATGGACTACAACAATGATAGAGCGATTCATTTTTCGCTTCGGTGGAAACAGCATTGCCAACAACATTGCTCAAGACATTTTGCTTTTACACAAGCATCGAGAAAAATGAGTCAAAGAAGATTAATTAACCAACGTTCATTTTAAATCAATATATCAATTACGCTAGCGAATTCATTTTGTGACATAATTTTATATAATCCACTTCGCATTGTGAACACCAATAAACAGGTGTATGAAAACGGAAATGAAAAATATTTCTTTGAAAGAAGTCAGTTATAATTTCTTTTTACCTTTTTGCAGATATAATTTATTAGGGCTATTGGGAATAAAATTTTAGAAACTTAAATCAACTTTTATATTTGAACAAATTTTAAAAAGTATCAGTGAAAGACACCATGTGCTTAATTGTATGATTTAAAACTAGAAAATTGAAAACAAGTGTAATGTAAATCAGATAAGTTTAAAATATTTCAAAAATAACTAACGAAAGGTATTTTAAACCATTATAAAATTAAATGTATAATAAAAATGTAGGCAGATTTCTTGTTTGCAAATTGCAATTGAAGTAAATTGGTATAGTTTAATCCCATCAAAAAATGTCATGTAAACAAGTACGATGGTTCAAAACTACGTCGAATCGCTTCAAGAAAAAGTACACTAATAGTGCTCGACTTAATAAAGGTCGGAAATGTAGTGTTAAAAAAACAAAATGTATCTATAATAACAATGGGAAACATTAATCATAATAATAATAATAATAATACGCTATTTATTTCAATTAATGAGAGAAAATACACTCATATAGAAAACCTCAATTACAAATTACATATTAAATATAATTAAATATAATATAGTATGACTCTATGTTATACTGTTTTATATTTACATATTTATTACAGTAGAAAAAATAAGATAATTACAAAACACTTTGGCATCAAAAGAAAAAGAAACCATGTTTATTATAAAACTGATTCGTTTTTAGTCACCGTTTACTGCTGTCGCTAGTATACCCAGTTACGAATACTCTCTCTTACCATATCTATGATCCAAATATAATCCTTTTCCCAGAGGGTGGTGAATTGTGCGATATACAATAATAAACTATTCTTGATGTAAAATTATTTGCTTCCCTAATTATATTCAAGTGGAGGCTATTAATACAGAAAAGGAAATCATCTTTTTTTTCTTCTTAAAAGCTATTAGTTCAGGCATTTCTGTACCTTAATGTGTATTACTATGGCCGTTATAACAACAAATAATTTAAATAAAATAACGTTAATAAATATTGTACTGTGGTATAGAACCCTTCGTGTGCGAGTTCGACTCGTATTTGGCCAGTTTTTTTCAATCAGAACTGTCAAAATCACAATATTTTGATCTAAGATAAACTGCAGGTATATAGACGTTTTGGTCATCCTCATGGAAAAATAAATATTTTCGACTTGACTTTAGTAAATCGTCTGTCTCATGAACTCGGTGATCCGCCGATCGCTTTGATTAAACCGTAATTATTTTTTGCGAATAATTTTTAAATCTGCGAAAGTTTTCAAGATATTTATTAAAATGACATAATGTAAGGATCAGTTTTGATCTAAATTAAATGCCTAAGGTAAATACGATATTTAATTAATACCATAACGATAAAAAGAACTGCGCAAATAACTCATTATTTTTTATCAAATTTTGAAAGATAAACATGGTTAGTAGACTTTTTTAAGACCTACAATTCGGTAGTACATTAATTTCAGGTATCTCTTATGGTTTAGTCAGCGCAAGCCATGTAAGCGCCCAAAACCCATTTTTACGACTTGATTACAAACATTAAGAGTTCTCTATATTTTTACATTTAATGTGAATGCATTGTATACATAAATCTTCCGAAAGATATTGTTTAAATGATGGCGAAACCGCATCAAAATTCATTGAGTAGCTTAGAAAAACTAAGCGAAGACACAGACAAACAGAAATAACGACTAATATAAAACGTATTTATGTATTTTAAGATTAATGGTTATTTTTCCAAAAGAGCATTATTAAAATATGATCATAGCCCTAGTTGCTGCACACTGTTTTTTTTAAATAAAAAAAAAGAAAAAATATGATCAAATACTCTCAAAATGAATCCAATTTTGCTAACAAACACGTTAGGTTAAGAATAAATTGTAAGTACCTATATATTGGCGATTAGGAAAAAATAGTTTTTATTAGTATTAACTATTAACTTCAACTTTTGCTGTTTAAATATACAAATAATCTTAATATTTTAGTAAATAACTGTATATTTTGTGTTCGGTAGCTTGTTGAACATCCTCCCCCTTATAAGTGAGCAGGATTCATATTTTATGAATGTACCGTATTATTATAACTATCTCGTCTAAATGGAATGTCGCGAAGTCAAATGGCAGCTGTCAGAGATCGCACGCTTAGAGCATGTATGGAATGTACACAGTGGGTCATAAAAATCGTTCTTGTTTACTGATTTATCCACATTTTAATCAAGTCTGATAATTGTCTCAATAATTATATAACCAGGTATAGTATTGTACACACCGCTACACTGTGAGCGAGTGTACTTTAAAGTTATATGTAGGTTAATTTTGCACGAAATCCATTCAAATCGTAGCTTTATGAAAATAGAAAAATCTATTCTATAAAGATGAACAATTTCCAAGTTCGTAATAAGTCCTAAAATTTTATCTGTAATTTGCGAACAGTAGTTGACGGTTGGTCAGTATGCATACACACACACACACACACATATATATATATATATATATATATATATATATATATATATATATATATATATATATATATATATATATATATATATATATATATATATATATATACGTTCGAGCTATACATGTCGCAAACCTTGGCTAATCACCTTAATTAATTTTTCATTCGCTTTGTTTACTATCAGTGTAGAATCCTATTTAAATTCTTTTAAACGCATATATTATTTTATGACAGCTAATATAGTTTCATTCAATATATTTATTAATTAATATTATAATAATTGTACACTAGTAAAATAAATACGTATATATCATAAAAATAGGTAAGGAAACACAGAGTTACGTTGTGTAGTGATCAAGGCAGTTGCTTTGTACAGAGAATGTCGCCGGTTCGATATCCCGGCCGGCAGGGTCAAACTGGGCCGGAAGGGCCCGAGTGGCTCCCCACAAGCCCCGGGCCCGAGACTGGAAAATGGTAGATGGGATATTTTTCTGTTTCATTTCTCACTAATGTATGAACGAGCTATCTGATCTAGTTTACATTTAGGTCGCAAGAGCTGGGACCTAGCCTGCATGGGCCCTCTATCCTACCTACCGCCTGGCTTGCGGCAAACCCCGCAAGCCATTACATTACCATTACCATTACAGCGTTTTCGGCACGGGTTAATTTTAATCATTCGAGCTAAAATTTTCAAAGAATCATTTTTTCAATATAAAGAACCATTTTAAAGGTTACCATGTGACAATTTTCAACTTGTCAAAATAAGGGCCAGTCTATTATCAGACTGGCCTTTATTTATATAAGCCATTTTTTTTACAAATTTTTTGAGTTCCTACCCTCTGAAATGGTTCTATATATTGAAAAAATGATTAGCTTAAAATTTCAGTTCAATTTATACAGTTTAACACGTGCCGAAAACGCAGAGAGCTTTGAAAATACGGTACGTAGAAAGCAAATTCCGAAACCACTTAACTTTGTGCTTAGGGTATAAAAAATTAACTTTTCCTATGGATCTGGACAAATCAATTCGCCTCTTAAACACATCTTAGGACTTCTTTTAGGATAGAAATTGGTTGGTGTTGTCATAGACAAAGTTATGCACTCGCACTACGGAACGTATTGCTTCGTGGGAGGCCCGCGCAGGCTGGGGCCCGGCTGGCAATCGCCACGTCGACTATATGGCCAGTCCGACGCTGCCGGCCGGTGTCATTAGTTTTTTTACGACTATTCTATATTTATTCCTTTTGAAATTTATTTATTGAAATAAGTAACATTTTTTTAATTTTATTTTTATCCTGTATTTTTTTCTTATCAATGGCAAACTAGGGTGTGAATTTTTGACTTTGTTAAAATTGGAAATTCTTAAAAAACTATAATTAAAAAGACAACAAAAATGTACCTTTTGGTGCACAGTTTTTTGTCATAATACAGGGGAAAACGTAACGAGGTGTGTATCTTTGGTTTTGCCAGCTATTTTTTTCTATAATTGGTTAGAATAGAATTCTTTAGAGCTTTTAAAGGAATATTTAAAATGAGTCACGTTTTCGTTCTATACAAGACGTAATTTTCTTAGATGGTGCCAAAAACATAAAATAATTATAACCTTGTTATTTTTTATCTATTTTTGAAGTTTTGTTATCTAACTGGATATTCTTATAACTGTTAGTATTATTATTAAATAAATTAAAATTAAATTAAATTAAAGGTTCATACAGCTGCATCAGATTGTCATTAGATATTTCTCCATGCCTAATGATTTTCCTAAAAACAGTATGCAAATTAACAATTTTCAAACGAATGAAAAGTATTTTTGATTTTTTTATAAGATGTACACAGTTAAAAACTGTAATAAAATAAAAATATGCAATTTATATATATAAAAGTGGTTGATCTGGAGCCTTCTGAATCATCTCCTCTCAAATTTAATACTGTTAATTTTAAATATACGAGTATGTATAAAAATAGCATACCTTGTCAATAAGGAGGTTCTTCGTACTGCCTACAATTGGTTAATAAAACTGCGTGACGCCAGAAAATCTTGGGCTGTATTTCCTATAATCACTCCACTGTTATCAGCTATGATCCACCTTGTATATAAAAGCGAGAACAACTTATGAATGATTTAAAAATATGAACGAATCGGCAAGCTGGAGAACTCTACAGCTGGCACCGTCTTAATGTTTAATAATAACTCTTATACATATCACTGACAGAAATGAAACGACACGTCTGGAAGGAAAAGCTTCTCTGAATGTAGTTCATGAGATACATTATTGGTTGATCGATAGTTCTTTTTGTAACGAAAACACTCTAGAATTATAATATACAACATATATTTTTACACGAAACAAATTTAAGTTACTAATGAATTAACTGTCTCCTTTTCGGGCGGAGGGAAAATTTATATTTAACACTTTACTTGGAAATTTTTTTATTTGTTTGTTAAAAAAAGACCGAATCAATTTGGATGACACTTTTGTATATTATATAATATATAGCTAACACGTAAAGCCTTCACGTTAGAATTTAAATTTTTGCTGAAACAAAATACTCAGACAGGTCGATTTTTTTTTCTAAAGAGCATATTTTCACTTTACAATCGTATTGTGCTGTCATTGGTAATTTTTTGTAAAGTAAACCCAATTGCTTTCGACTGTTTCTAAAAGAAAATAATTAACTTAGTTTTCGAGATATTTGATCTCAAAGTTAAAAAAAAAACAGAAAATCTAGTCAGACCTATATTATTATACTAAAAATTTCTATTTGGTGATTAGTCGAAAAAAGTTGAGGTTACCATTTGAAAAAAATGTCTATAGGTCAAAAATAAAACACGATCGAAAAATGAAATTTGTCGGAAAATTTGACTCTGCGCTCTGAATATTTTGGTCAGCAAAAATTTCATAGTGCAAAGTTTTTGTATCACTTTGCACTATGAAATTTTTGCTGACCAAAATATTCAGAGCGCAGAGTCAAATTTTCCGACAAATTTCATTTATAGTGAATTTTTGTGTAGAAATTATCAAAGATGTTTTTTATGGGTATACAATCAAGACACAAAAACAATAAGATTTGGATTACCCGGAAGTCGTAATAATATATATGTACCTTGTCTTTTTTTATTGTTAACTTTCTTATTTCTTTAAAAGTAGTTTTATTGCATATAGTTTTGTTCGTATCAATAAGACTACATGAAAGCTTTCCTGTCATAAAAATAAGTAGGTTATCATTAATCATAAAATGTATTTTTTATTCTCATCAAATAAATGGAAAAGAAAATTTTATTTGAAAAGTTAAAAGACGACAATGTCGTGTACTGTATATAGAGTATTATGTGAGATTTAGACAAACTTTAAACAGTGATTTTCAATATTATAATTATAATAGCTGTTTTCCTTTCAGATTAAAAATCAAAAAACTGTTTTATTTAAAAAAAAAAAAAATATAATGTTCGAGCCTCACCCTCATAAGCTCACATATAAAGTTTCACTTCTTTAGTTTTTAATAATATTCCCAAGATTAATTTTTTGTTATGTCAAACTAATTAATAATATTTACACATACGCTGTAAACTCTGTCTTTGTCAGTTTCATGTAATTTAGGAGACAAACTAACTTCCCCTTTCGGGGACAATTCTACTTCCCCTCTATTTTTACTTTTTTCAAACAGATACGTCGCTAAAGAAGTTAAACTTCAATAAAACAAGTGAAAAACACTAATGTTTTGAGGTCGGCGCTAATTAGTGTATTTGCCATATGGCAACATACACTATTGGCGTCGGTCGGATGGCGGGACCTAGGGGTTGGACCAAAATTTCTCGACGTTTCATAACCTCCTAAACACTTTGCCACCATTTTTAAAAATGTTTATATATATATGTATATATATATATATATATATATATATTTATATATATATAGGTATATATGTGTGCGGGCTATAACTTTCGAAGAAGTTAATTTATTTTAACGAAATTTGGCACACATGTTGGAATCCATCACCGCACGAAGCCTATTTAAAATGGACCCGATCGGGCCATTTTAAGGGTAGTTTTTAGGGGTTGAAAAAAGTTTTTGGGGCCCAAAATACCGAAAAAATTCTCCGAATCGTTTCAAAATTGAAATTTAACCCTCCGGTAGTAATTAAAAAGTGTCCCTAAAATTTTAATAAAATCGGCCCGACAGGACCGGACTTACAAATTTTATGAAAACACTAGTTTGCAGACAGTGACTTATTTATTAAAGGATGTATTTAATTCGGTGTAGACATTAGATTGATAATAATATTACAATTAAGAAAAAAAATGTTATTTTAAGGGGTGTATTAAGGGGTTAAATTTTTTATTTTGCTCAAAAACAAACTTAATGTCACATAATAAAAGTATAAAACCACACGGCCCTATACAAGTAAATACACTATATTGTCGACAGGGTTTTGGCACTGCGGTCCGGGTTTTTTTTAATTATTATAAAGTTTTATTTTTCTATGTACTTCTATTAAATTTACGCTGATGTCAAAAGCTATTTTTTTATTTTTAATGATTTTGCAATATATACTTTACACGTTATTAGTCGCTTTCTTTTTTAATATTTCAATATTAAACTTAAAAAAAAACTGCTGAACCGATTTAAGAAAGACCACCCTGTGGGTATTCTCTATTAAATAGAAAAAGAATCATCAAAATCTGTTCCCAAATGCTGGCGATATGACGTAACATATATACAAAAAATCTTCTTTTTTAAAGTCTGTTAAAAACGACTGAACCAATTTAAAGAAAAAATTATGAGACGAATCTGTAATCATTTTGAACAAAATGGGGTTGAAATTTATAAATCGGTTAACCACTCGAAAATTTATAATTGAATAAACATAAGTCAGTTAAAAACATGGAACCTCTAAATAGGTTAAAAATATGGATTTAACGTAAATATTGATACATGCCTGTATTTGGAGAAACATGAAATCAGTGCCTTACAAAAAACAAATCGGGTTTTTTATATAAAAATTATTTAATATTGTCTCGAAATAAGCAGAGATTTTACTTTCTTCATTAGTTGAAGGAAAAAGTTATGTTATGACATTATATGTATAAAATTGTTGTCGTAAATTTTGAACACTATCCAAATCAAAAAGTTAATAAAGTAGAACCCTCATGTTCTGGCTAAGAATTATGACAGAATTTATTTGCACTTCTTTGAGATCTTGATTAAAACCTCTGGCATCAACAGCAGGATTGGATTAGGTCACAAAATATGAATTTTCTAATTTATCGTAATATTTTGAAAATCATTTGAAAATTTTTGTTGAAGTTGATATATTACTATGCATGAAAGATTAATGCAGTTAGTAGAATATCTATACGGTCAGTTTCTAAGTTGCTACATGTAGCTTGATATTATAGATTAAGAACGCTCGACAAGAAAAACTTGCCAAGAGTTACACTTGTAAACGTTAATGTTTATATTATTTTATTATTTCTTTATTTTATTGATTATTTCATATTGTTTTAAATTTTTGCATTACACATGTAACAAAAAGAAAATTAATAATTGGTTTTGACAAATAAATTAATCAATACCTGCATTATTACCTATACATAGTGAAATAAATAAAGCGTTACAAGCTTATATTCCAGAAAATATTTGATGTACCAAAAAATTTTGAAAAAAAAACTGTTAATAAAATAGATTTTCTTTTCAATTGATATCCTGAAATCAGGTGAAGGTTACCTCCATTTTTTTACTCCGATCATACTGATGCCAAATAGTTCTTACAAAAAACAATTTTGCTACAACAACAAATACTTTTTGAAAAAATGTTAATTTTAAACGGTTTATTTGCTTATAGAAAAAAATAAATTTTAACAGTTACAAGAAAATAATTTTGTTGCAATAATTTATTATTTATCTAAAACATTTTATGATCCACATAACTATTCTTCATTTTTATGAAAATATTCGGATCTTTTCTTTAAACGACTAATAGGTTGAAATTAAAAAAAAAATCTTTTTACAACTATTTAGTGACATTTTTTTCATTTCAACTAAACTTTGTAGATCAAAACAAATTGTTTTTCTCAGTGTAGGGGGTTCACCAAAGTTATTGGCCAGAAGACCCGCCTCAGGGTGTAGGAGACATGAGTATTAGTTTTAAAAGTTAAATTTATTTATATTAAATTTTAAATGCACCTCTGTTCAAGATAATATTCCATGAAAATCGCAGCGCAGTGTCTCAAAAGACGCGACATGTTATTACACCGAAAAATGACAACGATAAAAAACAACGTGGTATGCAGGTTGTAGAAGTGCGGGGGACTCTGGTGGTCCACAAAAAATCTTTATACAATAGACTTCCTAACACCGCTATACAATATGGTATTTAAACCGTAACATAAGGTTTTTGAAAAAACAGAAACATAAACCAAAAATAAATACATGAACGAACTATGTAAAAAATTACAAAAAAATCTCAGGTATAAAGTAAATTTGTTACCTTCTTCAAAAAAGTCTTTAAAGAGGGGAAAATAACGACGGCAATTTAGTTATTCTCCTCTTTTGAGTGATTATTTGAAAGAAAGTTCAACTTTTTAAATTTTTTTGAGCTATTAATTACTATTTAAATTACTTTTTCGTACAAAGTTAGAGCATATTATAACTTTTTCAACGATCTAGATTGGGCATAAGCTCACTGATGAATTAAATGCCGGATGCCTCTTTATTTAACTGGATTTTCAATTTATTTTTAAAGTAATAATAAATTAAAAATGTTATGCACCTAACAAGTTAACAGTAGTGCTGTTTTTACCAAGTGAGAAATGCAATGGTACTAATTTATGTCAAAATTCAATTTTCAAAATTTCACACTATTCTTTTGTTTTAAGTCCAAAAAAATGTTTTTGGGAAAATTGGATTGAAACCAAATATTGATAGAATATTTAACAATTCAAAAAGAAGAGCTCCATTTTTTTTTTTTTTTTTGAAAGAGTTATGTATTATATGTTTGTAGATAGTGGATAATTGGACATAAATAAAAGAAAATTCTAAATTTAAATAACAACTTGAATATGTTATGTATTATAACGTTTTGTATATATATATTTTTTAAGTTTTTTATAATTCTTTTTCTAAACCTTATAGTTTTATAAATATTTTGAAAATAAATAATCAGTTGAATCAATGTTTTGAAATAATTGATCAGTCAAAAAGAAATGAGTTAGCTGAGAATCGTGCTTTGGTTAATTTTTACATGTGCAACATATGTTACATTAGAAACGAAAAGCAAATACAATATAAATATTTATTACTAGCCGTTACCCACGCAATTGCACCCATTTTTAGTGTTACTATTTTTGGAGTTGAAATGGTTTCGTTGTCCAATTGTAGTAAAAAAATATGGGATGATCCTCGCGGCAGGTAAAAGGTTAATAAACAAAGGTTAAAAAATATATTTTGTTATTTATATACAAAACAGTAAGTTAACGTACGACTAAGTCCTGTATGTTATTTTATTGCGAATGCAACTCGAGGTTACACAATTTGCAACAGATGTTGCATATTTTACGGCTATATTTCTTACTTTGTATTACAGTTGCATCTCAATTTATGTTAATATTAGGGTTGTGGCATTGCATTTTACATACTAACATTATGCTTCCTTTTTCCTTACAGTGACATTAATATAGTAAATAAATATAGCAGAATCCGTAATACCACTACACTACAACTGTTGTAGCATGGTATTACGAATTTAAAAATAATCTAATATATTATTATTAATTAAGGTAGTTGTCGTGGTACAATATTGTCAAAAAGTTATAGATTATACGCGCCACAAAAGTATACTAGCTTGTAGCTAAGTGATCTATAATTTGTACGCAAGACTGTACCCGTGAAAACGTAACCCATACAGTATTCATATGCATGTATACTTTTCTATAAATTGTTGAACTTTAAACCGTTATTTATAAATAATTAGACGGTCAAAAAATGTTTCCTATTTTTTTTAAACTCATAACAAATGCATTGAAAGACTGTCAGTTTTTGGAAAGTTTCTGACAGTTAGTTCTTTTTTTATAGGTAAATCAGAAACCGGTTCAGAACTACAGAGATCGTATACAATCAATCTTAATTATCCAATTTTAATTGAATTTATCTCGGATTATATACGGTCGATCGACTTCAAATTTTCAGGGTAATTGTATTACCATGTTCTTAATAAGTATACAAAAAATAAGAATTTTCTGACGGTGTGCCTTAACCACGACAACTACCTTAACATAGTCTGGTGGAGCTTTTTATGCGACTTGTGCGAAATTTTTTTACGTTTTATTTTCTTGATTTTTCAACAAATTTTAATTTTTAATGGCATAAAGATTCAGATGTAAAGCATGTTTATTTGTAAAAACGTATATTTTCTTATTAAAACATAATGAAACACTAATATTTCGAGGTCAACTTTACTGACAAATTTCGTTTTTCTGTTTATCTCACCGCTAGGATGTTCAATATCGGATCATTCTCAATTCCAGAACTGGAAAATATAGAGAAAAGTTTACAAAAATCCAACATAGACCCAATGTTGGTCAAAAAACATGTTTTTTTTAATCGAAATATGTTTTTATGTTGAAATTTCTAAAAAATGTTCATTAAACAAAACAACAATATTATCGACTAGTAATAGTTAAAAGCATTTCAATATTTGTCGACAAATTAAGCACAATTGAGTTAATTTTTAACAGTACTATAAATCCCGGAATTCCGATGTAAATTTCTTCAGTTCAGGGTCTAAAAATTTTGTCTGAAATCGTGAAATGTTGGAATCCCAGTATGGAAACCCTACTCACAGGACACTTCTCTTGTTTGTTGTATTTAATCCATTTCTCTGTTATTTTCCATTGGCTGTGTGTACGACGAAGAAAACGAGCAAATAAACGGTCTAGTACGTGTAATGCACATATTTCATTAATTTCATTCTATGTTCGTGTAAAACCAAAACATTTTTGGTGACAATTTTTTTTATAAAAGTAGTTGACAAATATAATGATGAAGATGTTGTTTACGTCTAAAATGGATTTTAATGTAGAGAAATTCAAGTTTGGCTGTATAGTTTATGAAATAATAGAAGTGACAGACTCTATAGATCGGCTTTTGTAACAACAGTTGTGATCAGCTGGTATGAATCAATCTTAAAAAAGTAGTTAAACATATCATACAACCCTTCTTCGGCAGCATACAGTCTTGTATAATGAATATCATGGAGCTAGGCTAATTATGAAAGAGATTGGTGTTAATTGCAGATACACAATTCGTATTTGATCTAAGGCGGAAACATTTTGACGTTTGGCAGAACACCAGCTGCGACACTTGTGTGACATTAACCATCTTATGAAAATAATTAATGTTTGTCCGAATCGCTTAGCGTGACCATACGAGCATTGATGGCTGGTCTCCTGGTCGTAAGATTGATTGTTGGAATGCTTTTAAATCGACAATCTGTCTTTGTCTATGAAATGAAATTATATATCTATATTCTATACTAATATATTATAAAGAGTCAAAGACGTTAAGTTTAGAAATAGTCCTCTAAACTACTGAACCTGTTTGAAAAATGATTTCACTGCTTATAACCCTCAACTACTGACACCCAGCACTTGTGTAGACAAAATCCGCGTACAAAAATTAAAATTGTTTATTATAAGACTATTTTTTTTATATCTAAATATTTAGACGGAAAACCTGATATGTATCTACTTAATAGTTTATTAGTAATCATTACAATTAATACCAATAAAACAACATTGATAATAACTAATCGATATAATTAGATTCCTTACCACAACTTAATTCACTATATTAGTGAAATATATAATTAGCCATATTCTACTATTTGTGTTCTAATTATGGACCCCGTAAATTAAACATAAAAAATATTTACAAGAAACAGTTTTAAAGTCAAGCTTTTCTTAAAATGTTCTAAGAAGGAAAAGTATTTTTTAACAATTTAGGTTCATAATTATAAAAGCGTGGTCTGTAACCTATGGTCGTTTATTAGTTACAACCCACGCTTTTATAATTATGAATCTAAATTGTTAAATATTATTAATAAGTTTTTTGCGGGTAATTGGACAATTAAATAGTTAGACTTTTTTAAACTGCTACGTTTCGATTATTCTTTTAAGCATCGGCAGGCACAACTTTAAATAGTCAACTGAATCGTTAGAAAAATTTAAATATATTTACTGAAAACATATATTTATAACTACTATAAATATAAAATTATTTTAACAAATTGTATTATGAAAATATTATTTTTTCTTTAAAACAAAAACAGTGAAATTTCAAACAAATATTTGTTTGAAAGTTTAGTGTTTTTGTTTTAGACAAAAAATTATATTTTCATAATACAATTTGTTAAAATAATTTAATATTTATAGTAGTTATAAATATATTATGTTTTCAGTAAATATCTAAATTCTACGAACGATGCAGTTGACTATTTAAAGTTGTACCTGATGATGTTTAAAAGAATAAACGAAACGTAGCAATTTTTAAAAAAGTTTGAGTATTTAATTGCCCAATTACCCGCAAAAATTATTAGATCTACTCGATGTTTTGATCGCAAGATTTGACCCAACAGACACACTGACTGACTGACGATTATGGTAAGTTCAATAAAACCTTGTAAAAACCTAGAATATAGTAGAGATAATTTATAAAGTTTTCATAGCACGTAAATATATTCTCAATATGGCTAGGGAAAAAAGACCAAAAATATGGGACAGTTGGCTAGCCTATTTGAGAGAGGGAGAGATTGCAGATTTAATAGACGCTCAACATCTGAGATCATCAGCGTCTATAAGCCTATTTGACGGCTACAGATGACAATTAATCATTACTCAGAATGTCGGCCGTCGGGCCTATATTTTTGGTAAAATCCTCAAGGAGTGGTAGCCGTCATTTTAAATATAAATAGATGTGTTTAAAAACTTACCTATTTTAACAATGGTTTCATTCAGTGAAATTTTCTGCATTAATACGAGTATAATTTATAAATACATTTTTCCTTCAAATCTTTTCGATGTCTCAAATCTATACTGTTTTGTAAATTTGATTAGTATTCATGGACGTTTTTTATACTTTAAAAATAGTTTTTACTCACTTAAACATAAAATGAATGTTTATTTTACTTCCTGTATTGATCATGTGGTAGAATAGTGCGATACTCATCTGGTGAAGCAGTTGAATGAACCGCTAAATAGAAGTATAAAACCACTAAATTCGTATGTATCACCTGCCTACGCATTCACAGCTTGTACAAATTCTATAACAGTAGTAGATATTTATTACTAGTAACCAAACAGTCGGTTACTTTAAAGCCAAATATGACAAAATATCCTGTCTTGTTGTGTTTATTCAAAATTTATTTAATATTTCAATTTCTGTTTACTCAGTTTCTCATACACAATAGTTTGAAAAATGGCGAAAAGTATAACAGAATACTTAAATAATACTAATTTACATATAATTTTTGAAATGTTGAATGTGTTCCCTCGATGAAACTGCAAATAAAGATCTGAAAAGTTCTGGACAGACATTATTTACTTCTTAGCAACGTGTTATTGCAGTGAATTGGTGAAAATCATGACATTAAAAATTTTACATACATATTCAATCTATTGAGAATAGAAATTGCAGGGCGAACTGTCCTCTACACAATATATTAATTTGGAATTTTTCATGGGTGCTTGATATTTATTTTAAGAATGGCAAATATTTTTCTATATTCATGTTTGTCGTGTGGTTAAACATATTTAAAATATAGACATCGTGTACAGTGCTGGTGATTTTTAGTGACAAAGGTAATGTTTCGTTGATCGGAATGGTGGGAACCTATCAGATCTTCATTTATACTCCAATCGAGAGTGTAAATCAAAAAGTTAGAAATAATTTTGTGGGTTCCGTGGATATTTGCAATATTTCCCGTAGCATTTTTTTTTGTTGAAAAGGATTAAAATTATTATTGTTGTGAAATGCATTATATCCTTCTTTCATATATTTTCATTTATTCATAATTGCAACGCATTTTGAATAGTTCGAAAAAAAGTTTTCGCGATCTTTAGCCTCTCACTGTAATTCGTTCACACAGTAATTACCTTGGAATGTTTTCAGACTTCTTTGTTGTATGTTAACATGGAGGTAAATACGCATTGTCCCTTGGCTTTACTTTTTCAAACATTCGGAGATAATTGTCTTGGACTTTTAATAGTAGGTATTATGATTATAATCTTATTAATTATTAAGAGATATTCTGACGTAACGTTACACAGAATTTTGAACAATATTATATTGTGGACTCACACAAACGAATTACACTTTAGGACAATTTATACTTATGAGTAAATTCCAATAAATTTTGAAGTACTGGATATAAATGTAAATAAAATATTCAGAGCAGATGTTGTAAATATAAATATTTAAAATTCCCTATGGAAGCATTAAAATATATTTTGTTGAAGGAAGTTTGGATGAGGAACAATCAAAAGAAAACAGCTCCTCATCCAAACTTCTTTCAACGATTACATTATTGGAACAAAACAAATACTATTAACATTAAAATATTGTTTCTGTATACCAACCCACAATTTTTATTAATATTTACATACTTTGAAATAGTTTTAACTTTTAATGAGTATTAAAATATTTTGTCACACTTTTCGATACTGGAACCGAAATAACACGATGATCATAACGATGATAATGTTGTTGGGGGAATATAGTTGTGTGCGGCACGACATCTAATAATAAACCACCGCATTTAGGGCACGCAACACTTTTTTAATGAATGAACAGCTAAGCCCGCCTCCAGCGATGACACCATCTGATTCCAAAACACAAAAATAAATTAGATTGCTGCTTGTTTATTTAGCGAAAAATTCTCTCAGCTTCATGTGTATCCTGTGATAGAATATACACTATATATACATGTGTAGGTATACAATAGGCATGACAAACATTACTAGCAATCGATTCGATTAATTCTTGAAGCAAATTTATTTTTTTCATAAACTTAAAGTGGGTATTCGTCTCATAATTGATTTTAGTGAGAAATAATATAACAAGTAGTTGTATAATATAATATGCAGATAACACAAAATTATTGTGCAATTTCAAAAATGGATAAATATTCAAAAAAAATTTTTCATTAAAACGAACTTTCATTACTTGTGCACTTTACCTTCTATATATTAATAAATAAAGAACTCAAAGCATGGGGCTAGTATACTCTTATGTAGCTAAAGCAATCTACATACTTTCAGTTGTCGTTTTAGTAAAATAACTTTTCATATTTTGTTATGAATGAAATGACATTTCAGACTCAGTTAGTGTTGGAATTAAGTTTAAGATTTTTTTTTAAATCACATCATTTCAACACGCCTGACGTACACCTAGAAGGCAAGATTATTGCGGTTGATACACAAGAAATACAACAAAGAACGGCGCACAAACAGAAGAGTTCATCAGTTCACTTTCGAACCCTTATCTATTTTTTTCAAGTGCTTTTATGGTGTGAAAAAAACATAATTATTTCTTTTTTTTTAGTTTCTACACTAAATGACACTAGTCATTATCGATGATGGAACTACTGATTGTAATTTAATTTTGTGATGAGTTTTTCGATATCTATAGACGGGAGAATGCACTTTTAAAATTTATGTCTGTCATATGTTATGCTTGTAACATTTGATGTAACTTTTGTAATTTAGGCAACATATTTTCATTCATATGTAAAAATAGATTTTTTCCGATTTGATGCGCATTTTTTGTGCACTGCCCCACAAAGCCTTCCTCTGGAAAAAAGCTAAAACCCCATTCAAATTCAGTCTGTAGTTTTTGTCAGTACCAGTCAATCATTAGCTCATTAGCTGGTACTAACAGAGAGACATAATATTATAGAGCTTCCTTTTATACCTACTATGAATGAATTGTTGTGCGTTGCAATTCCGGAATTATTCGCGTACTACAATTATTTTGTTCATATACTATAACATTTTGTTCGTATTTACACTTTACATTTCGAACTGAAAAACTTGACAGCATAATATTATACTTTCATTATTTTTTAAAGAAAGTAAAATAAAAAAAAATCTAAACTGCCGAGACCAGTTTCATTGATCGCAACATATCCATCTGCACTGAAACTAACCGTTTCCTCCAAACGACATCTATTTTCGCATGTCACATTTATTGTTTTATTTACGCTGCGACTTTGGCAGTTACTGCGGCCAGCCAGTTTCGATTTAGTTGTTGTTTTCATTTTAAAACAACACATCCGGTGTGTAGGATGTCATCACTCACACTGTCACAAATACCCACATGATTGTGTCAAATGGTGGACTTCATTTTTATCGCCATTTTCAACTCATTCTCAGTGTTCCTGTTTATTTACTAGTGCAGCCAACAAGTTATAAGAATGCAATAACAGGTCATAGTAAAATTGTATTTCGTTGTCAAAATCAAAAACAGTTACTTTCAATTATTCTATATTATTTCTATATTTTCAAAAATATTTTTAAACTCAAACAGCATTAAACACGTTTAAACTCCACAAAAATCCTAAACGCTCCAGTAGGGATACCTATGCTGGGTTGCATTTGACAATGACCTTAGATTGTGATAATATAATTAGGTACAGTTTTCATACATGTAAGAGAAGTCTAATATATGTCATATGCAAACTCCCTACCATGTACAACACTAGAATATATCCACACAAAAACAAATGCTTGATCTACACAAAAAAGTTCGTTTTTCAAATCAAATTTTGTTTAAAATACGTAGAAAAATGTCGTTTCGAAGTAAAAATTATGCAAAAGAACTATGTTAGATACACGTATACACAGTTTAGAAAAAATATCATTTCAATCGATCAATTATTTTTCGAACAGAATCGAATTAAAATTCTACTATGCTTTCCTTATGGAGAAAAATGTGTGTTCACAATCTAAGGTCATTATTAAATCAAATTATTTGACAATCCTTTCTGTAACCCAGCATTAGTCTATTTTTTGCAGCAATGAAAAGAGACTGTTGATCACATGTGTTATAAGTAAATTATATCACACAAGTATCATCAACAATGAGTCGAATGACAATTATTTTTTTTTATAATTTTATATGCGTTTGATGATTTAAAATATTAATGTGTCGACTAGCTATCAGTCTAAACTCATCAATAATTATAAAAATATACAGGTCTCGTTACCAAAAGAAGTATTATTAAAAAATTGAAATGATTCTTTGAGCTCGCTTATTCATAATTCAAAATGTTTGTTCCGATATTTTTGAGGTTAAAATTCATAAACACTGACAGGTTACAGATGTTTAAAATAAAAGAGATTGATCACTGTGGCAGCAGAAGTGTTAAAACTTATGTCTAAAATATGAATTACGCACATTTGTTACCGACGGAAGTGACGTCACAGTCATATCATGTCCGTTCATCAGCGGCTGTAGTTTTGCAATTTAGTCACTAAGATTTTTGTCACATCTTTCAACAACATTTCCATTAGCATATGATCCAAAAATAATACTGCCGCATGTTGTATAAAAATAAACTGCACTCTACGTGAGTAATGTTAAACTTATAAAAATACCAGGTACAAAATATGTAAATTATGTTAGTAGTGGCTAGGTGTAATATATACTTCCATATCTTTCATTTTTCATATTTTTTTATTTTTAGTATATTTTATACATATCTTAACATTTTTTAATTCTATTTTGTGTAACTTTGTTTAAAACGCCATTTTGTTCAGAAGTTTATCGGATTGGTACCATATAGTTTTTCTTAAAATCGTTTCATCCTTCTTTAAATGACTTCAAATAAACATTTTTTTAAAGAACAAATAGTTTCTTTTGGAGATGCCAACTTTAACACCATAAGTTTAATGCGCCATCGCATTTTTACCCCACCCAATTTCCAAAGAAGCTACGTCGTGACATGAGTCACGATAGCGTGATGTACAAATATTCACGCTCATCTTACATCTTTAATAGGTAGGTATATTATTATAAGTTCAGCTTTTAACTTGAACAAAAACATTCTATTGCTGTCTGTTATTTGTGCTAAAAATCTAATTTAAATGCTAAATCTGCTTGTTAACAAACTAATTAAATAACTTTTAAATGAATCTGGAATCAGCGACGCGTTCTCGTATTATTAGCTATTCTTGTAATTGGTACAAAGCTATGCACAACTCACCGTTCGTATTGCCATATAATATCTGCGCTCACAAGACAAAGGAGATTATGTTAAAATTTTGATACTATCTTATACACCTAAAATGTTTTTTACGCTATGCACTTTTTTGATTTCGCTTCAGCACAATAGCTATTTTCGAAATTTTATTTTCTATCTGTATATGCAATAAAAAACTGAACAGATCTGTCATTGAAAATATTTGCAAAAAAAATTTGGGGGGATGAAAGATAAACGATAGATTGTTTATAGGAACTTTCGTCTGTTTGTTTGTGCAGGCATCACGTAAAAACTACTAGCCTAACTAGGATGTAGCTTTCAGAAAAGCATAGGGTTGGACTTGAAAGGGTCAAAAGAGGGTCTAAGATTTTTTGACACAATCAACGCCCAGGTCAAACCACTGAAGCTTGAACTTGGACAGCACCCGCTAAGAAGGATTTTTGAGAAATTCAACCCCTAAGAGACTCAAAAGGGGGTGTAAGCTTTTTTGACACAGCCAATGCCAAGCTGAAACTATAAACTTAAGACTTGACCCTGGATTGTTTTTAAACGGGGTTTTGCAACCTAAAGGTGTTTCTCAAAACGGGTGAAAGTGATGTCTGGTTGTATTTCGATTCCAACTTAAATGAAGTCGCAGGCAACAGCTATTATTCATATTTCCTATGTTGTATGCTTGTCAGTATGTTTTGAAAAAAAATAAAAACCCGGGTCGCAGTGCCAAACCCCTGCCGACCATATAGTGTATTTGCTTATACAGGCAGTATGGCTTTATTATGCGAACTTAAGTTGGTTTTTGGGCAAAATTAAAAATTTGACTCCTTAATACACCCCTTAAAATAACATTTTTTTCTTAATTTCAATATTATTATCAATCGAACCTTTATACCAAATTATATACAACTTTCAGTAAATAATTCACTAACTGCAAACTAGTGTTTTCATAAAATTTGTAAGTGCGGTCCTGTCGGGCCGATTTTATTAAAAGTTTAGGGACATTTTTTAATTATTACCAGAGGGTTAAATTTCAATTTTGAAACGATTCTGAGAATTTTTTCGGTATTTTGGGGCCCAAAAACATTTTTCAACCCCTAAAAACTACCCTTAAAATGGCCCGAGGGCCCATTTTAAATAGGGTTCGTGCGGTGGTGTTTAGGAGGTTATGAAACGTCGAGAAATTTTGGTCCGACCCCTAGGTCCCGCCATCCGACCGATGCCAATAGTGTATGTTGCCATATGGCAAATACACTAAAAACAAGTCATGAAGTAAAGATGCGTTCTGAGTTTCCATAAATACGCATTTCATACGTAAGTATACTGTGGAAAAAATAAACGCATTTTTAACTACAAATAATATAACACTTTTCTCACTCATTCGAGCAAACGAGTGAAGCGAGTGTGTACGTATTTATTAATTAATTATGAATTCGAGCGAATGAACAGAGCAAATGTTAACGCATTACCTAATTAATTTTAATTTCGAGCGAACGCGAGCGAAGCGAGTGATTCAAATCTCAACTCGACTGAACTAACCAAATAAGTGAGATATTGCAAATAAAGAATTAATTAAAGGGAGTTTTGAGATTACAAAGTTAAATCTGCACGGGCGAAGTGGTACCAGGCAGCTATTGGTATTATAATCAAGGGCCTAGCTACTTGACGCGTTAATATATAGAGACTAAGTGGAAAAAATCGGTTTGATGAAGGGGATGAAGAATCGATTCCAAGTTTTGACCCAGACAGATGGATAAAAATGTGAATTGAATAAAATTGTATAGAAGCAATCAAAACGTTTATTTCTTTAGCGATCGCGAAGGCAGTCAGGGCTCAAAACTAGCTGAGGGTAACCGTTATTTGAATGGCATTCCCATGGCTTATAACAAACAGGAGGACGCCATTAAAGGCAAATTTTATAAATTATAATTATGTATAAGTCCCAAATAAATCAACATTTTAAAAAACTACGTGAGCGGAGCCGCGTGTACAGCTAGTAAACTTGTGATGTCAGCCGGTGTTAATTTTTATTTAAGTTTGAAATTTTCTCAAAAATTTCTAAATTCAATGTGTATTTGTTTTGTAAGACGTTTTAATAGCAAATAACTTTTGTCATTAAACAATAAAAGTAGACGTTGGTGAACGAATTTGATTAAATTTGTTACACTTGTGCAATATAAAATAAAATATAGGCTAATTTTGTCGTAAATTGCGGTTTGAAATGTTCCATAAAAATATTCAAACAAAGTTTTCACACTTTATAAAATTTAAAACTAAAATTTTAATTGAATTTGTAACACAAATGTACATTAAAATTTCCAGGAATAGTTATGAAACAAAATTTCATTTAAAAATTTGCATATATACCAAATTAATGTATAGACACGTGAAATATAATTTTGATTACGAAAAACTAATTTTATTTTACTTTTGATGCGCTTTTAATGCAATTTGTATGCACTTTTAAATCAGATCATATTATATACAAAATAAAAAAAATAAATATTAAAAATTCTACATAATTCATTTAGCGACTAATAAACACACATTTCAGAAATAATCGACAGTGACGTTATATTTACACTTGACAATATAATATAAGCGGCACAGTTTTTATGCATCGACGGGGTATGCTTTAAATATTCATCCTATGCACAAAAATTTTTTCCCTATTTGATATTGTAAAGTATAATTAGTTTGATGTTTTTGCCAATTATAAATACTGGAACCGCACTTTACATACATTATTTATATGAATAGGTAGATAATGTATGTTTTACCCGCATGTTGTACCTATATTATTACTTGCGAACTGAAATTGGCGACCTGTAGTTTGCACGTTGCAGTAAAATAATTTAATATGATTATTTGTTTAAAATGATTGGTTTAAAAAGCGCCATAAAAATAATTTTAAACATTTTGTGAAAACAAGGTAACTAAAACCTGAGCAGGTTTTACTTTAGAATCTTCGTCCTCAATCTTATCAATTTTGTTGTCAAATTTTTGGTTATTATATATTATTTCATTTTAAATTTTAAACGGCTTGAGACATGTTCCCCATCATCAGCACTGTTGCTCCCACCACTTTTTTAAAATTTTATTTTTTGACAGTATTAAATACAATATCATTATAATCAAAATATCAATTATTGTATTGTCATCAAAACTATATACAACTGCAAAGTTTCATGTCAATTGAACATTTGGATAAGGGCGAAATCATATACAAATCAAGCTAATATAAGCGTGTTTAAAATAGGATTACAGTATTGTTTGTATATTTTAAGCCGTTTCTTAATAGACGATTAATCAAATTGCGAAGTCACTTTCGAGATCGTTCAATGCTAGAACTCTTCAACTTAGTCGCAATTCTACATATTGAAAAATTGAAAATTTAATATTTCTAATTCTAAAGTTTATATATAATTTACAAAAAAATTCCTTTCTATTAAGTATTTACGACAAAAATCCTCATGTTATTTCACTCAAATGGATCACCTGTACATGAGAAGAAGTTGTCACGTTTTGCTAAAATCTAATTTGAAAACAAATGCACGTAAGTTTACACTTAATAATGAATTAGAATACATTAATAAAAAGACAAGATGCTTTCAGAGGAAAATATAAGAAAATACGGTGACTACTAATGAGTTAAATGGAGTGAACGAAAAGAGTACAACGCTTTGTCTGTTGCTTGTGGAAGGTAAGAAAAACATAGATGAAAAGAATGAACAATACCTGTGTATACTTAATAATGCGATGAAAAAATGTTGTAAAGCTTTTTTCATTATTTCCGTGTTTTGATTTGATTATGTAAAGAATCGTATAATTCAATTTTGAAACTCGGATTATAGGTGGGTTAGATGTGGATGCTATCGATGAGGAAACTTTTAAATTATACCATGAATAAAAATTACATTTCGCCCATTTCAAAGCGCGTACGACCGACGTTCCAATTTCTTTGGTGAGAAAAATATAAGATGAAAATATTATTGTCAACTACTTACACATATTGAATCATATCTGTGACCATAATGCAAAATCGTTTATGCTTAAATATTTATTATTTTTGAAGTTTAATTTCTGTTTGAAAAAAAGTAAGAAATCGAGGGGACAAAGAATTCTCAAATAAAGGAGACGTTAGTTTGTCTCCTAAATTACATGAAACTGACAAGGACAGAAGTTTATATCGTGTTGCTAAGTATGTGTAAATATTATTAATTCGTTTCACATGAAAAAAAAAAATTAAAATGGGAATAATATTAAAAACTAAAGAAGCTAAACTTCTTATGTGAGCTTATGAGAGTGAGGCTCATTATAATTTTTATATATTATGTATAATCATATATTTTTTTAATACAGAGCTGTGTAAAAATTCTTTTCTCTTAATACTAAATTTAAAGAAACTTTAAAAATGGCATATCCATTCTGGGTTTATGAGTACATATAAGTATTTTACGGTAGGTAAATTATTTTTTAAGGCGCCATATCACTTTTTTGAAAAAAAGTGAATATACTATGCATTTATGTAGCCGCGTTTGAAGTTATACTTCTTTGACGTGATTAAAAAGGAATTTTTAACATACATGCAAATAATTTATTCAAACAAAATTTTTAAAATGTTTAACAATAATACTTACAAAAAACTTCAAATATTTGAATACACTCTCAAAATAATATATTAGTTTTTATCTTTATAATCAACTCATTGAGTAATCAAAAATATAATATTATAAATTCCGCTGGATGACACTTAACAAAGGTTATAGTCGTCTAGTATGTTACAAAGTTTCCAGATGACAGAAGATGATATTGGTTCCGTCCGTCTGTCGTTTCAGTCTGAGTATTTTGTTTTAATCGTGAAAGATTGATATTATGTAAAAATTAATAAGTATGTTACATATTGTTTGAGTCTTCAGAAACTCGTAACATTTAAGCTACTTATTGGCAAAACCGGATACCTTTATGTTATGTACTATATACAAATTTAACTTGTGGACTTTATCATAGGTAATAAGCTTAGATTTTGATTCTCAAACTTCAGTCACAAGTCATAACAACTTGTCGTCGTACCATATTATGCTTTAACTTATATTTCACAAATATGAAACATATATTGTCACACGTAAAGAAGCAAAATAAATTTTGTTTCATTAGAATATTTCACGAATATATTTTTATATTTATTTTTCAATTTTTTCCTATAACTTATGTGTAAAAAAAAAGATTAAAATCCTAACACAAAAGTACGCTTATATTTCTTATAATACAATAATCACTTGAAGCTTATTAAAGAAAGTTGAATGAAATTTTCTCGCTCGAAAAACTATTGATATTTATATTTTTTACATAAATTAAAAATCGAAATTTAAAAATGCAAACCACAGATGAAATAAGTAATAAAAGGTAGTTTATAACTCACTCGCAGTCAAAAAGAAGCCAAATAACTGCGGGATCAATAATAAATATTATTTTACAGTACATTGGCGATTGCGAACCTGGGTAGAGTTTGCTTGCCAAAGTGCAGCGAAAGCAGCAATCACTCAAGTCAAAATCGTTAAAAAATTATAATTTTTGACTAAAATAATAACACTAAATATAAATTTACAATTTATTTAAGACTTACATACACAAGGCGAAAGAATTTCCCAAGAAACAAAAACACTTTACTTTTGATATGATGCCCGGCTGTAATTTTACATCATTGGCATGAAGAAGAGAACGTTCGACCCCAAAAACGAATATGTAATGATGCACATTCAATACACGTATTATAAAAAAAATTATAAATAGTGAATGTAGTTATCATATTTTAATCGCAAAAGTGTTAGTTGATTTCTATTTTTTCTTGTCGTAGACGTATAAAAAGAAAATCATAAATAAAAAAAATGTTCTTAAACGAGAAATCAAGTGTCGAAACTCTAAACAGTTCCAGTTAATTCGCCAAAACTAGTGGTCTCATTCTTACAGATCGAACAAAAACGTTAATTTGTTTGACACGCGACTTGAATATTCTTTCTGTTAAGCCGGCGCCAGACGCAGCAACAATATTTGAACACTTGTGAGGCACGGGTATTTGGGTATTTGTTCAAAGTTTGATCACACATTTGCACTTTGCCATTCGGTGTCGGTTTTTCGAGCGCACATCAAAGCGTTCAAAGTTCAAATGTTTGCGTATCCTGCTACACTTGTGCAAAGTTCTGTTACTCGTAAATCACTGAGAAGAACGGTCGCTTTATTCAGTCGCAAGATGGACTGGAACAACGAAAGTGTCCTTGAATTTGTTGAGTTACTTGAAGAAGAACTATGTATATGGAATGCAAAAAGTAAAAATCATAAAAATAGAAATTTGGTCCACAAAATCGCCGACCATCTTGTTTGTTATCTATTTGAATACTTTGCAGATACGTCTGCTAAAAGGGTCTGCAAAGCATGTCTGGCTGGTGCATCAAACATGTGCGGTCAAATGTGTGAGCAAAGTCTTTGTTCAAATATTTGTCTGTGTCTGCAGGCGACCACATTAGAATTTGTGATAGAGTATATTTACTGTTAGTACTACTCCAATTACCAGTTCCACAAACAAGTAAATATTCGGCTGTCCACTGTTTAAAATGTACCATGCAAATCACATTTTGGAGTATTCATGCTATAGACATTCCATTGTAGTAACCAAAACCGTCGTAAGCGGAGGTGCAACACATACACTGCACGCGAGCCGCTTAGTCAGGGGACGACAAATTACACGAACATCAACCTGAAATAATTAAATGAAATTGTGAAAATAGGAGCCATGTATGGGGCGGAACATTGAAGATCGCACGCAGGCGCATAGATGACTAGCGACAGACTTGACTGTAACGGTATGAGTGTTGAAATTTACGATGAATTTTTAAAACATATCAGAATCAATCAACTTTATAACGTCATAATGCGGCTTTAAAATATGAAGTTATTGGAAACGTTGCAATAAAATATATTATATTGGCAAAGAGAAGGAGCAATACTGAAAAAGACCGACAACGGAACGAGTCGGTCGAGTCCAGTAAATTGGTTGACCAGCTGTTGAGATATGTATCACGTGTTCCATTTCTGCATCCGATCCAATTCAACTCTCGGTTACATAAATGTAGAAACAAAGTTGTTCCAAGAGCAAGACTATACTGACTAATGGTTATGACACAAAAGAATGTTAGTTGGTTAGTAAATAAACAGCAATAATTTAGACGGTACATAGTTTTATATATAATTTAATTATTCTACTACAGAAGAATAAAGACGTTTTGTTTAATAAAATGCATGTATGGTGTACTTAGCCCAGTAGGTTTTTATCTTTAAATAAATATTGTAAAGTTGATTTGGTTATTTGTACTAAAAAGAATATTAAAACTCCCAAATTACCTAGTGTTACATACGACACATAAGTATATTTTTAAATATTTGAAAATAAATAGAGTGAAATAAATAGTGATTCTATTATTACATATTTTGGAATTGAAGTTATTCAGCATTGATATTAGCCAAATGTTAACGAACATTTGGCTAATATCAATGCTGAATAACTTCAGTTACTAAAAATGATTTCTATTCTTTATAGACTTCTTGTCTTTGAAAAAGAATATAATGAGCCTTACCATCATAAGCTCACATAAGAAGTTTAACTTCTTTAGTTGTTAATATTATTTCCAAGTTCATTTTTAAAGTTCAATTCCAAAATATGTAATAATAGAAATTAGTTTCACGGGTAATTGGAATAAAAAATCAATTTAAACACTCATTGATTGCAACGTTTCGTCTTTATTAAATCAAGACTTTTTCAAGCTCTGGAAAAATTTTTTTTACAAAAATTAACAATCATATAATAAAAATATAAAAAACCTTATGGATTAAATAATTTACTAAAAAAAAACAATAATGTGACTAACCTCAATATGTTTAAATTATAATAAAACTATGATATAAAAAGCAATTTTGCATTACAAAAATCAATAAAATTGAAAATTGTAGAAAATACTATCTTCTTTTTTTTATTATTTTATTTATATTATTAGTTAAACTGAGCAACTGTCATACTATAATTGCAGTTGACTGTGAAAATAATATAAATAAAGTAATAAAAAAAAGAAGATTTTATTTTCTACAATTTTCAATTATATTGATTTTTGTAATGCAAAATTGCTTTTTATATCATAGTTTTATTATAATTTAAACATATTGAGGTTAGTCACATTATTGTTTCTTTTTAGTAAATTATTTAATCCATAAGGTTTTATATATTTTTATTATATGATTGTTAATTTTTGTAAAAAAATTTTTTTCCAGAGCTTGAAAAAGTCTTGATTTAATAAAGACGAAACGTTGCTATCAATGAGTGTTTAAATTGATTTTTTATTCCAATTACCCGTGAAACTAATTTCTATTGTTATTTCCAAGTTTAATTTTTTTTACCTTATATTATTTCGATGTAAATAATCCAATTGTATTACCGAACCACTGTAATTTTTTTTTGTAGTGATAATGGCCCCAGACGCCGATTCACATTGTTGTGCTTAAATAAAAAAAAATAATAATAATATTTACACATACTTAGCAACACACTATAAACTTCTGTCCTTGTCAGTTTCATGTAATTTAGGAGACAAACTAATTTCCCTTTTATGTGCCAGTTCTACTTCCCCTCGATTTCTTACTTTTTTCAAATAGATACGTAGCTAAAGAAGTTAAACATCACAAATTTTTGCTTCTAATTTTTTATTTTCTCTTCTAGTTCTAACAAAATACTTTCAAGTTTTTATATTTATTTTATAGACAGTTGTTTTTCTATCGAGTGTTAGTGTGTTCCCAATATCAACATATTATACAGACTTATTCACGAGAGATTTCGACTTTGCAAAAATGGAAATGCAATCGCAAACATATTTCGATTTCTATTTTATTTAATTTAATTTATAACAAACTGGCAGCCCGGTCCAACTTCGCTCTGATTTGTAGATTGCCTATTAAAGCTGGACATAATATTATGTTGCAGCGTTTTTTTTATAGATTACCAGCCGTAATTGCCCAACGTTATTTTTTCTTATCATACTATTTAATCAAGATAAATATTATTAAATAAATTAATACTTAAGTTACTGCTAATTTATCAATAGATAATAACAAACAAAATTAAATGACTTCATAAATTCTTATAAAGAAAACATTTCGCATTCTGCATTACAGACGTAGCTTCGCTTCTTCCACTTATTACCATATCTTCTCCGACCAATATCCTTGATCCCACTACATAAGTGGTGGGGCAATGGATTATAACGACGACTATAGCCCATAAAATATAATTAATTTATTAACCAAAAAATAAAATTAAGTAGTAAAATAAAACAAAGCCCTAAGCATTTTTGGAATCATAAGAAACATTGCAAAAAAAATTTCATCAAAATTCTTCAACTGGTTTTTAAGTTAAATCCGGTCAAACATGGAAACCCTTTTTTTGTGGTTGAAGGTAGACTTTATTAAAATGTCTTCTTTATTTGATATCAGTTAATAATTACAATTATTTTATCTAAATACTAGCTGCCCAATACGGTTTCACTCGAGTTCATTTTATAATTAGTTATTATTAATACATCATCCATTTGCTTCGCTCGTTCGCTCGAATTTATGATTTACTTATACATTAACCCCTCGCTACACTTACAGTTAGTTGCTCGAACTTATCATATTATATATATTAATACATTGCCCATTTGCTTCGCTTGTTCGTTCGAATTTATAATGAACTCACTATTCGCGATACTAGTATTTCGATGCATGTGATTGGACGTATTGCAAAAAAAATATAGACCCATTCATGAAATTAAGTTTGCAATATATCTAAGAAAATTAATAATTCCACGAAAGTAATTTCATCTTTCCCCATCCACAAATAGCTATAATATTATATATTTTTCTAAATCGTACAAGGATATTTAGAATCGCTGGTATAGACGACGAAAAGTTTTAAAAATTCTGTTCGCAAACATATAGCAACATATCATAAAGTCTCACCCCATCGCCACTCACACATAAACACACATGCGGAAAGACCACTTGGTTGATTTATGATTTACTTGGCCCAGTATTCTAACACAGTCATATATCAGAGGAACCATTTCAAAAACATCATAATTTTAATTTATTGCATGTATCAAATCGTGTCCGCGAACCCATTAGCCCGATTCTATTTTGAAATGACTTTGCTGTAAGAGGCCTTCTTCTTTATAAACGATTGAGTTGATTCTATAGATATAGAAGTCGTAACTAGCTCTTCTATTTCCACGTTTTAAGAGCATTATGTAATTATTAAAGGTATTTACTTACCCCATTTTATTTGGTGTCCAGACTAAACAACCAAGACAAAACAACCAGGACATTACAACCACAACAAAAACAACCTCGGGTCCTATCATCACCCTTTCAGAATTATGGATGTCAAAATCTTTATTAATATTTAATTTATTAAACAATCTCAGGTAATTTCGGTTGAAACTTTTTATAATTAAATAGATATCTAAATGATCCTTTAATAGTCATATTCTATTTTTTTTTAATTTTCGTACGAGAAAAATTAGAAAAATTAATATTGTAAATACCAGTAGCATAACTAAATATTTGTACAAGCATTGTCTGTCAAAGTTTGAAAAGTTCAGTAAATTCATAATTAGATTTTATGAAATAGTATAGTACTAATTAATTTAATATTGTACTGTTTAACCAAACAAAGCTTACATAACTCTAATCAACATGGAGATTTAACGTTTGTGAATTAATTTAGTGTACAATATACGGCATAACAATTTTGTTTCTAACCTGTACATAACCACAATACTTATGTCTGTCCATAGCATCATTCTGTCCAATAACCAAGTATTTTTCATTAAACGTTATCTTGCGTATGGCAGTTAATTTGCGGCGACAAAATTTTTGCAAATGATGGAAATTAATCTTACCCATTTTAAATTTAATGAAACTCATAACTATTTATTTACGCTTAAGAGTCTTTTTTTAAATTGTTTCGAACATTAAAGTGGCTTCGTTTGACAAAGACTTTTAACTTCAATTAAAGATCCTTGCCTGACGACGCCACTATGTTGTGCGAAACAATTGTTATAAAGCGCGATTCTTAGCTGTAAATAAATAAAACGCTGTGTTTTATTAAATTTAAAATATACATATAACGAGTCTGTCCCTATCTGCAAACTGATCTGATTGGTTCTAACTTGAAACCGTCAAAAAAAATATTAAACAATAACAGGCATGAAGATAACAATTTAAGAATAAATTTAATAATATAACTACAGAAAATAAGTTTAAAATTACAAACGTTTGTTATACATGTATAAATAAAGTTACATAAGCCTGAATTAGAGTTTCTTTGAAGTGGTTTTTGTTTTGGTATACTTAATTCTACTTCTGGTAGTTTAAGTCCTTATTAAACTCTACTAAAACTTTACACAAGATGTATGTTTATTATATATTTATATACAAGAAACATCTGTGAGCAAGAGAAAACTAGAAGAGTCCTTAATCGTTTATTATCACGCGTCATCGCAAATTATGTATGACCAGATGGAATAGACGCTGCCGTTTTGAATTCAATTCGATTTCAATTTTTCTTGCTGGAAACCTTTCAAGAGACCGCACTGATTATAAGAATCTATATTACAAGGCACTAATCTGATCTGATATGTTTAAAACTATTTACCATTCCAGCTTTACAATTTTACAATTTTACGAAGTTAGGTCAAAAACCACAATTTACAATATTTTTTCCGTTTTAAGTTCCCTCGAGTTCAAAAAACATATTTTTGGAAAAATGACATTCATCTGTTTGTCTCTTTGTCACGATACAGATCAAGCGGCTGAGCGGATCAAAACCAAAGTTTAGTAAGATTTTGGAAATGTAAAATATTATTATTAATTATTATTGTTTTTGGGGAAAACTGGCGCATGCACAGAAAAGATATAAGCTATAACGTTGTTTTTCTGTAATAATGGTATACCTTTCATAACGGTTTATTATTTTATTTATTTTTCCTAAGTTACGTAGTTTCGGAAATATTTTGAAAAAAAAGTATTTTTTTTTAATAATATCTAAAGTGCATATTCCGTTATGTCTCTGCCATAGCAACTTCCTAAAAAGACGCGAAGGTGTAAATATTTTTTTTCTGGAAACAATAATAAATCGAATCTACACCAGACGCTAGAATGCGGTACTCATATTTTGCGAACGAACCTACCTTGGGTGCCTGGTTTATATTATCTAGCAATAATAATTGTAGAGTCTACAAGTAATTCAAGAATTACAAGGCAGAAATACTGAGTATCAACTTTATCCAAAAAATTGTTTTCCTATATCATCTTGTCTCGTAAAGTTCAGTTATAATTTGACCGCCATTTTGAAATCTACTGCAATTGTTTTTAATGCATTCGTACTAAAAAACTTGCAAAAACCTAATTTAGCACTATGCAACAGACAAAGACAACCGAAACAAATGCCGATTCATTTGGCAACATCGATTTTATACCGTGTTTATTATGTTTTTAAATATAGGTATATATTAAAAAAAAAAACTATTTAGACATATACTGTTATACGTTTATGTAAAAATTTCTCTTCTTTCAATTAATATAGGTTTCGAACCGATTGGTTTTAAATTAAGCCAATTATAAGCCAAAAACATTTTTTAAAAATTTGCTTCCCTCTGGGACAAACAATTAAAAATCGGGTGACGTTAGGATCAAATAGACACCGAGATGAATAAAAAACGTTTATTAAAAATCAGTTAAGTCGTTTGGGCTGTACACGGGACACAAAAAAGCATTAAATACAGATTCACAAACAAAGCGCTTTAGTTTGCGCTTTTCGTGCCTAAAAACCAAATAATGCGCAATTATTTTTCCCGAGGTTACGTTATAATGCATTTTTGTACACAGATATTTTTTCAAATTGTAAAAGATAAATGTATCGAATGGAAATATTTTTCTTCATAATAATTTTTGTTTGTTTGGTTTCTATAACTTACCATCTGTTGGAAATCAAACAAAAATGTATTATAATAAAGTATTGAAGTACACTCGCAAGTAATACAAGAATTACAAGGCGCGCCAGTTTATTTATATATAAAACAATTTCATTTTATCTGACGTTTATCTTTTTTAAAATTATTTATTAAATCAGCCTCCCAAGAGGTGTTATCATATTCGAATGCAAAATATGAAAACTGCATCTGGCGTATGATATAGGTTTTAGAGGTCACAGAGTTCAAATTTATTGATGTTGCCAAAAAAAAAAATATGGTTCAATACATTTTTCACATATTTACAGCTCAGTTGGCTGTAGCAGAAACTTTGAAACATGAAATTTGGAATATACATTTGTTGTATTTCGTAGGCTACTACTAAAAAAGGGTTTTTTAAAATTCGCCTCTAAGAGAGTTAATGTGTTCTATCACATTGAATTATTTTGCTCAATCTCTGTGTCTATGAAACATGACATTTGGAGGATACATTTCTTTTATTACGTAAGCCCTCACTAAGAAAATGTTTTTCAAAATTACTATTCCAAATTGGTTAAAAGGGAATACATGTACTTTTACAGATTTAATCATTCTGCCCATAGTATTGCTCTTTGAAATATGAAATAGCATAGCCGGATAAGCATACTAAAACTGTTCCTGGCGAGTTTTTTAATGACCCTTGGTCTAATGGGTCCTCACTATAAAAAAACCAACAAATATCTGATAATTTTAACACTATATAGCCCAGTTTTCTTGGGAGTAATAGAAAAAAGAGTGATTTTTGCTTTGTATTTCTTTTTCGCCTGAATATTTATGTAAAGTTTTTTTTGGAATTTATTAAAATACTCATAGACTAAATACAAAAAAAATATTTTTTTTATTTTTCTAGAAGGAAAACTCTGTATTTTTAATTATTAAAAATTAAAAATGACCGTTTCAATGTGTTTTTCTCGAGATACAACTAATAAGTTTTCGCAAAATGTGACACATTTATCTACCTTGTTTTCAATTTGATAGTGTTGGTGTAACATTATGAAAAAAAACTTTTTCACAATAATGTAGGTTATTTATTTTTTTGATAATACATTCTATATAATTTCAAAGCAAATTAAAAAAATGAAAAAATAACATCTTTGACTGGTGAAATGGAGATAATGCACTTCATACTAGCAGTGCGTTTGATTTCAACTGCTATTTTTTAATAGTTTCTGACATTATCGCGCTTAGGCAGAAAAACAGCAATCAAACACGGTCTTTTATCAGTATATAGCTTTCCCCCGGCGGCTCCGCACGTTTGGACATAGGAACGCCTTTATAATAATAATATTTATAATAATAATAATTATATAGGTGGATACCGCAAGGCGTGATTCAGGGAGAATCTGTTTTTTTGTGAGTCTTCATTCATTTTGCTATAGTTAAACATGAAAAACCCACAAAATAGATATTCCCTTAGGAACCGCTTATACAACGGGGTTAGCCTAATCCGGGTCATACATTTCCTGCATGTAAAATTTCATTCAAATTCGTTCAGCCGTTATGGCATTGATTAAGTAACATCCAAACTTTCACATTTATAAGATTAGTAGGAAGTAGGATTAATCTTCGTCACTGTCATTTGCAGCGGTGGTACCATCTGAATTAAATATAGGACATTCCGCTGATCTTACAATTTATGCACATACTTATAAATAACATCTGCAATATGATAGCAGCAACCAAAAGTTCGTATGCCATATGTAATGAGATATTCCCGATATAGCATTTATATTGGGGCGATAAGCTTCATCAAGTTTTTGCAATAATATGGCGAAATCTAAGTTGGGTTTTAAGATTGATTTGATTATTTTTTACACACTGAATATTTATATTATTCTCATCAATCATCTCAACTAAATATATTATCTCAGAAATCTAATATGAATCGGTGAAAAATCTTTTCAGATCTTTCTCTGACATTTCTGGAAAATTCAGCACATCATCTGGTTTTAATAATTGTGAACGGAAGTTTTCGTCAAGTCTATTGACAGTTCATCAGCTAACGTATTATCTTGATCTTTTCGTGACTTCATTACAGCTAATATTTTTTTTTTAATATTTTTGTCAGAATCCAGACGTTTTTTAAACTTTTTATACAAAAAACAAATAATTCGACACTACGAGTATGACGAAAAAAATTGTAATTTTCTTTATCAAACATAACTAATTCCAAAATATACTTATGAAATACTTATATGAAATAGTTCCTGCAAGAATCTTGGGGTTTTAGTCCAAACATATTACTATTTTTTTTTGTAAAATAATGGAACAATTTTTTATTGAAATTTCTTTTTTGTGTATTCAATAGTTCTTGAGATTTTTGCAGAAACATTTACGGAAGTGGTTTTAGCCTCCAAGAAGCACAGAGAATGTGCGTCAATTTTTAACCTATGAAGGCTCCAATATTTGCTATTTATGACAATTATAAAAATTATTCACAACAGAGAAGGTAACCGGTTTCCGAAATAATGGTCTTTTTTGTCTATATTTAATCCACTATTCGTAAGGTTTGTTTTTTTTTTTTTAATGAAACAATTTGTATATTTTTTCATTTTTCAAAAACGACGAAAATTTTTGAATATAGGTACTCTTGCAATACGATTTGCTCCTCTGTACAATGTAAAGAAAAAATGATTTTGCTTTATCTGATAAATTGGCATTACTCAGGCTTTTCACAAAATATGCTATTTTATCCAACATAGATACACGAAATTTACATTATTGAACAATTAAAGTTAGTGTTACCTCATTTGTATCAAAAGAACGTAAAATATTTTAGTTTTAGTAATTTTATCAAACATAAAATAGCTTATTTCGCAGATTTAGCTTGCACGGAATCATAGACATTAAAATAATAAAAACTCGAGTCGCAGTTCCAAACCCTGCTGACATAATTATGCATTTGCTAATACAAGAAATGCGGTTTTATAGTGTTAACTGAAGTTTAATTTTGGAGAAAATAAAACATTTGACCCCTCAATACACCTTTTAATGTTTTTCTTAATGGCAATATTATTATCAGTTCAACATCTGTACCAAATTATACACATGTTTCAGTATCCGCAAACGAATGTTTTAATAAAATTCTGGTTCTGTCAAAAGTCGATTTTAAGAAAATTTTTAAAAGATTCTGAGAATTTTTTGGTAATTTTAGCCCCAAAAACCCACAGAAATTCCTACCAATACGGTCCGATTGTGTCAATTTTAAATAGACTTCGTGCTGTGAATTAATTCTAATTTGTGTACGAAATTTCATTATAATCAATAATGTCTTTCAAAAGTTATTGCCCGTATTGGTCTGATCCCTAGGTCTCGCCATCCGACCGACGCCAATAGTGTATGGGCCATGTTGCAAGTACACTAATAATTATAAAATTAACGTTTGAACAGTTGTATCAGCATTATTATTTACACAAGATAAACCATATAAAAGACAAATGATTCCATCGAATTTCACAGTTTTATTTTGAATTCAACAGTGGAAAAATGACACGATCGTCTGTATTTGTGGTGATTCTGCTGATCGGTTTTGTGACCGGCCAAAAGGACACTCATCAACTACCTTCCAGGAACACAATGGTTCATTTATTCGAATGGAAATGGGATGACATAGCGGATGAGTGCGAAAGATTTTTGTCACCCAAAGGTTACGCTGGGGTGCAAGTTTCACCTGTGAATGAATATGTTGTTGCTTCACAAACTCCCAGACCCTGGTGGGAACGATATCAACCGATCAGTTATAAAATTATTTCGAGGTCCGGCAACGAAAGTCAGTTTGCTGAGATGATTAAACGGTGCAATAAAGTCGGAGTAAGGTAATAAAAGGTGTATGTTTTATCACATCATTAATAGAAATATTTTAAAGCTAACAAAAACAACCACCTATATTTTAGATTACAAATAGTTATATCTGTTGTTCCGTATAGGTATTGCAGTTGAGGACTTAGTATAATTGACACTTATTAGTGTATTTGCCATATGGCAACATACACTATTGGCGTCAGTCGGATGGCGGGACCTAGGGGTCGGACCAAAATTTCTCGATGTTTCATAGCCTCCTAAACACATTGGCACCATTTTTGAAAATGTTTATATATATATATATATATATATATAGGTATATATGTGTGCGGGCAATAACTTTCGAAGGAGTTAATTCATTTTTATGAAATTTGGCACACTTGTTGGAATCCATCACCGCACGAAGCCTATTTAAAATGGGTCCAATCGGGCCATTTTAAGGGTGGTTTTTAGGGGTTGAAAAAAGTTTTTGGCCCCAAAAATACCTAAAAAATTCTCAGAATCGTTTCAAAATTGAAATTTAACCCTTTAATAGTAATTAAAAAGTGCTTCTAAAATTTTAATAAAATCGGCCCGACAGGACCGGATTTACATTTTTTTTTGAAAACACTAGTTTGCAGATAGTGAGTTATGTACTGAATGGTGTTTTTAATTTTGGTGTAGACGTTCGATCGACAATAATAATGCAATTAAGAAAAAAATGTAGTTTTAAGGTGTGCATTAAGGAGTTAGTTTTATTATTTTGCCCAACAATCACCTTAAGTTCCCATAATAAAGCCACAAGGCCTGCATTAGCAAATACACTATATGTCGGCAGGGTTTTGGCACTGTGACCCGGGTTTTTATTTATCTAATTATTATCGGTGTTTACATTTTTTTCATAGTGCAGTCAATTCGCCATTCAACTATTCATTCAGGGTAGGCAGCAATTTTTTTCATTGTTTTTTTTTTTTTGTTAATGACATTTACAATTTACATATCAAATTAAATAATATGTCCCCATTTTGGAAAAGTATGTGAAACGAGTCATAAAAATTACAATTACAGCTAAGCTTTAAAATTACAGATGTGTACATTTTAAAAATCTTCTATATATATTTAAATTGCTGTTGATTTCTTATCACTTTCTAACAGATTTAACATCACAGAAGTTAAAATGAGACAGAAATTTGGCAGCGCTGTTAATCTTAACATTCACCATATATAATGATGCCGAACATCATTTACTTTATACAGAACCTTTAACACGTATTTTTTTAGCTTAAGTGAAAATTACGTTGAGTCCGTGACTACATATAAATAGTCGCTAAGATAATAATTTGTAATCGATATAACTAATTCATTATTTTAAGTTCAGATGACCTTACCGACTAAAATCGTAAACATACTGTCGTCATTGACCTTTTGGTACCCCCGTGGAATCACCGCAAACCATGTGTATGTGTTTGTGTACATGGGCGTACGCAAGGGAGGATACTACTCCTCTTGGATCTGGAATAATGTGTGATAATAATGAAGCTTACGTCAAAATAATCCCTTTTATTTCCCGTTATTTGGCCACTGAAAAATTTCCGAATTACACTTAGAGCATTCGGAGTACCTATCGTTTATGACCTGACTGCAGGGTGATAACTATATTCTCATGTTTACTCTGATAACTCCTGATTCCCTTCGAACGAAATTTTGTGTACGCCATTTGTTGTTCGTGTGGTGTAAAGTTTCTCTCCTTCGATATCGTAGAAATAGAATTCCGTACGATAATGTGGTTTTTTGTTGTATTTGTCAACATTTAATTTAGATCTGATTAGATTTTTAGCAAGTGGATGCTGAAATATTAAAAATATGTGCTCCAGGTCACGTATTATTAGACTGAATAAAATCTTAAATTTTTTTTCGAAAATTAATTTTCAAGAAAAATGTTTTCTAAAAATACTAGTAGCATAAATTTATGTCCGTCGTTATAGAATATATGTGGATGTGGTATTTAATCACATGACAGCGCTCAACTCAGCAACAGGCACTGGTGGTTCAACAGGCAACGCAGCCACTTTACAATTTCCCGGAGTACCATATGGACCTTCAGACTTCCATAATCCCCGGTGCGGTATCAACAATTATCAAAATGCTACAGAAGTACGTGACTGTAATTTGTCAGGACTTCCCGACCTCAATCAAACGGCAGAATATGTTCGAGGAAAAATTGTCGACTTTCTGAATCACCTTATTGATCTTGGAGTTGCTGGATTAAGGTAAGATTGAATAGCGCAGAAAGACGAACTAGCCCAATTTAAACTGTTATTGTCTTTAGAGTTGATGCAGCAAAACACATGTGGCCATCCGATTTGAAAGTAATTTACAGTCGAGTGAAGAACTTAAACACATTGCACGGTTTTGCACCAAACTCTCGACCTTATATTTACCAGGAAGTTATTGATCTTGGCGGTGAAGCTGTCAACAGAGAACAATACACTTCCCTAGCTGCTGTTACTGAATTCAAATTTGGCGCATGGCTTGGTGAATATTTCCGTGGTCATAAAAAGCTTGCTGATCTTAAAAACTGGGGTATGTAACATATAAATATCACCATTTTGTAATTTCCACATAAATCTATCTACAAAAATGACTCTGAGGTGTTTGAAACAATCTAGGTCCTAGTGTTGGATTATTAAATCCTCAAGATGGAATTATATTTATTGATAATCATGATAATCAACGGGGACATGGAGCTGGTGGATCATCTATTTTGACTTATAAAACGCCAAAAAATTATAAGGTAAATATTTTTATGTTTCAAAATAAATGAATAACTGTATAACATGTGACAAAAGTGGCACTATTGTTAGTTTTCACCAACCGAGAGAAAATCGCTGTTGCTATGTTCACGAAACTGTCTTTCCTGGCGTTGCTTTCCAGCATAAATTACACAAATCTTTCCCTCTTTTTTATTTTCTAATTAGGTTGCATTTTTCACGGTAGATGGCAATAGCATTCATGTTAGCACATCCCTACGGCAATTCCACCCGTGTTTTGTCAAGCTTTGCTTTCGAAAACACGGATTATGGTCCACCTGAAGACTCCAACCACAACATTATAAGTCCAACATTCGATGAGGAGGGCGCATGCAATAACGGTTGGGTTTGTGAACATCGTTGGAGACAAATTTACAATATGGTTGCCTTCCGACAGAAAAGCAAAGGCACGGGACTCAATAATTGGTGGGATAATGGGAACAACCAAATCGCCTTTGGTCGTGGAGATCAAGGCTTCGCTGCGTTTACGCTAGATGGAGATTTGAAGCGAACATTTGATGTATGAATATTTCTAACTTTATACTCTAAAACTAAAAATCGAATCTATATATAATAAAAATATATTTCTCTATATTTCTAAAATCTACTCTGAATTTTAATCAGATTTTAACAATCCTATCATAAACTTTAATTTTTTTGTAGATTTTTTATGCATTCTTTTTTACATTCCATTATTTGGTTATCTTTCTACAACTAGCCCACTTATTCTGTAATTCTAGTGGCATTTAAGTACATTTTATTTATTATATTTTAGATTGGTTTACCTTCCGGGACGTATTGTGACGTCATATCCGGATTCAAAGAGAACGGAAAATGCACTGGTAAAACAGTAGTTGTGGACCAAAGTCACAAAGCTTATATCGAAATTTTAGCAAACGACCAGGATGGGGTGGTTGCAATCCACCAAGGAGTAAGTTGTTGAATTGTCAAGTACAGGATGGGTCAATGTCATTGTAATTACATATAATCTCGGCAGCTAACTAAAATTAAAATCGGGTAAAGCTCAGTTTTAGATTATGCCTAAAAAATAAAATATGTAACCAAAAATGTAATTTCACCAGTGAACTTTTGTACTCACTTAGTTTTCTTCTGTCGATTACACCTACCGAAAATTAAAATTGCAATGAAATTGATCCACATGAAATAGGATTACAATGAATCAATGAATTAGAAAATATTTGACCTATTCAATTTTAATGTCAAATTTCTCTAAACTCATTTCTACGAGGATTAGTGAGACATTTTTTGGAATGGTGCCTGAATATTCTTGATATTGAATTTCCCGACAACAAAATCCGATAAATTTTTCAAATCGAAACATTTGACACTAACGAAACACACATCCAAACGTTACTATCTTTTTTTATTATACCGCTACCTATTAAAGAATTTGATATTTCATACCTTTTTGTACTCCGACTTGACTTTGTTCCCACCTATATCGTAATTTCGGAGTATACACTAGTCTTATAAAATATTACGACGCTGTCTCTTTACTCGTAATGTTTTGCATAGCCTATTAAATTAAATTTGAAGTTTGACTGATTGTTAATGATACTAAAATACACTTTTATTTTTAATTGCAGGCAAAACTCTAATTATATATTAAGTGGATATCTAATTACCTTAAATGAAATAATGTAATAATTTGTTCAAAACTGTACGCAAGGAAAATACTATTAAGAGATAAATAAAAGAAATTACCATTAAAATATGTTTATTGCTTAGTTCATTAAAGACTTGTGAAACTATTTGTTATTAGTCCAGTCTTTAATAACCAATGTTTCCAAAAGTTCGGATATAATATGTTATGTAAAAAAATACCTTAGCGGCAGTTCTAAATGCACGTAAACGAAACCGCGGGTACAACTAGTAATATAATAAAATATTCTTACCAAATATTAGGAAATTATCGAGTATCGAAAGCACTTCGCTTACCTGAAACAATAAAAATTTTATGTTAATAAAAAGTTAAAAGGTAAAAATAAATGAAAAAAACCCGGGTCGCAGTGCCAAAACCCTGCCGACAATATAGTGTATTTGCTTGGATAGGGCCGTGTGGTTTTATACTTTTATTATGTGAAATTAAGTTTGTTTTTGGGCAAAATAAAAAATTTAACCCCTTAATACACCCCTTAAAATAACATTTTTTTCTTAATTGTAATATTATTATCAATCTAACGTCTACACCGAATTAAATACACCCTTCAATAAATAACTCACTATCTACAAATTAGTGTTTTCAAAAAATTTGTAAATCCGGTCCTGTTGGGCCGATTTTATTAAAATTTTAGGGACACTTTTTAATTGCTACTAACGGGTTAAATGTCAATTTTGAAACGATTCTGAGAATTTTTTCGGTATTTTGGGGCCCAAAAAATTTTTTCAGCCCCTAAAAACTACCCTTAAAATGGCCCGATTACGCCCATTTTAAATAGGCTTCTGGCAGGGATGGATTTCAATACGTGGGCCAAATTTCGTTAAAATCAATAAACTCTTTCGAAAGTTATTGCCCGTACACACACATATATATATATATATATATATATATATATATATATATATATATACTGTAACGTTTTACAATTTTGGCTTGTCGTCGTTACTTTTTATTCAGCTGCACCCCTGATCAAAATTGCATCCCTGCTAATTATAGTTGCAAAATTTTGTCACTAATGAGTGCGACGAAGAAGTCAAACTATTCATAAGAACGCTGTAGTTAGCATGGGATAGCAAGCCGGACGACCGCGAGTTTGACGTGTGTACTGAGGTAGTGTGCGGACACGATTGTCTATCGCGACTGATTAGAAGTATTTTTTGAATGATCTTGCACAGAAGGCATTCACGATATAGCCACGGTGTTGACTACATCGCGGTTTTTAAGAACAATGAAATGAAATGTTTTTAACTATTTTATGAGCGGCTTGGGGACGATTTTGTTAGGATTTGGTTAGGATTTGGATATTGTTTATTATTGGATTGGATCTATTGTGTCTTGTGTTTTAGGATTTTTTTAAGGATTCTCTGGATTTTTTCTTGTTAGGATTTTTGTTGTTTGGAGTTTTTTTGCTAACTGTTAAGTTGACTCTCGGCGTCTCAGAGTGGACTCCTGAGATTGACATCTTGTGCCCTTAAGTCCTGGCGCCCTTATTACCTTTTGGTCGGCATATGAAATTTTTCCTCTCCATCGAGTCCCTCAACAGTTAGATTGTCCACACCGGGTGTTAATTATTCGTTGTCTAGAGATTGTGTTTTAATCGTGTGGTGTCAATAGTTATTATTAAAGCGTCTGCATGTTATTTTTTTAAAATCTTTTTAGTGGTTGGTGGTCGGATTTGTTAGCCCAGTTTTGGGCATTTTTCTGTCGTGCTAGCAATTTGGGACCCACGTACCCCGCACCGCTGAGCTAAGCTAGTCGTGGCCGTCCCTTAAAAATAGGGGAGACGAAAATCGCCATAATACATATATATATATATATATATATGTATATATATATATATATACATATATATATAAACATTTTTAAAAATGGCGCCAAAGTGTTTAGGAGGTTATGAAACGTCGAGAAATTTTGGTCCGACCCCTAGGTCCCGCCATCCGACCGACGCCAATAGTGTATGTTGCCATATGGCAAATACACTAATAAATACGAACTTTTTGTATACTTATCGAAATTTTAGAGATATAAAAAAGAACCTTCAATACGAGCTTTTTATGTAATTACCACTCAGGTATTCAGTGCAGCTGGAATTGTCATTATATTGTTAATTAAACATCAATCGCATTAAATAAAAAAAAATGGTAATATTTATAGAGCCCAGAATACAGACTGAACTGAAAAGTGTGCATTGTGTGACAGTACATATTATAAAAACTCGGGTTTTATTCTAGAACTTTTGGACAAAAAAAAATAACGACTTAATTAATCTATGAAATTAATTAAAATTTTTAAAGTTTCAATATTCGACATGGATTTTTACATTTGCATCAAATATACATAATCGAATAACTAATTCAATATCTGAAAATTAATGTTTTCATCAAATTTGTAAGTCAGGTTCTGTCGGCTCCGTGTTATTAAAATTTTAGTACACATTTTAATTTTTGAAAAGGGTTTTAAATTTTAATTTTAAAACTATTTTTACCAATATTTTATAGAATGTAGAGCTTTTGACTTGTGTGATTGTTTGACACGCAACACTAGTTTAACATAATGTCACAACTCGTTAATAATATACTTCATTACGCCCTAGATATAGATAGTAAACTGAATTCTCAATCATTTTCCAATCAAGTCAGAAACTGTTTATGGCCTTCTACAAAAAAAAATTGTTTATTAAACAGCAAGTGTGTTATATATTTTTTGTTACACTTTGGATAATATAATGATGCTTATGTCATATAATTATGTGTAATTATTGTACATTCAATCTAACTACATTAGGTATACAATAACAACTCTTCTTTTGTCACTGTTTTTGTATATAAGTGAAAATAAAATATAAATTTGCACAAATGATAAACATTTCGACAATATCGATATATTTTATTTAAAGTAGTTCATAAAATGATTTGATTTCGTTGTGAAACAATGGTTGCAAAGGTGCTGTTTGTAGGCGCACTATTCAACATAGTGACTAGTTACAAACAAACAAATCAACTTCCAACCAGGAATACTATGGTGCATCTATTTGAGTGGAAATGGAACGATATTGCTGACGAATGTGAAAAGTTTTTGGGACCGAAAGGTTATGCTGGAGTACAAGTGTCTCCCGCTAATGAAAACGTTGCAATTCCACAAAATCCCCGACCCTGGTGGGAACGATATCAACCCGTTAGTTACGAACTTATCACGAGGTCCGGTAATGAGGAAGAATTTGCAAACATGGTTACCCGATGCAACAAAGCAGGAGTTAGGTAAGAAATATAAAAGTCAGTGCTGCTAATAGCTATATTGATTTATTCATATAAATAACGATCTAAAACGTCACGTGTTATAAAGTGAATTTGTGTCAACAGAGTGTTTGCCTGATTTTTAGTTAACGTTTTTTTTTTGTAAGCCTTCAACATTGCAATTAGGCATTGAATATCAATATATTATATTTTTAGGATTTACGTTGATGTGGTAATCAATCACATGGCCGCTTTCAATCCATCAGTAGGTGTCGGTGGCTCAACAGGAAATCCAAATACCCTTATGTATCCTGGAGTTCCGTACGGCCCTTTAGATTTCAATCAACCTCAATGTACTATAGACAATTATCAAGATTCTAAAAACGTTCGAAACTGTAATTTGGTTGGTTTACCTGATCTTAATCAAACCAGCGAATATGTGCGCAGAAAAATCGTCAATTATTTTAATCACCTTATTGACCTTGGCGTAGCTGGATTTAGGTACTACGTCGTGTTAAAATGCTACCCTTTAATTTTTTTAAAGAAGTCAGATAAAATTTATCAAAATGTATCTAACGTTATTTAGAAAATTTTACTTGGCCAAAAAGAAAAATTAATGAATAAAGCTATTTATATCCAAACAGTAAATTGTTGTGATATACTTAAAATTAAAAATTTTCAGTTGTATACACAAGGTTATAATACCGACCATTTTTATTTAAATTTATTTTACAGAGTGGATGCAGCAAAACATATATGGCCAAATGATTTGGAAGTAATTTATGATCGCATGGCAAATTTAAACACATCACACGGTTTTCCGGAAAACTCACGTCCATACATTTATCAGGAAGTAATCGACCCTGGTACTGAAGCCGTTTCTAGAGACGAATATGTAGTATTAGGTGCTTTGTCGGAATTTAAGTTTGGAGAATTGCTTGGGGAATATTTTCGCGGACAAAAAAAACTCGCTGATCTTCGAAATTGGGGTATTTAGTTATTTATGTTTATCTTGTACAATAAATGTCAATGAAAACGATAGAAGACACCCGTTTGAAAAAAAAATAAGATGGAACCATAATCTAGTAAGTCAAAACATGCGTAATAATAAATAACAATAGACCAAGAAGATATGTTTTTTTTGTTAACGTTTGCTTTGTCTGTAAATCTGTCACGATTTGTTTGTTTCACGCGTAGAACCTAAACAGCTTAATCGATTTTTGAAAAGCTTTTTTTGTTCGATTCTCCTCGGGGTTCCGATTTTTGAATTCTTATCTCAGAGGGATGCAAATTAAAAAAAAAGATGTTCATTACTTTCATTCGCTTAATTTAAATCAGATCGGCTCCAAACCTGTTTCAAACGAAAGAGGGGACATTTTTACATAAACTTTGTGTAACAGAATACGTCCAAATAGTTTTTTAACATTTAAAAACATAGTAAATACTGTATAAATTTAATTTTGCCTAGTAAATCGCGCACTAGCTTTTGTTGACTGTTTTTTCGAGTTTTTTGGTAAGCATGCATTAAGAATAATTATGTAGATTTCAAAATGGCTGTTCAATTATAACCGGACTTTACGGGACAAGATGATATAGGAAAACAATTTATTGAATAAAGTTGATATTTGGTACCTATTTCGCGCCCAGTGATTCTTATTATATGTAATTACTTGTTCGCTTCAGAATTTTTTAAACTTTTATTTGTTTCACTATTAATAATAATTATAATTAATAATAATGATAAACAGTGTACTAAATTAGAACATTTCATTTTTATGTGGTTTGAGAAATCCAAATTTCTTTTCTACATTTAATGCATATCTACCTTCGGCCTATTTGTCTATAGTCCTGTTTTGAGAATCACATATAACGAATAATAACAGGAAGTATTTTCACTGTATTTTTAAACTACAAAATTTCGCCGTACTAGCCGACGCACGGTTTAATTATTTTATTTACCTATTCTTATTTTTATTGTTTTGATCTCCTTAAAAAACGAGTTGGTTGCACAAGCACAAGTGTGCCTAACATAATCTATAAATAGCTTTACAAAATGAGATGTTAGAATTAAGATTTTTATTTTTTTTCTTGAAAACATAAAATTGAAAAAAATGAGGGAGCTCACAGATGTGTGAATGTGAGATGTCAAAAAATGCAGAACCACAGGAACCACAAGTCAATAATAATGAGGCTGCACTCGTCTGTTAACTTACGAGAACTTCAGTAAAGATTCCTGAAACTTTAAAAGCAGACTTTAAACTAAATTATTGTTTTATTCCAGGCCCAAAAATGGGACTGCTTGCAGACGAAGACGGAATTATTTTTATAGACAATCATGACAATCAACGCGGCCATGGAAATGGACGCTTATCTATTTTGACATTTAAAACGCCGAAAAATTACAAGGTATAAGAAAAAATGTAGTTACCTTTAAAAGAATTTGGATAGACGGAATTATTTTTAAACATCTCTTGAAGTTTAAAATCAAACCTTTTTTTTAAAAGATACTAGATTAAAGCTTAGCCAGCGATTATCAGAATACAATTAAAAAAAGACCGCTTTTTCAACAACAACCCAGTAACGCGAAATTGTCTTGATATTCCTGGTTTTGCCAAGCAAACGGACATCAACGGTAACATAAAAATAGTACGAGTTTCAGGTATAAACATCTACCTATCTATATTTTATTAATTTTATGTGTACCTGTTTTTTAGATCTCTCTGTTTTTTTACAACTATAATGAAATAGTTTAATGTTTTAAACATTTCTGGGTACAAATTCTTTGCAGGAATTAATAATTGTTCAAACTCTTCTTTCAAACTTATTCCTTATCCATAATTATCGTGATGTTCTCATTATCAGGTTCATACCGATTTTAATATCGTTGTGCTCCTTTTACGGATAAGCCACTGTATTTTTAACACTTTTTTAACAATTTATTAATTATGATTTTGCTACTAAACGTAATCTATGTTAGATAGATGGCAATAGCTTTCATGCTGACACATCCGTACGGCAACTCTACCCGCATAATATCCAGTTATAATTTCACTAATACTGATCACGGTCCTCCTGAAGATTTTAAACACAACATTATAAGTCCAATAATCAATAAGGATGGTAAATGTGACGAGCGTTGGGTTTGTGAACACCGCTGGAGGCAAATCTACAATATGGTTGCTTTTAGACAACAAACCAAAGGTACTGAAATCAATGAATGGTGGGATAACGGTAAAAACCAGATTGCGTTCTGTCGAGGAGATCAAGGGTTCATCGCATTCACTCTGGATGGAGATTTGAAACAAAAATTCAATGTAATATTTTAAAAATTAAAATAAATCAATTTAAACACTCATTGATTGCAATCAATGAGTGTTTAAATTGATTTATTTTCATTATTCCAATTACCCGTGATACTGTTTTCTATTATAACATATATCTGGAATTGAACTTTAAAGATGAATTATTACTTATGCTCATATCAGTCTTTCTCACTCATAGATGTAGTAGTCGTTATATTCTTGGACGTGTCATCGATATGTAAATCGGATCTTGTATCATTGTCCGAGAATATAGCGATTTCTATATATGTTTGTGGGAAAGTGTATAGGTTGAAAATAGTCATGACAAAATCAAGGTTAGAAGAAACAATATTTCCTAAATATAACAGTTCTATTCTTTCAGACTTGTCTGCCTCCTGGAAAATATTGTGATGTTGCATCTGGTTTAAAAGAAAACGGAAAATGTACAGGTAAAACAGTAACTGTCGATCAAAATCATACCGCTTATGTGGAGATTTTGTCAAAAAATGATGATGGATTTCTTGCCTTACATCAAGGGGTATGCTATTTTTCAGTTTATGTACAATTAAACTCAATAATAATAGATTTAAAACTGAACTGATATTAAAGTATTAAAATAGTAAATTTTAGAGTTAAAGTAACATGTTTTTTAATTCTTGTGTTTGATTTGTATAATGCAATCGTTGAGAATCTGGCACGGCATAAACGGGCTTAACTTTTTAATATAAAATTATGCCAATGCTTTCATGGTTTATTCTTTTTTACAGAGTAAACTTTAGATTATGTTGGCGTTCATAAGTTTACTACAAGAATGTGGTCAAGTATTTGAGATGCCGTCACGTAACTAAGTTGCATTTAATTTCCTAGCTTTACAATTATCAAAATACTAATAACTGTAAAATAACTATTTAAGTTTTGAGATTTTACTACTCTCAAAAATGTACAATGCACTTCAATGTTATACGAGTATTGTTTTGAACATAAATACATATTTTTTCTCTGTTCGTTGGTACTTTAGTTAATTAAATATTTTGCTTTATGGATATTTTATTTTTTCGTACATGTATTTATTCTAAACTTTATCTAGATGCAGCACTTAGTACTTTACACACCACCATCATCTTGTGAGAGTAAGTTTTATATAAGTAACAGACGTTAGCTTATAATGTACCGGTCGTCCACTTACAACAACCATTAAATGAAAACAAAATATCTTTGTAATAAATTGAAAGAATGAAAATAAAAGACAACTTACTCAAAATTAGTATTCTCCGGTGAATTCAGATTCTATACAATTTAACATAATATTGTTATTACAGTTTAAATATTTTCCAAAGTGAAAAAAATACTCAAAGCGTTTACTTATATTGTGCATAGAGGAAGTGCAGCATATTTAAAATACTGTGGATAATTTGAAATAGTAGAACTTCTCAGTTATTGTAAACGCAATTTGTGTTTGAACGTCTGGTGACAACCACACAGAAACGTTACGTCAATTGTAAAAACTTTTTCGGTAAGAATGCAGTGCATGATATTCATTTCCTGTGATAGGTAAAATCTTCATCGTAATCATTTAAACTATTTAGTAACCCCATTATTTTATTATAAAGGAAACTAGTACGTTTGAAATCAGCGTATTATTAAAGGATTCCTTAAGCACGCAACAGTAGAAATTACAATTCAAATGAAAAGTTACACTGGAGATAACAAAAATGTTTATTACCGTCAGGATCAAGCTCGACGCGAAATTTGGTGTTTCAGGTTTGATCTTGACGGTAACAAATGGTTAATAAATTTTTCCTGTATCCAATTTAAGTTTTCTTTTGAATTGTTGTAATTTCTATTATTGTATGCTCACGGAATCCGTTAATAATGGAATTTTATGTTAGAATTATATGTTGAAATACCGAAAGTGTGAACACAATTTGGAATAAGAAAAGCTCATCCATGATCGGGATGGATTCAAACCAACTTATTTAAATAATGGTATTAAAACTAGGGTTTGCAATCCCGCATTCCGCATTACCGCATTCCAGTGGTTTCCCGCATGCCAAGAGACCTGCGGAATTCCCGCATGTGTGCTGTAAATCCCGCGCGGGAAATTTTTTGAACTTTTTTGCCTTTTTCAGGTACATACAGAAAATTCAATCTAATATTTTTGTCCACAATCCTGCGATTTTTCTTAATATTTTAATAAGTAACTTTTATTTTCATGATTTGTGATTTTTTGTTTGGTTTTTTTAACACGAAGTTATATTTTAATTCTGATTTGTTAGATGTTTATTTATACGTACAACTTTAAAATTTAAATACATGATAAGTTCGTTAGTCGTTACGTATTTATAGTTGACTAAATAAATATTGCCAATTAATAATTGTCGGTTGATCGATCTCTTTGACTTCTAGTGTAAGCAATTTTTTTTTAATTTCTTTAGAAGTTTATAAATTTACTAATCAGCAAGAAGTGCGTTAGGTAAATAGAGACAATAATATCTATGGATAAGTAACAAAAGTCATATCATATGTTATTGATATGCTAATTTCTCTTAATTCTGAGATAATAGTTAATAAACATAGTTTTTAATGTGCATAGGTATATAATGCTTACCTGTTTGATTTCTACATACCAAGAATTATTTATATTTTTTTTGATTAAATATAAACATTCCACAATAATAGCATTATTTTCATATATAAATATATTTTTAAATGCCTCGCGGGAATTACAGCGGGATCCCGCCGTAAAGGCAAATTTACCGCAAATTTACAGCTGGAACAAAAAAAAGACTGCGGGACTGCAAACCCTAATTAAAACTTCATAGGATACCTATGTGAAATCAACCAAAGCATTCCGAGTACTGTTCTTGATGGTCATTACAGTCATATAATAGAGATGATAGATATTGTAAATTGTCTGCACCCTAAGTCAAAACATACTCGGAGATTTTTTGATTAAAGGTTCCTAGTTTTTCTTCTTTTAATTATTTGTATCATTAAAGTTCATTATTTTCCAATAATTTCAGGCAGTTTTAGACAACTCTTTCTTTTCCACTTAATCCCTAAATACAATTTTTTAGATTTATATTATTATCAAAAGAGCTTAATCAGTCAAAAATGTACATGAATTTTTAAATAAGTATGTTTCATATTTTTCATTTTTTATGTAACCTACTTGTATTGCATTGTTTATGAACGTACAGTAAACATGCAACTTTAACTACAGCCACTTTCGACGTTAACTACTTAGCAGATAAGTTTGTGTGTTTTATATCTGCACACAGGTAGTTCACTGTACTTGTAGAGTATGCAACCAACCGTTCTTAAAGTGACTATTACGTTGTAAACATAATTAACACAAAATAACTATTATACACATAATATTTAACAGACGATTATTTTCTTGTAGATGTTCTTAAATCTAATAACTTTTTTGAATATTAAAGCGTCTACAGTTTTCATTATACATATAGAAACAAGAGCGGGTCAAAAAATAAGATTATGTTAAAGCCAGTTTTCTGCCTTCTTCGGAGTATACATTACACTTCTGTGATCACAATATCGGATATTTGGTATTTCACCCGACTGCAAAAAGGAAAGAAGGGTTATGTGTTTAACAGCTCGGCCTACGATTGTTAAATTGAAAAATGACAACGTAAAATTATTTTAAAAGGAATAAACTAAATAAATGGCCAGAAAGAATATATCACTGTGTTGTATTACATTTAATATATTCATAACAGGAGTGGGAATATGATGGGATGGAGAGGGGGGCAAAGAGTTGACTTGGTAATATACATAGCAGTAGGTTTAAAGGCTTATTATGAGCTGACGTCGTAAACGTGTAAATTCACGAAGTGTGCGGCACACAGCCATCGTATATGAACCATCGTCGTTGTCACCTACAATGGCTGACATCAAAGGAGGTGCGGCGACAATGCGACCTCCTGGAGTTTCTACACAAACGTTTCACAATATGGATGGGCACAATACAATAATAACTATTAAGAGGATAAAATCATACACTTGGATACCCTTCGCTTAATTCTACTCAACTAGATTATGCTTCATTCAAGCATCTGTCGGAACCTATCACAAATTGTATATACCATACGTACGCGAATTCGAGAAAATAACAAGTTCAAATTCGACTAGCAATCAGATGTTCTTTATAAAAAATATTTGGAAAAATTACTACAATATTCAAAATACGTAAATACTAATTTATACGCCTCTAACTTCTTGTTTGACAGTTTGGGAACCATAAAATCTCAACGTTTCACATTATTCTGAACAATTTGCAATTTGATTAATATGGCTTATTTTGTTCCTAGCGGATAAGGAAAATCGGTTAGTGGGCAAACTAGAGCTCATTAACATATTTCTTTGGGAAAACAATTGCATTTTGATACATTGTGAATTAACGCCGTTCTTGAAAACTGGGGAAAAAAAATTAAATCATTTTCGATTAACTTTTCAAGATCTTTTAAATGGCGTAGGTTTAAAAGTTTTATTTTTTCACACATAATGAGATATTCAGTGAGCTTTGACTCCTTTAAATTTTGCACATTTTTTTTATTAACTTGATGTACCAAATGCTGTATCTAAATGAAAACAAAGTTGTGAAAATTATCAAAATAATTATATAACGTCAATCGCACTGATGAACTGTGCAAAGCAAAATTTGTTGAAACAATTAAGGAAACACCCACCATCACACAGTCTGTAAAGAAGTATTTTTCGATAAAACTAGGCCAATGATAATTTTTTGCATATCTTAATATGTCTTTCGTTGGAAGACATTTTGAGAATCGTAATAATATCCCTCCTGCCCAGTAAAAGTATAAATATGCAATAGTGCAAAGGAGAGAAGTGGTACACATTGCATACAATTATGTATAAACCTAATAAAACAATATTGTATTTCTAGAGTCATTTTTTTATATATCTAAAAAACGGAAAAATGGAAAAGATTGAGATACTTACTGAAAAAAAGCAAACAATAATAACCATATTTACATTATTTATAAGATATCCAATCAACAAACATAACCTTATGCTTACAACACAATCATATCTCTAATTGCGATCTTGAAAAACAAACTTTAATATATTTAATATTCATACTTGAAAACGTAAGTAGAGTGGTCATAATTTCAGCCCTAGCATAGCACCCAACATCACTCGAGTCGCACCAGAAAGCGCCGTGTGTGCCATTCAGGAACACAGGAACACTTCCAGCTCTGTTTATGTAAAATGAATTATGTAGTTCCTTCCTACCATGTAATTGTCTTACACTCAATAATAATGGTAGTTGTTTAATGTAATACGTAATCCGTGTCTTCTCTTCGTACCAAGTGTCAGCCTTCTGCTTGGTTAGTAAGTACTCTATGTCTACTATAAACATGATTAGCTTTATCCGTACCCGTCCGTCCTTTTGGCTGACACTGACCCACTCTCTCAAAGACTTTACTGTAATGAGATGTAATATTGTGCAGTACAATTAAAAATTCTTGATACCTACAATCACGCTTCTCTAATAAAAACAATGGCAAGCATTAACACCGATCACACAGAGACCTTTAATACAGTAACCTTACCATAGTTTAGTTAAGTTTTATTAGCATCTCTCATGTAGTAGAATATACAAATGAGAATTGTTAATACATAAATACATATTAAATTACACAAAATCACTTACACCATATAAGCATTTTTTAATTAAAAATCATTTCAGATGTTTCTTAAATATCATAAAATTTCTCTCCTCTCTCTGAGTAACTGGTAGCCTGTTAAAAAAATAGCCCCAGAACACTATAGAGTATATTTAAAAAAGTTGCATCGATGCTTATCTATGCGGAGCATTGAGTTTTTGCGCGTATTATTTATAGTTGTGAATGTCCGAATTCACTGTGTATCTATGGCTATTTTTCTTAATATCTACCAGTAACTTATATAAGTACACTCCTGGTATCGTTAAAATGTTATTATCTATAAATGAAATACTTGGGACTAGGCACGTTTATTTATTGATATATTTGTTAATTCAATTTTTCTAACGTTCCCGTTACGTTAGCTCGTTCAAGCTCTAGGGAAGAAACAGACCCTACAAAAAAAAACTCTATTCTTTTCTATATTTTTTTTAATGAAAAACTTCAAAAATTGTTTTAGAACCACTAATTTACGAATGGCTTATTTCAGGGTTTCTCTCCAACCATTAATTTAAAGTTGAACTGTATCGGAACTAATTATCGGTCAAATATTATGATTTTTTGCTATTCTTGTACCCCACATAACATACCTTAACATTTTCATGAACTCTCGTCACTTATGTTACGTAACATTTTATTATCATTTTTAAAAACATTTTTTTCGTTCGATTTATCTGGGGATCTATTTGATTTTAACGTCGTTCGATTTTTTAATTTTTGTCCCAGAGAGAAGCATGACAAGTATTATGTAATATTGTAACGTTCCTCTTAAGAAATTTAAAGTAAATACGTATAATTAAAACTATCCGAAAATTATTTATCACTGACAATTTTGAGCACTTTTATTTTAATAAAAAGTTTAATATTTACTTTAAAAAACTAATTTTCACTTTAAATGTAAATTATGACTGCAGAAGTTTTCAACCAGCTTACATAAATAGTATTTAAAACTATGTTATTTTGTTTTCAAACAACTTCTAATAAATATTTTACTTGAGAAACTTGGAATTCTAGTAAACAATAATAAAAAAGGAAACTTTAAGATTATTGTAACTTTATATTTCAAAAAACAAAAAGTTTAACTAAAGGAAAAGCTTTCACTTTAACACCCAGCTCATTGAAGTTTTCTGAAATGTAAATAGCGCTGAATTTCAACGATGACACAATTTATTAATACAGTTGAAGGCTGTTACACACAGCCTGGTTCGAATATACCTATAAACTATGTTTTGATTGTCATGGGAGATCCCTTTACACTTGTCAATAATAATTGCAAAACCCATCTAAGCGACTCAATGTCAGTTGGGTGCATACAAAAGTGCTTTTACTGTAGTACGAAAACTATGATAAATAACTTAAAAGATAAAATAATATAAAATGTTATATATTATATTATTATGCACAAGTAACTATTCGTAGAAGCAAATGTATTTTCATATTTACTTCTGTCAGAGAAAACAAAGAAAAACGAGCAGGAATCTATGTATTTTTCATGAAGAAGTCACCGCCAAAACAAAGCGCGGTGTGACAGAGAAGGTGTTAATCAGATTATATGCCACCCTTCCTGTTTTGTTGTTGACGTGAAAAAAAAGAAACTTGCTTCGCTAGTTTTAATTCCATTTGACAATGATGGAAGATAGTGTTTACCTTTTTATGAGGAGCAGTTGGCAACCTACTGAACTATGGTAGACATTTTGATGTTCAAAGTTATTTTTTGCACACCCCTTATAAAATATCTACTTTCATGCTAGTATAGCGGTAGTTAAATGACACATTCAACACTAGTGCTGTAAAGTTACGTAAAGTAAAAGAAAAGTAGTCGTACTACCATTCCCATAGAAAATCGTAGTGAAGACGTGTGCAACAGCATACGAATACAACGCAGTCTACTATTATAGTGAACTTTACTCAAAAGTGAACTGTCAACAATTTTGAGAATTAATGAAGGCACATGCAAAAAAATGAGTAAATATCTCGATCGTAATGATAATATGATTCAAGTGGCTGTTAAAACTTGCTGGTGCTCGTTAATCACATAATGTCGCTTACTCGTATAATAAAGTCATTCACGTTCTAGATACATGAATATGGTTAGTTATGAGTTTCCAAGGTGATTTCGATATAAAGTTTCAATTTTAGCAAAAAAAATCTTGCAGTGTGTTTGAAAACCGAGGCTTATACTACAAAAAGCTCTTTATGCACATCGCACACATTTTAAATTAGAATGAACATTATTGGGAATCCTCTTTGTCACTGGACCTGTTTACTCTTGAACTAAATCAAACTTTCGTATCCGTCTCGTATACGAGAAGATCTGATGCTAATTATATCCTTTTAGGTTTTTGGTAACCACACTGTATAAAAATTATTTTCTTTATAACAAAAATCGGTTATCATGTAGACAATTGAACAGTGATTATTTTTTATCAATGCATTTTCCCTCCAAAAAAACCAGGAGACTAGGAAATTGAATTTTACATGTTAAATTTCTACACAGGCGCAGTTCACCACTCTACTAAATAATATACATGTTGCTGTGTTTAATATCTTTACAGTCTAATGCTACTTATAACTGAGTTTAACTGTTTTCCTTTCTTTATTACAAATTCTAAAGATAACTGATACATTTTTCAATTTAAATGGTGAATAATTAAATGGCCAAAATGTCGGGCGTTAAAGGGTTAATTGATTGTGAACATAATCTCAGTTAAGATATTATTAAATAATTAATTGATTGTGAAGTGAGTCTCGCGTTTAAGTTTCACAAAATACACAACTTTGTTGTTAAAACATAATATCAAAAGAAGATTATTTTAATAGAGTTTATTTAAGTAAACTTTTTAATGTATAGAGATTATATGTATTACGATACTGTTGCCTTCCCTGTTGAATGAATAAATTTAATCGAAAATAACATTATCTAATAAACTTTGATCACCGTACTTCTTACAAATAATTGATATTTTTAAAATTCTAAATATAACATAACGTTTAAAATATGAAACAGTCCCAAAACACAGAACTAGTAAATTTAAAGGGAGCTTTTCTACTTGGCTGTTTATTTTTATAATAAAATACCTCCCGAATATAAAACTCTTAAAAGTAATCCATTCAGGAAGAAAATGGAAGAGTGGGTTGTCTCTAATATAATTTAATATAATATATTCTGTTACAACGTAAAATCGCTGTTTAACACAAGAATAATTTCGCAAATTTCACTAATATAATATAATTCACCCAGTATATACGAAAATGAAATTGCGCGATTTTCTAATGAGCTAAATATGCATTGGTTTTTATTAATCGAAACAGATGTGTTCAATACGCATATGGATCGAATTGCGTACCCCCACATTACGATATCTGGTCAAAGATATCAACAGTGCAGAGTCAATTCTTAAGTTTATTTGCGAACTACCAAACAGAGTAGATTAATGCTCAGTTTCTCAGCTTTTACACCACTACTTTTGACAGATGACTGCCGTTGGCTGCTCTTATTTCCTTTACTGTTTTTATTATCATTTGAATTTCATCAGAGAAATTATAAAATTGAGAAAATCAATATTTGACAATACGTTCGTTTTGGGAAAGATAAATATGTATTTTACAAAAAAAAATGTGAATGTTAAAACGTAATAATTAAATTGATATAATATATATATATATATATATATATATATATATATATATATATATATATATATATATATATATATATATGAAAAAAAAATTAAATTGTTTCATGTCTATTGCATATGTACTAGTTACGTTCTTTATTATATTTCGTCTTTTATTCTAGTATTATATCTTTTCGTGGCAGCTATGCTGCTTTTTTATGTAATTTTATTTTTGTAGGTCAAGTTGTAAAACAGCTTATAGCTGAACTTTGGCCTTTTGATTCTTAATCAATAAATTATTATTATTATTATTATTATTGAGAAGGAAATATTCCTTAAAAAAAATTTGCATCCACAAGCACCCAAACTTCAGGTTCGTCACCGTCATACTAGGGATACTTGTGGAGCAAGTTGTAACTGTAACCGCGTCTCAAACCATGAAATGGGCGATTACAGTGAGTTTGGGTCGTGCGCACGGAGTACACGGAGCGACCCAATAAGCACGGCCTTTTGCATACGGCAAATTAGTGACTCAGCAATACGCTGACATGCCGGAATAGTTTTCATACTTGCCAACAGTGACGGTTTTGCCCCTCCAAGAACACCAATTATAAGGACAATTAATTTAACAGTATACTCTGGGTACTGCTTTCTGAGCTCAAAAAGAAGATCTTGATATTTTGTCCGCTTCTCAGTCTCCTTTGCGGCTATGTTCGTTTCAGCAGGGGCTGAAAACTCGATAACATACATAGTTCGCGCAGGTTTATTATTATTATTATTATTATTATTATTATTATTATTATTATTATTATTATTATTATTATTATTATTATTACAATTATCTACATTCATTTCTAAAAAGCATAAACTGATCGGAATTACGTTGAATTTAAAACCAAACTTAAAAAAAAAATAACTTCCACATTCATTTCTTCTAGCACACTGAAACATATTTAAGTGGATTTTATCAATGAAAAGTTTAATAGCGCTTAGTTTCTATGAAACTCTTCAGAAGTCCTATTGTACGGGTCTATTAAGAAAAAATGGAAAGTAGTTATCGGGACTTGTAACCGAACCCCCCAACTTTGGCTCACATCCTCGACAATGCCCAATGTTCACATTAATTTCTTTAGGAATGAATTTCGAATCTCAGCTGTGGGTAAAATAAAATTCATCCAATAATAACAGGAGATCCCAGCACAAGTTCGGATATTTTTAATTTTCTCTTGTTAGAGCCTTGTAATAGATGAGAATATAATAGATGGACGAATACCAACAGACGACCGCAAGTCGTTAATAAATTTCATACTTCTTTGAATACCTACACCAAAAAGCTAGATTATAATAATTACCTAACACTCTATTAGTAGCTTATTACTTGTTTATTACTTGTTCCATGCCCAATTATATATTATAAATAAAGTTGTTCATTAAACTTAATATTATTCCTTTGTCTTGCAAATGTCGGGCAGACATAAATTTGCTACGAGATCACAACAAGCGACGAGCAAACTTAATGTAAAGCTTGTTTAATTTGATGTGGAAGGCAACCAAATAAATGTTTCATATAGGCCATTCGGCGGTGTAGTGTTTGTGTTTGCGTATTACAATCGTTTGTTGAAAACATTTATTGAGGTGGTCGGTACACACATTATTCTCGATATAGACACCAAGCAGTTTCAAATTCGGAAGGAATATGGAACGTTTCCTTCGTTGAGTGGACATGTTCGAGGAATGATGCCATTTTACTGTTTCACTGGTACATTGGCATTCAAGGAAAGACATTATTATCTTATTATGAAATGATGTTCACAGCTCTAAAGTCTAAACCGACAGAAATATGTTTCGTAGTCTAAAGCGCCAAGCCTATTCGAACATGCCAAACGTTCGATAATCTAATTCGAGAACGAACGAATTAGGGATTACAATGCTGGATTCCAGCAATCCAGCTGGATCCAGCATCTGGCGCTGGATCCAGCGGCCCGGCTCCACAGTCAGCTAAAAACAAGTAATTAACTGGGTCTGAGAAGAATTATGATAAAATATTGAAGAAAAAAATTGTACTTTATGAAAGTGAGGGAGTAAGATGTGAAAACCTAACTTTAATCTATGATTTTTTGATGACTTCCAAACCAACCAGCGTAGAGGTAGAGAGAGCCCTTTCCGAATTCGGGCATATTTGCAGTTCTTTAAGAAGTAAGCTGGGAGATGACACCATCAATGACATTTTTTTGAGATCTTACTTTAAAAAAATTAAAAAAAATCTACATTGGCTTTATTCTTTAAAAGACAAGTGAAGTCTTAAATTATATAATATAATTTATATTACAGTTTTGTTTCTAATAAGAGTTAACTAAACATTTTATAAGCGGGAAACGCAATTTTATTTCGAAAATTATTGAGACTGAAACACTGATACTACATAGTTTGTAAAATAGGTTTTAGACTGTATTGTGATAATTAACAATTGTATTTAGGATATACTCGTAACTATTACTTACTGTTAGAGTACTTTATCAACGCCAAAAAACGAGTATTTGATGTAAATGTAGATAAATAGTTATTAAAGTTTCTAGCGTTAAAAAATCGTTACATTTATTTGAAAAATCGATTAGTGCTGAATTCGCGCTGGATCAGTTGGATTTGCTTCAATCCAGCATACATTCTCCTGGATTGCAATCCCTAGAACGAATACTTATTGTGGTGTGGTCGTTGTCTTTACGAAATCAGACTATATGCCAGAGAATAGACATGTTAAGTTAGATAGAAAAGATAGAAAACACACCCTCGGTAGATGAAATGGTTCCTAAAGCTATACATGGCCGTTAAAATCTAGTATCTTGTCATCAAAAATTTTTTTTTAAATTTAAATCGAGACACCAAACGGTAAAGTGTCCGCTGACCTTTAAAACAATGCTAGCCGCTCATTCATCATTCGAATGCTATATCTATCATCATGAAACTCTCCATTGAAAACCAAATGGACTATAAATATATACATATACATTATATTATACTGTGAAGTAAATGCGGACGACAGAGTGCAAAGGCCCGAAGGCACGCCGGTTTGGTGGGTAGTTTTATTATGGTTAGCATAGCAGCGTGTGCCGCTGTTCCGCGGTCACGCTGTAATAATCTGCATATCAATGTCCGACGTGTACCCGCCATCACTAACTCATTCTACACTCTATACTCGGTACTGACACCGAATACCTAGCCTGCTATTTTATACAATATAGATTACAGTACCGGCTTCGAATGAACAAGAATCTGTGGCCAAAATATAAAAATGCTTATGTTGACACTCCCAGTATTATCTCTATATTTCCAGAGAGATTTTTTAAACTTTCTGCAACAATTTAAAACATTTTATCTAAATAATATATTAGACTCCCCGCCCAGCTACGGCAAGTGCACTCGATTTATATTAAGTTAAGAATTACACACGCACTTCGAACATATAATTCAATAATATATTGTCATTCACTTTGCTCGTTTATAATTAATTCATATTTTTATCGTCCTTCTGTGATTGAGATAAAAATATTATAAAAAACGGAAATAAAGACCTTTAGCTTATGTAATTATGTTCATTTTTACTGCCAACGTGCCATCGCAATTCGTAGCGTCTTCAGGACTCTAAGAAATTGCGACGAAACGTTGGTAATAAAAATTAACGTATGATACAGGTTAAAGGTCTAACATTTGTAATTAAAAATTACGGTTTGCTTCACTCAAACGCTCGAATTTATTAATAAATACATTATTACTCGTTACCCACTCGTTCCGCTCAAATTTTTAATTAAATATATTTCACACTAACAAAAAATCGACTTCAATCTGAGTTTGAATCATTTTAGTTTACATCAGGGTGAAATGGGACTGAGCAGCTAGTACACACTTAAACACTCCTCCAGTTATCAAATGGTAAACTTCGCAATTAAATCTGTTCAGCATAACGGATTGATCCTGGGCGTATACACAGAGGTAAATGATTCAACAAAATCCGCTCAGTAGTTTTTAAGATTAGCCCTGCATACAAACACACAAAACAAACAATATCTTTACAATAATTACTACAGAAAAGCTGAAAATGTGTAAAACCAACTTCCAAATGAGCTGCGGCACTGAAATTTGGCAACCAATACAAACAAAAAAATCTAAAATCAGTAAATTATTAGTTTTGGATGGAGATGGCGGCTTTCTTGAAGAGTATGCGTATCTCTGAAACCGGTTGTGCTAGAAACGTAAAATTTTCTTAAAAAATAAATACTTGCTGTTTAGAAGACTGCCCAAATATATCAACGGAGAGGGGTACTATCACTTTTAGAATGAAACGTTGGCATTCTGAATTTTGCTCGGATGAAACCGTGCAAAACAGTTAGTGTTTACACAAATTCCAATTTTAAACGGCATTTCAAAAAGATAGCTCTAACGTCTATAAGTGAACGAGTGGGTCACCTGTCACAATAATGAAAAGAGACAGCACCGCCGTGCCGCATCGATCACATGTATCGAGGTACCTTCTAATCAGCGTCGTGACCGCAAATTCTAATGAAATCCATTCATTAACCTACATTAATTTAAAACTAGATGAACTTGCAAAAACGGTGACCTCCTTTGAGTTTATTTAGTTTCGAAATGTAAATTAATTAAATATTTTCATTTTACTCCGTGTCTGCATACCTAAATCTTGAAAAGGTAGCTTAATGGTGTCTCTGCCAGAGGTATCTGTTTTAATTACAATGAAAAACATATATATTGTAAAACAACTTTTCTTTATTTATAAATGTGTCAAAAAAACGGAAAATTGGCGTTTTTTCAATTTTTAAAAATTAATAATATTAAAAATATCAATTTTAAAAAAGCTTTGAACATTTCTTATTGGAAATCGCTCAAAAAACGTAAATATTTTTTTTTAGATTTGACATTTTTCTTCTTACTGTCGTAAAAATTGATTTAACAATATCACCCCAGGTTACAGCCTGACATCATAGGTTTTCATAATTAGTACGGTCTCCTGAACTGATTCCAGCAAAAAAATTAAATCCAAATTGAATGCGGAACGGAAGAACCAATTTCAGCTGATCTATTGAGAACAGGATAATTTTAATTTGTCACTAATTTACTTTTCCAAAGAATTTTACAATAAAATTTTGTACAGAATTTGTGACACAGAATATTATGCGCTTATAAACACTTGTTTTGAAAAATGACTTACAATAATGGGAAAACTTTCGAATAGTTTTATTGTAACCAACTGATTCGAATTAGGATGCAAAAAACGGAAAGGTTCAGATATTTTTGATATGCTCATAATTAAAATGTCTGTGTCGATTTTTATCGATATCTTTCCAAATTTATTTCAACACTTTGTTTTTAAATTTGACTATAAATAAGAAATAATTTCGAGTCATAAGATTGTAAAATTTTCTATGGACTACATGAAAAATCAACGCCTTTTGTATGATTATTGTGTACAGTGTTTATTATGTCGAAGTTTTATACGATTAGCAGCTAATTAAAAAAATAAAAAAGAAGAAGTTATTAGAAAAAAATGTAATGTTTATTGAAGACGTTTCGCATTGTTAATCTTCATCAGTTGTCATATTAATCCAATAAAACTTCAACATTTACATATCACAGCTGTTTTAATTCAAATAAAAAAAATGTATAATTATTATTACCTATATTATTATAAAAGTGAGTACTATATAAAAATGGTCGAGGCTGGTTTAATTTTTTTTTAACTGAAAGCAATTTTGGAATTTTGTGTTGGCTTTGGTATCCCATACTCCAGTACGGTAACACGCAGTCAATTGCACTGAAACACAACCATAACATTCTACTAATATGGATAGCAGCAAATATTTGCTCGCAAATAACATCCACATAGAGATATGAACTTCGCACACTGACCGAAAATTTGTTCAGAAGAAACAATATGCTTTGTCAAACATTGGTGAATTTCAAATGCCTGCAATTCTGACCTAAACTTGGCAACAAGTAACATCATTTATCAGTTGCTTTGAGTAGATTGTACCATAGCACAATGGAGTTCAAAAAATTAAAGTGTCAAATAGGAATTTTTCGACCTAGGATTGACTACAGTAGTCTCTAGTAAATTCAAATTCACTCATAATAGGCCCCCAACTCGTCTACGGCCGCAGAAACGTTAGTTGAAACACAGCGTTTGTACGAGCAGCCTGTGGTACATTTAGAACAGAGAAAAACAGGCATGTGTTTGATTTCGCGAGAAACGATGTGAATATTATCGAATCTACTGAAACAAAATGTAATCAGATACTATAAGTAAAATATGATAACCATTTAAAAATTGTATTGTCTCAAGCAAAACATTTTGAGAAGGAAAGTAGTGCACGTGATTTTCAATCCAGAAAACCTTTTCTATGCATAGAAAATGTTGGAAGACGTGCGTATGAAATGTGTGGACTAACAATACAATATGACCATAATGTATGACTGGCATGAAACGTGGGTGTATTGTGTATTGGTAAGCGACAGCCAGAAATACAGATACATGAAACATTGTACAACACAGACAGGCAGTGACGGACATCAAAGCATTCATCGTGAGGCTCATGGTGTACCGTATATTAACATTGCAATATTACTGTTATCATCGTCAGTTAATTTGCTTTGGACTCACTTCATTGAAATTCAACTGTGTAATCATACATGTTACGTAGGTGTCTATGTGTCAGTGTGGTTGAATGATGAACCGTGTTTCATGACTCGTAACTTAATTCACGTTAAACAATATTTTTTTAGTGATGGAACAAATACAGATCATTTGAAAAAACCATCATGTGCATCAAAGGGAAAATTATTTGGAACGTTGATTATAAAAAAAGAAAACATGATAATACTGTGCAAGTTAACAAATCGTCAATAGGGAACTTGTATAAAACCTAAAATTCGATATTATGTTAATATTTAACTAGCAAAAGATTTAGAAAGTACAATAGTAAAAGGTAACAAAAAATAAATAAATAAGCCTCCTTTTACAAGATGCATTTTTTTAGGGGTTTGTATTTTTTTAGTCATAATGGATGAAATAAAATAATAAATAAAACATAACAGAAGAATTCAATAGCATTTTTAATAAAGTAATCCAAAAATAAAACAATATTATTCCAATATACAACCTAATCTATGCTTAGGTATGAAAAGTAAAATTTTTAAATCTGACTTTAATTGACCGAACTGAAAACAAAAATCACTGTTTTTTTTTGTTTTGCTGTCCTCCAGAACCAAATTTAAAAAATCGTACGATGTCATACACACCTTGGAAAATAGTATCGAACAAAAAGGCATTTTGAAAATCGATTGAGCCGTTTGGGCTGTACAAACTGATATAAAAAAGGAATTTAAACTAAGCTTAATTTTAAATTGACTTTAATTAAATTGATCTTTAAACTTCCATTTAAAACCTGCCCTAAGTATCAAGAAACATTAAAAATGAAAAATTCCAATATTTGGAAACCATAAAATTGTAATGATGCAGCCGTGATAATATCGACAATAATTCACAGAGATGGGAGTTATTCAATACTATTAAAACATTTTTTAATGTTATTTTATTTAAACCAATTTTATATGTGCGCATCAAATAATGACTACATATTTCTTAAAAATAGCACAATTTACCGTCATGATCTGTTAGAAATACTGAAGATAGAATTATATATTCCGAAACTTTGGTAAAATTTTATTTATTGTTCCTCCACCAAACTCTTATCTCTGTCAATCGACAACAATATAATATCAAGAAGAAAAACATAATTAACCTAATAATATTCTTATTATATTATTTTCTCTTCCTGAAATCATATCTTTGGAATTTAGTTTTCCAATTCCGTAATAAGGCAAGTCCATCGCACACACGAAAATATGCATAATGTAGATTAAAGAAAAACAGCTCCAATTTTGTCGGCTAAGAAAACAAACTCCATCAGCCAATGAAAGATGCATGTGAACAAATATCAATTTGCGTGCGTTTGCATAATGAAACTTCATCTTTATATAATATAGAGCTTTCAAAACAGCAGTCCTAACTCTTAGTTCCAAAGAAATGTGTATCTTTCCGACATTATTATTTAAGAAGGCACGGTAAAATTTGTAAATTATGCACAAAAATATTAATCGCATTCTATTTGATTTAGGCCCAAACTTTATTAATTACAAAAAAACCCGGGTCGCAGTGCCAAAACCCTGCCGACAATATAGTGTATTTGCTTATACAGGCAGTGTGGCTTTATTTTGCGAGCTTAAGTTGGTTTTTGGGCAAAATAAAAAATTTTACTCCTTAATACACCCCTTAATATAACATTTTTTTTCTTAATTGCAATATTATTATAAATCGAACCTCTATACCAAATTATGTACAACTTTCAGTAAATAATTCACTATTTGTAAACTAGTGTTTTCATAAAATTTGTAAGTCCGGTCCTGTCGGGCCGATTTTATTTAAATTTTAGGGACACCTTTTAATTACTACTAAAGGGTTAAATGTCAATTTTGAAACGATTCTGAGAATTTTTTCGGTATTTTGGAGCCCAAAAACATTTTTCAACCCCTAAAACTACCCTTAAAATGCCCCGATTACGCCCATTTTAAATAGGCTTCTTGCGATGATGGATTTCAACACGTGGACCAAATTTCGTTAAAATCAATTAACTCTTTCGAAAGTTATTGCCCGCACACACATATATATATATATATATATATATATATATATATATACGTATATAAATATATATATAAACATTTTCAGAAATGGTGCCAATGTGTTTAGAAGGTTATGAAACGTCGAGAAATTTTGGTCCGACCCCTAGGTCCCGCCATCCGATCGATGCCAATAGTGTATGTTGCCATATGGCAAATACACTAATAAGACTATAATATTATGTAACAATATTCACCCATTTTTGATAATATATATAGATATAGTTTTTAAATAGGTATGTTAACCAATATTTTTCCACTGCCCTCTATAAAAAAGCTGTTTTAAATGAATGTATATAGGCATGTAAAGTGATTCATTACGTACTAGTGCGATAAAACTGACTTCGCTATACCTACCACATCCATAGTAAATCACTTTTTGTCTGTCAGTGTTTTTTACAACCCACTACTAAAAGTAACGTTTCTTCAAAATTGAACTGTCCCAATTTTGAAAATTAAGTCAAAAGCAGTTATTGGAGGTACGTGCAAAAGATATTACATATATCTTGTGTGCAGTGGTGTTAGGGTGTGCGTGCCACTATAGCACTCGTTTTAAACTCATTAGAACACTAGAAATTATAGTCAACGATATAATATCAATGTGTATTTTATTAACGAAATATTAACCAAATATATTTTTTTCTGAAAATTGTATGTAAATTTAGAAAATAGACACAAGATCTCTTCACTCACTATAAAAACGTTTGTTGTTGTTGTTTTCGACGGATATTTGAATCATTTGAATTTAAATTATCTTATAATCGACAGAACAACTCCGTTGAGCTTGACTTTTTAAACAAGATTATAGTTTGAACCGAGTTTAATACAAGTTGTTTCTGAATATTAAGCTACTGGAGTTATTCAGATTCAGGCTTATAGATATTAAAATACAGACTAAGGAAATTGCACCACAAATAAGAGTCTATTATATTTGATGAACAAAACTAATTAAAAAGCATGCAGTTAAAATTGTAATTGAACATTTTTAAGAGTTTATTTCAATTTAAAATTTTCGTTAGAATTTGAATAGTTCAGTTTTTCATTAACAATATTCATGTAGTACCAAGTACTGGAAGGTATATGACTGGAATCGCTGACAAAAAGACAAAAAATACCCGTGTCTCGTGAAAATCTAACAGTGGCATACTACCTAAACATAACATGACGTCCATGTTTTAAACTGTCAATAAGTTTGAAAAATAGTAATGGTCAAAAACCTCCGAAAAAATAATGAAATGGGCGCCTAAAAACTAGTTGTGATTCCGAATAAAACTCAAGTTTCCCCGTATTACCTAAACTCGGAGTACGGGCACTATAAAAACCAAAGGACAGGATCCGGACGTATATTAAACGTTTTTATCTATATACTAATATTGCAAAGAAAAAAGGTTTATGAGTTTATTTGTGGGGGTTAATCTCAGAGACTACTGATGCGAATCAAATATTTTTTCGCTGTTCGATAGGGGATACTGTGCTTTAAAACATTAACTATGATACTTGGTCGACCGGGCTTCGCCCGACTAGAGATCAGATTGAATTCACTATACTCAGCAAATTTGAATACGGTTTTTACAATTCAATTTCTTGATATAGGTCTGGTTTCACCTGAGTGCAAATAGTCTCGCTTCTAATTGGAGAGCGAGCAAGCAAAGCGAGTGGTAATGTAATATTCGAGCTGACGAACGAAGTGAGCGATTAAGGTTTAAACTATACATTATGTTAACACCCGAACGAAGTCTGATCGAGCCGATATATTACTATGCATAAACGGGATTTTTGGTTTTCTGAATTTATTATTTACACACATTTTATGCGGTTTTTTCCCTCTCCTGTAAAATTGTTCAAAACGGACTTAGCAGTTTTACACTTTTAGCCGACGATATGTGAACAGATGCAAACCTTTAAAAAATACCACATGTTCGAAATAAGTTGTTTTGATTTATGGCTCTTTAATATATACATTACATTATTTTGGAACTGCCCGTATTAAAAGTGGGAACTCGCAGAGATGCTCTATCGTTGGACTTAAGAAGACAAGAACAGGAGCTACATGTATATTTACATTCTACTCAGAATGCGATTACTGCGTACAGCTCGCCAGAGAGTTGGGGCTGTCGTCGTTTGAACCTACATCGAGACCACCACCACCACGTGGGCGGGGGTGTTGTTGAGTTGGTATTCACAGCTATACCTCAAAACTAATGTTTGTGGAAATATTTCAGATCATATCAGTTGAGTTTGAAGAAATTATTTCCATTCAACAACGAGTAACATAAAGTGGAAAAAAGCTTTAAAAAGTAGAAATACTAGTAAGTAATTCATTCGTAAACAAATCATAACCTGCAAAAACGTTAAATTAGTCGATTTTTGGTACGCTTTTCAACGCTAGATTTACTTCCAGTACTTTTAACATTAGTGTAAAATTTACTGGTAAAAATAATGTTTTATCCTATAAAGTAGCTGCTTAAAAATGAACCATATAACACTAATGGGTTAAGTAAGACAAAAGTAGTAACTTATAACACAGTAATTTATGTAATTTTCGTGCTGCGTGCGTGAACCCGATCTAGAACCAACTATTAAAAGTAAAGTTTGCTACACAAATTCATTTTATGTCTAAATTTCATATCCTCTAGTAAAGTTTTTTATTTTAGACTGAGCTAATTTGGTTTTTGCTTATTGAGTGATCACTAAGTGTTGAAAATGTTTTTAAAGGAAATTACTGATTTAAATACCAACAGTAATAAAAAAAAAAATATTGGTGAAGTGATATACAAATAGCCAATAAAAATGTAGCAGAACACTGCGAATCTGATCGATATGTAACTTTTTTTTGTATAAATTGAGATAGATTTGATATTCACGACTGTTCTTTAAAAAAAAAACAATTGTTAATAGAACGTGATAACAACAAGGCGGGATAGATCGTTACATAATGTCTAAATGGAAATAAGAAGTACCTGGGTATACGTAGGATGTCTATAGGTATACTTCAGTACTTTATGTATATTGGCAAGAAGTCGGTCGAGAACATCAGATCTCGTTTACAAACCACAAGAACAAAACCGAGCTTTGTCCCGGAAACACTGAACCAGAAATATGTGCTACATCGCACAGTGTGTTTGAGAAAATGCCTAAGATTCATGTAAAAATAATAATATAAAGTTTGCATCAAAAATGATTTTTAAAATGTAATTTATAAAATTGACGTAGACTTCAAATACACATTGTTTTATTTTTTAATTTCGAAATGAAGATCCGTTGATAATCTTATTATACAGCATTTCTGCTGTATAATAAGATTATCAGCGGATTTAAGTATTCTTCTTGTCAAAAGCAGAAAAAAATAGTTCATCAATAATCAATATCCTCATAATATCATGGCGATGTGAAAGTCCAATAGTGCGTTAAGATTGATTCCGCTGCAGTGCCGAATTTACATAAGGACACATATGGAGCCCAGACTCAAGGCCCCCAGAACCTAATGTACAATTCAATTTCTGATTCACGAACTTCGATGACACTAGAACGTTTGAATAGTTTAGCAATAATAAGTACCTACAGAACGCAATATATTGCGTAAAATAAACATCGACGATGTTTATTAATTACCTTTGTTAAATATATCTAATATTAAAATGTAGTTTTAAGCTTCATCATTTTCATTAAAAAAAAGGTCTTGACTTTAACAATCATGTAATTTTGTGAGCCCACGGGCAGTGAATTATCAAATTCGATTCTGTTCCGCTGCCCAGTACCTCGAACTAAAAACTTCTAGTTACTTGTCTTTCATCAGCAAATTCTCTCTTTCCTTCAATTCTCTTTTTAAATCCACCACTTTCAAATCACACAACAGTTTCGTCGCCATTTTCTATTATTCACACCTCACACCAATGCTTATTAGTTAATATCGATTACTAACAAATAATTATCTTTAACGCCACAATATCTGTGCATAGTTATATTAAAAATGTAAGTTGAACGGACTATATTATTTTCCACTGCAGAACTTAAGGCGGGTTGACACGGGTAGTGAAGTTCGCTCGTGCCTCACACTTTCGTGGACCACGCGTCATGTCAACAGCAGAGTTGTGAAAGAAGAATGGAAACGAAAGGCGCCACGATCGTGATCAAGCAAATCAAACATGTTTGATATTTCACTAACCATTCTCAGTAGATCCAGTCGTGAAAAAGCAGTCGGCTAGCGGAAATCTACGAATGAGCGACGCAGGAACGTTGAAATTCTTAGAATACTGCAGAAATCAACCTACACTATAAGACCCTACAAATAACGCATATAAAAAAAGGGAAACGCGCGCTGCAGCTACTCAACGAATTGCAGAAACTTTGTATTTGCCAGATTTTAAAGCTCCGGACCGGTCCTTGTTTTTAATCCATTCTCTCACCCAACATCTGCGCCATCTCCTATTTTTTTTAACTACCCCAGTACGATTGATAAGTTGTGATACGATATAATGTCCTAATATTTCACATACCACTGCACAACCTTCTGCTTTTACGAAGCCATATTGAAGACTGATTCTTTGCCGTGTAAACAGAATACGATCGTTGGACTATTTTCGTATTTCACGAGACACTTTTGTCTCTAACGAAAGCGTGAGACACGAGCGAACTTCACTACCCGTGTCAACCCGCCTTTACACTAAAAAATAAACACCCTCTAGATCTATACATGTGTAAGTACGTGAAATAGGTACACATATTGAGCAGATAGTATCCATATATGTAACATATTATGTGGATAAAGTCGACCACGGGTTTGCCGCCGAATGGATTTGAATATCAATTGTATAGGTCCCAGTTGAATCGAGCCTCAACAGTCGATCTATGTTTGTGCCTTGGTGAAAGTGAGAGATGTTTGATGCCTCTACGCCGGCCTGCTGTCGTATTGACAATAAATTCGAACAACAAAATAATCTAATGTTTTGTCCATATTCCGTCTCCTATGGATTGGTATGAAATGTATACACTATACAGGCGTCTCTTATAAATTCAAAGAATTAAGGATAGGATAAATAAATTTTAAAAGTAATATGCAAGTAATGTTCATCTATAAAAATGTACAATGTTGTTAGGGTTCTGCTAATTTTTAAAGTCTAAACAAAATTGTTTGATGTGATTTGAATTCAACTTTTTAGCCAATACGGTGAAGCCAAAGAAGGGTAATGTGTTTCAATTGATTGTCGCCATGTTTGCGTGTCATCTTATAGACTCTGTAGAGTCTAGAGTATAAACAGTCTGAACGATTTTGATAAATAGGGTGCTAAAGTGTTGCCTCTATCGGTATAAATGAAAATTTCGAAAACAACAAACAAAATTATGACCGTAGGCAGATGTATACCAAAAAAGTGACAGCACCTACATACACATATTTTGAGAAAAACTCGGAATTTTAGAGATAGTAAGAATTAAAATATTGCATTGAAATATAAAACCGAATGATGTCCATTCATTGGATTTAAAAAATCCGAAAAACAACCTGGAAGGAGCATAAAGGCGTCATTTTTTTGTTTACTTCTTAAAAGTCTTTAATAAACAGAATATTATGCATATAGCCTGTGTTGCTGAGCACTTAAATAAAAAAAATGATAAATAAACAGAACAGAAGTATGCAGGTTTTGTATTTTGTAATAAGTACTTATTTTTTTTTTATATATGGCATAATTTAATACATTTCCTAGATATCGCATATACCCAATTTTGATTTTTTGTAAAAACATGTTAAAATATTATACTTATACCCATAATCTTTGGGAATGTTCATTAGAATATAATTTTTGTTGTTTTAAAATATTTTACCACAATAAGATAATTTTCAATTTTTTTTGATGTAGGTACTTAATCTTATTATGCAACTAAATTTAAGAACTCGTTTCGCTGTGCATGTGGCAGCACGCGACACATTACGACCAGTGACCGGCACCTTCACAACGCAATACACTATTACAAAATGCGCGGTAAAAAAAAATTAAAATAATATCTTAAAATTTGTCCCTTATTCTTATTCAAATTCAAAAACATGAATAAGCCATGTTGTTCATAGATTCTCACATTCAACTGAACAATTAAACTAAACAATTAAATATCCGTTAAAATTGATTAATGATTTATTTAAGTGGAATAAGTACACTTTAGTATGCATTTTATATTTCAATAACAATATAAGATTCAACTAATAATCGGTAAAAATGCATCTATTGTTTAGTTTTCCTTTATTTATCTTGTATGGATTTCATGTTAAGTAACCGTCACATATTACAATATATTGACAATAATTATGCTTAAAAATAAATGACACTACTCATCATCCAACCAAATTATAAAAAAAAAAAACACGATTCATGAATTAAATTCAAATTATGTATTAGCGTTGACAAACTGTTTGTCAGCTGATATTTGGAAAACTATTGCACATACCGCCAGAGTTGTGTTTTGCTCATACGAGTAGTAATTATATTTAAGTTAATTTCGCACCAAAAGGGGACATTCTTTTCTATAAAATGCAACCGTTTTTAGATTGATTAGAGTCCATAATAACTTCTAAAACTGTAACAATTGTTGTCGGGTAAGTGATTTCCAAGCTGTAGAGTTCGAGACGGACCGCCTTGGTTTATTATTTTCCGCTTTGTTTCCTATCAAAGTGAAACCCTGTTGAAATTCATTAAAATGTGTTTAGTTATTTAGTTGTCATTAGCAATATTATTATTGTATGACAGAATGGTTCCCATTGTACAACATTAAACTATTGTAAAAATTGAAGTATCGTTTGAACCCTCCTGATCGTCGTTATTTACCTAATTTTGCAGCAAATTGTGTATGTAGAACTAAAAAAAAATGCTGTGCAAAAATATCGACGCACCCGGGGTACCCGGGTACCCACTATAGTAATTTTAATTTTTGATTAGTTGTTATTACTTTAGTATTAATTTATTTGATTCTTGTAGGTGACTAAAAAGTAAACTAAGAATACATGAAAGTTAATATAAAAAATGTTCATTTTTTATACATTCTGCACGTTTAGCAATGGTTTTAGAATGTTCAACGCACACAGGTTTATTGCACTGGGCACAGGACTTTCGAGTTTTTCATCTTTTATCAATTAAGAACATGTCACTTTCTTTTTTCCTGAAGTAACATGTTCAGTCGAAATACCTGGAGCAATTTCTACAGGATTTATTTGCCGCCCGATAATTCTTTCAATTGCGATCTTTGTCTCGGTTTCGCGCTCTCCCTTCTTGATTTGTCTCTCGTTTGTTGCCTGTTTTGTCGGTGCAAGTGATGCCGTTCAAAGGATAAGCATTTTCATCATCACACATCCACTAAATCTTGATTTTATATTTGGATGGCTTCGAAGGAATACATCGTGTAAACTTTGTGTGACCGTTAAAAGGATAAAGTTGTTCATCTATCGTTAGATTTTCCGCCGGGGATTCACGGTATAGAAATCTAAACTGTAGTAGTATTCAGTCTCTCCCTTAGACATTACAGACGCAGCCCTACAACTTCCCGCTTCCAACGTTTCTTGTACGCGGTACAGCAGCTTGATTTGAAAATGCATGTGGTTCTTGCCTTTGATGTTCATCAATAAAGCAGTTTCAATTGCAACAATATTTAAAAAAATGAAAAAGTCGGAAGTGGGTACAACAACGTCGGTAAAGTTGGGTACGCATAGTTAAGGGTTAATATACTACTTGAAAACAGATTTCTGTCATTCAGGTTCGATGACCGAGATGCTATAGCATCTGCAAACATGTGCTCAAAGTCACTGATTCGATTCCGGTTGTCCCTATTTTATTTTTTTTTTATCATTTGTGGCAATTTTTGCACTGAAACTATTTCAAATTGACAGTGGATTTCAAATGAGAAGGTATCAAGCTATCGTAAGAAGAGGGCAATTCAACTCCTTGTTAATCCGATGTCAATAGAGTTACTCAAGAGTGAAAATTGAATAGTCACATCTGTTCAAAATTTCCAAATTACCATTCGCAAATTGATGCGTCGTCTTTTATATGCATTACAAGCAAATTGTAAGCAGTTCATGATAATGTTAACCACCCGGTATGACAATAAGGATGGGGACATTCAAGAAACAGGCGGTGAAAGAACAGGGCTGTAATATGTAAATATATTTGATTGTTTTTTTTTAAATTTTATACTGCTAAAACATTATTTATATTATTTATAAAATTTCTGACATCATGTCAAACCACACTAAAAAAAACCGGCCAAGTGCGAGTCGGACTCGCGCACAAAGTGTTCCGTACCATTATCTATAAAACGGCAAACAATCATGTCTGCTGTACGTATATATCTATTTATTTTGCTTTAGTATTTGTTGTTATAGCGGCAACAGAAATACATCATCTGTGAAAACTTCAACTGTCTATCACGGTTCATGAGATACATCCTGGTGACAGACGGACGGACAGTGGAGTCTTAGTAATAGGGTCCCGTTTTACCCTTTGGGTACGGAACACTAAAAAACCATGCTGATTACAACGTCTAAATACACCTGTTCTATGACAATTCGGAGTAAAAATAAGATTTTTATTAATCAAAAGTTTGTATAACGTGAAAGAATGTCCTATTGGAAATGTTTTCGGACAGATATGCACCGTTTATTTACTATAAATTTAGAAAAAGACAAATTTGAAAAACGGTTGACGACAGAAAATAAACCGGCAACCGTTTCTAACACTATACGAACTCTTTTTGTTAAAATAATTCATTTCACCGGGTTAATATTATAATTGGTTAGCTGAAACTCATCGAAGTCTTATTTTGCGACGTCACATTACGAACTTGCGTGAGGTTTGAAGCTATGTCGCATCAGATGACTTCTAAAGTCGTCAGACGTCACGTAAAAATACTGAACCTTGACAGAGCTGGCGATTCAACCAAAACTAAAAATTTTATGTACCGCAAAGCAAATGTATAAAATATATGGGAATGTTTTGTAATTATATAAAAATACGTCAAATAAAAATTGTGAATTTTGTAACCGCAATTTAGAAAGTAATTAGACAAAAGTACTTTCTAAATTGCCTCTACCAAATTCACAAATTTAACAACATTTCCTATGCACTGTTAAAATTGTGTCACCTGTATACAAATTGCAGATACGAATACACCTCTATGGCCGTGTAAACACGATATTTGTGTAATATGTGTACATCCATACATATATATTTTGAGTGTTTGCGTGAGCTATTGTATAATACAGAATATACACTCTCAGAGACTCAGACTCTCAGTTGTAGTGTAAACTCATCTGCAAATGTAATTTCACGCATGCGCAAGCATTACATATCGTTTCGGCGAGCTGAATCCGGATTGTGAGTCCGGGACCAACTTACACAAACGCACGTACTACGTGTGATAGAAATCTAAAGTTCGTGTCACATACCCCTAACTTTATATTTTCTGTTGAAGTTTAAATAAAAGTTATATACTTTATTTGAAGATTTGTTTCTTTCAAAGATTAAGAAATGAGAGTTTTCTTGTCAACACGTCAAAGCAAGTGCTACCGCATAAAGTTAGAATGATCTGTGCGTCTAACTTTCCAGTTTTAAAAGAAACACATTTTTATACTTTAAATAATTTGTATATATATCTAAAAAGCTAAAAAGGTCGTAATAAAATGTCTGTTTTTTTTTTTTTGAAAGATGGATATTTTTTGCTCAATTGAAATTGATAGGTTGCGTGTACATATGGAACTTAAGTATATAGTCCAGTAACTTTAACTTTTTTTTTCTTCGAAATAATTTTAAGCCAAGTTTCTTTTTACACAGAGTTTTGTTATGTTATTTTAAATGGTACCTGAAAAGTACCCGATTCTCTGCTATACTTTTCTTTCTTTTTTTGGAGTCGTGCACGTGAGGAGAGTGAAATGGAGGCGAAAATCGACTGAGCTATCTATGTAAGTAGGGTACAGTTTTCTATGTATTATAAAGCCCGAACCAATGCAATACGTAAAATAGTTCAAAAAGTCGCGAAACACTCTGTTTTATTTCAATTTAAAGATCTATCCAACTTTATGGAAAACCCTCTATATAAATAATCTTCCTTGTGGTTCAGCACGCATCAGTGGGCGTAATACAGTAGTCTAGACACCCAATAGCAGACTGAGTATTATCTACGTTATTTCGGTGGAGGCATATTCCATGTTTAAAATGTTATTGAAAAATACACCAGTTTGGAAAATTCCTTCATATAGAAAAAGCTTTTGCTAAATTTTGAAAAAAAATTGTTTAAAAATTTATATTTTGTAACGTAGATTGTAAAAAAAATTGTTGCATATTAGTAATCGAGAACTAAAAACAAACTCAGCTAGAAGCTACACAAAAGTGTTTGTTCAAAATGGCTAGTCAATTAGAAATGTTTTTGCGCTCTCTTCAATACGTTTAATTGCTATAGGATATTACACAGAATGACTAAAAATCTCCAATCTGCTCAATAATGTTTTAAAAGGATACTTTTTTAGCAAAACGGTGTTTGATCTGCACAGATGATAATAATAATTTAAATGGCTGCTCTGAACAAAACACAGTGTATCTAATTACCTCACAATGCAATCTCATGTGAACCGACCTTAATATCGAGGCCCTTAGCTATGAGAATTGGTCCGATTTAACACACCAGGCTCATCCGAATTCATTCTTATATAAAGAGTTCTTGAATAGTGTTTAGCTTTTCAGGATCAGTTGCTGTGTTTAAAAAAAAAAAACCCGGGTCGCAGTGCCAAAACCCTGCCGACAATATAGTGTATTTGCTTGTATAGGGCCGTGTGGTTTTATACTTTTATTATGTGAAATTAAGTTTGTTTTTGGGCAAAATAAAAAATTTAACCCCTTAATACACCCCTTAAAATAACATTTTTTTCTTAATTGTAATATTATTATCAATCTAACGTCTACACCGAATTAAATACACTCTTTAATAAATAAGTCACTATCTGCAAACTAGTGTTTTCATAAAATTTGTAAATCCGGTCCTGTCGGGCCTATTTTATTAAAATTGTGGGGACACTTTTTAATCACTACCGGAGGGTTAAATTTCAATTTTGAAACGATTCGGAGAATTTTTTCGGTATTTTGGGGCCCAAAAACAGTTTTCAACCCCTAAAAACTACCCTTAAAATTGCCCGATTAGGCCCATTTTAAATAGGCTTCTTGCGGTGATGGGTTTCAACACGTGGTCCAAATTTCGTTGAAATCAATAAACTCTTTCGAAAGTTATCGCGCGTACACATATATATATATATATATACATATATATATATAAACATTTTTAAAAATGGTGCTAATGTGTTTAGGAGGTTATGAAACGTCGAGAAATTTTGGTCCGACCCCTAGGTCCCGCCATCCGACCGACGCCAATAGTGTATGTTGCCATATGGCAAATACACTAATAACTCATATGAACATAATTTCACACATTAAATATAATACACAATTCTCAATAAATATTATAAATACTAAATGCCAAAATATGTTTATTGAAATAAAATACATTTATTGTTAATGCATGTAATTTCACTTATTTTAATGATTTTATTAAAACATAATTCGACAAACTTATAGCCAGACTCATTGAGCTTTGTCAGACAAGGCGAGTCCTTTGACTCGGTTTAGAACCTTGTTCAACATTTATTGTTCTCTTTTACCAGCCCTTCGACACCTTGTAGCCTCAAACATTTGACGACTGTTGCCACTGGTTTTCTGGTCGCTATTGGGCCAGGCCTACCATGTTGCAGTCCCTGCTTTTTGATAAAATCTGAATTATCTTGTAAATATTGATCTTGTTACAGCTTGCCCCAAACTCGGGCTAAGTAGTAACAACGCATTTTTCTTAGTGAAATTATATACAAATATTTTCAAATATTGTTCCATTGGACCCGGTATTTAAAATAGTCTACATTACAATGCTAAGATTTTGTTTTGATAAAACATGGCACAACTAGACCCTCCCGCCCCTAACTACTCAAGCATTATTTGTATAGAAAATAATTACAGTTTGAGTTTAGTTTGGCTCTAAAGTTACTTTATACACGTAGACAATAATAAGACAACTATAATGAGAATAATAATATTAAATTTGTAACGATGCCGGTCCTGTACAGTTTCATAACGTAATTTTGTCTTACTTATAAAACTTATAAAACTGATTATGCAAGACCATCGTCGTTACTACAAATGCTTTCAAATTATTTTTGTAAATTTTATTTAAAAATAGTTCAATTAAAATATTATAACTACTAAGACGTTAATATTAGAATTTCGGTCACAAGTCACTGAAATTATTATAACATCTTATAATGAAATTAAATATTATTATCTACGTTTATATATATATTTTTTTAAATAAAATACATTTATTTTTATTAATAATTGTTCTGAACATTTTTAAAACCAACCAGCATCATAGAAAAAATTCCAGTGCGCTACAAATTAAAGCATGTAAAACAAATTAACTTTTCTTATATCGCATTAATCCTCTATATACACATATTTTGATCAAACGAGCGAAGCGAATGAAGTTCCGGTTTAACTCGATCTTACCATACACTAGTCATATGCTATGATCTTGCCTTCTTATGCTGCCTAGCGAATGAAAAAATACGTCAATAAAGGTTTTTTCTGATTGATCTATGACTGCTACGCAATGAGGATGGAGTTGAAAATTTATGAATTGATTAGTTCTGGAAGGTTGAAAATACATGCGTTCTACTGTAGTTGGATAGCTAAATCGTCATAGGCCACTTCGCCCTGAGACCAGAAAATTCTTTGTTTGAGTTCAGGATGTGACGAAGCTACTAAGCTGACGTATAATATTGTCTAGCATAAAACAGTGCGAGCGAGCACAGTTAACTAAAGGAGGATTTGGTATCATTTTTTTATACTACGTACTGTGTAGTGTGAACTTCATAATATTGCTACGTTCAATCGTACTAAGTGGGATCATATCGTCTAGAAGCCCGGAATAGCTACATTCTTTTGTTATTTTCTCACACATTTCACCTCATAAAAACACAGTACAAAAATCAATTTTCTGTGCGTACTTTTTTTCTTCAAAACTTCAGATATAATAATAGATAATATACAGATGGAACGTAAATTATATTGTAAATCGAATTTCGCTTAAATATAAAATAATAATTAAAATAAATAGTTCAAAGGATATTTTATGGAGCAGATAAATTAGTCAATATTTATTTTGTTTAACACAACGTTTATTACGAAACGTTGTGTTAAACAAAATAAATATTGACTAATTTATCTGCTCCATAAAATATCCTTTGAACTATTTATTTTAATTAAAAATAAGGAGCTGAACTTTCTGTAATAATGTATAAAATAATAATAACAGTTTTATTTCCAAAAGATCATAACAGATGCTTGAATCGTTTGACAAAATTAAACTCATAATTTATTATAAAATATAAAAATTTATATTTACAAAATTATATTTTATATTATATTAATTAGTCAATTATTTATTAATACTATTAGGTACTATTTTTTATAAAGCATGAATATGAAACTAAATTTTTAGAAACGTCATCAAAGTGTTACGTATTATCAATATTTCAGATCTAGCTTTGCAGATTTATATAATTTATGTACATCTACCTAAACCTATATCTTTAAATAACTACTAGTGCGTAATGGGTTACTTTATACGCCTGCATGCATGTACAAAATGCAGCCATTTTGTAGAGGGTAGCGTAAGAAATAATTTAAAATGCAATATTAGTGTTACTTTTGTTTTTTTAACTAAAAATTGTAAATAAAATTTGATGATCGATTCGAACGTCAAAAAAACTTTATTGCAGCTATTATTCTGTCCTCGTATATCGCTGAAAATATATTGAAATTTTCTTTCAGCCGTCAGCTACGATAAATGTTGAGTAATTTTCGTTGGAGCATGACTGCAATATTTCTGAAGAGATTTTCTTTTGCTTTGACTTCAATCTTTTGAATAAAAAGAGAATGTTACTTTACTTTTGTCTCTCTCAGTCATATAATTTTCATTTTTTTTAAGGTTTTTTTATAATTGTTGGATTACTAATATTGAAAAAAATCACTACAAAAATATTTGCCAAAATATTGGAAATAATATTATTTGGTAAAATTACATTAGCCCATTTTACGATAGTAAATTTACAGTTTAATTAGATCTGTCAATGTTTCTGAAGAAATAATTTGTTTTTTTTTTTATATAAAAATAGCATTGTATTGTGTCTTTGGTATATTTCTGCTGTATTAAAAATATGTCAATGGCTGAAATATACTACTTATGTCACGTAATTCGAATTTAATACGAAGTCTATAGTTACGAATACCAAATATTCTATAGTGCAATCAACATTCATTTTTTCAAAGTCAAGCGATTATAAAAATAAGCAGTTACCTTACAAGATAGATTTAATTATTTCTTGCATATCCCCCTATAATATACGTGCTTTTTATGCCTGGATAGCGGAAGTAAAATGACGCACTAGTGCGTAAATTAAAACAAATAGGTAAATTCCATTTATTCAGTCTACAACAATAATTTCGTAAAGCGGTCTGTCAGTTACAATTTAATACCATAAGATGATCAGAGATCAAAGAACATAAAGCGAGCGTAGATATCGTAAAGCAGTGTTTTTCAACCTTCTTGAACACGCGACCCCTTTACACGTTAAAAAATTCTGGCCACCCCCTAGACCTGGAGCCACAATAACACTTTATCAGTTTGTATTTATTTTTCTTACTGTTCGACCTATATTGATCGAAAAACCAAGTGTACTTCGCAAGGAAGTCGCGAGAACTCTGCAAGTAGTAACTTTGCCGCGGAGGTTTTTCCAATTACCAATTACCTTTTTCTTTTACCCGCGACCCCTCGAGTAAGCCTTTGCGACCCCCCTGGGGATCCCAACCCACAGGTATGGCCGCACACAGCGATGACACCAACTGTCAGAAATGTTAATATGAAATGAAAATCCGCTATTTTCTATAGGAGTAAGTGCAAAAAAATATAGCTTATATCTCTGTTTTGATGATATTTTGGTTCGTGTGACAACCAAATCTCGCTATTTCGTGTAACACAATGTCACTTACATATAAAACAAATTTCATCAAGACCTAGAAACATGCAGTGTTATTCAGCTGCAAAGTTCTGCAATAGAATGGGAAACTATAAATTATCACACAAAACAAAAACCCGGGTCGCAGTGCCAAAACCCTGCCGACAATATAGTGTATTTGCTTATACAGGCAGTGTGGCTTTATTATGCAAACTTAAGTTGGTTTTTGGGCAAAATAAAAAATTTGACTCCTTAATACACCCCTTAAAATAACATTTTTTTTCTTAATGGCAATACTATTATCAATCGAACCTCTATACCAAATTATATACAACTTTCAGTAAATAATTCACTATCTGCAAACTAGTGTTTTCATAAAATTTGAAAGTCCGGTCCTGTCGGGCCGATTTTATTAAAATTTTAGGGACACTTTTTAATTACTACTAAAGGGTTAAATGTCAATTTTGAAACGATTCTGAGAATTTTTTCGGTATTTTGGGGCCCAAAAACATTTTTCAACCCCTAAAAACTACCCTTAAAATGCCCCGATTACGCCCATTTTAAATAGGCTTCTTGCGGTGATGGATTTCAAAACGTGGGCCAAATTTCGTTAAAATCAATTAACTCTTTCGAAAGCTATTGCCCGCACACATATATATATATATATATATACGTATATATATATATATATATATATATATATATATATATATATATATATATATATATATATATATACATATATATATATATATATATATACATATATATATATACATATATATATAAACATTTTTAAAAATGGTGCCGAAGTGTTTAGGAGGTTATGACACGTCGAGAAATTTTGGTCCGACCCCTAGGTCCCGCCATCCGACCGACGCCAATAGTGTATGTTGCCATATGGCAAATACACTAATAACTTAAAATTTATGTAATTGAGATTTCATGAACGTAAATTCAACAATAGTTTTTAAGTTTCCTGAGCATTCCTGAGTAAATAATATGCACGTTTGAAATGGAAACTTAAATCGAGCACAGAGTAAGCCAAAAGGAGAGTTGCAAGATCGGAAGGTCTTAGAAAAGTTAAATGTGTCTAAGATTACCTCTTGCACTATATACTCCGTTTACGTTCATAACATGTTGTGTACATATACACATTATACAGGGTGTTACGTTTGTTAATAGCATATGATTATTTCGTTGGTTTGTTCTACAAAATCTATTGACATATAACCTGATCCCTTTTGCAGTGGAAGGAGGGTGCAGGTTTTATTATTTAAGATATTTATAAATAAATGATTAGAATATTTATTAGTGTATTTGCCATATGGCAACATACACTATTGGCGTTGGTCGGATGGCGGGACCTAGGGGTCGGACCAAAATTTCTCGACGTTTCATAACCTCCTAAACACTTTGGCACCATTTTTGAAAATGTTTATATATATATATGTATATATATATACGTATAAATATATATATATACGTATATATATATATATATATACGTATATATATATATATATATACGTATATATATATATACGTATATATTTATATACGTATATATATATATATATATATATATATATATATATATATATATATATATATTTATATACGTATATATATATATATGTGTGATTTTAACGAAATTTGGTCCACGTGTTGAAATCCGTCACCGCAAGAAGCCTATTTAAAATGGGCGTAATCGGGGCATTTTAAGGGTAGTTTTTAGGGGTTGAAAAATGTTTTTGGGCCCCAAAATACCGAAAAAATTCTCGGAATCGTCTTAAAATTGACATTTAACCCTTTAGTAGTAATTAAAAAGTTCCCCTAAAATTTTAATAAAATCCGCTTAACAGGACCGGACTTACAAATTTTATGAAAACATTAGTTTGCAGATAGTGAATTATTTACTGAAAGTTGTATATAATTTGGTATACAGGTTCGATTGATAATAATATTGCAATTAAGAAAAAAAATGTTATTTTAAGGGGTGTATTAAGGAGTCAAATTTTTTATTTTGCCCAAAAACCAACAAGTTCGCATAATAAAGCCACACTGCCTGTATAAGCAAATACACTATATTGTCGGCAGGGTTTTGACACTGCGACCCGGGTTTTTAATATTTATTACCAATTAAATATACAATTGAAATGAAATTAAATATGTTTTTTTTTTATTATTAATTATTAGGTTTTTTATCGGTCTCAATCCACTCTTGATCGTTGCCTTTTTTGATATTTTGATAAATAAATATTATAAATTATAATCGTAAAATCTAAAAATTACTTTATTAAGGTGGCGGTTCGCGCCGCGACAGAGACAGGAGACCGAGACCGGAGACATAGACTGGAGACCGAGACAAATGTCTCCGTCTCCGGTGGTCTGTTGTGTACCGAGACCAAAGACCTCTGTTCATTCAGTTTTGTTGAGTCGTTAGAGTCAATCGTGTCGTGTTCTGGAAAATTATTAATCCACAGCGTAATGGAAAGCCATTCAGTTATGAAGTTACTATTGGAAGAAGAAGAAGACGATGACTTGCTATTATATTATTATTATAAAACAAAACGAATAATGCCTTTCAACAAATTATCTACAACTAGAGGCCACGAAATATTATCCTTCAAATTTTCATCTCTGTATGCGTCAAATTGAGAATTAAATAGCGCAGGATGTTGTATAATCATTTCAATCAATTTATCGGTGTCTTCATCAGAAAACGACGTCATTTTTCACAATTTTGCACATGCGTCTGGAGCGAGACGCGAGACAGTACTAGTCCGGGGTAGAGACCGTCTCGCAGTCTTCTGTCTCGAGTCGCGGTCTCCTGTCTCGGTCTCGCTCGCGAACTGACACACATAGAAAACCTAAGGTTAAGTAACGGTCTCGGTCTCCAGTCTGTCTTCGGTCTCGGTCTCCTGTCTGTCGCGGCGTCACCTTTACAGTGCGTATCGGTCGACGGAATTCTTTAGTTTTGAATTATTAATTGAAGTTAAAATAGAGATAATTTCCAGAGACCGACTTTACACTATTAAAACTGAAACCAGACTGTCTTTACACTATTAAATTAAAATCAGACTGACTTATTAAAACAATTTTGAATTGGTATTTCTTATGAAAAATATAGCATCTTATTGAAATTGTTTAACTAATAATTTGTCATTATATAATTGAATTTGATCAAGGGTGGAGTGAAACTGATAATTTACCTTATATGATAAAATATAAAATAAATTATAAAAAATGTGACGTGTCCAGTACACATCTTATTGGATTCGTTACAGACAATGATTAATTTAAACCTATGGGGTACTAAAATGCTATAGACATAATTTCCATAACAGCTTGCACTAAAAATATTGCATTGTAGATTGTGGTATAGACGCTCGACAACTCACGTCATTAGCGTTATTGGATTGCAACCACCAGCCATCTTTAATATGGTTAGGGATACCATTGGATTATGATTATAGTCAACTTTCTCTAAGCAGGACTGTATTATCTGTTTTTTTGGTGGGAAACCGTGTTTATAGACTTATCTACAAGTTAATCGGAATTTAGATATAATATCATTCAGCACACATCCAGATACAAAAGAAATAATGAACGGCAGGACAGATCTAGTGAAGGTTCTATGAGTAGTACTTCCTCTATTTATAATTCGTAAAGAGTGAACTGAAAAGAAAATGGGGGTGTAATGATAGGAAATGTAAAGAAAAGTGGTTTTCCGCATGACGACTATATGTGTGTGTGACGGTGTGATCAACAGTGTGTATAGAAATAGCTTTCGTTCACAATATCTTCACGGAATTTTTTTTTTAATCGTTCATGATCGATTTTGGACCAAACAGATAATTGGTTTTGAAAATATGAGCAGTTTTGTATTAATAATTGCTTTAATTCACAATAACACGGATTCAAACAAATTTTATTTTATTAGTGTATTTGCCATATGGCAACATACACTATTGGCGTCGGTCGGATGGCGGGACCTAGGGGTCGGACCAAAATTTCTCGACGTTTCATAACCTCCTAAACACTTTGGCACCATTTTTAAAAATGTTTATATATATATATGTATATATATATATATATATATATATATATATATATATATATATATATATATATTTATATACGTATATATATATATATATATATATATATATATATGTGTACGCGCGATAACTTTCGAAAGAGTTAATTGATTTCAACGAAATTTGGGCCACGTATTGAAATCCATCACCGCAAGAAGCCTATTTAAAATGGGCCTAATCGGGCTATTTTAAGGGTAGTTTTTAGGGGTTGAAAACTGTTTTTGGGCCCCAAAATACCGAAAAAATTCTCCGAATCGTTTCAAAATTGAAATTTAACCCTCCGGTAGTGATTAAAAAGTGTCCCCAGAATTTTAATAAAATAGGCCCGACAGGACCGGATTTACAAATTTTATGAAAACACTAGTTTGCAGATAGTGACTTATTTATTGAAGGGTGTATTTAATTCGGTGTAGACGTTAGATTGATAATAATATTACAATTAAGAAAAAAATGTTATTTTAAGAGGTGTATTAAGGGGTTAAATTTTTTATTTTGCCCAAAAACAAACTTAATTTCACATAATAAAAGTATAAAACCACACGGCCCTATACAAGCAAATACACTATATTGTCGGCAGGGTTTTGGCACTGCGACCCGGGTTTTTTTTTGTCTAACATCAGTAAGCACTGAAAGCTTGTTGATTTTGGGGTGAATCGGGGGTTTTGAATATATAGATTATTGTGTAATGTGTATCTATAATTTCTTTGGTTTTGTAACTCATGCGAAAATACACCGATTTGATTGATTTTTTCAGAATATTTTTGTTCCAGGTCACTTCATATTGGTAGCTAATACTAATCTGATCAGTGGTTTTAGAGATATATCTACGGAATTTTGTGCATATTGTGTACCTATAACAATATTGCTTCGGTATTATATTAGAGCTTTCTGATTTTCTCTGAAATTTTTCATTTTAAAAATACTTTTGATAATGGAACTCATTTTCCATACCAATATTTTTTCGCACCGATATACAGATTTTTTTGGCAGTTTATAGGTATTTGCATTAAGGGAAACAATTTAAAACATCTTCTATCTACCATTTTTTGCAATTCCTACAAGTAGTGCAATATACTCGGCTATTTAATTATTTCAATTTATACTATTTCAGAAATAAATTACTTTTTTAATTTCAAAATATCCGATTAAAACTTTTCGAAAATTTTATTTTTTTCTTATAAATAGTATAATTCTCTAATTTTCCGATTATTGAAGCTTACATTGATTTCAAGATAGACTTGTCATTTAATTTTAAATAATAATACTATAATTATAATCTAAATCTCGAGAACTAAGCAATATCTAATGAATATAAGTGTCTTGAATTTTGATCCACTCAGTATAACATATGGGTATGTATAGTTACCTCCATAATCCTCTAGTATTAACTCCACAGCCTCTTGAGCATAAGTACTTAACCTATACCTAAGTACTATAGGTCTCCGTTTTGGATACATATGTACTTTATACATACATATATCTACAAATCTATACATCCCCAAAACATTGTACATACTACATACCTAGGCCAAAATTTTGAATAACTACTAGATCGCAATAAATTTTATATGGAACATTCAATGCTACGATACATCTGAAATTATTCCCAATTTTAGATAAAGATTTAATAACCAATAGTCTTTAAGACTTTTCTCAATGTTGCTTATTTACATATAACAATATATAATATATATAATCAGAACAGTCTTAAAGTTTATTGCTTACAAGTCTATTCCTAAAACTGAGAACTTATTCTAACTAGAATCTGTCATAAACAAAGATTTATTATTCTGCATTATTTCCAGATGGATAATAGTATTCAAGAATTGCAACAGATTAGTTTACAAAAGTTTACGCTCAAGAACTGAATCATTATATTAGAAAGCATTGCAAATAACCAACAACCTAAAAAACTCAAAATATGTACCCTGACCATTTTTAATAATTTATTTAGATTTAAAATAGACAACGAACATTAAATTTCCATTGACTAGATAATTATTTGCTCATTAAGGAGTAGAAAGGTGTATCAAGAAAATGATTAATAAGCGTGCAAGTGAAACGTTTCTTTAACAAAAAACAAATTCCAAAAAATTTAAAAAGTACTATATTTTAAATTTGTTTCTAAAACTAGAGTTTCGCAAACGGCAGGATGAAAAAAAAATTCTCACTCCGCAGGACTCCGACAATCAAAGAGATTGTTCAAATAAAAGGACTAACGAATTCGCTATTCTCAGCAAAGCAGAACTGAAAATATTCACAGAACTCTTCACTGGCCACTGCCCTCTACGGTATCGCCTCTCAAAGATAGAAGGGTTCGGGATGATAAATATAGTTTCTGTATGGAAGCACATGTGAAGCAGCTTTTTCCAAAAGGCTGCAATGCCTGAACAAACCTGTTCTAGAATCTGATGAAGTATGGAGAGCAGCCCCCAGCAAGGGAGTAAGGCTTATCCAAGGTCTCCTTCCCAACTGGAAATAAATAGCAGGGTATTCATTACAGGCCGTTTAGGTCGCAGTGATTGTCAGGCACGTAGTGCTTTATCACCCTACACTAATCTAATCTAATTAAGAGTACGATATTTTAGGAATTTTCCACAGAGACAAACACTATCCGTAGACATCACAAGTGTGTGCAGTAAAATTGTCATCGTTCCTACTTATATGGTATTTTAGTTTAGGAGCTAGTATGATAGACGAACAAACATACAGACAGACAGTGAAAACAATTGTGTTCTGCCTTTTGGTATGGAACTCTAATACTTCTTGTGTCTTGAAGTCATAGATGCAACGAATTGATGTTTATTCATCCTTACAATACAAAAATTGGTGGCGGGACAATAGGGATGTTGACTATTTTTGGGAAATGGTTTTTAATCGTGCATAAGTACCTAATATAGCCACGAATATTTATTATTTTTATTTAAATACGACTCAAGCCTTGAAAATCATGTATTTTAAAATCCGTTTCAAATTTAGGTTCAAAACGCCAATACTTGTCATGTGACTGCCGTGACGTTATCCGGTCATACCAAAGGAGGCTCAAAAGTTTACACGGGAGCTACCATTCTATAGTTTCGTAGCTGTTGCTATAGTTACATGTAATTTGACGTTTCCTATAAACAAATAATAATAAATTACACACTAAATATTAACCAAACAAGGAAGCCTTTGATAGCGTCTGATGCGTATACATGACTCCGTGACGTCATGCGCTCTGATTGGTGTCCGTTGTCACGTGACTTGAGAGTGATTACATATTAATTAAATTTCTTAAAAGTAAGGAAAAATATAGTCATCCATAGTACTATTATTCAGGTCCATATAAATTATAAATTAAATAATCATATTGATCAGACCAAAAAATTTATGAAAGTTTAATCAACAAAAAAAATTTTTTTGGTCTGATCAAACGGATTATTTAATTTATGAAAAATATAGTGTTTTTTAGCATTTCTATCATAGAAACTGTCACTTAACATTAAAATTATGTTTTTATTTGAATAGAGTCAACATCCCTATTAATAGTTTGTCAAGTTATTTGGCCAGACATTTTTGGCAGAGTATTGTAACATACCTTGCACACATTTTGAACACAGCAGTAGTTCATTTGATTCGTAGTTGCGAGTTTCAATGCACTAATTCCTTCGGGATCGACTAGACTACGTCAGCTGTATAGCTTTTACTTCCTATTGCTTTACTGGTAACTAGGATCTGTACCTAGATTTTGCTATAAATCACGTGGACTGCTTCAGTTTGAGATATCAGATCGCGTGTAATCTGACGAGGTAAACAAGTCACCCATTAAAATTTAATTAGATATTGATTTACTATTTGGTTTATAGAACAGGAAAAATATTATTTTATGAACATTTCCCGTACAAATTCTCTAGTACATTTCAATTTCATGTTCAGCAAACTGTATACGATGTAGGTACTATGTCCACACAATTTACTTGTGTATTTTAGGTTTGTGTAAAACAGCTCTAAAGATGGAATGCACATAGAACATTCCTTTGTTGATCAGAACTAGTTCACGAATACATGTCGACGAAACTATCTAGAAGGAAAGCAAAAATTCAAATATTTCCTGTAATTCCTTTAATTTTAAATGTAATTGTTTTCTAATATAGGATATATTTTATTTCTACAAAGCTGCAGAACGCTATATAATTGTTACACCCGAATCTTTCCACTTTCGCGGCGAAATTCCGCCACGAAAATGGAAAGATTCGGGTTTAAGTCCCGACGGTGTTGGTGGATAAAAAATAAAAAAAAATTCTAATTTAGCATTGTAACAACGAATGTTTATAACAAGTAATTCTTTTCTCCGACCGCTTTTTTAAAAATTAGATTTACATAAGGGTTTTGTACTTTGTTACTTAGAAAGGTTCCATAAATGATTTATGATTTTTTTCTGTCTGTGCCGACATTATTCGAAAGTGTCTAAGCCAACTTGGATAAAAACTTAAAATAGGTACAGCGTCGCGGGGTTAACTCTAGCATGAGTTAAGATAAAGTTGCTATTAAATTCCGAATATATTTAAGATAATTTCCATGTAAAATGTCAGATAACTATTATACGATTTTTACATATTATTCAAAGGACGTTCAATTGAGACATTACATTTTCTTTTTATCTTATTACTCGATATCTTTTTTGAAAATTTTCAATCTTCTTAACTGGGAGTTAAAAAAATCGCTTTACAAGGTAAATTTTGAACAAAATGTGCAGAGAAATGTTGATTCGAAAATGAAATTACCAAAAATTGTGCCAAATACAAGTACTTAACATAACAATGTAGAATTTCATTTGATCCTGCTCTAAAAATAACTGATAAATGATGACTTTATTTCGATCGATCAATTATTTTTCGGGGGGATCGCTTAAAATTCTATAATGCTTTTGTTATGGAGAAATAAGATGTCTAGACAAATCTAAAATCATTGTCAAACCAGATTTTCTAGCAATGCTTTCTTCAATTCAGCTTCGTAATAGTACGAAGCCCCACTAAAAACTGAACGACCTGTTGAGCAATATCAGTCTTTTTGGTGCACGGCGTATAAAATAACTATTTGCATATAGATATTGAGTGGCTATATGTAGATTAGTTTAAGTGCAACGCTTGCTCTTAAGGGTGTAGTTGCGGTCGGCCAATGTTATAACATGTCTGTTTCCCTGCGAAACTATCATCTACCTACCCTAATGCGATTGTTCTGTACAATGTACATACATGGCAAACCGCCATTGGCCATGCAAGCACACATGTGCATAATAAACATGTAAGGTTGGTACAACTTGAACGCATGCCTTTCTCAATCGATAAAACTATACTACATTCCGGGCCAATTCAAATGTTGTGCCCCTTCTACTTCATCGCAACTGAATATTATAAGAGTGCCAAATATTACTACTTACGTGCGGGGCTCCCATTCCGTAATTCCGATATTTCTCGGTTCCAGAATTTTGAACAGCATTTTTAAACATATCACTTCCAGAACTGAAGGAATTATTATCGGAGTTTCGGAATTAATGAAAGAATAAAAAATTAGCACAATTTTGTTTTGTAACGGCTGGGATCGTGCTGGGCCCTTAAACTATTTTTTTTTTTTAATGTACAACAGTTTCTGTTAGAAATGTAGGTATATTAATAATAATTCAAACAATTATTACAGTATTTTAATATAGGATTTTAACACGTATTTTAAATTAATGCTTTCCGTTTATTTTAATTATAATTATTCTAGCACTTATGCAATCGTCTAGTGTTATATTTATTAATATTTTATAGTGATCAGTCAACATCAGTTTAATATTTTTTTAATTAAACTATTTATTTCGCGCACTGAAAATATTAATAAGAAAAAATGCTTGAATGATCTTTTGGTTGATTTCAGTCAGAAATCTGCGTTCATACTGCCCAAAACTCTATCGGAATTTACTATTATCTAGACGGTTACATAAGTGCTAGAATAATTGTGACATAAAGTAAATAAAATGAAAATAAAGGACGATTTACAATGGTGGCAAGTTTCACTTCGCCACAGTTTAATTTGCCGACCAGAAATTTGGCCTTTTAATGTAGATTTTTTACTTGCTAGGTTATAAAGAATTCGTAGTATGTATGAGTAACAGAAAATCAGGCACTTTCAACAAATAGTTTTTAATTACTTTTATTTGTGTCCAACGTTTCGACAACTATGTATGTCTTCCTCAGGGACTGAATTAGTAATTAATCGTCATAATTTTAATAAATTCGCATGACGGATCTCCATCAATTTGTCCTATTTTATTATTGTAAAAGGAAACCACCATTTTAAGTTTAACAGTACGCAATAAAAAAACAAAATAAGAAGAAAATCTTAAATTAGTACTTGATGTTTATAAAATTTTTGATATAAATATAAATAGTGGAGTTATTGTGATGAATTTAAAAAGATTGTAAATGGAAAATACTAATAAAATAGGACAAATTGATCGAAATCCCTCATACGAATTTATTAAAATTATGACGATTAATTACTAATTCGGTCCCTGAGGAAGACATACATAGTTGCCGAAACGTTGGACACAAATAAAAGTAATTAAAAACAATTTGTTGAAAGTGCCTGATTTTCTGTTATACATACTACGAATTATATAAAGAAAGGGTGTTAAAAATAGTTATAAAGAATGTTTTTTTTATTAAAGTTAATATTCGAAGGGTTCCTAATTATTACTAATGTGGATAATGTCGATTTTGTGTTTATTTTTACCCTAACATTAAAATAATAATAATATGTTTTGTTACAATTGAAAAAGTAATGAAACAAAAATTGATTCCTAAAGTCAATTTCGGAATAAATGAAATAACTGCACATATTATTACATAGACGATTACTTATATTTGACAATAATAATGGTTCTGAAGGTCCGTACGATTCGGAATTATTTTTTCATATAAACATTTTTTCAGGTAGAAAAAAACGCCTAAATTGTGGGAGATATTGAAAAAGCGCGCAAGCTGCGTGCAATGATACGTGTTGGGCGCGTTTGCATTTCTAACCGACATCTCGTGTGCTTCGGATTAAGCCGCAAAATTGGTCGAGCTTAGAAACCGTGTTTTTCATTTTGATCGAAGTATGTGTACGAAGTCAAAAACTGAATTTCTGTTTGTTGTTTGTTTTCATTTTTACTCGGATCTCTAATTAGAAGCCTAGTACAAGTATTTTGCTAATATCTTTGTCGCTGAATCTATCTAATAGAAAAATCCACTCCTGGAAAAGACTCGCGGTATTTTAATATACTTTGGTCATATTATAATAGAGTATATGTACCTTACGTAATAAATACTATTCAGAGCGTAATAAGTACAATACTTATGTTGCCTTTTAAAAATTACTCATGCGAATGATTCAAATTACTTCATAAGGAGTTTAATATCGCAGGAAATGAAAATTGTAACTAGTCAAGTTATAATAAATTTTTTCCCTGTCAAGTCTGCAATACTAATTAGTCAAAGAAGAAATGGTAAACAGGTACATTCCGATATCTTAATGCAAAGTTTTTTTTTTTATCGAAATTGATACAAGAATATCTTTGGGTAAAATTTTTATTTTTTTTAATTTTTGTATAAATGACATAATATTTTACTTATTTCTGTTGGTCATGTCCATTTTATTCAATGACTAGCGGCCTGGTCCGGCTTCGCCCAAATTACCTATTTCAAAATTAAAATTTAGCCCTTTAGTAAACATTAAAATGTGCTGTTAAATTTATCAATTTTATAAAATCGGCGTGACAAGACCGGACATACAAATTTTATAAAAACACTGGTTTGCGGATAGAAAGTTTCTTACTGCAGGGTGCATTTAATTTAGTGCAGATGTTGGATTGATAATAATACTGAAAATAAAAAAAAAAATATTTTGAGACGTATTAAGGGGTACAATTTTGTATTTCATCTATGATAATAAAACAACAATGTATGTATTCGCAAATACACTATATTGTCGACAGTGTTTTGGCATTGGAACCCGAATTCTTTTTTTTCTATATTGATTAAAAAAAAAATTAATTATAAAATTGATTTATACTATAATAAATGTACGCCCTAAGTTTCCAGACAAATATATGAGCTAGTTATTGTTATAAATAAAAATTGAGATTATTATAAAGGCATAACTTTTACTTACCAAAAACTGAAGAAGTGTTAAATGGTCCCCACCCACCCTTGTCGTTTGAATGTTGTTGTTTATAGTTTTGAAATAATAAGACAAAATATTATCACCCATTAATTACAACGTGAAAAATAGTTAACGGTGTCCATTAAATGGAGAAATTACGGCATAAAAAAACTAAATAAATCAAATAGCAAACATGAGACGATATATTTCGTCGACTATATAATGGCTGAGAGACTAAGTTTAATATTATAAAGTTAGCAAATTATCAGACAAGCTGTGTAAGCTGTAATCGCAGCTGGTCATTAGATTAGTGCATGCAAGTTCCTTATACAAGTTTATGACGTAGACGGGATACCCTTCATGCATACTACATAAGCACACCTGCGTATATACTCACCACGACTGTGACTTATGAGAGGCTACCGTGCTACGAATTACGATACTATGATCACTGATAATGGCATCTAGCATAGCAGAAACAAACTAAGTTGAACAACATTCACCGATACTAATTGGGGTTGCAGTGTAAGAAAAACGATCGGCGACGCACTTTTATTAGCATAACTTATTACGCCATGCCGTATAAATTGTAGAAGTCATGAGTCACATATGAAAAAACTCGGGTCGCAGTGCCAAAACCCTGCCGACAATATAGCGTATTTGCTAATCCAGGCAGCGTGACACTATTATATGAATTAATTGTTGTTGAATAGTTGCGAGTAAAAATAGAAAAATACGCATAAACTCTGGTTTTTAGGCAATGAAAAAAGTTAATTGTCTCAAAATTGAAACGACGAGCTCTAGAGCAAAATTTACTAGCTCTTTGAGTAGCAGACGAAAAATATTTATCAATCTAAAAATCATGCTTGAAGTTTTCATTGAATATGGAAGGGGTCCCAGGTTTTATACAAAACAAGAGTCCGATAAAGTAGTTACTTTGATAAATACAATCATTAAAATTTGGACATATAAGTAGCCCATAAGTAATAATAAGAATATTTGCATGTCACTGTTAGTATTAGATTAAATATTAAAGATATCTACTTGAAGTTATTCATTGGACCGTTACAAAACTGGGAAAATAAATCACACGAAGGTCATGACCTTATACTTTAAGAGTTGGATATAAACGGTACGTGCCATAGGTACGTGTGTGTGTGTGTGGATTCTGAGGCACCTATACTTTTTCCGGTCCCAGGCTGTCGAGCGAGAGAGAAAATGGCCGCCATAAAATAAGCTACAAGCCATTTTCTTTACGACATGACGTAATTCAATTAGTTTTAAACCTGAATATAGTGTAAGCTACCAGAGGCGTTGGTTGTTGCAGCACTACACACAGAACACACACACACGTAATACAGAAACACTAACCCCTTGCGCGACTTGCGCAAATGCAGTTCTACATCGGCGTACAAATATTCACATTTTTACTTGCCTTTTTCAATTGATCAGACTTGACTTTAGTGTTAAGACAACACGTGCGCAGAAGTAAATCTGCTCAGCTCAGAATGCCTAAAAACATTCTTGTGTTTTCTAAAAATGCTATTTATTTCGTGCAGTATTGAGACAAATTGAATCAACTCAGTGCGCGTATAACTCAGTTACGTCGTCGCGGCCAAGAGCGGGGCGTAACAAATAAATAATAATATTTGTTTTATTTTAATTTTATTTATTATTTGTTTCAAAAAAATTAATAGTTATACACTTTAGTTTTTAACATTTTAGCTTTATGCTTTTGCAGGTTATTTTATTGTATTAGAAAAGTTTTGATTCTTTAAAATTTTAATTTTACTTGTTCCAAATTTTCATTCTGGTGATAAGTTTTAAGTATTTACTGTTCCAGATATACATTCTGGTAGTATAATTTAATATATTATTATATTAAAGGATCACCCTGGATTTGCGCTCCAGCTAGTCCCTATGGGATGTGAACACAGTTTTGTGTTTGCAGCCCCTATTTATAAGGTTTAAAATGACGCCAAAATTAGCTGACAATGCAGCGTCAGTAGCCAGTTCGCATATTCCAAGAATAATCCATCTGGGTGGCGAGATAAATTTAACAAATCAAATGTCATGCTTATGAAATTAAATAAATGGATTAATAAACTAACGAATTAAATGTCACGTATGTAACAACTCTAACGTTTCGTAACTCAGACCAGTTTAAAATATTATATGGATATAAGCGCGCGCGTAACATTATTTTGGCAATTTAAACACTAATGATCTTAGATGTCGAGCATTTACATTCTAAAACAACTAACAATTAATTTGGCGAAATTGTCTTGATCAGTATTGCTCTTCAGCCTTTAAGAATAGCGTTCTATTAATAATAAATAACAAATAATAAACATGTGATACGCTATAATAAGATTTTATAACAGTGATGATCAAATTAAACTGGTAATTATCCTCTACTCAATTTTGTTCATAAATTTATATAGTAGGCTTGATAACAGTTAAAATTTAAGTACCTTTTTACATTAAAGAATTTTCTACAGTACCTTAAAAATGGTTTAAAACTGTTAGTCGGTATGGTAGAATTAGTTTACAGTGAGGCGTTTTCCAGCAAGTAAACGGTAAATCGATTGCAGAGTGTTATACAAATAAAGTATAGTTTAAAAAACTGGAAAACATGCATTTAAGGTAGGCGCACTAAAAGATTATAATGATTTTCCTTTTGTAGCTGTGCAAGTCAACCGAAAATCAGGATTGCAGGGCGCGCATTATATACGAAAAGTAAAGAAATTAACAAACTGCTAATCTTCTTACACATGCATACCCCAGTTTTCCGTTAAATTGGCATTTAAATATAATAAAAAAAAACCCGGGTCGCAGTGCCAAAACCCTGCCGACAATATAGTGTATTTGCTTATACAGGCAGTATGGCTTTATTATGCGAACTTAAGTTGGTTTTTGGGCAAAATAAAAAATTTTACTCCTTAATACACCCCTTAAAATAACATTTTTTTTTCTTAATTGTAATATTACATATATATATATATAAACATTTTTAAAAATGGTGCCAATGTGTTTAGGAGGTTATGAATCGTCGAGAAATGGCGGGACCTAGGGGTCCCGCCATCCGACCGACGCCAATAGTGTATGTTGCCATATGGCAAATACACTAACAAGCAGATATGTGCGCCCCACGCTTTTAAATTTAATCACCAAATATTTTATAGCTGTTCAAGTTTACAGGAAACCGGAATAGGCATGTGTGAGTAACTTTAATTTACTTTTCGCATAACGCGTGCACCGCACACCCTGGGTTTCTGTTGAATTATCATTATTTTTAACTTTTCAGTACGCTACTCATAAATGTGCGTTGTTTTCCTTCTTTTAATTTTCAAACTATAATTTATTTTCCAGTTTTTTTAGTTTTATATAATTTACTACTTTAGAAGTAGGTGATTAACTGGTTTATTAGCAATTAAAAACTTCCCGTGACCACCTCCGTCCTCCATCATCAGATCCTCCTAGTTACAATATGTTACCATTTAACTCAAATTAAGTCAAACGAGCTCAAACTCGATAGGCTCGATCATTGTTAGCCATTGAGAGTCCCTATAACTGATTCTCACCTCCGTATTTTGAAATTATTTTATTTATTCCTAAGCTCGTTTAATAATATTATGCTGTGTCTAATTTTGATCTGGGGGAAAAATGTGCCCCTAGGCTTATTTTCTAAATCCGCTAATAGGTGTATTAGTTTTTTTTTTTGGTAGGGAAATAGTAGCATTAATATTTTGTATCGATAATAATCGGCGCCCTTGTGTGGGTCTCATCAGGTAAAACATGATCATAGATACATAGTAGCGTCGTACGTATAAAACTAAGGCAAGCTCTATTAGTTAGGTTAGGTTATAAGATTATATGCACGACTTATGATATCATGGTTCACTTGAAAAATGTTCGTTACTTTTCCAAAAAAAAGATTATTTTAATAATCCTTTCAATCTCCAAATCCTACTCTTCAGAAATAAATATTAAACACTACACTTCGGTGTAAAGAAATTGGTACCTATCTTCTACCTTAAAAAACTCTTGCTGTTTCACTTTTAATTTTAATAGTATTTTGAATAGCCGAACCAATGATTTTCAAAAATTTTGAAAATTTCAAGTCATCAGACACAACATAACGGTTAAAAAAATAAACCATTCATTGTTTTGTGATTACACTGAAAATATTAGCAAACTCGATGAGAAGATGGTTTGCTTGGAAATTTAATGTGCGTGTGTCCTTACCTAAGGAACAGACATTGCCTTGGTTATAACACATACTTAGATAAGACTGTCTATGTTTGTGTCTCCAATGCACGTATACAACTGGAAGGCGGACGATGTAGTACAAGAGCGCCCGACATAGTACAGACCTCCAGAGGGTGAAAGTCTCAGCAGTATATTTCTCTGACCAAAAAACCTCAGCAGCTTATGTCGAATTTTTGAAAAAAAAAATTGTATTCTATTCTATTTAATGGGGACATATATTTAATCCAAAATACATAGATGGCTTAGTCCTTCAACGAATGTGCAAATTAAAAATAAATCTGGTCAAATAATAAATCTCTGAGGGACATACACAATAACATTGCCTATGTAAGAAGATACATAGCGTTTTCATATTTATCAATTGTTGATATATTATATCGAATTTAATTTATTATTGTTCCTTATTGATTACCAATGTCGCATGTTGGTTTATTTGTTTTTAACATAGGCATTGTCCATGAATGACACATGATTTGTATTATGTTTGCATGTAAGTTGGTTTGTTACCACGTAGGACCAAATCTGCTGGGTTAAATTTCATAATCGATGTGTATCATTCGATTTGTCATTAGGCAAATGATCTAGGCTATGAAATATTTTTATAAATTCAATATGACGGCCGTGAGGTGAGAACATTTTTGTTCCAATAAAATTTATTCCGATCAAATCGACCGAGTGATGTATCAAACGAAACAAAATAAGAAAATTTTATGATGATTCCAAAAATGTTTACTTTTTATAATTTAGTACATTAAATAAATTATATAAAAAAACTGAAAAAGACTGAAAAAATAGTATATGCGTTTGTTATCACATAGGGTTAAGTCTACTGAGACAAATTTTAAAATCGAGGTGTCATTAGATTTGCCTTAATTAATCACTCGAGGGTTTCTAGATGAGCAAAAAATCTTGGTTTAAATTGTTTTTCGATCAATTCGGTCAAGTGGATTTTATATTGAAAGAAATTTTTTTTATGATTTGTAATATTAACTTATATAAAATACTACAATAGACTGAAATAAATCGTATCAATAATCGGGGACATGAAAACCGACATTTTTTCCTTTAGCTTCTGAACAGGTTTCCGACTAGTGATAACAAAAAATATTATCTCCTGTTCTGATTTGTTTATTAGTGTATTTGCCATATGGCAACATACACTATTGGCGTCGGTCGGATGGCGGGACCTAGGGGTCGGACCAAAATTTCTCGACGTTTCATAACCTCCTAAACACTTTGGCACTATTTTTAAAAATGTTTATATATATATGTATATATATATATATATATATATATATATATATATATATATATATATATATATATATATATATATATTTATATACGTATATATATATATATATATATTTATATACGTATATATATATATATATATATATATATGTGTGTACGCGCGATAACTTTCGAAAGAGTTAATTGATTTCAACGAAATTCGGGCCACATGTTGAAATCCATCACCGCAAGAAGCTTATTTAAAATGGGCCTAATCGGGCTATTTTAAGGGTAGTTTTTAGGGGTTAAAAAATGTTTTTGGGCCCCAAAATACCGAAAAAATTCTCCGAATCGTTTCAAAATTGAAATTTAACCCTCTGGTAGTAATTAAAAAGTGTCCCCAAAATTTTAATAAAATCGGCCCGACAGGACCGGATTTACAAATTTTATGAAAACACTAGTTTGCAGATAGTGACTTATTTATTGAAGGGTGTATTTAATTCGGTGTAGACGTTAGATTGATAATAATATTACAATTAAGAAAAAAATGTTATTTTAAGGGGTGTATTAAGGGGTTAAATTTTTTATTTTGCCCAAAAACAAACTTAATTTCACATAATAAAAGTATAAAACCACACGGCCCTATACAAGCAAATACACTATATTGTCGGCAGGGTTTTGGCACTGCGACCCGGGTTTTTTTAGGTTTTAGTTTTTAAGCAATTATTTTTATATGTAGCCGGGTTTTACTTTTTTTATGACATAACCCATTTACCACGCGACTACATATACATATGTATGTGTATTTGTGGGCACGTGTGTGTGCAAAGGTGGCGAGAGATAACCTGTATAGGCAAGGTGGAGAGACACCTTCACGACCAGCTGCGTCACACCAGCAAGTACACATTTAGTTGCGCGACGCATTGCCTCCGTTATCAGGGATGAAAGAGGCACATAGTTCGCCAGATGCTGGTGCAATAACAGAGACGCATCGTGACATTCGATGTTAAAAGGTGACATCAGATCGTGCCAATCACAAACAAATAACTGTAATACATTTTTAAGTAAAAAGTTTTTTCAACTTATGTATTTTTAGTGTATTTGCCATATGGCAACATACATTATTGGCGTCGGTCGGATGGCGGGACCTAGGGGTCGGACCAAAATTTCTCGACGTTTCATAACCTCCTAAACACTTTGGCACTATTTTATATTTATATACGTATATATATATATATATATATATATATATACATTTATATGTGCGGGCAATAACTTTCGAAGGAGTGAATTAATTTTAACGAAATTTGGCATACATGTTGGAATCCATCACCGCACGAAGCCTATTTAAAATGGGCCCAATCGGGTCATTTTAAGGGTAGTTTTTAGGGGTTGAAAAAAGTTTTTGGGCCCAAAAATACCGAAAAAATTCTCAGAATCGTTTCAAAATTGAAATTTAACCCTTTAGTAGCAATTAAAAAGTGCTTCTAAAATTATAAGCAAATCGGCCCGACAGGACCGGACTTACAAATTTTATGAAAACACTAGTTTGCGCATACGAATTTACTTACTGAAGGTCGTATTTAATTTGGTGCAGATGTTGGATTGATAACAATATTTCAACTAATAAAATTATTATTGTAAGGGGTGTATTAAGGGGTTCAATTTTTTTTTATTTTGGCCAAAAACAAACTTAATTTCATTTAATAAAGCCACAATACCTGTATTAGCAAATACACTATATTGTCGGCAGGGTTTTGGCACTGCGACCCGGGTTTTTTAATATTACAGTTTTTATGATATATGTGATTCAGATCCAGTATATTATAATAATATTGTTTAAGGTAGTTGTCGTGGTACAATATTGTCAAAAAGTTATAGATTATACGCGCCACAAAAGTATACTAGCTTGTAGCTAAGTGATCCATAATTTGTACGCAAGACTGTACCCGTGGAAACGTAACCCATACATGTATACTTTTTTATAAATTGTTGAACTTTAAACCATTATTTATAAATAATTAGACGGTCAAAAAATGTTTCTTATTTTTTTTTAAACTCATAACAAATGCATTGAAAGACTGTCAGTTTTTGGAAAGTTTCTGACAGTTAGTTCTTTTTTTATAAATAAGAAACTGGTTCAGAACTGCATAGCTCGTATACAATCAATGTTAATTATCCAATTTTTAATTGAATTTATCTCGGATTATATACGGTCGATCGACTTCAAATTTTCAGGGTAATTGTATTATCATGTCTAAGTATACAAAAATTAAGAATTTTCTGACGGTGTGCCTTAACCACGACAACTACCTTAAGAGGACAGTGGATCAATTAATTAATGCTATTAAGCAATATCTAGTTGCAACGTTTTTGAAAAACGAAGCATTAATTAATTGATCCACTGTCCTCTTAAACAATATCATTACTGTTTTTTTACGAAGAAAAAATTTGTGTCGTTAGAAAACAGTTTACTAAAGAATTTAGCGATGAAATTTTTCAATAATCAATATTTCAAGTATTATTTTTTGCCAAATTTAAATGGTATTCCATATTTGTTTCATGTCTTGTTTCATCATGATGTAACCCATTAACACGCTACACAGATTGTCAAAAATATTGCATAAGCGGGCTACCGCATATTTTGTGTAGACTGTAAAGTTTTACCATCCTTATTAATGTTAGTAACACATGGAATACATTTACAGGTACTTAAGTAGAAAAAATGGGTCGTGTTTGTTATCTGCGTCTGGAGACATCCGCGTTTATTCTCTATCCTTAAACATATATTTAACAGTACCTATCGACTTGTTGTCTCTCTCTTATTCTGTTTACCAACCACAAAGGTAAACAGTGACATAAACATGCTGTTCGCTGATATTTGTATATGACAGCAAAACAGAATCTGCACGAATATTGGATTTCTTGCAGATTTGTGCTTTATTGAAGAGTAATATGACCAAAATTGAATAACTAAAGTATTTTTTTTATACTTGAAGTAAAATAATTTAGCTAGCTGATATCAAATTTTACATAATATTTTATGCTTATTAGTACATTAGTTTTAACATTCTAAATCTACAAGTGTGGAAACTAATTTAGATCAAAATTCACTTTTTGCAATTTTAAACTACTTTCTCTTCTTGTGGTCCCTGGAGTGAAAAAACGTTTTATTTTTACAAAAAAGTTTTTATATCGCCAAGCGGATCGAGATCATATTTTGGTATGAAATTTTATCTTTAAATAAGAAGAGCTCTATTATTTTTGGGGACTATTGGCGAATGTGTTTGACTGTTTTCTTTTCAATTACAACAATTGATTATTATAATAAGTTTTGCAAACTTCTTGAAGCGTGCAGACGTTAGACGTTAGTTCGTATTAACAAAGCATGCACATATTAACGCTAAAAAAACTGAAATATTTTAAAGAATGTATTGAGGCTGTTAATTTTTTAATCTTGCATAACTGTACTTTAAAATAAGTACCAAATGCGCGCATTATTACAATATTTGTAATTTGGTCGGCAGGTTTTTACTTCGAGATCAACGTTTTTCTTATTTTAAATATTGAATTTGGTTATTTTGTGAAAGACAAAATAAAACATGTTAAAAATGTGCATTGTAAAGCAATTTTTATAAATTATAAGCTTTGTTTTGATATACTTGAATCTATAATTTGTGCTACAGAGTTTTGTCTTATAACAAGCCACATTTTTTTTTTTTAATATAAAATACCAGATCTACATATTGCATGTTGTACATGGTATTGATGACTGCAGAGATGTAACTCTCACCGACCGGGCCAGAAAATAGAAATAAGCATATTCTGATGTCTTTATTCTACAGAAATTCACTGTTATACTTGACGTCTGTATGACGTCATCTTGTAATATTAATTACGAAACGAAATGAAAATTGTAAGTATATAATTGTAACAAATTGCAAAAGTTCGTTAAAATTTTTGCACTGTGTACGGAATCTATATTATATTGTTACAACGTATTTGACGAATAATATCAGAAGTTGGAACGTGGAAAGTTTCTTGTGCTGATACAGTAACATTGTTTTATTTACCTCCAGGCGGCAATTTACTTACTAACAATTCATTGCTCTGATTTAGTTCGGTAATATTATATATGTAGCTGTTAGGCGGGAAGGTACGAGTCTGATTAAATATATGCTGCCGACCAAGTTTTTATTCTAATTTGTATAAAACATCAATCCAAAATCAGGCCTTACTCTACACTATTTCAGAATGGCCTTTGACTATGTAAACGTGTTTAATTGGTACCCGAGATGCTCAATTATTCGGGTCAAACGCTTCAACACACGGAGCCTCTTTCGTTATCTATGGCTTAAGAGATTCAAACACAGCAATACGTTATTCCTAATAACTGAATATTGTCCCATTTTTCACTAACTATCGAAATAGATTAATGGGAAAAAAATGATTTAGCCATATTTTTCGTTTTTAAAAATATCAATAAATGAAACAAAAATATCACTTTTTTTGAAAATACGTAGGTATATAATAATTTTGAAACGCGTTGTAAGAGATATTACTAAGATGTAGTCACTAGGATATCATTAAATAAATTAGAGAAATAATTTGCAAAAAAACGTGACCCAGGTGCATTCTTGGAATCCTTAATGTGACAAAAGAAGAAAACCAAAATTGTCATAAAGAAAAACAATCCATGCAGGCTACAGCTGGAAAAGTATTGAAAGGCTCTAATGGAATATAAGATAGTGGAGAGTGTTTATGTTAAAGTTCTCAAGACAGCAGAAGAAAAATTTAGGTTTGATTCATTTATTGTAGATAATATAGACACTCGTCAACTAAAGTCGTTAGCGTTTAATTAGCAAATTTTAGAAAAACGCGAATGACATGCCAAGATTTAAGTCACCTTCAAATATTCGAGGCTTTTATATGCGAGCACTAATAAAATCTTCGCTCATTGATGAAATTTCTTAATGATCGAATCCAGTTGCTGCCCACCACGTATACATAATATGGAAACGTGTATACTATATCGTAATTATACCTCTCGATCACGTCTAAATCTACTGCCTCCTTGTTACATTTCTATTCATATAGATTGTTGCCATGACGACACGCTTGATTTCCATCAACCTTCCATTATATAGAAGGCTGCATCTTCTCGCAGTCATCCCTTATCAAAGGACCAAAAATATTTTTCTGAATATTAAAAAAATATATGCAGATAAATTTAAAAACTTGGAATTTAATTATATCTTGGAAAAACAGCTTTGTAATAATATGGTTTCTCGACTCTCTATTCAACTTCAACATTGTAATATTGGCACATGTCCAGAGAAGCTTTTATTTGGTATGTGTAATTTTTTAGAAATTTGCAATTAAAATGACGAAAAAGTGTTAGTTTTTTATTTCACTCGTGGATTTTTAATCATGAAGTGAGAGACATTCATGAGATATAATTAGCAAAGAAGCTTTTTCAAATACAATTCCATATGTACATTCTTCATTTTTATGGTTAGCGGAACATTCTATGGATGTCGGAAGTGCCAAAAAGTATCGATATATATCGTATCGATATTTTTTCAAGTATCGATATCGGTACCGATATATTTTTTTAAAAATATCGATATATCGGTCCAATTTGAAAGAGAACATTGGCACTCGAAGAAATTTAGTATACATATTGGCTAGCTTAATATAATCTCAAATAGCAATTAGCGGACATGATTTATCATAAATCACGTAATAAATAATTATTTGAAATAAAAAACAACGATAAGAATCTTTTTTTGTTTATTAATTAAATGTCTAATACATTTAGGAGGAGATAATTTTAGAGATTAATCGAACAATTAATAAAACGAACCTATGGCATGCGTGCCAGAGGTGACTTTCGACAGAAAATTGTTGGTACAGCATGAATTGAGGTGTAAATCGAAATAATTAAAAATATTCTAAATGTAGAAATGAAATGAAATATTGCATGAATAGACATTTTGACTGTTTATTATCCCGAAAATATCGAAAAATCCGGTGAAAAAGAAACGTGTTTTACATGTGCTTTATTCACTGTTGTTGTTTGTGGAAAGCACTTAAAATATGTTCCAAAAACATATGTAAAAACATATGTTTCTTTTTCAGTGAAGTTTTCGATTTGTCAGAATAATTAAATAGCCATAGTCAGTCCCGGTAGTACCTACATACAAGTGTTGCTACTTGAAAAAAATATTGCTTTCAATACTCGGAATTTTATATCGATATATCGAAATATTAAATATCGCCCAAAAATATTGATATATCAAATAAAAAATATCGATATATCGATATTTTTTCGACATCCCTAGAACATTCTCTCGAGCTTTAATAATATATTTTCAGAGATGTCCTATAATATAACACGTGAATTTGCGTTCAATTTGTATATCATATCCCTTCTTTGCAAATATTTGTAAGCGTTTGTAAGCTGTAATACTTCATCTTGCAATCAATTAAAGTGACTGATCTCCGATCACTTATTAGTGAAGGCTGATTCATCATTTTTGTTCACTTTGCTGTCGCCCCACAACCTCTTCGAGCTCCCTTCCGCTTTTCCATCTACCTCTTACTAGCCGCGCGACCCTCTCCAATTATCACAACTGAAATCTAAAACACTGTTGATATCTTATAGTTACTTATAGGGATGTCAGAAGTGCCAAAAAGTATCGATATATATCGTATCGATATTTTTTCAAGTATCGATATCGGTACCGATATATTTTTTAAAAAATGTCGATATATCGGTGCAATTTTAAAGAGAGCATTGGCACTCGAAGAAAATTAGTATACATATTGGCTAGCTTAATGTAATGTCAAATAGCAGTAAACGGACGTTATTTCTAATAAATCAAATAATAAATAGTTATCTGTAATCCACGATAACAATTTTTTTTTTGTTTATTAATCAACCGTCTAATACATTTAGGAGCAGATAATTTTAGAGATTAATCGAACAATTAATGGAGATAAGGATGGCGAACCTATGGCATGCGTGCCAGAGGTGACATTCGACAAATAATTTGTTGATACAGCATGAATTGATGTGTAAATCGAATAATTAAAAATATTCTAGATGTTGTAGATATGAAATTAAATATTGCATGAATAGCTATTTTGACTGTTTATTATTCCGAACATATCGAAAAATCCGGTGAAAAAGAAACGTATTGTACATATACTTTATACACTGTTGTTATTTTTGGAACGCACTTAAAAGTATAATCCAAAAACATGTAAAAACACATGTTTCTTTTTCAGTGGAGTTTACGATATTTTCGGAATAATTAAACGGCCTAGTCAGTCGCGGTAGTACATACAAGTGTTGCTACTGGAAAAAAATATCGGTTTTCGATACTCGTAATTTTATATCGATATGTATATCAATATATCGAAATATTAAATACCGCCCAAAAATATCAACATATCAAATAAAAATTATCGATATATCGATATTTTTTCGACATCCCTAGTTACTTAGATGAAATGTTTCTCTTCCTTCACATAGGATTTGTTTCAAGCAAACATCCCAATATACCTAATTAAAGATATGTTATTATGTGTGTAATAAAAAGTTTTCACACATACAAACTATCCGATCTAGAAGCCATTCTGAATTTTTGAAGTGAAACTTTTTAGCTCTCGGTAAGGCAGAATTTTGTCACACCTAAACTTTAAAAACAATTGATATGTAAAACGATTGCGTGATGTCACTAGCTAAGCAGATTGGCCTAAACTAAAGCGATCAATATTCAGCTATGCCGACAAAAGACACAAACTTCCAATAGGCATCCACGCTCCGTTTGTATATATGCTTATCAATCTAGAAAAACACATACTAAGCAATTCAATTTGTTACACTTCGTTATGTCTAGACGGAGGGTACATCTACGTTATGTAATGAAAAAAAATTAATATTGACTCTAAAAAAAATTCCAGCAAATTTAGTGACAGCACCAATCCAACTTCTAAAATATTGATAATTTGACGTATTAAATTTGACGTATACATAAAATAAAATTTTTGATAACGCGTGCTGTGACGCGGATAATAGCTAGTAATAAATATTAATAAATATTTGCATGGTTACATAATGTAGTTTCACAAGTAAAAATTAACCAAAGCATGCTTGTCAGCTAGCTAACTAATTTCTTTTTGACAGATCTTTAGCACAAAAAACAGTTTTTTTTTCAAAATATTTAGTAAAAAAAAAATTACAAAACTTTCTTGGAAAAATAACTAGAAGATTAAACCGATTGAAAAAAATACCATTATAACAGAAAAAACAACATTTTAGCACATATCTGCGCATGCGTCGATTTTCCCCAAAGAAAATAATAATAATTTACTACAAAATAAAATATAGAATAATATGTAATCATCGTGAATCAATTTATAATTTATGTCTGCAATTAATTTAAGTTCAATACTTCCGTAGATGCTTTATTTACTAAAGATTTTAATAAAATAATCTGTAAATGTAGAATCAAAGATTTCGAGTTTTATAAAGAATATTTTACGAGTGATAATGTTCAGTCATTTGATTAAAATTATCGGACATTTTTCATCAGATGGGATAGATTTCAATAAATAAACCGACAATTAATTATAATTACAACTTTCATTTAAAATACCAAAAATAATACGTCGGCAAAAAATCTCTATTTTTGTTTTCTAAAGCGACGATGCATTTTTTAAAGTTTTTTTAATTTGATCCGAACTTTTAGTTTATATACAGCATAACAGAAGAGGTTCCAATACTAAACCTGTTTTGAAATATTGGATCAATATAATCTGAGCTGTATAGTGTATACATAATACGAAAATGATACTGAGAACGAACGTGCAGTGAAAAGTTTGGAAATGAACATCATTTCATGAATTTTTATGGCGTTATTTTAAAGAAGACGAAAAGTTGTAGTCAATATTGTGTGAAGTTGAATTTTTAAAAGTACATTAAAATAAATTTGAAAAGAGGCGCTATTAGACGAATATTACAACAGTGTATACAGATGATTCTATATTTTGATCTTTCGAAACGTGATTTTCAGGATGCTTTGTTAATCAAATAAATAGTTTAATCTTTGGTGCTATTATATTTAGTACTAGCCGCACGCAATTGAGATGAAACACGGCAGCGTCAACAGAGTGAAGCGTTCAGCTTCACACTAACCTATTAAAAATAAGATTTTTTTTATCAAAAACCTTTGCAGGCTACTCGTCAAAGTTTCATTATGATTGGCCAAACGGTGTCGAAGTTTACGTAAGTATTAACCTCAAACACATCCAGTTTTATATTCACGTATATAGATTAAGATGGACTAGTCGAACTCTCGAGCGAGGGTTCTGTACTATTCCGTTTTCCGTGAGTACTTTAAGACTTAAGATTTTCGTTTAGATTTTCCTGTTAACTATGGGTGACACCCGATATTCTCTATTTTTTTCGAAATTTTACACTCAGTACTTTCGAAGGTAACGAATGGTCAATTGTTCATCTATTTTCTTAAATAACTTTAAAACTATTTATTTTAAAATTATCAAAAAAATATATTTGAGACCCTTACTATAAGCTTTTTCATTTGATATGTCACATGGTATAGTTTGTCAAACTTTTTTTTTAATTTCCTAATTTTTTCCTCAACAATGACCCCAATGTTTAAAATACATTTATTTACGTTATACTTTCATCTTATGGTCATCGACTTACATATGTGTACCAAATTTCAACTCAATCGGCTCACTAGTTCGGAGCAAATTGGCTGTGACAGTGGGACGGACAGACACACGAGTGACTCTATAAGGGTTCCGTTTATTGAGGTACGAAACCCTAAAAGAAACAATTTTGTCATAACTAGAACGATTATCAAGTTATCAATTATTGCTCATTAAACAAAATAAAGTGTTATAATTCAAATACGTGTAAAAAACACTTTTGTCGCTTTAACAATTCACAAGGTCACTTAATGGGCAATATGTAAATAACATCCAGGGTCCATTTTACTGAAATATGATTATTTCCACTGGTCGTATTTATATAAATATATTATATATATACTAATTTACACTTGGTAATCGTTCAATAAAAAGTGTTGGTCAATGATTAATAATTTATTATTTCACATGATTCCATCTTCATTGATACATACATTAAATGAACGCCATGAATTAAACTTTGAAGAGAATATGTCAGCGTTCTCCATAACAAAGGATAGGTACGATATGAAAGATCACACAAATTCATTAAAAACTACTGAATACTCAATGATGGATATAGAGTTGGAAAAGGCCGGTAGGGTTGAAAAATATTTAAACTAGGAATGGATAATCTTTTTGTTTTATTTATGGCTGCAACATTAGCAGAAACGTGTCGGTGAGAGTATTTAAAAAATAATGGATTCTAATTTTGGCAGAGACAAATGTAACGTAGCATTTTTGCCCAATGGGAAACGGATTATTTACGGGAGCAGTCTTTTTATTGAGGTTTTCGAAGATGAATGTTGAAATACAAGGCCTTGACCGATCCATTCATAAGTTTGCTTTATGTAAATTTTGAAGTGAATACTCAGATGTTTTCTCACGAAAGTAACGTTCAATTGATGCAAAGGAGTATCGCCGTATTGGTAAGTTAGAAACTTTTAGTTAATAGATGGCACAGTTGTAATATTTCTAGCTTACCGACGTAAATTAAGCAGCGTTTGAATCAGAAAAATCTACAAAATATATATTTTTTTTTAATAAAATTTATATTAGAAAACGAACAGGAAAAAAATTAGAACTATAACTAATTAATTAAAAGGTATAAAACTTTATAAAACATCACGTGACTACAAAATGCGCCAGGAATGTTTGTGACGTCGTAATGTTCAAAGTTGTGTATTTGTGTAGGAATATTATGCATACTTATCGTTTTTAGGGCGTTATCGAAATTTAGTTCAATTATTATTTTTAAAATATAAATAGCTTTTTAACTATGAAGCAAAAAAAGAAATAAATGTAGTTTTTCTATAAGAATTGTATGTGATCTTGCCATTTATGTAATTAAAATTTCATTCAAAAACCCGATTACTTAAAAAATATGTTTTAGAATACACAAGCATTTATACTGTGCAAGTGTAATTGGCTATACGCTTATGCATTATTTACATGAATAACGTGCAGCTAGCCCAAAATATTCTAACCTTATATTTTATTGCGACTCTATCCACGTGATTATAAAGTGCTTTGTTAATTTTCAATTTGCAAGATAATATTTCCCAAAAAGTGAGATAAAGATAACACGCACTTTTTCAATATCAGTTTGGGCTCTTCTACTTGCAGCTTGCTGCTACTTGATGTGAACTGCGTAACATAAAGAAACAAACGTTAAATCTTATTTATTTAAACGAGTGTTCTTGTATATATGTATATATATTTATATATTTCTATACTGATTAGAAATTTCGCATATCTAACGGCTCTAACGATTTGAATGAAATTCACTGAAAAGGGGTATTGAGGGACAAAAAATCTTGGAAAGATTAGTTTTCACACAGATTTAATCATGTAAATTTTTAAAAAAATTTTTGACGTTTTAAAATACGTAATATTGTAAGTAAGCTTTGGAATTATAAATGAACAATTATGTGAATAAGTTATACTAAGTAAAACGCAAATTATTTTAATAAAAAAGAAGTAATGTCAACTAGACACATCCGAGCAAAGCTCAGTGCCCCAGGTATTGTATTATAATTTATTGTACTGGCACTGTATAAATAGTGCAGTGCCAACTCACAGTTAGCCAATACCAAACAAGATTCGAGCGTGTTAAAATAATAATATGTTCACCTGGTGACTGGCGCAATGTATCACTGTGACATCGTCTCCGGGGAACTGATATCGACACATCATAGAGCCAGGACATCAAAAGTAAACTTCATAAATAAAGTCAACTCGCAAAAGTCGACCCAAGGGAACCGGTGTTCGCGCGTACTTCATATAGCGCGGCACAAGTCTACGTGTCTTGTCATGCTTAGATCGGACCACATTCGGTGCAATTCTAGTACTTATATCTAATAGTTCACATTCCAAAATGTAGAGGGAATATTTACGTAAGATCAGTCGTAAGTATTTGGTAGCAACTGACAGTCGGGATGTCGAAAAATATCGATATTTTTTATTTGATATATCGATATTTCTGGGCGATATTTGATATTTCGATATAAAATTCCGAGTATCGGAAACCGATATTTATTTCCAGTAGCAACACTTGTATGCACTACCGCGACTGACTATGGCCGTTTAATTATTCCGAAAATATCGAAAACTCCACTGAAAAAGAAACAAGTGATTTTACATATGTTTTTGGAACATAATTTAAGTGCGTTCCAAAAACAACAACAGTAAATAAAGCACATGTAAAACACGTTTCTTTTTCACCGGATTTTTCGATATTTTCGGAATAATAAACAGTCAAAAGAGCTGTACATGCAATATTTCATTTCATTTCTACAACATCTACCTAGAATATTTTTAATTAATTCGACTTACACCTCAATTCATGCTGTACCAACAATTTTCTGTCGAATGTCACCTTTGGCACGCATGCCATAGGTTCGCCATTCCTGGCTTTATTAATTGTTCGATTAATCTCTAAAATTATCTGCTCTTAAATGTATTAGACATTTAATTAATAAACAAAAAAAATTCTTATCGTGGTTTTTGATTTCAGATAAATATTTATTAGTTGATTTATTAGAAATAATGTCCGTTAATTGCTATTTGAGATTATATTAAGCTAGCCAATATGTATACTAAATTTCTTCGAGTGCCAATGTTCTCTTTCAAATTGGACCGATATATCGATATTTTTAAAAATTATATCGGTACCGATATCGATACTTAATATCGATACGATATATATCGATACTTTCTGGCACTTCCGACATCCATAGAATGTTCCGCTAACCATAAAAATGAAGAATGTACATATGGAATTGTATTTGAAAAAGTTTATTTGCTAATTATATCTCATGAATGTCTCTCACTTCATGATTAAAAATCCACGAGTGAAATAAAAAATTTAGACTGACACTTTTTCGTCATTTTAATTGCAAATTTCTAAAAAATTACGCATACCTAATAAAAGCTTCTCTGGACATGTGCCAATATTAACTTTTTCTTATCGTTGTTTTTTATTTCAGATAATTATTTATTACGTGATTTATAATAAATCATGTCCGTTAATTGCTATTTGAGATTATATTAAGCTAGACAATATGTATACTAAATTTCTTCGAGTGCCAATGATCTCTTTAAAATATATCGATATATCGATTTTTTTTTTTTTTTAAATATATCGGTACCGATATCGATACGATATATATATATATATATCGATACTTTTTGGCATTTCTGACATCCCTAACTGACAGTGTAAATTTTATAAATATAGGTCCAACTGTTATTGAGTGATGCCGCTATATAGATAGATGGATAGGGGGACTAAAATTTAGAAACGCGTTCTCTCATCTTGATGTAATACAAAATATCTAAAAAAACTCTCTGAAAGCTAAATTACGGACATAACTTTCATTACAATTTTTATAATCTTTTTGTCTTTTAGAGATACCGAATATGCTCCAAAATTATGAACAAAATGCATCTATATTCGAGATTAAAATTTTTTTATATGTGTGTTATTCTATATTTTAATGCATCAAAGTTATTAATGTTTTATGTTTTTTAAAAATCTTAGAGGTCTTTATTAAAAGATTCACATTTTTCTAGAAATTCCCTGAGTATCAAAAAAGATTTACTAAAGAACAGAATACATTGCATTGAAAAATGAACACAAAACAATACTGATGTACAAACTGGGAATTTTGTTTTAAAATATCGATGTAATAAACCTATTCATCAGTTTTGATTATTATCAATTAAAGAGTATTTTTAAAGTCATTTTTCTACAAAAATATTGGCTTTAGCGCTGAAAATCATTTTACTTATTTTGTTGTAAAGCAATAGGTACATACAGTACATATAGTAGAATTTTCCAGATACAAAGGTTATATTTGTTTTAATTTTGTAAACAACTTACTAATGCACAGTCGGTATATGCTAATACCACGTACTTTTACATACAGAGTGATAAGATGACAGAAAAAACATTTGTCAATGATTTTTTAACCTAGTGTGTCCAGATCTTTAGAGTGTGCAGCTGACGGAATAAAAGGGAAACGAGGGGGTGATCTAAGGGAAGGAGTGACGGTCCATAGCGTGGGGCAGCTCACAGGTGTTGAAGAAGGAAGGTGGAGGGTGGTCTGGTCACGTCACGCCAACACGTGACACGTGAGTCAATATCTATATCCAATAAAAAGCAGTTGCTATTCTTCGACAAATACCGAAAGGATGCCGGGGATTTATGTAGCCGTTGGTGGTTATATTGCAATCGGACCTCCGTCACTCACTCGTTCGCTCACTCGCAGACTTTACTTTGACGCCTCATCACTGTGCCTGTATGTGACTGCTCTACGAGATGCGGATATCAGGAGAGAGTAGAAGTTAACAATCAATATCTTTTTGACTTCATTTTGATTAATAATAAAAAATAATTAAAATTTGTAATTCAACATGAAAATTATTTGTAAGTCACAACAGTATTTTATAATTTCATATGGAATGTGTTAGGTATTTGTTTTTGAAGCTTTACTTCTTAACGCAGACCTCGGGAAAAAAATGAATGAGCGAGCGATCAGGCGAGCGACATGTGATGTGACAATTATTTTTTTTTTTTGGTATTTATAAAATAAAAAATTAAGAATTTAACAATTTTGTTTTTAGTGTATTTGCCATATGGCAACATACACTATTGGCGTCGGTCGGATGGCGGGACGTAGGGGTCGGACCAAAATTTCTCGACGTTTCATAACCTCCTAAACACTTTGGCACCATTTTTAAAAATGTTTATATATATATATATATTATATATATATATATATATATATATATATATACAGGGTGTCTCACCGAACGTTGGCTAACATGGGTAACTTTGTTATTAGTGGAGATAGAAAGTCGGTTAAATGGGCAAAGTAGTGCAGAAAATTGGGCTCATTAACATCCCGTCGAAAAAACAATTGAATTTTGACACCCTATGAATTTATTCAGAAAATAGTGAAAATTGCCATTTATGAAAACTGGCCATAACTTTTTTATTTATGAAGATATTTGAAAATTTCATTAACCATTTTTTGATAACTTTTTAAGGTCTTTTCAGTGGCGTAGGTTTAATTTTTTTATTTCCACTACATAATGAGATATTGACATGAACTTTCGTTTTTCTTATGGACGGCATTTTTGATTTTCAGATATTCGAATTCTACTTATTTTTCTGAATAATTTGACATAGCATATCCTATATCTAAACCAATCAGAAGCTACAAAACTGACAAAAATAGCTTTTTGGCGTTATCAAAGTGTGCCGTGTAAAACGAAATTTGTTGAAACAAATACATATCGACAGGTTAACAATCTGTCGAGCGCTCGCTACAGTTTTGCTAATTCATTTTGTTTGATTTACTCTCTAAGATGGCTCAAGTATTCTCAAATTTGGAGAAACAGGCTATTTTTGCGCATACATTCAGCGTAACAAAAATACCACTTGGGCTCAAGCACAATACTTGAACCTTTATCCAGAAAGGCGACAGCCTTATTCAATAACTTTTAGGAACTTAAATAGAAATTTAAAGGTATACGGTTCATTTTCAAAGAAAAAAGGCAACATTCAACACTGTGAAGAAGAATTAGGTTTAGCAAACGTTGAAATTAATGGAGAAGAGTTCCTAAAAGTTATTGAATAAGGCTGTCGCCTTTCTGGATAAAGGTTCAAGTATTGTGCTTGAGCCCACGTGCTATTTTTGTTACGCTGAATGTATGCGCAAAAATAGCCTATTTCTCCAAATTTGAGAATGCTTGAGCCATCTTAGAGAGTAAATCAAACAAAATGAATTAGCAAAACTGTAGCGAGCGCTCGACAGATTGTTAACCTGTCGATATGTATTTGTTTCAACAAATTTCGTTTTACACGGCACACTTTGATAACGCCAAAAAGCTATTTTTGTCAGTTTTGTAGCTTCTGATTGGTTTAGATATAGGATGTGCTATGTCAAATTATTCAGAAAAATAAGTAGAATTCGAATATCTGAAAATCAAAAATGCCGTCTATAAGAAAAACCAAAGTTCATGTCAATATCTCATTATGTAGTGGAAATAAAAAAATTAAACCTACGCCACTGAAAAGACCTTAAAAAGTTATCAAAAAATGGTTAATGAAATTTTCAAATATCTTCATAAATAAAAAAGTTATGGCCAGTTTTCATAAATGGCAATTTTCACTATTTTCTGAATAAATTCATAGGGTGTCAAAATTCAATTGTTTTTTCGACGGGATGTTAATGAGCCCAATTTTCTGCACTACTTTGCCCATTTAACCGACTTTCTATCTTCACTAATAACAAAGTTACCCATGTTAGCCAACGTTCGGTGAGACACCCTGTATATATATATATATATATATAGGTATATATATATGTGTGCGGGCTATAACTTTCGAAGGAGTAATTAATTTTAACGAAATTTGGCACACACGTTGAAATCCATCACCGCACGAAGCCTATTTAAAATGGGCCCAATCGGATAATTTTAAGGGTGGCTTTTAGGGGTTGAAAAAAGTTTTTGGGCCCCAAAATACCGAAAAACATCTCAGAATCGTTTCAAAATTGCAATTTAACCTTTTAGTAGCAATTGAAAAGTGCTCCCAAAATTTTAATAAAATCGGTCCAACAGGACCGGACTTACAATTTTTTTTGAAAACACTAATTTGCGGATAATGATTTATTTACTGAAGGGTGTTTTTAATACAGTGTTGACGTTAGATTGATATTATATTTTTTATTTTGCTCAAAACTACATTTAAGTTCACATAATAACACCACACTGCCTGTATTAGCAAATACACTATATTGTCGGCAGGGTTTGGGCACTGCGACCCGGGTTTTTTTTTATTTCTTATTAGTAAATTTAGTATTTTTTTATATATTTATTTATATATTTATTGAAATTTTAGTTATTTTCCTATGAATACGTAAATTTTAAACACTAATATAAAATGCCTAAGGAGAATAACTTCCGTCGTATTTCTTTAATAAGCTTTTTTATAATTTGTTCTTTTTATTGTATGCGTAAAAAGGTTCTGTTATTTTGAGAAAACCGCATTAAATCAGTCCACTCATAGAAGTGACACAGCCAAAAAACCATTAACATACTTCTTTGCTCTTTTTCGAAACGGCGTCGTTAATTCGACACCTAGGAACTTAACAAATCAAATATATTCTCACTACGTACCCCCCACACTTTCACAAATATCAAGGATCGGGATTCAGTTTCTATATGGCGCCGTTATTTAGTTCTGACTGCGTGGCCATTAATTTAATTTTATATTCTGCATAATTATATATACAGGATACGATCGATAATCCACTGCTCGTTAATCCGACACGTCCAATAATCCGGTGTTTTTAAGTATGCAGAGGTCTAGCAAAATCGCTTTATAATTCGACATTTTTACGATATTGCGCTCTGTAATCTGACACCCGTGTTTACTTGACAAATATTTCTCTATAGACCGACGTTTCTTGGAGTCGTTCGCTCTGTAGTCTGACGATAGACATTATTGTTAAAACGTTCAATAATGCAATATGTATTATAAATATGTATTATATAAAGTCGTTATTGACTTTAGGAACAAAAAAAAAGTTAAAAGAAGTCTTTTTTAATAGTTAAAGTTTCAGTCCGTGCTTACATCCGGTAATCCGACGTTTCCACTAATTCGACATACGCGAAAAATTCTGTTGTCGGATTAGTGAACGTGTCCTGTATACTATTTATACTATTCACAAAAAATTACTCTCCCATGAAGTTTTCATCTCGGACATACAAACAGAATATATCGAGCAAAATGAAATCTCTTCAGTCTGACATTTACATGTACCTTTTTGCAGAATACAAATACGTTTGACATTCTGTAGTATTTTGCAAATTGCGTAACAATAAAGTTTGACGTCTCTACGAACGTGAAAATTGTTGGTACATTTTTCAAATTATTAGTTTTTACATTTATTCATTCTTAAATAATAATATAAAGCCTGCGAAAATGTATAGAAAAGTAATACGTTAACTTCCATTTTTCATATTACAATCTTTTAGAAATACCACAAGCACCATCCGACACTACCATCTCCAGACTATATTCCATCTTTTCAATTTTTCTCATCATCGCGATCGACAGGTTAATATTTACGTGAAGTTGAAACAAATAAAATCGTGCCACTTATAGGTAAGTCCTACTTTATATTCATGACACTTTGTATGGATCTGACTTTATCTCGAGGCTTTGATGACTTCAAGATATACACCATAGTTGCTGTATAACTATAAAATGAGGTTTATGGTCACTTTTATATAAAAGTATACATTTAACTTTAGCCTACGACTTCTATTGAGTGTTTAAAAAAATCGTTTTATAAGTTTCTAGAAATGAATCACAGATTACAAAATCTCAACATCAACATGTCTTTTTACTAATTACTAGAATATAGCGTAGTCGTTTTTCATTGATCTTTAAAAAAATTTATCGACTTCCATTTTCTTCATAACACTCCATTATCACCCACAATTGACACATATATAAAGGTATAGTTAAAACCCAATATAACAAGCTTTAACCATGCTAAATGTCAAATTACTAACTTGTACCGTTTGTCTTGAGGAATGTGTGATAGACGGACGTATGAACTCTTGCGATGTAAGTTAACATTTTTGAATTTTTCGATTCTAACTGGAAAATTACTCGAAATATAAATGAAATATTTCATAAAAATACCTAACCTATATCTTTTAAAATGGAAATTCTCAGTTTCTCTAACTTTGATCTCAACTTTTTCAGAAACCATTCACTTTAGTCAGACATTTAAAAATGCCCAAATAAGAACATCCTTCTGAATCCGTGGAACGATATAAGGTGCCACTTGAAACATTTAATTTATGCATACCGGGGACTCTGTAAAAATTCAACAACTCTATCGGGTTGTGTCCTTCAGTTGATTTACCTAACCCCTCAGAGTTTCTAATTTCTAGCTCAAAAAGCAAAACAGTAAGATACTGCATAGAAATTTTCATTGTAACTGAGAAGAATTAATTTTTAGAAAGCAATAACTTTCCTGTAAAGTGAATCTCTAGCTTTAGCTGCAATAGTTCTCAGGACTATCTCATAAACTACGTGACACAAAATTCTGAAAAAAATAGTTTTGAGATTTCTTTGAAATGATATCCCAAATGATTGAATACAAAGATAATTTTTTAGTGTCAAACTTTACCACCCCCTTCCCATTTACGGTAAAACATACTTTTATTTAGTCCAGCCAGGCCCGGCAGGTCATGTTCTGTCCGTGTGGGTAGTGAGATGAAAAAAAATTTTTTTTCGATCTAGCGGTGATTAAATTAACAAACTTCAAAGCAAGCCCCCTCCAATTAACTCATATTTATTAATATGTGAAAAAAATGTTGTCAAATTCTATGTGGGTATTTTACCCACACGGAATTTTTCGTATGGGTATAGCTACCCACAAAACCCTGGTCATCCGCCGGGCCTGAGTCCAGCGAAATTCAAGTCTGACAGACATACGAACGAATCTGTAATATTATATAAAATTCTTCATATGTTTATATACAATGATGTATTTAACATAACTATTTGACGGATTTTGACAAAAAAAAAATTCGAATGTTCCTTATGATTTCAGAAAGGCTAGAAGCTATGTTTTAAATTTTGAGTTAATAAATTAGTAACATTTTTATGGACTTCCTATTACTTGTGCCGTCACTAATAAGACCCATTGACCCACCATTTATTCTATAGTCCGATTGCTCGTAGCGAATCAAGGTTAATGGTCGGAGGGGGACGTTCAAGTATTGCGCAAAACAAGCGAGGAGGAATTCGACGTAAAATAAAAAAATCTGAAAAAATGTTTTTTGTCCACAAATTCTAATAATAATATTACATTTAACCGTTATACGAGTGACGAGGTACCCGGGTACCTTTAGCATTTTCAAATTAAAAAAATATATATATATCTTATGCTCTATAAATAGCTGTGATTTCCTGAGAGCTCTTACTATTTGTAAATAATATATTTTTTATTGTTTTGGCCCCGTCAACCATTTACAATATTTTGAGGAAAACAAAACATATTTTAAACACATAATAGAGTGACAAGGTACCAGGGTACATCTATGTATTTTGTATGAAATTGAAAAAAATATTTATAATTTCGTAGTTGAAAAACAAAAAAATAAAATTATAAATATGATATCAAAACGTTTTATTTATAAAAAAAAAATTACAAATTCTTTGTTTGATGAATGCGATTATTAAATTGCGGTGTATTTACATATTTTTACAAACAGCTTGTACAATTTGATGGAGTAATGTTATAAAATCCACACAACATTGTTACCTGCACAATAGATAAGTGTTCTAAAACAATTTTATAGCTTCTATAAAACCACACCATTTGCTTTCAGTATCCATATTTGGTATGTGATATAATTTCTTCATTTTGTTTTTCAAACACTAAAATAGAATGAAAAAAATATAAATCAAAAATCTTAAATGCGAAACTAATTTTGCCAAATTTTTGACAACATAAAATCATTTTTGCACGACCGCCTATAAAATAGCTGCTTTTCATGCTTCTATAGCGGTAATAAAATGACCCAATTCGCAGTGCTTAGTAAAACAAAAGAAATGTGACACGTAACCGTGCCACCATTTCCGTAGTAAGTGTATGAAATCCAAAACGGCTTACAATTGAAAGTGAAGTTGCTCAAAATTGAATTTTGAAAATTATGTGAAAATCAATTATCTTATAGCGGGTATATAATAAATAGTCAGTTTTATAACAGAATTGGTTTGCGTTGGCTATATTACGATCTTTTTCAGTTAATCACGATTAAAATCTTAATAATATTATCTGTAAACACACAGGTTCAAAAATATGATCTGGAATATGAAAAATGAAGATTCTGAATAGACTTCACATGCTTATTATCCGTTCAAACTGCCTGCTTTCCATTAATATTTATAGAAAGCAGTCATCGCTACTACTAAAATTTAAACTTAGTTTGAATATTGGAATTTTAAATTACCAGGGATAAGTAAGCATTAGATGGATTTTGTTTTTAAAAGAGTTGGTTGAAAAATTTTAAATTAGCAACATTTTAAATGTCAACCACCATACTAAGGTTCAGTCGGTTTTTCAACTCTAATTTATTTTCTCGTTTTATTTGACGGAAATTTTTGAAATCGAAAAAAAAATTAAAAGTGAACAATTACTATTCTTGCAAATTACTGTTTACTAATTTATGCTGAAGTTCACTACACCACAATATTGTGTTTAGGGATGAAAAGAATTTTATTTTCCGGTTCAAAATTATTCCATATTACTTTTTATTTTCAACGCAGTAAAAAATCAAAACTGAAATATTTTTTCTATTATATACTTATATTATATATGTAGATATTTTAGATACCGGTATCAAAATATAGATTTAAATAACATATCATTTAACAATGTTTCTATCTCTAAATTTTGCTTGGTTAATATATCATTTTATTTGTAGCATCACTTTCAATGAACAGTAAATAAAAAAGTTAGGTGTACAATACTTAATGATTTATATGATTATTTTATCACAGAGAAGTAAGGTTAGGTTGGGGATTAAGAAATAAGGCCAACGTTTCGAAAAAGAAGATGAAAATAAATTTTTCGAAACGTTGGCCACTAGCGTAACATTGGTAAAGCTAATTATTTCTTGATCCTCAACCAAACCTTTCTTCTCTGTGACATTCTATTGAATCAACACTACTATATACCTTTACATTATTTTAACAGTTTATATCTAAAAAAATATGATATCCAAATTCAGGTACTGAGCCCCAGTCACTAAATGTTTTTATAATTTATAATTAGTGTATTTGCCATAAGGCAACATACACTATTGTCGTCGGTCGGATGGCGGGACCTAGGGGTCGGACCAAAATTTCTCGACGTTTCATAACCTCCTAAACACTTTGCCACCATTTTTGAAAATGTTTATATATATATGTATATATATATTTATATATATATATATATATATATATATAAGCGTATATATATATATATATATGTGTGCGGGCAATAACTTTCGAAAGAGTTAATTGATTTTAACGAAATTTGGCCCACGTGTTGATATCCATCACCGCAAGAAGCCTATTTAAAATGGGCGTAATCGGACCATTTTAAGGGTAGTTTTTAGGGGTTGAAAAATGTTTTTGGACCCTAAAATACCGAAAATATTCTCAGAATCGTTTCAAAATTGACATTTAACCCTTTAGTAATATTTAAAAAGTGTCCCTAAAATTTTAATAAAATCGGCCCAACAGGACCGGACTTTCAAATTTTTTGAAAACACTAATTTGTAGATAGTGACTTATTTATTGAAGGATGTATTTAATTCGGTGTAGACGTTAGACTGATAATAATATTGCAGTTAAGAAAAAAAATGTTATTTTAAGAGGTGTATTAAGGAGTCAATTTTTTTATTTTGCCCAGAAACCAACTTAAGTGTGCATAATAAAGCCACACTGCCTATATTATCAAATACACTATATTGTCGGCAGGGTTTTGGCACTGCGACCCGGGTTTTTAATTATTACTGTTAACATCAGAACTGTAATTATATTATAAAATTGTGTTTTTATTATGATAAAACAGCAATTTAGTCACTTTATGACTGCAACAATTTTATTATTGAATATATATTTCAAGAGCAACGCATCCATCTTCAGCAAAATCTGAACTCGAACTTTTTGCTGAAGACAAGAACTTTGCTTTATAATATATAAAAAGACTAATTACTTTCAAGTAAGCAATGTTGAGGTTATACGTAATGACAAATGGATCTAATAATGTCCAGATAATAACAGCAGTTACTACTGTCTACTGGCGAACAAGTGACGCGTGACGTGACAAATGGCAGTCTCACGTATCAGTGCGCATGAAAAAACTGTTTAAGCCCGCCTATACAGACGATATGCGAGTAATTTCATCTCATTGCATAAATGTTATGCTTTCTGATTTAAAATCGGATCAGAAAGTATGTACTTTCGGCATGGTATGAAGAAAAATATTTGTTTAAAACCATCGACGTTACTTCCGGTACATTTTGTTTATTTTCTACAGTGATACTTTGTTATCTGTTTTGTGACGTTTCGCTACATGTATTATTGTTCCGAATAGTTGATTCATCCTTGGACTAAATTTTTCTGTAAATTTTGTAAAATAGCAAATTTTTCTCGGTAGCATTATTCACGTCTGCATATTTCTTCAGAGATTTTCTCTGTATTATTATGACAGCGATTCTCAGCCATCCGTAACATTGGCGATTGATAATTTGCAATTTATTTTATAGATACGCTGGTCGATTTAGAACGAAATTTGAAATTATAATGCAATGAAAATATGAAATTGGAAATCCCATATAATAGTACTGACATTTTGCCACTTTTTAATTAAGTTAAAATGAAAAATGTTTCATTTTATATGTCGATATTGTTTAAATTATGATTGAATTTGTGATGAATTTGAAAAAAAATTACCAGTTGATGTTTTGAACATTATTAAAATTACAAAATATATTCATATTTTATATGATGCAGAATCTAGTGTTTTAATTGTAACTTTGTTTACACTGTTTTTGAATATATATCAATACAGAATGTTAATGCAGGTAGTTTATTTTTTATTTAAATTGGTAAATATAAATAACATATTATTTTATAATAGATTTTCAATATTTCTCTTGATTTGAAGTCTGTTTAATTTATCGCAATTTAAAAACATTAATAAAACAACAAAAATAGAAATTATCTAAAAATTGATTCATACAATATTAACCCTTCGTAAATGTAATTTATTTGGTGCACTCTTAGATAGATTCACGTTCGATCGTCGTCGGTTGCGTTCACAAAAATAGTTTCGGATACGGTGTAGAATTTTTCAAAGTCAGAACTCACGATTGTATAATCTCGGGTGTAAAGGGATATTCAGCCCATTCCTGACAGGATGAAATTTTCAGAAAAAGTTGTATTTATTATGACAAAGAGCAAGCGCTGAGGTTGATTTGTGAGCTCTTCTCGGCCATCGGACCCGGATTTCACAAGGCAACTCTAGTGCTTGTGCTTTGTTACGATAAATACCTGAAAATTTCAAGTTTTCAGAAATGGGTTCAGAATATTTCCGCTTATCGCTTGAACTATCAGTAATTAAAATTTCTGAAGTTACATTTTCTTTGAAAAAATGACGAGAGTGCATTTTTACAGTGCGGGCGCACACTGTAGCATCAAAATTTAAAGGATGAAGTAGCTCACAGAAGCTAATGTCATATGAGGAATTACTCGATAATAAAATCACTACTTGAATTTATTCTTGTCGGTTCAAGAATTCTATTCATTTTTTTTATCATTACAGGAAAACTTGAACAAACTCTGATTAAAAATATCAAAAAATCACATCACTCGTTATACGCTTTGCAACGCTTTTCGGGACTCTTTTGTAAAATATTTTGCAATTTGTCATTCCATGAACTTGAATAGTATCTTCAACAGGAAAGCTATCTTGTTAAGGTGTAACATTTTCTGTATAACACAAATACTTTTAGCTCTTATGTATAAGAAGTTGCAGGCTGCTAAAGTACTGAACAACTGTCATATTTATACTAGAACAGCCTGAGAAATTCTCAACGTCAACAACAAATATAAGCACTGAGTAGTGAGTACCTCTCCCTGATATGAACGGTTGTGGTTTACAACAGAACATTTATTTCATTCTATATTTTTACAATGGTTTTAAAACGGCTTATTCTAGTTTGATCGATTACCATGTGGTTCCGTTCTATCTTTAGTCACACCCATCATAAAGTTGGGGTTAAAAAACATCCACATACTTGAAACCGACACTTCCACCATAAATACACGTACTCCCACCATTTATATGTTTTTACACAAGCTTGTCCGTAGAGTAGTATTCTTTTATAAAGAGCAGTGTTATTTTTTGGATGGATTTTGTGCCCACATGCTCCCACAAAATCCATCCAAAAAATAAAAAATTCAAAATTTCGACAAAAATTCACTTTTTTGAAAAAAATTAAATGTTGAGAATATTTTGAAATTTGTAGGTATTGTTTCATCGAGATTTAGATTTTTTTTGAATTTTCGAAATTTCGATTTTTTTCAACAATTAATTTTTTTTTAATTTTGAATTTTTTTCGAAATTTTTTTGATAAACGATTTTTTTTTAATTTCGATTTTTTATATTCCGAAATTTTCCAAAAATTTAAATTAAACTTTAAAACACATATTATGTAGACCCCCACAAAATTTTCGCCTACAGGATACTGATAAAAAGAGTGGCGAGAGAAATAGATTGTAGATTATAGAGGCTCAACCTATAACCTCTCTTTCTCTCCACACTCTCTTTATAAAAGAATACTAAGTACAGTCTTCAGTATACTGTTATTATTTAAAGTCGTCACGTACAGTTCATTTTTGAGTTCCTGTTCCAGGACAGGTTTTTCAAGTTGGGCAGTAAATCCTTATAATTGTATTTATTTATTTGTATCAAAGTAAGGAATACATTAATTTGACTTATATTATAATGCGTTGGGTATAATATCACGACCGTTGTCTTTTGAGAACTATAAACTTTTAGTGCCCGAGTACTGTTTGCTGTATATTTTATAGATAAGCAGGTTAATTTAAAATAAAATTTGAAATTATAATGCAATGAAACGTGAAATTGGAAATCAAATATAACAACATTTTTCCACTTTTTAGTTAAGTTAGAATGAAAAGTGTTTTACTTTATATGTCAATATTATTTTAATTATGATTGAATGTTTGATGAACTGGAAATATTATCAGTTGACGTTTTGAACATTATTAAAATAAATTACAAAATATACTCATATTTACATAGTTGAAACAAACAATCCGATTGGAGTTTTCAAACCTATCTATCGCGTAGTACATACTACATGATCGCTTTTTCGAGAACACGTGTGCAATGATGTAAGTTTTCTTTCAGATTCGTAGTAATCAAGTGTTTTTTATTACTTAAAGAGAAACATGTAAAAAACAAATTTAAGGGTGGGGAATACGAAGTACTCACGTGTTTTTGTGTGTAAACGCCGTTACCTAATATCTGGTTTTGGTTATTATAATGATCAGAGATGGCAGCAAAATCACTGTTATACTCCCGCCGTCAATTATTTCAACCGCCTCACATGTAAGAGTATGAATTCACTCCAACGTGTGGTCTATTATTCTTGGAAGGAGCGGGCGTCAAGACGTTTACAGATTAATGAGCAGTTAGTGCAATAAGAAGTTTTAACACATATTATGAAATGTCTAAATATAAATGTTCTTAGTGTTCAATACATGATAATTACTATAGATGCGAAGATAAGTATAAAATCGGTTATGGTAAAATCTTAAAAAAATACAAAGTATGAGAGACATATTCATATTTTGTGACAAATTTGTGGCCCTCTTTTCAGTTCTTGGCATTCAGTTGAAATATTCTGTAGATATTCGCACTTCTCGCCAAATAAAGAGGAGAGCGTGTTTGGACACCCCGTCGTATAAATTATTGTATATCCAGTTCCATAGTAATTTCTGTTAGTATTTCTTTGCATCATCAGTTGTATGTTGCTTAACACGTATTTTTTTCCCAACAACATGCACAAAATTATGCGAATTTTTCTTTGAAATGTCGCACCAAAGTAATATCGGCTTGTATTCTTTGCGTTTCTTTGAAATAAAGAAGTAAGCGAATGAAGTTTACTGTTCTACCTGTTACATAGTGCATAACCATTTTCTTGCGGAAACAATATAGTTGTCGGGTATTTTTCAATTTCGTAACAAAGTGACGTTCAAAGAAAATTGTAGCAGCTCTCCTGTAACCGGATGTCGGTTACACTGTAATGAGGCACTACTCTTCAAAGTCTTATTTGCTGTCGACAGTGAAAAAATGAAAACACTAGTCCTGTGAATAAAGAAGCACGCAACGTTGACATCTGATACAAACATATGTATCACACGAACTTGACGACTTTTCTGTATTTTATTTTATTTTTTTATCTCTAACATGAAAATAACTAGTTTTTTTAATGTTGCGAAATGAAAAAAAAAACAAGATACTGATAACAAATTTTTCAAATATTGCCACTGTTATATCTATATTTTATAAAAAGTTGTGGGCGATTTTAAAATACAGCCTGTATAATAAATTATTTCTGATTTACATCTCCATCTGGCATTACGGTACTATGGACAAGAGACATTTTTTATGGACATATCCTTCATTCATGGCTACATAATATTTTCACATATTATATGCGAGTGTGATAGATAAGTAAGGTATACTATATGTATATTATGGTCGAAGGTGTATAAAATATATATATCATATATGCAGAAAGATAGAAAATTGAATGTTCAACACCAGAACCTGAGTGAATGTATAAAATAAAGAAAAAGTCATTGATGTATAAAGTGTTTTTAAAATTATATTTGCTTGCTCACTTCACTTTTTCATAAGAAATAATGTTCTGTTTTAGTACATGTTAAATATTATTAAAATTCACAAAATTATGAAGATAAAGTCCAAATTAGTCAAACATGCGCGTTCTTTATGCGCGCCGAGGGTAAATCCCATAAGACAAGTTAAAGCATAAAAAAGTTAATGGAGACAGGGGGAAATTATCTGTGTTTAACATTAGTGCCATCTTATTAGTGTATTTGCCATATGGCAACATACACTATTGGCGTCGGTCGGATGGCGGGACCTAGGGGTCGGACCAAAATTTCTCGACGTTTCATAACCTCCTAAACACTTTGGCACCATTTTTAAAAATGTTTATATATATATGTATATATATATATATATATATATATATATATATATATTTAAGGGTAGTTTTTAGGGGTTGAAAACTGTTTTTGGGCCCAAAAATACCGAAAAAATTCTCCGAATCGTTTCAAAATTGAAATTTAACCCTTTGGTAGTGATTAAAAAGTGTCCCCACAATTTTAATAAAATCGGGCCGACAGGACCGGATTTACAAATTTTATGAAAACACTAGTTTGCAGATAGTGACTTATTTATTGAAGGGTGTATTTAATTCGGTGTAGACGTTAGATTGATAATAATATTACAATTAAGAAAAAAATGTTATTTTAAGGGGTGTATTAAGGGGTTAAATTTTTTATTTTGCCCAAAAACAAACTTAATTTCTATAATAAAAGTATAAAACCACACGGCCCTATACAAGCAAATACACTATATTGACGGCAGGGCTTTGGCACTGCGACCCGGGTTTTTTATTAACATAGTTGTGCTTTATTTAAGAAACTATTGTAAATATATCCTATCAATATTTGGATTCGATGTGTTCGGCCGTTTGACCTGTACCGTACTCACAGCCTAACAAACTAACAGACTTTTTCCAAAAATATGTTTCATACTAGTACCATTCCCCACTTGCAGAGTTGGTATGGTGAAATTACCGAATGAACAGCGATCGGCGTATATTACAAAATATCGCGAAATGGATACAATGTAAATTTTAGCGACGAAATGGTTGTAGTGATTCTCTAAAATCTAAAATTTACCCAGAATTAAGAAAGTTCAGTCCTGCTTGCTGCATCTTATTCCTGTCCGTAATAATATGTATGTATATTCGAGTGACGTACGCGTTTGAAGGGTCACGTCACAAAGTACGCTTCTGGAGGAACGATCGACGTTCAATATCTGTGTGACTTCGGATGTTGTATAAGAATACATTACGCACAAAAAGTTTACTGTACATCTGTCGGATTCAAATAGTTGCCATATTACAACATTGTGCCGAAAGAAAATATAATTCGTTTATAAGAATACATTAGTCTGCCATTTGCTTTTTGTCTCGTAACCACGTTAAAAAGGTAGTACCCGTCTTTCGTTGCGGAACTACGTTACTAGGCGGTGATCTTCAATAAACTTTGGCTGCTGCGTCAACTGTCACGTCGCGTCGTAAGCGACGTCAGAATGCTACCTATATTATATGTATAAGAAACTGACTTCTTTGACGCCACAGGCTGTGTCTAGATGCAGCAGCGTGACGTCAAGACGCGGTAGGTTGTGTCTGCAGTTAGTGGACACTAGGCGCAACGTGACAGCGCTGACAAGAGATCACGTGACGTTGCGTCAGTAACCTCTAGGCGTTAAATACAGCTTCAAAATATCGGAGATCATAGCCTAAGCGAAACTCATATTTTGCTGCAGCACTAGATTAAAAGCCCCTAGACACGGCGCAACCTGTTGAGTCCGATCTGTAGGGCGGCTGACGAACATAAATCGGGTGCTACTTTCTACACGTGCCAACTTACTCAGGTGAGTAATTTTATCATAATCTCTTCAGTTTCAAGATATCAAAAATTGGAAACTTATTTAATTTTTTATATAAAATGTTCCGCCAATAGAAAAACAAAACGTTGGGCTATAAAGCAGTATTTACAAAGAAAAACACTTTGTTATAGAAATATTCTTGTATATGCATATTATTATTCAGATTGAATATTCCATTACAGTTTAAAAATCTCCTTAAAAATTTCTTTTTCCTTTTCTGTAGCATCTATCACGCTACTTACTAGTTGTAGTTTTACAAGAAAAATGACGACAGATCACAATGCAGACCAGCCACCAGCTCTACAGACGATCCAACTTGCAGTTTATTGGAGGGGGGGAGTCGGGAGTTCATATAGTCGTCCGAGTCAACCACCCGACATAAGAATAACAATAATAATAAATCAATCCAACTGACTTACACAACATCCAATTTAAAGGATACCAAGCAGATTGTGTCATGTATAGGGGGATGAAACCATGTTAATCAACTTAACTAATATTTTTTTGCAGAATTAATTTAACGTCGCCTGTCCTTCATTACGGAATTAGGTTAATCAATATATTCTGTCTCTTTTTGCAAAACGAGATTACATGTGGTCAACACTAAATTTGTCAGCGATATCAATATTTATTTAAGTACCTATGTTTTTTAACATATTCTGTCGATACTATGCTAATGACCGTACCTATATAATCTGTTTACAAAACGTTGAAAAGCATTGATTCAGAACAACATAGAATTTTACGTGTACGTGAATTAAATTCATCGAAATTAAAATGCAACAGCAATCGTTCGAAAAGTTTTAAAACTAATCGCTAGCATTTATAAAGTTCAGTGTACTTTATTTAACCCTTAACCACTGACGTACGTCTGAGTGACGTAGGCTCACACTTAAGACCATTTTAGTGTCTTACGCGCATGACCTTGCCCCTCCCTGTACCTTTCTAAGATCCAGTTACGTGCGCGCAGCGGTAGTGAGCGGACGTGCGGGACGCTTCTAACAGGTAAATATTGACTTCATAACGTCTGTGAGACGTAGCGTCAGTGTTTTTATATTTTGGTTTTGTTTTTGTTCAGGGCTTAAAAGGCGTAACAATGGCTTCTAATAAACGCTCTTCAACTGCTGGATGCTCGAAATCAAATAAACAGCCTCGAGTCAACGTAACCAGTCAACATTTTGAGAGTTTTGTGATAATATTTTATAAGTCGTTAGAAGAGAAGCTATTTTTGTTACAGTTGATTTTTTGAACATTTTGATATAAAAATAAATACCTAAAGTGCCGATATTACTTTTATTTCATTTATTAGATACCCCAAACATTAAACTAAACAAAAAATAACTATATCATTATACAATAAATGATTAAGGACATTAAAAAAAAAACATAGCTCTGATAGACGTATGTCAGTGATAATGTAAGTAAATACACGTCAGTGGTTAAGAGTTAAATATAATAAGTTCAGAACAGATTTGATACAGTAGTTTTTAGCCAAAAAATCTCAAAATATCTGCCTGTCGATAAGGTTATCGTGTCTCGATTTTTTAAGAAATGGATTATGGATAGTAATTTCGCAGAATTTTGATTTTACCTTTGTTATTTATACATAGCTCTATATTTCATAAAAAACTGAAATATGTTGTAAATGTTATAAGCAGAGTCCAACTGAAGACGATTTCTTCTGAAATTCATATCTGATTGTTATTCATGTATGATGTCGGTCGTATAATAGGCAATACCGAAACTTCGACTTGAGCAAAACCTTCGGTTTACTTTAGATACCGATTATTTTGCAGAAAGTACAATTTCTGGTCAAAGTCTACACCGACTATTATATTTAGTCGGATTCTAATTATAAGCCATCGCGGTGCTATTGATCGTGTATATTGCGTATAATGTTCAAAATAAATTGTCAAATTCAAAACTTTTTTTGACGAATGTATGTGAATACGCATTATACATATACATATATATCCGTACATATCTTTTTCGCATAGTTTCATCTTGTCCCTCCTTCTCCGCTTGTGCGTCGTCAGCCTTTCGACATTCAACATCAGCTATTGGTTTGTCGTCTAGCTATATATGACACGGTGTAAGTATAAATCTGATATAAAACCACACATCTCTAACCTTACATCTGCTGGTCACCCAATTTTTTTAAAAGGTTTACTTTTTTCTGTTCCCACAGATAAACATCTTATAAACACAAATCAAACTGTTTCCGTAACAAATCACATTCAATGATTTGGAATAACGACTTTGAACCTAATATAATATCACATTGTTTAATATGGAGCTCACACAACGATGAAGACTTTTTCAAATAAAAAAAAAGTTCAACTTGAAGTATATGATATGAGAGTCTGTTGAGATAAACATCTATTTGACATGTCAGCGAAATACAAAATTATAATTATACAATTATCGACAACATCGATAAAATTTTTAGTAGCATTTATCGTAAAAATTGAGCGGATAATATTTTTCAACCTTCATTACTTTACTTTCATTTTAATTTATCCTTTAATTTTCTATTATTGGTTAGTACTTATATCTTAAAATAAAAATAATATATGGTGGTATTGTCTCGTCTGGTTCAAAACAATAATGGAATAAATTCGTAATTTTAAATTCGTTTCTTGCAATTAATAAAAGTTCATTTTTGCGATCAGTTCAACACACAAATGTATTACAATTTAAATCCAGTGGGACATTTATTGTGTTTACGTAGTATGGCACAAAAATAATACTTCCCCTTACTTACATAACTCTGTTATAGATACAACTAGCGCCTAGCTTCTTTACTGGAAATTAAATTTCTGATTTTAGACATTAAAAAATCTTAACTCATATCTTTCACTAAATTAAATCTTAGTCGACGTTGTTGTAAGTGACTATTGTTGTATAGTGATTATTGAGATTCTACATTATGACGACGTACAGATGTTCCAAGAATCTTACAAGATTCCCACTCTGCGCGTATATAAGCATCGTGCATGCTTTCTTAAAATCCAAGTCGTATTGCGACAAGAGATTAACTTCCTTTCTAGTCAGAAATAATTCTCTTGGTTTTTGAATCAAATTCAGGGAACTATTCAACAAAATGGTGACTAAAGTGTGACAACACTCTCAGAGAGAGAGATGACTAAAATATTTTTGTGCCTTGTTGCGTCCACAGTCAACATTGATACAATACAGAATACACTATCTAATCGATCCCTGTTTTGTTTTTTGGACTAAGGGAGGATTCAATGCCTAAACTTGGTTTTCGTCAGATAAAATCACCGTTGCCAGTTGGTGTGCGTGTTTCTAATATATTATCCGAGTGAAAAAGTGAAGTGTCTTGTGTTTTGAAATCGATAGAAATAGATTAGAAAAAGAGGGTTATTTTTTGTTTGGTTTTGAAGAAGAATCATTTTTGTTTATTTTTGTAATTATATTTAAATATTTATGGATAGGAGATAATTACTTTTTAGTGTATTTGCCATATGGCAACATACACTATTGGCGTCGGTCGGGTGGCGGGACCTAGGAGTCGGACCAAAATTTCTCGACGTTTCATAACCTCCTAAACACTTTGGCACCATTTTAAAAAATGTTTATATATATATGTATATATATATATATATATATTAAAATGAGTTCATTTTGGGTTTAACAGCAAGTTCTGGAAGACCCGGAAACATAGCGATCACTCCCGTAAAGATAGGTCATCATTTGCCGGCATAAAAAAAAAAATAAATAAAAATCTGAGCGTGTGTGGACCCCTTTATAGTCACTATTCAATGTAACGACGAGTTGCACTTCATGGGGGGTCATGGTCAAAAAAAAAAAAAAAAAAAAAAACATAAATGATGATTTCATTTTATTGCACTAGATCCTTATGATCTAAGTGAACGCACACCTATCTAATACGCTATGATCACAGTGCGCTGATGAGACGGGGCCGGGCGCTTGATTGAAACAAGACACAGAGTTGGCCGACAGAGTGGGCAGATACGAAAACCAATGTGTTAGCGGAAGAGGCGAGTATTTGATTTTGTTGCGGCTGGAAAAGTTTAGATCACAGTCAGTCGAGGAACGGCTGTGAATGAGTGAATATGCCAATTGTTAGGTCGATTATAATACAACTTTAACATTGCGATTTTGGCATTGAAAATAACATGGATTAATTTTTGGATTTTTGGATCGTAATTTTTGGATTAAGCAGCAGGGCTGTAATGTTCCTGCTTCAGTAATGCGATTCATATGTTATTCCTCCACCTTAGAGATTATTTTGTGCGCCCGAGATTGTCATATTTTCTTGTAAATTTCGGATTTCAGGATTTGTTGATTGTTGGTTGATTGTTGGTGTCTATGTTGCGAATCGTACACGTTTGAGTACGGGAAAAGAGTTACTTCTGGCATTTTGCTTGAACGTATTATTCTCACGGCAATTGTTACGAACTATTTGAGTCGGGAATCATTTGGCGTCGTGCATCCGAACCATCTATACGTCACAGGAACAAATATACAACGTGTCACAATATTCTCGACTTCGATACAATCTGTTCCTATCAAACAGACTCATTAGAGCGAAACACTCAGTTTCTCGCAACTTATTTATCGAGTACCTTTCGATATTGTTTGAGGATCGATAATATACAGTGTGTCGTGATTTTACCAATTACTGTATATTGCTGTATTTAAGACAGTTTACTGCAGAAAATCTCAGTTTCTTGGAATCGAACTAACCACGATCTTACGAACTATTTGGAAGACTTACTTTTATACAGGTTGTCCGACAATTAACGCGATTGACGTAACAGTTTCCTTAGCCAACAAATTTTCAAAATTTACAGAAATATAAAAGACAGTCCAGCTTCGCCATCAACCTACCTATACCGGGTGTCCGATTTAATCAAGGATTATTGTTGGGTTTCATTCCGTCTTCCGAGACTTAGATTTTAAAGTGTTTTTTTGTTTTTTGTGCGTGTATTGTCCGTGTCTTGGCATAGTAGTCAAAGCCTGATCCAGCCTCCAAGTCTGGACTATCTTGGTGAGGCTTCTCGCGACCAGAGTCCTGGTGCCCAGGTTAACTTAGTCGGCGGTACGCGAGATTTTTTTGTTCACCCATTGGGCCGCAGCTGCTATTGCAAATAGTTGCATGTTATAAATTTTTTTAGGTGACGGGTTATCACAGATCTGGTTTTCCTAATTCACGGTTACGAAGTCTACCTTTCGTCCCGGAATCATTTCGATTCCTTGACTCCCGTAACCGAATGTTAATCTAATATTTTGTAAATATTTCGTCTTATATGTCGTGTGGTAGGTGGTAGGGTTTTTTTTTTTAACAGCCTTCTATGGCTGTGGTTGTTTTCTAATATTTTTTAATACTGTTATTCAACCTCTATTTTGAACTTTTGTGCAATAGTGAATCTAAGATTAACAAATTAAATTTTCATTTCATTTAAAATTTAACAACCATTTTCAAAAACCAACTTCAAATTCAACTTCAATTAAATTTCAGTCAATTCAAATTTTGTATTACGAGTGGCAGGTGGAGGCATTTTAAGCAACCTTCTAGGGTTGCGCAGTGTTGATATATTTTGAAACTGATTACGAAGTCATTTCAAATTTCATTTTCAATTATTTCTAAATTACGAGTGGTAGGTGGTGGATTATAAGCAACCTTCTAAGGTTGCTCTGTCAATTATAAGGTGCGTATTTACGCCCATTTCATTTCAACAATTTTCGAATTTTACAACCCCGGCCCCGCACCAACTTAGCTAGCCTGGTGGACCTGTTTGGGGCTTTCACAAAAATCACGAATTACAAGTGATATAAATTGGCGCCTGCCAACGTGGGGCTTTCGTTTTCGATTACGCTGTTTTTCGATTTCGACATTGTTTTTTCGATTTCGATATTTTTTTCGTTTTCGATATTTTTTTTCGTTTTCGATCTGCGCGTTTTCGATTTCGCCACTTATCTTTTGGCGAGTAACAAAATAGTAATTGAAAAGTTCTTGTCGTTTTTCTTAAAATTTATCTCAAATAAAAAATGTCGGCGGTCGGTCTTAAGCGTGATGAACTCATATATGAACTAAAATTACGACACATTCAAGGGGTTGACTATATGACCTTAAATTTATTACAGGATGCATTGTCGGCGTTGCTCTCAGAAAATGTAGACCTAGATTTTCCGGAAGTGGAGTTAAATCTCGATAACGAACTAGACATATGCCGAAACAAACTTGTTGAATTACAGGATTTAGTCTCAAATTTTTCCGATTTCCCACAGAGTGTCGCATACTCAGTCATAGATCATCGTATTCTGCATTTACTAAGTCGGTCTCGTCGTCTAGTAAGCCGCGCGTCTAACGATTCACTGCCGCGCGTCAACAATCTTGTAGAGCAAACTTTAGCATTGGATGAACAATTCAACCTGCGTTCCATAAATCATCGCAGTGAAGCATCAATGCGTTCTTCCACACCCATGTCACCTAACGCACCCGGTCATAATGTCGATGTCGCGAATCTCACTGATGCGAGTGGTTCTCAACTCGCGACTAACTCTAACTTGTCTACTACACTTCCGGTTTACAAATGGGGCATCACCTTCGACGGTCATCAATCGGTTAGTGATTTCTTGGAACGAATAGAGGAGCTTCGGCTGGCCCGCCATGTCTCTAAACCCGTTTTGTTTACTTCCGCTGTCGATCTGTTTGTAGGGTCGGCCCTATATTGGTTTCGGGCCACGCGCCATAACTTAACGTCTTGGGATGATTTGGCCTGTCAACTAAAAGCCGAGTTTCAGCCGATTGGGTATGAGGAGGACTTGTGGAATGAAATAATGCACCGTATTCAAGGTCCGGATGAACGTATCAATAATTACGTCTCGTGTATGCGTAATCTTTTCGCTAGATTATCCGAACCTGTAACGGAAGCGCGTCAATTGGCCATCATTCGACGTAATCTCATGCCTTATTTGCTGGAGCATTTAGGTGCTAATCCCATCAACTCGGTTGATGAACTCAAACAAGTTTGTAAGACTTTGGAAGAGAATAAGCATTTAGCATCCCGTAATGCTCAGGCCGCGTTTGCCTCCTCTAACTGTGTCGAACCTAATTACGCTTATCATCCGGTTGGTGTTGTTCGACGCACCGCGCCCCAGCGTGTAACTAACAATGCTGTCGTCTCGTCTGTGCCTTTTAAATGCTGGAATTGCGGCCAAGTGGGCCATCGTTATTCCGCCTGTCAAGCTTCACGTCAGAAGTTCTGCTACCGATGTGGAAATCGAGAGCATTTCGCAAATTCCTGTCCAAAACCCGTCTCGAACGTTTCCGCTCTGTCGGGAAACGCCCGCGGCGAAATATAGTGCGAAGTCGATATTTTCGCCCACGCATTCAGACTTCAACTTCACCCAGAAATCACGAATCCTGGAAAAAATGGCTTGCTGTTGTTTCGGATTTTTGCAAACCTAACTCTGTTTCGGCTGCCGAACCGACCATTAACCCTGTCTTAACCTCCCGGCCTGGCGATAACCGACCCTACATCACCGTTAACCTTTATGATAGAGAAGTCTTAGCTCTTTTGGACACTGGTGCTAATTGCACGGTGTTAGGAAAATTCGGACTACCGTTCGTTCATTTATTATCTTTAAAAGTTAATCCCATTCAATTAAACGTTACGACCGCGGATGGGGCCTCCCAGCCAGTCTCGGGCTCTGTGTTATTACCGATCGTTGTTAATGGAGAAGTCAAGCTCTTGGATGCCCTGGTCGTTCCGTCCCTACAGGCCACACTCATATTAGGTATGGATTTTATACATGACTTCAACTTCACCGTAGATTTTCGCACTAACTTCTATTCTTACAACTCCGGTACAAATTCTGATGCCGTTCCATACGTCAATGCAGTTCACGCTATTCGTGAACGTTCAGAGTTAACCCCAAACCAACAACTTGACCTGTCTGCTATCGTCGAATCATTTCGTTGCCTATCCTGGCAAGAGGGCAGTAAACTCGGTCGCACACACTTGGCTGAGCATGTCATCGATACTGGCAACGCGACCCCCGCGAAACAACGACAGTATCCCCTGTCGCCCTATATGATGGAACATTTGAACGCGGAACTAGATAACATGTTGGCCCTGAATGTAGTTCGTCCGTCGGTCAGTCCGTGGTCTTCACCAGTTCTGTTAGTGAAAAAAGCCAGTGGCGAACTTCGTTTTTGTTTTGACGGTCGTCGGCTTAACGCCGTCACGAAACCTGACGCATATCCCTTGCCCCGTGTCGACCATATCTTGAGCATGCTAACTGGAGCTCAATTCCTCTCAAGTATCGACCTGAAATCTGCATTCTGGCAGATCCCACTTTCGCCCGAATCTCGCGAAAAAACTGCCTTTAGCGTTCCCGGACGCGGATTGTTTGAGTTCGACGTTATGCCGTTCGGCCTGCGTAACGCACCCCAAACTCAGCAACGGCTAATGGACCGTGTGCTTGGACCAAAGTTGGAGCCTTTCGTCTTTGTTTATTTGGACGATATCATTATCGCAACCCCTACCTTTGAACAGCATGTTGCCGTGCTACAGGAAGTCCTGTCTCGTTTTAAAGAAGCCCACCTTACGATCAATCTGGACAAGTGTGAATTTTGTCGCCCGTCTCTCAAATTTCTCGGTTTCGTTATTGATAAACTTGGGTTGCGTACCGATCCGGATAAAATTGCGGCCATGCTTAATTACCCCCGACCCACTACTACGACCGAAGTCAAACGGTTTGTCGGCTTGTGTTCTTGGTACCGACGGTTTATTCCACATTTCTCCTCTCTGACCGCTCCGATAACCGAACTTATTAAACAACGTGCGAAAGGTCAGAAGATTTCTTGGAATGACGACGCCGAACATGCTTTGTGGCTATCAAACGAGCTTTAGTTTCCGCCCCTGTCTTAGCCAGTCCCAACTTTAATCGTCCGTTCACGATTCAATGCGATGCCTCTGATCTCGGCCTCGGTTGTGTCCTCACGCAGCCTAACGACGAACAAATTGACGTCCCGGTGGCTTTTGCCAGTCGTACCTTGAACGGCCCTGAACGCAAGTACTCCACTACGGAGAAAGAGTGCCTCGCTGTACTATTTGGAATCGAGAAGTTTCGTCCTTTCGTTGAAGGCACTCATTTCAAAATATTAACGGATCACCATTCTCTGCTGTGGTTACAAAACTTAAAGGACCCGTCCGGCCGTCTGGCTCGTTGGGCTGTGAAAATACAACAATATGATGTTGAATTCGAGCATCGGAAAGGCTCTATACATGTCGTTCCGGATGCCCTTTCTCGCTCTCCAATGGAAATTGCTAATTTAACCCTGTCGAACGAAGTCTGTAACGCTGACCCGTGGTACCGACGAATGGTGCGTTCCACCCAGCGACATCCCAACGAATACAAGCGTTGGCGAGTTATTAACGGACGCCTCTACAAACGTCTCCCTCTTGCTTTAGATCAAGGACCAAACAGAGACGAATGGAAGATGGTTGTCCCCAAACCTGCTCGACAGAACCTCTTGGAACAATATCATTCGGCCCCAACCGCAGGTCATTTCGGAATTGCGAAAACTCTCTACCGATTATCGGAATTGCACTATTGGCCTAAGATGAAGGCCGATGTTACCAAATTTATCGCTCGATGTCACACATGTGCCGCGCAGAAAGTGTCTAATTCCGCTCGTCCTGGATTCATGGGACAGCCCAAACAAATAAAGTTTCCGTGGCAGCTGGTTGGCTGTGACATTCTCGGACCCTTGCCGAAAACCAAGGAAGGTTACCGATTCATTTTAGTGGTTGTGGACTGGTTTACTAAATTCTCGTTATTGAAACCCTTGAAGCAAGCCGACGCCAGTTCCATAGCGTCATACCTGGAAAATGAAGTTTTTCTAATGTTTGGCGCCCCTCAGATCTTGTTGACTGATAATGGTACTGAATTCACCGCCAAACTTATTCATCAGCTCCTTGAAAAATATGGCGTTAAGCATTGGCTCGTTGCCAAGTACCATGCTCAGGCCAACTTTGTGGAACGCGTGAATCGCACCCTTGGAACTGCGCTGCGATCCTACCTGACGGATTCGACTCACCACGAGTGGAATAAAGTCCTTCCTCATGTGGGATTCGCCATGAGAACAGCTGTCCACGACTCTACTGGTTTCGCACCTACTTTTCTCAATTTCGGTCGCTTCGTTCCGCTTAACGGACAATATTACGGCGAATTGGACGATGTGGATCCCGTCAATCTCGAATGGTCCTGTGATAGATATGCTAAGCAACTACAGGAACATCCCGCTATCTATCAGCAAGTGCGACAACACTTGGCAGATGCGTATGAACGTCAGGCTATCGGTTACAATCGGGGCAAGCGGCCTGCTGAACAGTTTCAGGTTGGAGACCGCGTTTGGAAGAGGCATTATGTGCTGTCTAGTGGCGGTCACGGGTTTTCTTCTAAGTTGGCACCTCGATTCATCTTGTGCCGTGTCTCTCGAAGAGTATCCCCTCTCATTTACGAGTTGGAACATGCTGATGGACACTCTGTTGGCAGGTGGCATGTCAAGGACCTGAAACCGTATGGTGGTGACGATGCTTCCGAGATCTCTAGTGAGGCCAACGATGACGAGCCTGAAGGTGATGTTGCCCCCCCGCAAACCGACGCTACCCCGCCTGACTTCGCCAGTGACGATTCCGTCTGGGACCTGTTTGATTGATCTTTCACGCTAACTTTAATTCCGTTTATCACGCACATCGGTCTGCCAGACTCGTTAGAGTTCTGAAGAAAAGGTCTTCGTCCTTTTCTTTTGGAGGAAGAAGGGGTGTAAAATGAGTTCATTTTGGGTTTAACAGCAAGTTCTGGAAGACCCGGAAACATAGCGATCACTCCCGTAAAGATAGCTCATCATTTGCCGGCATAAAAAAAAAAATAAATAAAAATCTGAGCGTGTGTGGACCCCTTTATAGTCACTATTCAATGTAACGACGAGTTGCACTTCATGGGGGGTCATGGTCAAAAAAAAAAAAAAAAAAAAAAACATAAATGATGATTTCATTTTATTGCACTAGATCCTTATGATCTAAGTGAACGCACACCTATCTAATACGCTATGATCACAGTGCGCTGATGAGACGGGGCCGGGCGCTTGATTGAAACAAGACACAGAGTTGGCCGACAGAGTGGGCAGATACGAAAACCAATGTGTTAGCGGAAGAGGCGAGTATTTGATTTTGTTGCGGCTGGAAAAGTTTAGATCACAGTCAGTCGAGGAACGGCTGTGAATGAGTGAATATGCCAATTGTTAGGTCGATTATAATACAACTTTAACATTGCGATTTTGGCATTGAAAATAACATGGATTAATTTTTGGATTTTTGGATCGTAATTTTTGGATTAAGCAGCAGGGCTGTAATGTTCCTGCTTCAGTAATGCGATTCATATCTCATTCCTCCACCTTAGAGATTATTTTGTGCGCCCGAGATTGTCGTATTTTCTTGTAAATTTCGGATTTCAGGATTTGTTGATTGTTGGTTGATTGTTGGTGTCTATGTTGCGAATCGTACACGTTTGAGTACGGGAAAAGAGTTACTTCTGGCATTTTGCTTGAACGTATTATTCTCACGGCAATTGTTACGAACTATTTGAGTCGGGAATCATTTGGCGTCGTGCATCCGAACCATCTATACGTCACAGGAACAAATATACAAGGTGTCACAATATTCTCGACTTCGATACAATCTGTTCCTATCAAACAGACTCATTAGAGCGAAACACTCAGTTTCTCGCAACTTATTTATCGAGTACCTTTCGATATTGTTTGAGGATCGATAATATACAGTGTGTCGTGATTTTACCAATTACTGTATATTGCTGTATTTAAGACAGTTTACTGCAGAAACTCTCAGTTTCTTGGAATCGAACTAACCACGATCTTACGAACTATTTGGAAGACTTACTTTTATACAGGTTGTCCGACAATTAACGCGATTGACGCAACAGTTTCCTTAGCCAACAAATTTTCAAAGTTTACAGAAATATAAAAGACAGTCCAGCTTCGCCATCAACCTACCTATACCGGGTGTCCGATTTAATCAAGGATTATTGTTGGGTTTCATTCCGTCTTCCGAGACTTAGATTTTAAAGTGTTTTTTTGTTTTTTGTGCGTGTATTGTCCGTGTCTGGCATAGTAGTCAAAGCCTGATCCAGCCTCCAAGTCTGGACTATCTTGGTGAGGCTTCTCGCGACCGGAGTCCTGGTGCCCAGGTTAACTTAGTCGGCGGTACGCGAGATTTTTTTGTTCACCCATTGGGCCGCAGCTGCTATTGCAAATAGTTGCATGTTATAAATTTTTTTAGGTGACGGGTTATCACAGATCTGGTTTTCCTAATTCACGGTTACGAAGTCTACCTTTCGTCCCGGAATCATTTCGATTCCTTGACTCCCGTAACCGAATGTTAATCTAATATTTTGTAAATATTTCGTCTTATATGTCGTGTGGTAGGTGGTAGGGTTTTTTTTTTAACAGCCTTCTACGGCTGTGGTTGTTTTCTAATATTTTTTAATACTGTTATTCAACCTCTATTTTGAACTTTTGTGCAATAGTGAATCTAAGATTAACAAATTAAATTTTCATTTCATTTAAAATTTAACAACCATTTTCAAAAACCAACTTCAAATTCAACTTCAATTAAATTTCAGTCAATTCAAATTTTGTATTACGAGTGGCAGGTGGAGGCATTTTAAGCAACCTTCTAGGGTTGCGCAGTGTTGATATATTTTGAAACTGATTACGAAGTCATTTCAAATTTCATTTTCAATTATTTCTAAATTACGAGTGGTAGGTGGTGGATTATAAGCAACCTTCTAAGGTTGCTCTGTCAATTATAAGGTGCGTATTTACGCCCATTTCATTTCAACAATTTTCGAATTTTACAACCCCGGCCCCGCACCAACTTAGCTAGCCTGGTGGACCTGTTTGGGGCTTTCACAAAAATCACGAATTACAAGTGATATAATATATATATATATTTATATACGTATATATATATATATATATATATATATATATATATATATATGTGTACGCGCAATAACTTTCGAACGAGTTAATTGATTTCAACGAAATTTGGCCCACGTGTTGAAATCCATCACCGCAAGAAGCCTATTTAAAATGGGCCTAATCGGGCTCTTTAAGGGTAGTTTTTAGGGGTTGAAAAATGTTTTTGGGCCCCAAAATACCGAAAAAATTCTCCGAATCGTTTCAAAATTGAAATTTAACCCTCTGGTAGTAATTAAAAAGTGTCCCCAAAATTTTAATAAAATCGGCCTGACAGGACCGGATTTACAAATTTTATGAAAACACTAGTTTGCAGATAGTGACTTATTTATTGAAGGGTGTATTTAATTCGGTGTAGACGTTAGATTGATAATAATATTACAATTAAGAAAAAAAATGTTATTTTAAGGGGTGTATTAAGGGGTTAAATTTTTTATTTTGCCCAAAAACAAACTTAATTTCACATAATAAAAGTATAAAACCACACGGCCCTATACAAGCAAATACACTATATTGTCGGCAGGGTTTTGGCACTGCGACCCGGGTTTTTTTTGTTTTATTTCCAAAGAGGACAAATAATTCATGAGACTAACTTTGTTATTTTGTTGATTATTCTTAAATAATAGAATGATAAACACATTCCTCTTCCACAACACTGTGCGAGCTTTTTTCCGAATTAATCATCGATCTGTTTAATTTAAAATGAATTTTATTTGTTAAAACTCTTTATAATAATTCTTTTGTATCACTTATTTTATTTTTATAATATATTTGATGATATATCTGGCTTTTTATATTCATAATTGTTCTATCTTTTTATTTCTATTTGACAGACAGTAGTATTGCAGTACAATAAGACTATTGAACACGGCGACGAAAGGATATCGTATAATAATATGAAGAAACAAACAGACGACATCTGCAACTGTTTCGCCGCGAGTGCCGCACTGACTGTCAACGTGATAATGCTTGCCTTTAGCCAATTTCGCCGAGAACAACCAACACAACGACAACTGAACATCTCCACTAAACACACGTGCACTTTCGGCACATTCTATTGCATACGTCAAATACTATACCAATTCAATTACGTCACTGTAATATTATTTGCGTTTTTTTGGACACATTTTTCACAATTATAGCAATTAAACTAGATATTATTATTGTGTTCGCAGTCATAGGTAGTTTTATGAAATTTGAAAAGAGTTGCGGGTTCGTAGTTTAATTTAAAACAATATTGTGCTAATATGAGCTGGATTATTTTTCATGACAAAATATGTGATTAGGCAAATATAAAAAAAAACCTGATTTAATATTGTAACTAGTTTCAAAAGCATAACCCAAGTAATTTATAAAATACTGCATTATAATCTAGATACACAAACTGTTATTACGTATCTTGCTCTGTGTAGTTTTTTCCAGTCAGTATACAAGAAACCCTATCAACATTTTTCGCATAAATAACATTATAATTATTATAAATAATGAAATGTATGCAAAATGCACATGTCCTTGGCGTGATAGTTTAGACTAGTGATTTTAAAATAAAAACAGAAAACAAACGTTTCTTCCAAAAACAAAAAAAAAAACAAACTATAAAATGATAAGAGAGCTACAATATTTATTGCAATTAGCTCAAAAAGTCTAATGGTGCCTTTACACGAGCAATTTTTTTAGCAATAATTGCCCGGCAACACAATGGAGCAATTAATGGAGCAATCTGGAGCAATTTCAATAAAATTGCGGCAATATTTTCGGCAATATTGCTTCGAATTGCTCCATATATTCCTATTGCCCAAAGTGGCCGACATGAATTGCCGACTATCTACACGGTTTGGAAATTTTAGTCAATTTTTTTCTATCTCGCTTGTATACGTATCTATTGCCTCACTTTCGTGTGGTGACAGAACGGTGGTGGGAATGAGATGCGCCGCTGTCATTTCATTTTCTTTGCTTCTATTGTACAGTGCAGTACAGCTGTACGTGAATTAATAAAAATAAAAGTAATTCAAAATCACTCTGAGACATTCTGGTAAAGTAAAAATAAAAATGATTTTTCGGGAAAAAGGACTTTTTTTAAATAAACACTTAATTTTTTATTTACAGCGACGTTTCGTTCCTTGTTTGGAACTTTATCAAGCTTTAATAACTATTAAATGTTTTGATTAAGTAGATATAAAAGTTAATATACACATTTAAATATAAATTTGAGTTTAACAATTATTAATAAAAAGTTTATAATAATTCCGTTCATTAAAAAAATGTTTTTACAGTTGATTTGAACATCGACTGTAAAAACATTTTTTTAATAAACGGTATTATTATAAACTTTTTATTAATAATTGTTAAACTCAAATTTATATTTAAATGTGTAGATATATCAACTTTTATATCTATGTACTTAATCAAAACATTTAATAGTTATTAAAGCTTGATAAAATTCCAAACAAGGAACGAAACGTCGCTGTAAATAAAAAATTAAGTGTTTATTAAAAAAAGTCCTTTTTCCCGAAAAATCATTTTTATATTAATTACCAAGGACAAAAAAGAAATAAATCAATTCTGGTAAAGTTTTTGAATAAATAATTGTCCATATCATCACACAATAAAGATGGCTTTCGTCTTGCTAGATACGTTCGCACCCAAATCTGTCTATTCCTTTTCTTTTTTTTCGGTTTAAACATATTATAATAAAAGCACTACACGCAGCTGCCAGTAAAACCTCGTCCATAGCCAGTGACAGTTCAATTGACTTGCGATAGTGTATGAATGATTGTCTTGTATTGCCTAGTTGCTCAAAGTTGCTCCATATTGCGTGATATGGTGTGGCGGTATCTTTGGCAATAATTGCTCCATGTTGCCATTGCCGTGAATTGCTGATGTACATAGTTGATCAATATTGCCCGGAATTGAGCAATTTTAGTTGCCCGTGTAAGCGCACCTTAAGTTATTATTGTAATTTTTTTTCAAAAATAATTATATAATCAAATCGTATAAAAAAATAACATTTTGTTATTTAGATGTATTTTATATTATTTGTATTATACTTTAGAGTGTTTTTTTTCTTTGACAGATATAGTGCCAAAAATATATAATTTTATTTCAGTTGTATAAAATTAAATTATAAAGATGGTGGAAGTAAAGGTACTATGTTTGTAGTTTTGTATTGATTAATAAATGACTGAAGTATATAAATTATTGTGTTAATTGCAAAAATTAAACAAAATAACCAATTCTTGAAATATTGCTTTTATTACAGTTTAAAAGCAAAAGGTTAATTTTTTTAATTATTTGGAAAAGATCAAATTCGATACCGGTACTCCCACCATTTTTGCGAACATATGTTAGTATACGCGGAATGTATATTGCACAGTTTACACATCAGAAACGCAAATAATTGAAAAAGTTTTGATAAAGTCACACTATCATCCATTTGTTCGTACAAATTACCGTGATGACGTCGTAATAGAGCCACTGCCTTGACTGCTTGAATCAGAAGACCAAAAGTTACTGTTTGTAATAAAGCTGTAAATATTTTTAATCTCACGTAATTTTTTTTATCCAACTAAACTGTATTTAGCTAACTAAGAATGGCTGGGTTATATTAGAAGTGTAAAAACTAATTTAGCAATACGGTCCATTTCAGCTGTCAGTAGTCACATTTATCACACGCCCTCAAATTTTCACTATTTTAAAACAAAAGACTTAGTTATTTTAAAGACGGCTAATAAATGTTTAACGTATACATAAAAAAAATATTTCACTTTTGCCAATGCCTTATGATGCAATAGATGAATGATATGATTTGAAATATATTATTATTTGTAGATATATAAGCAATGTTCATGCCTTTCAAGAGCACGTTGAAGAACGGCATCTTTGTGTTGCATGATAATGGTAAACATTGGGAATGGAAGCTAGTAATGGAAAACAACCCGATTGTACAAAGTGGAACATAAACAAATGGTACTGTAGTGATTTCTTGTTTCATAATAATAAACTATCAATATTTACAACATTAAAAGTTTGTTTTAATATCTTTAGCATTAGACTCCCACCCGATCAGTTTCGAACAACTTGATTTCTGGGTCAGTTCTAGCATTTCAAATGTTTAAAAAGTTTAAAAAGATATACTTTCAATCAATCAATAACTTTTCGTGCAGGATCGATTAAAATTTTTACAATGCTTTTCTTATGGAGAAATACGGATAGTCACAATCTAAGTTCAGTGTCAAATCAGATTTTCTGACAATGCTTTCTGCAACCCAGTATGTCAAAATAGAATAGAATAGGAAAGAGCATATCCTGTAAAATGACAAATAAAATATGTATGCAAGTACAATAATTATAAAATTCTGAAAACCTATTTCAATTAGGTATTCAGATTTTTTTATAATTTATACTTTAACTTATTCTAGCCCTGGCCTGGCCAAGTTGGATAGGTTAATTCCAGTTATATTGTAACTTTTGCATTGTATATTTAATCTCTATTTTGGTGGAATAAATTATTATTATTTAATTTTATATCAGATACTTTTTTTAATATTTATAATTATTGTATAAAAGTAGCTGTTATTAAAGTTTGATAATATTAAAATATGTCTGGACTTACAATTAGCCCCATCTATCATTAAAATTATGTTTTAAGCGATTCTATTCTGTCACATCCAGTATTGGATTCACACTTTGTTAAATAAAAAAATCCCCATTTATTTCAGGAAAATACATTTAACAGAATTGCTAGTGATATAGTTTTTAATCGATAAAAAACGTCTCCATCATTCTAGGAGAATCATTTAAAGATTGAATTAAGTTTTATGGGAATTTTTGTCATGAATTTTGGCGACACTGTCATGAACACTCAATATGTTTGGTACCGTATTCAACAAAATATGTACATAAAAACGTGCATATTTTTTATGATATAACCAAACTCATTCACATTCTACCGGGTGTAACAGTAAACAAACATAACTATTTACCGAATAATTTTCTAGAGATAAAAATATAAAAAAAATTATTATAACGTGTTTACGTTTCATAAAAACTAGGTTATCTCCAAAACATCAACAAAGCTCATCTTAAAGACTGGAATAAAAAGGCAATAATTACTGCTAGCTTTTGGTGACGTAAATTTTGATAATCAGTATAAAATTATTTTTCAATTTTTCTGTGTATAAATGTTCTGAACATATATTTTTCTTTATTTCTGCTTATTAAGCCGACCGCAAAACGGGACCTAGGTCCGCGGAGTGACCCACGGGAGTTTCTGTGAACCACGAAACTGATTGAACCTGTGCACGTCACAGCGCAGGGTGACATGCAGAATCGGTCCTATCACAAGGCGGCCACTCCACGCCCCAAGGCCTCAGTGATAAAGAAAAAAATATGTTTTTCGCTTTTCGATGTTTCGATTATAGTATATATTAGAAGCAAACAAGGGAGCGCCATAATTGGATCTAGCTCAATCCTAAAACTTGCCTCGGGCCGATAACATAGTTTCGGCTCATGGTTACCCTGCGTACCGCAGTCGCTCTCTCGCAGTTTTTCTGCGAACGATCACAGTGATTTTAGTTATTCATATGACGTGTTTTGCAATTCGAAATGAAAGAAAAACTAATAGGGTGTTTGACTACAAAACATTTTTTAACAGAATTATTATTTTCTATTCGCCATCTTTGTCGGACGTGCAGTTCTAGAGTAAACTTCAAAGTGGAACTGCGATTCAACTGGTGATGATCGTCGCCGTAACTCACTCTGCATGAAAAATTCGCCGTGAATCACCTTGCGACTAATTTTGCAGCGGGCCTTACTGTTGTACCCTGTAGTCTGTATAAGCGTTACTTATTTGTGGGGTGTGTGAAATGTATTCCATCATTCAATCAACTAGTATTTTTATATGCATCTTCACCGTGTCGTGTGATTTAACGATCTGTATTCCTGATACTACATAAAACTCTTCAGGGAAGACTGGCAAGTTGTGTTTCCATTTCTCAAGCTACTTTTATGTGCAAAAATCTGTATACAATGTGCAAGCATGTTTGTAATCGTACCAATGGGTTTTTTTTCAAGTGATACAGTCAAAGCCCTCTAAGTGCACGCTCTCTAAATGCACACGCTCTCTTACTGCACACGAACTCGCCCTCAAAGTGCACGTTCCCCAGCCCCCACTTCGAATAATCTGCGACCAATCACGTGCGACCGTAAGCGCGCTTATGTCAACACATGTCATATGATTGTAAACACAGTTTGAGTTTGAACTCATTTTTAAATTCTGCGCAATGTTTCGCGCAGAGAGAGAGAGCATCTGATTGAATAAAGATAGCAATAGGAGTTAGAAGAGTGGGGATGAAAAAGATCGTAGGGGAAGTGTGCACTTAAAGGATGGGCCTCGGTTCCGAGCTGTGCACTTAGAGGGCTTTGACTGTAGTTTCAAAATTTTGCACAAAAATCATTTTTGAGGATATATCAAGCTGATTGATTTCAAAAATAATAAAGCATTGTAATGGTTAATTACTGTGTCTGTTGTTGATAGAAAAAAATACAAAAATGTATGTATTTAAAAACCAGGTAAAACATATCTTACCGGTGGATGCCAAGTTTCATTAAGATCATTCATTCGTCTTCGAGTGAAGCCGGAATATACAGATAGACAGATAAAAAATATGAAAACGTATTCTCTTATCTAAGAAAGAAACGAAATTCTTGAAAATCCCGTAAACGAAATTACATTATCATTTTACACGATTTTATGTAAAAATACTTGTTTATAAATAAAATATAGAAAATTAAAACTGCACATCCTGCTAAGTTTGTATTATATAAACGATTCGTCAAGTTTTCCACTGTGTGATAAAAAACTGATAAAAATAAAAAAATGAGTTAAAAAAAAATAAACGATTGGTTACTGTCCGGGGATTTGCGCAACCAAAAATGTTGCTTTTTCTCTGTCCTTTTTTACGAGCCCAATCTTTGTCATTGTATAATAATTATATAAATAAATAGCACCTGGAATAATATGGAATAGTTGTAAAAAAAAAATATAAAGACGCCGACCAGGATCGAACCAGCGAACTACTCTGTACAAAGTAGTTGGTTATTACACTACGTAACTCCATGCATTTTTATGGTATAGTACTTCCTTGCTTCACTAATGAATAAAACTTCATTAGCGGTCATAAAGTAATAAAATAAAATTGTTTACAAAAATTAAACTACTAGACGCATTTCAATGAATTTAAATATGGTTCTACTCTAATAGAAACTAAGCGAATAAAAAATAAACCACAGCGATTCGTCAAGGTTTGCGACCTGTACAGCTTGGACGTACATACGTACAAACCAATCGACAACTGCTGTTTCCGATTTCAAATTAAAATTTTAGGACTTATTATGAACTCGAGTTACAATATTTCTATTTTACAGAACAGGTCCTTTTCTTTTAAAAAAGCTATACTTTTAATCAATTTCTTGCGTAAATAATCGTCTGTGGGAGCAAAACTCGACTAATTCGTAGAGCGTTAATGAACTTCATATCGTTGGGGATGTTTGCAATATAAATATTAAAATATAAAAACTAAAGCAAAGCTCAGTACTATATTTAGTAACGTTTAAAATATATATACAACGTGAATCCCTTCTTCACAAATCACAAGGTATCTTGTATTTAAAGTAGAAAAGTTTTTCTTTGCATGAGTTTTCAAGTATCTTTAAGGCTTCAATCCGAAATCCGAAACTTCAGGGAATTAACAACAATTCAACAATATTAATTAGTCAGAATTTTGTGTTATTTTTTTCTTATTAAGTTAATATTAAGTTAATGGATAGCAAATTTCAAATAAACAGTGTATTATTAAATTTAAACCTATACGAGAGCTTGGCTATAATAATATTTTTGATAATATCAGCCTCGCTGATGAAACTTGCTTGGACGTTTTTAACTTTAATGTTTGCATAGCATTTTTGTGCCTCAGTACCAATTCCGGACTTTTGTTCTTAGAAAAACTTTAAAATTAAATTAATTTGCAGCAGAGTTTTCTCTTGTATCATTTTTTTTACATGTAAGTCGTGTTTAACAAATAAATTTTAGAAAATTTTGGAATTTGAGTTGACTGGTTTGTTTTGTTTGTTAAAACAACCGACTTAATTTTGAATTTTTTTTTAGAATGTATTTTTAAACACAAAGATTTTGAAAAACAGCTTTTTTGATGCTTAAAATGACGACTAAAATTTCTGCACACATCCTAAAACATTCTAAAGTTGTCATTTTACTTATATTTGTCAAAAAAAGTCGGCCCGCTATTCTTATTAACGATACATTGTTATCTGTAGCCGTCAAGTAATAGCTTTTGGTGCGAAAGTAAATAATAGCGGCCTATCAAGGTAGAAATACCATTCGGACAAATTTCAGCTTTTATAAAATTGATTTCAAAATAAGCGCATTGGATCTTGAACTAATAGAAGATAGGTACGTTTCAATCATATAGCCAATCATATATGCTTGACTGGAAAAGTTGAGAATAGACTATAAAAATGACATTTCAAGATATAAATAATATAGTGATATTTCAAACGCGTTCATAAAGATGAAAGTTTTTCTCGAGTAAAACGTTATGCATGTAGAAAATGTGCTCAATAAAAATATTTTACCATCGTCTTTCTTTATTAAAAATTTGCAAAAAATAAGTAGAAATAATTAAAAAGCTGATAACAGGATTTGCAAAATGTCTGTTATTTCTTTAATACGATGTTTATATTTCCATTCTTTAAACTTCTTAATATGTAATTTTACATAAATACCGGTTTCGTTTATTTGCCTTTATTTTTATTAGATAAAAAAGTTGTCGAAAACTAAAAGTTAAAGATAAACCGAATTAAAATTTTATTAAAATACTGTGATTAAGGATCCTAGTAAGCACTTTACCTATCTATGAACTATCTCTTATTCAATTGCATTTAAGAATGCTCTCGTACAAAAATATATTCTTTCGGTTAACATTAGACATCAAATAGAAAATACTAATTATAAATGACTCTAAAAACAATTCTGGTGGGGTTTAAATGTAGTCGTCAAGAACAAAAAATAGTAGGTAGTGTGCGTTGGTTGTAACGCTGAAAACAGACTAGCGCTATATGCAAGTATATTCTCTTGGTCTTATTTCTGAACCCAGAGAATTCTTTAAATCTTTGCAAAAAATGCCGACGAAAAACAATCGAATATTCAAAAATTTCAAAATTTTTCTCCAACGATATCTGTCGAACGGATTAACCGATTTTGATGGGGTTTGCGGCGATTGACGTTGTTTTATGAGGAATAGAGTTGATTAGATTTTGGAAATAATCGGTACGGTAGTTTCGAAAATATTTCAAAATATTTTTAAAAAACTGCTTTCCTAAAAGCTTTATTTTTGAGATTTCTCAAAATCTACCTGACCGAATCAGTTCCAATTTTCAGAAAATCTAAGTTCAGCAAGTTCCTTTTAAATGCCGCAATCCGCGTTTCGATCGGTCCATCCGTTCAAAAGTTATGAGAGGTTTACATACGCACACACACACACACACAGACATACGGACATCATTTTGGAAATTGTCAGAATAGCTTCCTAGGACCTCAAAACGTCGAGATCTGACAAAAACTCAAATTTCGAAAATCGGGGTGAAACCAGTATCTAACTTCCTAATTTTTGAAAATTTTCAATTTTCTTAGCGGGAAGTTAAAAACATCAAATTTCTTATGTGAAAAAAAAAATGACAAGTATAATTTATAATTCTGTTAGTATGGTCGGGGTGTAATGGTCAGCGTCTGGCATTTATATTAAACTGTTGTGGTTTCGAGTTCCGTCCCTGGTGATGAATATTTTGTGATGTCGTTTACGCTCAGCTTTGATATTTAATGATACTGACCAGATATAGTGCAGCAATGTATAATATGTGCATATGCTCTATTGCTCTATATATTGACATATACAATTAGCTATACTGTAAGAACTAGTACAAGTACTTACTTTAAATAAATGAAAACGTCAAATCATAAATAATTCGTAATGACATGTTTACTCAAACTGTAATCATAAGATTAAATTTTTTTAATGTTAATGACAATTTTCCTCGAAGCTGAGAAAGCAATTTAGAAAATATTTGTGCAAAAGAAAGGCCATCGAAGTCTATTGAAAGGCCATCAGGGAAATAAACTTGATTAATATGTTTTATAAATGGTGTAGGAATATTATTTATTCTTGAAAGAACATCAGCAGGGATGTTTTCTTTAAGATGGCACAGTACATCAGACGTAAATTGCTGTATAAATAAAAGCTTTCTGAGTTCTCTTGTTAAATAATTTTCTGACTTAGATTTTAACGTCAAAGTAATTAAACGATGATCAGTAAAAACTGTAAAATTACGACCTCCGATATAATGTCTGAACTTCTTAATTGAACAATAAATTGCAAGAAGTTCTCTTGACAATGCACTGTATTTGGTTTCTGTTTTTGTCAACTTTCTAGAGAAGAAATAAAGTTGTTTAAACTTATTGTTTATTTTCTGCTGAATGACTACACCAATTCCAATGTTTGCAACAATATTTTTAGTCAGTCATCGGTTTCTAACAGTGATAAGATTGCAGTAAGTTAGATCTCACAGTATTTGTTATTTATGCTGGAAAATAGATAACAAGAATAGATTTCCAAGTGCAGATTTACACAAACCGCTACCTACTAAAGGCTGTCAAACTAAAAATACGCGTACAATTATTATAGTTGAGAAACTGTTTATATAGAAAATGTTACTAAGTTCAACCACACACAAAAGTAATAAAACAATAATCATTCAAAGGTTTCTCTTAATTCTGATTGGTGGAAATAAAACTGTTAGATAAGTTCTTTGAGTGACCTTTCTCTAAACAAGATTATTATAATAATGAACTGACTTCGAACACACAAAGGTCTACACATATCAGATATTATGTTACAGATTGGTTTGCGTTCAAAAGGAAAATGCTGACAAAGTGAAGTCACTTTACATATTTCTCAAAGCGAAATCTGTAATCTACTTATATTACATATATGTACGCGTGTATAGAGTAGTAAAATAGAATTCATAGTCATGAAAATTATTCTCATAAAACCGCTTGAATTAATTACATATATTATAAAATGTATTTTATACAATAAGAGCTGGTCTATTTTGAATTTTAAGCATTGTTATTATTTTTTGTTCAATTATTAAAGAAAATCAGTCAGTTAAGGCTGTCGGAACGCTCTGAATTTTGTTTGTGCTGAGACCCAGCGGTAAGGGGCGAGGTAGGCAAAAGACATATTGTGGGTGTGACTTTCTTTAACTCTGTCTCGCTCTAATCATCCGCACGTTTCAATTTTCGGCTGGTGCCAACTACGGGGCTAAAAAATTTTATTGCAAGGGTGCCGCTGTCAATTGATTACTCTAATTTTTGGAAATATTTTGAAGATTTAAAAAACTTTTCCGAAAAAGGAAGAGTCACTTTAGGTTTGTGATGGAACAGTTTTGTGAAATAAGTACGAATAAGGTCATAGTGTGACATTGAAAACATGTGTTTTTTTAACACGATTAATGCCAATTTTTTTCTAGAAAATCGTACATAAATTACAAAAGTAGTCCATTAGAGACCTAGATTTGTCCTTTGTCTTCCTTATAGAGAAAGAATTTTTGCAGAATGTTGACGAATAAGCCTACAATGAGTTGACAGCCGAAGCTCTATTTTTGGCTTAAATTCAGAGCGTTCCGACAGCCTTAATATAATATCTAACCATGGAACACTCACAAGAATGTAATCCAACGGCTGCAGAAAAAAATCTATTGGTGTTCTGGAGTTAGCATTTTAGCCAGATTTTCAAAGTATCAGTCAAGTACTACCTCAGAAATTACTGGAGTAATTTTAATTAAACTTATATTTTGTTGTCAGTTGTAATCGTGGTGGCTAAACACGATATCTCTACCCAACTTCATGTTTATAAGTTAAATACTTTCAAAATGTGACCAAGACACGATACTGTACCAAAATTTATTTATTTAGATTTTTGCCAATAACGCCATTTTAATTACTGTAGTTCTTATATGAGTAGTTTAGGAGCTAGAAGAATCGGCAAGCAGGCAGAATAATGTGAACAGTAGGGTTCTACTCCTTTGAGTACGTAACCCTAAAAATGCTTTACATGGTCTAAAATTCAAAGTTAATTTTCGAAACTTGATTATATTTTATGTTCTTCGGTCAAAAAACTTCAACAACGGACAAATCTTTTATTAAATGCAAACACAGAAAGCATTTCACACGCAAACATTAACTGTCACTACAAGACTCGAAGCGAAAGGTTACATGTTACCATGTATGAACGCTAAATCAATGAACAATTTGTGTCGACATTTTATTGTAATAAACACGTTTCAATTAATCAGGTTTCACTTACACGAAATGTTGAATTTTTACCAATGATGTAAAAATTCCGTTCAATTAATGATTCAACTCTCAGTTATGTTTATGTAGGTAATATTATATTATGAAAACTTGAAATTGAACAAAATAATCAGTATTAACTCTAAATGTAGCTTGTTGAAAATACGGAAATATTTTGCAAGTTATACTCGAATATAATATTTCCAAAGTAAAATTGAAATGAACATTATCTGCCTACGCAACAAATGGTTCAGTAACTATGTAGGTATCAGAATATCAAGAAGACAGAAACGGCTTAAGAAGATTCTCGTTAACAATGTTACAACTGTATAACAACTTTTAGAGCCAATCTAATCCGACCCTTAATTGAAATTCGAAGTTGAGACAAGCTTACACAGTTTCTCCTAGCTTCGAATTTCAATCAAGGTGCTACAAACTAGCTTTTGTAATTCTGTGGCTACAAAGTAAAGTGGCGTATTTCGGATTTTGAATTTTTTCTGACTATATCTCAATATTTTTTAGCTCTATTCACCGTAATATTACATAAAAACACAATTCCTAAATATCATCAGTATTAATTTAATTTAATTTATCAAAAATGACTAGACTTTATGATCAATATTTTTTTTCAAAATTATTGGAAATAGATATTGACAAATAAGTTCGTTTTTACTGTATTTGCCATATGGCAACATATACTATTGGCGTTGGTCGGATGGCGGGACCTAGGTGTCGGACTAAAATTTCTCGCAGTTTCATAACCTCCTAAACACTTTGGCACCATTTTTAAAAATGTTTATATATATATGTATATATATGTAATTATATTTATATATATATATATATATATATATATATATATATATATATATATATATATATGTGCGGGCAATAACTTTCGAAGGAGTTAATTTATTTTAACGAAATTTGGCACACATGTTGGAATCCATCACCGCACGAAGCCTATTTAAAATGGGCCCAATCGGGTCATTTTAAGGGTGGTTTTTAGGGGTTGAAAAAAGTTTTTGGGCCCAAAAATACCGAAAAAATTCTCAGAATCGCTTCAAAATTGTATTTGCCATATGGCAACATATACTATTGGCGTTGGTCGGATGGCGGGACCTAGGTGTCGGACTAAAATTTCTCGCAGTTTCATAACCTCCTAAACACTTTGGCACCATTTTTAAAAATGTTTATATATATATGTATATATATGTATATATATGTAATTATATTTATATATATATATATATATATATATATATATATATATGTGCGGGCAATAACTTTCGAAGGAGTTAATTTATTTTAACGAAATTTGGCACACATGTTGGAATCCATCACCGCACGAAGCCTATTTAAAATGGGCCCAATCGGGTCATTTTAAGGGTGGTTTTTAGGGGTTGAAAAAAGTTTTTGGGCCCAAAAATACCGAAAAAATTCTCAGAATCGCTTCAAAATTGAAATTTAACCCTTTAGTAGCAATTAAAAAGTGCTCCTAAAATGATAAGCAAATCGGCCGGACAGGACCGGACTTACAAATTTTATGAAAACACTAGTTTGCGTATACGAATTTACTTACTGAAGGTCGTATTTAATTTGGTGCAGATGTTGGATTGATAACAATATTTCAACTAATAAAATTATTATTGTAAGGGGTGTATTAAGAGGTTCAATTTTTTTTTTATTTTGTCCAAAAACAAACTTAAGTTCATGTAATAAAGCCACAATACCTGTATTAGCAAATACACTATATTGTCGGCAGGGTTTTGGCACTGCGACCCGGGTTTTTTTAATTTTGTTGTTAACTGAACGTTAAAAAATAATATTGTTATTGTGCAACAACCGTGAGTACTTAAAAATGAAAGTAAAAAAAATCTGCTTGATAGTCGAATATATTATTTCCTTTATTTTGATGTTTCAGTGCAAAATAGAATTTCTTATCAACAAACTGCTCCATAACTAATTGCGATCCTGTCAACGTATAAATGAACCTGGGTGTATAATGATCAAATTTGAAGCAATTATTTTAATAGCGTCAATAATTTAACTCAAAGTACCAAAGATTATGAACTGCGTCGTAATATTAATGAGACAAACTAACAAAACATACGTAAGTAGTCTTGTAAGTTACGTGTATACTTAATATACCGACTGCTCGACAATACATAGCTATCATAATATATAATATATAAACAATAGAAAACAGTATCACGGATAATTGGAATAAAAATAAATCAATTTAAACACTCATTGAATGCAACGTTTCGTCTTTATTTAATTAAGACTTTTTCAAGCTCTGAAAAATTTTTTACAAAAATTAACAATCATATAATAAAAATATTAAACATTATGGATTAAATAATTTACTAAAAAGAAACAATGGTGTGACTAACCTCAATATGTTTAAATTATAATAAAACTATGATATAATAAGCAATACGTAATGCGAAATTGCTTATTATATCATAGTTTTATTATAATTTAAACATATTGAGGTTAGTCACACCATTGTTTCTTTTTAGTAAATTATTTAATCCATAATGTTTAATATTTTTATTATATGATTGTTAATTTTTGTAAAAATTTTTTCAGAGCTTGAAAAAGTCTTAATTAAATAAAGACGAAACGTTGCAATCAATGAGTGTTTAAATTGATTTATTTTTATTCCAATTACCCGTGATACTGTTTTCTATTATAACATATATCTGGAATTGAACTTTAAAGATGAATATATAAACAATGTTGACGAATACGAACCTGCAAAACTACCAAATAATTTTCCAAATATCTTATTGATAAATAATATCTTGTGACCACGGTTTCATTGGTGGTTATAAATTATATAAAGGTTAATTTTCAGGAATTTCAGTCCGTGAGTTCTTTTAAGAGGTGGCATTATTCTCGTAGTAACTTAAAAAAAGTGGTTTTTCACCTGGCGGCTGTGTGTGTATGCCTATGCAATTTCATTCGTTTACAATAACTGTTACAAAGAAAGGACTCCAGGTTTGTTAGTTAGATGAACAATAGATCAGTATTTTTGGAAAATAAACGCAATTGTGTGCATATTTTTGCAAAAAAAACGTACATTGTAAAATCATGATTAAATTTTAGGTTTCAAAACTTTTTTATTTTGATTTTAGAAATTTTTTAGAAAAGAAATATGCAATTTTTATAACATGTCTCTACAAATTTTAAGTGAAATTGTTTCTTTGACACATTATACAAGGATAATCCAAATGTCGTTTTATTTTGTCTAATTTCAAAACTGCCTGTGGAATAATCGGGTAGGCAAAATTATTTCAAAATACCAGTTTTATTTGTGTCCTCTATTTTTTACATTTTGTTTATGTCAAGACGTGCATTTATTCGCACACAGAAGCAAAATGATTATCGACAACAACCTTTTCAATTAAATAGACCCCAATACTTTGTATGGCCTCATCTATCCACAACTGCCTGTACACGTTGGTTCATAGCATTAATGGCCCGTGAATAGCACCACTTGTTTGTAGACAAAGAATTATATTTACTGAAGGCTATATATAATTTGATGCAGATTATGAATGGATAAAACAGAATTCAGATATTGAAATTAAGAAAAAATATTATTTTAAAGGATGCATTAAGATGTTAATTTTTTTATTTTGTCCAAAACAAACAAATACACATAAAGCAACACTGCCTGTATTAGCAAGTACACCAGGAGTATATTGTCGGTAGGGATTGGCACAGCGCACTGTGCGGCCGATTGCCAATTCGAAAATTCAAGTAATTCACTCCAAAATAAAATCTCAGGGGTTTTTGGGTTCGCTGATTAAAAATTTCATGTCAAATGTACGGAAATCCACCCCCTTCACCCCTTATCGACCACCCCCTGGGGTAAAATATCATGTATTATTTAGCATACTAAAGTTGCATATCGTTTTCGAGGGTTTTGGGGTCACTGATTACAAATTTCATGTCAAATGTGCGGAAATCCACCCCCTTCACCCCTTATCAACCACCCCCTGGGGTAAAATATCATGTACTATTTAGCATACTCAAGTTACACATCGTTTTCGAGGGTTTTGGGGTCGCTGATTACAAATTTTCTGTCAGAAAAACGAAATTCAAATTGACAAATGCAATATGGCATCACCCAGGGCGTTTTAATACTCTATTTTATTAAAGAAAAAAACCATTACAACTCAAGTGGCAGATAGTGGCGCAGCTGAATCTTGTGTTAATCGATAGCTTATACTTTTCCAAGTAACCTCCAAAAGGTTAGAAGACAGCATCCAACAGCGTTTCATTGTTATTTTATTTGGAAACCCACATTTTATTAAAAAAAAAGAAAAAAGTACCCTTACATTTTCTGTCCTAGAATAAACATTTATAAATTTTTTTACATATTTTACTAACCTTCAGACGTAGATTCCATTTGGTTTTCTTAGATTCCCTTTGCTGCCAGCACTTTCACACGTTTAAAATTGTATATCTACAACATTATACTGCGCTTATGAAAAGGCCAAACTTCAAATGAGAGTTAAGAAAAGATTTTGGGTATAGGACGTTATTTTGAACGATTTTATATTCTTATAGGATCCCTCTAACCAACTGCATGCTGAAAAATCCCTATCTAGAAACTTTTATTTTCCGAGTTTTGGCAATCGGCCGCACTGTGTAGCGAGTCGAGTTTTATATCGTGTTAACGCTAACACCCTTACTTTTTTAAAGATATTTTATTATAGAAGGCAACTGTCTAATAATTGGCTCTGTACTTATATTTGTTCGCTGAGAATCTTGACTGTAGAATGTCAGATGTTAAATTTTGAAATATTTTGTTTTACATAGGTAAACAAATGTACATAAAGCCGCAAGGTAGTGTTAAAATTTCATTTTTTTTAAATTTTCTTTCCACGGATTTCTGGCCAGTACATTTGATAAAATTTTAATGACTCTTTCATGTAACATAAAGATGTTAACTGGTTGTGTACACGAACCCCATAATATAGAAACTTTCCAGAGTAAAATTATTTTAGAACTTCATAAGACGTAGTTTTTACCATTTTTTATCAAAAGGAATATTGTAAGGAATACCCTGGGAAGTCATAGCTCGAAGATCCGGTATATCAAAAGGAAGCATATTGAGATTCAGTAATGGAATCTTAGTCCTAGGTACATTTTATAATACAAAAAATGGAAAATCAATCAAATAACTGCATTCAATCAATTTATATACTTGTAAAATCGTTTTTTTTCTATCACACAAATACAATCAAGAAAATATCTTCACTAGTCATCATTTTTATGTTAAGTGAAATGACAAGAAAACGTATATAAAGAACGAGAAAAAGAAGTCGTATAAAAACTCAATTTATTTGTCATGTAATAATTCAAGAAACCAAAGCAAAAAGAACTAATTGAACAAGGAATAGAAAACGGATATCTATTCCACGTTTATGTCATTTTATGTCTTTTAATAAATGTCGTTTGCATTAGAACACTTTTCATTACTACAAAAACGATTTACGCTAGATCGAACTAAGGATGATAGAACGTTTTAAATAATGTTGAAAAGGAATTATTAGCTCCTAGCGGGTACATGAGTCAGCAAATCGACCGTTTTTCACTGTAAAGGAAATACAGACCGCTGGGTTAGAAACCTTAGAAGAAATTCATTCAGCAAGATTATACTTACATTTAAATAGAAATAAACTCACAAAATTAGTCAGTTCCCTCTGTGGGTCATACCGTTTCAAGTTTATTTAGATTAAAAATTGAAGACATAAATGCCACCAATAATAATAAGCAAAAACATTAATGGCGTCTTGTGTGATGCTGGATAGTTTAGGTAAATTAATAATAATAATATAAAAAAACATATAATATTCAGATTTACTTAGGTTTACAAATTAATTATTCATAATTTTTCATATTAACAATTGTATTTCAGAGCCTTGATGAAGTCAAAAAAATTACTAATGAAACGTTGGCAATAAATAAAATATCATACAAAATAATTTGTCCTTATTTCCCGTTATTATACAGTAAAATAAAATTTAAAAAAATTACGTTAATGAATGAATATGCAAAATGTATTTTATCAATGTGTAAGGTGCATTGTGATATTTAAACACGTAGTATGGTAAAAATACAATAACTACGGTAAGGCTTGCAACGCAACACTGCGAGAAGATATCATGTGACCGGAATGCTCCCTCTTTCGGTTCTAAAATTTATTTTTGCAATACTCACTGTCAAAAAACTGGCATAAGTTACTTTGTCTTGTGACTATAGAAATAAGCTTGGCGTTGCTTTTTGTAAAATAAAAAAAAATTATTTGCAAAGCAAACTTTACATATAAACGTAAACTTTTACAGTAAATACTTAAAAACAGTAAACACTGCTTAAAGGCGCCATGAATTAATTTTGCATAACTACCAACCTATAAACAAGAAAAAGACTATTTATACTACTTTTATTGCAATACAGCAAATGTTAGCTTTAAAATCTGTATAACGTTTTATACGCTTTTTTACATGAGACAAATTCAACATGATAAATGAATAACTTTTTTCATTTCATTTTTATTTACTTTTCATCCATTTTAATGTTTAGAATAATATTTGTTGAAATAAGTTCCTGTAGGTACTCATTAATTATATATAATATATGTATGTATAACTTTATAAACAAAAGACTAAATAAAACGACATACATGTTTTCGATAAAAATGGAAAAATTGTACAATATAATATAATGAGAATAATTTTATTGGGTCAATCAGTGTCGGATTTGCACAAAGATTGGATGAATATTAAAACATATGATGCAACTTATTAAAGTGAAAAACTTTTACTGACAGGATATTTAAATTAAATAAAGCATTTTTGATAATTTTAGATTGAAAAATTGATTACAAATATTTACTAAAAATGCGTTGGAGACTATCCTCATTTGGGGGACTAGAGGAAGAATTTCCTAAAGACCCTATATATTTAAAATTTAATTTCAACCCGTTGAACACGGTTAGTCAAATATCTGCATTTACTAACGAATATCTAAAACTCGCTTTTTCGCTCTGCAAGGGCCATTAATTGTATAAGTCCGTCAAAACATTGAACTCAATTTTCAAAATGTTTTAAAAATAAAACGCTCGTATTTTTTGACTATTAACTTTTTTCATACTTACAACCATATCAATTAAGTTTTCAAAGATAACTGTTTATTGGTTTATAACTATTTTTACCATTCCAACTCTACGAACAAAAAATCTTTTTTGTTTTATTTTCCGTATCTCAGCACGATCTCGATCAAGCGCCTAAACTCTAACTAGATCGTAATCAAATTTTGGTAGACTATTTGATCCGTAACTAAGAAGAGCACTATTCCGGAGAAAATCAGGGCGCGCGCAAAAGCGATATATGCTATTACTTTTTTTTTCAATTACAGCCATTTACTTTTCAAAATAATTTATTATTTTACTCAGGTTTTTTTCTAAATGCATTATTGTGTTTGCAACAGCTGTTTTTTCTGAAATAATTGATCTGTCAAAATGAAGAGAGTTAACTGACTACCAAGCTTAACTTAATTTTAACACGTAAAATCGTAAGTAGCACTGGAAATGAAGTTGAACTGGTGTCGTTGACCAAAATACCAATAATGATAGTGTCACACCAACGTCACAAATAATACGGATAACTCTAAAATGCTGAAGAAAATATTTCGATATCCTTCAATTTAACAGAGATATTAAATTTTTTTGTACTTGAGGCCGCAAGCGAGAGTGATTAATTTAATTCTGTAATTTTTAGAACATGATTAAGAATAAAAAAATATGGAAGTTTTTTAAGTGTAAAATATTAAGTCTTATTCTTGTTATGAACAACTTAACAAATAATATTCTAAAAAAACACCCAAAATACATTAAAAATCGTTTTCAGAAAAAAAATACGGACAGAAAAAAGAACAGGTAAAACTAGAGTTTAGACGTTTATACACTGTTACATTTATTATTTACTTTGGATTAACTGACATAAAAATAAATAAAAAAGTTTAAATGAACATAGTTAACTTTGATCGTTCGTGTGTCCATCTTCGCGCTTTCTATCATCATTCTGCTTCCTACATCTCCTGCTCTCCTGTTACTCGGACCGTAAAACATATATCTCTGGTCGCAATAATAAGTGGCTCATGCCAAATTTTGGTCAAGTTTACTGATGATGTTTCAAATTGATCCAAATACCCACTTAGGTGCATTAGAAAAAGAGACAGTGTCAATCATATATACGCTGAATTATTTTCTTACTACAAGTAGAATAAAGTTTATAAATTTTCTTCATACCCGGAATAAAAAACAAAATTATAAAGATTTAACGATAGAATAATTTTTGTTTGACACTTTTTTTTTTGTATATCTAACAAGGTAGATTTCAGAGACTAGATCTCAAGTGTCCCAATAACTTTTAACGATCTAAAGACGTACCTCTGTTCCAAATGTCATACGTTTATCATAAAGTGAACAATCAGTTAGTTTATCTGTTCTACTACAAGCATTATCATTATATCAAACAGAACGAAAAAGTAGGTTCACAAAACTAACAAATATTCGCTTAAGTAATTTTGTCTTGTGACCAAACATATACAGAGAGGTCTTTATGTAGTGTTTCCTGTAGCTCTCCCTTGGTATCTTTATCCAACGCGATACACGGATCGTTTATGTGCTGTGTTAAAGTATCGAAGAAGTTATACAACAGTAAATACGTCCACACGAAGCGGAAGTACCGTTGCTATAACAGTGCCGGCACGTCACGTTGTTTAAAATAACTATTTTCTACTTCCAATATTGAAGTCTAAATGTTTTCTTTAAATTATTAAGTTAATTAAAACGACGCCTCAAAGGCTATATATCCATACTCTCCCTCAAAAGAGATGTTTTTTTATATAAGTATTATAACTCTGACATTTATTTGACATTAGCTTTTTAAATGGCAATAAAAAGTTAATGTATTTTTCGTCCATTTCCAGATCATTAAATTTAGAGTCGAATTAGGTATAATTACAGAAAAACTTTGCGTTTATATGATTGGTTTTATAAATACTGAGGATCAAAATGATCTGTATCAGCAAATATTCGGGCTATTAGATTTTTACTGCAGTAATGTTCAATTTGAGCAAACATCTCTAATAGTGTGTACAGGTTTTTGGTTCACTGATTAATTTTTTAGCTTAATTGTGAACGACAATGCACAACATTCTAAAAGTCAAACTTACAGACTGCAGGGTTACTTGACCATCTGTATTTCTAAAACCAAACACATTGTAGCATATCATCCTGTGTATAGAGTATCAGCATAGCATACATGTCGCTGCAGCTGTACACACACACACACGCATAAAAGCGTGTTCCAGAAGGTTCTACAATACATAGCAAGCGCTTAAAGGTACCAGTGGTTCCAGAGCAATGCATCGCGGCTATACAAATAGTAGCATATAGCTCGTATATGTTTTGGTGACTTTAACTAATACAATACAAAATAAACAGAATACACCTTATGAAATAGCTACTTTTTACTTCATTTTCAAAAATTTTGACAATTCCTATTTGACCAATCACTTCTATTAGTAAGCTATAAAAAACAACTGACAGAGAAAGAGTGATTTACTATACAATCAGTTTTGTTTTACTTTAACGTTTTAGACCGTAATGAGTTACGTTACATGCCGATGTACATGCATGTAAAGTAGCTATTTTATAGGAGGTATGCCAAAAAAAACTTTTTTTTATCGAAAGGCAATAGAAAGTGTTAAGTTCTTGCCAGGTTTTCTAATTAAATATACATGTAATATAGATTATCAAATTTGCAAAATCCACCGCTGCTGATAAAAAGTTAGATTTACAAACAGCGGGCACGATGGGTCGTAAACCGGTAAAAAGCACACGGGAGACGATGGCTGAAAGGATATAAAACAAAATTGCCACGACAAAATCCAGTCAACACTTGCGAATTCATCGACAGAAATGAGGTTGTAAAAGTAAGACCCGCTAGCATAAGCATAGGTTAGAGATACTATGTACATATAGTACGTGCATTATATAGGTATCTTTGTAGAGGTGCCGTGCTGTCCTCTCTCTTCTACCCCTAAATGCCGATTTACATTATAGATTCAATGACCGTATTTCATCGATAGTGTATAACATGCTTGCCTAAGCATACATTAAAGATCACATCGTAACAGGTATGTGTGTATGGGTGGCTAAAAATTGATTTAAGGGGGGTTTCTACCTTGTGGGATCAAAAAAATCGTTTTTTGTGTGCATTTTCAGACAGATACATGTTTCAAGAATACTCTCTTAAATTTTCAAGTTGAAATCTGGTAAATTATGAAAGTTATTGGCCGTTTGGTGGAGCGGTGTCAGATTTGAAATCAGTGATAACGAAAGCTATGGAAAGCATACGCATCTTGCAAAATGTGTGATTTGTTATAAAAATTTGTTTATAAAAATTGTTTAAACAAACTCATTTTGCAAATTTGATGGCAGATTCGTAATCAGCGACCCCAAAAACATGAAACATGGAAATATGAAAACATAAAAAAACGAATACTTTAATTGAGATCCCTGGAATTCAACATAAATTTTTGCAGTTAAAATTCAAATTTTCAAACGCGTTTTTCTCAAAACCACGTTCTTCGAGTTGGTGGAAGTCCTACAGGGCGCAAAAATTGAGCAATCGCCATGACATTTTTTACGCATTTTCATCAGGAGTTTGTGCATCCGTGGTACTAGAATCTTCTAAACATATCAAAAATTGTTCTTTTTAAAAAATAATTAGTAACAAAAAAAGGACCAAAAATCGTTTTTTTTTTAAAAAAGCTCATAATTTTCGCAATGTTCGTGTCTTCTTCTTCGTTCTAGTACCACGGATGCGGAAAAGTGTACAAATTAAGAAAATATTTTTATTTTGCGTTTCTGACTTCATTTACGGACGCTAGGACTTCCACCATGAGGACGAGTCGCCGCCGACCTGCTGCCATTGTTCGGTACCCCCCTTGCCACCTTTACTTGGATCACCGAAAAAAAATTTGCAAAGCTTCAATAAACTTTTTTTTACAACTGTGCGAAAATTTCATCCTTTTACCTATTATACTTTTCGAGAAAAAATTTCCAGAAAAAACAGCAGGTTTTCGGGCCAACAAGGTAGAAACCCCCCTTAGTACATTATAATTTCTATTCAAAAATATTTTTTTATTTAGTGAATTTTATTTTATTTTAATCTATAAAATTATTTTCAGAAAAAAAAACGACAAAAATTTAATGTTGAGTGCATAACTCGAAATGTTTCAGATTTATGTATATTCCAACTTGGTTTTAAAGCCTTTTGAAACGAAATCACTCCACATTTATAGACTCACAGACTAAACAACGAATAACTTTATATTCGTGAATTTTCAATGACATTTTGACATTATTATTGCAAAACATTTACTTTTTTGTACAAATTAAGCCATAGCCTAGGCTTTTTATTTACAATTTTGATTTAGTTCTGTGAGTTCAAACACACGATATTAGAATTAAAATTTAAGAAAATTCTTATTAAATAAGAAAAAAACTTACCATAGCGAAATTTCAAAAGACGGTCAAAACAGAAAAAGTAGAACTCACCTGAAAACAAACAAACATATATTAATAATAAAAAAATATTTGGGCGATTTGACAACAAAGTGTAGGTATAGACATGTAATGTCTTTTAAGTGTTTAATTTCTCAAACATAAAATATCTTACTGTATAAACCAATTATCACCAATCGGTATTTAAAAACGCTTGATATATTCCTAGAATCTCTCATTTTCGTAATATAACTTTTTGCTGATCGCAGTTCAGAGAAAGTATTTTTAGATATCCCGCGAGATTCTACAATTAATATAACTATTACCTGATTATTAAAGAATTTTATCTTCAGCTACAGTTATTATAATATAGAAATCAACTGCAACAAGGCAAAAATGATTCTAATTTGGACTTGTAAAAAAACAAATCCATTTCTATTTTAACAAGATCAGATTAGCATTGTTCGATTACGTATATGCAGTATCGAGAAATGATCTTATCTGCCTTTCCTCTTTTCGATTATTTGATTGCAACGCAAACGTAATATTCACTTAGTGAAAATTGAAATGTAAAGATCAGAACCGATAGCAAACGTATTTGCAGTTTTCATCGTTACTTGAACACTGGCTTCAAATATTTACGTTATAGTGGTCGATTGTTTAAATATTTAGATATTTCGTAGACATATAGTTAAAATTCTTTTTTTTTTAATTAAAATTTTTAGAAAAAATATTTGTATTCTATGATTCCACTTAACTAATATAAACAATTTCATCACATGTCGATTAGTTTAGACTCAGTAGTTAAAAATAGACATTTTTTTTTAATGTCAACTCAATAAATTTTAGACTAGATATTCTAATATAAGCATCTCATGATGGGGAGGTTTATTCGGAAGACAAGGGTAATCTTTTCAAAACTGTTGAAATTATAACCTTTAAAATTACATAAGTTAAAAAGTGAGGCAGACTTTTAACAATGCTGTTAATTTTAACATTGACCATATAGAATAACGCCAGTCAGAGAGTCAAGAAAGTACAGGGAAAATACAGTGTGTCCCACCGTATTTGAGACAAAGAATTTTATTTCATTTTTAAAAAAATTCTCTTAAAAAATAAAAAAAGCAACTAGGTATATATTTGAAAAATAAAATTAGAACTACACTTTGTATGTCAATTTTATGAGCCTCATATAAGAACAATTGAGGACCGCCATCGTTTGTAGATTGATTGCCAGCTATTAGACAGGTCGGATCTCTGGTTCAAATCCTAAATGACATATTTAGATTTTAATTTTATACGTCTAATATATAAATAATTACTAATTATAAATGTTATGCATCATCATCTACTATATAATACATTACATATATGTATCTACATCATTAATGCTGGGTTGCAGAAAGCATTATTAAAAAAACCTGATTTGACACTGATCAAAAATTGTGATCTCATAATCACATTTTATATTTAAATAGGGCCAGTCCTTGTGGAACTCTGTTATGTAGAAGTTAGGTTGTACTCACAGAAAAACAAGTTAAATTTTATCCCAACTGCGTAGAATAATATTGTCAATCAATCAATTACTTTTCGAACAGGATCGAATTTAAATTTAACAATGTCTTTCATCGTTCAGTTCAGTTTTCAGATAATACTTTCTTCAACACAGCATGAATGTATCAAAAACGTCTGGAAAAATATTTAAGTTATCTCCAAAATAAATATCTAACTGCAGCAAGTCGTCAAAAATCGACTCAATAATTACATGTCATTACAACTTGATAGGAGTTTTAATATTGTAACGTGTAGCTCATTAGCGCCATTTTTAAATTAAAACGGTTTCTTTTTAGTCGGCGAGCATGAAAGCAACGATACAATGATTAGTCTACAACTACAGTGAAAAATCTACTTTGACTGCCGAACGTGAAGCGGCAGCTTTATTTTGTGTCTGCAGTAAAATGCAATGAAACAATGTGAACATTGATCATTTCGGGTCCCTCAATGAAACAACTTCGTTGGCATTCAAATAAAATATATAGCATCTGTGTTACTGGGACGTGTTGCACTAGTAAGGCCGAAGAGTAGGGCATATTATACAGAGTGTCTCAAATACTCTTTCCGCATTTAAAAATTTTCTTTTGTAACACGATTAGTTTAATGGTCTTATGAATTTTACTATTCCAACCCACTGGGGAATGGTACTAATTTAGGTTAAAATTTATTTTTCAAAATTTTACAATATTTTTTCGTTTTGAGGTCTCCTGCATCCAAAAAACATATTTTTGGAAAAACTCTGCGTAAGTCTGTTTGTCTGTGAGCACGATACAGGTCAAACGGATGAATGGATTGAAACCAAATTTTGAGAGGATGTTTGGTATGCAAATATGAAGAACCTTATTGTTTTTGGGGAAAATCGGCGCAGACCCAAAAGAAATATAAGTTATACCGTTGTTTTTTCTCATATGATGATATACTTTTCCATAATGATTTATGTTCTATTTATTTTTCAAAGTTTTATACAAATTTTTTTTTCTTAACTTTATAGTTTCGGAAATATTTTGGAAAAAAAAATCAGCTGTTGTTTTCATCCGAAGATTTATCAAAAAGAAATTAGTTATGGCAAGCATGCTTGAATAATTTTTACATGTTAAACCATATTATGCAAACATGAAAACAAATAGCAGATATCATATTTGTTACTAGCCGTTACCCGCGTCACTGCTCGCGTCAACAGAAATTTTATTTGTTACAATATGACAAATGTGGATGTGTTTAAAGTTGGAATGGTCCTGTCGCCCAATTGGCTGAAATTTTTTGTTAAGTATATAAAGTCCATGAATTCGAATCGAACGCAGTTAAAATTCTTAAATTTGAAGTTAACCTCTACTAAGTGAGTCAGGAATTCTACATGTCATAATATTTTTTCATAATATTTATTAACGTGTTGAAAATATTTTTGTCTTTTGACTACGTTCAAAAGTAATGTCATGTCGCTTTATACTTTGGTAACATTTATTATATCTTCCACAAATTTTCCCATCAATAACATTATCATAATGCAAAATTTTCCTTGCGACTTTAGTGCGACGTCATAGAATATGTCACACGCGTAACAGAAAAGTATTGCAGTAATCAATAATAATTGGTAAACGTGTTGGTAGACAAATAAATCATTATTAATATTAATTAATAATAAGTTTTTTTTTATTATTTAACAGGAAAAATAATAAAAAAAAACTTATTAATTATAATGGACGTGAACAATATTGAAAATTAATTAATAATTTTATTAATTAGTTAACTAATTTAAAAATGGCGATGTTAAATCATGAGTTGTTTTAAATGAAGCGCGTCCGCTTTTCTATGAACAGCCTGCATACTGTACAGCATTGTGTTTTGCTGCTGTCTGGAAGATGGAATGTTTAAGCTGAGGAATTCTGCCCTACATAAAACAACAATGCGTGTTACCAACCCCTCAGTTTTGTGTAAGGATGAACATATTTTAAGTTAAGGTGTATCAAAACAGGAGAAAACTGCTAAATAATTTGTGGTAAAATAGGCTTTTTATGTTAAATATACACTTATGAGAGTATTCGAAAAATTAAGTATCGTTGAGTCGAATAGAATTAATACTCCAAAAATGCCAATAAAAGAACCTTTTGGTTAATCTGCAAAAATAAAACTCGTAGATGAGCCGAAGTGACAATAATTGTTTCAAATCGATTCGGATTCGACATAGGGAGAAAAAAATTACATTCGAAAAAAGGAATAACACAATATACTTATTTTTCTAAGTAACGGATTTTTTTGCCGAGCTCAGTATTTGATTAGTACTAAGACAGGGAAAAACAATATAAATAGTAAAAACTGGATTTAAAAAGTCCTTTTTTTCGACTCGAAAAGAAAAACAGTTCAACTGAAATGAATAGGATTACGCATATCAAGACACATAATTTTCTAAAAGCTACGATATAATATTTAATTGATGTACTCCAGAATGCTACAACAATTTATAAGTGATACCCGAGCTGATACCTTAACCTTAAAAATAATAAAATTATGCTTTCAGAAAACTAAAACAATATGTTTTTATGAATTAAAAAATCAAAATAATTTGACAACAAAATTAGTTTTAATGTAAACAGCCTAAGGCCCTTTCTATCCAAATTACAAATAGTAATGAAAAATTAAGTAGAAAAAAGCCCACGCTTTTTACATTAAGCTAAACTAAAAACAAAACGGAAATGGACATGTGTGCAAAATTTTAACTCAACAAAATACATAACAGGAAGTAGATTAAAATTTTAATGTGCGTTCGCGCGCGGACGAAGCCGGTTATTATATTTATGTATGTGTGTGTGTGTGCATGTGTGTATAGATTTCTTTAATTCTAGTCTGAAAGGTCAAAATTGTAAAGTGAAACTTTCGGTGCAATATATATTTAATAAACATTAAAGACTCTTTTTTTTAATAGGCACTCTTAAACATAAATCATTTATTTGAAATGTTCTTGAAATATGAAACAAGCTAAATTTTAACTTGAGTAATGAAACGTTATTCCGATATTGTGTTTTCCAATAAATGTTACAATACTCGTCTTAAAAAATATCTCAACCTTACTGCTACGTTTATATTGCAACAATAAATATAATTATGTTTAATATAAGAAGTATAATGTATAATGTTTATGTACTTGTAGGTACATAACAAAGCTCCAAGTCCAAAAAAAACAACATAAAACGCGATTTTTGTAAACAACAAGATATAAATTTTTGTTTGAAAGTCTACAAAGGTACGGTGTTCAGAAAATAAATATTCCGATGGATATAATATTAGAATCTAGATTAATCTGATAGGTTCTATGACAGGGGCGCTAAAAATACGGCATTATAATATGAACAAAATTTTATATACGTAAATTTATTCCGAGTCACAAAAAGATAAACAAAAAAAATTGTTTATATGCGCAAGAGTTCAAAGCTTTGATGGCGTATCGATACGGTACACAATTTATGTAAATACGCAACCTCATACAACGAAGCCGTGATAAAATCAAAATAGAGGAAGGTATAAAAATACCAATTAATTGGGAGAATGTAAATATGTAACGAAGGAATACAAATAATGCAAATTATGTGATATGAGAAAAATGTTAGCTATTCTGTGGATAATATGGTTTTTGTCCTACCCCCTATAAAATACCTACGTTACACTGTATGGTATGCATGTAAAGTAACCTGTTACAAACTTGTGCGGTAAAATAAAACAAAAGTATTCACGTGGTTGCGAACTAACCAATTCAGCTATAGCATAGTACTTATTGTGCCATTGCGTCAAATTACATTTTTTGCCCCCGACGCAAAAAACTGGGGTGTTATAAGTTTGACCGCTATGTGTGTGTGTGTGTGTGTGTGAGAGAGAGAGAGAGAGAGAGAGAGTGTTTGACTGTAGCACCATAGCTCTTAAACGGGTTTACCGATTTGGACATGTTTTTATCAAAATCGGTTCAGCCGTTTCAAGGTCATCAGCTCTTTTCTTAACTGCGGTAGAGATCTTAGACGCATGTATTAGCAAATACACTATACAGGGTGTTCTACAAGCTCTATGACAAACTTTGACAGATGGTAGGTCACTTGATTTTAAACATATTTTTTTTAATAAACATGGGTCCGATTCGTTTTTGTTTAGAAGTTACAAGCACTTAAAGAATCAAAAACGTAGGCTGATATATAGAAATATCGGTTGTTATGACAATAATTATAGGTCAAGGACGTCCAATATCATGGCCACCTCGTTCACCCGATCTGAATCCTCTGGATTTTTATTTATGGGGACACATGAAGCAGCTGGTGTCCCCATAAATAAAAATCCATGTTTATTAAAAAATATATGTATACAATCAAGTGACCTACCATCTATCAAAGTTTGTCATAGAGCTTGTAGAACACCCTGTATAGGGTTTTGACACTCCGACCCGGGTTTTTTTTACTAATAACAATTTTTTTTATATTTATTAATAAATAAAAAAAATATTTTTTTTGTGTATACGTAAATTTTAAATATTAAAATAACTTCCGTTGTGTGTTCATGACTCAACGCACCTCTTTTTTTCCTCTTTACTCCGATGGGTACTTATTGAGATCTCTGGATGGTCTACCATGACTGTGCTCATTTTTCTTAGTTTGGCGAGAAGTTACCGTGTGGTACATTTATTTACAAAAAAATACAAGTTTTAATAATTTATCGTGAGAGATATTAACAATCTCAATTTTCATAGTGATGTCGTGTGTGAATTTTTAAAATTAACTTTGTTAGTGCTCCGGAGAGTTTCTCTTAAAGATTTTCGTTGGATTTCTATATAATATTTGCACACCCTTGAATGCTTGTTAAATATAACACAACCAAGAATAATATAAAGAAATTTAGTACGATTCGAAATTATGAATCAATTCATATATATTCACGATCTTTTTCTTCCCCCAGCATTTTATTTCTGTACACAAGAAAAGATATAAAATGAAAAACATTTAATTTCATTTCAAAGTTTTTATTTTCAGCTAGCAACATAAACATAAGACGTCGAATTGTGCCGTCAACATAATATAATCTTGTTTATTAGTTTGCTTTTTTATTCTTTCTGATCCCTCACCATGTTCTGACGTAAGGCTATTTCCTCGGTTCAAAACAATGCGTACAAACTGATTAATTTGTTTTTTATTCAATGAAAGGCAAATAACGCCTCTTGACAAATGACAGCAGTAATTTTTAAATATTTTTTTCTCTGCAAGCAGACAAATGAATTTAATTAATGGGACTAAGCTATTTTTACGACTTAATATACAGGCTGTCACGTTTTATAATTTTAAAGTGAAATATTTCAGCTCGTAGCAACGCAAAATTTTCTAGGGAAGTGCGCGTAACGAAATTCAAGCGCATGACCATGTCTGTTCATCAGTAATATATCATTTATGTGTTAAGTATGTACATCATCTATACAACTATACCGTAAAAGATACAAAAAAAAAAGTTTCAAACAAAAATTGTTCTATTGTTAAATAAAAAAATTTGGTTTTTACATATTTTCAGATCTGTGAAATGGTATAGTAGACCAGGGTCGATAATTTTTGAGACCAAAAAAAATTATAGTAGGATGAAACCCATTGGAAAAGGTAGAGAATATAACAAAAATGAAAGGAAAAATAATTTACGGTCGATCTGAGGTCGGGAAGGGGAAGTGGGTGAGTTTTTAAGGGTAAAAAACGGTTTATCTCGATTGCCGGCAAAATTACAAGTCCTGTGAAAAAAAGTTAAATAGAAAAGTTGTAGGTAATAAAAATATCTACAACTTTTGTTTTTGCACTTTTTTCACATAACCTCAAAATTTATGGGAAAATTCAAATAACCAAATTTTTGGTTTTTTATTTTTATCTTTTGCAAAAAAATTTATTTTTTCACGAAATTTGGTGAAAACTTACCTTTTTATGTCCCAAATACACAGTAATTTTTTTGATTTAAAATATTCATTTTTTCACCTTATTTTGACTTAATATCGAAAAAGCACCATAATTTTCAATCGAAAATTCTCACGTCAAAATATCTGCTTTTTTAAAAAAGGCGGTGGCCTTTTTGTTCCTTGAAATCTCTAAATTATTTTTCCTTTCATTTTTGTTATATTCTCTACCTTTTCCAATGGGTTTAATCCTTCTATAATTTTGTTACACTTTTTACCATTTTCAACACTCGACTCTGGTCTAATAGACAAAAGATCAGAAAGTCGAGTGCTTTTGATGTCTTGGAAACCAATGGCTAAAACGTAATGTCATTTTCTACAGCTTTATTTATCATGTTCTTTATCGAATTGTAAGTTGAAAGAATGCCCTAAATATTTTTTTTTGTCTAATATCGATATATTTAAAATCTGAGAAACTATGGGCAGTCAAATTAAAAATCAACATAATGTTTTTACGTATTTATTTTTTGACACGTGCAACGAATAAAAAATTTCTCAATTTATCGAGATTAGACAAAAAGCATTACAGTTACTATGGATTCCTAGACGGGTTGTTTTTATTCGATATAAAATATATAGTACTTAGTTACTGTGAACAAAGCATTATTGTGAAACATTTCGTATACAATAATTTGGTAGTTACATTTTCTTCTAATTGAAATTAACAGGGCTTGGTTGCAATAAACAAAAGTAAGTGAAACGAATAATTGGATAAACGATGGGTAGGTTTAAATTATAAAAGTACTTTGTAGAAAAAAGGAAAACATAATAGACGGAAAGTTACGTTTTGAATAAAAATTTACCAAATGAGCACAAAATCGGCATTGTGTTTTAAATTAGAGTAATTCATTTGACCTCGTATATTAAACAATTTTCTGTTTAACTGTTTTAGTCATTTTTATTTGCAGAAATTAATTATGGATTTTTCGGTACCGAAAAATGTGTATAAAACGGATCGAGTTTAAGAGTATATTATTAGTTAGTAGAGGAGGGGGGCTAGTTGTAACATGTTTTAACATAACAACTGTATTGCAAAAGCTAACCATACTGCTCTCATAAGCAAAAGTGCAGTATCTACAAAAAACCGAAAATGAGATTTTTGCATAAAGTCTTCTTTTAGTCGTACAATAGAAAACTGCGATATCTGCACTGTACGAAAGCTATAATAATAATAATAATACTCGTATTAAAATTTTGTAAATTCAAAAAAGTGTGGAACATGTCAATTCGAATGTTTTAACGACGATACACAAAATATTCTTTAACAGAATGGAACGAATATTGAATTATATATTTAAAAAGTGTGGCTGTAATATAGTAATATTATCTGGGAGATGATTAAAAACTTTTGTAGCAGCCATAGTTACATTTTTCCAAAGAAGGCATTCCAAAGAATTTCACATAGTTCGATAAAAGTACGTCTATGGGCGAACATGTGATGACAAACGCCATCAGTGCGCATGACAAAACTGTTTAGACCCGCCGATACAGGCAATATGCGTGTAATTGCAGCTTGTGACAACAACAATGCATAAATGTTATATTTTCGGCATTAAAATCGAATCAGAAAATGCGTACTTTCGGCATAGTATGAAGAAAAAATGTTTACAAAATCAATAAAATAATAAATCTCCGCATTCTGTTAAAGTTCACATTACTAGACTAGGATAATCAGAGGTCAGTCAAAGGACGTACATGCCTATGAAATGGGTTGCAATAGTCTATACCACACTGTGTATTGTGCAACACCCGTGAATTCGACTTTAGTTAAGTGTTTTCACAGTAGTTTTAGTGTATCCTCTGTGATCAATAGAACAATAGATATTGCGGTAATGCTTAATCAAACGAGATGAAAGCCAACTGGTTTCGCACTGTTACATAATATGTATTGGGTGAAGGTATGCACATAGTGTTCAGCTGGTAGCTGGTTGAACTGCGGTTTGTTGTTGCAGTGTGTAAATACGGGTGATCAAAAACATGATTATCGTTATTTAACTGCGAATTTAAATTCTTTTATATGTTTAATAACTTAATAAACATTGATTTCCGTAGAACTATCAATTTTCAAGGGTAACTAATTCAAAATTTGCATTTATATTGACTGGCTAGCATTCTGTCGTGTAGAACACCATATGTCGTATCTACTTTGATCGTTTTTAGATGAAGGTATATATGGATTCAGCATGAAAAGTCTATCTTTTAGTGACAACATAACAACAGAAGTTTCTAAGAAATCGTCTCGATATCCCAGCGCTGTCAAAGAAAAATTGTTATATCTTGCTTATGACAATTACACATGACAGTGTACAAACAGATGAATTTTTTACAAATAAACAAAACATTGTGTTTTATTAATATATTTATTATTAATTAATATTTAGCATTTGTGATGGTCAAGATGTTACGGAGAATTGTCGTATCTCGCGTGACAATACGGTGTAACCATGAAAAGGAAAACATATAATTTCTATGTTAACGATTAGAATGCCAGATAATAAAAAGACTTTTTGGGAAAACATTTCTGCTGCACCTGCAGAGTCAAACGTCAATGAATAGCTCTTATGATCTTTTTGCTTTTAATACTTTTTTTAGTTTTAAAATTTTATCTAATAATTTAACAGCACTTTTTCTTAAAGTAGAGAAGTTTTGAATTATTGTCCAACGTTTCAGAATATTTTCTTTTTATTACATAATAAACGTGACGTTCGTTCATTAAACTTTATGTCGTATATGTTTGAAAAATAGATGTTTTTGACGTCATATTATTAATTTGAGTGGATTTCAACATAAGTTATAAAATATAATATCGATAATATCGTAAAACAGTTTTTTTTAAAACTGCGCCCTAACTAGTGTCTTTTTTGGTAGCATTGATAGTTGGCAGCCTAAAGAAACCATGATCAAATAGCTCAACCACTCATAAACCTAATAAGAATGAAATAAAAACGCTAGTTTAAATAGATTTTCTATAATTCTAGTAATTTTAAAAATTCCGAAAGTTTTGTAGACAAGAAGAATTTGAAAAATTCAAGTTATTTCATTTGGTAATAATAAACAGTCTTAAGTTTATGACAAAAACATTTTGGAGCATATACGTAATTCAAGAATTACAAGGCGCGAAATTTTACATTATACATCCAGGAGTTAAAAGGTTCAAAATCGGTGAAAATTTTTAATGACACTTTGAGCTTAATAATATCATTTAATTTCACTTTCGACGCATTCTGTTATACAAAATCTATATAAAATATTTTTTCGTTTCGATCTGATTTAAATTGAGCGAATTATAAGCTATAAACATTTTTTTTTAACTTGCTTTCCTCTGGGACCAAAAATCAAAAATCGGGCAACGTTAGGATCAAATAAACCCCAAGACAAATCGAACAAAAAAAGTTTTCTTTTGATCGGTTAAGCTGTTTGGACACAAAAAAAACGTGACAGACACAGATTGACAGACGTACGGACAAACCGACTGTGCATAAGCGCTTTAGTTTACGCTATTCGCGCCTAAAAAGTAAAATATAGACTCGATGTACGATAAAATACATTGAAAGTTGTACATATAAATATTGAACCAAATCGACCGTATCGTGCATATTTCATTGAGAAAGAAAAATATTCAGTTTAAACCAGGAATGAAAATGTATAGTTTATAGTCTTGGAAGAGTTTTTCGATGCTTCTGAATTTTATACCCCGCATGGGGACATTTATCAAAAATTGTTTTTATGCATAAACACATACACAGGGCTCATATAGCTGATTGAAGAAAGAAATTTTATTATATTTTGCCAATACTAGTGTTGAATATTTCATGAAGTCTAGATTTGAAATTTAGTAATAACATAATAGTGGTTATTTACTCGAGTATGCATTTCAAATCAAATTTTCTTTTAACTTTCGGTTAAGTAAACTGGGTCAGGGCAAACATTTGAAACTAACTTTTGTTAATTTTATTTTTTTTTTTGTAATGCCATGAAAATAATTTACAAAATTTTATTGAGTATTTTTTTATTAAGTATAAATCGATATATGTTTTTTACTTAAGATCATGAAAAAAAATTGTCGGTTGAGTGAGACTTGTACCCGTCTTTTTTACGTGAATACGTCTTCAAATCGAAAAATTAAAGGCAAACATGTACGAGAAATCGAACATAAGAAAAATGGTTTTTAATTTCATAAATAAAAACAACATCTCAACGAGGTGTTCAAATATTAATAATATGCTATAATAGGATTTCTAAAGTAATTCTTGAAAAAATATATCATTTGCAGACGTTCACATGTTGCGACCTTGCGGATACGATTATTCCACAACAAATACCTAAAATATTTTTGAAATAGTCAAAAATGTTATTTTCTTAAACATGTCCTTATAAGAATTAAAATATTTTATAAAAATAAATAAATCTAACTCTAAAATGGCATAATGTCATAGATAAAAGAATTCCGTTTTCTAACGGGAGACGGAAAAACTCTACATTTCAAATAATTTTTGTTCAGCTTTCCGAGATCCTTTTAATAATTTTACCAGTAGTTGTCGAAAATTGGGAACCATAGAAATGTCATGATAACGACGGCTACACGCTCGCGTAGAAAATATATTAATATGGAGTGCTCGTGCATCCTTAGTTCACGTCCATAGGATAAATCAGCGCTGCTCAGATTGTGCATCAGCAAATGACCTGCTGCGCAACTTAATTAGAACGATCTACATGACTGTTCAGGTTGCATTTTTCTTCAAAGAATTTAGCACGGTTTTTTTATAGTTAATCTTTAAAATGACAAATTATAACTATAATACTCTCTAAGCACGCTCGGCTATTCTTTTGCTTTTCAAGATCCTGTTAAAGAATTCCTATTTAAATACATATCATTTTACAAATTTTTCAACTAAAATAATAACATTGTAATTTCTTATAAATCAATTTTCAACAGTACTCAAACCTGAAGCTAATGCAATATTATATCTAAAAATTCCAGCCAATTGGGCGACTGGACCATTCCAACTTTAAAAACATTTGAAATATTATAACAAAATAAAAATTCTGTTGACGCGCACAGTGACGCGAGTAACGGCTAGTAAGAAATATGATATTTGCTATTTGTTTCTATGGTTACATAATAAAGTTTCACATGTAAAAATTAATCAAGCGTGCTAACTAACTAACAGCTAACTAACAAAATTCTTTTTGACAGATCTTTAGAACAAGAGAACAGCTGGAATGGTAAAATCGATGTTTTGAGGTGACAAATCTCAACGACCTCAAAAGAAAGAATAATGACAGCAAAGTAATTTAAAATATTGGTCTCCAATGCACATACATACGTTATTTGATTCAAGTAGTCTTATTGACAGAGCGTCCCAGTAGGTTATAACTAAGTTTATATAAGATTGAATTTCCTCTCTGAAGAAAAGAAAAAAAAAACTTTTCTTATCGTGAAACTTAGTACAGAAAGAGCAAGAATAAAAAAAAATGTAAATCTATTTGAAGTGATACGATGTTCTCTCGATTGCTGTGCAAATGGGTGCGTGTTTTATGTTTTCTCTAGAATTACTACTCTGTATATGTAGATCGTTATGCAAGTAACACATTTATGCGTGTTCCTTTAAGGCTGTCGGAACGCTTTGAATTTAAGCCAAAAATAGAGCTTCGGCCGTCAACTGATTGTAGACTTATTCGTCAACATTCTGCAAAAATTCTTTCGCTATAAGGAAGATAAAGGATAAAGGTAGGTCTCTAATGGACTACTTTTGTAATTTATGTACGATTTACTAGAAAAAATTTGGCATTAATTGTGCCAAAAAAACACACGTTTTCAATGCCACACTATGACCTTATTCGTACTTATTTCACAAAACTGTTCCATCACAAACCTAAAGTGACCCTTCCTTTTTCGGAAAAGTTTTTTAAATCTACAAAATATTTCCAAAAATTAGAGTAATCAATCGACAGCGGCACCCTTGCAATAGCATCTTTTAGCCTCGTAATGGGCACCAGCCAAAAATTGAAACGTGCGGATGATTAGAGCGAGACAGAGCTAAAGAAGGTCACACCCACAATATGTCTTTTGCCTACCTCGCCCCTTACCGCTGGGTCTCAGCACAAACAAAAATCAGAGCGTTCCGACAGCCTTAAACAAGAGCGCTTATTTGACGATACAACGTATATTATTCTACGCAAACTACAGATGTAGGTAGTGTTTCCGTTGCATAACGATCCTTGTTAACGTTATCTTATATCACTTGTTATGCCTACTTTAGATCATTACATTTTATTAAAGACTTTTTTGTTTTCATTGCGTTCTATTGTACAAGGAATTTGACATTATGACTGTACCATGAATTTTCATTTATAACATAATTCTTTCAGCATGTGCAGGATCCTGCGCCCACGCATACATAGTAGTAGTAGTAGTAGTAGTATTTATTGTCAATAAGAGATACATAGATCTGTGTGACTCGTCAAAATATCAAACATTGTAGTATTTAAAAAAATCTATATATTCATTAACATTATAAAATGCATTTTCCAGTAACAATTTTTTTATATTTTTCTTGAAAACATTCATTTCATCAACTTTAAAACTTATAGGTATTTTATTATACCGAGTTGCTGCGAAATTCAATGAACAAAATTTGTAAACGTCAATGTTTGCCATAGGCAGATTTATATAATTCTTTAAACGGGTGTTATGGTCATGACCATCCTCTGCCAAAAAATAATTTAATTTATTATAATGTGCGTAAATAGGCACATGAGATATAAAGATGCAAGGTGTTGTCATTATTTTTTCATTAATGAAAAATTGTTTGCATGAGTCATACGAGCACCATACAAGTAAAAGAGTCAAATAATTGTACCAAGAGCACATTTAAATATCCATACAAAAATTTCGTATTTTAATGGCGTTCAAATGCATAATACTTATAGGATCTGATTGGTTACAAATAACCTCAAACGATAACCACAGCACCAGTAATACTGATAAAAACCCGGGTCGCAGTGCCAAAACCCTGCCGACAATATAGTGTATTTGCTAATACAGGTATTGTGGCTTTATTAAATGAAATTAAGTTTGTTTCAGGACAAAATAAAAAAAAATTGAACCCCTTAATACACCAATAATAATTTTATTAGTTGAAATATTGTTATCAATCCCACATCTGCACCAAATTAAATACGACCTTCAGTAAGTAAATTCGTATACGCAAACTAGTGTTTTCATAAAAGTCCGGTCCTGTCGGGCCGATTTGCTTATAATTTCAGGAGCACTTTTTAATTGCTACTAAAGGGTTAAATTTCAATTTTGAAACGATTCTGAGAATTTTTTCGGTATTTTTGGGCCCAAAAACTTTTTTCAACGCCAAAAAACTACCCTTAAAATGACCCGATTGGGCCCATTTTAAATAGGCTTCGTGCGGTGATGAATTCCAACATGTGTGCCAAATTTCGTTAAAATGAATTAACTCCTTCGAAAGTTATTGCCCGCACATATAAATATATATATATATATATATATATATATATACGTATATAAATATATATATATATATACGTATATAAATATATATATATATATATATATATATATATATATATATATACATATATATATAAACATTTTTAAAAATGGTGCCAAAGTGTTTAGGAGGTTATGAAACGTCGAGAAATTTTGGTCCGACCCCTAAGTCCCGCCATCCGACCAACGTCAATAGTGTATGTTGCCATATGGCAAATACACTAATAATCAATTAAACTTATCTATCAACCATGGCAAAATAATATTCTGCAAAATTTTAACTCAGGTAGACAGAGATCACCTGAATTCTACCCGTGATGTTATCAGTTATCAGAACGTAGACGGCTTATTGAAATATAATTGTATCGTGGACACTGTTTTTCGACATTATTGCATCAAAGTGCACAATATATAGACTTCTCATTTTTTAAGTGATTGACTTTTTTAATAATTTTATAGCATTCCTTTCTTAATACAATTGTACCTTCATCAATGACAAAAAATATTTATGTTCATCGTATATTTGTTAAGATAAAAATAATTCTATTTTAAATAAACTAACATATTTAATATCTTTAACTGTATACGGTAAAAAGTCGTAGAGTTGTAATATAAAAATAATAACATATTAATTATAAAATTTAAATCTCAAATTTGTATATTGTTAATTTGTTCATTGAAAATGAACTAGAAGTGGAATCAGCAAAATCGACGAATGAATGTTTTTGCACAAAGTTATGATTCCTTGTTTCAACCTAGTTGGATTATGTAGGGCACTTGTGTATATTATAATTCATAATAAAGTTCTTATAATAACACAGTTAAAAACGTATTTAATAAAATATCACGTACACTTTCAGGAACGATTACAAATATAAGTGAAATATTTATCAATGAATGACATATTTTATCGTTTGCAACAATAGGCATTATGTTGTGTTAACTTTGAAATCATTTTTGGTTCGTAAAAAATGGAGACTGATTTTCAACTTTTCAATAAAGACATAAGCACTGAAATAAACATAATAGAACGAAAAAATAAATGTTTTAAATGTTGATAATGATACGGTGATTTTCTTCTCTAATTTCACGTAGATGGGGTATTGAGGAAGGCAGCTGTTAGTAGGGATAGGACGCCTGCTGAAGAAGAGAAAGTGTAACTTCCTATTTGAAATGAGGAAGTCATAACGATTCAGAGTCAGAGCATTGTGGTTACCATGTAATCAAGGGATATATAATTGATTTTTGCTTACATAGACACACGGTTATTATGTGTTTATATTTCTTCTTTTTTTCAGGGTCGTTTTATGTCTTATCTTTATTGACTTCTGTTGCTTTTGTACATAGTTTTTTTTCTGAAACTGGCGATAGCATAAGTAATTTTTGGTTTACTTAATAATGTAATGCTGTAATTTGAGCTAAATAATTTTTTTTTGATGAATAATACATTAATGTCGCTAAGGGAGGCGACCTCAACATGGCTTAGGAAAAGAATGATTGCATTTAGACTATCATCTTTTTCTTAGGGGGGAGTATTGTAACGAGTCGAGTCACCTCAACTATTGAGGATTACTGGATTACAGGTTGAAAACAACCGACACAGTAATAAAAAAAACCGGCCAAGTGCAACTCGGACTTGCGCACGAAGAGTTCCGACCATTATCTATAAAAACGGCAAAAAAATCATGTCTGTTGTATGGGAGCCCCACTTAAATATTTATTTTAGTCTGTTTTTTAGTATTTGTGGTTATAGCGGCAACAGAAATGCATCATCTGTAGAAATATCAACTGTCTAACTATCGCGGTTTATGACATACAGCCTGGTGACAGACGGACGGACAGCATTGTCTTAGTAGTAGGGTCCTGTTTTACCCTTTGGGTCCGGAACCCTAATAATCATAGAGTTACACTGGCCAAGAGGAGTCGGTAATCGGAAATGTTAGTGAACAGTTATGACGCTGATTGGTGCCTGCAGGTGGGTTGAGCTGGTGGCAGTCCAGTATCTTCAGGTAGGATCAAGATGGTTTCATTATTTAGCAATGAATCTTATTAATTAGGATCCACCACGCAATCAAATTGTGTATCTCATAAGAATCGTTTTCAAGAAAAAACCGCAATGTTACAATGTACAAAAAAAAGTTAAACCTACTGAAGCGGAAAAATTTATCGGCCTTATTTCAAAATTAAAACTTAACTTTTTATGGTTTTCTCCCAAAATTATAATAAAAATAACCACATATAAATAGGACCAGACAGAATTTTCACGCGAAAATTTTTCTCGCGTTTCATTGTTTTGCCTTTGAAAATTAAATCTTTGGGCGCCACAACCTGACATTGGTGTCGAGAGCTTGTGGTGTTACAGACCCTAAATACTGACATATAATTTCAACTGACACTTTCCATTTGTGTCCATTAAAAATCCTCAATACACAGTTTTTAACTCATATACTAATTTTTATTAACGTCATTACATAATATTTTTTTGATAATTTGCGTAACCTGATAACATTATAACTTATAAGCATAAAATTAACATATTAATCCAATAAGTAGCGTACAAGGAGCATGTAAAAATACAAAAATATCACTTGAAAAGTCAAGGGAATCGTAAATGGGATAAAAGATCAACGAATGAGAATGTTTCAAATTCCATTGAAAGAAAAGACGGCCTTATCTGAAACAATAAAACAAATAATCAAGACGTAATTACTTTCATCGCGAAGTATCATCCCTAATAAAACTGTTATACATCACATCTGTAGAAGAGGGGGGCGGGGTTTGGCGGCAGCTGCTGCTATAGCTTCTGTTGGTTCCACGATACAAGAAGAAACAAGTGAACACGCACAAAGAGCGCGAAACAAATGAATAACGCGACGAACAACTGCGGTCGAATCACGAACTCTTGTACTATGCTGTACATTCGTTCCTGTTAACAGCTGAACACAGAACGGAACAATAAAACAACGGAACTATGGTTAGAGTCATCTGTGCTTAAATTATTCCAAAAACTACGACGAAAGAAGGAGTATTCAAATTTCAAAGTTCATTTTTAAGAAAATCAAATTAAGAAAAGAGAGGATGTTTGCAATACGTGCATTTTATATTCTTTCGTGCAATAAGAACTTATATAATAATCGACCACGCTTATGATTTGCTTTTTCCGCGTAGACAGTCCTAAGTCTGTAAAAAGTGGGAAGGTAAATCTTTTTTACTGGCAGCAAATGAGGGGGGGAGGGCAAATTCGGGGAGAGTAAATTTTTTTGAATGTTATCCTTGAAAAAAAAAATATACAAAGTAAAAAAAATAACACTTATCTTTCGAAATATGTGCCCGCTACCCGCAAAAAATTCAATTTGTGTGAGAGAAAAACGCTTGAAATTTTAGAAAATTAAATATTCCGATCATTTATTGTGCGAAAAGGAAGAGAAAATTATAATCAGATGAGATGAGAGATGGTGAAGTTGAACTGATGGGTAGAGATAATTTCAGAATCAACACTTTCAATGTTACAAAATATAGGTAACATTGAAAGTGTTGATTCTGAAATTATCTCTAGTCGTCAGTTCAAGCATCTTAGATAATCTATTATCTGAACGTCAGAAAAAATGTGTAAAGTACCGCGAAATTCATGAGAAATTGTCAGTTTTGAGAAAGTTGAACGACTTGGTTGCTTCTGAAATTCATGACAAGTCCAATATTTTGCAAGAAATTTATAATTCGGATCTCGAAACTCATTTGATGATAGGTGTATAACCTTTTTAAAAAATTATGCCAAGCAGTCCACACCTATGTGAAACGTCGAGATTTCATGGTTCGGAGTTCTAATTTCCACCATCCGAAAAACACCAATAATAATGTACGAGTACTATGTAAATATGTGCCGTGTACTATTTAAAGACAGACACATCAATGATACAGTAAATTAAAAAAACCCGAGTCGCAGTGCCAAAACCCTGCCGACAATATAGTGTATTTACTTATACAGGCAGTGTGGCTTTATTACGCGTACTTAAGTTGGTTTTGGGCTAAATAAAAATTTTGACTCTTTAATATACCCCTTAAAATAACATTTTTTTTCTTAATTGCAATATTATTATTATCAATCGAAGCTCTATACTAAATTATATACACACTTCAGTAAATAATTCACTATCTGCAAACTAGTTTTTTTATAAAATTTGTAAATCCGGTCCTGTCGGGCCGATTTTATTAAAATTTTAGGGACACTTTTTAATTATTACCAGAGGGTTAAATTTCAATTTTGAAACGGTTCAGAGAATTTTTTCGGTATTTTGGGGCCCAAAAACATTTTTCAACCCCTAAAAACTACCCTTAAAATGGCCCGATTACGCCCATTTTAAATAGGCTTCTGGCGGAGATGGATTTCAATACGTGGCTCAAATTTCGTTAAAATCAATTAACTCTTTCGAAAGTTATTGCCCGTACACACACACACACATATATATATATATATATATATATATATATATATATATATATATATATATATATATATATATATATATATAAATATATATATACAGGGTGTCCCATAAGTCGACGTCCAAACTAAGTGAGGTGATGGGGGAGGTCATTTCCTATCAAAATAACCATAAATGTGATTATCCAATTGTTTACGGTTCGAAAGTTATTTCAATTTTTGTATTTTTCTCTGAAATCGCGTAGTGCTTATACTAAAAAATTAATTTAAAAAAATCTATGAGTTGTTTGGTTGATTTTTTTTTTTTAATAGGATCCTGAAGGATCTGCCTTTCCAAAAAAAATAATTTTCATGAGCTCTGTTATCATCTGTCAAATAAAAAAAATGGTTTTGTAAACACTTTTCGGTGGCAAGAAAAATATATTTGATTTTAAATTCACGTTGACAGAAAAAAAGTGTTATAAAAAAAATTGACCAATTATCAGAAAAACTTGTCCATTTAATAGAGATTCTAACGCGGTATAGTACAACTCGTTATTCATGACAGTTTTTTTTATAACAATTTTTTTACATGCAAGTCGTGTTTGTTAAAAAATACATTTTCGAAAATTTCAAAATCTAAGTTGGCTAGTCTAACACAAATGAACCAAATTTTATTTAAAGTTACAACAAATGTTCGAAATTAGTCGAAACGCCCGTTCGTTATTTTGTATTGTATTGGTCGCAATTCTTATTTTTTGCCGCAACTGATGTTCGTTTTGGTTTTCTGTCGCGTAGACCAGTTCTTTGAAGTAACCCCATAAAAAGAAGTCTAGGGGGTTTAGGTCAGGTGACCGCGGTGGCCACTGGATGGTTCCTTCCCTTCCAATCCAGCGATTTGTGTATTCGGTGTTGAGGTATCGTCTCACTACTAGAGCATAGTGACAAGGAGCCCCATCGTGCTGCAACCACATGTTTCGGCGTGTTTCTAGCGACACGTGTTCCAGTAAGCCGCCCAAATCATTTTGCAAAAAATAAAGATATGCATCGCCCCCGATCCTTCTGGGTAGCTCAAGGGGCCCAATCATTATGCAAAAAATAAAGATATTCATCGCCCCCGATCCTTCTGGGTAGCTCAAGGGGCCCAATCATTTTACCTTCAACAATTCCCGCCCACATGTTGACCCCAAACTGATGTTGAAAATGGTCGTTTCTTATAGCTCTAGAGTTTACATAATCATAAGAGTGAAAATTATGGATGTTGAATACTCCCGTCCTTCGAAAGCTCGATTCGTCACCCCACAAAATGTTATTAAAAAACTGAGGATCTTCCCTGTTCCGACGTAGAATTTCTCGGCAAAATTGCACCCTTTTGTTATAATCAGCGGGTAAAAGTGCTTGCACACGTTGCACATGGTATGGATGTAACTGATCCCTTTTTAAAATACGGTGCACTGTGGACCTCGAAACTCCCGAACGTCTTGACAAACGACGAACACTTGTAGATGGGTCCTCTGTCACCATTCCAATTATTTCATCTTCGTCGATGCCAAGTCTAGGTCTTCCAGCTCTTTGCTCATTCCCAGGGATTTCACCTTCTATGTACCGCCGATGTATACTTTGGAACACCCTGTGGTCAGGATAGTGTTCTTGGTTGGGATATCGTGCCCGATATTCTATTGCAGCAGCCCGAGCATTCTCGTCACAAAACCCATAGACATAGTGCATTTCTGCATACTCCCGATGGGAATAAATAACCATTTTGATGCGTCCAACTTAAAAAGAGTCCAAATCACAAACAGGATCGAAGTTCAAATTACCAAGCGCAGGTCCAAATAACAAAGTACAAAATGAAAAGTCAAGTCGGAGGTTTACTAGTAATAAAACGAATAGCGAGCATACATTAGAAGTAGTGAATGAAAGAGGAACGGATTAATTTGTTTAAGTCGTTCCAGCCAACTTAGATTTTGAAATTTTCGAAAATGTATTTTTTAACAAACACGACTTGCATGTAAAAAAATTGTTATAAAAAAAACTGTCATGAATAACGAGTTGTACTATACCGCGTTAGAATCTCTATTAAATGGACAAGTTTTTCTGATAATTGGTCAATTTTTTTTATAACACTTTTTTTCTGTCAACGTGAATTTAAAATCAAATATATTTTTCTTGCCACCGAAAAGTGTTTACAAAACCATTTTTTCTATTTGACAGATGATAACAGAGCTCATGAAAATTATTTTTTTTGGAAAGGCAGACCCTTCAGGATCCTATTAAAAAAAAAATCAACCAAACAACTCATAGATTTTTTTAAATTAATTTTTTAGTATAAGCACTACACGATTTCAGAGAAAAATACAAAAATTGAAATAACTTTCGAACCGTAAACAATTGGATAATCACATTTATGGTTATTTTGATAGGAAATGACCTCCCCCATCACCTCACTTAGTTTGGACGTCGACTTATGGGACACCCTGTATATAAACATTTTCAAAAATGGTGCCAAAGTGTTTAGGAGGTTATGAAACGTCGAGAAATTTTGGTCCGACCCCTAGGTCCCGCCATCCGACCGATGCCAATAGTGTATGTTGCCATATGGCAAATACACTAAAAATACTAGTGCAATTTATATTGTATTTGTATAATATTAATGAGATTTGAAACTTATAACTAAAACATTTCAAAAAATTAATTGGAAATGTAAACTACAACATCCGTTGTTATTTTAAAGAAAGCAGTAGCATGTATTTTAATTAGAAAAGTAACGTACGTACTTTGTAATAGTAGTTTATATAAATGTAGTCAACACTCAATTGTCATACTACATGGAAGTTGCCGGCGTCTGTTCGTGATAGTAACATGAACAAGTTAAACGTAAACTAAAGCAGTTTTTTATTAATGATTTAAAGGAATTTTACTGTTATTAAATTTTTTCTTTTTTTGTTCAGATACGGTTTCGTTCATGTGATTAAAGATATCTACCTATCTGTTGATTACCTTTAGATTTTTTTTCTGTATCCTTTATAAACAAGTAAAATATTAGTTAGAGGCTAAAATGTGACTTCACTAAAAAAAGAGGTGCGTCAATTGTATTTTATATTAGGTAATGTTTAAATTTTACGTACACACAAAAAAATATTAAATTTAAAAGTTTTTTTTATTTTTTAACGGGAAATTGGACAAATCAAATTTAATATAGTTAAACTAAATTAAAAAATTGCGACGTTTCGTTAAATTTGATTTGTCCAATTTCCCGTTAAAAATTAAAAAAAACTTATTTATTATAATGGACGTCAACAATATTGAGAATTAAACTTAAATATTTTGATTTTTTAATTTATTCTGTCATTATTATTATGTACTTGCAAGCTAAACGGCCCTAAGCGCTTGTTTTGATTGTTATTCTGAGTATATATGTCGTAGGATAATTGAAAAAATCGAATCTGCGAAAATCCTAGGAAGATTGCAAAAAACCGAGCAAACATCCTAGGATTTTCGCGAAAATCCGATTTTTTTAATTATCCTACGACATACGTCTCGGCGACTATAATATTGTACTCTTGGTTAATAATAAATCAAAAATTGTATGTACAATGACTCACAGGGCGCACACATGTCCAGCTAGAATTTTCCGTTTACGTCCATAATCTACGTTAAGAAATATGCGATTTTAAAGACGAATTCCGCTCAACATTCAACAACGTCAGGTTTACGGTTATTCGTCCTCTTGAGCCGCGAACTATAATACTTCATGTGTCGATCATTTTCACAAAGAATAATATTTTTCAACTGAAATAAATCTCTACCAAAAAAAAAAAAAAAAAATGAAAATCGCATATTTGTCGCTCAATCACGTTTTAACTAGCAAACGGATTTTCGCGAAAATTTGTAGACGTACCAGAATAAGATATGAGCTATGTTATCTCCTAAAATTTTATTTTGTTTTCGCTATTTAGGTATATGCAAAGAGAAAGGTATGCGTTGCTATGCAGTACAAATAATGGACAGAACTTCAGTGTCGCTTGCCAGTTGTGTGAGCGTCAATTACGTATGGTTTTCTGTTTATTACGTTTTTGTCAAATATAGGTAACGTCTGTCTACTGTTTGCCTTTCTAAACACGGAAACTAGTCAAGCAATTAAGATTTTCACGTGTATACTGAGAACGATTTTAGGTTATGTTTCATGATGCTATTATAACAGGAGATTGTTAATCCCGGGAAACGCCGGATAAATAAGGCTAGTAAATAACAAAATCGCAAAAACGTAGCCCTCGGAATTTTAAACATTAGCAACTTAATATTATCTGCAATTTTCAATTATCCGTGGTTACAAGTATTTCAGATAATCGGGCTTCAACTATAGCAAAAATAGTTCGTCTTCGAAGAAAATTATAAAATTTATTTCCCAATGGAATACCAATATTTAAGTAGTAATATTTTAAAACTTTTTTCCCACTTTTCTTGAAAAATAATAATGGAGTAGCAATGTCAACGTCTGCATTTTATTAAAGTTCCTTCTTTCTTTTGTTTAGCTATTCTGATCTACTTCAGTATGCATATATGTATATCTGATTTAATTATTTTTACTTTGTCTATGATGAAAAAATCTAAATAATGTATACAGTAATCAATAAATAAGGAACTTTTTGGACTTCTCAGGGTTTCTCAGGTCTTCTAAGTGTGTCTTAAAAGGTAATAATTTCAAATAAATAAATAAATAAATAAGTATCTATCTTTCAAATGATAGATAGTTTTACACAAACGATCACTCCATAAACTACAAATTCATTTAAGATTATAGGTTTACGTTAAAAAATTGTTAAATAATAAAAGCTGTTCTGACATGGCATTTCGATCCCGTAACCATTCCATTGGTGTAACTACAATACTATAAGTTTTTCAAAATTCATAGACATGAAGATATTCCTGTTCAAGTAAAATTTACTCCATTTTAATATCTTTAGAATAGCGAACTGTGTCAAAAAGAATGGAAACAAAATAGGTGAAAAGATTTTGGAAAATATTCAAGCACATATAAAAGTAGATGATAATAGGTGTGTCCTGGACCAACCGATTTGATGACGTTTCAGGTCGCAGAATCGTCCATTTTTTCCCCCACCACTTTTTAATAATTTGTGCAATATTTGCATGGTGGTCGTCAACGACGACTCTCTCGACGTTCTTCGTTAATAGCCCCCTACCCCACCGCCCCCTCTTCCGCCCCCCATCCGACGACAAGAGTTCGTCGAGACGTTGCAACGGGGTTATTTTTTTACTGATGCGTTTGAATGGTATATTGTAGTTTATTGCAAAAGATAACCCCAGGTAGGTATGCAATCTGCAATACATGAGCTAGAGCGATCTCTTCGATATTTTAATCGCCTACAACGTAGGCAGCCCGCACAGCTTTTTTTTCATGACAGAGCCAGTGTGTTTTCGAACCCGAGTTCCATAGCTTGGCGTGCCGCGACTAAACCAAGTGAGCTATTGGGTTGACTTGCCACAGCGCCATTAAAGTGTGTATATAAACACGTCGCGTTACACAGAAACAATATGTGACATGCGTTATAATTGGAATTTATTACAATAGGTTATAATAATAAGCATGTATTTAACATTTTATTTATATCAAATTTTCTTATTTTATTTTAAAACATCATATTATTATAAAAATCTTCCTAGTAGCTTTTTTATAGGTTTCAGACAGGAATAAATTCTAGAGGTTAGATAAAAGAATATTACTTCTATAATAATTGCCCTCGCAATAAGTTTTATTAATTTGTTAGCTTTGCACCTCTCCAAACTGTTCACTTTTACAATACATCACTCACGTACTATGCTATAAAACTGCAATGAGCTGTTATTTGTCAATAGCTAAACGTTGAGAAATTAAATTAATTACTACTCAATAATAAACCTGAAATAACAAATAACTTGCATAATTGTTCAAACATAAAGTTTGTGTATTTTATTACAAGATTACGTCTACAAAATACATAACATGCAATTAAACGGTACAAAACATTATATTAGAGCTCGTCACCGGTATCCTCGACAACCATTATCACGGCTCCTAGTTTTCATATGGGTCCACCGTACAAAAAATTAACAATGGGGAATAAAATCAAGTGCAATCTATGTGACAAAAAAATGTAGCATTGCAATACGTAGATATTATACAGACTGTTTAATTATCAAAGCATGTATTTAACATTTTTTATTAACATCAAATTTTCTTATTTATTTTATTTTAAAACATCATATTATTATAAAAATCTTCCTAGTAGCTTTTTATAGGTTCATACAGGAATAAATATTAGCGAACAGATAGACGGACATTCCATTTGTTTTTTTATCAAGAAGATAGACAGACAGACAGATAGACAGAACCATTTTTATGCTTTTTAGTACGTAAGTTTATTCATGATATTGAGTAATTACTTTGATTACGTTATTATATATTATTATATAAATCATTATTATTAGAAATCACACTGAAATAAAAATTGTTATTTATACTTTAAAACGAGTGTTCACAACAATCTGCAGAGATACTTTTAACATTAAGGTTCCTATCGAGAGAGAGAGAGAGAGAGAGTTCTCGTGTCCCTATTTTCAAAAAAAAACAGCTCATAAGAAATCATATTATCCAAGCGTTGTTTGGTTGTAGAAGTTTGTAAAAAAGGGGGGAAGAGAGACTTTAAAGGTTTATATAAGGCCCTAGTTTATGTAACTTGAATATTACAAAGCTATAAATAGAACGTCAATCTGAAAAAAAGAGGCAGAAAGCATTGAGCTTCCGAGCAGTCAACAACGAAGAAGAAGAATTAAATAATTAACATGGCAGATAATACGAAATTTGAAGTTAAACGTTTTGGAATAAATGGTACACGTTTGATTTTTAAGATCAAAGAAGAACCTAAAGGGAATACAGGCGATTCCGTTTTATGGATCAAAAGTGCAATCAACGAGGTCATAGAATATATTACAAGTGAACTGACACCTGAAGACTACGTGGGAATTAGCTTTAACAGCTTGGATCACTCAACGGGTAAAAAAGGATATTTACCCTTTCGAAAAGCTAAAAATTTAACACTTGGAGACGTATGGAGTATTCTAAGCGGAATACATCAATCTTGTGGACAGGCATTAAACACAGATAAATTTCAAATGAGTGTTACATACGCGAGAAAAACCATAAAGTAATGAACATGTATTATTTAGAAAAATAAAGAATTTTAAAAGACATTTATACCGTGTTTTGTTTATCAGCCTGTAAACGTATTATTATTCAACGACCTTCTATGCAAATTAGTGATGCATGTGATGCGTGTGTAGGTTGTCATAATACCATATACTTTTACTTATATGTATTATACTGTTTATATGAAAGTAAATTCTTGCATGAATGTGTGTAGACATCGTTGTTTTTTTGCAGTGGGAGTAATGAACAAGATTGTATGCAAACATAGCTGGTTTTAAATGATGCACAAAAAAGTTATAACATAAGACGTGTGCTAATATTTATGTACAATACTTATTAAGCTATATTATGACCATAATATAATATTTGAAGTGTATGTATTGCAGGTGATAATGAAGTCGGACTTTCATATCGAAATAATGAAACCTGAAGTCTTTGTATGATATTCACCTACATAACGTACGTTACATGAACGTATTGCGATCACTTGAGGCAGACAATTTGTCATATTATGTTAGATAGACGTGTTAGTATTTATTGTTATTCAAAAAAAGAGCAATATCAACTTTAACTTTAGAGTCGTTTCAAAAAAATGCAAATAGGATATTTTTTATGACAATGTACGTATTAATGTTAAATTCTAGCACTATTTATAGGTTGTCCACTAATCTTAAGAGAATAGATTTGTTCCAATCTCTCTCTAAAAAAAAAGAAGGCATTATTATCGTCACACTCATGTGTAGTAGATAAAAAGCGTTCCAGCCGAGGTATCAGGGGGGTGGTCAAATGGTCCTTTAATAGCTCCATACGAATTTGTCATCGTTTGTGCACAATTTGTAAAGCGATTATTGCAAACTAATCATTTAAAAACGTTTGCCTCTGTTTAATACTGACTAGTGACAATTCTTTATTTATTTCACGGTTGTTTTGGCGAAAAAATGAATGACGAAAGCAATGGCTATATATTTTCTATAACATTAAAAACGTTGTCATGGACTGGCAGAAAATAGCCTTACATATTCCCCAGCAACATTTACTTCAGCGTGCAATTCAATCTCAACTTTATATTACAATAACATTTACACAATTTTAAATTTGGGAAATTTATGTATTTTTTTGTGTATGAAAATGCTTATCTGTCATCGATATCTATTTTTTAGAACTTGTTATTACTTTTTTATTTAATTACGAAAACTTTTGTGAAATTCCATTGGTGATCGCGAGGATCGCAATGCCTGTTGTGTAAATAATCTGATATTACTGAATTCAACACTTTATAGTGACTATAATGATCAGGCATCACAAATTAATGTTTCACAATTTCTTTTTTTAATCAGAAGCTAGTTGATGAAAATTATTATTAAATATAAAAAATGTTATAGACTTTGAACTTTGCATAATATGCTAAAATATCTGTCGTATATTTTGTTCGCTATAAAAAAGAGAACAACAAAAAACACCACTATGAAAAGAGAATAATTATACATATCTGAGCTATAAAGACAGAATTAAATATCTGATTAATGATGCCGTGTCATGAATCTAATGCACATACTCTGACAAAAAAGTGCAAACTAGAATAGATAGTGTTTTCAACATTAAAACCACAATTTTTGATGAAAAAAACTTCTACTTTACGTAAAACTATTCTCACCTACAAAGACTGTGACGTTATGACAAGTTTAAATTATTGCTCCTGCGATGTTAAGTGATTTCGTGAATATTTTGAAGATGTCGTTGAATTAAGTAAAAATTATTATTAAATATAAAAAAATGTTATAGACTTTGAACTTTGCATAATATGCTAAAATATCTGTCGTATATTTTGTTCGCTATAAAAAAGAGAACAACAAAAAACACCACTATGAAAAGAGAATAATTATACATATCTGAGCTATAAAGACAGAATTAAATATCTGATTAATGATGCCGTGTCATGAATCTAATGCACATACTCTGACAAAAAAGTGCAAACTAGAATAGATAGTGTTTTCAACATTAAAACCACAATTTTTTAATGAAAAAAACTTCTACTTTACGTAAAACTATTCTCACCTACAAAGACTGTGACGTTATGACAAGTTTAAATTATTGCTCCTGCGATGTTAAGTGATTTCGTGAATATTTTGAAGATGTCGTTGAATTAAGTAAAAATTATTATTAAATATAAAAAAATGTTATAGACTTTGAACTTTGCATAATATGCTAAAATATCTGTCGTATATTTTGTTCGCTATAAAAAAGAGAACAACAAAAAACACCACTATGAAAAGAGAATAATTATACATATCTGAGCTATAAAGACAGAATTAAATATCTGATTAATGATGCCGTGTCATGAATCTAATGCACATACTCTGACAAAAAAAGTGCAAACTAGAATAGATAGTGTTTTCAACATTAAAACCACAATTTTTTAATGAAAAAAACTTCTACTTTACGTAAAACTATTCTCACCTACAAAGACTGTGACGTTATGACAAGTTTAAATTGTTGCTCCTGCGATGTTAAGTAATTTCGTGAATATTTTGAAGCCGTCGTTGAATTAAGTAAATTTTTTATGTGGCAAGAAACTGCGACTTCAGAAGTCGATTGCTACAGCATTTTCAAAGATTTCATATTTCATGAAGTCAAAAGTTGTCTGATAAGCTTACTAAGTACCAGTGATTTTATACACGGTTAATTTCTTACGATAAAGTTAATGTCGTAAGCTTTTTTTGAAAAATTCACAAATCAGATTTATACATGACGTAAAATAAGAGTTTTGGTCCGGTATTAATCCATAGTATTATATAGATGTCCCGGAGTTTTATTATTTTCTTTTAATGATTCTTAGTATAAAAGTGTTTAAATAAACGCATGTTTAAATACATGTTACTTTAAGTAGTTAGAAACAGTTACATGTGATTTTTTATAGTTTACATTTACGCTAGTTTGGATTTTCTGAATCCCTCTTTAGTGGAACTACAATATGATTTTTGGTTGATCGCCAAATAAACGTACATTAATTTAAATAATCATAAGTTTCGAAATCTAAAAAAAAAACAGAGAAATGTAGAATATTGTCCCTACTATAATTTCAGGTAAAATGATTCTCTTTTGAGTCAATTACTGAAAAAATGAATCTCGGATAGATTTTTACTGGAAGAATAGATCTTATGAAAAAAAGTACTTGACACCCCTCATTAATGGCCTGCCCTACCCCAGTATATTTTATGGTAAACTTTAAAAAAAAAAAACGACCACAATATCCTCTTACATCATAAAAAGTACATACGATATCAAGTCCAAAAAATTTACATGTTAACGACTCACATAGCTTTAACTCGCGTATTTCGATTAATTAATTGTGCATAATTGGAAAAAGGACGTGAGTTTATTGTCTTCAATATAACTGAGAGAAATAAACTTATATATTACTAGCCCTAGCTGGAATTATTTCATAGAATAACCTATAGTGATCAATCTTCTGGAGCTCATAAAAAAATCCAAGCTATTTGCCCAATATCTGCCATAAAAAGAGAAAGCACAAAAATCCCTTTACTATTCCCTCAAGTAGATTTTAGTTTGATCACGAAATGATCAAGAACAACCTCAGATATCACTTTCCTGTATTTCGTACAGTTTAACCAGCACGAGTGCACCAATTTACCTCAGAAACGTGTGTTTTACATTTTGTCAGTCGATGCTCATCCGCACTTTATCTTAGCATAACAAATTATAGCCTCTATTCCTCGGGAAAACCATTTCATTTAAGCCTACTCAAAAATAGAGTCCAGTCCACCCCAAACCAAGACGTGAGAGCAACAATTGCATGGTGAATACAAGAGTTTTCATAAATGATCGTGGATCTACCGAAAAAGTCATTTCATAGCCATTGGGATTGGGAGATAAAAATAGAATTCATCCATTAAATACTGTGTATAATTTTTTTGACAGTAACGAATTGATTCAAACCCAAACTATAATTTGATGCAGACAGGACTCCACTATAATAGTATAATAATAATAATAATAGTGAGGACGACCCCATGTCGCGTATGTCGCGTATGTGTCAATGCGCGGAAATGGTAATGTATGCAGCAGTAGTAGAGGTACGCACAACAAAAACAGGTTTTTAACATTAAGAATTATTCAAACAAATAAATATTTCAGCAAATTCTTAATAATCTTATATATCAGGTATAGAGCATTTTTAATGGATTGACGTCACCGCATCTTGCTTATTAATTAATATGCAATGAATGTTATGGAACGTATCGGTCTGACATTGAGCGGTACCTGTGATATGTAGTTTTACTTGAAAGGATAAAGATCCCAAGCATAAACCTGCACGTCCTGCACACCACATAGCTGCAACTTGCACTTCGCAGTTTTCAAGTAGTTAGTTTGTTTGTTCCGAGCAAATTACTAAACGGATTTTGACTAAACGTGTGTGTTATAGATCAGATGAATTGTAGAATACGGTCTCGATACTGTATCGCATCACGTTTTTACAAGAAGGGCCATTTTGTGTAATATTTTAACAAAAGTCATGTTATTTATTTGCATTATTATATTAATATATGTATATGATCAAATTATTATATGAGCTGTGGCTATATAAAAGGAATATCTTCATTTATGAATGGATAAAAGCGTAGGCAGCGAAACTGGACGAATGTCTCTAACCAATACCGTGGGCTTTAAATGCCACACTGACAATGAAGTCGTCAATATTCTGTACCTGCTACAACTGAATTGAATTTTACGTTTCATAATATACGATTATTATAGCGCTATTCTGAATAATATTTTTGATTTTATTACAGCTGTTTGGATATATTTAATTTTAATAGAATTTTTTGGAATGCAGCTTATAAATGTTATTTTATTCAAACCACTAATTTAGCAATTAGAATTAATTGACGTATATAGTAACAATTATTCTTAATTATTGTTCTGCAATTTGTAGATAAAGTTAGCATTTCATCTTATCTTATAATTTATCTTTGATAATATACAGGTATTATTTAACAATAATTGTTACTATATACGACAATCTATTCTGAATGTTTAATACTAAAAAAACCGATGAACCGATTTTAATAAAAACCATATGGTACCAATCCGGTAGCGTTCTGAATAAAATGGCGTTGACATTTTTCAAATAGATTCATAATCGGCGGAGTAATCGCATACCAAACATTTATAAAAAAACATACTACCGAATTGAGAAACCCTCCTTTTTTTGAAGTCGGTTAACCAGTAGTGTTAAATTTCTGTCTCACATTAACTTATGTGATGTAAGTAAGTAAGTAAGTAAGTAGATTTATTTACCACATTGACAAGAAAAGTATATGGCAAGTCTGTAAAAACATATTAAAATTACACATTAAAAAATTCTTGTATACAATAAAATTCTCTGTCTACCAGGTCATTCTTTAACTTCCTTTTTAAGGCTTGCGGTGGCAATGATTTGATTTCATTTAACAGATGATTATAGATTTTAACACTGTAAACTCTTACATTTTCCACTTAGAATTATAACACTAATTTTAATTGTTAAGATAAATATCTTTATTTCCTTCCTGAGTTGTGCAATTAATTTTTAAAAAGAAAGGAAAAACGAATTAATTTAGATATTTTTAAAGAAAAAGCAAGAAATCACATTTATATAATATAATAATAAAAAATCTTAATAAAATCGATAATTATTGAATTGTTTCATGACACGAGAAAAAAAATATAATTAAGCGCACACATTTAGATTAGTCTTCAGTTAAAATCTGAAATTTTACTATTTAGATCAGCCTTTGCTCTATATTTCGATTTTTAATAAGTGCTATAGCAATTCGCATGCAAAAATTTATGGAATAAATCAGTATCGGTGTTTATTAATAGACCCTCGATTGCATATGTTAAAGTTATGTGACGTGCGTTTAAAAAAAGAATTTTATCATTTTAATTATAGATACGCGACATGGGGTCGTCCTCACTATTATTATTATTATTATACTATTATAGTGGAGTCCTGTCTGCATCAAATTATAGTTTGGGTTTGAATCAATTCGTTACTGTCAAAAAAATTATACACAGTATTTAATGGATGAATTCTATTTTTATCTCCCAATCCCAATGGCTATGAAATGACTTTTTCGGTAGATCCACGATCATTTATGAAAACTCTTGTATTCACCATGCAATTGTTGCTCTCACGTCTTGGTTTGGGGTGGACTGGACTCTATTTTTGAGTAGGCTTAAATGAAATGGTTTTCCCGAGGAATAGAGGCTATAATTTGTTATGCTAAGATAAAGTGCGGATGAGCATCGACTGACAAAATGTAAAACACACGTTTCTGAGGTAAATTGGTGCACTCGTGCTGGTTAAACTGTACGAAATACAGGAAAGTGATATCTGAGGTTGTTCTTGATCATTTCGTGATCAAACTAAAATCTACTTGAGGGAATAGTAAAGGGATTTTTGTGCTTTCTCTTTTTATGGCAGATATTGGGCAAATAGCTTGGATTTTTTTATGAGCTCCAGAAGATTGATCACTATAGGTTATTCTATGAAATAATTCCAGCTAGGGCTAGTAATATATAAGTTTATTTCTCTCAGTTATATTGAAGACAATAAACTCACGTCCTTTTTCCAATTATGCACAATTAATTAATCGAAATACGCGAGTTAAAGCTATGTGAGTCGTTAACATGTAAATTTTTTGGACTTGATATCGTATGTACTTTTTATGATGTAAGAGGATATTGTGGTCGTTTTTTTTTTTTAAAGTTTACCATAAAATATACTGGGGTAGGGCAGGCCATTAATGAGGGGTGTCAAGTACTTTTTTTCATAAGATCTATTCTTCCAGTAAAAATCTATCCGAGATTCATTTTTTCAGTAATTGACTCAAAAGAGAATCATTTTACCTGAAATTATAATAGGGACAATATTCTACATTTCTCTGTTTTTTTTTTAGATTTCGAAACTTATGATTATTTAAATTAATGTACGTTTATTTGGCGATCAACCAAAAATCATATTGTAGTTCCACTAAAGAGGGATTCAGAAAATCCAAACTAGCGTAAATGTAAACTATAAAAAATCACATGTAACTGTTTCTAACTACTTAAAGTAACATGTATTTAAACATGCGTTTATTTAAACACTTTTATACTAAGAATCATTAAAAGAAAATAATAAAACTCCGGGACATCTATATAATACTATGGATTAATACCGGACCAAAACTCTTATTTTACGTCATGTATAAATCTGATTTGTGAATTTTTCAAAAAAAGCTTACGACATTAACTTTATCGTAAGAAATTAACCGTGTATAAAATCACTGGTACTTAGTAAGCTTATCAGACAACTTTTGACTTCATGAAATATGAAATCTTTGAAAATGCTGTAGCAATCGACTTCTGAAGTCGCAGTTTCTTGCCACATAAAAAATTTACTTAATTCAACGACGGCTTCAAAATATTCACGAAATTACTTAACATCGCAGGAGCAACAATTTAAACTTGTCATAACGTCACAGTCTTTGTAGGTGAGAATAGTTTTACGTAAAGTAGAAGTTTTTTTCATTAAAAAATTGTGGTTTTAATGTTGAAAACACTATCTATTCTAGTTTGCACTTTTTTTGTCAGAGTATGTGCATTAGATTCATGACACGGCATCATTAATCAGATATTTAATTCTGTCTTTATAGCTCAGATATGTATAATTATTCTCTTTTCATAGTGGTGTTTTTTGTTGTTCTCTTTTTTATAGCGAACAAAATATACGACAGATATTTTAGCATATTATGCAAAGTTCAAAGTCTATAACATTTTTTTATATTTAATAATAATTTTTACTTAATTCAACGACATCTTCAAAATATTCACGAAATCACTTAACATCGCAGGAGCAATAATTTAAACTTGTCATAACGTCACAGTCTTTGTAGGTGAGAATAGTTTTACGTAAAGTAGAAGTTTTTTTCATTAAAAAATTGTGGTTTTAATGTTGAAAACACTATCTATTCTAGTTTGCACTTTTTTGTCAGAGTATGTGCATTAGATTCATGACACGGCATCATTAATCAGATATTTAATTCTGTCTTTATAGCTCAGATATGTATAATTATTCTCTTTTCATAGTGGTGTTTTTTGTTGTTCTCTTTTTTATAGCGAACAAAATATACGACAGATATTTTAGCATATTATGCAAAGTTCAAAGTCTATAACATTTTTTTATATTTAATAATAATTTTTACTTAATTCAACGACATCTTCAAAATATTCACGAAATCACTTAACATCGCAGGAGCAATAATTTAAACTTGTCATAACGTCACAGTCTTTGTAGGTGAGAATAGTTTTACGTAAAGTAGAAGTTTTTTTCATCAAAAATTGTGGTTTTAATGTTGAAAACACTATCTATTCTAGTTTGCACTTTTTTGTCAGAGTATGTGCATTAGATTCATGACACGGCATCATTAATCAGATATTTAATTCTGTCTTTATAGCTCAGATATGTATAATTATTCTCTTTTCATAGTGGTGTTTTTTGTTGTTCTCTTTTTTATAGCGAACAAAATATACGACAGATATTTTAGCATATTATGCAAAGTTCAAAGTCTATAACATTTTTTATATTTAATAATAATTTTCATCAACTAGCTTCTGATTAAAAAAAGAAATTGTGAAACATTAATTTGTGATGCCTGATCATTATAGTCACTATAAAGTGTTGAATTCAGTAATATCAGATTATTTACACAACAGGCATTGCGATCCTCGCGATCACCAATGGAATTTCACAAAAGTTTTCGTAATTAAATAAAAAAGTAATAACAAGTTCTAAAAAATAGATATCGATGACAGATAAGCATTTTCATACACAAAAAAATACATAAATTTCCCAAATTTAAAATTGTGTAAATGTTATTGTAATATAAAGTTGAGATTGAATTGCACGCTGAAGTAAATGTTGCTGGGGAATATGTAAGGCTATTTTCTGCCAGTCCATGACAACGTTTTTAATGTTATAGAAAATATATAGCCATTGCTTTCGTCATTCATTTTTTCGCCAAAACAACCGTGAAATAAATAAAGAATTGTCACTAGTCAGTATTAAACAGAGGCAAACGTTTTTAAATGATTAGTTTGCAATAATCGCTTTACAAATTGTGCACAAACGATGACAAATTCGTATGGAGCTATTAAAGGACCATTTGACCACCCCCCTGATACCTCGGCTGGAACGCTTTTTATCTACTACACATGAGTGTGACGATAATAATGCCTTCTTTTTTTTTAGAGAGAGATTGGAACAAATCTATTCTCTTAAGATTAGTGGACAACCTATAAATAGTGCTAGAATTTAACATTAATACGTACATTGTCATAAAAAATATCCTATTTGCATTTTTTTGAAACGACTCTAAAGTTAAAGTTGATATTGCTCTTTTTTTGAATAACAATAAATACTAACACGTCTATCTAACATAATATGACAAATTGTCTGCCTCAAGTGATCGCAATACGTTCATGTAACGTACGTTATGTAGGTGAATATCATACAAAGACTTCAGGTTTCATTATTTCGATATGAAAGTCCGACTTCATTATCACCTGCAATACATACACTTCAAATATTATATTATGGTCATAATATAGCTTAATAAGTATTGTACATAAATATTAGCACACGTCTTATGTTATAACTTTTTTGTGCATCATTTAAAACCAGCTATGTTTGCATACAATCTTGTTCATTACTCCCACTGCAAAAAAACAACGATGTCTACACACATTCATGCAAGAATTTACTTTCATATAAACAGTATAATACATATAAGTAAAAGTATATGGTATTATGACAACCTACACACGCATCACATGCATCACTAATTTGCATAGAAGGTCGTTGAATAATAATACGTTTACAGGCTGATAAACAAAACACGGTATAAATGTCTTTTAAAATTCTTTATTTTTCTAAATAATACATGTTCATTACTTTATGGTTTTTCTCGCGTATGTAACACTCATTTGAAATTTATCTGTGTTTAATGCCTGTCCACAAGATTGATGTATTCCGCTTAGAATACTCCATACGTCTCCAAGTGTTAAATTTTTAGCTTTTCGAAAGGGTAAATATCCTTTTTTACCCGTTGAGTGATCCAAGCTGTTAAAGCTAATTCCCACGTAGTCTTCAGGTGTCAGTTCACTTGTAATATATTCTATGACCTCGTTGATTGCACTTTTGATCCATAAAACGGAATCGCCTGTATTCCCTTTAGGTTCTTCTTTGATCTTAAAAATCAAACGTGTACCATTTATTCCAAAACGTTTAACTTCAAATTTCGTATTATCTGCCATGTTAATTATTTAATTCTTCTTCTTCGTTGTTGACTGCTCGGAAGCTCAATGCTTTCTGCCTCTTTTTTTCAGATTGACGTTCTATTTATAGCTTTGTAATATTCAAGTTACATAAACTAGGGCCTTATATAAACCTTTAAAGTCTCTCTTCCCCCCTTTTTTACAAACTTCTACAACCAAACAACGCTTGGATAATATGATTTCTTATGAGCTGTTTTTTTTTGAAAATAGGGACACGAGAACTCTCTCTCTCTCTCTCTCTCGATAGGAACCTTAATGTTAAAAGTATCTCTGCAGATTGTTGTGAACACTCGTTTTAAAGTATAAATAACAATTTTTATTTCAGTGTGATTTCTAATAATAATGATTTATATAATAATATATAATAACGTAATCAAAGTAATTACTCAATATCATGAATAAACTTACGTACTAAAAAGCATAAAAATGGTTCTGTCTATCTGTCTGTCTGTCTATCTTCTTGATAAAAAAACAAATGGAATGTCCGTCTATCTGTTCGCTAATATTTATTCCTGTATGAACCTATAAAAAGCTACTAGGAAGATTTTTATAATAATATGATGTTTTAAAATAAAATAAATAAGAAAATTTGATGTTAATAAAAAATGTTAAATACATGCTTTGATAATTAAACAGTCTGTATAATATCTACGTATTGCAATGCTACATTTTTTTGTCACATAGATTGCACTTGATTTTATTCCCCATTGTTAATTTTTTGTACGGTGGACCCATATGAAAACTAGGAGCCGTGATAATGGTTGTCGAGGATACCGGTGACGAGCTCTAATATAATGTTTTGTACCGTTTAATTGCATGTTATGTATTTTGTAGACGTAATCTTGTAATAAAATACACAAACTTTATGTTTGAACAATTATGCAAGTTATTTGTTATTTCAGGTTTATTATTGAGTAGTAATTAATTTAATTTCTCAACGTTTAGCTATTGACAAATAACAGCTCATTGCAGTTTTATAGCATAGTACGTGAGTGATGTATTGTAAAAGTGAACAGTTTGGAGAGGTGCAAAGCTAACAAATTAATAAAACTTATTGCGAGGGCAATTATTATAGAAGTAATATTCTTTTATCTAACCTCTAGAATTTATTCCTGTCTGAAACCTATAAAAAAGCTACTAGGAAGATTTTTATAATAATATGATGTTTTAAAATAAAATAAGAAAATTTGATATAAATAAAATGTTAAATACATGCTTATTATTATAACCTATTGTAATAAATTCCAATTATAACGCATGTCACATATTGTTTCTGTGTAACGCGACGTGTTTATATACACACTTTAATGGCGCTGTGGCAAGTCAACCCAATAGCTCACTTGGTTTAGTCGCGGCACGCCAAGCTATGGAACTCGGGTTCGAAAACACACTGGCTCTGTCATGAAAAAAAAGCTGTGCGGGCTGCCTACGTTGTAGGCGATTAAAATATCGAAGAGATCGCTCTAGCTCATGTATTGCAGATTGCATACCTACCTGGGGTTATCTTTTGCAATAAACTACAATATACCATTCAAACGCATCAGTAAAAAAATAACCCCGTTGCAACGTCTCGACGAACTCTTGTCGTCGGATGGGGGGCGGAAGAGGGGGCGGTGGGGTAGGGGGCTATTAACGAAGAACGTCGAGAGAGTCGTCGTTGACGACCACCATGCAAATATTGCACAAATTATTAAAAAGTGGTGGGGGAAAAAATGGACGATTCTGCGACCTGAAACGTCATCAAATCGGTTGGTCCAGGACACACCTATTATCATCTACTTATAAAGTTCTATGGATTTGACAAAACCTTTTAAAATTTTCATCTTCTAAAATACGTACGATATTGATAAAAAGTAAACGATACAAAATAAATTCTATTTGAGATTCTTTCGGTAATAGTTTAGCGGAATGAGTTGACTATAAGAATTCTAGTCTCGCTCTTGTGATAGTAGCATTATCTCCAAGACACTGAAATTGGATCACCAAAAACAAAAGACGTTGATTAATGGAAAAGGATAGGTTTGGTGTCCGCACAGCGACGTGATTGATCGTAGTAGTCGTGGGCCATGTCTGGCTCCGGTACTATATACACTACATTGCACTACTTGCACTTTGCAAGCATTATTTACTATGTTCAAGGTTCTAGAAGTGTAGTCAGGATAGTTAATCTTCACATAATTGACAATTTCGCTAATTCAGTTGTCCTCAGACATATAATTTGGTGCATAAACATGCTAACCTAAAATTGACTGATCACTTTTCATTTATTATTATTATTAATTATGTCGACTGCCGGCAAGCTACTTTTGTGGCATCCTCATATGCAAATCTTTGGCTCTCACATTAAAGGACCTCGAGGAGCCACAATGAGATACAGAACTATTCAGGAACCTGTACCTACACTTAAGTAGAAGGTAACACGGCATGTCTTTTATGGGTACGAGTGCAGCAAAAATTTTCCTTTCCACAACAGATCATCATCGTGTTCATTATTATTTAACAACGGAATTACAAAATCCTCGTTTAAATACTAAGGTAACAAATAATTCACTCTGCAATCAAAAAGCTTCTTTAGAAACAACTAATATCAATAAATTATATCCGGGAATTGAGATAACGATTTTTTGAAGTGAATTTTTCTTAGACGCACCGAGCACACTTTTTCCTGGTCTGTGAATAAATCTGATTCGTCAGATTCCGAACTGAGCCGCTCATTCGGGTAAATTTGGAGGAGCCGAGTTTAACCCAACGAGGAAGAAACAGTCAGTAGCAGTGCGTCACTGCTGATTTGTAACTATGGTAGTCAGGTTTCGAAACGCTTAATGTTGATTTTTGCATGAATCAGACTTTAACACATATTATACAACGATGGTATCGGCATTATGCAGTATTTTGTTTGAAAGAATTGCTATGCAAATTTATAATTTTATTGAAGACAAATATATCAAGTTTAAAACTCCATAATTTACTTTTATTTAAGTATTACCATAACGTCGGTAGTTATATCGTATATCTCTATTGTTAAATTTCTGTTACAAGTCAAGTCTTTCTCTTTATCGTTCTCTTTATACGAACGGAAAGAAGATATTCTAATCTTTCAGAATATTTTAGAAGCTTTCAGTTTTAAATAACTAGACGGTGTTCCATTTTTTGAACTTATATTTCTTTTGATGCGTTATGAAAAAATGCTGAAAGTGAATATTTACGATGCGCGCGCATACCGTAAATATCAAAATTGACCGGATGCAGCTGCTCAGTAAACCTCTTACGAGAAAAAGCCCACCAACACACTATGACGAAAAATTTAATGATTTGATGCAATTTAAACTTTGTCTATAGTATTTATTATGTAAGTATACATATAACTCAGGTTTTCAATTTCGGGAATAGTTTGACATTCTTTCTGATAATTGTAAAAACTTGAAAATAAATTTTACAATTAGAAACGCTCGAGTCTCCTCACGAAAAACGGCAAATTGTAATTTGTTTTTGACAAACTGTACAATATATATAACATTAATTTCATTTAGTACTTATATTAGGTTCCTTTAATTTATTAAAAAATATTATTTTTTACTAATAAAGGTGTTGAAATGGTCTTTTAACCAATTTTCCTTCTACTGGATTCGTACCCAAAATAACTATATAAGCAATTTAGTTGAGGAACAGTACCAAAGTGTTTTCTCTCTAACCGTTATTCCTAAACTTAAAATAAAGCGTCATCATTTAGTAATCAATTCTATTATCTGTATGAGTTCTATAAATGACAAATCATTTTAAAATAAAATTTAATGTCGAAGCGAAGTTTTTCCTTTTTGGCTACAAAATTTCTAAAAATAATTACACTTAGAAGCCATGGCTAAACAATAATTATATATCGAGATCTGATACGCGAAATATTTTCACGTTTCAAACGTGGTGTCTCTTCCCATTAAAGCGAAAAATATCATTAAGTGAACACGATGATAAATCTTCATTTAGGTATCTTATTTTATCAAAAATTATATATATAAACGGTTTGGACACAGACATTATTATAACCTGAATTAATGAGAAGAGCAACGAACAAGCATATTGTGAGATCAATAAGACTGATTTCATTATTATTAGAGGTATCCTCATTTAATCGTAATGTCTGTTGACAGCTACTCAAATATTAGCTATATATAGAGAATATTAATTTTATTGCACTTATGACAAATTTCTTCAGCAGCACCAAATAAAGAGCACATCAAGTACTCCAATGCTAACGTCATCATAGGGTGAAATAGGGAGAATAGACAACAGGCACATAATGATATAGCCACTCATCCCGTTATTCCTCTAGATGGCGTCCGTCGTTTCCCTTCCCTGTATAAAAACTTCAATTAATTTCTTTTCTGCATTCTCACCACTTAACGATGAAAGAAATTCAATCCTCTACATGAATATAAAAAACTTTTTCATAATGACGTTTTAAAATCTGCTATTAGTTACATCAGGATGACGATGAGTTATGATTCTTGGTAAATCATTATTACTAATTACTGAAAAATGAATTTTAATTAATTATTAAACGCTGTAGAAATTCTTTTTTCATCGTAATAAAAGCAGGCATCCAATAGAAAAAAAATATTTTTCCTCTCTGGTAAAGAATGTTACATTGTTTGTAAAAGAGATTTTTCTATTCAAATTGTTTTTATACAAGGCTATACTGTTGAATGTATGCAATCTTTACAAAAATAATAAATTACATAAAATTCTTCTAATCGACTAATTCAACACATAGTGGTGCAGTCGACAGCGCATGTTGACGCCACGCGGTAGACTCTGAGTTCGATTCTGAGATAAGAATAGCGTGGTTTAGTGCGGTTATTCGGTAATGGGGGCCAATATCGCTTGAAATTAATCAACAACGCGTTACTCGTCCTGCTAGTGCCTATTTCACGTGTTAGAATGGTCAGCTGCAACTTTTTGTCCAGATACAAATGGCACGTGTTTTTTTTTAAATTTTGGCACTACTGTTATTATCAAAATGCTACATTCTCCCTCCAAAATATACAACTGTTTTAATTATTTTTATTGTAGTAGTTACCTGAATACTTTTAAATTATACTGAGTAGTTTTAGTCACAACTAAATGACAATAAAAATAAAACCAACTATGTGAAAGCAGTAAAACAAATCAAAACGTGTGACAATATTTTTTATTTCACATCAGTAGCTTTCGTGAGTTTCCGAACAGGTTTCCGACTACTTACATAAAATAAAAAATAGATAGATAGATAGATAGATATTTATTAATATAAAAAGTTTAACAATAAAAAAGTTCAACAATAATAAAAACGTTAATTAAAATAGCCAGACAAAGAATAAAATTCCGCATCTATCAAGAAACTGAAAACTGCCGTTTTAAAACAAGAAAAAGATTTAATAGATCTGATATGTCTTGGAAGTTTATTAAAAATCCTTGTACACATATATCTGCAACTGCCCTCGAACAGTGTTAGTGAGTGTTTAACATATTCATATTGAAAATTTCTGGTACTGCCTAATTCAGAAATATTAATGAGATCTATATTTTTACGAAAAAAGCAGAGGCAGACATATATGTACAAGCAAGGTAAAGTTAAAATTTTGAATTTTTTAAAAAGGCCTCTGCAAGAAGTAGACTGCGGAATACCAGCAATTATGCGGATGACACGCTTTTGTATTCTGAAGAGTTGAATACTGTCTAGCACACCCCAAAATAGGATACCATATCTAAGATGCGATTGAATGCAACCAAAATAAGCTGTTCTTAAAACTTCCATACTAACTACTGGTTTGAGCTGTCTAAAAGCATAACATTGCTTACTAAGTTTAGAACAAAGATGTTCAATATGTATCGACCATTTAATGTGTTCGTCGACAAAAACTCCCAGGAATTTGCTGTTTCACGTTTCGATTTGCTTGTTTCTTTTTTATTTATAGTAGAGAACTTTTGGTTATTTAGCATTTATTTTTATTTTAGATTTTTTTAATTTAAATTGTAATAAATGAGTTATTTCTACACAAGGATAGGATGTTCAGTTACTTATAAAATAAAAGACATAACACAAAACTCCAAATCAATACAATTTTTATATCAATATGGCGAGTAATGGGCGCCATTTTGGATTTTTTATTGCCTATGGTACTCTTGACATTGAAAAGTATCCATCGATACCTCATTTATCAAAATCGGTCCAATAATTTGATCTCAAGAAGGAAACATATACCCAGATACATAATAAACATACATAATAAACTGCTAAAATCATAACTAAAATTATAATCATGTCGTAGTCAGATAAAAATGTATCCTATTAAAGAAGGATGGGGCGATGCGTCATTGTAAACGTATCGTGGAATAATATATAAATCCCATAAGGCCCACTCATCCAAATAAGCTAAACAAGAATGCTATTTATCTTTCATCATTCTTATTGCTTAATACCATTTCAGAATACATATTTTATCTATTGCTCATTTGCAGTATACGGTTATTCTGAGTACAGCTGCATTTGAACAATAGAGTAGTAACCGTAGTACAAGCATATTCCTATAGGAGGTTTTAAACAGAACAAAAAGAAACAATAGAAGCAGAAAAACAGCATTATGTTCAAAAGTACACTTGAAACGCATTACTGAAACGTACAAATACAGAAAGGAATATTCCTATGAGCGGATGCTATTCAAATATTTAAAATATTCAAATTTCAAAAAAGAATCGTTGGAAAATTCTTGTGAATGGTGCGTTAACCCTTATCTAGTAATGCGCGTTTATAAACTATCAGCAAAATGTATCCTACAATTCTACAATATTTATCAAGTGTTAAGGGGGGGGGGGGTAAGGTATTAGATTTTTTTTTTTGCATTTTTTTTTATTTTCGAAATTGAATCCGTAATATCTGAAAAATATTGTGTCAAAATTTCAAGTCAATTGAAGCAAAATTGACGAAGTTATGAGTATTTTTATACCTGCCGGATTTTTGTACCTATACCCGAACCGACCCGAGCGCGCTATTGTTACCTAACACACGTATTGTGCTCTTCCCAAGGATGTTTTGGATGCAATCAAGCCTATCTACGAAGATCTGAGCAAAGATGCCCTCCTGGAGCGATGTGTCGGAGGCTTTACGCAGAACAACAATGAGAGTTTGAACCAACTTATTTGGAAAATCTCACCGAAGCACTTGAGTGGAACCTCTGTTGTCGTTGAAATTGCAGCTTATGTGGCAGCCAGTGTCTTCAATGAAGGTTCGTTTGCTTTACTCACCTTCATGCAAGACATGGGAATCAGTAGTGGATCAAGCGCTCATGACTGGGCGCGATCCACTGACTCCATACGCATAAGCCGAGCAGAGCAGGAAGCTGAACGACAAACCAAAGAAGGCAGGATTCGTCGTAGGCAGGAGCAAAAAGATGCATTAGACATCATCGATGATAGCAACATCCTCTATGGACCTGGCATTGATGACTCAGTGTGAGGTATGTCGATAAAATTCGCTTATAAACGTTTTAACTGGATTTTTTTGTATTTAAAACTTTAAAGCGTTTTTCCCACAACTCACGTTTTCAAAGTCGGTGCCCCTGATAACTCCAAAACTACTGCAGCGATCCTTTTGAAATTTTAAACACTATTTCTGTACATTATTTACGAGGTAACGCTGTCGAGTTTTTTTTTTTTTTTTGTTCATAATTTTGATTTCGCAATAACAAATTAGCCGAGTTTTTCCCACAAAATTGTGTTTTTCATTTCAAAGTGTTCGAAAAAATGAAAAAAATTGGAAAAAAAAAAAACTCGACAACGTTACCTGGGGAAAACTATTAGCTAACGAATAAACTTTGATTTTTTGATTTCAGATGATCCAGCACCAAGTTATGAGGGGCACCGCAATTCAACTTTTTTTCGAGACACGTCCGAACAATTGCTGCCATTGCCGTATTTTTTAATATTTCTTTGTAAAAATTTGATAAAACATTCTTCGAATGTCATACTTCAATGTACCATTGGTTGAGTAAAGAAATTTTAACTGCGTCGTCAGAAAAAAAATCACGAAAACATGGCTTTTTTCGTTTGATTTGACCTTACCCCCCCCCCCCCCCTTAAAAACATATCTTTTCCAGCAGTATTATCCGTTTTATTTCATTAGTTCGTTAAATTTTAACTATTGAAATTTAATATCTTTGTTCAATTGTATCTAGGTTAAGTAAGACAATTATTACAAATTTAATATTAGCTAGGAATAGTTCGTTAATCTTTAAATAGAACCTTTAGATTGCCAGTTGTTGAAATTTAACACTTTTCACAAAATATTATTGTCTGTTAGAGATTAACGCGCGGTTTGTTAGACGTTTTTTTATTTTGGAATATTTCCCACACTTTTTGTCTTTTAGACTGGATATAAAACATTTTTGTTTTGATAACTATTCAAAACAAAAATGTTTTATATCCAGTCTAAAAAACAAAAATTGTGGGAAATATTCCAAAATAAAAAATCGTCTAACAAACCGCGCGTTAATCTCTAACAATTTTCTAAGGCAAATATATTTAATAAGAACCCAAATTAGTTTTTTATACTTAATATTACGATGGTACGTAAAGAATTGTTCTGTTTTATTTCAATTTTATTTACATAGATATTTTTCAAAATTTTTATTTATTTTTGTTTTTAGTTTTTTTAATTGCCACGTTTCCTATTTAAATGAAATATGTAAATGAAAAATAAATAATAGTTACCTATTTAAATGCGTTGTATTTGTGAAATTTTTTTTCAATTTGCGAATACTTTTTAATTTTTTTTCCATATTTCGGTACACTTCATTTTAATATTTTCCTTTGTATAAATTACGGATGAAATTAATTGTGATTTATTTATTCGTTTGACGTAGTTTTTTGACTTTTTTAAAATATTTTTTAGGCATGCATTTGAACACCTAATATTTTGATGCAACACATTTTTTATGTTCAATTTAAAATCTTAAAAACCGTATTTTTGAGCATCAAATAAAATATGTAATATTACTCCTTTGTTTTACATACGTGCCAACACTGAGTACCTACTCACATATTACATAAAGACGGTCCTTGCGCCTTGAAAGCTCATATAAGCTGAAAGCATCGAAAGCTTTAAAAGCAAGCACAGACCAGGATCAGAGGATTTTTACTATGTAAAGGAATAATCGATTCGCTTGTTAAACAATCACAAAATGGTTTCAAAATCGACGCAGTACAACAACAACAAAAAATAGCTAATATCCTCTGTGAATTCAAAGTCCAAAGTGTCAATATGCTTACGTTGAGAAATTGTTACTAATAATTGCTTTTTTAGTTACTTGGGTTACTCTTTTAGAACATAACTCGAGATCTAACATACTAATTAGAATAAAAAAAGTATATATCTGATGTATTTTTTTACGTTCTATAAGATGAAAATATAATATTGATTATTGACCGTTAGAATTTCGAAACATGGCCAAAATTACATCTAAAACACTAAAGAATTTTTTTGAGGTTTTTGAAATATAATCTGCTATAATATACTCATAAATTATTTCAAAATTAATAAAATTAATAAAACGTGAAAAACGCTATTTTAGGTTCCCTAGCTAAGAAAAATTTTTCAAGATCTAAGACTAATTCTTCCTGTCATTTGAAGGCTGATAAACCCTTTTTCACATAAAAAAATACAATAAAAAAATTAGAAGACTTTCACTATTGTTAACCGAGGATACCCTTTACTTCTGCGTATTATTGCTTTCTGCAGTCAAAAACAATTTTTTACGCATCTTATAGGAAAATGTATAACAAAAAAAAAGTTTTAAAGATTATAACGCAATATCAGATTTTATTTACTATACTATCATAATCTCCTATGAGTTTCTGATATTTGCAAAACTTGTACACTTTTGTGGCGCAATTCTGAAATTGCATGTTGTTTTCACACGTAGCCAAAAAGAAATCTAAAGTCGCGCCATAAATGTATTGCTCAATTTAAAGTATCAACGCCACTTTTAAAAGTTGAAAAGCTAGGCTCCACTTTTTATTAGGCAATCCAAGCTTGTACAGCTTGAGTTGTTAATCGACGAAATTTTGCAGGTTACGTTGATTTTGCGAAATAACGTTTGTGTAAACACATCGACAACCAATAATCAAAACGTTATAAAATAAACCTTATTATTCGTTCTACTATTTTTATACAGTGAGTATGTTATGTTGACCCTGGTGCTCTGGGATTTTATAGTGAAATTTTAATGAAAATGTATCCTTTCTAACGGTAAAATGAAAGCCGCTGCCTGCGTAGATCCTTATTTACTGAAATACGAGAAAGAAAAAGACGCCAAAACCATTTAAAAAGGGTTTGGGTTAAAGAATGAATTAAAAATCGTGACCATTGTGAACTAGTAAATAATTAATTTCAAGAATCGAGAAAATATGACAATGTATTCTACAAACATTTTTGCGTTTGCCCCCTTCGTTTAATTATGATTAATTATTTGAAAAATCTATATTACTATAACCAAACAGAAACATATGACGATCTGCCAGTTGCACTAAACTAGATTTGGTGGCACTTGATTTCCTAACACGACGCACCTTTAGAATTTTCAAATTTTCACACTTAGGAACTTTTAAAGTGTACGCCACTTGAGCAAAAGCGTTCAATTGTGGTGCAGCTTTTGAACTTGCAGTGTTATTAACACATCATTTCAATTTCAAACTTGAGCCACTGCAGCTTGCGCGGTTCTAAAAGTGTGCAAGTATGAAAGCACAGTTAGTTTTATAACACTCTGTATACACAAGGAGCTTTTGCGTTTAATTTTCATTAAATTGCTACATACTTCTTAATTGCAGGTACATATTTCTAATTCCCAATGCGACAATAAGTCAAGGAGTTTCTGCAGAATAATCCACTCTTTTTCCAACCTTGTAGTACTGACTATAGTATGCATAGCTTTGGGCCTTGGAACATTCAGTGCATGTAAAAATGTATCCGACCAACTTTAGTCCTTTCGTCATGGCGCGATCCGGACCTGAATGTCTGGAACCTATGCATCGCTCCAGGTCACCGCTCACCATGGCTTACCCACCACTGTGATTGTCTCGTAAAAAGTAATGTTTATTGCAACACGTTTTAAACATTTCAAGTATTTACTGATTTGTCGATAAGCGGCGTCATCAAAGTAAAAAAGATATAAAAAGTTTGTATTATTTTCTAGGACTTAGTAAACATTTTTCAGTCCACTTAATTAATATTTGATTATATTGTATCTCTAAATACATTGATCGCAATTCAAATGGCTAAAAGTAGGCACGGTATAAAAAAGAACTCGGTCGCAATGCAAAACCCTGTCAACAAAATGGTGTATTTGCTAATATATGCATATAAATGTTTGAAACAGTTTGATTTAAATTTTTTGGACAAAAATAAAAAATCAAACGCTATAATTGCATCTCTTAATTTTTTTTCTCAATTTCAATATCCAGCAAGCATTTTATGAATTCAACATCTGCAGCAAGTGATATTCGAAAAGTAGCGTTTTATAATTTTGTCTTAGAGGTTCGCTTAAATCTTGACTAAGGAGTAAAAATAAATTGCAGTGATTTCGGCACCAAAAAAATATGTTTAACTTCCTAATAAAAGGCTATGTTGTTTTCTTAAACATCTGCGGGTAATTGTGATGTGCAAAATCTAAAATTCGGTTAATATATTTTTTGTAATTTTGAAATGGAAGTAAGCTGAAAATTTGCGTAATAAATTCGGCAGCTTACATTATAAAAGAATAGAATGTTTTCCAGTCAAACAATAATACACAAAAACATTTCAACGAATAAACATCAAAATACAGTAAACAAAGGTGCTATAAAATGATTTATTGTTTTTAATTAATTACTATTGTTATGAACTTAATTAATTTTCATTTTGGGTTTTGTATACCTTTTGGAGAACAATAAATATGTTCTATTTTGGTTCACATTTCTAAGCCGCATATTACGTGTGTGCTGTATGTAAAAGCACTGTCAGATGCAAACCGTTCTGGCCTAAATGACATCGCCTATAATACACAATAATATCTCTTGCCACAATGCTAAGTGGCTTATATGTAGCATTTCCTGTAAATACATTATACCTTCAAATAATTAGGTTATGTATCTCTGGCTATGTGTTTAATGCGTAATGAAAGTTATTTTAGGCGAGTTAGTGGCATTATGTTGAAACAAGGGTCAGCGTGTTTTGACTGTCACACAAATTAAAATATCATCACGTTGGAGATATATACATTTTTGCACGCACATTGTACAAAATCGTTGATGTCACATCATAAGTACATTTGTACTATTTTTAATAGGTCTTGTGTGTCCATCAGCAATAAATTTGAGTTGTTTACGAAAACTACGGCTGTTTTTCTGTATCTGGTTCCCATATAGTGTTAAATGGTAACTGACAGGTCGCTTTTGGAAATAAACTGTTAGATGGTATATTATTTGTTTTACTTTACAACACTAGTGTTAAATGGGGTCATTTTACTGCCACTATATAGTAAGGTGACCAGCTTTTTTACAATGAAAAAAGGACGACAAAAATTTAAGAAAAAAGTAAATAAATGAAACATTTTATTAATGCAAACAAAAATACACTAATTATGCTTACATTCTATTAAAAAATTTAATTAAGCGAGTATTTTCTCATTGAAGGACTATTTTTTGGCAATACCTATATCATCTTTCCAAACTGTATCGTCACATGACACGTTACAATTCGGCTCGGCATCTCTGAACACAGAGATTAACAGATTAGTTTTAAATCGAAAGGAGGACAGGTAGGAGGAAACTTTTCAAAGGAGAACAGAACCTACAAAAGAAGGACTGCCCTCCTTAAATCAGAACGATTGGTCATCTTATATATAGGGAGCTATTTTGTAGGGGGGTGTGCAAAAACATTTTTTAAGATATGAAGGCTCAGGCCTGCTCGGAGACCTACAAGGTGTTGCGCAGGCGGTTCAGACGCCAAGCTTTGGGAACTAAGAATTTAGGCACCAGGAGATTCAGGTCCATCACGAATTAGTTGAGTGATTTCTCACGATGAGGACCCAGGATTGTTTAGTTGTTGATGAGATGCAATGGACCCTTGTAGACCTGATTGCAACTGGACAATTTTTTTTGAACCCTAATTTATCTTGAGTAACGTATAATCATAACTTACACAAATGCTATGTGAATTTTAAAGTGAACTTCGAAACGCCTTACTATTATCTATTTTAACAAAGAGTAGACTATCTAGACTTTACAGTTTAATTAAATTTAAAATGCTCACTGGTGAACAAATTTCATTCATATTTGCATCATACTTATGTCATGCTATGGACTGTGAATAAATATAGCATATTTCAATTTAAGGGTTAAATTGTCATAAATCTTATTTTACGAAACATTTGATGAAAATCACTTTGCCTTACTGCCTTTACTCCTTTCTATAACTAGCATAATCTACGTGAAAATGCGGGTTAGCTATTCAACTAAATCTGTTTTCAAATGTTTGTATCTTTGTTACATAATGTCATGCCAAGTAAATCAGTGACTTGAATTTTTGATGTGTAAATATTTTTAAGACCACCTGTAGTTTTTATCACAGGATTGTTAGGTTCGTGTCAAGCAAAAATGATTGTATCCTTGATATTTTTTTTATAAAATCAAAAATTTTTGTCTCATTTTTTTAGCCAACTAAATAATTTGTAAAAATAATATGATGTAATTCAATTGAGAAGAAAAAAAGTTGCGGGGATAGGAGTGACTATAAGGGGAGGCGAAGGCCACACTTGGAATATATACCCTAATAATATATCTCGTGTATATTCAGAATCGAGAAGTTATTAAAATATTCAGACCCGTCTCAAACAATAAGCTTGTAACGTTCATGACAACATATAGTTGTCTGGAAACTGTAATTTGTTAAAAAGTGAAATCGTTTGTGAAATTGGGATTGTAGTAGGTACTTGATTAGTATAAACTAACACTTAAATTGATTTGACAAATACGTACCTAAGTACAGTTAAGGTATGCAATGTATTTTTTTATTAAATCTTCATTAGCGCTAAAATAACTAGCCATCTAAAGTAGCGTCAAATCCTTCCATTTAAAAATAACATGTTTAATACATTTTACAATGCAAGCATGAATCTATACCTCCATGTACCTACTTACAATATATGTGCATTTAATTTTTTTTAGAGTGATAAACATACTTATTGTAATGAGTTGTTAATTTCTTCGAAAGATTTTAATGAAATAGACTCATTGATTTGATTGATGAATTTAAATAATTTTAAAATTTCCAGCTCTTTTATTCTGTATGACATATTTACTTAATAAATAAAACAAATCTATATTTTTTGTAGACATTCTTCAATAGATCAATAGGTAATTCTCTATGTGCAAATTAGTGTTTTCTAAAAATTTATATTCCCGACTCTGTCAAGCTAATTTTACAAAAATTTCAGAGGCACAGCTGCAGGAGATCTATTGTATCCTTGACAATCTTAGACATTCCTGAATATTTTTTGTGGTCGTTGTTCTGCAGCGCTGTTTTTAGACGTATTTTTAAATTTTAGGATGTTTTAGAATACCTAAAAACAGCGCTGTGGAACAACGGACACACACTACAAGAAATAAACTGAGCCCTACGAGTAAGGATGATAACCATCCCGAACAAGACAGACGAAGAACCCCAAAGAGTATATCTACTTCATATAAAAAACATAACGAATCGGTTCTAGACAAAGCGTCAGGTAAAAATGCCATTGGCACACGGCCTACAAGCCCGAAAACGAAGAAGATTTAAAATGCCATAGTTTATATTGCATTTCCGTGGCTTTCTATGTCAGTCATTTGTGCCATTGATAGAGATGCGTTTCAATTACTTCGTCGTCACTCATTTGTGTCAGTTTTTTTCGTTTCATTCATTCCACTTTCCAAATCGACCAGGTGCCGTATGCAATACGGTTCCTTACAAAATCGTTCACGCAGTATATATTGCTAGTTTAGTTGAGCAACTTTTTTAAGAAACCGTATTTTTCACGGTTTTTATGAACTGAGCGTATTATATGACACAACTTAAATTCAATGTAAATGAAACGGACAAATTTAACATGCAAAGTTAATATGGTAGTTGAATCAAACACACTGTATATCTGTTATGATTCGTGATTAAAGCTTATAACAAACAACCTAAATATGTAATTTTAACCAGATAAAATATGATGTAACTGATAGAAAGATAGAGTTTGCTGAAAATTAGCCCCAATGTAATGAAATAGCTCCAGTATAAACTGTAGTTATTAGTTCCTGCCTCCTCCACCCCTCCCGTAATAACAATAATATTAGGTATTACAAAATCGGTTGTATTTATTATGGCTGTGAAACACGAGATGGTCATTATTTCTGATTAATAGTTAGCAATGTCAACATTCACAAACAACTTTTTTATTACGAAAATTGTGTATAAAAAGTCAAACTAGAAATTCGACAAAGCTTCATTGATTTTTTTAAACTTCCGCTAAAATTAATTTTTAAATCTTAGATTTGATTAATACATTGTGCATTTTATTTTTTTAGAATAATGACTTGATAAAACATATTTTTTTTTCTTCTTTAAAACAGGTACATGAATCTCCAGAGAGTCGCAAAGATTCTAAAAAATAGTTGTACATAATTAACCTAAAATAGTCAATTTTAGAAAGGAAATTGTATATTTACCCTTGGTTCAACTTTTGTAATAAATGTAAGCGCGTGATGTATTTTAACGTGTTCAATTAGAAATCAATTTTTGAGTAACAAAACCAATTGTGTTGACATTTTTTTTATTTGAAAAATATTTGAACCTTTCAATTATTCTAACATAAATAATAGTTATAATATATAGCTAAATGTATCAATAACAAATAATTCAAAGGATCGTTTTTGGGGCAGATAAATAATTAGTTAATAATTTTTAACACGACGTATCGTAATAATTTATTACTTCTTCAGGTGCTCTATAAGCAATAATATAAAAAATATATAAACAGATGTTAGTAATACAAGTAAATAATTAACAATAGTATTAAAAAAACCCGGGTCGCAGTGCCAAAACCCTGCCGACAATATAGAGTATTTGCTTGTATAGGGCCGTGTGGTTTTATACTTTTATTATGTGAAATTAAGTTTGTTTTTGGGCAAAATAAAAAATTTAACCCCTTAATACACCCCTTAAAATAACATTTTTTTTCTTAATTGCAATATTATTATCAATCTAACGTCTAAACCGAATTAAATACACCCTTCAATAAATAAGTCACTATCTGCAAACTAGTGTTTTCATAAAATTTGTAAATCCGGTCCTGTCGGGCCGATTTTATTTAAATTTTGGGGACACTTTTTAATTACTACCAAAGGGTTAAATTTCAATTTTGAAACGATTCGGAGAATTTTTTCGGAATTTTGGGGCCCAAAAACATTTTTCAACCCCTAAAAACTACCCTTAAAATAGCCCGATTAGGCCCATTTTAAATAGGCTTCTTGCGGTGATGGATTTCAACACGTGGGCCAAATTTCATTGAAATCAATTAACTCTTTCGAAAGTTATTGCGCGTACACATATATATATAAATATAAATATATATATAAACATTTTTAAAAATGGTGCCAAAGTGTATAGGAGGTTATGAAACGTCGAGAAATTTTGGTCCGACCCCTAGGTCCCGCCATCCAACCGACGCCAATAGTGTATGTTGCCATATGGCAAATACACTAATAAGTATCCTTTGAATTATTTGTTATATATAAAAACAAGGAGCTGAACTTTTCGTATAAATATATCAATTTTAACAGTTATAAACTTATTCAGCGTCCGACGTGTCATCGTCTCTGTCAAACCGTTCACGTCGTTTCGACGTACTGTGAACGATTGAACACTAAAAATAACCATAAAAAATCAAACCAGCAAATCTTGTTTTTTTACAATCAGTATCTTCACATCGAAGATTTCCTCCTTTTCAAGAGATTCATGGGTAATTATGTGATAATAAACTTATTATGTGATTATGAATAAGACAAATATAATTTATACGGTTTCTTTCCACATGTATCTGAGATATAATATTAAAAGTAAGACGGTACCCAGCTTAGAGTCAGATCACGCGGTAAAACAAAAAATGCGTCGCCTTTTCAGTACCATGTGAGCACCTCTAAGGTTAAAAAAAAAACTTTATTAATCGTTGTCGAACTACACCACGCAAAAAATTCACCTTGCGACTTCACGTTGGAAACTCATGGCTATAATAATTTGTGGAATAAAAATATGCATTAAGAAGTCTCAACTCTGACAAATGAACATAACTAACAAAATTCTATCTAGTTCGGACAAAAACGTGTGTTTGGACTTCAGAACATTAATTTTCTACGTTTAACCGGATTTTTTTTTAAATTCGGTATAAAATGTAATCACAGCGAACGTCAAAAAAGTTATGATATTTTGATCGATAAGCTATCGAATGAAAAAAACCGCATTCTAATCCATGCAGTAGTTCTCGTATTTTTAGCAGACATATAAATATACGAAGCGATTTAATCAATAATTCTGTTTAAAAAAAATGTCGGGTCGATTTTTTTCGGTAACCTTCAGAATTTCATTTTTTAGATCCACCAGACTTTTCAAACGGCATGCTTTTCGGCGCCCGGTTTATATTCTATAGAAACAGAAGATATATAAAACTTAATTTTACACATTAAGTTATATATACGAGTCGATGTAGACTGTAAATGTCAACGGTCACTATCTGACAACACGCTCACAGATGTGCCGTGCATCTCCATAAAATCAAGCATTTGTTAAAGTCGGTAATATGTTATGTGTGTGTGTGTGTGTTTGTGTGTGTGTGAACGTGTGCGTAAAAGGGTCGTAAGCAATGGACAAGTATGTCCCCTAGGTGCAAGATGGTTATCAGTCCCTAATTCATATTATATTATGGCAGGGAATATTCTCAACCACTAAATACACATGGTGTAAAGGTACGCCCGATTAAGAACGTGTTACTGTAAACTTGTATTTACTGTCTATATGTTACGTGTTCAATTTCCAACGAAAAAATAGAGAACCTTTATTAATCGGTATGGACGTACAATTTATTATCACCAATCGACTTTTATTAATTAATTATAAGTCCCGTTATTAATTCTCTTAATCCTTTAGTTAATTAAGATAAATTCAGTACACATTTTAGAACTTATCACGGTTCGAAATCTATTTAAAAGGAACATAATCCCGTTCTATGCGTTCATGGATTGCAAATTTTGGGAGTCGAAAACATCGATGAAATTAACGGAATTATCTCAGAACAAAATTTTGGTTTTTCACTTTTAAAATTTTAACTTAATCGGTTAGACACGACTGGATTTACACAATTCTTTAAAACATAACGTTCACGGATCTTACCTGTGTGAACTACCTTTAACTCTTTCAGTCTTGGTGATTAGTGTCACTAACCACCTCTTTCCGAATTTTTAAATTAAAATCTATGCCATTTAGCGACAATCGGTTGAATATCATGAAAGTTCGAACCATGCTTGACAAGATGTGACACCGACTGACGGTATATTGAATGAATGACTTCATTTGCGACGAATTGAATATTGCTCTAAGTTCGAAATATTTGTAATGTAAAGGTGTAGCGAAAAGATTTAACTCACAGGTACATGTTGATCGCACTTTTGCATGAATATCTTCATGCAAATAGCCTAATTACAGATTTAAATTTAGAATGATAATATTCACTTAAACAAAAAAAATATACATTCACGAACAAAAATATCGCACACTCTTTTATTCATTTATTTTTTGTAACATGAAAAGAGCTACAATTACAATAACGACAACATAATTTTTTTTTTAAATTTAAAAAAATATGCAATCTTTTTGTCCGTAAATATACACACTTTTATAGCAAACTAAAAAGCAGAAAATAATTTCTCCTAGCCTATTATAAAAGCGTGGGTTGTGACTGATAAATTATCTCAGATTTTTACAACCTATGCTTTTATAATAAGCTAGGAGACATTACTTTATACTTTTTAGTTCGTTTCAGAAATGCGGTGTATTAAAAAAATTCTTATTTATTTTCCGCTTTTTAGTCTTGCGTTTGTGAAATTTTAAAGTTTCAAGTCTCTAGCTTATCGGGAAGTGCGATTTGCACCCGGAGAATGCCGGAGCGGTCAGCTAGTTTCTACATGTAAGCAAAATTTCAACTCAATTGGATGACAGGAAGTAGATGAAAAATCGATTACAAAATTTGTATCAAACAGACAAGACAAGAAAGCTAGCTAATGAAAACGTGGTAAAAATATGAAAAGTTTTTACACCGTTATACTCAACATTGTTAATAATCATATCAAAACATTAGATTAGATAGAATTAAATGAATGAGTTTAAGAGAAAAAAAAACCCGGGTCGCAAAACCCTGCCGACAATGTAGTGTATTTACTAATATAGGCAGCGTGGCTTTATTATGCGAACTTAACTAAATTATATACACCTTTCAGCAAATAATTCACTATCTGCAAACTAGTGTTTTCATAAAATTTGTAAATCCGGTCCTGTCGGGCCGATTTTATTAAAATTTTAGGAGCACTTTTTAATTGCTATTAAAGGCTTAAATTTTAATTTTGAAACGATTCTGAGAATTTTTTAGGCATTTTTGGGCCCAAAAACTTTTTTCAACCCCTAAAAACTCCCCTTAAATGGTCCGATTGGGTCCATTTTAAATAGGGTTTTTGCGGTGGTGGATTCCAACATGTGGGCAAAATCAATTAACTCTTTCGAAAGTTATAGCGCACACACACACACACACACACACATATATATATATATATATATATATATATACATACATATATATATAAACATTTTTAAAAATGGTGCCAAAGTGTTTAGAAGGTTATGAAACGTCGTCATCCGACCAACGCCAATAGTGTATGTTGCCTATGGCAAATACACTAATAAAAGGACTCTAGGGTTGTGTGCGCGATGCGTAACGACGTTCAGTGGGCTAGTTGCTCCGATAACAACAACAATACATTATCTTGCAAATCTTGTCGTCGGCGTTGCTTTACGAGGGCCACATTATCATCGGCCCGTCTGCTCCTTGCGTAAGGCTAATGTGGGTACTGGGTACACAGCATCTACTGTTACACCTCTAATACAGGACTATCCATATTTGATACACAAAGTTTGGTGTTCTTTTATGAGTGTATTATTGTATATCTTTTATATAAAAGTGCGTTTTTTTTTCAAAACAGCAACATTGTTTTGATATAACCATCAAGCACTATGGGAATTATTTCGAAAATTATTTCTAGGGTGACTTCATTTAAAAATAGTCGTGCCTACTGGCACAACTATATCATGTTTAATATAATATAGTATAGACCAGGGGTGCCCAGACTTTTTGCAGTACCAGTCGCACCTAAAGTTCTTGATACAAAAACTTAAAAAAAATCAATGATATAAGTCTTATCTCATTGAATTTCTTTGAATACGCAAATAGTAAAATAAAAACATACTGCAGAAGGCTCTTCTACAGTCTATATATGGTTCTTAATCTAGATTGCAATCGTATTGCATGGGTTTCGAAGGTTGAGTCGGGTCGAACCGAAGAACGCCGAACTGAACCAAACAAATCATCTGCTGTGGGTTCGGTGTCTTTCCAAAATCCAGAAATTTTAAAAAATACCATTTATTTTTCACATTTTCTGTTTATAATCTGAGCCATAAAAATAAGCACGAGAGCGACTGTTTGGACACCGTTGGTATATAGACTATAGACTTGTGGTTCATGACTTTAGGTATAGCAAATACTATAGATCTCCAAATAAATACGTGCAACTTTTAATATTTTGAAAATATTTCTAGTCATAAATATAGTGACAACAATCGGCAATATTATTTCTCTGTTTCTCTAATGTAATATTAATGTTCTTTACTTACGCGGGAAAATTGAAAAACTAAAAAATCCAAAATGTGGATTACATTTCAAAAATTCCAGGTAAGGAAGAAATCGATCGATGAAAGATAATATAATATAGCAAGGCTATTTTTAAAGTTGCGAACATATACTTAAAATTTATGATGAAAATTATATCACTTAGATATTTGAAAGCTAACTTACATTTTACATTTTTATTTAGCCACGTAGGTGGAGCTACGAGTAAATATAAGCAAAATCGGTGTCTGAAAAAATGAATCTCTCAATTTTTCGTCTACAATATCTAATATTAAACGCATATCCACATAATATACAGAAGAGAAAAAAACAACAATTGAAATAATTGAAAAACAAATACTGATTATACCTATTTGTTAAAAATTGTATTTTGATTATAAGCAGCATAGAAGAACAGAGTAGAAGAGTTAAAACAACACTAATTAATTTTGCATTAGTTACAAATTAGATATTAAATGTTTTGTGTCACTTAAAGATATACATATACAGAATATTGCTATATATGCAGCTACAATAATAAAGTTAGTAAACCTGTACAGTTTCAAATTGATCTCTTGAGGATAATGTCGACCCAACTACATATTTCGGACATATTAATAAATAACATGTACAAACACAGTACACAATGTTCTACGTATAATATGGCATGCCTTCAAATAATTACTCTAACAACTAGCTAAATTAACATTAATTCATACTTTAAAAATTTTGTAAATAGTTACAAAGATAAAATCTCGTTTAATGAAAAATAAGCCTCGTATAGTTATACATTCGATTGTACTCTATTAATGTTATGCGCATAAGAGCAGAAATTTTTTCTCATTGCTTCAAATTGTAGTTTTTTGAAAAGGGTAGGTCTGTTCTATAAAATGTCACCATTTTAGATTTATATGAGTTCATAATAACTCCTTAAATTGTAACTGAAAATCGCTAATACTATTTGTCGGCTGCTTTGAAAGTACGTACGTCCGAGCTCTACAGGTCATAGTTCTTGATGGATCGTCTTGCACTATCTAAGTAGAACCGTACTGAAATTCATAGAAAGGCACTCAGCAGTTTAATATAAGAAAACAAATTTTGCATTCATGTAATAACAATGTCAGAAACATTATTTTATTACTGTATATTATTGTCAAAGTGAAAAATTGTTACGGAAAAAGTCAACAAAAGTTTTAAATATTAAACATACTATACGATAGAAACACTGTTTTTTATTTTTTTCACCCATAGCAGGCCTAAATATCAATTGGGTTCAATGGCCGAGTTGCTATCACGTTTGCCTCAAATGCAGGAGATCACTGGTTTGATTCCGGTCGGCAGCATGGTAGTTTTTTTTTAAAGCCTTTCTTCTTGATATTTATTTATATATTTTTTACGTGTAGTCTCTATTTTATTTTTGATTTTTTTTGTCATACAACCAAACTGTGTGCACTTTTGGCTTTGTTTTATGTATACCGGGACATTTAAAATAAGTTGAAAATTATATAAAAATGTGGATACGCTTGTTATTATCAATTAAGGCGTGTCCATTTTGTTTAACAAAATAATAAATTAGCACCAAATCAAAATAACCATTCGAGGACTTACTGAACACGAAAATTATAAGTACGTAGGTACATTCCTTAAGCAAATCACGCATGCTACTGAAACGTTCATACATAAAACTAACGACATTGACCATAAAACAAACCAATTTGTGTCATAAACACGACTGAATAAATATTAAATTTGTGCAGATCAATGTTTATGTTACCGCAAAATTAATATATGGATGGACGTGTAAGTTATATTATGCCATCCATGTTATGTTATGTCAGGCCAGGCTATGTTATGGAAATTTGCAAATTAATGGTCAATTGGATGTTTATGAGGTGATTGTGTAATATACCAACGTTAACGCTACACTCATTTATTAGCATTATTAAAATATCCAGCTTTTTGTGCAATATTTGAAGCAAAAATAAGCAATGACCATCACACTGGCATTTCGTTACAGTGAACTTTTTCTAATAACAGAAAGTGGATTGGTTAAACGGATAATAAATGTAGACAGTGCTGAGAAAACAAGCAAATAACTTTTAATATGCGCTTTTATTAGAAAAACTGTCAAAGCAAAATTTGCAGCGTAAATTCTACATATCCCCTTTAACCCTCTTGTAGATACTTACTGATGTGATCTAAAATTATTAATAATGATATAAATACTACGGTAATAATAATATAATATACTAGCGGTACCTGTGCGAATAATTCGCACTAAAATTCGTTTCTAATTTCTCACACTCTTTATAACTTTCTCCTTTTTGTTGTATTACATTACGAAGCTGAGTGACGGTTCAAAAAATATTTTTCTAAAACTGTCATATAGAGGCGCAAGTATCGAAAACGTTGAGCTGAAGCGCTGCCATACGAAAAGTATTTATACGTGAATTTTGATTAAAAATTAAACAAAAAAAATTTACCGACCGTCAACCATGTTGACGTTGTTTCAAAGTTAGAACCGTCAGATGGCAGCATTGCTGCATATACTGAATAAATGTTTAATTGTTATAACTAACTATTTTGCAAAAGCAAAAGCAATAATAGATTTTTTAGTTGTTGATGTCGGTAGAGCAAGCAATTATCTATAAAATGATATAAAATTTATGTGGAGTAATTGTGAGGTTTTTTCGAAAAAGGGAGGCAAACATCTTAACCTTAGCGTATTAATATATATGATTTATTTTGTTTACATAATAAATACGTCAAAAAAAATACATACAAAGATAAAAATACGATATTCGAAAGATTAAAAGTGTTTAAAATGATAGCGATACATGCAAAGTTATAAAAATACAATATTCGAAAGATTAAAAGTGTTCAAAATCATACAGAGCACTTTTTAGTAATGTTTCGTGAATTTCCTTTTTATATTTTGTTAATGTTAACTCTGTTACTTCATGAGGTAGTTTATTATAGAAGATAATTGCCCAATAATTAGCTCCGTATTTATATTTGTTCGCAGAGAATCTTCACTGTAAACGATCCACATTTGTCCGAGTATGATATTTTTTTTTTTTTTTTATTAAAAAAAAAACCACAGGTGGATCGACTACTAGGTCATTACCACCTTACATATATGATAGTACAAAAAAAAAAAAAAGTTATAAGTAGGAAAATACAATTGTCAGTATTATATTGTTTGGCTTAAATTGTTTTTTTTTACAAAGTTTAATATTTTTTCTATAGACAATTTTTCATTTTGTAAGTTTTGTTTAAGATCATTTGTTATTTTGTATTTGTACGGTTCATACTTTCTGCAATCTGTTAATATGTGACAAACCGTTATCACAGTGTTGCACGTATTACAGAAAGGTGGATTGTCTTTGGTTAGGAGGTAACTATGAGTTAATTTTGTGTGTCCTATGCGTAACCTAGTTATAATTGCATCTTCATTTCTTGTCAACGGTACGGGGTTGGGCCATTTTGTTGTGCATGATTTTATGTCTCTTAATTTATTGTTAGTTTCTAAAGTCCATTCGTTTTGCCATTTTTCGATTATTTTTTTTGCATAGAAGATTTTTAGGTCATCCTTCGTGACATCTGGATCAGCGTAAATTGATATTTCTTCGTTTGCCTTTTTTGCACACGTGTCGGCTTTTTCATTACCGCTGATTCCCACATGTGATGGTGTCCATAAGAATACGATTTTAATATTTAGTTGATGAATTCTGTTTAGTATGTTTATGACGAGCGGATTTGTGTTGTTGATGTTTTGGGTCGACTGAATGGCACTGAAGGAGTCTGTGCAGATGATGAATTTTTCTTCGTTAGGATGTGTCGTTTGAATTAGTGATAGGGCTTTGTATATGGCATATAGTTCACAGGTATAAATGCTGCTGATGTCGTTCAATTTGAAGCCGAGTTCGGAATCTTCACTTACCACTGCGCAGCTTGCTTTGCCATTTGCTGATTTTGAACCGTCAGTGTAGATTGGTCTATGGTCAGAGTAATTATTAATGATAATGTCTGTGAAGCGTAATTTAAGAATTGATGGTGGGGTTTCTTGCTTCTTGTATATGCTAAGACTGGTATCATGGGATATGTTAAGGGTTGTCCACGGGGGCAAGGTGGTGTCATTGATCTGTACTTGTAAATGAGGAAAATTGTATTCTTCATTTATTTTTTGTATTCTTATTCCAAACGGCGCTGGTATTTTTGGTCGTGTTTCATATAAATTTATATATTTGGGTTTGCAAATGTAGTTATAGATTATATGATCGGGAAGGTGGATGCGGGATGTCCAATAGTTCGTCGCCAGGATATGTCTCCTGTATATCAAAGGTGGCTCGCCAGATATGCAGCAGATGCTTTTGATGGGGCTCGTTCGGAAGGCTCCTGTAATTAGTCTCAGGCCACTATTGTATATGGAATCGAGGGTGCGCAGTATGTTTTTATTTGCCGATGAGTATATAGATGCTCCGTAGTCCAGCATGGACCTAATAGTTGCTTTGAAGATTAGCATAAGCGTGTCTTTATCTGCTCCCCAGTTAGTGTGTGCCAGAGCTTTCAGTAAGTTTAAGGCTTTTTTGCATCTGTCTTTTAGATTTTTAATATGTGGAGTCCAGTTTAGTTTTTTATCAAATATTAACCCTAGATATTTGATTTCGTGCACCCAAGTCAGCTCTCTTCCTTTCATTTTTAGTTTTGGTACGTTTGTGTTGTTGTTGCTGCGAGAGAATTTTATGCATTTTGTTTTCTGTTCAGAAAAGTTGAAACCGTTTATCGTTGCCCACTCATCTAATTTGTCTATGGTGTTTTGTAAGAAATTTAGTGCTTTTGTTTGGTCCTTATCGCTGCATAGTATGACTAAGTCATCTGCATAAAGTATGGATTTCACTGGTGCTGTAACGTTTAATAGGATTTCATTGATGGTAATTAGAAATAGACTAACACTGAGCACAGCTCCTTGCGGAACGCCGTTTTCTTGTGAAAATTCATCTGATATGTCGCCCCCGATTCTTACTCTAAAGGATCTATTTGATAGAAAGTACGTTATGTAGGCGAGCATGTTGCCATCTATTTTCCAATTTTTAAGACATTTTAATATTCTGTGTCTCCATGTGCTGTCGTACGCTTTCTTTAAGTCAAAGAAGATGGCGAATGTGTTTTGTTTCTGTATGAAAGCGTTTCTTATTTCAGTTTCCATGAAAGTTAAGCAGTCAGTTGTTGAGTGATTTTTTATGAAGCCGCATTGTCTTTTGTCTAAAAGGTTTTTGTTTTGTAATAGCCAGGTAAGGCGATTATTTACCATTTTTTCCATTAATTTACCCATACAGCAATTCATGGATATAGGCCTGTAGCTTTCTGGGTTTGTTGGGTCTTTTCCGGGTTTTAGAATTGGGACTATGATTGATTGGTTCCATATGTCCGGATACACTTGATTTATCCATATTTGGTTATATATTTTCAGCAGTTCGTTTTCTAGTTTTTTGGGTAGGTGTTGTAGCATTTCATTTGGAATATTGTCTATGCCGGGTGTTGTACCTTTTTTGCAGTTTTTTAGTGCATGGTCTAGTTCGTGTTCTGTAAAAGGTTGGTTATAAATGTCTTCGTTTGATTCGTCAATTTTAATCTTTTGCCTTTCGATTTGTTCTTTAATTTTGATAAAATCTGCATTGAAGGCTTCTGAGCTGAAAGTTTTGCTGAAGTGAAGTCCCATCTCGTTTGTGATATCTGGACGTAGTGTTAGTGTGCTGTTTTCGATTTTTAGCATTGGTATAGAAGACGATCTGCTTTTCCCGTTTATTCTTCGGATTTTTCCCCATAATTCGGCTGTTGTTGTTGAAGATGAATTTAGGGTAGAGACGTAGTTGGTCCATGAACTTTTCTTACTGTTTTTTATCACAAATCTTGCTTTTGCTCTTTGTTTTTTAAAGTTGATCAGGTTTTCAATCGAGTTATGTCTTTTGTAGTATGATATTTATGGTTCTCATAATGAAAATATAATGAAACTTCAAAACAGGACAGTGCGTCAACAGTAGTTATAATAGATGAACAGACTCTAGGACGTAAGTCTATGGAATTATGCACCTATTTAAGATTTATGTGCTCATAATAGGAAATTGAAAAATTCTATAAGCTATGTATAGAATTTTAATTTAAAAAAATCGATAAAATAATATGCAGTTTTATGCTACTCCGTGATGAAATGTGTTTTCTAATTAATTTTCCGTTTTAGTCGATACATATACATGCGTTCATGATACTTATACACAGCTCATCAATAAATAGAACTCCACCCCAACATTTTTCTGATTGCAGCCTCATACCATTCGAAACGTTAATATTACAGAATTTACAACGTCAATGCCCAGCATGTTTACAGGAGAACCTAATTTATTTGTACATTTTACTTTCAGAGTAAGGTCCAATAAATGGAATATAACAATGTTAAAAGGCTGGATGCATTTAGACCTTTAATTTATGTTTAATAAATTCATAGTGCATTTGACAATATTAACTTGCCAGGACATTGGGAAGTTATTGTAATGGGTCCTAAAAGGGAAATACAAATTTTTAACATTTTTTAAAGTCATTACAATATGTTTGCACTAAATTCTTTTAAAATTATGTCTCAGTGTATATCTATGTACGTACGAGGTCATCTCTTTTTAGAAAAAAAAATGATATCGATAATGTTAGGGCACCAATCGACGGATATTAAGGTAGATATAATCTGAAAGATTTTTTTTCCAAATAGGTCTAGACATTCTTTTGTTTAATCAACAATACTGCAAAAATAGTAGATTCTACACGAAATCTCGCAACATAAAAATGTTATTGACTTCGATTGTTCACGCGATTATGATCCGAAAGAAATTATATCAAAATCTGCTCCGTCGCTTATTTGTTTAAACAAATAAAGTGCAAAAAAGTGGATCTTACATGAAATTTGATGAATAAAACATGATGTCGATTTCCTTAGGGTACCAATCGAAGTGCGTTAATGTCAGAATGATTTAAAAGAAATTTTATCAAAATCGATCCAGCCGTTTTTTTTATCAAAAATGTTGCAGAAAGTAGCTTTTACGCGAAATCTCGCTATTAAGAAATGATTTTGAATTCGTTAGGGTGTCGAAATAAATTTTATTACAATCGACCCGACCGGTTTTTTTTTGTTTTAACAAAATGACTACAAAAAAGAGAATTTTAGGATTTCATGAAAAGATTCGTCGAATCTGATTTGTTCTGGTGGCTAAAATAAAAAATGTTTAATGATTAAAATGCCCACTTTTTATGTTATTATGGTTACTAATATTCAATAATCATCAAACGGGAAAGTTGGTATTGTGATCCTTTGGGTCGCTTGTTTCAAATATGAAATTTGAACATTTCAATCATTATTGCTTTTTTCTATAATAATTAGCGATTTTCCAATTAATGTTGCGTAATATTTCATGTCAATATAAAACAATACAACCAATAATAAAGTAATTTTCAATTTTCATCTGCATTTACAACGCCAGTATACATTTTTCCTTTTAAACACTTTTTTAACAAAGTTCGCTCGAGGTCGACATATCGATTCTGTTTATGACAACTCATGCATATAATGGTTAGTTAATGTAGCGTTGCCCGTTTCATTTCTGTTTGACTGACTCGAAAAAACAGTCACAAAAATGTAAAAACAATTCTACATACAACATAGCATACGGTGTGAGAGAGTACTGTGCGTTCAAAAAGTATACCGGTTATTATTGAAGACAATTTGACAGAACCCAGGTTAGCACAAATTTTGTTCTCGATTTGAAATTCTATTACATAAAATTAGTACCAACGGAAATAGTAGTGTATGTATCTATATTGTAATGCATTATTTTATGGACGAGTTGCGACATTATGCCCAGCGAGTTTAAACAATCACAGGAGTCATGAAAGCATTACACAAATAGCTGCTTTTACTCAAAATAAATACATAATATTTGACAATATTAGGAATTCTACATTAGAGTTGTTAACGTAAACAAGACTTATTTTGTTATCAGAGCTATCTCTGTTTCTTTTAATAGTGATAAATCATAAATTACAGGTCGCTTTCGGAAATTGGTATGATCGCATTTATTTTTTGTTTCACTTTACATACTAGCGCGAAATGGATCATTTAACTATCGCTCTACTGGTCGTGCCAGTTATAGGGAATGTGCGAAAAAAAATTTTTACTACATCCAGCAGGTAATACTTTTTCTGCCGGTACAGGGAAAATCTTTTAAAAGCATCAAATTGTGATGGTGTGGGATTTCCGCCCACCAAAAACCCTTGCCTCTTCGCAAACCATTCCGGAACTGCGATCAAGCATAACGTCAGAATGGCTGCTATGTCTATGTATCTCTCTTTCGTCTTTCTTCTTCCTTGCCATGATATTTTTCATAATCTCTTTCGTTATGTTCTACGTTTGCTTTCATCCCGTAATTGTTGGCACCAAATTTTTCACCGTAAACCTTAGTTTTATACTAGTTTCAAACTGGTAATGCTGACCGCGTAGTAACACAGTTCGCCGCTAGGAGCGACATGAGAGAGAATAGCATAAAGAATGGAATAAGTTAAAACTGTAATTGAGTATTGGAAAATTGCCAGATTCAAGCAAAAAAATAGAGCGTCTGCAGTCCGTTAAAATTTCATACGCAATGAGTATTTCAAAAGATATACAGGGACCTTACAATGAAGTAAAAAATAACTTTTCGCATCCCCCCCCCCAGCTACAAAAAACCCTGTTTTCATGCTTTTGAGAAATGACACATTTAACACGAGTGGTGTAAAGTTACGGAGACTAAATAAGTATAGTCACACTACCCTTTCCATACTACAGTTAGAAGTGAACCTGCTCAAAATTGAACTGTAAAACATCTTGAAAACTAAATGAAAATCAGCTACTGTGTATAGATATAGCTATTTTATGTGTGCAAAAAATACTATATATACCTTGTGCGGCTGTTAAAACTCGCTAGCACTCGTTTTTTACGTATTGTCACATTTGAGAAATATTAATCAACACGCACCCTACGCAACCTACTATTTTTCATTCGTGTAAGTCCCAACGGCCAAGTTCCGGTAGTAAGAAACAGGGACAATTAATGGCTTAGATGTTTGGTCTTCGTTACGCTCATTATGTGCATATTAAGTGCAATGTGGTGCAAATTTTGAAAAACGAAGACTGTCAAATTTTTAGTGAAGATTTATTTGTTTCAAATGCTTTCTAGGTAAAAACATATTATGTAACAGGCATTTAGGTTTAGTCAAAAGTGATATTTCCGACTATTTTGTTGTGTGATGAATTATGTCAAAATAATTTATTTAGTATAATAGCTGTTGTCTGCTATAATTGTTAAGAAACATTCATTGTTGTAGCACTATATTAGAAAAATTTATTATTCCAACACGTCACCGTCTGGATTTAAACCAGAATCTTTCCACTTTCGCGGCGGAATGAGTTAATCAGTTAATCTACGGTGCACACAATTCAACATTTTAATCCTTCATAATATAGCGATAACAACACTCAAATTCACTACATGCGAGAGACAATTATTTTTAGCTGTAGCTAGACATTAACTCTCACAGTAGCGAGGGGTCTTGAATGAATCAAAGATGAACTTTCCATTTTAATACGGTCCTAAGTCACAGAATATTTCTGTTTCGTTAGCACTGATTAGAGCGGAAAACGACAATTTAATATCGGTAAATTATCAACACCATTATTAATATTAGTTATTAGTAGATTTTTTTACATACGCTTGTAGCTACGTACCAGCTGGATTCATTTAGTATAATAGCTGTTGTCTGCTATAATTGTTAAGAAACATTCATTGTTATAGCACTATATTAGAAAAATTTATTATTCCAATACGTCACCGTCTGGATTTAAAATTTAAAATAATTTATGTTAATTTGGTCACTTTTTAGTTTTTCTGTAACCTGTAAATGGGTGTGACTTTGTCCATAACTAAACAGAGAATTTATAGTCAAACATTCAGTGGAAACAATAACGAAATTATTATGATAAATAAATGTAAATAAACTCGATAAAGCAATATTTCTTGTTTCCGTCGATAACATTTTTTTTTTTTAATTTATACGAAAATAAATTGCCATTTATTACTAAAACATTTTTCTGGAAATTACTAAAAGCTCCTTTTTAGGTTTGCACACGCAACACAATATATAAAAAAACACTCAGGTCACAGTACCAAACCCTGCCGACAATATAGTGTATTTGCTAATACAGGCAATGCGACTTTTATTATGTGAATTTGTGTTTGTTTTTAGACTAAATAAAAAATCTAGCCCCTTAATACACCTCTTAAAAGAATATTTTTTCTTAATTTCAATATTTCATCTCTGTTTTATCAATTCATCATCTGTACAAAATTACATGCAGCCTTCAGTAAGTATAATTCTCTATCCGCAAGCGTTTTCATAAAATTTATAAGTCCGACCCCATCGAGCCGATTCTATTAAAATTTCATGGGCATCTTTTAACTGACACTGAAAGGTTTTGAATTCAGAATAAATTCAGAGAATTTTTTCGGTGTTCTTGGGCCCTAAAACAATTTTCAACCCCTAAATACACTTCTTAAAATGGATCGATTAGATCCATTTAATAGACTTCGTGCGGTGATAGTTATTATTTATTTATTTATTTAGTTAATTTATTGATATCAAAGCCTGTCAGCCATACAATGTCAAACAATATATTAAATCAAAACAAAATATATATCTCCATAATACTCAAAATTAATAATTAATGTAATCTAACACCCGTTTAAATCAAATGAGTCTGTTGAGGGTTATCGTGCTATGATGTAAAACGTCGAGAAATTTTGGTCCGACCCCTAGGTCCCGCCAGGCAACAATGTATGTGCCATATCGAAAATACACTAAAAACTATTATTTAAATTAAATATTGCATACGTATATTAGAAAATCCGATACATTTCTAGGTAATGGTTTATTTATAAAATTATGCAAAAGGTAGACTAAATGAACATACGGTATAGTTAGGTAGTGAAAAGTACCTACGCGGCTATAAAATTATTTAATAACAAGTGAGCGTTTATCAAACAGTTACCTAAAAAGGTAGATATATAAATTATGCAAAATATTTCCCATACGTGTACTACACCCATTAGAAGTATTGTAGTTTTCAAATTCAGTGGTCTGGAAAACAAGGATAAAGCTAAATAATTACAATTCTGAAAAAAGTCTGATTTTCAGGTTAAAAATGACACATTAAATAAATTTGATTTAACAGTGTTTCTGCATTTATTGTATTATTTATAGTTTTTGCGTATAAGGAGGAACGTAAGAGATTTATACCCATATAAAAATCGTTAAAACTTGGTACGTGAAAATGAAAATAAACACAATTCAAACTTTCTTTTTGTGAAGTTATACTTCTTTTGGCGCAGTGAGGATAGAATTTATTTTTAAGGGAGTTGCGTCCACAATATGCCACGAATATGTTGCAGAAGTTGTTTTTGATAACGTTAAAATAGTTATTTTATAAAACAACAAAGTAGGTTATACTAGCGACATCGGATGAAACTGCTTAAAGGCTATAGTGTTGTTAACAACTTCTAACAGTTAAATAACCTAATTACTTGATGTTTTCTTTTTTTAGTAATAGATTCAATAGCAGAAAATCCTTCAGTAGTTAAAAAGTTACTTTATGCAGGCACTAAAAATGTTACTTTTGAAGACGAAACAAGGTAAAATGCACATAAATTATATATAAGACCATAAACATAACCCAACCTGTGTTTAAAACACGTTTTTCCAACTATATTAATCATCTTCCTGGACACCCTGTTTTACTTTAGCAATGTACATCTTTAATGAAAATGTGAATATCAATTATCGCGATCACGCCAAGGAAGTATAACTTCTGCCGCGCGTACACGCACCACTTTTTTTACTCTGATATACATATTATCATAAAATCATAAAATATCCTGTTTATTTTTGTTTGTGTATTCTTACAACAGTCTGTCAAAGTACCGTAAAAAGTTGAAAAAAATCAAATATAACTTTGCGCGAGAGAAACGACGATATGGAGTAACTTATCAGGGTAGACAACGATTTTCCCTTACTGAACATGATTTGTTAGACGAAGCGTATGTTTGGAACGCATGAGATCCTGCATTCGAGTTCGACGCATACAATTTTTTTACAATAAATATATTTCGATGAAACAAAAAAAAACATCAGTAGGTACTATGTGAAAGCATTTCCGCTTATGTTGAGAATTTCTGGTGTAGAAATCCGCACGTGTTCCATACATGGCACATTATTCATGGCCTACTTCCAGTGTGCTCATCAGATACTCGCGATCATTTAATTTGGCATCTGAATTATAAATCGACTAGTATTAACGGTTGCCAGATGATGCACCTACTCCGTGTTCAAATTTGCCTACTGTACTTAGAGTTGGGAATAATCGATGATTTTAATAATCGAAACGTTGCTATTCGAATGATTTTAATAATCCAATGTTTCATCTGAAATAATTCATCCGCCTGATGTATGAAAATAATAGGAGGCATCAATGAATAAATGTTTCAACTCTTGATTTCGATTATCACGCTTGAAAGAGTCACCTACATACAGTGCTTCATAGTACAGACGCAAATAAAAGACGCATGTATCATATTCAATACTGTGCAATGCATTAGTATCTCTAATTGTTAAGTACTATGTGAAAACAAAATTCATTGAATTTATCCGACATATAATTTCAACGAATGTATGTTGCTCTTTTTTTCTATTATTACACTTGAGAGTCACCTGCATGCAGTGTAAGTAATGCTTCAACATATTCAATACACTAAAATGCGTAAAATATGCCAGCTAATGAGAATGTGAGACATTTGCATGCACTGTTTCTAAGGAGTAATGAAAAAACGTTATATAATAATTTATTACCGGAGAATGTATTATGAATGGAGACACGTTGGTATAAAAATTAAAACTCGTTAGAAGGATTTTAAATAACCTCTTGAGATATCTCGAGTAATTTAATAAAAAGTTTGACTATTTTCATTCGAAATATCTCATCACTAATTGTACTGCATAATGTACGGGCGACAGGCTGTGGAAACAAAGTGCAGTTTAGAACGACCTGCAGCATGCACACACAACTAAATTGAATGCATATACAGCATGTCTAACTGGCCTAAGTCCACACAGCCTTGATGATAACGCGAGTTCATGAAAAAAGGTTCGGATGAAAAATATAGAATTATAGCACAGATAATTTTTTAATACAAAACAGTAAAATTGTCTACTATTATGGGTAAAAATTCGATATAAATTACCCTGAAATGAAATTTTCTGACAACAATACAACAACTAAGGCTTTTATTGAAAGACTATCTCGAAAGATGACTGAAGACAGCAGAAAACGAAAGACAAACGCCGTGCCATATCTTGTACTAATGTGCAGTCGTGGATTACAGAAACCAGATAATTCATGAACAATCAAAAATGGGTCAACCAGACAATTCACGGTTTGTGTTGGTTATTACGAGGAATACTGGATCCCAAGAGACTCCTAAAACAAAAAAAAAAAACATATCAAAACAACATAATTAATCGCGATCTTCTAGAGGTGTATTTGTTTAGCAATAACTGTTTGGATGAAAAAACTATTAGACCTTCTTCCTATTTCCATTATCTTTGGAAATTAAGCATGTCGGATTTTTAAAGAAATTTTATTTTGCGCAACTGCCGAGTAAGTATAGGAGATATTAGAAAGATACTCGATTAGATTACAGCAAGGACTATATTGTGTATATTCAAAAAATCATTGAAATTCGTTTAGTCGTCTAAGAATGAAAAAAAAAATATAATAATAATAAACATACAATGTTTCACTTTTAGTGATTAATACCATAGATAATTGGAACATAAAAATTGCAATAAATAAAATACTGAAACTTACCGTCATCTTTCTCATATTAGATACTGAAAACATGTTTGTGTGCTAAGAGGGCTTTTTAGCTTTGGGTGGCTTACACCATTTTCCCTTTTTAACTACCTATGTTTTATTTTGAACTAGATGAGATACAACGTTTTTAAGACTTACGAGGCGACAATCCATGACACGCCGCACTGGTTAGGTTTCATCTACTGGTTTGAACTCAGCACATATTTTCAACTAGGAGCAAAACGGATGCATCACGAGGATTAATGTTTTCTATAGTACATCTTTCACTCTATATTCATTAGTTATGGTTCTATTGAACACGCATTATTTCTGCTGCATAACATTACTTTTAATAGTTCATGACATATGTTATTTTCATCGAACTTTGGAAATAGTTACTTTATAAAATGAAAATTATATTTTAAGTTTTTAAATACTTACGAATACTTATTATATTAGGCACTCTTATATTACAATTTATCTAGACTAATATTATAAAGAGGAAAGATTTGTATTTTTGTATGTATATAATGAATAAACTCAAAAACTACTGTGCCGATTTAAAAAATTCTTTCACCATTAGAAAGCTACATTCACCCTGAGTAACATAGGCTACTCAAAAACTACTGTGTCGATTTAAAAAATTATTTCACCATTAGGAAGCTACATTCACCCTGAGTAACATAGGCTAGAAAAAATTGGGTGTTTTTAGATTATACCGGGCGTTTTTAGATTATACCGGGTGTTTTTAGATTATACCGGGTGTTTTTAGATTGTACCTGGTGTTTTAGTTTATACCGGGTGTTTTTAGATTATACCGGGTGTTTTTAGATTGTACCTGGTGTTTTAGATTATACCGGGTGTTTTTAGATTATACCGGGTGTTTTTAGATTATACCGGGTGTTTCGAGATTATACTGGATGTTTTTAGATTATACCGGGTGTTTTTAGATTATACCGGATGTTTTTAGATTATACCGGGTGTTTTTAGATTATATAAAACGCGTTACGAAAAACGTCTTATACGAAAGGGACTTCGTTCCAAACGCGTGTCCTGCGACACGTTCCGAATTTTTTTTTAAATTTCTTTTTGGGAAATAAGATTTTTCTTCGATTTTTGAACATTCACAAATAAAAGCGATTGAATTCGCGCAAATTCAATACACGTTGAGAATTTAATGATAATGATTCTCATCTTTTATATCCTATATATTACATTTACACCCGGGCGAAGCCGGACTGCGCCGCTAGTATATTATATTTACAATTTAAAAATAGTCAATTCTATACTTTACTAAACTATGAAATTGCAACTATAATATACATGCGTAACATTTACAAATATATGTTTGGTCGCGATATGTGTTAATTATTTTGCGCAAAGCATCGTGGCTATGGGAATGTTAGTAGATATATCTACGCCTATATTTTGCAATAAATAACCCTGTATAAAATTGTTTATTGACTAAAATGACTTCCTTTTCTTGTCTAATTGAATTGAAACTTTGCAGACGTATTTAGCTTCGACGACAATACAATATTCTGTTATTTAAGCTATATAAATACCAAGTAAAATCGGGGAAAAATCATCTGGTGGAAGTCCCGGTGTTTGTGGTGGGAGAGTCGTGTCTCAAAATATCTCTGGATCAGAGAACTAATATTATTTTTCAAGTTAATTATATGACTACGATAGTTCATTACAGTCACGACTCACGCTTTTATAGTTATGAACCTAAATTAAATATTATTTTTTCTTTTTGGTATATTTCAATCAAAGCTTGTTCAAAAAAATTAAAGCTTTCATTCTTAAAATTCAAGCGGGTAAATTTCCAGAATAGAATGCTAAGGTCTAAATAAAAGAGAATAATTATTATAAACATAATAAAGTCTTGTGATCAATAACAAGAGTTCATTCAGAACATATTTTTTACGTAATAATATTTTTTCTCTCTCATAAGTAGAAAAAAACTAAAGAACACAAACACTACGTTTCGGATCCATGGACACAATTTTATAAAGGAAAACACTACTTCACCGCCCACCCCGTTGGTAGTATTTAGTGTTGGGTTAAAATAATAGTACCTACAGTTATTTAAAAACCGCCAAAAAATTATGCAATTTTTTGTCAGTCTTTTATCCATATTTATGTTCTTGTACGTCAAGACAATTTAAATACTAAAAAACAAAATTTTGATTAGTAATTTAATTTATGATATAATTAAGCCAATAAGAAACAGTGATTTTATATCTATAATTGGTATAAATTATTTACAAATAACAGTAACACTCATAACTGACAACATAGAGTAACAGTTCCGTCCGTCACTAGTGCTTTTCTTTACGATTAAATAGATTGTTAGTTACCTAACAATGGAAGCAAAGTAGACTCATCGTTCTTATTGTGATATCATACGTGTTCAAACCACATGTGATTGATGTCGCATTAAAGTGTTTACAAAGCAAACCACATCTTATACATCCGTATTATACTAATTATACACACTCATACAGTGTGTTTATGTGCCACTTGAAATTATACGGGTTGTAAAATCATATTTTTTTGAATAGCATACACAGTTGGCTGTAAACGTGGCAGGCGATATGAGTATTGAGTATAGTCCATTACCTTACTTTATGCCTATGGCGCTGTTGAGAAAGAAAATTCCGATTTAAAGGAAGATCACTCTCTTTATTTACTCTTAGTTCAAATCAAACATACAATTTGGCACCATTTTTGCAAATTTTTATATATTGGGTATGTGTGGGGGGGGGGGTTGGTGTGTGCGTGTGTGTGTGTGTGTATGTGCGTGCGCGGGCAATAAGTTCCGAAAGAATTAATTAATTACAAAGTCTATTTAAAATGGACTATGAGTGCAGGTTTTTAAAACCTGAAAAATGTTTTTGGACCAAAAACACCGAAAAAAAGCTGAGTCGTCTCAAAATTAAAATTTAACCCTTTAAAAAAATTAAAATTTTGTGTTAAAATTTTAATAAAACCGGTCAGTCAGAATGTTGTATTTAATATGGTGCAGATGTTAGATTGACAATACTACTGCAATTAGGAAAAAAAAATTTTTTTCTTCATATCATGCCGAAAGTACGTAATTTCTGATTCGATTTTAAAGCAGAAAATATATAACATTTATATACTGTTGTAATCACAGCTGAAACTACTCGCATATCGACTGTATAGGCGGCCCTAAACAGTTCATGCGCACTGATACGTGAGACTGCCGTTTGTCAAGTCACTTGTTTATCAGTAGGCAGTAGTAGGTAGCCATCTGCTGTTATTACATAGACACTATTAGATCCATGTGTCATTATGTATAACCTCAACATTGGTCACATGAAAGTAAAGTCTTTTTATATATTGGTGAAAGTACGTACTTTCGATCGGGTTTGAAGAAAAATTGTATACACCACACGAGGAGGAAGTTGAATTTCCTGCACTGCGCGACATATGATGCCCTCGACTTCGCCTCGGACATCATGTGGCGCAGTGCAGGAAATTCAACTTTCGGCTCGTGTGGTGTAATAGAGTTATAAAGTTAAATTTTTTATTTTGTCCAAGACCAAACTTATGTTCATATAATAAGGTCACAATGCCTGTATTAGCAAATATACTATATTGTTAGCAAGGTTTGGCTTTGCGTCCCCAATTTTTTATGTTCTCCGGTATACGCCACTCACTTCGACTTACCTTTGCAACACTTTTTATGAAACGGATAGAATAGCTCTAACTTTGTAAGAAATAAGGATATCATGATATTTAAGGTGATATTTGAATGCCAAAGAGGTCCAGTACAATTATAATTCAAAATGATTGTGGTCTAAAACCACAATAATACAGTTGTCAAGTAAAATCTTAACCACTAAAATATTATTCAAAATTTTATGTTGATAGCAGGAAAGTGGATCAATATACCAATCCGTGGTCCACTTTTCTGCTATCAACATAAAATTTTGAATAATATTTTAGTAGTTAAGATCCTACGTGACAACTGTAATGATTGTGGTTTTAGACCACAATATTAGAATGGACGCAGCATTAGAGAATGAATTATTCAAAATGTTTTATGTGCGTTTGTTTATTTAGTGCATATTTTAAAATTACTTTAGCTTATCAGTGAATCTAATGCTTAAGAAACATATTTGCATTTTTCTAGATTATTTTATTTGACTGCAGACTCAGAATATCACTCGTACTTATATCCATTTTTTTAAATTTTGTAATGGTATAAAAAAGTAAATAGCTATTTCCAGATTTTTCGTGTTCATATTTTTAATGTTTCAACAGTTTAATCATATCATCATGAAAACACCTAAATGCGAGAAACTAAAAATATCTAAGCAAACATGAAAATCTGTGTGTCTTCTAGTATAACCAAAATCAGTTCTACTGATTTATTATTACTATATTAGGTGTTCACAAACACACCGTATATTGAATGTTTGCACGGCTAACTACGATACATATACGCTCATATACGTTAGATAGTGATTCGAATACAAGCTGTTAATTTGTATATTTTCCCAATGGTCGCATATAAATTGTGTAATTAACGCTGGTGAAATAATCAGCAATTACAAGCTGGACTATATTCATTGTAAATTACATTTACATGCTGAAATACACCAATCTGCTGCTATATTTTCCTACAACATTTCATGTTAACCTCTATGTCTGCGTCGATCTATTTAAATGACTGAGTTTCTACACCATAATTTAAACATAGAATCGGTGCAAATTTTTTGGAATTAAAATACATTTTGTTAATATACTCTAATGATTTAATTTATATTTATTTATTATTTGTGGGTTATTTGACAACACTTATGAAATTAAAATTTTAGGAAATTTCACATTTCATTTAAAAAAAATCAATATTCTTGCACGACTAGTATTCCGTGCTATCAGTCCCTACTTTATAACCATATTTTGACTTTGCACTCTGCAGTTAGAAAGAAATAAACAATTTGGCAGCTCTGGTAATTATTTTTTTTTTGTTCTTCTTACTTTCAGTTTTTTCTAAAAAAAAGTCATTTAATATAATAAAAAGTTAATAATAAACAAAATTACTTTCAACCGACGCGGAATTCGAACATTTTATACTAAAAATAATATCTAGTATAATGAAGAATAAAACAAAAAAAAAAATTTTTACACAGCGCAGGGTTTGAACCCAAGGTCCTGCGATTACAATTCTTGCTTTTTATACTAAGGCAGCTATAACTAGCGACTTGATATTATTACTTTATACTAATTTAACGTTTTTTCAGTAATTTGTAATTTAGTATTCATTACATAGTTTATAACAATTATTCATTGCGCTAAAATTTTGTAATCCTTACAATTTTCAATCAATCTAGATACACCTAATTCTTAATGCTTACGATTTTTCTAGATTTTTCTGAACAAACCTTTTGGTGACATGAGTGGGACTGTAGGGAACAGTAATTTTTAAACCTTTTTCCCCAACGTTTAAAAAATGAAAAAATTAAAATTAAAATATATTGTTGAAAAGAGTTTTTCTTTATTTCCCAATTCATTCCCTGAATTTAACAAAATTTAACTGTTTATACTTGACATCTGTATTTAGGACACCACACTCTATCGCTGTGTCAAATTTTATTCTTTTACGTCAAATAGTTTCACAGAAAATCGCCTGTGACTGACACACAAGTGATTCCATAAGTGTTTCATTTGCATGGTACACTAAAAATAAATATTACCTTTTGTCACTCGTTCTTTATGAAAACTGGCGAACGCATTAGTTGAATTTTTAATTTATTACTTAATTAATATGATAATTAATTGATAATAATAAATAAACCCTAGCTATTAGTAGTCTCAAATAAAAATGCTTTTTTTCCAATATAACATGTAAAATAGGAATTATTCAATTACATTTTTTTTGTATTATATTCCAAATTAATTTTAAAAAAAAGTTTTGAATAGGTACTCGATCAAACATACTATGCGGCATGTTAGGTTTGGTTGCGTCTTTATTTATTTTGTGAACGTATGTTTCTATATAATGGAAAAGGGAACAAACAGATATTTTGGTTTAGAAATTAAATTATAGGTAAATACAAACTTTAGTGAAACCTCATAATGCAATTATTTCAATGAGAAAATAACAGAATTTCTTGTGTACGAGGCAGAAGATTACAAGAGGAAACTCGACGTAATCAAAAAAGGATACTCACGATGAAGAAACCGTCATAGGAAACTCAATAAATCCTGCTACCGTCCAGAATTGAATCATATTCCTCTCCTTTTAACAAAGCCAACGTTTGGCGTAGCGACAAATATATCTAGCGGATGTCTATGAAAACGAAAAACAACTAACATGACTTTGATCAGTCCTAATTTATATTTTAATATTACTATCAATATTATTTTTAAAGCCCGGTTATAAAAAGAGTAAAAAAAAAATACTGGAATAAAATAATTTCATGTAAAAAATAATGGTTATTTATAAAATTAATTAGGGAATATGGTATTATGTTGAAAAAATGTCTACCGCGACATAAAGAAATATTTTGTTTCATCAGAAATTATAACCACTAGATGAATAATTTCTATAATATTGCACGACCATGCCATTAAAACGGCCACTATCAATGTTTTAAAATTGTACGTACTTCCAATATTTTTAATCAGATTTGAATTTGACTATTCTTTTGAAGACATTTTTTTAAGACTATAGATGATTCTATTTAGTATTTGTGCATTTTAATGCATACTTTCAGTGCATTTTAATGTATATTTTTTTCATTTTTGGTGCTATAAATAGATAATTTTCATATATTTATATTTTGTTTTATCGCTTTCACAAAAATGAATTTTCCGAACTCGGTTCATTTATGTTTTCTAAAGTTTAAGTATTAAGTATTAATAATGAAAAAAATGTTTTCAAACTAATTGGAAACTTGAAAAATATCTACGTTTTATATGGTTCGCTAGTCAACTTAGCACCGTCAAGAAGATGATCATACTTAAAAAAACCCGGGTCGCAGTGCCAAAACCCTGCCGACAATATAGTGTATTTGCTTATACAGGCAGTGTGGCTTTATTTTGCGAGCTTAAGTTGGGTTTTGGGCAAAATAAAAAATTTTACTCCTTAATACACCCCTTAAAATATCATTTTTTTTCTTAATTGCAATATTATTATAAATCGAACCTCTATACCAAATTATATAGAACTTTCAGTCCATAATTCACTATTTGTAAACTAGTGTTTTCATAAAATTTGTAAGTCCGGTCCTGTCGGGCCGATTTTATTTAAACTTCAGGGACACCTTTTAATTACTACTAAAGGGTTAAATGTCAATTTTGAAACGATTCTGAGAATTTTTTCGGTATTTTGGGGCCCAAAAACATTTTTCAACCCCTAAAAACTACCCTTAAAATGCCCCAATTACGCCCATTTTAAATAGGCTTCTTGCGGTGATGGATTTCAACACGTGGACCAAATTTCATTAAAATCAATTAACTCTTTAGAAAGTTATTGCCCGCATATATATATATATATATATATATATATATATACATATATATATACATATACATATATATATAAAATTTTCAAAAATGGTGCCAAAGTGTTTAGGAGGTTATGAAACGTCGAGAAATTTTGGTCCGACCCCTAGGTCCCGCCATCCGACCAACGCCAATAGTGTATGTTGCCTTATGGCAAATACACTAAAAATATGATCATCTCTTTGATGATGCGTACAACTACCAGGCCTTATTAATAGTTCAGATGGTTCGCAACAAGAAATTAAACAAATCGTTACTGTTGGTTTTAAAAGTGTCTGTCTTCTAAAGAGGGAATGACAGATCGTACCACAGTCACGAAACGTGGTGTAATCTCTCAAACAGTTTTGTAAAAGACCTCTACTCCCAGTTTACGGATATAATTCTTTTCAACAATGTGAGGTAGCTGAAGAAAAGATAAATGCCTAATAAAAGATATATAGCTTGTATATATAGATTGCGTATTTGGTGTTTCATTCTTTATGTTAGCTTCTCAGGCTTCACAATTTCAAATACTTAAATTCGAGATATCAATTTTTAAAACAGTATATGTTCATTTAAATGTTTGGAATAGCATACCATTTAAATGACAACTTGAAAGCTGTAATTAATCTGAAGACTGTAAATAATGAAACATTCGGTATAATATTCCCTCCACAAAGGCGTAGTGCGTACGCCCAAGACGTCTTCAGTCGAGAAAAAGAAGGGTGGAAACACAAATTGGAAATTGATTAAGAAAAATACCAAACATCGGGTCGTTATCCGGTGCATTCACACATAATCTAATTCCGGATTAATTTGTTCAGATAATTACGTCATTTGATTCATGGCGTTGCCGACACAAACATCACTTGATGAGACGACTACTCGTCCCCTTTCTCCGTTTACTTCGTTTTTAGATCCGATTTATTTGCATACGCCGTTGTATTTTCAATGTTTGTAATCGTTTATCACGCTAGAAAAAACTAACACGTCATTGGAAAGCATGGGACTCTTTAAAGCTTTAAAGCGATGATATATTTGATTAAGGTTGGCAATCATCTCCCGCGAGGGGTTTTAACTTTATTTCCCAATACAGTGTGGTCGCATTACATACGGATTTGTATTTTAATACTCTGTACGTTAATATTTCTAAGTTTTAAATTACATCCCCGGTAACTGAAATATTCAAAATTGATTAATATAATAGCTTATGTCTGCTATAATTGTTAAGAAACATTCATTGTTGTAGCACTATATTAGAAAAATTTATTATTCCAACACGTCACCGTCTGGATTTAAACCAGAATCTTTCCACTTTCGCGGCGGAATGAGTTAATCAGTTACTCTACGGTGCACACAATTCAACATTTTAATCCTTCATGGTGACGTGTTGGAATAATAAATTTTTCTAATATAGTGCTACAACAATGAATGTTTCTTAACAATTATAGCAGACATAAGCTATTATACTAAATTAATTCAGCTGGTACGTAGCTACAAGCGTATGTAAAAATATCTACTAATTCAAAATTGAGACATTAAAAAAAAACACGCTTCGCAGTGCAGATATTTAAACGTATTATTATGTAACCTCTTTTTTTGGACAAAATGGAAAAATTAACCTCTTGGACTTAATACATATCGAAAAATGATTAAATGTTTCTCGGATACAAAATCAAAAAGACGAATGTACTTTGTTCATTGGTCGGCGCAAATATATCAGAATATTATATTTCCTACAAAGATAATCGATTTTTTGCAAAGTCTAAGATTATAATCCTTTTAGCTCTGTGGTTAATTCGATCGTATATTTATATGCAAATACACAATATGCAGATGATTAATTTTGTGTAGAAATGACGACAGCTATTCGATCGCCTGAATTTAAATTATTCTACTGATAATTTCCAGCAGCAAGCGTTTATTCTGAGCAAAAATTATTACCCGAATTTAATTATGTATTTTTTCCTTGTTTTCTGTCATGTTTGCTAAAATAATAGGTATTAAATCAAATAAAAATTAATTAGTTTTGTCTTTCATTCACCAATCATACTATAACTGAGCAAAAGTTGTAATTATTACAAAATTTCATTGCCATTTAGTAGTTGGAAATAATTATTGGGTAACATACAAAGACGTAACTAGGGAAAAACCACTAATTGGGCTATTATAAAGGGATATATCTCATAGCTTCGAAGAAATTCGTGAAATGATTCTACAGACAAAAAAAGCCAAAGAAGAAAACAACTGATGACAGAAATTATTTCTTATTTTGAATAAAGTCATATCCAGTTCTTGTGTTACGCTAACGGCCACAAAATCGATTTTTTCTGATTTTTATTAAATTATATAATTATTTAATTGTTGATGGTTCGAAATAATCATTTTTATTTATTCAAAAACTGTGTTCTATTTGATACTAATTCATATGAAATAAGCGGCCCTATTTTCGATTCAGTAAATTTGTTTTTATATAAAAGCGGAAAATAAAGTTTTGAGTTCGGCACTAATTTGATTACCATAACTTTTTATGCACCTATGTGCTTCATTAAATTAGCACTGACCTTAAAACTTTATCCTTTTACGTTATTTACTGACTTTTTTTTAAGGAAACTCAATTTTTGTTTTTGTAATTCGTTGTTAATACGCTTCCTTAATATTTGATTACTAAGCCAGAAAAAAACTCGATTCCAAAAATTAATAGATTCCATCATCCCTATTCCCGTTTGCCGTTGTGAGAAAGCTCACCGACTCGTGTTCTGGAGTCTTAGTTCCAGTTTGACTATAAATAAAGCATGTAACGATGGTTTTATACCCTTCTTGCACGGAACATTTACCACAAGTGCATTACAACGTGCCAGTAGAGTTATGTGTGTCGTCACAACGTAAGAATTCGGTTTATTAAATCATTCCAATGTGCATAACGTTCAGATCTAATGGAATTATGCACCTACAAAATACAATAGTCATACAAACTCATTCTGCCGTGATATTCAGAAAATTCAGGTTATATTGCACACCAATAATTGATGCACTCTACTCACGGATAGATAAGAATATATTCGTTTCTCCTCTAACGTAGTATATTTAATATCACACATCAATTTGATATACCTTATTCAAGGAATATAGTATATATATTATATTACTCGTAGATTCGTTTGTCCCATAACGCGCTGTATGATATTTTTCAAGGATGGCCAACATTAGCAACACCATTTTTCAATCGCTAATTAGTGGAGTACCGTTAGGTTTATACCTCGGAATCCAGGGCCAGTCAATGTATCTTCATAAAAACTTTTGGACTGCATTGTTAAAAACTCAAATAAAAAAGTTAAAAAAAATTGTTTTTGCGATCTCGATTGCGGAGTGGATGCCACCCTTTCTCGGGGGTGAAAAATGTTTCGTTGAAAATAAGCACGGAAATGGATAGGCTGACTAATTCTAAGCAATTTTTGTTCTATAAAGTTTTTTCTGAAAGTCCATACTTTTCGACTTATTCGCGAGTGTGTCAATTTTTCAACCAATAGACCAACGTTTTCAGATGGTTTTTCCCGAATAACTGAAAAAGTAAGTATTTTATCGAAAAAATCATTCTTAGTAAAAATGTAGCTTATAAAAAAACAAAAATAATGGTGAGTTTACAGTGTCTGTAGACCCAATACAAATGGAGAACTACCTTGTTGAAGGTTGGTTCTTATTCGTCAAAAGCCAAAATTGAAAGTTTCAGCGTGAAGTTACCAAAATACAATGCATTTTTCGGGGGAAACTCATGGAACATTTTTTGAAGTGCTTGAAAGAACCTTTATTTTTATTTTTTATAAAAGTCCCTAGCATCAAAACTAACTGAGCTCTGACGAAAATAATGTTGGTCCCTATTTTTTTCGGCGTCAAAAAATGTGAAAGTCACCCCCTTATTACCACCCAAATTAAAAATAATCGTTACCACTTCACAATTCACTTTATTTATGTACTTGTAACATGCTCTAGAAGTTTTACCGGTTTAAAGTGCTTAGTTTTGAAAGGACTAGAGCTGAAAGAACTCGAAAAGTTACTATTTACGAATATATGCAAACTTTAAACGGCCATATCCTATTCAAGTTTCATCCTACAGAAAAAAAAACGAAATTTTTCAGGACAGCAAAACCCACAATTTGGCACACTACAAAATTTTGCGTATCATTAATAGTTTTTGAGTTATTTTGAAGAAAATGCAATTTTTTTTAAAAATACAAAAATGCTCTTTTCACTTCAAACTCAATTTTTTGTCAAAACTAAGCACTTTAAACAGGTCAAACTTCTAGAGCATGTTACAAGTACATAAATAAAGTGAATTGTGAATTGGTAATGATTATTTTTAATTTGTGTGGTAATAAGGGGGTGACTTTCACATTTTTTGACGCCGAAAAAAATAGGGACCAACGTTATTTTCGTCAGAGCTCAGTTAGTTTTGATGCTAGGGACTTTTATAAAAAATACAAATAAAGGTTCTTTCAAGCACTTCAAAAAATGTTCCATGAGTTTCCCCCGAAAAATGCATTGTATTTTGGTAACTTCACGCTGAAACTTTCAATTTTGGCTTTTGACGAATAAGAACCAATCTTCAACAAGGTAGTTCTCCATTTGTATTGGGTCTACAGACACTGTAAACTCACCATTATTTTTGTTTTTTTATAAGCTACATTTTTACTAAGAATGATTTTTTCGATAAGATACTTACTTTTTCAGTTATTCGGGAAAAACCATCTGAAAACGTAGGTTTATTGGTTGAAAAATTGACACTTACACTTGCGAATAAGTCGAAAAGTATGGACTTTCAGAAAAAACTTTATAGAACAAAAATTGCTAAGAATTAGTCAACCTATCCATTTCCGTGCTTATTTTCAACGAAACAGTTTTCACCCCCGAGAAGGGGTGGCATCCACCCTGCAATCGAGATCGCAAAAAAATTTTTTTTTAACTTTTTTATTTGAGCTTTTAACAATGCAGTCCAAAAGTTTTTATGAAGATTCATTGACTGGCCCTGGATTCCGAGGTTTTACAATTTTTACGTCTAACGGCACTCCACTAAATGTACTAAAACGGATAAAATTATTCAAATTGTATAATTTACTACAAACATATGCACAAAATCCTACATCGACACAAATATGGTTCTGAGTGATAATTTCCAAATTATAAAGTGAATCTCTAGGAATCAAGAAAAAAATAGAAATCAAATTCAATTTTTGCACAATCGCTAAAAACAGTATTAAACTCATTACAAATACTGTATTTTTCAGTAGCAACAATCGTAATTTTTTTATACTGTGTGTCAAAAGTATCGGGCTCCTCTAATTATCTTTTGAAAGATATTACGAATCACAACAAAATGGGATGAATTTACAACTTTAAAATGTCTACCATTATCTGAGATAAAAACAGATGTCATAAGAGTAGTTTTCGCACGACCCCCTATTCATGCCTGTTACCGGTCGTAAAATGATCCTTTTTCGCATCAGTGCGTGAAGTAAAACAAAAAGAATGCGATTTTATCAATCCACTAGTTATATCTCTGTCGCAACGCAAACAAGGTACCAGCACTTTGGAGCAACATCCATGCAACCAAAGGATTACAAAGACATCAGTCTAGGCGGGATACTAGAATATATCAATAAACTGGGAATCCTTAAAAGCTGATGGAGCATTAGGGGAGCACAATAGACCTTAGAGGTCGCAGTGTCTACCGATTTGGCCCCTACTTATTAATGGAACATTTGTACTTGCCTATCTTTCACAATTTATGTGAAAAGAAAAAAATGTATTTTATTATAGGTACCATTAAAATATTATGTGGTTGTATTACCTTATTTACATGAATATAAGGATTCCTCGAAATTACTTCAGGGTACTAATATTGATCTTAATACGGACTTCAATGTGAATCTGGACCTATACGCCGTGTAGCTTTTTCTTACCTATAACATACAAAAAACATCTCAAATTAATTAACAAATCACAACTGCATTCCAATTATCGTTAAACTGGTAAAACAATATCAATAAATTGTGCTTAATCATTTTATTTAAAATTAGATGTTTTTGACTTTTTTAATTACATCTATTAAATGTAAACGGTTCATTTTCAACCCTGTAGGTCCGCCATGTGAATGAAACAATACATGCATATAAAAAATAAATAACGAATTATCCCGTTCAGCTGACACGAGTCAAAACATTATGAGATTATACGAGCAGTAATGATAGTTTGTACACGATTAACAGGTCCATATTGCATTATCGATTAAATGTATTTACTGCAGGCATATCTAACCCATTCACTACCACGTTGTAAACGGTTGCAACATGTCATGCACTTGAGAGAATACTGTGATGCAAACGTTTGCATCATATTATCTTATGAAGCCTTGATGTAAATTATTTGCCTAAAAGCAATTAGAAAGGGTCAGGCTGCGTTTATTATCTGAGCTGTGGTAATTATGTGTAACCATTAATCTTGTTCAATTTTTGCCAGGTTATATTTATTTAGTTCATTGTAAGTTTATAACTCCGGTATATATAACGACAGAGGTTCAAACACCCGCCAGTAGCGAAGGGGTTAACTTTTATAGGACTAAAATAATAACAAATTTGTTTAATTATGCAACTTGCACTGCATTATATAATGGGAATTAATTATCCTTTTTCTTTATTACGAAGTATTTTACTTAATAATATTATAGATTAAGAAAACAAAAAAAAAAACGACAAAATAAGTTAATATATTTGATTTTATTTATGAAAGTAGCAAATATAAAGGTTAAGTAATATAAAAGTTCAATAATTACATAAATTGTAATAATTTATTATTTTATTATATAAAAGGTTAATTTTATTATCAAATAGCCGCTAACCGCGACTCTGAACACGATTGCGATGAAATACGGCAGCGACAACAGTAAAAGAGCCATCGGTTCCACCGTATTCCGATCTAGTGACGAGTTACAACAAAGCGAATAATACATACCTTCTCCATAAAAAAATACATAATTGTGCCAACTTTCATGGTGGTTGGTCAAACGATGCGAAATCTATGAATCTTAAACAGATATACCAACATGCATTTTTATGACAATGCCACTTTGACTTTGTTTTCAGTTTTGTCACATTTTTATCTAGAGAGTGTATACGGTCTTGAGGTAAAATAGTAAGTAATAAATAAATATCTATAGGTAACGGTTATAAACAAAAATTAATAACGAAGCTATTCGATTTTGAAAATGTTGGTAGGTACACGGATTAAGATTCGCTAATATGATACAATAAAAAGTAGGAACATAGATTTACTGAGATTGAAGAAGTTCTTTTCTTCTTCGTAGCGATACAAATGTATCCATATTAATTAGAATGCTTGGTTTACCATTTTTTTATATACGAATCCTTAATACATTTCTCACACCAGTCTCTCCATTTAAATTCTAGTCATTATAAAAAAAACTGGCAGATTTTTTTTCTTTTTAAGAGTTTCTCTATTTATCCTTTTTCATAGTAATTCCACATAAAGCGTAGGAATGTATCGCGTACACAAAGAGGTTACATTTTCTCACGTGAAACTAATCCCATATAATATATGCGTACATTCATAAACGTTGTGGTATAGGATCCACATTGAACCAAATGGAATATCAGCCAGTCGCGTCGTGCTATGTGCCACACCATCGAGATCGCGCAAACATTTCCACCGCCACCTAGCCCCTTGTGTACTAGCTTGTGGTGTAAAGGGGAACTTTACCGCCTATTTACTTTACCTGATTTCAGGGATGAGAATTAATAGTTAAGCCTGGATCTGCACAATTTCTGATACACAACGGTAAACAAGCATTTACTAGTGGAATAAAAATAATGTTTAAAGCGTTCAGAAATTAAAGTAATCATATACAGTATAACGTCGGTATAACAAAGCTGAAGGGAATTACAAAATATTCGTTATACCAAGTAATTCGTTATAATAAAATTTCTTACACAGAGTTGGCTGTGTATGTTGGCCAGTGAGTACGATACAAGTCAAACGGCTGAGCGAACGATATCAAATTTTGGAAGAGTGTTTGACGTGTAAATAAAAAGAGTTCCATTTTTTTTTCGTGCTATAAAGTATTTTTCTGACAATGGTATAACTTTTCTGACTTTTATTTCAAAGTACAATTTATAATTTCTTTTCAATTTTGTAGTTCTTCTAGACAATTTGAAACCTACAGAAATTAAAATGAATTCATTTGATGATGTCGACGTAGGTGGTTTATTATTTTGTTAGTATTTCAGGAAATCTACATATCATAAATTTCATAAGACTCTAGCCGAGCGGCGTAATAGCTGACTGCCATGAGAATAACAAGGGTGTGAGTGAAACGAACATTCTGCAGCGTCCTAATATCGTCCATGTTTGTATTTGTGTGTGTGAGGAAGACCCAACATATGTGATTAGATATTTCATGTATTTGAATCACGTTCAAGAGTTAATGTCAGCCATCCCTATATATCTTTGACCGTAAGATAAAGTGACTTATGTCGAATTCATGATCATTTTTTTGGTCATCAAGTAATTATTCTCTACATTGTGTAAAAACAAATTATTTCGACACATATTCTAAATAAACACTATCACAATACTCTGTTTTTCAATTTATTGGCTATACGAAATTCACAAACGACAAATAAAACGAAGCATATATCTCTAGACTCTAATGCCCTATTGAGGTCGTCACATCTCGAGTTTATTTACATTTAAAATTTAAAACTTACTTTTGTGAATGAATATGGAATCAATTCACCATTACTTAAGCTCGTCTGGTATGATATTTCTTCGAGGCATGTCATCAGTAATATTGTGTAAATACACATTTTCTATACATTAGATTATTAGTCAATTATTAGTGTATTTGCCATATGGCAACATACACTATTGGCGTCGGTCGGATGGCGGGACCTAGGGGTCGGACCAAAATTTCTCGACGTTTCATAACCTCCTAAACACTTTGCCACCATTTTTAAAAATGTTTATATATATATGTATATATATATATATATATTTATATACGTATATATATATATATATATATATATATATATATATATATATATATATATATATATATATATATATTTATATGTGCGGGCAATAACTTTCGAAGGAGTTAATTCATTTTAACGAAATTTGGCATACATGTTGGAATCCATCACCGCACGAAGCCTATTTAAAATGGGCCCAATCGGGTTATTTTAAGGGTAGTTTTTAGGGGTTGAAAAAAGTTTTTGGGTCCAAAAATACCGGAAAAATTCTCAGAATCGTTTCAAAATCAAAATTTAACCCTTTAGTAGCAATTAAAAAGTGCTCCTAAAATTATAAGAAAATCGGCCCGACAGGACCGGAGTTACAAATTTTATGAAAACACTAGTTTGCGTATACGAATTTACTTACTGAAGGTCGTATTTAATTTGGTGCAGATGTTGGATTGATAACAATATTTCAACTAATAAAATTATTATTGTAAGGGGTGTATTAAGGGGTTCATTTTTTTTTTATTTTGTCCAAAAACAAACTTAAGTTCATTTAATAAAGCCACAATACCTGTATTAGCAAATACACTATATTGTCGGCAGGGTTTTGGCACTGCGACCCGGGTTTTTTTCCATTTACAAAATACCAATTTTATTAATTATTGTAAAAATATCTCAAAGACGATTGTAATAAAATATGAAACCATAAACACAACATCCACGGTATCATTCATAGAGTAAAAGCAATCCGATTTGGAATTTAGTCTAAAAAAATGCATAGGCATCTATATCAGGTCATCAGAATCGATGTAGTGGAGAATATCAAAACCTGAAATTATATCAAAAGGGTGCTTGTGAGAACACAATTGTTTGTCCAAAATGGGACCTACTATTAGGCAAATTTGATTTGTGGTTCTCTACTCTCTCCTTAAACTTCCCCGAAGTTTTGCCAATATAGAAAGCAGGGACAATTCATACACTCTGTAGGTACACATCACTACGTAGTAAATTTTATCTTTATTGTGGACTAAAAGTCTGTAGGTTTGAAAAGATTTTTTAAACTGATTTAATCCTAATGAACCACATACCACAGGTTAGTATATATGCAATACATACATAAATAGATATGAACCATTTGGAAATCCCATCCTATTTGTTAACTGCTAATTGTTTGAATACATTATACATTATATTCATCTATAAAAGCGTCATAGTTAAGAGAATAGTTATAATTCAAATAACAACGAGTTTAATGCTCCATTTTAAAGGTGTGGTAAGAAACGATTTCAACAGTATTATTTATATTCCACCGAAAATCTATATGGGCGATAACAATAAAAATTACTATATTTGAAAGCAATGTATATTTTTTTCTAAATATATTTAATATATCGAGCAGTTCTGCTTCTTTCATTAATCTTATTTTACCAAAATCTGAGTCGCCACTATGTTTTGTCACGACAGATATAATTCAAAGACTGGTTATCTCTATATGTGTCCATGAAGCAAAATAGGCTATGCCAAACTTTTACTAAAATAAATTTAATGGCGATTTATCCATTCGGTTCATTCTAGGTTTCAATGAAAAAATATAGTACTATTAATCACGTGGCATAAGCTTTATACCAGACGACAAATCATAAACGCATAGCCAAATGAAATTCATTTAACAACGTATTCTAATTTAACTCTAAATTTGACTTTTGAATATCACATAAATGAAGTAGCAATAAAAGCTGCAAGGCAAGTCTATCTCCTGAAAAATTTGGTAAAATTAGTTGACCATAGTACTGCTAAATTAATATTTCACTCGCTTATTCAAGGAACTCTATTATATGGAATATTTATATGGGGGCACACACCACAAGCTCAACGCTTATTTAAAATACAGAGAAAAGCTCTGAGAATTCTATCAGGCATAAGTTATAGAGCAGATGTAAGAGGCAAGTTCATTGAATACGACATCATGACTCTTCCCTGTAGGTATGTTTACGAATGTTTATTATATGCCAAGTCAAATAGTAAAAACTACGATGTCCACTCGAATTTGCACAATTATACAACAAGGAATAGGCATCACTTAATAATTGATTATTTAAGACTAAAAAAATCAGAATTTTCTATAAACTTTTTTGCACCCAAGCTGTATAATAAAATTCCTGATCATTTTAAATGTATGGAAACAAAAGCTTTTAAAAATTCAATAAAGAAACTCTTATGTAAAAACGCGTACTACAGCATTGAGGAATTTTTAAACTCTTAGTAAATTTATTGTTTTTCCTGACTTATGTAACATACTTTGTATGATCTACATCAATAAAGTAATACTAATACTAATACTAATACAAAACAGCGAGGCTACTACACCGTTTTTAGAAGTTAGTTTAGTTTTAAATTCCAAGTTAATAAATTAATCTCATTCAATTCGTCATTCGCAATGCTCATGAGTAGGAAAATATTTCAAGGCACGTGGTAGATTATTATTCTTTTATCATTTCATCGAAATATAGATTTCTAGGTGACGCACACACCCAAATGTGGCTAGGTTTTAAAACTATTTTTGGAAATGTTTTATGAACGAACAAATTGTAATCAGTTTTGCCTGGATATTAGCTTAAAAATGTTATTCTATAGAAAAAAATCGACAGAAACCATTTTGCTTTGCGGTCGCAAATATATATATACGAACGGTTAGAAGATGGGTTGGGGGCGCAGAAGAATGTTGGATAGGCAATTTTCCACCTGTTCCGTTGAATTGATGGGTCTCTCCCGAATCGCCGAGAGCTTTCACTTCATTCGTAATATGCCAGCAGCTAGACTAGCTGGAGGTTCCAACAAACACTATGTGCCAATTGACAGAGTCATAAGGCTGCGACTTACAATTCAAAACTTGCCGCTCTCTATATTACATCAACGTTAAAACTGTCAAATCTTCCTTACAAGTAATACAAAAATGTAATTCTTAGTCTCAATGTGTAGATTAGATACTAATACGATAAACTATTGGAGCGATATGACAAATTATAACATCAACGATTCAAATTTCAATTTATATTTTACTGTCTAAGAGATATTAAAACTTAACAGGTAATTTTTTATTTTAATACTTTCGTTTTTTATATTTCACTTTTTTAGCTTTTTTTTTTTTGAAATGGACTTTGTTATTACCTTGATATAATCACTTAGTTATCTGTCTATTTGTCCGATAAAAATAGTTTAAAAAAATCAAAATTCTAACTCAATGCAATAAAAAGATCCAACCTTTAATTACATATTAGTTTCTATATTATGTTCATCATTTAAACTGTTGAAAGTAAGCGAAAGTGGTGCCATCTTACGTGATTATTTTAAAATATATAAAATTGCCATAACGGTACGGAACTTTCAAGGCCGCGAGTTCTATTCAAACATGTCCGTCTTTTTATTATTACAACCGGTTCAACCAAGAAGCATCAGATGTAAAGTAGAAGTCGTAACTTTGCATTAACGACATCCCGTTATATCACCTTTGCCGGCGTTGCTCCCCTTGCTCCACGGTCGCCCATTCGTCGGCACACATTCTTTCCCTGCTTGTCTTCAAGGAGATTGCGATTGCAGTGTGATGTTATCATGCGCCATTAAAGAATGTGTATCTGATTTATTTTAATGAATTTATGAACAGAATCTAATATATTTAAAAGTATACAATGGATATTGGAAGACTAAAAGCATCAAAAGTAATGAGAGAAAATAATTTTGTATCTGCACCGCATTGAAAACACATTTTGATTTTTAAGCCCCCAAAAATTTAAATTCTGCCCATTTTTAATAAGTAGAAACATTTTCAGTAGTTTAAAAATTATACAAGGTGTAAATTACTTGTAAACTCTAGAATAAGTAGATGGTTCAAAGTCATGTTCAGAAACGCACCGTTTGCGAGCTGTAAAATGTGTGCTTTAAATACAGAACCCGTAGCATTTTCAACAACAAACATTTCCAATTTTAAAAAATCGTTCTCGTATCTGACACATCGTAGGTTGTTGAATTGGGCTTAATAAGTACTAGCAGCATTTTGACTTAGGCCATTTCACGTAGACATTGTCAAACAAAAAATTTAACAAGTGCTACTAGTGCGATGTTGTTACATCGGTACTGACTCTTCCTTAGGTTAATATTTCTAGCCTTTTAGTGAAATTTAGGAGAATAATTTTACTATCATCGTCTTTTAGAACTGATCCAATTTGCGTAAATTGTATTTTGATACAAAAAAACAATGCGTACATGATTTATCCTAACTTCAAAATTCAATATTGCACACTTAAAAAAAACAACGTATACATTCGAATTTTAAATGGAATTCGTTTGAAAAACATTTAAAAAATATACAGTAACCTTAAAAATACAGAAGTGAAATAGAAACGTGCTCATTTGATATAATTAACTGTAATCCTCCCCGCACCGTGAAGTTTCTCATTAACTACAGATAATTGTCTCAAATGAAGGGTGGTGAATCATTTTTATACGGACTCACGGTATAAGACTCTACATGAAATCTTATCAGGACACTTACTCATGTCAAGTATGCTTTATTAGATACTTTCGTCAAGAAAAATAACTAAACTAGGGTAAACAATGAACATCAAATAACACTCGTAAGGCAATGCCCATGGGTAAACAGTGGAAAGAGAGAGAGAAGATGAGGTGTTTGAGTATGTTTTGTTTATTCCTTTGTGGGTAATTACTAAGTTCGACTGGCAAGATACAATTTTTCGCATTTATCTTAATAATCGACTTTTGGTAATTTTTGATTTATAAAAATATTTAGCGGCGGTATGAGTGTAATTTGATAAATTTACAACGGAAAGGGAAATCAAATCAGCGCAGTCGATATGTGCAGTCCCTTCTATTGTAGACTAGAATATCCTGGAATATGGAAAAGAGTATAAGTATTGTAAGAATAAGAAGAATTGATCTTGTACACACTAACTAGACGGGATTTGATACTATTTTCATGACTTAATTGATTTAAATGAAATTTGGGTCACACACTGGAATCCATCACCGCAAGAAGCCTATTTAAAATGGGCCTAATCGGGCCATTTTAAGGGTAGGTTTTAGGAGTTGAAAATTGTTTTTGGTTCCCAAAATACCGAAAAATTCTCAGAATCGTTTCAAAATTGAAATTTAACCCTTCAGTAGCAATTAAAAAGTACCTCTAAAATTTTACTAAAATCGGCCCAACAGAACACTGCGTATACGAATTTACTTAAAGGGTGTATTTAATTTCGTGCAGATGTTGGAATGATACAATACTTCAACTAAGAAGAAAATTATTATTTTAAGGGGTGTATTAAGGGGTCAATTTTTTTATTTTGTCCATAAACAAACATAAATACACATAATAGTCACACTGCCTTTATTAGCAAATACACTATATTGTCGACAGGGTTTTTTTTTTTTTATTTGAATAGATAGTTAAATTAAAATTGGTCATCTCTATATAAAAATTACTTTTATAGATTTTCCCATTTATTTTTCCCGGCTGAACAAAGATTTAGTAATATTATCAAGAGAAAAAAAAATTAAAGACAGAAATTATAATTTGAATGTAGATCATTGATAGCAATAAAAAATATCACAAATGAAATTAGCATACAATGAAAATAACACATGAGATCTGTCATTATTATGACAGATCTCATGTATTATTTTCATTGTACACTAATTTTATTTGTGATATTTTTTAAATGTTAAATTACCATAATTATATCGATGAAAAGAATCATAAACATTACTTATTATCAATTTGACTAGTCTTGAAATATTATATGACCGCCTAAAGAAGGTGAAAAAATATTATACGAAACGTTGCGTGAAAGATAAGTGTTTCATTTTGACTAAAATCTACCCTTAAAGATCACAAACATTGATGGCAATATTTTAAGTACATGTCATCTAATAATCGTTATCCGAAAACAATTCCTCGAGTAGTTGATGTATCTGCTTTCTCTTTCGACACTCATTACCGTAATATCGATATCTATCTTGCTGTCTCTGTTGAGGCATCGCATGTAAGTACTGATTGACTACACCTTGTTGCAGTGTGTTGCGCATATGTAGAAGACATACAAAATACACTAGCAATAAATTACAAGACGCAATGATTGCTAGGGATGCCAGAAGTTCCAAAAAGTATTGATATATATCGTATGGATATTTTTTTTAAGTATAGATATCGGTACCTATATTTTTTTTAAAAATATCGATATATCAGTACAATTTTAAAGAGAACTTTGACCCTCGAAGAAATTTAGTATACATATTGGCTAGCTCAATATAGTCTCAAATAGCAATTAACGGACATTATTTTTAATAAATCAAGTAATAAATAATTATCTGAAATCAAAAACAACGATAAGAATTTTGTTTTTTTTATTAACCAAACATCTAATACATTTAGGAGCAAAGAATTTTAGAGATTAATCGAACAATTAATAAAACCAGGGATGACAAACATATGGCATGCGTGCCAGAGGTGACATTCGACAGAAAATTGTTACTACAGTATAAATTGAGGTGTAAATCGAAATACTTAAAAATATTCTAGATGTTGTAGAAATGAAATGAAATATTGCATGAATAGCTATTTTGACTATTTATTATTCCGAAAATATCGAAAAATCCGGTGAAAAAGAAACGTGTTTTACATGTGCTGTATTCACTGATGTAGTTTTTTTGAACGCACTTAAAAGTAGGTTCCAAAAACATAATATGTAAAAACACATGTTTCTTTTTCAATGGAGTTTTCGATTTTTTCGAAATAATTGAATGGTCATAGTCAGTCGCGGTAGTACATACAAAGTCGGTTTTCGGTACTTGGAATTTTATATCGATATATCGAAATATTAAATATCGCCCAAAAATATCGATATATCATATAAAAAATATCGATATATCGATATTTTTTCGACATCCCTAATAATTACTCAAAGCAAAAGAAGGAAGAACCGATTACTCTCAATACTCATAAAAGTAATGATATTTATTATTTAACATCACAGTTCTATATCTAAACACAGGGAAACTTTTATATAACGTCCTGGTTATAACGCTACTCCGTACATTACACTCTTTTCTGCCGGTCTCAATTTGCCATAATATTGTACCATAATAAAAAAAAAAACTTGCATATAACGCACATAGATACCGCTTATAGCGCTCAAAGCACGTTTGTTTTTCTTCTTTGTTCCCAGCCGCGGCAAGCAACCACCCGTTATGTTGTCAATTTCGGATAAAATTTTTGTATTCAATAACAACTGATGTATTTACTTAATTTTTAAAAAGTACGATGATCCATTGCTTGAGATTATAAAAAATAATAGAAGGTTCATCTATACTCATATTTGTCTGTTTGCAAAGTCAAAATAACAGTTTTTTACTAAATGCATATGAAAGTATATACGGTATGAATATCAATAAATTAATTTTTAAAATTTTTGTCTGTCTGTTTATTCCGGCTAATTTCCGAAACGGCTGGACCGATTTTGACGGGAATGTCACTGGCAGATAGCTGTGTTACAGGGAGTTACTTAGACTACTTTTATTTGAGAAAAAGAATTAGGGTTATGCGTAAAAAAAATTAAAACCCATGAAATTGTGAACAAAATCCGGTCCAAATAGGGAAGTATTATTACATCCAATATAAATACTAATAAATAATGACAGAGTTTGAAGCTCTTCTACTGCTGTAGCTGCCAAGCAGGTTATAAAAAATTGTTTCATCTCAATTGCGGGCGAAGCCGCAAACTACCGTTAGTATATAATATTATTGTCGTCCCCCTTATGTGGTTTTAATGTAATATAATAACAGGAAATCGGATTTTACAATTTCCAGTTATTAGTGTATTTGCCATATGGCAACATACACTATTGGCGTTGGTCGGATGGCGGGACCTAAGGGTCGGACCAAAATTTCTCGACGTTTCATAACCTCATAAACACTTTGGCACCATTTTTAAAAATGTTTATATATATATGTATATATATATATATATATATATATATATATATATATATATACACGTATATATATAAATATATATATATATATATATATATATACGTATATATATATATATATATTTATATGTGCGGGCAATAACTTTCGAAGGAGCTAATTCATTTTAACGAAATTTGGCATACATGTTGGAAACCATCACCGCACGAAGCCTATTTAAAATGGGCCCAATCGGGTCATTTTAAGGGTAGTTTTTAGGGGTTGAAAAAAGTTTTTGGGCCCAAAAATACCGAAAAAATTCTCAGAATCGTTTCAAAATTGAAATTTAACCCTTTAGTAGCAATTAAAAAGTGCTCCTAAAATTATAAGCAAATCGGCCCGACAGGACCGGACTTACAAATTTTATGAAAACACTAGTTTGCGTATACGAATTTACTTACTGAAGGTCGTATTTAATTTGGTGCAGATGTTGGATTGATAACAATATTTCAACTAATAAAATTGTTATTGTAAGGGGTGTATTAAGGGGTTCAATTTTTTTTTATTTTGTCCAAAAACAAACTAAATTCCATTTAATAAAGCCACAATACCTGTATTAGCAAATACACTATATTGTCGGCAGGGTTTTGGAACTGCGACCCGGGTTTTTTATTTGTATTGAAATCATACAATGATTATTTGTAATGAGAAAACAAGCATCGAATATGTATTAATTTAAGTGTTTAGTATTTTACCTACACTGACGTTTCAGGAACCCGCATCATGCACGATTTTACTCCTCCACAAAAACTGCATGTATCCAATGCATTCAATTATTGGAATATTAAACTATTATTATATATGAATTTTATTTTCCGTGTATTGCGTTATCTCGTTTACAGTGTGTTTTCTTTATCCAGACCGCTAAAAAGTATTATTATATATACTATATCTGTATTAATAATTTCGTCGAGGGGCACGGTCTTTATTGAAATCTATCAAAATTCATTAAGCATAAACAAAGCTTAATTTCAAATCAATAACATACGAATATATTCGCAAAAATCGAATAGGTACTCACGTTGCTACGATAATGACAGTTTACTGTCGAATGCTGTGATACCTACTTAACTTGTTGATAAAATGGTTCACAGTTTCACAGTTACTATATAATAATACAAAAAATACGATGTTTTTTTCCAAAATGATTGCAAAATAATTCTAGAGTGAAAGCTGGAAACTAGATCTAAATACCTTCTTTGGGTGTGATAGAACCTTAAAAAATATATATACCTAATAATTTTAATTTAATTAAAAAAATTACATAAACAATGATGAATAATTTTTTCTATTTAAAAAATGTTTATTTACTCAACATGCATGTATTGCAGGTGTTATGAATGTAGGTATCATGTATATGTAGGTATGTAGAAGAAACATCGCAACATATGTTGCTAAAATTTCAACACAATTTCACACAAACACAGCTAGCGTGTTATTAAATTATCCGATATTCAGCACTCGTATGTAGTAGAGCTACTCTTGTGTGTAGACACCATCACGTCGTCGTCAACAAGCGAACGTGAAGTCTCTAAAAACGGTACTGCCAAAGCGCTTTATTTACACTATAAACCCGATTTTTCCATTAACTTTTATTCAGAATACAGTCTGGCTCATGTATTTTCAACACTATTTATTTTCAGCTGATTTTATTGTCAAGTTTTTAGTCTCTACTTCTCATGCAGTGAAAAAAATTAATTACGTATCCAAAATAAAAAGAAAATTCTGATTGATCTATAAATTGCTACGAAGTTGGGATGAATGAAAGTTGAAAAAACATGAGTTAAATAGTCCAGACAGATTGAAAATACGTGAGTTCTACTCTAATAATAAAAAGTGGGTAAGTGTACTTTTGTACGCAGATTAGAAGTTACACTTTTTCGATGTGATAAAAAACTAATTTGGAATTTTCATGAAAATAGTTTATTGAAGTACATTAATAAAAATACTGAAGTGAGATATCCCTAATGTTCACAACAATAATATTTTCCAATATTCATTATTAATCACTGTATACTGTAGAGACGTATAACTTCAAAAAATCGAATCGTAATGCAAAATTATGCAGTTAAATTACTGCATTTGCTAAAGCATGCAATTTATAAAGTGAATATAAATTTAATAATAAAAACCCGGGTCGCAGTGCCAAAACCCTGCCGACAATATAGTGTATTTGCTTGTATAGGGCCGTGTGGTTTTATACTTTTATTATGTGAAATTAAGTTTGTTTTTGAGCAAAATAAAAAATTTAACCCCTTAATACTCCCCTTAAAATAACATTTTTTTCTTAATTGTAATATTATTATCAATCTAACGTCTACACCGAATTAAATACACCCTTCAATAAATAAGTCACTATCTGCAAACTAGTGTTTTCATAAAATTTGTAAATCCGGTCCTGTCGGGCCGATTTTATTAAAATTGTGGGGACACTTTTTAATCACTAACAAAGGGTTAAATTTCAATTTTGAAACGATTCGGAGAATTTTTTCGGTATTTTGGGGCCCAAAAACAGTTTTCAACCCCTAAAAACTACCCTTAAAATAGCCCGATTAGGCCCATTTTAAATAGGCTTCTTGCGGTGATGGTTTTCAACACGTGGCCCAAATTTCGTTGAAATCAATTAACTCTTTCGAAAGTTATCGCGCGTACACAGATATATATATATATATATATATATACGTATATAAATATATATATATATATATATATACATATATATATATAAACATTTTTAAAAATGGTGCCTAAGTGTTTAGGAGGTTATGAAACGTCGAGAAATTTTGGTCCGACCCCTAGGTCCCGCCATCCGACCGACGCCAATAGTGTATGTTGCCATATGGCAAATACACTAATAAGAATGTAATCCTCGAATATCTACATCCTTCAAAATGATTTTTTTTTCAGTTTTAATAGATTTTATTAATCTATCATCTGCACCAAATGTACACCCTGTATAATAATTTACTATCCGCAAATTAATATTATCTTAATCTTCGTAATTTCGGCACTGTCTTGCATCGACTTCGATAAAATTTTAGGGCTTCATTTTAATTTTCACTGGAAGGTTAAAATTCCGTTTTTAAACAATTTGTTGGTATATCTGAACCTAGAAATATTTTCTTAACTGTAATATACAAGATGTCCACGCGAAAATTTTCCACGTATTTCATTATTTTGTATTTGCCATAGTTGCTGAGTCATTACGCTGTTATTCACCACCCTCAGTTTTGGAAGGATCTTGTTTTGAGCATTTTCAATATAAAATAGAGGTGGCACATTTTAACAAAATTCTTGAGTCATTTTTGCGAGAAACCTTTCAGATAAGGTTGAAAAACATGTAAAAAAAAACAAATTCACACCAGTTTTTAGACTAACGGCAAAAAATACAAAACGAAACTGCTTAAAAAATTTCATAGCTCCTGCTGATTTAAATTAAAATTTTGGTTATTTTCCCAACTGTAACCTCAGAACTTGCAGAAAATTTTCATTTTTTCTTGGAACTTTGTAATATAAAATTTCCTTTTGAATTTGTCGAAAAAAATATAGGGTGCCACTGAAATAGCAAAGTTGTTTACGTCGGAATCGGTGCCAAATTGTTCAGGATGATGCAAAACGTGAAAACTTTATGGTTCTACCACTTGGCTAGGGTCAATAGTGTATGTGCAATGTAATATGGACAAATACTGTTTCTAGAGTAGCGGTAGATACACACCCTCACTTTTTCTTTCTTTCCCTCCTACTCGCGTGAGTTAGTCTACTACTACTCTATACAGGAAAAATATCGTGTGACGTCACTGACGAATTTTAAATGAAAATATCTCGATAATTACGGCATACTACGAGTTTATATTTCACAGTTAATCAATATTAATAATAAGCTTTCGATTGAGGGTATAAATTATAATAATGGATGTTTTTTGAAATATTTATTATTTAAATTATATTGTTTTTTTTTACAATTTACACTAATTTTTGCCTCGGCACTTGGTAGAACATAATAATAACAGATAATATAAAAATTTGTTATTAAACTATTTTTCGACGATCGTTTCGGACAATAAGTCCATCCTCAGTAGGTAATACAAAACATATATTAAATTAGATATTATAAGTGTATTTGCCATAAAAGCCAATTCAGACTAGCCGTTCTCGGTTACGATTCACCGGTCCGGTTCGGTTTTCGATTAATCTAGGCTGCTCACACTATCCCGATTCGGTTCTACGATTATTGTCGGTGCGCATGCGCAATTTCGAAATATGATTTGACGTTTGATGTGTAGTTAAACGTCAACAAAAACAAGTGGAGTTGTGCTAGTCACGTGACTCCAGCAAGCGTTCTCATTGGCTACGGTTGCGAACGGTCCGGTTGAAATTAGAGCTGCACCTAAACGCTCGAACCGAACCGCAATCGGGAACGACTACGCCCTGATTGGTCGAGCTCCCAACCGGACCGGTGAATCGTAACCGAGAACGGCTAGTCTGAATTGGCTTTAAGGCAACATACACTATTGAAGTTGGTCGGATGGCGGGACCTAGGGGTCGGACCAAAATTTCTCGACGTTTCATAACTTCCTAAACACTTTGGCACCATTTTTGAAAATGTTTATATATATATGTATATATTTATATGTATATATATATATGTATATATATATATATATATATATATATATATATATATATATTTATATACGTATATATATATATATATATATTATATATATATATATATATATATATATGTGTGCGGGCAATAACTTTCGAAAGAGTTAATTGATTTTAACGAAATTTGGTCCACGTGTTGAAATCCATCACCGAGAGAAGCCTATTTAAAATGGGCGTAATCGGGGCATTTTAAGGGTAGTTTTTAGGGGTTGAAAAATGTTTTTGGACCCCAAAATATCGAAAAAATTCTCAGAATCGTTTCAAAATTGACATTTAACCCTTTAGTAGTAATTAAAAGGTGTCCCTAAAATTTAAATAAAATCGGCCCGACAGGACCGGACTTACAAATTTTATGAAAACACTAGTTTACAAATAGTGAATTATTTACTGAAAGTTGTATATAATTTGGTATAGAGGTTCGATTTATAATAATATTGCAATTAAGAAAAAAAAATGTTATTTTAAGGGGTGTATTAAGGAGTAAAATTTTTTATTTTGCCCAAAAACCAACTTAAGCTCGCAAAATAAAGCCACACTGCCTGTATAAGCAAATACACTATATTGTCGGCAGGGTTTTGGCACTGCGACCCGGGTTTTTTTTGCAATTCGGGTCAACCATAGAACCAAAGAACCTGGAAACTACTTGTAGGAAGGGTCATAAGTTAAAATCTAGTTGGTCATATATTTTTATTTTTTCTATTTAGCTTTTTGGATCGTAACATTTTCTAACAGTCACTCCAATCAATAATTATATAATATATGTGTATACGTATAAGGGCTTTCTGACTTTAACTGAAATGTTAATATTAAAATTATTTTAAAAAATGATTTTGGAACATGGAACTCACATTGTATTCTTGTTTATATTGACATTTCCATAAAGTCGATCAAGTACATACGTAAAAAATGTATATATGTTTTTTAATCTCCACAAAATCGAACGTGCTGTATCAAATATGCGGTTGGTAAATGATCACTGTATAAACGGTATAATGTGTATTAATTCTTGTTTGCACTATTTTTTTAATTATACATGTTGTATAGATATGTCACAGGCAATAATGATGACTTAATAAACTCAGCCATTTTGAGACTTGTAATGCCTTAATTTTTAACAACTAAATATGTTTCAAGTTTTATATGTTGTCAAATTCTTGAACACTTGTGTAACAACCTTAAAGATAACGTATAATTACACTCAAATTACAATTGACAATTAATGGTGATGTTCTCTAACATAAATATAAAATTTAACATCGCTATACAAATTTTTGTCTTGTTATGACTAGAATCAAAAGAGTTAAAACTTACATCAAACACATTTTCCGTCAGAGGGAAAAGTGTGTGAAGTAAGAAAAAAATTTAATTAGTGAATCAAATAGTGTTCCAAATATCTCTACATGAAAATATTAACTGACTGAGAAATACTATTAAAGATTCCTGGTGTGGAACACGATTTGCTTAAAATGCGTTTAATAGTTTTTTTGTTTTAAACAATTTTATTATTTTATAAGATCCAATAGTTTCAATCATTAATCTATCTGAATGTTACTATATTTATTATCACGTTGTCAAACTTAGCGGGGTGTGCACTTTCGGCCAACGATTTATCACTTTCAAAAGAAAATAACCTTTGCGGAATTTTACCGTGTATCCTTTTTAAAATCGATGCTTCGTAAGTCATTTTACTGCTTCCGACTATCATAAGTGCCCACTTCTGCGCGTTATGATCCTTCTAGTTGTGAATAACCTAAAGCGGCTATTACGTAGTAACTAGTAGATTCGGAGCTGCCCGGTGTTATGTCATCTGCAATTTTGCAGTCATCCACGTAATAGAAATTATATTTTAATTTCAAAAAAAACCTCCCTTTAGAACATATCAATATCTTCTGCATCACCGTCTGCAGCCAATTTCAATCCCGGTACTCGCAACAATGTCAGCCGGAGAGCTACTCTATAGGACGAAGCCTTCAAATACATCAAGCAACCATGCATCTCTCAGTGTATTTCACTCTTCCGAGCCATTAAAACCAGCAGGCCGCCACCGTACCGCAGACGTGACGTTGAAAAATGTCGCAGATAAGTTCCCGACCAACCGTTCGTTGCGTCGCCTGTCAACATTCTAAATGTAACCAGAAGACCCGGCAGCGAAGCTCATGCTAGGTGCACGCCGAAATCATTCTTCATGACGTGGTAATGACACTCAGAATATACTCTGTCTATGTATTATATTATACGAGAATTAGACTCAACTTTGAAACATCACTTCTTCTTCATTTTAGCACACGAGCACGAATATATAGAACAAACTGGTTGATTTTTAACAGACTTTAAAAAAAGAGGTTACCAACAGTGCTACATGTGTATGTGTGTGTGAGTGTGTTTACATATATAGGTATATTAACATTTTGTTAAGAATATTTAGATTGGTACTTTATAATTTTTTAATCGGCCCAATCATTTTTATATAACTTCAAAAAAGGAGATTTTTTGTATATGTTACTTCATATCTTCAGCATCTGTGAACCGATTTTAATAATTTTTTTTCTATTTAACAGGGTATGCCTTCGAAGGTAACGATACAAAAAAATTATTTAAACGGGTTATGCAGTAAAAAATATTAAGGAAGAAGGCGGTTAAAATGCAAACTACGTATTGCACAGCCATTAAAAATAAAAACTAAAAAAGAAAAATTCAAACTTCTTATAAAAACCTAAAAAAGCGTAAAATTATGAATTGAGATCGGCGCCAATTAATTGAAAGTACATGGGTACATAAAAAGTTACAGTAATTAAATTGAGCAGACCTCAAAACTTTATTATTTGAGACTTCTTTGTCGCGTTTTGAAAAAGGTTTATTTTTTTTTTAATATAATTATATTGCTTTCACCACTATACTTCTCACTCGATATGAATTTTCATACTACGTAAATGCAAGATTTTTGACGACACGATATTTCCTGACATTAAATTTTCAAAAATAAATATTTCGAGGTATTTTTTATAGTTAGCCGAACGTTATTCTCAGTATATGCAAATTGGTCGTGCCCATACTTTCAAATTATTATTAGAATTGTAGATACTTGCGATTGTTTAATAGTTATTCCTAGTTTTCTGTTTATATTTGTTTAACCCTTAAAAAATTAATTCATTTACTATTAGTAGATATTTTTCATACGCTTATAGCTACGTACTTGCTGAATTAATTGAGAATAATAGCTATTGTCTGCTATAACTGTTAAGAAACATTCATTGTTGTAGCACTATATTAGAAAAATTTTATTATTCCAACACGTCACCGTCTGGATTTAAATTGGTTTAAATGTTGTAAATCGCTATATTAAGAAGGATTAAAAATGGAATTGTGTGCACCGTAGAGTAATTGATTAACTCATTCCGCCGCGAAAGTGGAAAGATTCTGGTTGAAATCCAGACGGTGACGTGTTGGAATAATAAAATTTTTCTAATATAGTGCTACAACAATGAATGTTTCTTAACAATTATAGCAGACAATAGCTATTATTCTCAATTTTCACATAAATTTGTGTTCTTTTATAAAATCTAAATGTTTGTGACTAAATGTTTTTCAAAAATGTTCAATTTTCCGTAGAAGCGCCAATAACAGTTAGCAAAAACCCGGGTCGCAGTGCCAAAACCCTGCCGACAATATAGTGTATTTGCTTGTATAGGGCCGTGTGGTTTTATACTTTTATTATGTGAAATTAAGTTTGTTTTTGGGCAAAATAAAAAATTTAACCCCTTAATACACCCCTTAAAATAACATTTTTTTCTTAATTGTAATATTATTATAAATCTAACGTCTACACCAAATTAAAAACACCCTTCAATAAATAAGTCACTATCTGCAAACTAGTGTTTTCATAAAATTTGTAAATCCGGTCCTGTCGGGCCGATTTTATTAAAATTGTGGGGAAACTTTTTAATCACTACCAAAGGGTTAAATTTCAATTTTGAAACGATTCGGAGAATTTTTTCGGTATTTTGGGGCCCAAAAACAGTTTTCAACCCCTAAAAACTACCCTTAAAATAGCCCGATTAGGCCCATTTTAAATAGGCTTCTTGCGGTGATGGATTTCAACATGTGGCCCAAATTTCGTTGAAATCAATTAACTCTTTCGAAAGTTATCGCGCGTACACATATATATATATATATATATATAAATATATATATATATATATATATATATATATATATATATATAAACATTTTTAAAAATGGTGCCAAAGTGTTTAGGAGGTTATGAAACGTCGAGAAATTTTGGTCCGACCCCTAGGTCCCGCCATCCGACCGACGCCAATAGTGTATGTTGCCATATGGCAAATACACTAATAAACAATTTACAAATAACAAGCAATTGAGTTTACTGGTCCGTTGTTTTCAATGTAGATTAAACAATTTATTATTAACAAAACCGCATCATTAACAAGGCCCAATGCTATTTTGTTAGGGATGGTAAGTTTTACCTCAACTTTATACCAGACTTATATTAAACTTGGAAACATTCAACTTTTCTATCTCTAGTATCTCTCTATATTATAATTCGCTGTTTATATTTCCTGTTTGGCTGTCATCTTTTCTATATGTATCTCAAAGAAAATGATAACCACTTTTGTATGACAAATTTTAATGCGCAGTATTTTATACTAGGGATGTCGAAAAAATATCGATATATCGATATTTTTTATTTGAAATATTGATATTCTTGAGCGATATTTAATATTTCGATATATTGATATAAAATTCTGCGTATCGAAAAACGATATTTTTTTCCAGTATAGCAACACTTGTGTAAGTACTGACTATGGCTTTTAATTATTCCGAAAATATCGAAAACTCCACTGAAAAAGAAACATGTGTTTTTACATATGTTTTCGGAACATACTTTTAAGTGCGTTCCAAAAACAACAACAGTTTTTCACCGGATTTTTCGATATTTTCGGAATAATAAACAATCAAAATAGCTATTCATGCAATATTTCATTTCATTTCAACAATATCTAGAATATTTTTAATTATTTCGATTTACACCTCAATTCATGCTGTACCAACAATTTTCTGTCGAATGTCGCCTCTGGCGTGCATAGGTTCGCCATTCCTGGCTTTATTAATTGTTCGATTAATCTCTAAAATTATCTACTCCTAAATGTATTAGACGTTTGATTAATAAACAAAAAAAAATCTTATCGTTGTTTTTGATTTCAGATAATTATTTATTATTTGATTTATTAGAAATAATGTCCGTTAATTGCTATTTGAGATTATATTAAGCTAGCCAATATGTATACTAAATTTTTTCGAGTGCCGATGTTCTCTTTAAAATTGTACCGATATATCGATATTTTTTTAAAAATATATCGGTACCGATATCGATACTTGAAAAAATATCGATACTTTTTGGCACTTCTGACATCCCTATTTTATACAATAATTTTGCATAACTACGATATAAGGAATAAAAGAAATTATACAATAGAGTCAAATAAGCGTTATGTTAAAATTAGATCGTGTGCGAATATAAGTATAGACAAACGACTCGTTTCTGTGAAGTACCTAAATAGAATGTAAGAAACAATCATTTAGTACTTATTTGTTTATTTTTACCTACCCCTGATTGGTAGGCGTGTTGTATGCTACATTTGGGTGTAGGTATTCATTTGCTACCAATGTACAAACATTGAAACTAAATATTTATTCCTCTCTCACCGACGATAATTGGAATCAGGTGGTGTTAAAGATATTTAATTTGTTTCCATCGACCAATTATATTCGGCTTATACTAACGCGTCAATTAATAAAAACAAACAATTACAACAGCTATAATATATACCTTACTACATAACAAAATGATTCCGTAGCAAGAATCTTCTTCTCGTTTCAGGCATGTTTATAATATAAAGATCAACGGAGATAATCAGAAATGTCAGTTTTAATTTAATTGGAAAAATTTAACTGTATTACATGTTCTTTCAAGGCCGCAATCAGAGGGTTGGGAGTCCCAAAGTATCAAATGATTATGAGACTCCCACGTCTCTCTCACTTTTTTTAGCGTCTTGTTAAGGCTGTCGGAACGCTCTGAATTTAAGCCAAAAATAGAACTTCGGCTGTCAACTGATTGTTGACTTATTCGTAAACATAACTGCAAAAATTCTTTCTCTATAAGGAAGATAAAGGACAAATCTAGGTCTCTAATGGACTACTTTTGTAATTTATGTACGATTTACTAGAAAAAATTTGGCACTAATTGTGCTAAAAAAACACACGTTTTCAATGTCATACTATGACCTTATTCGTATTTATTTCACAAAACTGTTCCATCACAAACCTAAAGTGACTCTTCCTTTCTTGGAAAAGTTTTTTAAATCTTCAAAATATTTCCAAAAATTAGAGTAATCAATTGACAGCGGCATCCTTGCAATAAAATTTTTTAGCCTCGTAGTTGGCACCAGCCAAAAATTGAAACGTGCGGATGATTTGAGCGAGACAGAGCTAAAGAAGGTCACATCCACAATATGTCTTTTGCCTACCTCGCCCCTTACCGCTGGGTCTCAGCACAAACAAAATTCAGAGCGTTCCGACAGCCTTAATGTGGATTATTATTGGGGATTTTTGATCCTGTCAAGTTAAAAAGAATATGCTATTCAAGCGCAACTTCACTTTTCACATTAAAGTCAATATTGTAACATTCCATTACTTACTTTGTTTTAACGTTGTGCTTCTTTTAAATAATGAATAAATAAATTATTTTCTATAATTTTATTGATAATACAGTAAGAAACAATATACTACGTAAGTATTACACAAATCTTGCATAAAATCACAATGCATTGGATAATACATAAGAATAAGAATAAAAAATATAATCCGTTGATATGACTCCAAATCACCGCGAAGTTCTAAAAACGAAGAATATCAAATAAAGGAACTACTCTATCTAAAATAAATAAACAAATAAAAGTAGAAAAAAAAATTACCGGAGTAGACAAAATACTCTACCTACACTTTCTATACTGTTCTATTAACGCTATAATGCTATAATTATTTAATGTAGGTACTGCTCCATTATATTTTTACCATTCAAATCCACTAGTGGATACTAAAGTGGTATTAATTTAGATCAAAAATGACATTTTGAAATTTTACAATATTTTTTCGTTTTGAGGTCTCCTGAATCCAAAAAACATATTTTTGGAAAAATTCTGTGCGTCTGTTAGTCTGTGAGCATGATATAGGTCAAACGAATGAACGGGTTGAAACCAAATTTTCGGAGGATGTTTGGCATGCAAACATGAAGAGTCCTATTGTTTTGGAGAAAATCGGCGCGTGCGCAAAAAATATATGCTATAACATGGTTTTTTCTCATATATTGATATACTTTTCCATAATGGTTTATGTTCTATTTATTTTTCTAAGAAAGTTTTGTAAAATTTTTTTCTCTAAACTTTGTAGTTTCGGAAATATTTTGGAAACATAAAAAATCCGCTGTTCTTTTGTTCTAAATATTTGTCAAAAAGAAATTATTTAGGTAGCTAACAAGCATACTTTGATTAATTTTTACGTGTTAAACCATGGAAACAAATAACAAATATCATTTTTGTTACTAGCTGTTACCCGCGTCAATGCGCGCATTAACAGAAATTTTACTTTATTTGTTATAATATGTCAAATGTGAATATGTTTAGTGTTGGAATGGCCTTTGAACCCGATTCACATTGTTCTGTTATTAATAAAATATAAATATTTAAAATTATATATTTCTGATAACAAAGCTGTAGTCAAACAAGTATTCTCCCTTTGATGTTATGACCTTAATAAGGTCGCAAATGTGTGGTATTGACTTTAACAATAACTTAACAGTGTTGAATAATCTGTAAGAGAGAAATTCCAGGAATAAAAATAAATTCAAATATTATGTCAGAAATATTAATTATGTATACATACTTATATTTTGTGAATGCGATATAAGGTAAATTATTCATTAAACTAGTTGTTAAGCCCGTCTCCGTCAGACACAATCGAAGTTTAAATATTCAAAATAGCATCCTTATTTTACATATAATATAGAATATAATCTGTAAATTAATAATTCATTGCGCACACACTTATTCAACAGTTTTTTCAACTAACTGTCAGTTTATTAAACAAGTAATTATTACTAGAAAACTTGTCTGACGTTTGATATCAGAATGTTTTAGAGTTTGTTGTTAGTAACCAAGCAACCAACCCATTCATGGCCTGTTATGTTCTATGAAGTTTTTAAAAAAAACCCTATTTCGATCCCTGGAGAGAAAATCGAAAATCCGGCTCCGTTAGGATCTGTCACGTATCTCATACTATAAGTGTGCCAAATTTCAACTTCCTAAGCCTTCTAGGGACTTTTGGAGGGTCTGGAAAGACAGACATCCCCGGACAACCGGACATACAACAATATGTAGATGGGACTGAGCCTATTATCTAATTACGTACGCAATGGATTGCTAATATTAAAAACAGAATTTATTAAAAAACAACACAATGTAAATAGTGAATACACGATAGAAAATAATTGTTTAAAAACTCATTCACTCAAGCTATACATTGCAGATTGTCCTTGAAGCCAATAGTGTATGTGCCATATGGCAAATACACTAATAGTTCTAAAATTTCATAAATTTAATAATAAAGGATATTGTTTTATATTATTATAATATTTCCTAATCCAGCACGGGCTTTGCCAAGTGGAATGTGAATAATAATTATAGAATCATAATTCAATTGTAATTATGTACTTTATAATAATAAATATAAAAAATACCTCTGCAGTAAAGTATATGTATTTCATAAATATAAAATATCTTAGTACAATTCTATTGATCATGAGGCGTTTTCATATTATGTTGCGTTTCACTGTAGACATACTATATATTATATTATGCTTAAAAGCTTTTAAAACAATTTCAAAAGCTGCTTTGAAGACCACAGGTTTGAAAGTGTGTGAAGTAGAATTTTTTAGCCGCTTAGTGTTTATTCAAATAGTAGTAATATTCAGTGATGTAGTTTTAAACCACAAAACATTTATAAGAAGATTATTTTTAGCGCGTACTCGTGAAAGTGTAGCTGTGTTTTCTTCTACAAGTTAAAAAACGACAAGAAATATATTTCATTCCATTTTCATTTAAATGGGCAACGGTTGTAGGCGGCAAAATTGCATCATAACTCATTCACACCAAAAAATATGCAGCGTTAACATTTTATACCGTGTGATTTGTCGAAGTCGCGAAGTTCAAAACTTGTGAAAAAACACCAAGTATATTATATTCGAGTCCAAGTATTAACAGTGATAAAATATATTTTATATTAAAAATTTTTCGTCATTAATTTATTTTATTTTTTTTCTCATAAATGTGATATTTTTTCAGTGTTGTCTTATAAAATGTGATTAAATTTTTTAAAGTTATATACTTTATATACTATACTCAGTGAAGCGTCACAGCCCAGATGCATTAAACGCGCACTTGAATCGTGAGAAAGCTAAGAAAGAAAATATTTCAATATGTTTTTTAATTAACTCTTTAACGACTACGGGGACACATTTGTCCCAAACAAAAAATTTAAAAGAAGTGAATAACTAAGAAACTAGTGGGTGTAATTTTACATTTATTATTTCCTGAACGTATCTTTTCATTTTTTATATATGGCAACACTGCATCTGAACCGCCATTCTTTGATTATGATCACTGGAAATTGGATCATCCTAAATTGTAAAAAAATGGTTACTTTCGGTCCTACAATCTTATGGTCCTGAAAGGGTTAATTTGATTTTATATCTTTGTGTAAATTTCGACTGTATAATACATATATAAACGGATATTTTCATTAGGTATATTTTAACTTGTTCTATGGATAAAACCTATAGAATCCAAGTAAGGAGCTCATGTTTCCAGTCCACTTAAAACATTTGAAGTAATCATAAAATCATTCGTCCTCACAATTTCCTATCGTATTAACGCGGTGTTCTAATAACCAATTCATGCTGTATACTGTTGAACTGGTATAACATCACTAGAATAATTTGGAAAAGACAGTCTGTATTTAAGAGAACTTTGCAAAGCGACCATTGCGAGATTTTAAACAAAGTTATGTGACATTTAAATGAATGTTACGAATCGTTGCTTTATATACAAAGGATCGAATTTTTAACAGGTTTATTTGCATTTTGCTCCCTGCTAGCTAAATATTTTATATTTACTTCCATATATACATCAATATTAGTCACTAGAATACTGTCTCCCTCTAATCAAATATTCTTTTGTTCATAAATAACTTGTACAGCCCTTTTCCAACTACAGCCGCAACATAATTTATAGCTTACATCAGTAACACTTTCCTAATAATGCAGATTCTACTGAATAGATTTTCTCGAAATTTTAAAATTAAAATTTTGAAAATTATCTTTTACAGTATGTTTATCATGTAGAGCATTAGATTATACTCACAGAAAAACAAATAACTGGTCTGCATTAAAAAAGGTCGGTTTTCCAGCTAAACTTTGATCAAAATGCGTAGAAAAATGTTTTTGAAATGGTAGTTGTACAAAAAACTATGTTAAATACATGTATACACTCTTAAAAAAATATTGTTTGAATCGTTCCATTATTCTTCAAGCAGGATCAATTTAAAATTGTCCAATACTTTTCTTATTGAAAAATATATGTGGTCACAATCTAGGGCCACTCTGAAATCAGATTTTTTTCAACAGCTTAGCATGATTCAGCTATTTTTCTGCATCTAAATTATTGAAAGTAACAAAGACAAAAATTTAGATTTAAATGACACACATTTATATTTTCAGTGAATTTCGTTTAAAACACAATTTTCACAAATCGTCATATATCAATAATTTGTAGACAGATGTACCGATGTAGATGTATATACTATACATTTGCAGTTTATGGAATATAAAAATAAAATTCGCTGGAAGCGGAATAACTCAAATAAAACGTCGAAGTTCAAATATAAATACATCCAATACATCAATCTCTCGAGTATTAACCATTAATCTTTCAACTGTCGGTTGCTTGGCAGAAAATGTACCAACTGGAATATAAATGAGGACAATATTAGTGTGTATGTTCGCATATAACATTTTTATACAGACTGTTCCATAAGAGATGGCTGTCATTTAGAATATTATCTGCAATACACAAAAAATAACATAAACTTACAGTGTCATAGAGACAGACATAGTTGGCCAGGAAATACTGTCAACTCGATAAGCTGTGGATCGTACAAAATCTATAACAGGAAACGGTGCAGCTCAACTTGCATTTCCAAGGCAAGGCAATGTTAAATTCAAAAAAGCAAAAGAGTTGCATTGCTTGCAGAACGAGTAACAAACACAAAGAGATATTGCACACACCTCTAGTATTATCGCTTTGCGCGTCAAAGCTGAGTTTAGTTTATACAAGAAAACCATTCAAATGGTAGTTTTTGAAAAGAGGAGATTCTGTTGTATATGATAAGTGGAACCATTTTTAGGTTGATTCGAATCCCTATCATGTTCTGAATTTTTAACAGAAAAGTACGAACAGCAGTTGCATGTTTGTCGGTTGGTCAGTACGCACGTCCGAGCGATACAGGTCGCAAACCTTGACGGATCGCCTAGACTTATCTTTTAATCTCTTTGTGTAGGCAACAACTAAAAACATAATGTAGTATTATTGTATATTATATTATAGTACGACAACTAATTGCTATACCGCTATACCCTAAAATAGCTAAACACCCATTGAGCTCCGTACAGTAATGATAAACGCTCTTGGTTAGAGTTGGGTAACTCAGATCTGAACCGGTTCAAAGAGCTGACTCCGACAGAAGATCCGTGAGAGCCGACCCACTTTTTTTTGAGCCGACGGATCAACGGATCCGCATAACTCAGTGAAACACTTAACGCACAGAAGCACATTTTACACTTACGTATCAGTTCTTGCTTTGATGCATCTGTCAGCTCAAATGACTCATGCATCACATGTTTGGCTATGCATTCTTGATTCTATACACGTCGTGATATGATTAACTGAACTAGGTAACTCAGTGGCAGACTGCAGTAACATATTCAGAACTCGGCTCTTTTTGAACCAGTTCAGTGAGCCAGCTCCCATACGGGATCCAGATGCAAAGATGCAGATCACTAAAAAAACCCGTTTTTCCCATCTCTACTCTTGGTTGGTACGAAGACGGATGCCGGTTCGATCCCGGCCGGCAGCATTGATTTTTTAGAATATTTATTTCACATAATGTCGCTTGACATTTATTCATTTTTGCAGATATGTATATGTTTTTTTCTTTTTTTAAATTTTTCTAAAAAATATAAAATTTACTTTTTTGTTTTTATTATCGCACAGTTTTAAATTTATGCAGGCGAAATAAAACCCTGACGTTTTCCATAATTTTACCATAACTTTGTTTTATATACCATGCATACATTTCAAAAAACATCTTTACAAATCATGCGGCTAAGCCTGCTTTAATTCCCTTCTATACAGCCGCTTCAATTCAAGACTGATATTAAATCTTTTTTTCTACCGACATTTATTTTTACACGGTTACTAATAACAGTCTAATTTGCAAAAAAAAATCTTTCTGTCTAATATAAGCTTTAGTTTCCCTAGTACGCATTGTTTTCCCGAGATTCCCGTATATTTTATAGGTTTGTAGCGGTACTCTAGCTATACGTGCCATACGATTACACCAGTGTTCTCTGTATCATAACGGAAACAGCTAAAAGCATTTACTGATTTTTTCCACGATATGTGCTGTGTATTGAATTTAAGCATTTTTCCTTCGTCATTTTTCCTTTCCGTTTTTGTTTTGCAACACGTACTACGCATGAAAAACATCGTGGTATTTTTTTACAAAAGATACGATTATCCTATTTTAGCGGGATTAAAAAAAAATAAATATAACAAGTGGGTAGTGGCGGATCAAAACCAGACACCATTTTCGTATAAAAATTGTGTTTTCTTTATTTGAAATACAGTCAAAGCCCTCTAAGTGCACGCTCTCTAAATGCACACGCTCTCTTACTGCACACGAACTCGCCCTCTAAGTGCACGTTCTCCAGCCCCCACTTCGAATAATCTGCGACCAATCACGTGCGACCGTAAGCGCGCTTATGTCAACACATGTCATATGATTGTAAACACAGTTTGAGTTTGAACTCATTTTTAAATTCTGCGCAATGTTCCGCGCAGAGAGAGAGAGAGAGCATCTGATTGAATAAAGATAGCTATAGGAGTTAGAAGAGTGGGGATGAAAAATATCGTAGGGGAAGTGTGCAATTAAAGGATGGGCCTCGGTTCCGAGCTGTGCACTTAGAGGGCTTTGACTGTATTACATTTTGTAAAGAGAATTTTATTTTAGCCCAGAAATATCAGACAAAAATTACAAATATCCACTTTTTATAGTGCAAAAACAGATACGCTTATTTATTCATTAAGTATAAAGTTGCAAATGTGTGTATTTTACTTTATAAACGTTTAAAACCTCTCAAATTATTGGAAAGCTGTTAAAAGATATTCACTGTTTTTTTTAATCACTTTTCATTAATTAATATGAACTGGTAATTTTTGAGGTTGTCCTTATAAAAAAATATGTTACAAAGCATTTGTCGTGTTGTAACGTCTTACTCCTTCTATATTATTTTATTGTGAATAAAAATTCGAATTCCAATCATCAATTTTTTTACGATATAGTACATATCTTCAATATTTTTATTTAGAGATAACAATAAAAATATATAAAATAAAAAAAATATGTATAAAAAATAAAATAAAATTTTAAGTTTTATTATTGCGGCCAAAATATTGCAGTAATATTGCTAAAAAATCTGTATAAAATAAATATTTTTAACAACTAATGTACCACAAAAATATCGTACGAGCAAACAAATACCCATTTTAAATAGCGACATTATGTCATAAAACATGATATTTTAACATCAGCTGACGCAACATAAGTAATAATGTGCTTTATTTGTTCAAAGATTTTTCGACTTAATTCGGTACGAAGTTACATATTTCCAGATATAACAGCATCTAAATGTTATATTTTCCAAAGAAATATTCTTTTAATAAGCTACAGTAGACAGTAGATAACGCAACATAATAGCAGGCCGATGAATAAAAATAAAATTGGAAATGTCCAAATAAACTCTCGATAATATTTTAAACGAATGTCACGGGTGCAGTTTTACAATTATGGTTCGAATGAGTATTATTAATCAAAATGATTTATGTTATTTTGATTTATTTATTTATTTAAACGATATAAATTCCCACAATGCATCATTGCAAGCCAACTATTTACTGTAATTTGTTTCTAAAATGTAGGTACCTATACATATAATAACAAGCATCCAATAAACACAGTTTTTATATTATATTTTAGCAAGAGCAAATGTTAACGCATTAACCGCAATATGATATAAAAATTTCGACTAAAAACGAAAACTGTTTCTTACTCTACTAGATGAGACCTTTTCAGAAACATCCTATATGGCGACCCTATTTATTTTCTTAATTACACCTCAGCCAATGTAGGAGTTTCCCTAAATACATATATACCTAATAAGAAAAAAAAACTTAAACAAAAATTGAACCTCCTTCAAAAAATAAAAAATAAAATTTCGAGGTTGACGCTAATTTTATTACTATAACGTTTTAAGTCCTTTTGAAAACGTTGGAAACAAAATTTTAAAAAAACTAGTGATATTATAACGGGCGTGATTTCAAACACTAGGTTTGAAATCCTATTTAAAAAATCGAATTACCTCCCGTTGCTGAAACAATAATTTTTATGTGGACACATGAGAACGGTCGCTCGTATAATAAAAAAGTTATATAAATATACAAAAAAAGACTCTGACTTCAAGAAAGAAGGCAGAAAACCTCTAAAAAAGATAAATTAATTTTACAATCACCTTACCTACCTACCTATTATTTCATACGGGGTCTCCAGGAGTTTTTTTTTTTTTAATAGAATTCAATCGTACACAACATACTCGATCACTAGAAATGTATATTAAAATAATGTGTGGTGGAAGTACAGTTATCATTCACTGCGCCTCCACCATATATTTTTAATAATTAATACATATTATATTCAAAATAACAGATTTCAAATCATTTATTTTCATGAAAAGGAAAAAAACCATACAAACATTTCGACAATTTAGAGATCAGTGAAGTATCAATAATTATTGTTAGAATTTCCTATAACATAAAGTCGAGTAACGGACGTTAAATGCATTATTAGTGTATTTGCCATATGGCAACATACACTATTGGCGTCGGTCGGATGGCGGGACCTAGGGGTCGGACCAAAATTTCTCGACGTTTCATAGCCTCCTAAACACTTTGGCACCATTTTTAAAAATGTTTATATATATATGTATATATATATATATATATATATATATATATATATATATATATATATATATATATATATATATATATATATATATACAGGGTGTCTCACCGAACGTTGGCTAACATGGGTAACTTTGTTATTAGTGGAGATAGAAAGTCGGTTAAATGGGCAAAGTAATGCAGAAAATTGGGCTCATTAACATCCCGTCGAAAAAACAATTGAATTTTGACACCCTATGAATTTATTCAGAAAATAGTGAAAATTGCCATTTATGAAAACTGGCCATAACTTTTTTATTTATGAAGATATTTGAAAATTTCATTAATCATTCTTTGATAACTTTTTAAGGTGTTTTCAGTGGCGTAGGTTTAATTTTTTTATTTCCACTACATAATGAGATATTGACATGAACTTTGGTTTTTCTTATGGACGGCATTTTTGATTTTCAGATATTCGAATTCTACTTATTTTTCTGAATAATTTGACATAGCATATCCTATATCTAAACCAATCAGAAGCTACAAAACTGACCAAAATAGCTTTTTGGCGTTATCAGAGTGTGCCGTGTAAAACAAAATTTGTTGAAACAAATACATATCGACAGATTAACAATCTGTCGAGCGATCGCTACAGTTTTGCTAATTCATTTTGTTTGATTTACTCTCTAAGATGGCTCAAGCATTCTCAAATTTGGAGAAACAGGCTATTTTTGCGCATACATTCAGCGAAACAAAAATACCACGTGGGCTCAAGCAGAATACTTGAACCTTTATCCGGAAAGGCGACAGCCTTATTCAATAACTTTTAGGAACTTTTCTCCATTAATTTCAACGTTTGCTAAACCCAATTCTTCTTCACAGTGTTGAATGTTGCCTTTTTTCTTTGAAAATGAACCGTATACCTTTAAATTTCTATTTAAGTTCCTAAAAGTTATTGAATAAGGCTGTCGCCTTTCTGGGTAAAGGTTCAAGTATTGTGCTTGAGCCCACGTGGTATTTTTGTTACGTTGAATGTATGCGCAAAAATAGCCTGTTTCTCCAAATTTGAGAATGCTTGAGCCATCTTATAGAGTAAATCAAACAAAATGAATTAGCAAAACTGTAGCGATCGCTCGACAGATTGTTAACCTGTCGATATGTATTTGTTTCAACAAATTTCGTTTTACACGGCACACTTTGATAACGCCAAAAAGCTATTTTTGTCAGTTTTGTAGCTTCTGATTGGCTTAGATCTAGGATATGGTATGTCAAATTATTCAGAAAAATAAGTAGAATTCGAATATCTAAAAATCAAAAATGCCGTCCATAAGAAAAACCAAAGTTCATGTCAATATCTCATTATGTAGTGGAAATAAAAAAATTAAACCCACGCCACTGAAAAGACCTTAAAAAGTTTTCAAAGAATCGTTAATGAAATTTTCAAATATCTTCATAAATAAAAAAGTTATGGCCATTTTTCATAAATGGCAATTTTCACTATTTTCTGAATAAATTCATAGGGTGTCAAAATTCAATTGTTTTTTCGACGGGATGTTAATGAGCCCAATTTTCTGCACTACTTTGCCCATTTAACCGACTTTCTATCTCCACTAATAACAAAGTTACCCATGTTAGCCAACGTTCGGTGAGACACCCTGTATATATATATATATATATATATATATATATATATATATATATATATATATATATATATATATATATATATATATATATATACGTATATATATATATATGTGTGTGTGCGGGCAATAACTTTCGAAAGAGTTAATTGATTTCAACTAAATTTGGCCCACGTGTTGAATTCCATCACCGCAAGAAGCCTATTTAAAATGGGCCTAATCGGGCCATTTTAAGGGTAGTTTTTAGGGGTGGAAAAATGTTTTTGGGCCCCAAAATACCGAAAAAATTCTCCGAATCATTTCAAAAATGAAATTTAACCCTCTGGTAGTAAATAAAAAGTGTCCCAAAAATTTTAATAAAATCGGCCTGACAGGACCGGATTTACAAATTTTATGAAAACGCTAGTTTGCAGACAGTGATATTATTTACTGAAGTGTGTATATAATTTAGTATAGAGGTTCGATTAATAATAATATTGCAATTAAGAAAAAAAATGTTATTTTAAGGGGTGTATTAAGGGGTCAAATTTTTTAGTTTGCCCAAAAACCAACTTATGTTCGCATAATAAAGCCACACTGCCTGTATTAGCAAATACACTATTTTGTCGGCAGGGTTGTGGCACTGCGACCCGGGTTTTTTTATTTTTATATTCAAAATAACCGAATCGTCCGGATGAAGCCAAATAATATGACTAATATAAGATTCGTACTTACTCAAATCTACATGAGAGAGTAAAATGGCATCAAAATAGATAGTTCCTGAGATAATTTTAGTTGTATACGTGCGTCGAGTATAAATATTAATAGACATTTTAACTTAAAATTTCCTGACAAATCTTTTTTTTTGAATATTTTCTTTCGTTTGATTACTCGTTTTATGGGTTAAAGTAGTGTCGCAAAAGTACTCGTTCATCTAGAGAGCTTCACTTTATCCTAAAATGTAAACGTATAATAATTATTTGTACCTGTATAATTACATAAATCTAGTAATAAGGCGAATAATTACAAACAATCGAAACCGCAATAATGGAAGTTTCCCTGTATTAGTATTTCAAAGTTAGTACTAATGTACTGAGTACTATTGTACTAAAGTGGTCTGTATATTGAATATTTATCTATGGAATATTATATTTTAAATATATTATAATTATTTTCACAATTCCTTGTGAAGTATGTTTTAAGGTTAAAAGTCTAAGGTTAATACAAAACAGGCAATGATTTTGTATTAGAAGTCATCTAGATATTTATTTGAAATGATTGAGAAAATCTTTCAGATTAGCTGTTTATCAACGAGATGCATGGTAAAAAGTCTTCAATAGTATCCGAACCCAATACCGTTCAGTCAAATCTGCTACATCATAACGCCATTTGCTGAGTAACAATATATTTGTCTTGTGTAACATTTTGAAAAAGAATCCTGTGGTAGCCTAATATTGTTTTTACAATAATTACTTGCTGACTTTCTAGTACATTGGGAAGTTACTGTTATGGGTGCGAAAAATAGAAAAACATTTATCATGATTTTGTTTCAAGGTCACTACAATTTTTTTGGACTATTTTTGAAAAGATGTGTGTGCGTGTGTACGTTCGTACGTGGTCATTTCTTTCTAGTACGAAATCTTGCGAATAAAAAATAATATTGACTACTTTGGAAAGCCAATCGACGCGTATTAACGTAAGTATGAATCGAAAGACATATTTTTCAAAATATATTCGCCGTTTTCTTTTCTTTTTTAAACAAAAAGACTGCAAGAAAAGATACACAATATCTCGCAAATAAAAAATGATATCGACTACGTTAGGATTTTAGTCCAAGTGTGTCAACGTCATTTTGAAGCATTTTTTGTAGTATCAAAATCGTTCCAGCGGTTTTTTTTGTTTAAACAAAAATATTGCAAAAAAGTGGATTTTACAGTAAATCTCGCAAATAAAAAATATCGACTTTGTTAGAGTGCCAGTCGAAGCGTATTAACGTCAATATGATCCGAAGGAAATTTTATCAAAATCGGTCTGGCCGCTTCTTTTTATACAAAAAGAGTTCGAAAAAGCGTATTTTAGAATTTCTTGAAAAGTATTTATCGGGTGGCAATCGATGCTTTTAAGTACCTATTTACAACATTAATATAATTTCACAGACATTTATATACGTTAATCTTATTAATCAAATACATAGGTATTTAATATTCAATATTGATCATACCGAGAAGTTGGTCGCACCAAGAACATAAATGTGAAAAAAGGGCCAAGTTCGATATAAAGAACAAGTGGGTTTGCCGGCTTTGCCGAAAAAAAGAAGTAAGATCTAAGACGTTGCCAAGTTTTCACTTGGCAAACTTATCATTCATTTACAATACAAAAAACTTCGCACCTTCTTAGATTTGATTTCTTTTTTTTTCGGAGAAGTTGAAAAACCCGCTTGTTCTTTTTATCAAATTTGGTCTTTTTTCTGATTTTTATTTTTGGTGAGATTTCAACACTTATATTCTCATATTCCTAGTTATTCTACTTAAAATATTATGTTGAATGAAACATAATTTTATAGTTATAATATAGCATCCTTCAATACATTACACGTAATATATATCCCAGCACAGACTAGACGCGAGTTGCCTTCAGATGACCGGTTAATACATTCGGATCACTGCTCCTGGCACAAGCTAGACGCTTGTGAATTATGATTTAGCAGTCAGTCAGTCAGTGAATTATTATTATTCCACCTAAATGTATGAAATTTGGAATACTGCTTCTTTATGATAACCTTAGCCCTTCTTGATAAAATCAGTTTTGTAGAGTTCTGTACAGGGGGGTCGATAAGAGCTCGAATTGGTTAATGTAAATATAGTGCTTACGAGAACTTGGCCGACGCGCTCCGTGCACATACATAATCCACCTCACGGCTTGTTTTTTTTTTTATATGACGGCAACGTATCTAGCGTCTGAACAATATTAAAATGAAATTAGTTAAACAAACATATTACGTAAATTTAATTAGGGATTCTTCCATATATAATATACACAAACATATACTTTTAGAAATACCATTAGGGATTTCGTATTATAAATTGATTGAAATGGAATTTAAATTATCCCGTATTTACAGAATAACAATATAGGCAGACTATACATTTTTTTCAAAAGAGTATTCCTATTGGAGCTAGAAACGGCGCTTTTTTATATTTTATGAGTTCATGTATATGGTTATATTCTAATTGAAAAATTTTATTTAACGGTCGTTTGTAGTTGTTAAATAAAAAACTATTTCATACAACTGCACTGCAGGAATCATATTGGATTGTTTTAAAATGTAGTTCGAATTTGTATGAATAGTTTTTTTCTATAAGATTATCCAAACTTATTAAAAAATAACAAACACATAAAAACGCTTGAGAATTCTACAAAAATTATTTATTATTAATCATGTTCTACCAAGTGCCCAGTGAAACATCAGTGTAAATTATATTATTAAAAAATATGTGTGTATGTGTGCGCAAGAGTGAATTAACACACACTGATTGGTAACTACAAGTTATATTTTAATAATATATATTTAATAAATAATATATTTAATAATATATATTTTATTATTCAGAACCATCATAATTAATAATAATATTTAATAATTAATAATATCCAAAAAAGAAAAAAAAATAGATTGACTGTTTAGGTTAGGCTTTTTAACTATCGAAATTAAGAAATATGATCATAATATGATATCCTTTCGTCTATCGTCCTTAAGAAACATTTCAGAAATTCATTTTTTTAACTATGAAACGTCAAATTGAATAAATATTTTCTGCCCGATCTAGGATCGAATTTTATATCCAATACAGTTTATATAATATAATGAAACACTACTTTAACATTAAAAGTAACACACACTTTCATAAATTATTTGTAAATATAAATAGAATTTTATATCTAACAATTGTTTTAAATATTCGCGCCAATTATATAGAGGGTAATACACAATATGACACGTTTCGCATTGGCGTTTCAGTCATTTTAAGCGATGTAATTTATCTATGTTAAGGCTGTCGGAACGCTCTGAATTTTGTTTGTGCTAAGACCCAGCAGTAAGGGACGAGGCAGGCAAAAGACATATTGTGGGTGTGACTTTCTTTAGCTCTGTCTCGCTCAAATCATCCGCACGTTTCAATTTTTGGCTGGTGCCAACTACGAGGCTAAAAAATGTTATTACAAGGGTGCCGCTGTCAATTGATTACTCTAATTTTTGAAAATATTTTGGAGATTTAAAAAACTTTTCCGAAAAAGGAAGAGTCACTTTAGGTTTGTGATGGAACAGTTTTGTGAAATAAGTACGAATAAGGTCATAGTGTGACATTGAAAACGTGTGTTTTTTTAGCACAATTAACGCCAACTTTTTTCTAGTAAATCGTACAAAAATTACAAAAGTAGTCCATTAGAGACCTAGATTTGTCCTTTATCTTCCTTATAGAGAAAGAATTTTTGCATAATGTTGACGAATAAGTCTACAATCAGTTGACAGCCGAAGCTCTATTTTTGGCTTAAATTCAGAGCGTTCCGACAGCCTTAAATCTCTATTTAAGTTTGACGGTGATTTTTGTAGTGTGTCCTTGATAGACACTACACAGTTAACCGACTTCGAAAAACAGAAACGCCGATCTTTATCTGCGAATAAGCTTTAAAAAGTCATTTTGAGCACGTATTTTGCTCAAATCAGGTAGAGTATTTCGTCTCGGTTCATTTATGACGCGTCCCGAGAAAAAAAAACATTTGCTGTGCTAATCAAATAGAGGCCCTGTGCGGATTCGAACTTTAGTGGCCGAACCGCACGATAAAGTTACGCAGTCGAACTGCCTCGTAACAATGAGAAATGAACAAAAAGACGTCCAAAATACCGTGTCCTGGTGTGACTTTTTACGATTTCATTTAACTGTTCGTATTCTACCCAATACGTTCTAAATGGAACAAAGGGTCTCTTTGAACCATCGCACCACCCAAACCCCTAAAATGCAAAAATCGCTGATTCGTTTTTCAAAATAAACCATCGAGCTTTAACATTTTTTAATACTTAAACGCGTAACACCGAAGCTAAATGGCTGAATTTTTTCCTCCAAAACGTAGATTGGAAACTTTTTTTTGCCTTGCAATTTTTGACGTGACGTAACGATTTGCTCAATGCTCGCTAGATTGGTCGTTTTTTTCAATTAATTGCCCATCTGTAGCTAGAGCTATCCAGGTGCGGGACGTACCTGCGTTAAGAGGCATAGCTTCAAAGAACCAGCTGACAGACAAACAGTGATTTACTATTGAATTAACATAGCGAAACTAGTTTTGTTTTACTTACCGCACTAGTGCAAAATGAGTCACTTTACATACATGTCATACAACTACTTTATAGGAGGTGGTGAAAAATGAGGTTTTAAGCACTTTTCTGACATAAGCAAATTTCTCTTGTGGGTGTTTGAAAATAGTGGCATTGTTGTGGCACAATATACATATTCTACCAACATAATATAAATTATTCAATGAATTGTAAATTTAATTTAACACATAATCCATATTAAATTTCTCTATGTTTATTCGTACTGAAATAAACATTTATTTCAGTTTCAATAATGTTTATTCCACAAATTTAGTGCAAAGCTAAATATAAAATAAACAAAACGCTTTATCCATTACTTAAGTAATGTTTTAATAGGTGTAATAGAAGCTTACACAATTTCCAGCATTAAATTTTAACTACGATATAATATAGTACATTAATAAAATTTTCGTCATATTTGTTTTGCTCTAATGGAATTAACTTTTTTAAGTAAAGGCTGTATGAAAAGATTTAATTACATTCGAGCAAGGTGCCTTTATTTAAACAGTGTTTCTTTCTGTATTAACTCATTTTGAGATTGTAACTTATTATTGAACTATAAATAAAATGGGTAACACATTTTTAGTGTATTTGCCATAAGGCAACATACACTATTGGCGTCGGTCGGATGGCGGGACCTAGGGGACGGACCAAAATTTCTCGACGTTTCATAACCTCCTAAACACTTTGGCACCATTTTTAAAAATGTTTATATATATATGTATATATATATTTATATATATATATATATATATATATATATATATATATATATATATATATGTGTGTGTGTGTGTGTGTGTGTGTGCGGGCAATAACTTTCGAAAGAGTTAATTGATTTTAACGAAATTTGGCCCACGTGTTGAAATCAATCACCGCAAGAAGCTTATTTAAAATGGGCGTAATCGGGCCATTTTAGGAGTAGTTTTTAGGGGTTGAAAAAAGTTTTTGGGCCCCAAAATACCGAAAAAATTCTCAGAATCGTTTCAAAATTGATATTTAACTTTTTAGTAGTAAATAAAAAGTGTCCTTAAAAATTTAATAAAATCGGCCCGACAGGACCGGACTTACATATTGTATGAAAGCACTTGTTTGCAGTTAGTGAATTATTTACTGAAAGTTGTGTATAATTTGGTATAGGAGTTCGATTGATAATAAAATTGCAATTAAGAAAAAAAATGTTATTTTAAGGGGTGTATTAAGGAGTCACATTTTTTATTTTGCCCAAAGACCAACTTAAGTTTGCATAATAAAGCCACACTGCCTGTATAAGCCAATACACTATATTGTCGGCAGGGTTTTGCCACTGCGATCCGGGTTTTTTATAATTGTTTTTTTTATAAAAAAAAAATTATGATACAAAATTTAAAGATACCAGGGTATGCACCTACATTATTTTAAAAGCGTGCGTCGTAACTGTATTCATAGATTTTATGACCAACGCTTTTATAATCATTTATACTTAATCATATGTCTGACCTTGCATAATTTACGTAAGATTATGAACCTAAATAAAATATTATTTTTTTCTGTTTAATACGTTTTATTATAGTGCTTTTTAAATAATAGTTTATGTATCTCGTTCGTAAATCCAAAAGATGTTACACAATGAAGTGACATTATATTGAAACGAGCGACTAGTAGGTTTTAAAACCATTACAAACAAAATACATACCTTTTTGCACGTAACTTCTATTAGATAGCTGATTTTCACTTCATAATAAGTATAAATAATTTATTTGACAGTTCAGTTATATTTGAATATATTTGGGTTGTTTACCTTGTTGTCTCTGTTGCTCATAAAGTTTTAAATGACAACTGATAGGCCGATTTTGGATTGCATAGTTTAAAAGACAGCTAAAATTGTGAAAAAATGAGTAATATAGAGCCACATAGCCACATAGTTTACAGGAAAACCTAAACGAAAATCCTAAATCTTAAAGTTTTCATGGAAAACTGAATGGGACAGAATCCTCGCCACGTTTTTTGTTTTTAGATAAAATATTAACTACAATCATTAATATTTTTTAATATAAACACCCTTATAATGTTGTAGTGGCGGAGTATGGTTTCAAATAATGTGCAGAAGTTCTATAATATCTATGTTTATGCAACTAAAGCTACATTTGCAGTTCTAATTCTAGTGAAATATAAACACGATGTGTAATTTTGCATCCTATTACCCTATTGTTAACGCTCAGTTGCATGACATGTGATGTAAATTGATCTTTACAATAATACAGCGAGTTGAAAGTAAAATGTTCTTAAAAACGAAATACTAATTTTATTTTTCACTACACAGTACACGAGTAAAACTGGTATAATTGTAAAAAAACCCGGGTCGCAGTGCCAAAACCCTGCCGACAATATAGTGTATTTGCTTATACAGGCAGTGTGGCTTTATTACGCGAACTTAAGTTGGTTTTTGGGCAAAATTAAAAATTTGACTCCTTAATACACCCCTTAAAATAACATTTTTTTTCTTAACTGCAATATTATTATCAATCTAACGTCTACACCGAATTAAATACACCCTTCAATAAATAAGTCACTATCTACACATTAGTGTTTTCAAAAAATTTTAAGTCCGGTCCTGTTAATCCGATTTTATTAAAATTTTAGGGGCACTTTTTAATTGCTACTAACGGGTTAAATTTTAATTTTGAAACGATTCTGAGAATTTTTTCGGTATTTTGGGGCCCAAAAACATTATTCAACCCCTAAAAACTACCCTTAAAATGGCCCGATTGCGCCCATTTTAAATAGGCTTCTGGCGGTGATGGATTTCAATACGTGGGCCAAATTTCGTTAAAATCAATTAACTCTTTCGAAAGTTATTGCCCGTACACACACATATATATATATATATATATATATATATATATATATATATATATATATATATATATATATAATATATATATATATATATATAAATATATATATATATATTTACATATATATATAAACATTTTTAAAAATGGTGCCAAAGTGTTTAGGAGGTTATGAAACGTCGAGAAATTTTGGTCCGACCCCTAGATCCCGCTATCCGACCGATGCCAATAGTGTATGTTGCCATATGGCAAATACACTAAAAACAAAAACAAGTAATAATGGCACCGGCCCGCGGGATCAAACCGAGAACCTTTAGGTTACGAGGCAAGTGTTCCACCTGGCGGCTAACTCAGCTTAATATTTTACAGTCAGTTTTTATAGTATACAGGATATGTATTTTAAATCTCAAGAATGAATTTTATCCTATCGTGTCAAAAGAAGTTTTACTTCGAAAATATATATATATATATATATATATATATATATATATATGTATCATATTGTATGAAAGAAGAAGTTAGTTGATATAAATTCTGTTTTCGCTCAAATATTTATAGAGCAAAGTTGTTCTCTAATGGCATGGAATAGGAAAACTGACCTAAAATCAATAATGACGGTTGCTAGCAATGTAAGTTTCAAACACATTAAGTTATAAGTTCTGACTGAAAATATTTAATTTTACAGTAAATAGCAAAAGTTCATTTGCATAAAACAGTATGAACCTGGAACAAAGTTAAATATGGTTTTTTTAAATATCCAACGGTTCATCAATAGATGACAAAAATTGTTCGTTAGGTATGGTTTTTTGAAAACTAAAACTTAGCGATTTTTGCAAGTATGCCACTTTTGCTTTTTTCCTATTACTATACAGTTGAATATCTCCAAGCCAATCTAGGTACACAAATTGTAATAAATTTTGGATTGGCATAATAATCGAAAACGAAAGCTGATTAATATATAGGTATAATATCATATGTCTATTATCGTTTACATGACATACAATAAATTAACAATAATTGTTCAAAAAAAGAAACGAATTATTGAATTTTTACCACACGTTCATAATTATTTAGTTTTTAATGTTAGATTGCAACGAAATCTACAGCAAACGCGAATATCACTCTGTTAATTAGTACTATTTTACCGCCAATAGTCTTTAATTATAATTTTAAGGCCAAATCTTAGAAGGTGACACGACGCGACGATAAAATTTTCAAAAATTGCGTTATTCTCGAGAACATCTCAAACGATTTTGATCAAATTTCTTAAATGTCATTATTTATTCTACAATATTATATTATAAACTAAATTGTTTTTATTGTTTAGTGATGTTTTATTAAATAAACGCGGTTTAATGAAGTATAGAGTTGGGTAACTCAGATCTGAACCGGTTCAAAGAGCCGACTCCGACAGAAGATCCGTGAGAGCCGACTCACTTTTTTTTGAGCCGACGGATCAACGGATCCGCATAACTCAGTGAAACACTTAACACACAGAAGCACATTTTACACTTACGTATAAGTTCTTGCTTTGATGCATCTGTCAGCTCAAATGACTCATGCATCACATGTTTGGCTATGCATTCTTGATTCTATTCAGGTCGTGATATGATTGACTGAACTAGGTAACTCAGTGGCAGACTGCAGTAACATCTTCAGAACTCGGCTCTTTTTGAACCGGTTCAGTGAGCCGGCTCACATACGGGATCCAGATGCAAAGATGCAGATCACTAAAAAGACCCGTTTTTCCCATCTCTAATGAAGTATCATCACATAATACGAACCTTTCTCCTCACGATATGCGTTTAGAGTGAATTGTATTCGAATTATGGAAGCTTAACTGACTCAATTTTTTAGGTTGTCATACTAATTTTGTTTGTTTTTGAAATTATACTTTTGGCGCCTTGAGGGTAACATTTTAGCAGGAAAATAAAGTTGCGCGTACTCATCTAACGAAAATTCGACAGTATGAAGTTGGTCGCGCTAACGAAAATTTGACAGTATAAAGTTGCTCAAGAGACAGACTGTATTGATAGATGGGCGAACTAATGCACTTTCTTCATCTGAAAACTTTAAAATATACTTACTACACGACTATAATCTTTGATTACAATTAGCCGCTTTAAGTGTCATCCAGAGGAATTTATAATATATTTGTGATTACTCAATTGAGTAACCATAAATATAAAATTTTAAAAATGTTTTCAAATATTTGAGGTGATTTTTGGGGGTTTTATTCTTAAACTGTTTGAAGATTATAATACAATAAATGATTTGCACGTATGTTAAAAATCACATTTCAATAACGCCTTAGAAATATAACTTCAAACGTGCGTACATAAATACACGCACCCACTTTTCTTTAAACGCTCTATAGATAGGCTATTTTAGGGATGTCGAAAAAATATCGATATATCGATATAAAATTCCGAATATCGAAAACCGATATTTTTTCCAGTAGCAACACTTGCATGTACTACCGCGACTGATTATGACCGTTTAATTATTCCGAAAATATCGAAATCTTCACTGAAAAGTAAACATGTATTTTTACATATATTTTTCGAACATACTTTTAAGTGCGTTCCAAAAACAACAACAGTGAATAAAGCACATGTAAAATAAATTCTTTTTCACCGGATTTTTCGATATTTTCGGAATAATAAACAGTCAAAATAGCTGTTCATGCAATATTTCATTTCATTTCTACAACATCTAGGATATTTTTAATTATTTCCATTTACACCTCAATTCATGCTGTACCAACAATTTTCTGTCGAATGTCACCTCTAGCACGCATGCCATAGGTTCGGCATCCCTGGCTTTATTAACTGTTCGATTAATCTCTAAAATTCTCTGCTCCTAAATGTAACAACCGTTTGATTAATATACAAAAAAAAAATCTTATCATTGTTTTTGATTTCAGATAATTATTTATTACTTGATTTATTAGCAATAATGTCCGTTAATTGCTATTTCAGATTATATTAAGCTAGCCAATATGTATACTAAATTTCTTCGAGTGCCAATGTTCTCTTTAAAATTGTACTGATATATTGATATTTTTTAAAAAATATCGATACGATATATATCGATATTTTTTGGCACTTCTGACATCCCTAGGCTATTTGTGTAGGTACAGTAGTTCATGCAACCTGTGATATGTTAATACAAGCCACACCAGGCGCGACATATAGGTAGGTCGGCTCCAAACCATGTCAGTTGCTTTAGTAGGTATGTGTGCCGTATTCATAAATCAATAGTGCAGTCTCCTGCACGTGTGACTAAGAACCGACACGTGTGTTTATGCATGACTGTAATAAAGTGCCTCCAGCCTCAACCCCGCGTGCATTCGTAACAAGGAACGATCAAAACATTATTCAATACGGATGTTGACTATATTCAAATAAAAACATAATTTTAGTGGTCAGAAGTGCCAAAAAGTATCGATATACATCGTATCGATATTTTTTTAAGTATCGATATCGGTACTGATGTATTTTTTTAAAAATATCGATATATCGGTACAATTTTAAAGAAAACATTGACACTCAAAGAAATTTAGTATACATATTGGCTAGCTTAATATAATCTCAAATAGCAATTAACGGACATTATTTCTAATAAATCAAGTAATAAATAATTACCTGGAATCAAAAACAACGATAATATATAATTATTAATACATTTAGGAGCAGTAAATTTAGAGATTAATCGTACAATTAATAAAGCCAGGGATGGCGAACCTATGGCATGCGTGCCAGAGATCGACAAAAAATTGTTGTTACAGAATGAATTGAGGTGTAAATCGAAATAATCAAAAATATTCTAGATGTGGTAGAAATTAAATAAAATAATGCATGAATAGCTATTTTGACTTTTTATTATTTCGAAAATATCGAAAAATCCGGTGAAAAAGAAACGTGTTTTACATATGCTTTATTCACTAATGTTGTTTTTGGAACGCACTTAAAAGTATGTTCCAAAAACATATATGTAAAACACAGGTTTCTTTTTCAGTGGAGTTTTCGATATTTTCGGAATAATTAAACAGCCATAGTCAGTCGCGGTAGTACATACGAGTGTTGCTACTGGAAAAAAATATCGGTTCTCGATACTCGGAATTTTATATCGACATATCGAAATATTAAATATCTAACACTAACGAAATTACGAAGCAAGAATTGCTGATTTCTAAGATATGTCTTATTAAATTAATTGAATTCGTGAGAAATAGTGATCATATATTTACCAAAAACACTATGTTACAAAACGCCACCATGGTAACTTAAGAGCTACGAATAACCTACGAAAACCCATATTGAACTATATATACGAAAAAATTACATTATACTTATAATTAAAAAAAAATAATAATTTTTTTAAAATTATTTTTAAATTTATTTGTCTAGAAATGTCAAAATATATACTTAATAAAATAAAAAAATAATAAACGTGTTGGCAGAGTTGGTCTAGACCCGACAAGTTACAGTGGTAACTGAGATATGTTAAATGTGTGATCTGATGTTTTTTAAAATGGTATAGATTGTAAGTGCATAGCAAATATAGTATATTACATCACAAGAGCGGAAAGTTGAATTTTCTGCACTGTGCCTCATGATGCCCAAGGCGAAATCGAGGGCATCGTATGTCGCGCAGTGCAAGACTCAGTTTTCTGCTCGTGTGTTGTATACTACTTTTCTTCATACTTTCACCAATATATAAAAAATTACTTCCTTTGAAGTGGTTGAAATGTTGAGGTTATATACGTAATGACACATTCATCTAATGTCAGTATAATAACAGATAGCTACTTACAGGCGTACACATAGACATCTATGGGCCAACATGTGACTTGACAAAGTCGCCAGTCTCAACGTCTCACGTATATACAATACAGACGATATGAATGTAATTGCAGAAAGTCCAAACAACCTATCAGAAATATCATACTTTCTGATCAAAAAGCGAATCAGAAAGTACGTACTTCCGGCGTAGTATGAAGAAAAATATATAACGGCTTCATGCGCGTAAGATACTTCTTTTCGTATTGTTCAATAACACAAAATTCTACGTTACTACGAACTAAAAACTTTCACTTTATAAAGATCAATTACGTTTCAAAGTGCAGGTAAACTAAAAATGTACAAATGTGAACGCGAAATTACAAACTGTGCGTTACTTTACACCAAATGAAAGTTTTGCAGCAGGAAAATCGTTATTTTCAAAAAAATCATATTTTGGTTTGATAGTTACAAAGCGCGTATATTTCTGATCAGTTTCTAATTCTATCAGCGCCTTCTTACTGCCAGGCTATTTTCTTTGGAACATATGTGTGCAAAATTTAATATCGGGAATTAAGTGAAAAATCGCTCGCAAGATTTGAAACAAATAATATATAATCAAAAACTTCCCTCGACTTGTCCCTATATTTTATTCATTTAGTTAACTGAGAAAATGTTTAATTTATAATTTCTAATTTAATTTTTATATTATCTCAACATATGTATTATGTGAAGTACAGACAATACCTTTTTTATTTACATCAAAACGTGATAATTTTACCGAGGCACCAGAGTTAATACTAATGACCCATTAATTTACTCATTAGATATACAAGGTTTTTTCAATATAATTAGTGTATTTGCCATATGGCAACATACACTATTGGCGTCGGTCGGATGGTGGGACCTAGGCGTCGGACCAAAATTTCTTGACGTTTCATAACCTCCTAAACACTTTGGCACCATTTTTAAAAATGTTTATATATATATGTATATATATTAACTTTCGAAAGAGTTAATTGATTTCAACTAAATTTGGCCCACGTGTTGAAATCCATCACCGCAAGAAGCCTATTTAAAATGGGCAAAATCGGGCCATTTAAAGGGTAGTTTTTAGGGGTTGAAAAATGTTTTTGGGCCCCAAAATACCGAAAAAATTCTCAGAATCGTTTCAAAATTGACATTTAACTCTTTAGTAGTAATTAAACTGTCCCTAAAATTTTAATAAAATCGGCCCGACAGGACCGGACTTACAAATTTTATGAAAACACTAGTTTGAAGATAGTGAATTATTTACTGAAAGTTGTATATAATTTGGTATAGAAATTCGATTGATAAATAATATTGCAATTAAGAAAAAAAATGTTATTTTAAGGAGTGTATTAAGGAGTCAAATTTTTTATTTTGCCCAAAAACCAACTTAAGTTCGCATAATAAAGCCACATTGCCTGTATAAGCAAATACACTATATTGTCGGCAGGGTTTTGGCACTGCGACCCAAATTTTTTAATTTTAAAACTTTCATAACGTTTTCGTTGATATTATAATTCATCAATATAACATGTTAGAATATGTTAGCAAATTTCGGGACGGTGTAAGCACTGGTTTGAAAGTGAGAACTTCGGCACAGAAACTTGCGAGACTACGCTTATATTATCATGTATTTCTATGAATAAATTTAAACTGGATGTAAATAAACTATAATAATTACATATTTGAAGAAAATGTGTGTGAAAACGTAGGCAAAGACAATGATTATGTAAATAGATGGCAAACATTATTATAATCTTGTCACATGAAACGTTTCTCAACTCAATCAAATTCAACTCAAAATCACAACAGAGTGTGGCAAGTGTACAGCGACATAATGCTAAATTGCTTGGATATAATGTGCCAGTTTAATACACCAGAATACCCAAAAGGAAACACGGCGATGAAGTAGGCGCTTGGCCTAAGCACGCCGCTTCACATCTGTATTCACATATGGCGGTCGTCACACTGTTTTAGCAAATACTATAAATGCCACGTCTGGGTACCCATTTATAATTAATTCATACGTTTGTTCGATAACTGTGCGCGATGTATTATTATTATTGGGTACCTACGTTTACATTTTACATCGATTTTGACATTAACTTGATTTCAATCTGTTGTATAAATTGTATTAAAATCATTTCATTCAGATCAGCATTTCAATACAGATTGCATAATTAGTCATGCTAGTTGAATAATATTGTGTTAAGGTGATGAAATATTTTAGATAAAAATTAGGTGTGATACAGCAAGCAATGAATTAACAACAACATTATTTTATATTTATATTTTATGATACATTTTTAATGTAATATTTTAAATTGAATAAATCTAAATGATTTAAATCGATCTGCATTCAATGAACAAAATATAACGCATTCCAACTCCGATTTGCAGCGTGCGAGTCCGAGCCGGGTAGCTAATATAGACCCAAAACTTGTTTCAAGAAATAAGCTTCCAAATGGTAACAACCGCATTCAAATCAGTTCAGTATAGCTAATTCAATTCTATTTAAACCCGGGTGATGCCGAGTTGAACAGTTACTATAGATCTAAAGATTCTCCATGAAAGACGCTATAGAATTCGCTAAATAATTCTCGAGATTCGCCGGATATCCAGAGATCCAAACAGACACCTAGCGAGACTTCCTTTTACCTTATACTAATTACTATGTACACATAAGCAGATCATATGGATGTATTATAGATATAAACAACGTCGACACACAAAAAATGGTTTTAGTTTTTAATTTTTATCTGCGTGTACAATGGCTTACACCGTGCGTCGTATATTTATTTACCCGAACCAGCTAGTAACATGAAAATTGTGTATATCGTGAAGATCTGTTTCATCAAGCCCCTGTGAAAATTTCAAGCTTTTATCGTAAAGCGTTTAGGTCCTAGCAGATACAAATCCCAGAAAATTGTAAATTTGATGACGAACTCAGTATGGAATACTTTCCGTGCATTTAGAGACTCGAAATTTGGCACACGGTAGGGCTGCGGTTGCAAATGAAAAAAAAACTCAACTTTAAGTTTATTAAAATTAGGTAAATTTACGAAAAGTATTGATATCCTTTCAAAAATATAAATGTGAAAAAATGACTCAATTTTTTACCAATTTATTCAGTATCAAATTTTATTCCAGTCTTAAACTCACAAAATTAAATAAGTAAGTTCTGAAAAAAGATGGTACTGTACTAAATTTATTTTAAAATTTATATTTAAAATCAAATTTTACAAGTTGGAAATTGGAAAAAAAAATTGTTTCATACATAATAACTCTTATGTGTGTGGTAAGATACAATGATTGCACTATAGCTGCGTCTCCCTCAGAACATACTGGTTGGGAAAAACGTCTGCATCAACCTTTTCTTTAATTACTTTAAGTGGAGAAAGCAGTATAACCTTTAGTGTGTATATGCTGAATGTATCTTACAATGGCGTCGTCACGACAAACTGTGTAAAAACTATCCCTTGTCAGAAAAGAGTAATTTTAATCCCATACTGTCATTTCTAGAAAGAGTCGACTATACATAAATGTAAGTTGCCATCATCCATCGCAACTAAACCTGTGAAATTGATTTAAAAGAGAAATATTTTTGTTAATTGTAAAATATATTACGATTCCAACTTCAGTAGTATTTTAATACTACTGAAGTTGGAATCGTAGGGAATTGGACAGTTTATGAAAAGAATTAACTTTGATTAAGTTGAATGTTTCGTTGCTAATTGCAACTTCCTCAGCAACTATATTTAAAAACAAACAACAAAATACAAAATAGTAAATATTACAATGACAGTTTTATAGAGGTTATAAAGAATTAGCAATTAGCAACGAAACAATCAACATAATCAAAGTTAATTCTTTTCATAAACTGTCCAATTCCCTACGATTCCAACTTCATTAAAAATTATGGACACGAATTTACCAACATAAAATACTACATAAATGAAAAGCGAAGATCGCGGATAATTCATTTGCAACAGACAATTCTTCCCAATCAAAAAAAAAAAATCAATTATTGAACAGCAACAAATGTACCTTTTCAATTATTGAAAACATTTTTCTCTATTAAATAATAAATAATTGTTTTTTAAGCTTTTAACTTGCTTCTACAATGTATATCTAAAGTGTCCCCCTTTTTAACTTCCATTGGAAAGTTTAGTTGGGGGGGGGGGCACTTTATTTGAATGATAATTTATTTCTGGATTTTAAAAAATGGTATCAGGGGTACTATCAACTCAACAGCTTTAGTAGCACGGAAGTCATGTTACACCTCATTTTAAACTCTCTACATACTCGTTTAAAAATATTGTAACGTTAATAAAATAGAAAAAAAAACTATTTTTTGTGAACTCTGAACTACTATAGTAGTAAAAGTCACAAGTGTTATTTTAATCCAACGCCCCAAATTCAATTCTTTGTGAGAACCTATAACCAGGTCACTGTGTAAATGCGTCTTTACAATGAATAATATTATTCTGTATGTATAAGCAGCAGACGAATGGAGCACAACCAAGTGGCACCACACCATTATCATATACATATAAACACATGCATACAGGCTGTGCCATCGAGAAGCGAAGACTAACTAGGTAAATGATTATAACATAGGGGTAGGCTACTTTGTGACTGCAGAAGGTAGTAATCGACTGTAGTTTTGCATAAGAAACTATTTGAAGAATATTTTTAAGACCACCTTCAATCAGATCGATGTAGGAATTCATTTCTTCGACTGACTTATAGCATTCAAGCAGCAAAAACAATCGTGTATAGTACGTGCCGTGGATCTGAAAGGCTCGGAAGTTAGATGCAAATGGAGGCTTGCGCAGGTACAGTTGGTTGAAAAACTACGAACTCGCGCCATATTATTATTTTTAATTTTTCTTTAATCTAAAGGTCTAATTCCTTGAACTAAAGTCATTCATCCTGCTCGTACTTGGTGTGGGTCTTTGGGGGTTCTCAGCAGGCAAATTATCTTAATCACCGTATTAGGCATCTTGAACAATCAAAGAAACAATAATGGCATACCGGACTATACTTTATAGTGAGAAAGCGACAATTGACCAATGACCGACGAGTGCCGGTAACTGGGAGGTGGTAGGAGTCTTCCTTTCCCACAAAACAACCAAAATATGCATTTGCGACGCTGTTTGTGACTAACTTCAGAACCTTTTAGAACCATGGCGAGTATTATAACATCTGACAGAATACATACTCATAGTACAGTAAGACCTTCGCTAAACACTGCTTCGCGTAACGCTGTTTCAAAATTACGGGGTTTCTAAAAAAAATCTAGTCACTGTAGCGTAAATTATGGATCAGTTTTTACAAAATGATTTAAGTGTTGATGGAAGTTCTAAGGCAAGACGAAGTGTCATTCATGCAATATCTTGCTATCGACAACAGCTTGCTGAACGAAACAGAAAAGGCAAACGACATCAGATGACTTCTTCACAAAAAACAAAATATGTCAAATGAGAAATCTTCCTCATCACAAACATAACTTATTACTCGAACTTTTATTTGACTTTCATGGATGTTTTATGAACAAAAATCGATATTGGCAATAAATAAATGTAAAAATTAATGTGATAATAGTATTCAGCAACAAATGTTACAAAATTAAACAAAACAAAAAAAAACTAACAAATTTTCTTATTCTTGGTTCTATTTCACTTATGCCTATTATCTACGTATTAATATGACCTCGTTCAGCGCTGTTTCGTATTACGCAGAAACTTATTGGAACGTATCACCCATACGTTAAGCGGGGTCTTATACGTATATTTTCTAATGCTAGAATAGCGTCATATCACCTGATTTATTTGGTTATTTGTTTTAAATGGGAGTGTAGTGATCCATGTTTTCGTTTAAAATGGCAAGGCTGTCATTAGGTACTTTTCAATTACTTAAACATTGTACCCCATTTCTAGTTTATTTAATGAATAAATCTATTCGAAATAGAAAATATGTGTGGAAAAGTATTGCAAGAAGACTGTTGAAGAAGTTTGTGGCACATACATGTTCCATGTAAAAATCAAAACGAAAATGACAATAAATAAATTTCTTCTCGTCTGTCTTTCGTGTCGAGTTTAAACCGATTCTTAAAATTGTATGCCTTGGTGACTTATGATGCAACTATATATTTTATAGGGTAGGTAGTGTTGCCGGTGTAATGTAGTGTAGTGTAGGGGGTGCAGTTGAGAAGCAAAACAAGGGACCCGCACTGACAGTGACAGGTCGACAATGACGACCAGTTTGCGTTGCACAATGTGCGACTGTTTAGTTTGTTGTTGAATACAGGCATGGAAGTCGACTTTTACAAATACAGCCGGCGCACGCACAAATATACTTGGCCTGATCTGTCTAGGGATGTTCCATTAGGAACATAATTCAAAAATGGGAATATATTCATGTCGTCCCAGTTTCTCAAAAGTGGCCATATTGTATAAAAATTTCGTTTTTTTTTTAATAAAACCAAAGTGCTTTTGTGAAACTTCATTTCTAATAAAATGGGATATTTTCGGAAAATTTTCATTTTTCGAAAGTGTACTTACTTTCCAGGAACGGAATTAGAGTCGGGTAGATAGCGACATTCAAGATAGCTTAACCTATATATAAAAACAGTATCTGAAATATGCGCGCAACGAATTTAATTAGGTACGTCGCGCTTTGCATAGATGTGCCTCGATGCAACTACTTATAGCCGTATTTTGAAAACAATTTTTTCTGAGGCTGGACCCATCACAGCAAATAATTTGTCATAATCTTTTTTTCTCATTTAATTAATAATTGAATTCTATGGTAGTATTCATTTAGTATTTGTTGTAACAAAAGTTTTTCTAAATTATTTTTTTTTAATATCGGAAAAAGAAATCTGGTAGATAAAGAAAGAAGTATCTGAAGCATATTTATTTATTAAATATATTTATTTATTAATGTGAATTATAGACGATAATCAACCAGTTCTAAGTGGGATTCTGTTAAATTTATGTTTCTCTAAAATTGATATTTCCACAATAGGTATCTAATTCTCCAAAATCGAAATGTTTTGAGAAAATTTTAATATCTCCAAAATTCCAATATTGGGCACGAATAGTAATATTGATGAGCAATTTCGGGTTCACCAAAATGTAGGAATTTCCATTTCTTTAAAATTTACCACAAACTTCTTTTATCATTTTACAACAAAAAAAAAACTTTTAGTAAACAATATTTTTTGTCTGCCTTTTTCGTTATTCTCAGAGCCGGCCTAAGGCAAGTTTAGGATGGAGTGAGATCCAATTATTGTGCCCCTTTGCTTGCCCCTAAGATATACCACAATTAAAATATCGAAAAGCGAAAAACATATTTTTTCCATTTTTTTTTCTTTACTACTAAGGCGTCCTTAAGACATGGCGCTTGGAAAGGCCGCTTTGTTCGCCCTATGGTAGGGTCGACCCTGGTTATTTTTTCTTCTGAAAAATACTTAGAATATTGAATTTTAATTTCAGTTCTAATGTTATTTGAACTAACTTGTCTGAAGATGAACTAATGATTATTTGGTAATTATTACATGGAATAATTTTATAAATTATTATCATTATTGTGCATGATTATCTAACGTTTCTATTAGAAACGTTTTATAGATAAATTTATTTCTTAAATGATTACCCATCTAAATTTTAAGATCGAAATTAATGTCCAATATTTTTAGAAAATTGACACTACTAAATCTAACACTTGTGCAGTGTAAAACTCGACCGTAAAGGCTGACAGACCACTCACAACAGCTGTCTTGGTTTCAAAGGAAATGATAAGCATTCAAGCATAGAAATTGACACTATTAGATGAAAATAATATTCATTTTTAAAAAATTTCAAAAGAATTTTAGTCTTCTTAAGTCGCTCTTTTTTTAAATTAAAAATTTTAAAGATGTCAAATGAATACATATAGTACGAATTTTGAACGAACAAAATATAAAATATTTTAACGAGACGTTGTATATTTCATAGTAATATGTCAGCAGTCTGTGGTACGTATGCGCAAGGGATGCGCGTGTATGGTTTGATTTAAATCAATATGTGTACAATGTACATGTCACTAATTTTGACATGCGGATTTAATCAAACACGCTGTTTGCAAGCCGAAGATTTGCGAACCAGCTATTGTGTCAAAGCGACAAACTTTTCAATAAGAACGCTTTTTTTCTTTTTTCTCACATATTCTGTATATATCTACAACTAAAAGGTCAAATGGTGTATGTCGACTTTTCATTAACTGTTACCACATACGATTACAAGACTTTATTAGTGTATTTGCCATATGGCAACATACACTATTGGCGTCGGTCGGATGGCGGGACCTAGGGGTCGGACCAAAATTTCTCGACGTTTCATAACCTCCTAAACACTTTGGCACCATTTTTAATTATTGATTGTAATTATAGAGAATATGTTAACTTCTGTCATGAAAAAAGATAAATATTGTATCAGCAAAAAGATGAAAGAAACAAAATATCTAATATTTTTGTTATACTTAGGTACCTCGTAAATTCTTCATTTAAACAGTTCTGAATAGTACATGCAAGATGTACTTTTTAGAAGAAATATTTTATAATGTTTTCATATTACGTAGATATATTTCCAATAGGGGTAAAATGAATTGGGTTTCAAGTTAAAGGGTTACTTTGAAAGCGCTGTCAGTTATTAACAAAATGTGTGTTTCGCAGAAAATATCTCAAAAGCTGATATTGTATGAAAGGATCATTATCTTGAAAATAATTCTTGTTCATATCGGAATTCAAAGTTTTGACAGCAATCTGGCTTACTAAAACGCCTATGAATATTTTACTGCAATAACGTCAGCTTTTACCTCAGAGTCCAGTTATCATGGATTAATTTTCGTGACTGTTTGCATTAAGTTTGTAAAATTCAAAAGTTCATGTTTGTTAATGGAGCAAATATTAAAAAAATATTCGTGTTGAAATATATTAATCTATAATTAGAGTGCTTTAGAGTTTTTAAAATTTCCTTTCGACTCCTAAACGGACTTTTTTTATTCAGTGTACAAGGGACTCGCAGCGCGAGTGTCAAAAAAACTTAAAATTTTCACTAAATTTTTTTGATGATTTCAAATTTGATTGCTTTGCCTTCCAATTTTTTATAGATATCGGTACGAGATGAAAAGAGTGCTTTAGGACATTCTTTTCTTTATAAATATATGTGTTCTTAATTTAAAATTTGATATAGAACATAATAAATTCGGCAATTGAACATTAAGTTTTATCCCTGTATTTCCAAGACGACGTCGCGAGGCAATTTTTTAGCTAACTATGGCTCAGTTAACTATTAAAGTTTTTTTTTAATGTGACATTCCCATCACGACCTTATCAGCTTTGAGATTGATGATCATTTTTTTGTGTGTCCTAAAATGGATATTTCTATAGTTTTTTTACAAAAATACACTTTAAGAGATAGTTTGACTCCCATAAAAAAATTAAACAGATGGGTGAAGGGTGGGATTTTTAGCATGTTAGTAGGGAAGGCATTCTCGACAATTTCCCGCAAAATCCTCTTTGTTTATGTATTTTCCCACTTTTTTCCTATTTCGCCTAGATTAATAGCTGCTGTTGAAATATAAAAATTAATCGACCAGAATGATACACAGTCACAATCATATAATATCATTTAGATATTTGGAAGATGCAAAAGTATTGAAATAGCAGCATAATATGCAAATACATAAGAGCTTTCCAAATTATTGATTATGTTTTCATTGAAGTAAAATTAAAAATTGAAAAAAGCTTGGAACATACATTGAAATGCATCTTTGAAACCAATAATACTAAAAAGTTACGATAATGTTTATTACAAAGCATTATAACTGAAGAAGAATATTGTTATTTGTTGATAATGACGGTGCTTGAATAAATGACCGGAAAAAACATCTGAATGTGCAAAAATAAATTAAGATGAAACGAAATTGATTTGAGAAAACTTACCAAGTGAGTTTGGTTATTATTATGTCTACTTCCTTGAGTCTCAGAAACTTACCTAAAAATAAAAGAGAAGATATTTTAAAAAACATTAATATAATTTTGAAAAATGTATATATCAGATCCTTTTGATGTTAATAAATTATAAATATTTTAGAGGAATTAGAATCAATGAAATTAAAAGACAAATTATTATTTCACAACGTTTCGTATTAAATTAATACTTCATCAGGTGATCTAAAATATTTATTTATTAGTGTATTTGCCATAGGCAACATACACTATTGGCGTTGGTCGGATGGCGGGACCTAGGGGTCGGACCAAAATTTCTCGACGTTTCATAACCTTCTAAACACTTTGGCACCATTTTTAAAAATGTTTATATATATATGTATATATATATATATTTATATATATATATTTATATATATATATATATGTGTGTGCGCTATAACTTTCGAAAGAGTTAATTGATTTTTACGAAATTTTGCACACATGTTGAAATCCACCACCGCAAGAACCCTATTTAAAATGGACCCAATCGGACAATTTTAAGGGTAGTTTTTAGGGGTTGAAAAAAGTTTTTGGGCCTAAAAATGCCTAAAAAATTCTCAGAATCGTTTCAAAATTGAAATTTAACCCTTTAATAGCAATTAAAAAGTGCTCCTAAAATTTTAATAAAATCGGCCCGACAGGACCGGACTTACAAATTTTATGAAAACACTAGTTTGCAGATAGTGAATTATTTGCTGAAAGGTGTATATAATTTAGTTTAGAGGTTCGATTGACAATAATATTGCAACTGAGAAAAAAATGTTCTTCTAAGGGGTGTATTAAGGAGTCAAATTTTTTATTTTGCCCAAAAAACCAACTTAAGTTCGCATAATAAAGCCACACTGCCTATATTAGTAAATACACTATATTGTCGGCAGGGTTTTGGCACTGCGACCTGGGTTTTTTGTTTTATTATTGGTTGTTAAATTGTCTTGTTATTTTATTTTAGATCACCTGATGAAGTATTAATTTAATACGAAACGTTGTGAAATAATAATTTGTCTTTTAATTTCATTGATCCTAATTCCTCTAAAATATTTATAATTTATTAATATAATTGTTAATTAATAAAGTGTCTATTCTACATTCCTCATAAATGTTATTTCATTATCTCCTTTTCTGTTAACTTTGAAAGAGAGTTTCAAGTGGATTTTATATATAAATATGGCAGTAAAAGATCCCGCACACATATTCAGTACGGATCAGCATTATCAGCACAGCAAGAGCTGCAACATACACGATCTCGCTACACTAGACCAGCACAAACCAACACGAACCAGCAACTTTCCAGGTTCCATGTGCGGTAGATATCAAGTAGTTAGTGAGTAACATGGACATATTGTGCAGTTCTGTGGATTTTTTTTTGCCAATGTTGTATCAATAGAAGGACGAGATAGACGACAGGAAAAAAAAGGTTTTGGGATCACCCTATTAATGAAAATTAATATTTCACTCTACCATACTACTAAGAGGGTGAAAACTAGATCTGTAAAAAAAACATATTTACCGTTTTTAATCGGCCTATATGTGGGTGAAATTCTGAAAAACACTTTTTTGTGGGTACATACGTTATAAAAATGTAATATTAACTTTTTACTAGATTTATTGTCAGTTTTTTCAGACCAATCCATTCATAGCCGGTTATTTTTCCAACAGTATATAACCTCTAAATTTTATGTCTTGGGGACCATAGCATGGATCCAGAGTGAATCACATTTACTTCTTTCAGAACTATTTTTATAATTACAATTGATAGGCTGAAAGGAAGTTTTTTCAAAATTGTATTATTACCATTTGAATTAATTACTCGCAAATTCCGGATACGAATTTTTTATTATATTTTATTGTTTCCAATGCAACAATAAATTAGTTCCAGTTTGTATAATTTAAAAGCAATTAAAAACTTGTCAGTTTTTCACATAGCTGAAGCACAAAGTATAATCTAGCTATGTTATTAAATAAAATCTAATTTGAATATAGTGTAGAAAATTGCACTCGTTTTCACTGTTACTACGTTATTGCTAATTTTATAGGACGGTATCAAAGCAACGCATTCAGAATACAACTGGATGCACACTGCAGACTACATTCCTCGATTTTAATATCATGTACAGTCAGGTCTGGCTAACTCAAGTATCCCGCGGACATTTTTTCCATCGAGGTTTCAATTAAACATTTGATATCCCACGCAGTACTAGTTTCAATGAGAAAAGGATAGACAAACTAGAGTATTACTGCTTAACTGAAATAAACTAAGGCCCGGTGTATTGATATCACCACGCCTGCCGTCGGATATCACGCACGTACGTTAATTGGCTTTGGACTGGCTGAGCCCCTTGCAAACATTAGTAACGTCTATATACTATGAGGCGAAATAATCAGCAGAAACAACTAACCAAAATGGTATATTGAAATTGTACATTAAAATGTATATATTCCTTTAATCGAAGAAAAGGTGAAATGGTTAATCAGATTAAAAAAAAATCAAATAAAACCGTATTTAGAACTTGGGAATTTTACACGTCTTAATATTTTGTTATTGAGGAAGCTGCTGTATCAGAATTCAGAAACTGGAGATTTCCATTTAGTTGAAAAGTCTTAAATCTACATTTAAAGCTGAAAATCGTATCAAATATCACTATTAGTACACTTTTCACACCAGAAGAATGTTTTGTACTTTTTTTAAATTATACTTCGAATTTAATTTGTTCATTAAAAAAATTAAACCAGCCTCATGTTAAAAACAGAGCCAACAAACTGTACTACTGTAGTTAAGTTAGTAATTTCATAAATTTAAAATAACTGCGAGGATTATTTAATTAATTCAGATATGAAAAAAGGTATTTTTATTTCAAAGCATTTTTATGATTTTAAAGGATATTCCCCGACTCACTGCAGAGTGTCACATATGAGCATAATAATTATTTTCAACAACTGTTTTAAACACGTTTCAAATTACTATATTAAATTGGAAAAGTTGTTCGATATATATTCATTAAAACATACAGAAGTTTAAATTGCATGACAACCTTGAAATTTGTCCGCAGTTAAATCTGCACATTTGTACGTGAGCAAAAATGTGCCATTTTAATACCACTCTCTTTGTACCACTACAGTTTTTGTCAGCTTTTGCTGAAATTTTATAGGTATTTACACAAGGGGCTTAAAAATCTGTCCAACTAAACAAAATTGTTGACTACCATCGTATTGCATAATAACTTTTAATTAACATGAAGTGCCAACAATAATCAAACTTGTTTTAGGGACGTCGTTTTTGCCTTGACTTATAACTGTCGCTCGAATGCCGCAATGTCTTTCCACGCTACGACAACACCGTTTAGTAAAACGTTTTTCACAAAAAAAAAAACTCCGGTACGGTCTATCCCATTTTTTTTTTTTAATTCTGAAGAACTGGTTCGAAGAGTAATTGACTGCATTTATGCATTTCTACTAGTGCATAAATTCTAAATTGATATTGCATATAGAATTAATTTAATGTAGATGAAACCGATTCAATGTTGATGACAAAATAAACAAAGATTACAAAGAATTATCACCACTGCATATTTCATTTATAACATATACCTACACACAAAATTAGCTAGAAGCAATTTTAAATAATAAAAACATCACAGGTTTTGATACAGCCAACATGTTATTGAAAATAACAAATCCTTTATTGACATATTGGGATTGCAAATTGGAAATAATAATATAGAGAAGCATTGAATGTACTTCATTAAATACACGAAAATATACTCCCATTGCAACGAATTTAATAAAATCGGATTGCGAATTGAAAATGTGTAGGTAACCACTGAATGAAAATATTATACAGTGTGTAACAAAAAATCGCAGTATATATGTTTTTAATGCCACCAACAGCCAGGGGTATTTGAGTTTCAAACAACACATAGTTTCAATTTAATCTTTATTTAATAATAAAAAATTCAAGCCAATTGGGCGATAGGACCATTCCAACTTAAAAAACTCAAGAACAAAAGAAAAGCTGATTTCGTTTTATTTTCAAAATATTTCCGAAACTATAAAGTTTAATAAAAAATTTTACAAAACTTTTTTAGAAAAATAAATAGAACATAGATCATTATGGAAAAGTATATCATTATATGAGAAAAAACAACGTTATATCAAATATTTCTTTTGTGCATGCGCCAAATTTCCACAAAAACAATAGAACTCTTCATATTTGCATATCAAACATCCTCCCAAAATTTGGTTTCAATCCGTTCATCCATTTGACCTGTGTCGTGCTCACAGATTAACAGACAAAAAGACGCACAGAGTTTTTCCAAAAATATGTTTTTTGGATTCGGGGGACCTCAAAACGAAAAAATAATGTAAAATTTTGAAAAGAGAATTTTGACCTAAACTAATACCATTCCCCACTTGTGGGTTGAAATGGTAAAACCTTTTACCAGTTATCAGTTTAGAGCCTGGAAACCGAGGGCTTGAAATAAACGAGTCATAGAAACAACATAAATAATAGCCACTCTAAATTTTAACTTCCAATTTTATTATTCATATTACACTAGTTCGAGCTACCAGTGTACAAATCTTCTGAATAATCCTAATAAAATTTTATTATATAATTGAAATAATTCGGGCGAGACTATAAATGATTATTCTCCAATGAAGTATTTTGCCCACGTTTCAGAAAATGTATTTCTAAGAAAATATAAGTAATTTAACAAAAAGAAAAGATATTACAGATCTTATATATAAATAATTAACAAACATTATAAATATTTACACTTATAGATTGAAAGTCAGAAATGCTATATCAATAAAATTGGAAATACAATTTTGAAATATTCAAATTGAATTAAATTTCCGTAACATCGTTAGCAACATAATGAATTATTAACTTCCCAGTAGTTATTATACTAGGGCCGAAAATTGAAATAAAAAATTTTAACAATATTTTATGTCTCAAGGTTACACTATTTTTATATTATTGTTGAAATGTGTGTGTGCCTTGTGGTCACTTCTCTCTAAGGCAAAATCTCGAAAATAAAAAATTATGTTGACTACACTAGAATGCCGATCGACGCGTCTTAACATAAATATGATCTGAAATAAACGTTTTTAAGATCGGTCCAGGCGTTATGTTTTTTAACCAAATAAGACTCCTAAAAGGTAAATTATACACAAAATCTCGCGAACAAATGCCAATTGAAGCGTATTAATGCCAAAACATTTCAAATTTTGTTTTCATAAAAATTGGTCCGGCCACTCTTTTTTTTTTTTTTTGTTTAAATAAAAATACTACAAAATAAGTGGATTTTGCACGAAATCTCACGAATAAAAATGATGTAGCCTTTGTTAGCTAATCAAAGCTTATTAACGTCAGTATGATCCGGAAGAAATGTTATCAAAAACATATTTTTAGCTGCATTAATTGTAAAATTAGATTTTCCGATAATGCACTCTACAACTTAGCAATATTGTTGTGTCTATGCGTTCGTACAATATAAACAATAAACATACATATACATGACAGTCCAAAGTATTCATTGAACAGTATTCCACATACGTATACTGACGGATCACTTATTGAAATTAGCATTTAAAAATTTTGACAGATACGCTTATTTTTACTTCGCACATCTGCTTAAAAGTTTTCCAGAATTTTAATAGACCTTCACGTTCGGATATCCTAAAAATCATTTGAGACAATTTTATGGTTGATTTTGCAAATTGCTGAATGTAATACACTTTACTGAACACCAGAAAGCATTAGCATTCCTCATCAGCAAAGTATTGCATCTTTTATGTTGTTTTAGATAAGCTCACAAAAATACCACTCAAACGTGTTCAATCTAATCAGTTTAATGTGAAAAATATATAATATTTGAACCTTTTACGATTTATACGAGAGGAAATTTCCGTCATTATTTGTACTCGTACAAATCTGTAGTGACGCCGTAACGGCATTCTGCACAAACTGAGGTAAGTCGTATCTATTAAATTATCAAAAAAAAAAAAACGAAAAATAAATATTCAAGAAGCTTTATTTATTTTTTTATAAATCCTATCTCTGTAACGGTAAATAGCCTGAGGCTGATACAAATGCTGTATTACACACATAAAAAGCGCTGGTACTTTCGAAGGGTGGAACGAGTTAGATACCGCTCTAAGCGTACACTCAAAGGTTGGTAAAAAGTCCAGGGATGGCACGAGTATTGAGTAACTATCTCTTACCACATTTATGTTTCTAGTACCTACTCTAATATAACTCTCATTTTAATAAACATCTTCATAATCGGATTAGCCGAAAATGCACATGCAAACCGTGCTTGATTGATTCTGAACTAAAACCCTAAATTATTGTTAAGGCTGTCGGAACGCTCTGAACTTTGTTTGTGCTGAGACCCAGCGGTAAGGGACGAGGTAGGCAAAAGACATATTGTGGGTGTGACCTTCTTTAGGTCTGTCTCGCTCAAATCATCCGCACGTTTCAATTTTTGGCTGGTGCCAGCTACGAGGCTAAAAAAATTTCTTGCAAGGGTGCCGCTGTCAGTTGATTACTCTAAATTTTGGAATTATTTTGAAGATTTAAAAAACTTTTCCGAAAAAGCATGAGTCACTTTAGGTTTGTGATGGAACAGTTTTGTGAAATAAGTACGAATAAGGTTGTAGTGTGACATTGAAAACGTGTGTTTTTTTTAGCACAATTAATGCCAACTTTTTTCTAGTAAATCGTACATAAATTACAAAAGTAGTCCATTAGAGACCTAGATTTGTCCTTTATCTTTCTTATAGAGAAAGAATGTTTGCAGAATGTTGACGAGTAAGACTACAATTAGTTGACAGCCGAAGCTCTATTTTTGGCTTAAATTCAGAGCGTTCCGACAGCCTTAATATGTTAATGTTAGTACGATTAAGAAAATCTGATCCGATTTTCGTGATCGCCACTGAACATGAACCTAATATCACCCAAATTTCTAGCTAAAAATCCGTTATGCTGAAAGTGTCGTCCAGCGTTGTTTGTAAGTTTAATTATTTACCGATATTCAACAATAAAATATTTAATACAATCTCTAGAATCAAGCAACTTCTTACGAGTACGGGTTAAATACTTAGGCTGTTTCCTTTGTAGACTTAACTGCTTCGAAACTTTTCCTATCCTTTTAGTTTGTAAAACAAACGAAAATAAATTCATCAATAAATAACTGGTACATAAAAAAATAAGATTTGCTAATAAATCTATGTACATTTAAAAGTCATATTAAGTTAAAAATTGTTAAATTAATCTCCATCATAAGGTTAGCCCGCCAAAGAATTTATTAATTTATGAAGAACGACGATATGTTTCGATTTAAAATTTTTTGGTGATAATCGGTAGTATTTTTTTAATTAAGTAAATTGTCAGAAGTGTCACTATTATTGAATAAAATGAAACTCAACACATGCGTGAGCATAAAAATGGCGATAATTCAAATATGTTATTAACTATAGCAAAAAATTAATTTGTGTAATTGTGTAATGTGGATTGCAATATATCTATTTAAACAGTTCTCCTATTTACGAGATTTCTATTTGTCGTTATAGCTTGGGAGTTGTTAAATATTGATTACTTAATTATTCTGTGATATAATTTTGAAATGTATTTAAGTTTTGGCGTTTGAAATTTCTCTCTTGCATTATTGTCAATTCCTACATTTGCAGTGACATCTAGAGAATGAACTGCAAATATCTTCATGAGTAATCATTTACACATGATATTTAGAGCACAAGTATATTATTCTTGCTTTTTTTAAATATTAATTATTCATTATTACTTATTTCAGTAAATTTATCTCTGAAACAATTAGAAAAAACATATTTACTACTGACAGCAAATTTGAATTGCCGCCACTTTTACGCCCACGCATAACTAGGTACCCAACAATTTGATTAACTTTTTAGTGTATTTGCCATAGGCAACATACACTATTGGCGTTGGTCGGATGGCGGGACCTAGGGGTCGGACCAAAATTTCTCGACGTTTCATAACCTTCTAAACACTTTGGCACCATTTTTAAAAATGTTTATATATATATGTATATATATATATATATTTATATATATATATATATATATATATATATATATATATATATATATATATATATATATATATATATATGTGTGTGCGCGCTATAACTTTCGAAAGAGTTAATTGATTTTTACGAAATTTTGCCCACATGTTGGAATCCACTACCGCAAGAACCCTATTTAAAATGGGCCCAATCGGGCCATTTTAAGGGTGGTTTTTAGGGGTTGAAAAAAGTTTTTGGGCCCAAAAATACCTAAAAAATTCTCAGAATCGTTTCAAAATTGAAATTTAACCCTTTAATAGCAATTAAAAAGTGCTCCTAAAATTTTAATAAAATCGGCCCGACAGGACCGGATTTACAAATTTTATGAAAACACTAGTTTGCAGATAGTGAATTATTTGCTGAAAGGTGTATATAATTTAGTTTAGAGGTTCGATTGATAATAATTGCAACTGAGAAAAAAATGTTCTTTTAAGGGGTGTATTAAGGAGTCACATTTTTTATTTTGCCCAAAAAACCAACTTAAGTTCGCATAATAAAGCCACACTGCCTATATTAGCAAATACACTATATTGTCGGCAGGGTTTTGGCACTGCGACCCGGGTTTTTTTTTATATAACAATAAAATTAGTAGGTAATAATTTATTAAATAAAAATATACTACTAATTACCATCATACGACTTAGAATCGAAATATATGAATTTATATGACGAGCTAACTTTATACGGAGAAATATAATTAGGTAATTATAAAGGACGCTAATCCCACCAAAAATCTCTAACAAGGCAACAATTGACCATCAAATTATTCCAATAGTAGAATGTTAAAGAATTCACAAATGACGCGTCAACTATTCCGAAGTTCAAACTCGTTAATTAATTCTGAAATCCAACCTAAGTAGAGAAAGAGGTGGGTATATTTTGCGAACACAACGTTGGTCTATATAAATTCATATCCCTGACAATTAATAATATAAAACACTGGGGTTTGTTAAATTTATTATTGATTTTCAGACACGATATTTAAAAGCATTTTATCAGATTACAAATATTATATTACACTCAACCCTGTCATATAAATATATGTAGTTTGACGATTCCATCAAAAAGAATCAATTCAATTTCCACAGGATCCTCACATTGGGTGTATATATATGTACAAAATCTATACTGTATCTCAGCAGATAGTGTTGACGAAAATGATTATTAAATTGTACAGGGTGATTTTGAAATTATCTATCTGAATAATAAAAAAATCGGTCAAGGACAAGCTATACTTGCACAATTATAGTTCCGTGCCATACGCCTTCCACTTGTATGTTATATATAGCCTTTTAGTTCCGCAGTTATAAAGAACTACACAATTAATTGTTTATAATAGTTTATCGCTCTAGAATTTTTCAATCTTGATAATGATTTTTATTTTTTTTTGTTTTGTATAAGCTTTCAAAATTTTTATTAAGGAAGACATTTAATACATTAAAGAATAAATTAACATAAGAAAAAACAAAAATATAATTTGGATCAATGTGGAACCTGCTGTTAAGCAGCTTACCAGTTTCACGTGCATTTTTAATAATGAGAAACAGTTAATTAAAGTGTTAATAATAATTTATTGATTTCGCTAAAATTTTTCAATGCTGATAATTTTCGTTCAATCTACACCTAATTCTTATTGTCCATAATTTTTTCGGTTTTTTTAGCAATCCTTTTGAAGATGTGATTTTTTAGCGTTTTCCCCAAAAATATTTTATAAACGAAAAAACAAAATACAGTATATATATATATTATTGAATTCGTACTTTATTAAGTTTTCATTTGACATTCTACACGATACCCTCAAAAAAAGTTTTTTGTTCATTTCTCAGTTCACCCCCTTAAATTAGCCCAAAGAATCAAACTTCAACTTTTTATTTGGAGCACCACACTCTAGATCTATCAAATAGATTCAGAGAAAATCGTCTTTTTACATAGACGGACGGACGGATATCGAAGTGATTTCATAAGTGTTTCGATTGCACGGAACACTAAAAATATTATATGATGAACTAAAAATATGTTTTGTAGTTTTAAATTTTAAGTAAACATTAAAATGCAATTTTCCGAAATTGGCGTTCCAAACTAAAGTCGCAAATATATGCATGGGGATTTCAGGAGGTATTTATACGTGTAAGTAGGTAAAATAAAGCAGTTTGTTAAGTAGCATTCCTACTGCTGCTGAATCGTAAAAGAAAATTATGTCAAAACAATAGCTTGTTAAAACAATCCTAATTTGCAAGCATAAAAACTATTTTATAGTGTACCTACACAAAATTTTAGGTAGATGTTATTATGTTTCACTCTTTTGTGGTTATATAAATGTCGCGGTAGTTTAAAAACTTCAATTATGTACGTCAATTCCTAAACTTAGAATATTAGTTGCAAATTTCCGGACTATGTGACTGGACAGCCTTAGATAAATCATTGTAAAATGAGTTCTTATTTGGCAATATTACTTACTCATTTCCTGACTCATATTTGCTCTTATAATACTTCTGTTCTTAGTTTGGATGATTTTGAATACTGGTTTCGCTCAACGGTCGCAAGGAAAGCGCGAGGTGTGACGCGTGCGTTGCCTGGCATTGAATTAACAAACGGATTTTCGTGAAACATGAGACTAATTTTAAATTCGAAACAATAGATTAACAATAGAAAAATGTGGTCAATTCCAGCATATGTGCTTATAATAAAATAATAAAATTGCAAAAAGGGGACAAAGTTTGATGAGGATTGTAGGAAAGCAAAACGGTTTCGGGTCCTAATATGTGGATATTGTATTTTTTTTTTAAATACAGTCCACCAGAGCATTGAATTTAATATACCTATTAATTCGTGAGCGAATGTTAAAAATGAAGAGCTTTTATGAATTGATATTATACTGTCCATTTTGTTGTATGTCGCATCCAGACCGTAATACGGTAGAACCGAACGCTCCACTGATGTTGTGTAAAACATTGTTTAAACTCAATTTATTATATGCATCTATTCAACCTGCAAAAGTATTGACAGCGTACTGTGTCAACTAGCTGTGACCTGTTAGTATCGACTCACAGACATCAATGCAGAGATGTAATCGAAAATCACTTCAGTGCGATGTTGGTACTATGAAAAGATCTGTATATCGATAATGGCACTGACGATACATCTTGTGCGAGATACGGTCTCTGTTGACGTCTGTGTCATCTACATATTTTGTACTGAATATACCTGTCCGTTAAATATGTATCTATACCAATTATTAGTGTATTTGCCATATGGCAACATACACTATTGGCGTCGGTCGGATGGCGGGACCTAGGGGTCGGACCAAAATTGCTCGACGTTTCATAACCTCCAAAACACTTTGGCACCATTTTTGAAAATGTTTGTATATATGTATATATATATATATATATATATATATATATATATATATATATATATATATATATATATATATATGTGTGTGTACGGACAATAACTTTCGAAAGACTTAATTGATTTTAACGAAATTTGGTCCACGTATTGAAATCCATCATCGTCAGAAGCCTATTTAAAATGGGCGTAATCGGGCCATTTTAAGGGTAGTTTTTAGGGGTTGAAAAATGTTTTTAGGCCCCAAAATACCGAAAAAATTCTCAGAATCGTTTCAAAATTGACATTTAACCCGTTAGTAGCAATTAAAAAGTGTCTCTAAAATTTTAATAAAATCGGCCCAACAGGACCGGACTTACAAATTTTTTGAAAACACTAATTTGTAGAAAGTGACTTATTTATTCAAGGGTGTATTTAATTCGGTGTAGACGTTAGATTGATAATCATATTGCAGTTAAGAAAAAAAATATTATTTTAAGGGGTGTATTAAGGAGTCAAATTTTTTATTTTGCCCAAAAACCAACTTAAGTTTGCATAATAAAGCCACACTGCCTGTATAAGCAAATACACTATATTGTCGGCAGGGTTTTGGCACTGCGACCCGGTTTTTTTAATTTTGACTTATGCTTTTTTAATACATATACTAACTAATGGGGAGGCCTTTGCCCTGTAGTGGGGTTTATATTGGCTTTTATTATTATTATAGTAACCTAGCGATTCTGAAAATTTTAGCCTTCCAAGTTTAATATGTTTAATTCTAAAGCAGTTTTCCCTCGGATTTTGCGTGTTGAAAATATTTATTGAAAATTGATGAAATGTGACATAATTGTTCAAAATATATTTACTGACACAAAAACTTTGAGCGCGTTATATACATTATTTTCCGTTTTACAACAAGTTTTCCTTCGATATTTTCTATACACTTGCGATGCGTCCAGGGAAAAAAACTGTTCTAGAATTGAAAGTATTAAACTTGGAAACCTAAAAAAAAACACAATTTTACCCTACCGTGCCAAAAGAAATTTTACATAAAAAATCTTTGGTTATAACACTATAAAAATTTTGACAGAACTTTTGAATTATCTTTGTATATAAAGACACGATAATTATTTTAAGTTTGATACAAAACGGGAAAAAATAAAAAAGACAGATTTTCGTGTTGTTTCAGGCATAGGCATTTTAAAGTTTAAAATATAGTAAACGGGAAAAAGTCACGTGGAAAATATGACAAATAAAATGGCATCAAAATGACAAAACAGATTATAGGTGACGAAAATAAATTTGAAGCGAAATACTCTGGGGATATTGGAGTGTGTCATATATAGTTAAGTGAACTCTCGCTAGATGGCTCGTGTAAGGTAAGTGGGTAGAAGTCCATGTATGGTAAACTGATTTGCTGGCCGCACGCTTTCGTTCAGTGTATAATTAAAATCAAGTAAAGGGAGGCGCGAAACAGATAGCTTCCTATATATTTTTTTCTAACAGAGTTAATTGAAATAACAGTATAATCCTATAGAGCATCGTGTTATATAAATATACATGTATGAGAGAGAAAGGTATAGGGAGAAATTCAACCCGGAAATGGGGAGAACGGGGCCTATGTTGTTGTTCGTTCAATGTGTATAGGGTAGGGTTTTCATCTTTAAAAGTGTACGGAAGATAAACTTAATGCAGAATTTTATTAGTAATTATTCTAGAACATCTTTGTTTAATGGATGCAAATTAAACGGAAGAAAAATATTAAAAGCTTTGTGTTAGTGTATACCGTTGTTTTGCCAGAAAATGAGAAAGTATGAAATTTTAAAGAACGAATATTTTTTTAATCAACTGAAATTTTCAGTTTAAAGTCTCAGAGCTGTCAGATAATAATACAGACAAGATCTGGATATGTAGTCTCACAATCCTTTTAGCACATTGTGGGTGGTTTAATTTTTATATAGGTAAATTCACTTGATTATTATTGAATAAAAAATATAATATATAACAGACAAAAATAAAAGAAACAAAATAGGTGTAAAAAAAATCATTTTATTAAAAAATAACACTGTATAACCTTACCATACAGGGGTATTTTTTCGTATTTTCATATACCTGTATTAAGGAAAATAATAAAGATGATCTTAAATGACATTTAATTACATTGGAATGAGTCTGTAAAACTATATTATGCGAGCGTCGGCGAGTTTTAACAGTCACACGAGTTATAATATCATTACGCTCGAGATTATCCTATATTTTTCCAGAACTTCTTATAAAATATTTGGTTTTCATAGTAGCTATCGCCGCACATTCAGTTGCACGCAACTATAAATATTAATGAAATGGCGCGCTTACGCTTGTTTTACGTTACTAAAAAGTGTTAAATCCGGTCATTTTACGACCGCTAAACATGCATGAAAAGCAGCTATTTTATAGGAAGTGTGATGAAAAACCCAGAGTATATCTAAGGCGCAATGATATTTTGACTCGAGTGACTGTTAAAATAGCTGACTCCCGCTTAACATATTACCACATCTCGTCAATAATATACTTCATTATACCTTAGACATATATATTAGTATTATTCAAGAGAAAATTTCAAAGCGGAGAATCATTTAAAAATGTTTTCTGTCAACTTTATTCTCCTCAAAAATAGACAACAATATATATTTTGGGCTACATAAAATTTTGAGTCGATAACATATACAGTTCCTGAGAAAATCGACTGTAACATACAGACAGACAGATCCATCCTACGAAAAATCGATGGAAAAATATGTACATATAGTTTGTTAAAACATTTGCAGATATTTTTTCCCTTCTACCCTGACCACGACACACCTGATTTTTTTAACACCCTATATATTGATAATAATCATAATAGTAAATGTTCATTACGGTTAGTTCGTAAGACTAAATTATTAATAATAAAGGATAGCTATAGTGGAAGATTCGGGTTAAAATCCCAACGGTGACAGTGTTGGATAATATTTTTTTCTAATATAGCATTGAAACAACGGATGTTTCTTAATAGAATAGAATAGAATAGAATAGAATAGAATAGAATAGAACTTTATTCAATAACATGTCACAATGACAAAGAATGCGTCAGTTAAAAATACAAGATTAAGAATATAAACAAATGAAATAGTCAAAAAAATTTGTACGGGCACTTGTCTATGAGATAATTCACAACACGTTTTTTAAATAATTCGTAGCTTTTAATGCTTACAATTTCTGCCGGTAAACTGTCAAATAATTTCACAACAGAGTAGCGGGGTCCCTTTGTATATAAAGCGAGGTGATGATCGGGAGTGCCGTGATTCAAACGACCTCGCGTATCATAATTGTGATCCGGCAAATGGCGGTGAAGCAAACTATAGCTATCTTTCTGTTATTGACAACAATTTCCTACTCCAACTTTTTCTTGTAAGCTGAACATTCCCAATTTATATTGTAAGCGTGATGTTATTTGTAGACAGGCAAAATTATACTAAATATTTATAAAAATTCAAATGTGTATATAATATTAAATAAGTGAATTATTAATAAGTATTAAATACAAAATATGTACTCATATCCTAAAACTGGGCCAGATTATCTATACTAATATTATAAAGAGGAAAGATTTGTATTTTTGTATGTTTGTAATGAATAAACTCAAAAACTACTGTGCCGATTTATGAAATTCTTTCACCATTAGAAAGCTACATTCACCCTGAGTAACATAGGCTATATTTATTGCTAGAAAATATTAGGGATCCTTACTGAAACTTTAGTAACGTAACCCAAGGTGTAAAAAAAATGCCATAAAACATCTTTCGTCGCATGCGCTGCGGAAACTATTGATGACAGAACAAAAGTATGTTCTACAATATTAAAGAACATATCAATAACTACAAAAAACTTCGCGATACTATATGTCCAACTATTATCGTTATGTCACAATAACCACTTTTTACATTTTAATAATCTATATAGATAAAAGACGATGTATATGTAATCTATGGACTGCAAACGGGTAGACCATTTTTGATGAAATTTTCAGACAATCTTTAGATTAGCCCAGCGGGTGATCTTCTGAAATGTGGTAGCGATCGGATCAACAGAATTTTTTTAATTTCTTTTTGGGAAATAAGATTTTTTTTCGATTTTTGAACATTCACAAATAAAAGCGATTGAATTCGCGCAAATTTAATACATGTTGAGAATTTAATGATAATGATTCTCATCTTTTATATCCTATATATTACATTTACACCCGGGCGAAGCCGGACTGAGCCGCTAGTCGAATATATAAAGAAAATGTTCGATGAAAACAGTTTAAAATGCTCAAATTCCAATATATCAGAAATATTTTAAGGAATATTTCCTTGAATATGTAAGTAACTCAGAACGAAGGTTAAGAATTCCTATGATATACTGAAATACGTTTACAGTTATGAGTTCTAAAAATCTGTGCCCAGAGTGTAAAGTTTTAGTCTACGCGAAAGATGGTTCCGAATTAACTAGAGAATAGGTCAAGTAAGAACGACACGGTTGCTGTATAAATTATGATCTGTAAAGGGTAGATGTTTTTTGCAACAAGAACCGAGTGGCAGCCCTACAGGATACGATATGTTATATAGGTAGTCGTCTTCACCCTTCTGTGGGTCGGGGGATGTGAGGTTGGGTGTTGCGGTGTCGGTGTATTTCAGACACATTTTGTCATTAATCACGTCTGCAAGTCGTACCGCCACTACCGCGAGAGGCACGAGGAACGAAGGGCCACCACTGTTACAGTGGTTTGTGTTTAGGGGCGATGGTTTGGGGAATCGGGAAGGCAGTACGGTTCTGACGCACAAATTCAAACACGTGCGGGTAAACAGAAATATTCATTCCGTTTATAAAACTGCACTCAAAGCTCTATAGTGTCTTAAGACAGCGGTACCGTAGTATAGCGGCCGTAATATGACGGTGAATGGCGTCACAAAAACATATACACAGAAGTAAATGGATGTTCAAGGTAGAAGCGACATCTCCGTAACATAAAAAAGCGGCATACTTTTACTTATATGCACACGTTTTTTGTGAGGTCATTCGCCGTTATATTGTGTACCGGGTCGCGTCCTACCCGGCCCGGTAAATTATCTTACGTATTTGAAACAGTCTTAAAGCTTGATTAACTTAAACGGTAAAACAACTGAATATTTTTTATGTTTAAGAGCTTCTTGTTTTCGGAAGACGTAGTAATTATTGTCTTTCACGTATAGCAAGACGCATTTTGTGAACTCGTGTTTGGATTTACAAATTCGCTCGTGATCTCTGTCGAGTTTTAACCAACTGGCTTCCAGTAGTTCAAGTTGAATGTTCACTTTTGCCTTAGTAATATCGATGTTCTTAATAGGATCTATAGCGGTTTCTATGAGGTGAAGACGTGTCGGTTCCAAATTGATCTGTGATTCCAAAGGCATCATGATGCTAGATGGCTTGTAGATAACTGACAGATAACCATTGGTTAACAAGCAGATTTGTAAGAAATAATTGCGTTTCACTTTAACTTTTAATTGTTCGGCTTGAAGAATCGATGTTTGGTCTTTAACGACGATTGAAAATTCGAACTTTATTTTAAATATTTTATTTAATAACTAATTGACAATACAATTTACAATTATATGTTGATAAAATTTGACGAGTTTTTCTGTTAGTTTTTTATTTATTAAAGTGAAAATTTTATTTTTATATAATTTGAAAAATGTAAATAGAACCGATTAGCTCAAACAAAAATTGTGCAGTCGGAACCATACAATAAATGATTGATAAAAATAAACGTGTTAGTTGGTTACAGGCTTGCACGGCAATTCAATTTTAATACACAGAAAATTAAACAAGAAACAAGATATTACGCAAGATTCAGTAAAAATTGGTAGAAAGTCATAACAGGTATATAACGCAATATTGATGAAAATAAATAAAACTTGTTTTTTTTAGACATACCCTAAACATATCAATAATAATTAATATCAGTTTGTGATATATCTCAAAAATTGACGTCTAACGAAATTTTCTTCTGTTGAAAATTTTTTGTCAGAATTAGTCTTTAAACTAAAGCATATATTTATCTGTTACTCTTTTGCACTATACTCACAGGAAAAAGTTAACAAATCGTGTACAAAGATATAAAAACAAAGAAAAATAGCGAACTGAATGTCCTAACTGAAGTAAGCACACCGTACAGAATTTGTAGAGTACCAATTATGCAATCTTCAATAACGAAGTTCTTAGAGTAAGCAGCGTATTTAATAAACATTTAAAATTAAATAAGATTAGTGATAAATTTTTCTATTTACACATCCATAAAATATTTACAATGTTTGCCATTTAAAACACGCTGTATACTATATTAACATGAAATTATAAAGGCGATATCTGTCTATATACTATCACACATATTATGTAACTTATGGTAGCAGCATACTGTAGATGGTGCATCAAGCGGCAGTGACTTACGACCTCTAATATGATCGCATTTCGCGAATGAACAGGCCAACGATATTCCTGCACCCCTCTATACAGGCCTTTCTCCCCACTGCTAACTCCCTTTCATATTATCTCATCATGGCAGGGTTTTGCCATTTTCATTCCTTCGATCTAAAGGGCGTGTAATGTCCGAGTAAGTTTATATAAGTACAGGGATGCAATTTTATTCTTAAACCGTACCAATTTATGTTTAGTTTTCATTATTCACCAATTGGCAGCGAAATTATCATTAACAAATTTACATTTTTTAAGGTTTAACTGGAAATGTTCTGTGAACGTTCACATACTGCAGTTACATATAAAGTTGACTCTAAGAATGATGGAATGGAACCGAAATCACTGCTGAAAATGTATTGAGAAACCTCCACGCGAAGTGTATTTATTTATTTTATTCACCTACGTCATGGTTGCAAAGGTCTCCCCGATTAGAACTACCATTTCCATTTGGTCTCCCATAGGCGCCCTTATTAGGTTTAGGATACTTATCACTGAACACTGGGGTAAGGTCTTCGATGAAATAGTCTCGCAGGTATCTAATCCTCGATTCTGTAAGATCGGGCATTGATAGTGTAGGTGCAATTGTGTTTCTTTCTCTTTTTCACATAATCTACACTTATCCATTAGTACCAGTAGGTACAGATATCTTCTAAGGTGACAGTCCCATTATCGTACTTAATGAATAGAAGTCATGATCATGAACTACTTAGTCAGTTTCTTCTGCGTTACAATTATAACCACCTTCGACCAGCCCACTTGTCTAAATACTACTTTTCTAAATATTACTATTCTAAATACTAAATCCATTCCTTGTTTGTGAGTTTAGTAAAGAAAACTCATTATGCCACACATATACTAATTCAATTGCAGGACGTATGTTCTTGTACATACGTTCTGTAATTTAATCCACTTCTACACAAAGAAAGAATTGAGCGAAACAACGTTGCAGATAACTATACGTGAGATCTCTCCTTACTGTAATAAGTGACGATGAAATTATATTACACTGAGTTTTACATGATAAACCTAGTGAGATCTTGAATTTAATGTGATTTGCAAGTTCGTAATTATAACTTAAGTTACAAAAGTATTCTGCGATATCAAGATTAACTATTAAAAACCCGGGTCGCAAAGCCAAAACCCTGCCGACAATATAGTGTATTTGCTAATACAAGCAGTGTGGCTTTATTATGCGAACTTTAGTTGATTTTTGGGCAAAATAAAAAATTTTACTCCTTAATACACCCCTGAAAATAACATTTTTTTTTCTTAACTGAAATATTATTATCAATCGAACTTCTATACCAAATTATATACACACTTCAGTAAATAATTAACTATATGCAAACTAGTGTTTTCATAAAATTTGTAAATCCGGTCCTGTCGGGTCGATTTTATCAAAATTTTAGGGACACTTTTTAATTACTACCAGAGGGTTAAATTTCAATTTTGAAACGATTCGGAGAATTTTTTCGGTATTTTGGGGCCCAAAAACATTTTCCAACCCCTAAAAACTACCCTTAAAATAGCCCGATTAGGCCCATTTTAAATAGGCTTCTTGCGGTGATGGATTTCAACACGTGGGCCGAATTTCGTTAAAATCAATTAACTCCTTCGAAAGTTATTGCCCGCACACATATATATATATATATATATATATACGCTTATATATATATATATATATATATATAAATATATATATACATATATATATAAACATTTTCAAAAATGGTGTCAAAGTGTTTAGAAGGTTATGAAACGTCGAGAAATTTTGGTCCGACCCCTAGGTCCCGCCATCCGACCGATGCCAATAGTGTATGTTGCCATATGGCAAATACACTAAAAACCCGGGTCGCAGTGCCAAAACCCTGCTGACAATATAGTGTATTTGCTTATACAGGCAGTGTGGCTTTATTTTGCGAACTTAAGTTGGTTTTTGGGCAAAATAAAAAATTTGACTCCTTAATACACCCCTTAAAACATTTTTGTTTTTAATTGCATTGTTATGATCAATCGAACATCTATACCAAATTAAATACACCTTTCACTAAATAAATCACTATCTGCAAACTAGTGTTTTCACAAAATTTGTAAGTCCGGTCCTGTCAGGCTGATTTTATTTAAATTTTAGGGACACTTTTTAATTGCTACTAAAGGGTTAAATGTCAATTTTGAAACGATTCTGAGAATTTTTTCGGTATTTTGGGGCCCAAAAACATTTTTCAACCCCTAAAAACTACCCTTAAAATGCCCCGATTACACCCATTTTAAATAGGCTTCTTGCGGTGATGGATTTCGATACGTGGGCCAAATTTCGTTAAAATCAATTAACTCTTTCGAAAGTTATTGCCCGCACACATATATATATATATATATATATATATATATATATATATATATATATATACGTATATAAATATACATATATATATATATATATACATATATATATATATATATATATACATATATATATATACGTATATAAATATATATATATATATATATATATACATATATATAAACATTTTTAAAAATGGTGGCAAAGTGTTTAGGAGGTTATGAAACGTCGAGAAATTTTGGTCCGACCCCTAGGTCCCGCCATCCGACCGACGCCAATAGTGTATGTTGCCATATGGCAAATACACTAATAATGTAAAGCAAATCATTTTTTCTTTTCACATCCTTATTGAGCGATATGTGGAACATACATATGCAGCCGACCCATCTGTCATTTAGGAAATATTGGCCCCATTTGGCCAATTTGCTCCTAGCGAGGAATCGAACCAACGCAACGACGTGGGATATATAATGATGTGCAGTGAACCCGACCAAGTGGAAGACTAACAGCTTCTACACGTACGCACTTCCATCCACGTTTCTGTATGTTTTATATACATATTAACTACACACAGATAGTTACACAATAAAATTCTTCATTTGGCACACGTGTTTCTTTATATATATTGTGTACATTATCGCAGCCTTTTTATACGCCTTGATTAAATGTATTTTTCCAATTCAGTGTTCGCTTTACGAAATTAACTACCTGTATATGGCCGTATAGTAGTTTTGGGAATAATCAAATGATTTTGTTAACTGAAGGGTTACCATTCGAATAATTTTTATAATCACTTGATTCATTCGAAATGATTCCTTCGGCTGTTCGTCGTGTTGGTACTATGAAATGATTTAATGTTTCAACTTTCCAATAAATTTTTGTTATTGGTTCCGATTGTCAATCTTAACTCTTGAGAGAGGCGCCTGCGTATAGTGTGCTTCATTCAGTACTGTGCAGTGTACATAAGCATCTCGGGTGATTAGGGTGCGAGTGAAAACGATTCGTTCTGTCTACGCATTCGGTATGATTATTATAAGGAATGCATTTTCGAATATGAGACTTGAGTCATCTGCATGTAGTGCTTCGTAGAATAGTGGCAGATAAAAGATAAGTAATCATATTTCACAATACTGTGAAATGCAATCTAAGAGAATATTTGCCTGCAGTGTTTTAAAGAGTAAAGAAAGACAGTAGTATAATTTATTATTGAGGATTGTATTATAAGTCGTAACTCGTAGGTATAAAAAATCATTTGAATGAGTCTGAATGACATCTTGAGATATTTTAATAATCGAATAGTTCGACAATTTTCACTCGAAATATCCCATCTTTAGGTGTAAGCTGTAACTCTGTTCGACGTCGACGACAATTCTTATTATATTGTTATATTGTAAATCATTGTTACCATTATTATCTTATTGGTTACCTTTTGTACTCATTTAACTTTAATAAAATTTAGTGCTGACGTTTCATTAATATTCTGTCACTCTCAACCGCATCCTACCATGTACGCAAATCCACCTGACCCAACATCAGCGTACACAACATATTCGTCCAAGAATAGCTCAGCATATGCAACTGCAATTATAATGTGCTCGCCTTTCCCTTGATTTGTAACCTTACATATGAATGATAATTAAAGGTGCAGACTGTAGACATTAAGATATACTATAGATAGTTATTGGCGGTAATTATTACGGTGTCGAAACTACCATAATTAATGTCATCTACTGTTGTTTTATGCCACTTTCCTCGTCAGTTCAAACTATAATGACAAACATAGATCATATACGTATACTTAATTAGATGTAATTTTTCCACTGACACTAAAATTTATTTTCACTCGTTATTTAACACTTCAAACTGACAGATTTCATTTTTATTTGATTTAAATCTACGCTAACAGAAATATTTTTTTCATCTTCTTTATCGATGTTGGTGGAAGTGGCTATTAAAGTTTCTTCAATTGCTTTCCTATATTATCATTCCAATCAAACTCAACCACATTTACAATATTTTTTTTCGTATTGAGGTTTCCTGAATTCAAAACACATTTTTTTGGAAAAAGTTTGGTCATCTGTTAGACTGTGAGCACGATGCACATCAAATGGCAAAATAAAGAGTCCTATTATTTTTGAAGAAAATCAGCGCATGTACAGAAAATACATTTGGACTATAAAGTTGCAAAACGTCATAAGCCTTATGATTTTATAAATATTTGAAAATAAAAATATCAGCTGTTCTTTTGTTCCGAAGTAATTGGTCTGTCAAAAGAATGAGTTAGCTAACACGCATCCATTGGCTAATTTTTACATGTGAAACATAAATTTAAATTAAAGATTTAGTACTAGCCGTTACCACGGCATCACCTGTATTAACAGAAACTTTTTTCAATTATTATGTTTTTTTTTCATAGACATAGGCAATTTTCTGTCATTTCTTATAGGTAAAAAAATTATAGGTCTTTTAAATAACTCCTAATATAATCATTAATGTATGTATAGTTTCGCAAATATTTTTGACAACATCAAATGGCAATAACATTTAAAATAATTTATATGCAACCTGACTTTAAGAAGATAAAAAGATCAATATGATATATTGCTGTTTTTATATTTTTAACACATCCTTATTTATTTATTTAATGTCATTGTGCAGGAGCGTGATAGTACTTCAGTCACGGTATCATGTTAAAAAAGGACATGTCATCTTTTCCACCAGTAATAATTATTCACATAACCCTAGCGTTTTGAAAGTTTCTAACTTATCTGTTGATTTCACACGCGACAATATTTTTATAGATTGATTCCTGCTACCTCTCAAACCTCAGGTAACATGTCCTATCTATAAAATATTAGTTTATTTGCTTCTTGCAGCATATAAACACATAAACTACTGGCGTAGATCGTAAGCTAGGATCTAAAAGCTGGACCGTAAAATCAAGACGTTTTACATCATTCCGAACAATATTGCACCATTTTTCTCATGTTTAAAATATGCATCCAACAATGCCGAAATACTAAAAAATTGCAAAAGAGAAGTTGTAGTTGAATAATTTTTGTTCTGGTAAGCTTTGAAATTCTCTTCTGGTATGAAGAGAATTAAATAAAATTAAACGACCGTTGAAAATTTAATTGTGAACGACGTTTCAGTTCGGATTCAATTCTGTAATATTCACACATGTCACAATATATATTCATTATATATAACCGCTTCCCGCGGCTCCGCCCGCGTTTTTAATGATACATGGCAACAACAGTAGTGGAATCTTCATCAAGACCTTACAACTACATTTTCAGATCATAAAAACTGTATTTTAAAAATTAAAGTGTGTTAATCATTGGCACCCCTATATTTCCCCCCTTTCTACACCTTAGAAGACTATTTTAATATCTCTACTCAACAAAAGAAACATGTCTGCCCAATTTCAAGTCTGCTGGTCTAATAGTTCTGGAAGGTATCGTGATGACTTGTCAGTGATATTCATTCCCTATTTTACCCGCTTTAAGTTTTTATTTTGAGACAAAAGGTAGCCTATGTCCTTCTTTAGGATGCAATCTATTTTCTTGTCAAATTTTATCGAAATCAGTTTAGCGGTTTAGGCGTGAAAGCGTAACAAACTCACATTCGCATTTATAATATTAGTTAGGATATTTTCTTTAAGAACCTGAAGAACACCGAAATCCGGACTGAAACGTCGTTCATAATTAAATTTTCAATTGTCTGTCAATAGTCGTTTAATTTTATTTATTCTGAATAAATACTGACGGTAACAAAGTACGAAGGGTTTAATATAACCAATAGCGAAGTTTGCTAATTCTCTTTTATTTTTGTCGTCAGATTGTTGTTTGTGACAAATTGAAAATGCGATAAATTTATTAGCAATTATAATAGTATTGAAAATTGAATAATTTGGTGTTTGGCATCCCTAAAATAAGACACCTTGTATAGTGTATGTATATTGTATATTATTAAAATATTTTAAGGCGACATTGATTGAACGAGAAGCATTTTATATAAATTGAGAAATAAAGTTGGCAATACTATACACAGTAATTGTAAAACTCTTCAATCTTCTGAAATGGGATTGAACATAATGGTTGAGTGGTCAGCACTGTCAACAGAAAAGAACTTAAAGTTTCCAACTTTAGCATCGATATTATGTCGTGTCAAACGAAAAGTTTCAATGCACTGGAAATACGGTGTAGGTACACAATAAATAAAACTAAACAGAAACGCTTTGTGCACCTACAGCTCTACTGATTCACCGTCGGATTAAGTTCGAAACACTGAATTTTACTTGAAGACTTCACGTAAGAAGCTTTGTATAAACTGACAATGGAAAAACATGCTAAGTTCAACTATTGGCTTTGTTTCTTCATTATATATACTCGGTTAACTTCACAAAAGTCCATGGAAAATTGCATAAAGTTATTGTTAATTTGCAATTCTCTACGACAACAAACTTTTTTACAGTATTATTTCCAGAAAACGCCTCAGTAAAACCGGTTGCCTCAATTCAGCTGAATCTAGTCAACTCATCAAAATAAATTTTAAGGTTTTCAATACTGACTTTGATTAGACTCTACTCAGGGCGAGCGTACTATAATCGAAAAACATAATTTTTTATATGATATGATACGATATTTATTAAGTCAATCGAGACATATGCACATCCATTTGACACGTCAGATACAGAAATAAAATTCCGTAAATAAAATATATATAAAAAATGACATAAAAATCCCAATAAAAATAATTAATTAAAATATAAAATTCAAATCGTATGGACAACCGTGTATTAATAATGTTCTCACTCTACTTTTAAAAACGTCTAAGACTCTGTATATCCCTGAACTCAGGATGTAACATGTTGTAAAACTCTGCGCCTTTACATAGTGGACTGTTGCTGTATCTTTTAATTTTGTATGGGTCTAAGTTATGATTCATCTCCGGAATATCTATGATCTAAAATCTAAATGGATGACATATACCATAATTTTTTTAATTTGTTAAAGTGTTAAATAATAGAATAACCTTCTCAACTTTAGTCGCCGTAATCCGAAATTATGTAAAAATGTACAAATAAATTAAGCAAAATCAGTACTTAATTTTTTTCTGAAACTAAACTGGAGACTTGTAAATGGCACAAAGCGAGTTCCACAATTTTAGGCGCGAATAGTTAAAGCGCTTATGATTTACCCGTCTCTTTAACTTAATCCTACTGTTACTACTTGCATTACTGGTCTTCGCCCAAAAACAGCGTATAAAATAAAGTCTGCAATAAATGTCTAATAAATAATATAACACTAAAATAAAAAATACTAATGGTTTATTGGCACATATAGCAGTTACGTTTATTTTGTATCAGGCGAGCCCACATAACTACCAAATTAGAAAATGGTTTTTGAAGTAAAACTCCTGAGCGAGGGTATCTTTTTGAAATTTTCTGTGTGGTTACAGGGGAAATAACGTGTTAGGATAAAGGGGGAGAAAAGAGAAACCTTAGCAACAAAAATTAGAGTGGAGGATTGCTTAACCGTTTTGTCCAAAAAATATTTTTAGTGTATTTGCCATATGGCAACATACACTATTGGCGTCGGTCGGATGGCGGGACCTAGGGGTCGGACCAAAATTTCTCGACGTTTCATAACCTCCTAAACACTTTGGCACCATTTTTAAAAATGTTTATATATATATGTATATATATATATATATATATATATATATATATATATATATATATATATTTATATATATAGGTATATATTATATATGTGTGCGGGCTATAACTTTCGAAGGAGTTAATTCATTTTAACGAAATTTGGCCCACGTGTTGAAATCCATCACCGCAAGAAGCCTATTTAAAATGGGCCTAATCGGATCAATTTAAGGGTGGCTTTTAGGGGTTGAAAAAAGTTTTTGGGCCCCAAAATACCGAAAAATATCTCAGAATCGTTTCAAAATTGAAATTTAACCCTTTAATAGCAATTAAAAAGTGCCTCTAAAATTTTAGTAAAATCGGCCCAACAGGACCGGACTTACACATTTTTTGAAAACACTAATTTGCAGATAGTGACTTATTTATTGAAGGGTGTCTTTAATTCGGTGTAGACGTTAGATTGATAATAATATTACAATTAAGAAAAAAATGTTATCTTAAGGGGTGTATTAAGGGGTTAAATTTTTTATTTTGCCCAAAAACAAACTTAATTTCACATAATAAAAGTCTAAAACCACACGGTCCTATACAAGCAAATACACTATATTGTCGGCAGGGTTTTGGCACTGCGACCCGGGTTTTTTTATATTACGTAGACCAGGGGAACTTCTAAACTGTTCTACAATTAAAAAATGTATGCTTCCATCGCGATTTTATGTGCATGAAGCTAACATATTATTTTGTTTTTGTTTGATTCTTTTCGAGGTCGTTCGATTTTTAAATTTTGGTTCCAGGAGAGCAAAATTAAAAAACAATGCTGTTCGTTTAATAAAGTCTTAAACGGAAGAAGATTGTCGCTTTATAAAGATCTGCGACATTGATACATATAGCGATTACTAATACTCTATGGTGATTAAATAAATGGAATCATGTTAAATATGTTCAACAATAAAACCTATCTTTACGATAAAAATAGGGCAAATAAATACATGGATGTAACGCACCATTCACGGTATTTGAAGGCAAGTTTCAGGACAGGTTGATATCCTTTTATATACTTCGTTGCAGTCGTTTACAGGCCAAACAATCTCATATTTCGTCATTCTACCTCCACGCTCGGTGCTTATCTGCTTCTGGTACACAACAATCGTATTGGTGGGTGATAGTTTCATACTGTTTTTCTTTATTTATTTTAATGCATCTTCCGGTTTTTCAACGCGAATCTGTTATTATTTACAAATAATAATCCGTTCCAAGTGGTACAGAAGTTAGAAAAGGCTACGGTGTGACTTCGTCTGTATAAAAAAGCTGCAGATAATCGTTCATACACAAGGTTTGGCACTGCGACCCGAGTTTTTAAAAACATCCTGGCTCATATTTTTCACTTTTTATGCTGACAAATCATATCTTGAACTTTTCCATTTTAAAAGCTCTGATAATTCAGTTTATTTTGCTTTGTTTCTCTCAATAGGACGCAGTGTGAACGGAAAAACAATGAAAATTTTGCAATTTTATTAACACAGGAGCTGGAAAGCCGATCGGCTATAGCTTTGTATTACATATTGTCTTAACATTTATCTTAAGAATAATCATAAAAACTTCCAAATGACAAATGCAGATACCACCAATAGAAAACAGCACGAACAAGTTCTGTTACATTTCTAAACTAAGTGATTGTGCAATGTAGAGATATTAAATTTCCAAAATTCTGATTTTTGTGATACACTTCAAAGTTCAAAGGATCAAGTTTGTATAAAAATTCTCTATCAATCATGAAAACAGCGTTGCATTGCAATTCTGTCTAAAAGAAGCTACTGTAGGTGTACTTTAATTCCAATGAAAATAAGTTATTTAGTATTTGTATTAACACTGTTACTAAAACAACGGGTCTCAAATTTTCGAATGAATGCGTCAAGATAATTAGGTGAATGCGTACCTATTTTATTTGAAGATAACATAGAAGGCGAAAGTTTTCAACTATACTGGAAAATGTAAATAGTAAGAACGTACTGTTCAGATCGTTCTTTTAAATGCTAATGATAGATACATTCGAATATGTGTGATTCAACTTAGACATTTATTTAACGTTAAATTTTTAATGATTAAATTGATAAACTTCGTTTGACTCTAGCTCGATGTAAGAATAAGCCACACCATATTAAAGACACCCTTAATGTAATTAATGCCAGGATATTATAAACATGAAATCTAACCGAACATTTTTCAGCGGGAATCTTTATTTCGGTGCCATAAAAGTCACAGAAAATCAATTTTTCTCAAATATCTAGAGTATTATAGTTTGTTAGTTAACATTGGTTACATAAAATTTGTTGGCAAGATAAATCTGCATAAAACGGTTCTATACAAAATTTACGTAGAACTAATAGTTTTTTAGTGTATTTGCCATATGGCAACATACACTATTGGCGTCGGTCGGATGGCGGGACCTAGGGGTCGGACCAAAATTTCTCGACGTTTCATAACCTCCTAAACACTTTGGCACCATTTTTAAAAATGTTTATATATATATATATATATATACGTATATATATATATATATATATGTGTGCGGGCAATAACTTTCGAAAGAGTTAATTGATTTTAACGAAATTTGGCCCACGTGTTGAAATTCATCACCGCAAGAAGCCTATTTAAAATGGGCGTAATCGGGGCATTTTAAGGGTAGTTTTTAGGGGTTGAAAAATGTTTTTGGGCCCCAAAATACCGAAAAAATTCTCAGAATCGTTTCAAAATTGACATTTAACCCTTTAGTAGTAATTAAAAGGTATCCCTAAAATTTAAATAAAATCGGCCCGACAGGACCGGACTTACAAATTTTATGAAAACAATAGTTTACAAATAGTGAATTATTTACTGAAAGTTGTATATAATTTGGTATAGAGGTTCGATTTATAATAATATTGCAATTAGGAAAAAAAATGTTATTTTAAAGGGTGTATTAAGGAGTAAAATTTTTTATTTTGCCCAAAAACCAACTTAAGCTCACAAAATAAAGCCACACTGCCTGTATAAGCAAATACACTATATTGTCGGCAGGGTTTTGGCACTACGATCCGGGTTTTTTTTTTCTTTGAATTTATTTGAAACTATACTTGAATGATTGACTCCAAAATCTAATCAGATCTGAGTGTAAATAAATCCTTTCGAATGCCGCAAGCCAGATTTCAATCGGTTGATTTGTTTACACACACACACACACACAGAGAGAGAGAGAGAGAGAGAGAGAGAGAGACGGACGGATGGGCGTCCATCCAAAAATAGTTAGAATACTAGGACCTCAAAACTTCGAGATCTGATGAAAACTCGATTTTCGAAAATCAAACCGAAGCCAATAGCTTTCCTTTCTGTGAAAATTTTCAATAGCGGGAAGGTTAATCCTATCAATGAAAAGAAGGAACAATATGGTCAACTTTATAATTTATTTGCTGAATTATGGACAGAGATCAACAAAAGTTATTTCATTATTTTCGATTGTTACAACTCAAATTCTATGACCTCTGGGATATCATTCCTTCTCACCTACCGTACCAAAACACAACATAAATTCTGTCTAGCACGGCCAAATATGGCAATTGTAGGTCAGAATTGTATCCCGACCGATACGCCGATACCTTCACAGATTTTTCTGGTCCGTGCAAGTATAGTATGCGAGGTCCCTTAAAGTAACTGATTTCTTTTTCTATTTCAATAATTATTCGAAACTAACGACACTTCAATTTCTTTTTTTTGTAAATCTAAAAATTAGTGATACAATTTTTAATATCCTTACAATATTATATTATGGAAAGACGAAATAATAATAAAAGTATTTAAAAAATGCTCATTTTTTACAGCATAGAAACAAACATTTAAAAACTACTTTAAATCAATAGAATTATGTAAGATTAACCTCGAAAATTACAACTCTTCAGATGTAAATAGCGAATTATCATCATTGTCAACAAATTAGATAGTAGATGTACCTATATCCTGCAAGTGCACCCTATATATTAATACGTCACGTGGAGGTAATAGCATTAGTTAGTATCGTGCTGCGTAATGCAAGGGTGTTAGTAATGAGTAAAGTAGGAAACAGGTGCCTACGGTTGAACGCTGATAGTATTGTAAATTCACTGAGAAACTTGGAGAGGATATGTGTGTATGTATTAATAGGGTATAACAGAAAGTAAACGATCGCAATTATAACCTGAAGATATAAGTGAAATGATAAATGTACCCTGCAGTAGTGGTGTGCCTAATATATTCATAATAGGTACACGTAACCTAATATGAGCAAGTTTATTGGAATATGATTACCATGATATTGTGGATTAGGTTATCGGATATTCGTATTATTTTTCTACTCAACGTTTGAACGTACGCACTACCATGCAAGCAACGTTGTCATTTTACCGTCGCTTTGTATTAATATTTTAGTAATAATAGTTTAAGTTGCACTTTGCAACGTTGAACTCGCCGTGCTGCCGCAATCGCACTGCATGGCGCAAGCGTGTAATACGTACTTGCCATGCCTCTATCTGTCCTGTTCTCTCACCTAGCTTCTTTACTGCAGTAATATGCACGTCTCCTTTTCTAAAGCTATCCTATTATTTTAGACGAAAACAACACAAACCAATATCTTGGTATGCATAGCGTATTAGGTATAAACGAATATCAGATATTAGTATTGTGATATTATCAGTATTCAGTATTAAGTATTAACACGGTTACGCAGTAAAACAGTAGTAGTTAATTACATTTGTTTAATCTTTTTTTTTTACTTTTTATTATTTTTTGAGTATTTTTAAATACTTATTTAAAAATGAAAAGGGCGCGAACTAGTGAAGTCTGGGCTCATTTTACAATTTGTTCAGAGTCAGAGCATGATAAGACTGCTGTTTGCAATATTTGCAAACAAAAGTGTTCGTATAAAACAACTGTGTCAAATCTCAAAAAACATTTGAAAACTAAACATTTAGGAATAATTTCGTCAGAACCGAGACAAGTGTCGACCGTTTTACCATCTACAACTATCGCTGAGAATAAATATAGGTATTTAACTGGAGACGCATAAACTACAATGTTGATCGGCAACGCTATTATATTATATTAATACGATCTGATGAAACGGACGGTGAACTTTGTCACTATTACTTGACTAATACCAGGTAATAGGTAAGATACCTAATATCAGTAAACCGATATATTCAATATTAGGATTACTACGAAGTGATCATAATATAACATCTCTACCCTGCAGCAGTGTTACTGTTATTATTAGTGAAGCGCAAAAATAATATAAAAGCTTCTAAACCCACCAAAATTCTAGAAACAAAAATACAGAACTTAGAGGGCTAAAAGTTTCAGAATCGGTAGATCAATACCACTCACATAAGCATTCAAAATTTATTTAGGATTAAACAAATATTTATAAAACAGCAACGTTTCTTAACTTATCTTGGGATTCTTGGGAACAAATAAATATCTCTATTTCTATATGTGACGTTAGTGTACCAGAAAATTCGGAGGAAAAATTGTATGGTAATATGAAAATTTTGAGTTCGATGGCTGTTGTGGTGGATTTAGAAGTAAAAACTTTCATTGACTCGGCTATACGGTTTAACTGTTTTCTACTAATTCTGCCGATAAAAATTTATATAATTTTAATTTAGTAAAGTTTATTGTTTGTTTTTACGAGATCAGTTTGCGTAGTTTACGCTTAAAAGGGCACATCTATTAGGCACGACCAGCACAGTACGAAGCAGAAATGGAACTCGTGTTATTTAACGGAGTAGCGCACAAGAACAACACCTGCAATCAGCAGCCAGCAATGACCTTCAGTCGGTCGCCTGCAATTGCTGAATTATGCTTGCTTGTGCTAGTTTATGCTGGTCTAGCGTGCGACATCATGCAAGCTGCAAGTTTGTGTTGCAATGCTCGTGCAGGTTTATGCCTAAAAGTGTGCATGGTGTTTGAGGGTCTCAATTAATGTTTATTAGTGTATTTGCCATATGGCAACATACACTATTGGCATCGGTCCAATGGCGGGACCTAGGGGTCGGACCAAAATTTCTCGACGTTTCATAACCTCTTAAACACTTTGGCACCATTTTTAAAAATGTTTATATATATATATATATATGTGTGTGTGTGTGTGTGCGCTATAACTCTCGAAAGAGTTAATTGATTATAACGAAATTTTGCCCACATGTTGGAATCCACCACCGCAAGAACCCTATCTAAAATGGGCCCAATCGGATCATTTTAAGGGTGGTTTTTAGGGGTTGAAAAATGTTTTTGGGCCCCAAAATACCGAAAAAATTCTCCGAATCGTTTCAAAATTGAAATTTAACCCTCTGGTAGTAATTTAAAAATGTCCCTAAAATCTTAATAAAATCAGCCCGACAGAAAATACTTTTGAAAATACTAGTTTGCAGATAGTGACTTATTTACTGAAGGGTGTATTTAATGTGGTGTAGACCTTCGATCGACAATAATTTTGCAATTAAGAAAAAATGTATTTTTAAGGGGTGTATTAAGGAGTAAAAATTTTTTATTTTGCCCAAAATCCAACCTAAGTTTGCATAATAAAGCCACACGGCTTGTATTAGCAAATACACTATATTGTCGGCAGGGTTTTGGCACTGCGACCCGGGTTTTTTTATTAATTTTAATAAAAGAAATCTCAACATAACTTTCATTTCATCAGTGCTATTAGCCCAGATTAGAATCCAGGAACTAATGTTTATTATAAACAAACCACATAATCAACGGTTTCTTAATAACCGCTTTATTGCTCGTCTTTCATTAACTTGGACCAATTTCACGGGTATCCAAACCACATGAGTGACGTAAATAATACTCAAATTAATGTATTTATGATGCTATTAAATTAAATCAATTAACTGCTATTTTATCCTACTTAAATCGATTTTGAAATTTCTTATTTCATTATTTTTCTTGAAGTGTATTTTACAAACATTTACATTTAGCAAACAATAGATTTTTGAATGTATTTCTTTATAGAGTTAACATTAATAAAAAACTAACCTTTATTATGAACTTAAAGTAAGAGTAAAAATGTCAATTAATCATAGAACAAATTTTATCCAATTTTACGAAATCACAATTTTTTTCATATAGGCTTCAATATAATATGATTCCACTTAAAAAACAAAAGTCATCTTTGAAAGCATTCTTCCAGTTTTTCTCTGCAAATTTATGTTCTATTTAACCCCGTATCTGTAGTGTGATCGTACTTTAGTTGTATTCCATCTGTGGCAATCCGACAAAATCGTGTATGTTACATTTGCAAAATAAAACTAAATTAATATCGATTTAACCCTTCGTCGGGCGCGGGTGATCTCACAGGTACAGCAAAAATATTTCCGTGTGTCTCTTTTTCCCCTTTCATCGTCAAATCCCCATTTCGACAGTAGCTTCCTAACTTTTGGCGGTCTACATGACACTTGTGTTTAGATTGGTCACCGCGCCTCTAGGAAGCAGAGGGGGTAGTTTCGCCCTAATAGATACACCGCGCCCGAACTCGTCACGATTTCGAAGGTCAGTATAATCAATTTTTTTTATGAAATTAAATAAATTGACATATTTAAAAATGGGTTATGAACTTTTTTTCGTTAGAAAATGTACTGCCTGCAGTTTAGAAACGGGAAAAAGGAGATCGTCGAACTACTATTGCCGAAATTGTAATGACGGTGTGTGTTTATCACATGCAAACATACTGTGTGAACCCTGTTTTTCACAGGCTTAGTTCCCTAAAATAATCCAACCCGAATCCGAAGATTCCTGTTAAATATTACTTTTACAGGTTCTAAGAACCATACTTCATTTGTTTTCCCCCTTTTATATTTTTCATAATAATAATTTTATAGTTTAAAAAAAACCATTTCATGAAAAATGAAAATTTTTGTATTTTTGTTTTTTTAATTATTTAAATAATAAACACTTTTTTTTCAAGTACTATTGTATACAATTACTTTGTAAACATCCTAATAAAGACACCCATGCTCCATTTTTTCCTTAATATTAATTTAAAAAAATTATATAGCTATTTTTTTAAGCTGAGCCTGTCAGATACACCGTGCCTGATCTAAAGAGTTTTTAAGGGGCGCCCGACGAAGGGTTAATAATCAAAATCACTGAATGTTCAAATTCTTCATTTTTCGCAGTGGGATCGAAATGGTAAGCGTCCCCAAAGGAACCTTTTGTGAGTTGATTTAGATTTAAAGTGTACGTTAATAAATTAATTGTTTAATTCGAGACTAGCGAGATATATGTACCTATATATACTCACTTCGATGCATATTATAAATGTCACGTCACGTCTCTATTCATTGCTACGAAATCGTTGATTATGTTTTTAGTGTATTTGCCATAAGGCAACATACACTATTGGCGTCGGTCGGATGGCGAGACCTAGGGGTCGGACCAAAATTTCTCGACGTTTCATAACCCCATAAACACTTTGGCACCATTTTTAAAAATGTTTATATATATATATATATATATATATATATATATATATATGTGTGTACGCGCAATAGCTTTCGAAAGAGTTAATTGCTTTCAACGAAATTTGGCCCACGTGTTGAAATCCATCACCGCAAGAAGCCTATTTAAAATGGGCCTAATCGGGCTATTTTAAGGGTAGTTTTTAGGGGTTGAAAAATGTTTTTGGGCCCCAAAATACCGAAAAAATTCTCCGAATCGTTTCAAAATTAAAATTTAACCATCTGGTAGTAATTAAAAAGTGTCCCCAAAATTTTAATAGAATCGGCCCGACAGGACCGGATTTACAAATTTTATGAAAACACTAGTTTGCAGATAGTGACTTATTTATTGAAGGGTGTATTTAATTCGGTGGACGTTAGATTGATAATAATGTTACAATTAAGAAAAAAAATGTTATTTTAAGGGGTGTATTAAGGGGTTAAATTTTTTATTTTGCCCAAAAACAAACTTAATTTCACATAATAAAAGTATAAAATCAAGCCCTAATCAAGCAAATACACTATATTGTCGACAGGGTTTTGGCACTGCGACTCGGGTTTTATTTAGTAGGTAGTAACAAATATTTTACGAATCTGGCAATATGTTGAAAAATTTAGTAAAACAAACTTTCTTAAAGACAAGCTTTTTTTGAAATGTACTAAAAAGGAAAAAATTATTTTCAATAATTTAGAATAAATAATTACATAAATTAAAAAAATTGGAAAATAAATAGAAAAATATAGAAAAAGTAACATACACAGAAAGCAGCTATTTTATGCGGGGGTGATCAATAGTCGACACACTATTGAGAGTTATTAAAATTATTTAAAAATCGTTTAAATCTATGATAATTTGATTCAGCGTAATATTTGGAAACGATTGTTCATATTAAATGCAAACAAAAACAAATTCTACATTAAAATTTGCAACATTTTTTAATTTAAGTAAGTGATTTTGTCTTTTGACCACAGATATTATACAAGTGGTAGTTTTAACGTTTGACGCAATATCCGTCATAAGTAAACTAGCGGCTTTATGAACGGCGCTACACGGAAATCCTCTAAGTTTATTCACAGAAGTAAGTAATAAACAGATTTCAGTTCAGTTCGTGCTACGTCACAATCAGTTGCAGCTGCATCAAGTGTATCTATTACTGTGTTTGCAGTTAAATTTATTTCGACGTTTCCGACACGATGTTCGTATTACTTCGTAATAAAAGTGTAATTGACAGCATTTTTAATTTGCAAAAAGTTATTTTCTCAGAACGTATTATATTTATATCATTTTTAACGATCACTAACTGTCTGGGCTCTATAAATATGTATAAATACTAGCCGCTACCCGCGCCTTCGCACATGATTGATATGAAGCAATATATTGTGCCTTTTCTCGCGGCAATTTAATTTTACTAATATAATATAAATTTTACATGTTACATAGTATTTTAAACTAATTTAAAATTTCAAGAGCTTTTGGTTCTCGGAGAAAGCTTCGCTTTCTATTGCCGAGCTTATGGCTTTACTTTATCAAACTGAAATCCAATTTTACTTAAATTTTGTGTTAACAGGTATTGTAGATTACAAACGGTCGACAACTAGGTCATTAGCGTCTATAAATTTGGGTTCAGACAAAACGTTTTTACATAGCAATATACAAAATAGAACTGTAAAAAAGATTAAAACTTATCGAAGTACTTCCCTTTACGGCTACAGATATTATATTAAAGTGTTTGGGCCTTAATAACGTTGACCAATCACAATGCAGGGGTTTCACAGATATTCCTACAATGATATTACATAATATACAAGCTGTGATCGACCGAAAAGCGAAACCGTTTATGTTTATGCTTAATTTATAGTATTGTTATGGACTCTCCCTGGTCATGTAAGCTACATTTGGATTACGTAACAACTAGCAAAGAGCTGTGTTTCACTTATATGAAAACTGAAAAATAAAGTTTCAACCAAAATCTTAATAGCGGCCTATCGTTATCTGTCCCATTCTAAATTAGTATACTACATTTAAATTTGAGGAAATTCAACCGCAATCTAAAAAATATTTATGTTTAAAAAAACAAACAACAATAATATAAGGTATCTCTTGCAAATCTCCCTATAAAATAATAGCTGCTTTTCATGCCTTGTAGCGATAGTAATGTAACCGATTTGACACTAGTGCGTAAAATAAAACAAAAAAAAGAACAATTTCCAAAAGCGATCTATCATTTGCCACTATAAGAAAAATTGGGAATGGGATAGTCTTGTTTTCGTAAACGACTTTAGTATAAAATTCACAATTGTTGAGCACAACTGTCAAATAATATTTTATGTATTTATTTTAAATGAAATCAACAATTCTTAGGGTGTACGTGAAAAAATGCACTATGTAGGTGTCTCGAATAAAACGCTTTTATGACTCATGTAACTGTTAAAACTCGCTGGTTCTTCGTTATTAACATAATATCAGAACTCGTCAATAAAAATATAATGCATTACAAACTAAATACATAAACTATTATTTCGCCATACCTCCTATAAAATACCATTTATTTTGGAGGAGGCATGGCAAAAAAATATTCAAAACAGTTTATTAGACTTGCAAGCTCCAAACAACTTCAAATTGAATAATGCATTTTATATTTAGAACGTACGCAAGGATGAAAAGGTCTAGCAGGAGGTACAGCCAAAATTACCAAAAAACTTACATACGTGGTTTTGCCTTTGGGCCGCAAATGTACTTACTGTACATATATTGTATAATTATAGCGTCTGGGTTAGTCAGGTTGCACAACTCCCACGGGACATATACCATGTACCTAGTGCTCACATATTAACAGTATCTACAGTACGAAATATGGTGCATATAAATCCGCGTTTACACGATCACAAATATATGGCACATAATCTATTGTCAAATTGGATTAAAACAAAATATTCTGTCTTAAAAATCGATACCTACATACAGAAATTAAATAAAAATAAAAAAATGACAGAATTAACTCAAAGGTCAACCTTCCTTTCTGTCATTCAATCAATTCATAAAACGCTAACAACACTTCAACGAATGCTTAAGGGGGTATTCTACTGTAGAATTTTTAAAAAATCGAAATTTTTTTTTTCATATTTTCAAAGTTTAGATATTCAAAAATATGTCATTAAAAGGATTTTTCAAAATTCCTATTATTTCATAAGTTATAGCCGTTTTAGTGACGTGGCATCGGTTCCGGTCCGACCGCTACAAGTTAACAAAAGACGGTAGGCGTTCCCGAGTCCCTACTTATGTCCCTTTCTATTGTAAAGAATTCATTTTAAATCTATTTTTAATTGAAGGACATAGAAACTTGTTTTGTTGGAATATTCTCCTTTTAGTTTCATTTTAAGTTAGTTTTGCGCCGATTAAAAATATGTAAGTATTCTGTACCATTCTATAAGTAAAATTGTCGAAAACTTGTCTCAAAACTTTGAACGCGTTTTTCTCGGAACTACTTTTTTCGAGCTGGCGGTAAGGATATCTCGAGTTCTAATGAACTGATTTACTTCAAATTTGGAGAGGATGTTCTCTATACATCGCTTCATCGCGTGACCCTTGCCCAAAACTATAACCTCTCATTTAGTATTTTTAAAAAATTCAGAATTGTTAAAAAAATATGAAAAAAAAAATTTTTTTTTTCAAACTGCCGCCATTTTAAAAAAATTTTTTTTTTAACTTATCTAAGGGTTATACGATAGCGGCATCTATAATAATTAAGAATCCTTTTTTTTTTATGTACCAGATCACCAGGAGGGTTGAAATAATGCACGCCAGGACACCCTCTTTTTTTTTGACGCCCCACTTTGACTGCTCATAACTTTGTCAATTTTAATTTTTTTTTTTTAATAATTTTTTTATGTAATAATAAAACATCAATAAACAAATGATAAAAAAATTTATAGTAAAAATATTTTTTGTTTCCTTTGTACAGCGCTTCAAAAACCGGGCGAAATTCATGCCTCTACACTAGAATACCCCCTTAAACATGCCATATTTGTGTGGATTCCCAGTCACTGTGATATTCAAGGAAATGAAACCGTCGACTATGCCGTAAAATACCCTGATGAAGAAGATGAATACATTAATATAATGCTAGCCGAAGACCTAAGAAACCAACTGAAAAGGGAAATTATCAACAACTGACAACAACAATGGCAAGATATACCAACTAGAGACAACAAACTACGTGTCATCAAAAATATAGTTAAACCTTGGACTTCATCACATCGATCTAATAAGACGTGAAGATGTCATTATCAGCAGACTGAGAATCGGCCAATGTCACCTAACACATGGCTACTTAATGAAGAAAATAACTGCTCCTGTATGCTCAAATTCACTGTCCATCATATAGTGGCAAACTGCAATCAATATTCACAAATAAGACGACAGCTGAATATTTCAGCAAGCATAGAAACTTCCCCAAGTGACGTGGAAAGCGAAGTGGACAAAATGATACAATTTACTCGATTAGCAAATATATTCAGTAAATATAGAAATTTTTAATATGAACTAACAGTGCAATAATCACTACCCAAATAGCTATCTCGTATGAACTATACTGCAATTCTACCTAAATCTTACTCGCATTATTAATGTATTTGCCATATGGCAACATACACTATTGGCGTCGGTCGGATGGCGGGACCTAAGGGTCGGACCAAAATTTCTCGACGTTTCATAACCTCCTAAACACTTTGGCACCATTTTTAAAAATGTTTATATATATATGTATATATATATATATATATATATATATATATATATATATATATATATATATATATATATACACGTATATATATATACGTGCGGGCAATAACTTTCGAAACAGTTAATTGATATCAACTAAATTTGGCCCACACGTTGAAATCCATCACCGCAAGAAGCCTATTTAAAATGGGCCTGATCAGGTCATTTTAAGGGTAGTTTTTAGGGGTTGAAAATTGTTTTTGGGCCCCAAAACACTGAAAAAATTCTCCGAATCGTTTCAAAATTGAAATTTAACCCTCTGGTAGTAATTAAAATGTGTCCCTAGAATTTTAATAAAATCAGACAGGACCGGATTTACAAATTTTATGAAAACACTATTTTGCAGATAGGGAATTTTTTACTGAAAGGTGTATATAATTTGGTATATAGGTTCGATTGATAATAATATTGCAATTAAGAAAAAAAATGTTATTTTAAGGGGTGTATTAAGGAGTAAAATTTTTTATTTTGCCCAAAAACCAACTTAAGTTCGCATAATAAAGCCACATTGCCTGTATAGCAAATACACTATATTGTCGGCAGGGTTTTGGCACTGCGACCCAGGTTTTTTTATTATTTACTGTTATTTTTTTGTTTTGTTTTGTTTCTCGCATATATGACCTCAAAGTCAAAAATGCTATATTTATTATAATGAAAAAAGAATAAAAATGACAGCAATGATCCTGGCGACCGTCAAACTTTTGACTACATCTCTGACATAAGTATTTTACACATACCTATATACTTTTACCTGTAGATCTGCTTTATATTTTTCATTACAAATGCCAGTGTTTTTGTGTAAATTGAAAATGAACGGTTTTTGCTGCTTTATTGTCGCTGGATAGGCATGAAGAGCAGCTATTTTATAAGGAGATACGCAAAAAAAATGTTTATGTCATGTTATACGTAAACAAATACGATTCACCCATTCGGTTCTGACATTCGATTAACGCCAATTTTATGCCAAATACTATGTTCTGTCAAATACTATAATCAGCGTTGCCAGATTTTTTTTTGCCAAGTCGGGATTTTGGAACTTTTTGAATGAAAAAAGCGGGATTCTTTCGTCGAAGTTTTTAAATATTTATCTTTTTATTTGAGTTCAAATTACGTTTACGTGACAATAGAAAATGTATTTTAATAAAAATATGATATTTTAAATCAGATTTGCCCTATCGCTAAATAGTTGAGTCTTATTCGTCTTCTGAATAAAAAAAAATAAAAAAAAACAGAAATCAAAATCAAAAAAGTTTTATTCATTAGAAAAATATGGCGTTTCTAACAATAGTCTCAGGAGTGAGTGTTACAAATTACAACTCACAATAAGAGAATAATTATTTACGCACGGTCGAGTTATCCCCGAAAAGCGGGACTGAGCCTGTCCCGCGCGGGACATTTAATTTTGATTTAAAAATCGGGACGTCGCGCCAAAATCGGGACGTCTGGCAACGCTAACTATAACACATTTTTTAGAGTTATCAAATTTAACACTCTGTACATATTGTATAGATGAGGTAAAGATATCTCACGTTTAGATTGTGATATAATATATAGCTCACAGTGCACTAAGGGGTTAAAATAAAGTCGTAGGCAGTAAAAGTGTAGATAAAGGCTTCAACAAGCTCTGTTCGCAAATAATGCAACATTACCTTCACTGGAGATTCTATGTGTGAAAGAGACTACCTATTGTATTACGCCATAAGGAACAGAAAACATACGTGTATAAACAGCTGTCTCACAAGTATCTGTAAGGTACTCTCTGGAACATCAGTAGAATCTATCCGTGCGAATTAACCTACTTATACATGTATAATATATCATATCATTAACACAAATAAAGGAATTTTTATACCACATACTTTTAAGTAACCCATTTTTTATACAAAAAATCTATGGTCTTTATCATGCATCTCATTTCTTGACTGCAATAGATATTTTACATGAATTAAATTTTATGACTAACAGACAAAACCACGTACGTGTTTGTTTTCTACAAAATAAAATTATACTGACTATTTAATCATCCAGTCTTATTACAATACTGTGATTAACATTAATTGTAACGCAAATTTATGCTTCCGTCCATCTGGGAAAAATTCTATAATCAGTAAGACAATTCTGAATATGGAATATATCGATGCATAATTGTGTATTCGAAACGTAAACTTGTGAGTAAATTATAACGGTTCGATTCGACGGTCGGATTGTATGAACGCCGCCCGGCAAACAGCAATTCGAGTCAGTGATATACCTACATATAATTATGTTTATGAGTAAGGAAATGTACATTCGTATAGTTCGATTGGCAACATAATTTACCTACAATTTTTCTACGCGCGCCAGACTTGCGACTAGGAATTTACTTCAATTGGTAACCTGATCAACCATTTAGGTGATTTAGGTAGACCTAATTTTTATTAACCGCTCGCGATTGAGATGAAACAATTTTATAATGCTTTTTCCCGCAGCAATTTAATTTTACCAATATAATATATTTTTTAAACCTTACATCATTCTTCGCGGGGTTACGCGCCGCTCAGCAGCCACAGCAATAGTGAAGCCTTCGGCATCACAATATTATGAGTTTTTACAGTCAAGCAGCGCTGAGACACAGTGGATACTGGTTTTCATTTAAACCTATTTTTTATTAGATTTTAAATCGACTCAATACATTTTCGTTTAAATTTATAATTTATGTTATAAAATCTTCCTCTTCCCCGTTCGGATAGTTTTTTTTCTTCAAAAAACCATCGAACGTGCATTTCTTTATTTTCGAAGAAAATCTTTTTTTCGAGCTTTACGTTTTAGCGTAAACAATAATTTCAGAGATACTGCAGCTTAAGTTGTATGAGAATTTTCACCCTTTGTTTTTTTCAATGAAGCGCTGGGCTCGAGCAATATTTGGGCATGATTTCTGGAACACCATGTACGAACATAGAGTATTTTTGTTTGGACAAAAGGGCACGCGGAACAATAGCATTAGTAACCAGCCAACAACAGAATTTTCTCTGTACGAATATTCAACACGCTCTTCTAATTAGCATTTACTTTTTGATATGAAAAGGATGATAGCGTTTGTTAAACTTACATATCTATGACCGCAAAGCGAAGTGACTTAAATACGTTTTTTTAAATTTTCTTTAGAATGTGTTTAGTTTTAGTACTTGTAATATTGTAAAGTAAGAAAAATAAACAATATATTATTTGATAAAAAAAATAACCAAAAGCATCAAATCACTAACACTTTTTTCTTGATGTATGTCTACCGATGAAATAGTTGATTATTTAATAGAAACTTTTTAATTTAACACAATACATTAATTTTGCACTTTCATGACAAGATACTATGTTATGAAGGTCGTTTAATAATTTAGGGGCTAAAATATGAGAACGATTTTTTTTTAAATTTGACGTGTTATGTGACGAAATTCAAAAGTAGTAGACATAAATTCTAAACGCCTACTAGTTAAGTATATGTTGGTTTTTAGCAAACGGAATAGAAATAAATAAAAATGAAGAAATCTACGATTTGTCATATTTAAAATACCTTGCTGTATGAGTAGAGGTGTAATATGTTATCTGTAAGGAATTTCAAAAACAGGAATTTATATTGGGCCCGATATTCTAACGAACTACAATATTCCATTATTGATAATACTGATACATTAGCTAATCAAAATCTCATTTGCACATGCAGATAGTTTTTGAAAGGGAATGATGTTTTGAGTCTGCCATAAGCAGATTTAAATTTAATAGCTATATTATGTTCTGCAAATTTCATATTCTGACCAAAAGTTAGGAGTTTGAAGCCTTTGTCTGTCTTTGGCCAGTAAACCATTTTCAATGCCTTTTGTTTGTTTGTTTGAAAAAGTATGATTGCGGGATGGTTCTTAGCTATGGAGCTTAAAGAATTAAAAAAGTACAAAATAAATAACATTAAATTGGGAAATGATTTAATTAAAAACAATACTGATAAAGGTAGAGCAACGTACGGTGGTTTGCGTGTCTCATAGTCAACGGAAGTTGTCGGAATTTTCGTCCCAACATAACATTTAATCTATAGAATTTGATTTAAAAAGTGCAAAATAAAAATTTAATTAAAATTAAAAACTTTCGACCGACAGCAACCACCTAGTTTGTTTAGAACTACTTACGTGAACAAATTTAAAAAAAATGGAAAACCTTCAAAGACTACAGTCCTCAACTAATTTGTGAGGAATAAATAATATTAAATTATTTCATACTTTTTTTAATTAACCGATTAGGAATTACTTTTCGGTCGAGGATTTATATTTATTAGATTTTTTTATTTGATATTCAGTGACTTCACACCGAAGGATTCATCCCTCTTCACGGGACAGATGGGGATTGTGGAGTATATAATTATTGCAATTGCTCTTAGCTGAATTCACTGCAAGTATTATTTTCTCGTAACAAGGAACTCCGATACACGCTGATAAGCACGGCATTATTGTTTATTTTTATGCATCATCGTCGTTTACAGATTCCTTGAAACTCCGTGAAACATTTTATCTCTTATACGTAATTTTTAAATTGCATTTCAGAATTACTTTTTGCTAACTCTCCAGTAAGTAAGTTGATTAATGCCGGTTTTTTACTAGCGCTACGAACAATGGATTGAATAAAGATGGTTCATCGACGTATTAGATTTATTTCCAAAACCACTAATCCGATGAACATGAAACTCAATGGACTTGCTGAATCAAATAAACAAAAAATCATTAAAATCGGCGCATTTTTTCAAAAGTTACTGTTCATGAAAAAAATGTTCACAGTCGTCATGAGGAAAACTATTTTTCTTTATGTTTTGGATGTTGTACAATTAAAATCTATCTTTGTCCAGCGCACGATTTTTCGACCTAACCACCGTACTTTTATTTGCTTACGGACCATTAAAAGAAAAATGATGAAAAAGTTTATCTAGATTTCAAACAAATACTAATGAATTATTTCACATATAAAAATCAGTTCTGTAACTTTCAATTACAGCGAAAAATAGAGACCTGAGTGTCATTAAACTTATTTTATCAAAAAATTTGACATATGCCACTTTTCTTTGGATGCTGTGGATATTTACATAATACTAATAAAAACACGTTGAATATTCTGCCGTATAATAAAGTTAGCAATATCGTATTGTGTTGGCTTTTCATATATTTTTATAAACTTTGTTATGTCTAAATGTTATCAAGTGTTGTTTATTGTCGTTAAATTAATAGACCGTTCTCAAAATTTTTCATGTATTAGGTTATCTATATTCAATAATATAGAGAAATTTGTATTAATTTCAAATTGAAATAAAAGAAAATTACAATTTTAGGTAAATTTTTGAACCTAAAATTTACTTGCCAATAAGAAAACTTACCAAGTGAGACAACCATTCAGATTTATCATGGTTCTGTTATTTTTGCATGACATTCGAGCAAATTCTCCAACCGTCGGAATTATAATTTTATTTTGTATTAAAATAATTGAAAAAACATAAGATTGATAGGAAAGTTCTTTTTTTTTATAATTGTTATAAAAAATGTAACTATTATAAAAGAGTATTAAATAATAATTAAATAATAAATTTGTGTAGTTGTAAAAAAACCAAAAAAAAAAAAAATAGTGGTGCCAACTGGACTCATCTTCTACGTACGCTCTACCTACTCAGCTATTGCAGTCTATTGATGCACGGTCGGTTTTACGATATACGATATTACAAATATCGACTATATAGAATCGATGTTCGGATTTCTCCGTGGGCTTCTCTTTCTTGGATCCTTAGACGGTCCGAGCATTCGCTCGCCCGGACGGCCAGCGTCTGGATGTTGCCTTCACACTATGAACAATTTATGTCAGAATGTGTCCCGCATCCAGATCTTTCTCGGGATTTAGAGTTAGTTTTTCCTGGGACGCGTTGTATAACAACAATCATTGAGAAGAAAAATTATTATCGCTGAAAAAAGAAACGATTTATGCAAATTTGTATTCCCCTTTACTAGAAAAAAGATATCTGCTAGAAGAACTTTGAATCCGGACAATCGGAGTGCAATTCGTGCGAACGGCTGATTCGAGCGTTTTCTACGCCCGAATGAAGTTTCGCTCGTATTTGAATAGTGTGAAAAAATCCATGCCGTCCCATGCATTGTTACAAACAATAGTGCGGAAGGTGAGACCATCTGTTCTGTGCAAAAGTGGCTGTAGTCTGGACACGTCATGTACCGAGATAGAGTGTATTTCTAGTACAGGCCTGTATATGGACATAAAGTCTGAGGTACCAACATAACAATAAAAGGGGAGAACACTCGTATTTCGCACCTCTGTCTGTAGTTTCTACGAATTAGCAATTATTTGTATTCCAGCTGTGAATTTCTCATGTCCTAACGATTACAACCAATAATACTTGTGAAACAAGAGGGTCTACCCTCTAAACGAAACTTGCCACAATGGATATAGCAGGCTATATATAGTTCGTTCAATAATATGTAAAAGTGTATCAATTTGATTACACTGAAAATAGTATTTAATCACAAAAATAACGATATCTTAATTCTTAACTATAAAACAGAAAATACTCGTATCTGTTCGTCACACAAAAACTATTAACGGTGAACCCCGACATCATGCAATTTGTACAGTTCATTGAGCTTGGCAAATTCGGATGGTTATAACTATTTTTGGCTAAGTATACGATTTATGTTAATAATATAAGTAAATTTGCCAAGCTATTAAAAAGCCATTAAAAAATTAAATGTATCAAACAAAACAGTGCAAAGTGATTTTTTTGTTTTTTGAAATTTGTGTTTACTTAATTTTATTTTTTTTTACTAAAAACGCTTCGGTACTGAGAGTTAATCTCCATTTTCCGCAGCTTTAGCAAAAATCATCCGGTCAGTTTTTTTTTTTTTTTGACTGACATTCAAATATGAATATGACAAAATTCAACGATTCGAATGTGGACGAGTTCTTGACTCACATTTACTTTTTTTTAATAATAGGTCCTACTTATCCTGCAAGATGTTGATTTTGTATTATTTTCTCAGAATGAATCACTACTTTCACGAATTTATTTTCGGGACGTAATTTAAAATTATTCAATATAAATACTTTGTACTTTTTCAACATCTGTTTTTATTATTCACATTAAATATTTCATTTATTTTTAAAAATAAACATTGATTACATAATCTAAATAAGACTGATTAATGTTTTGTCAACAAGAATACACATAATTTTAAATAGATTCGATATTTGGAAATCACTCAAAATTGACTTGGAAGATTCGGCCTAAAAATACATACGGACTAACAAGTGAAGTTAAATAAAAGTTTATTAAAAGAATTTAATTATATGAGTTTTAATCCAGTAAACATAATATTGATTAAAAAACGACGCTATCAAATTAGAATCAAGAAACATTACATGTTTAAATTTGTGTCTCTCTTGGACCACAATTCAAAAATCGGGCGACGTAAGACTCAAATAGATCCCGAAAACAATCAAACAAAAATGTTTTTAAAATCGATTAAACCGTTGAGATGTACGACTGATACAAAAAAGCGTGACTCACAGACGTACTGACAAAGCGAGTGTATTAATAGCATTAAAAATAGAACAGGAAATGATTTCATCCAACTCAAAAAAATTACGTGATAATATCCGATTCACAATTATTACCGTTGTTAGAATCTGTGGTTAATACTATGTGGTTAACTAAAGTTAACTCAGATATCGCTTTATATATTTTTTTTGTCGCCCAGTTTTTATACTGCTGTTCGATTATATTTTTAAAAATGTCTCTCGTAAAATACTGATAAATTATATACCGCTAAAGGAAATATCCGGCAGCAAATTTCTGGTGTTTTTTTTTTTTTTTCATTTATATTTATTATTTAATTTTTCACTGAACACCGTTTTTCGTAGTTTTTATATATTATTCAAGCCTGCCACGTTTTCCTCATTTACAAGTATAATCAAACGTGAAAAAACACAATTTTTCCGTCTCCAGTTAAAATAAATATTTAAACAAAATTATACTGTACCATGTGCACATATTGTCCACACACACGCGCAAACACATAAAGCATCTAGCAAGGTTGCCAGACGTACTAAATTGTTGCTCTAACTTTGAGTTGCGTGGAGTTAGTGATGGGATATTTTGAGTGAAAATAAACGAACCATTCGATTATTGAAATATCTCTAAACACTACTCAAAACCATTCCAATGATTATTATGCCTACGAGTTACGGGTTGTGTAAGTAAAAGAAGTAAAAGTAATGTAAAGTAAAAAAACTCGGGTCACAGTGTCAAAACCCTGCCGACAATATAGTGTATTTGCTAACACACGCAGGGTGGCTTTATTATGCGAACTTAATTTGGTTTTTGGGCAAAATAAAAAATTTGACTCCTGAAAACACCCCTTAAAATAACATTTTTTTTCTTAATTGCAATATTATTATATACCGACCCTCTACACCAAATTATGTACACCTTTCAGTAAATAATTCACTATCTGCAAACTAGTGTTTTCATCAAATTTGTAAATCCGGCCCTGTCGGGCCGATTTTATTCAAATTTTAGGGGCACTTTTAAATTACCATCAGAGGGTTAAATTTACATTTTAAGACCATTCGAAGATTTTTTTCGGTATTTTGGGGTCCCAAAACATTTTTCAACCCTTAAAATGGCCTGATTAGGCCCGTTTTAAATAGGCTTCTTGCGGTGATGGCTTTAAACACGTAAATTAAAAAATGGAATGAACAAATTTTCAAGGCATGAAAGTTTATTGAAACACGAATTTAGTAGTATACGTTTCTATTATATATTACGTACTTTTTTCGTTTCTTTTAAACATTTTTCGGTAAAAACGTTTAAAAACTGCTATCCCCCAGCCACATGAAACATGAAAATTGAGAATTAGACGTATGGACTGAACAAAAATTAGGAAGATCAAAAAATTCTATAGTCATCAATTGTTATAAATCATTAAATTGTTTTTTTCTTTACAACTGCAGAATCAAAATTTGGCTTGAGATCCACAAGTGGGGAAATAATGACATGGACCATTAATTGTGCACAAATATAGCTTGTTTATATAGATTGTTTTTCGATTTTACCTCTTTATTTTAAATTAGGTATTTATTATCACTAGTAACGATACGTTATAGAAAGTATTCTAGGGATCATTAAATACTCTGAAACATTCAGTTTTGATTGCTTTTTGTGCAAGTTATATATTCTCACGTGAATTTTAGAATACAATGTACCTACGACTTTAAAAATAAAATTTTAATTTTTAGATATTGCAACCCTGGCATCCGTAGAGAATGTGCGTAAAGTTGCGCGTAACAATTTTTTTCCACAGAGTTACATTCAATTACGACGACATTAAATTAGAACAAAATTATGCGTACACTTTCAGTGACCTTTAGTTAACCTTTGCAATATAAAAATTAATGCAGTACTAAAGCTATGTTTACACATTATGATTTATTCGTTGATGACGTCACCAAGTTTTGAGAAATATGCTTTTAGCTGAACTAAAAATTATTATCCAGCAAAATTTTAAATGAGGGAGGGATTTAAAAATTTTCATGCCGCAACCTCTGTTAAATTCCGCAAACATCTAATTTATCTCTAAGAATAAAATAAATAAATAGCTGATTCAAAAATATACGTATTTAACACATTGCAATTTTAACATAAATTGACGGTCACAAACTATTATATTAATCACTAATTAAAATCTTCGATTTATTGTTCGATAAAAATACTGAAAAAGATGATTTATTTTATTTTGAAAAACCATTTTGAGTTTGTCTAAAAAAGCATGCAATAAATCTCTTCATAAATCAGATGATGTAAGCAGAAAATCGAACCGTTAACAAAAATGAACAGAAACATCCGATCACAATTTTGTACAAATTTCGTAGTTTTCAGTGTCAAAAGCCAACTAAAATAACTAATACAGTGGACCCCTGGTAATTCGACAAACACTTTGCAGGGCAGTATCGAACTATCGAATTTGTCAGATTATAGAGTACTACCTAAGACCCCCTATAGTCCGGAAAAGAGTACCTTGTAATCCGACAAATTACAGATCCAATAATCAGATTCTATATATTATATATATGTACTCTGAACTTGTTCAATCATGCATTAGCGAAGATTGCCAAAAAATATTCAATAATAAATAATAGACCATGTCGGATTACAGGGGGTGCCGGATTAGACAAGGGCCGGATTACCGGGGGTCCACTGTATATGTATTTGAGTATTTTAGTTCATGACTGGCAGAGTCAAAAGTAAGCAATATTTGTTTACATATATTGGACCGTTACGAAATAAGAGCGATAACTAATAATTGGTTCAATACGTATTTATAAATAATAGATCTTTATAATATTTATTCGGCTATACCTAATAAAGTATATAGTACCATTGTTAAATTACATCGAAAACACTCAATAAAGACTACATACAAATTCACAGCAAATGGAAAAGAATTAGTGTCAGAAAAAACAATCATAAAGATTAAGGTGTCAAAAAGATCCATCCCCGTTAATTATTTAATTTCTCACTTTCCAAATTTAAATGTGAAATTAATGTCGTATTCGGTGGTAGATATTAGCTTTAAACAATCTATATTCCATCTGCATCCATGTATTTTCTAAGATCGTCTTAGAACAAGACACTCGATTACTATAGCTGACAGACAAGTCTCATATTGATTGTGATTCTAATACATGTCGCGACTTGGTTACATACATCAGTGTCAACCGGAACCAGGTCGTCAGTCCGCTAACAACCCCCGGCTACCACCCACAATCCTCCTTTCATAGTATGTCTGGCCAACTACTACCAACTCCTGCTGGAAAACAATTTCTGTTAACTTCAGACACATAATATCTAAATAAGAAATATTCAATGTTTTATTATTTACAAATGCGTTCTGCAATTTATTATGAAAAATCGTTCACACTTTTGAATCTACTGCAGACTTTAAAACTATCTGACGTTCTCTTTTTTAAACCACGCTTGTTTGGTACTGTGTCCCAACTTGTCGAAATTATACTTCATTATGCGCTAAATAGATAAATTTACTTTTCAACAAAAATCAATAGGCTAGCTTGTTTGAGGAAACAATTATTTCCTTTATGAAGTGAATTCCGTAATAGATAATAATAATTTGTTACCCTTTTCTTGAGAAGAAATTGAGAATTTTGTAATTTTTTTTCTGTATTTAAGTAATTATAAAAGAGTTTTTAACAAAATAAACAAAATTTTCTTTCTGTGATCAATTGTTTAAGCTACCTAAAACCTCATTTTTGCAGTACTTACTTAAAAAAATGGATCTTAAAAAATCGTTCAAGTAATACAAAGTTCACGTAGAACTAATTTAAAACTGGCAAATATTCATCAAAAAGAAAATATGCCATGTAAAACGTAAAAGAGAAAATATGTAATAACTTGAAATAAATACATTTAACACGTCAACTTCAAACACAAATTTAAATTGCTTAAAACTTTACAATTTCACAGACGCACTTCTTAATTAACTATCAACTGCACAGTCTACAAATGAAGTTTTAATTAATTCAGGACTTATAATCTGACAATCTTCATTATACATTTTATGAACATAATCCTGTATTATAATATGTATATAATAAGATTAATTTAAATCTAATAAATAGTTACTGATGTCAACGTCTTTATTTATTAATTATTATAGAAATATGTACTTTCATCTGACAGTACGCACTAAAATAATGTCTAATAATAGAACATAGCTCGAAAATAGTGGCTTCTAGGATTTCGCACGAGACCGATCGAACAATATGAAGTTGGTTCCGATACGAAAACGCGAAACTCGCCTATACTTTCGGAAAAATATATTTGTGACACCGAGGCGACATTTTCAAAAATTCCGTCTCATCTCTTGCCTTGTTATTTGTATGAAGTAGATATCTCGTTATAATACAAGGCAATCAAAGTTCAAAAGTTTAGGGATGTCCATTAGTTCCTCAAATAAGTCAAAAGAGCTAAGTGAGTACGGATCTTCACTAAATTTAAATGATAATAGCGAACATAAGGCCCAAATAGAGCAGACGTGAAAACATGCGAGTACGGTCCTAAAACGTTCATTATGGTGACACTTTTAATATCGTTAGTGGACGTAAATTATTATGTGCATAATGTTTAAAGTAAATTATTATGCACGTTTTTCCTTAAGAACAGCATCTTAGAGTACTTGTAGCTCAATGAAAAAAGAAAAAAATATAACTTTGCGTCCACTGGTAAATTCTCAATATCGTCATTTTTATAGTGTTTATATGTTTCAAGGTTCTAAAATAAAAATTGTCACATAACGCCTACGAATCATGTAAAATTTAACACTCGATTTTACCTCTAGAAGTAGTATTTTGGTTCCCATAATATTCATTCAAATTTCATTGTTCTACGTAATATCGTTCAACGGTAGGGCCTAAGGGCAGGGGAATACACTTCTGAGAAGTATTGTATTTATATATAAGAAAATAAATACCTACCCGACATATTTTCAAACATTTTTTTAGTGTATTTATTTGCCATATGGCAACATACACTATTGCCGTCGGTCGGATGGCGGGACCTAGGGGTCGGACCAAAATTTCTCGACGTTTCATAACCTCCTAAACACTTTGGCACCATTTTTAAAAATGTTTATATATATATATATATATATATATATATATATATATATATATATATATATATATTTATATACGTATATATATATATATGTGTACGCGCGATAACTTTCGAAAGAGTTAATTGATTTCAACGAAATTTGGGTCACGTGTTGAAACGCATCACCGCAAGAAGCCTATTTAAAATGGGCCTAATCCGGCAATTTTAAGGGTAGTTTTTAGGGGTTGAAAACTGTTTTCGGGCCCCAAAATACCGAAAAACTTCTTCGAATCGTTTCAAAATTGAAATTTAACCCTCTGGTAGTGATTAAAAAGTGTCCCCACAATTTTAATAAAATCGGCCCGACAGGACCGGATTTACAAATTTTATGAAAACACTAGTTTGCAGATAGTGACTTATTTATTGAAGGGTGTATTTAATTCGGTGTAGACGTTAGATTGATAATAATATTACAATTAAGAAAAAAAATGTTATTTTAAGGGGTGTATTAAGGGGTTAAATTTTTTATTTTGCCCAAAAACAAACTTAATTTCACATAATAAAAGTATAAAACCACACGGCCCTATACAAGCAAATACACTATATTGTCGGCAGGGTTTTGGCACTGCGACCCGGGTTTTATTGTATTTATTTCTTCCAATTTCTAAACTGCACCTCGCGTAACACAAACAGTAGAAACAATGTAAATAGGTAACATATGATGATGATATGCTCGGTTCGTTACATAATTCAACCATTCAACTGTCTACAAACCCATTTAGCATAGCCTACTTAGTTAACAGTTGCATAGATCCAGTTACGTCAGACACATGTGCGACTGGTGTGGCTTGCATCTGTAAATATGCATTCATCTTCTACTTAATACGAAATTACTCCTGTTATGACGTATGCTATGTCACATGACTGTTGATTCTGCTGTTCATTTCAGACTGTAAATCAACGTACTAGAGTAGTATTTAAATAAAATATTTCGGCGTAAATGTTATGCGATATTAATATTGGATATCATCTAAAATTGCGAACCTTGCCGATATATAATTTTATTTATGTACTAAAACCATTTTAGCATATCAATGCAATTCTGCACAGTATTTTGACAGTCCTGCGTCCTTATATAATTACACAGCCTGTTATAGTTTCATCTAAACGCCATTGCATTGCAAATTGAAAATTAACAATAGCACTTATAAGTACGTGAAAAGAGTCGCAATAAAATATAAGATTAGAATCTTTTGGACCAGCTGCACGTTATTCATATAAACTATCCATAAGCATATAGCCCGTTATATTGCATATTTTTAAAGTAATTGCTGCTTTATTATATATATTTGATCTAAGCATTTATAAATTAATTTACACTTTAATGTAACATTTTGCACGTGACAAAATGAATAAATGACACTTGGAACAGTTTGTATCGGTAAGCTAGAAACTATGCGACCATTCATTGACTAAAAGCTTCAACAGTTACGTTATAAAATTTCTAACTTGCCAATATGTCGATACTCCTTTGCATAAACTGAACATTACTTCCGGGAGAAAATGTTACTTCCGGTGAAAAAGTTATCCCTTATATTGCACCTAAAGAAGTTTTACCTCAAAAAACAACTAGGTTTAGGAAAAACCAGTCAGGCTGGACGATAGCCCAGCTTGACTGCAAAAACTTATAATATATTGGAAACGTGTGTTCACAAATTATGTACGCTCGATCCAGTCATTTGGTTAAATTTTTAAAACATTTATAAAAGACTGATTAGCTCTAAAAGGATTTTGATTGTTTTGTCGTTATATTTGTTACAAACATAACAACCACATTTTTGAATTTATTCGCAATATTATTATTTTAAACGTGTTTAATTATATTAAATACATACATATATGAAAATATTGACAATAATTTGTTTAAGAATTCTGTCAAATTAAAAAACAAATTCTAGATTCCCTAAAAAAAATATAGTTCTTTTTGTTTTAGTCCCGTGATATTGCCATTCTAAATATTTCTTGTGTAATAAATATTAATATATCCTATATGCTGTTATCCATTGTATAAACCACTACCTTATTAAATTAATCCAATTACGATATAATTAAATTTTATGAGTATAACACACAAATTTTTCAATTAATGTGAAATGTAATTTTGCTGATATTATACACGATTTAGCCGATAAAGCAACAGTAGAAGAAGTATTACTTTAATACAATTAAAGTTCCATACATCCTATTTCTAACCGTATATATTATATAGGTTTCAGTACCAATTTTAGAGGCAAACTAGTCCCCAGTGTCTTATTAAAACTCTGTCTTTGTATATATAACTTCCTGCATAGAAGACGTGAATATAGACGAGGGAATTTTAATAAATCCCAACATTTCATGTTAATATCGTAAATAATAATCAAAGGGAACCAGATATTTTCCCAAATCTATTTTTACTGACAGATATATTGGGCAAAGCAGGCCAGAGATTAGAATTTTATCATGAGTTAGAGTAAATATTAGTACATAATTAAAGCACGAATTCACTGGCACGGTCTCGAGACCATGGTAGGAAGAATCCAATTGTGAAATACTCTATTTGATTGCATTATTTATTGAAACACCCCCGTATTGTGTATAATAAGATGATCTCGCAGATTGATTCAAACTTGAAAGGTTGTTAATTTCTCTGAGAATATTGAAGAAAGAAATTATAAATTATTTGCTATCATATTTTAAATTCTGAAGATGAGACATCGACTCTGAAATAATAATTTTTTTGTAGGACCCGTTGGCCATATTCCGTTTAAAAAAATATCAACGGCGCAGCGAAATTCTGTCGGTAAAATATAGTACGAGATATTTCGTCACTTAATAACGATATTTGAAATTTGTCAAAAGTGATTACATGTGAAAATTATTAGTGTTGGGCATAACCGATACATTTATATAAACGACTGAATCGAAATAATCGATTTTTGTAATCGAATGATCATTCGAATTATCGATTATGAATTATTTGAATTATCGATTATGAATGATTCGAATTATCGATTATGAATGATGCGCAAACTTCGCAATTATTAATTTCGTTTTATGTACAGTATAAGCGAATGATCAAAATATCGATTATGAATGATGTGCTAACTTTGCAATTCTTAATTTTCGATTTGTTAAAATACTTAATACAATACACATTAATATTGGAATCGCTGGTATGATTGAATACAAAAATGAAACGAATTCTTTGTTATTATAAATTAATAATTAATTATTAATAACTCACAGATTTGTATTTAAAAAAACAGTATAGTCTAAATTTTTGGGCGAGAGTCTGTTCCTCCTTGAATTAGTGATGACACCAGTTTTTGAAAATATCCTTTCGGAAGGCACGGAGGTAGCTGGCGCACAGAGATATTATTCATGAAGTTTGTATAATTCAGGAAACAAATTTTTGTTTTCTGACCAAAAAATCAGTGAATTGGAAGAGCGACGTATATTGGGCATTGACAAATATTGTTTAAACAAACGAAAGCACCCCCACTCTCCAGTGCAAGAACAGACTTCCCAATGTGTGCAGATGCAGAAACCGAATGATATATTATAATAGACAGTCGACATAGTACTGTGTCGGGATTAATTCACATACATTTCATATTTCATAATCGATTCAAGTGAATGATATCTCGGTTACCATAATCGAATGATCGATTATTCGGCCATAATCGAAATATTTCGATTATATCATTCATAATCGCCCAAGACTAAACATTATGTATTGACAACATTTTTACAAACTTTTATTTAACTTCAGTTGCTAGTTAGGGTCATATCTTTTAATTCACTTTTGACCCACTTCCATATATTCGATCGACTTTTATCAAAATATATTAAGATTGAGTCAGGACAGCGGGTACCTATCGGAACCTCTCGATACTGAACCGTAGGTCTATTGTAATTATTCTCATTGTGCTCAACTTGGTGAGAAATTTCCATGGGACCTTTTCTTATTAGAACATTTTAAAAAAAGCTTGTTTAAAAAATAGCTAGATTTCATAACTTTTAAATTTTATCAATTTCAAAAGTTATATATAATTATTATTAAAATTTTAATCACTTTCTCTTATTTATTTTTAAGTGAAACATCCCGTCAGAGGCTTATATAAATTTAAAAAGTACAGCTTTAGCAGTGTCAAGGTACTGCATAAATGTTTACCGCCAATCAAAAACATGGTAGTTTTTGATTGACGGTAAAAAAATTTATGCGGTATCTTTTCGCAACGATTTCGATTTTCGCAAGGATTTCTTAGCCTTAACTGACCTGATTATCTTTAATTAACTAGACCATGAAAAGGAAAAAGATTTCCATCACAAGTAAACATTTTATGATATTTTGTTGTAATTCACAATCACATATTAAATCGTGTAAGGAGCAGGAACAGAATGGCGTCATCCATCGATTGTTACATTTTCGAAAGCAACTCTTATTATAACGTTATATTTTTTGATTTTTACTAAAGAAAATAACGTTTTTCTATGTCTATCATGTCACTGAGAGCAACAGTGTATTTTCACTTTTATGTTATAATGACACAAAATCACTGTCTGCTGTTTAGGCATTTTCATTTTAATAGCATTTGATGCAGTAAATACAACCCCATTTCCTAATTGTTTATGTATTGATGAGTGACAAACAATTGACAATAAACTAACGTTCACTTGTCGATCGATATAAATAATACGCATCCATTTCATTCAAACATGTACAACAAAGTTTTGACGGCTTTTATTTCACCGCATAAAATATGAAGTTTTTGACTAATGGTCAACAAAATTTTGTTATATCATTAATAAATTTCAATTCAAACTGTCTGTATATTTATATTAATGTTTTTCAATGTTTTTATATATTTTAACACACATTGATGAAAGATAACAAAAGTGGCATGTTTTATACTATTTGTCTATTTTTAGTGTTAACATCACAATTCTCGAAAGATTTATTCAAAATAGTATCTCAAGATTATATTTTTTTGGTTCGAAAACACTTAATAAATTAATGGAGTTTTTTTTATGGACAGCTAAAGTTAATTGGGTCAATTATTACCAATTCATATTTTCAATTTATTAATTTTTAATAATAAATTGAAAATTCAAATGACATTTTTACCATGGTAACGTCGTTAGTATGAATTAGCAGAGTTGGTAAAAAAATTGAATTTAACCCTTTAAAGACCGCGCAGCTGTCAAGCACAAATAGCACAGCACGGAGCAGAAAACCCTGTTCGTGAAGGTACTCATGTTATTTGACGGAGTAGCGCACATTAGACCAGCGCCGGCAACCAGTAGCCAGCAACGACCGTCAGTTGGTCGTATGCAATTTTTGTCTAGTCGTGCTGGACCGATATTATGCGCTAGTGATGTATCGTTTTCAATAAATAATTTTCATTGACAAAAGCTGCAAAATGTCTACCCCACATCACGAAAGCTGCACTAAAAAATGCTGATTTGTGCTGGTTTATGCTAGTCTAATGTGCTACTGCATGCAGATTTTATGTTTGAGCTGTGCTTGGTCGTGCTGGTTTATGCTTGACAATTGTGCGCGGTTTTTTATGAGTAAAGTTTAAAAAACATATCTCTACAACTTGTAAAAAATTAGTCAGACAGGGCTGAATTTATTAATTTTATGAAAACATAATTTTTTCGGATAGTGAATTACACTATCAGCGACTCAAATCAAGTCCTCGAAATTATATGAAATGTTTAAGTTGTTCAACGCGGTTATAGACTACTATGTTCTGTCTACTGTGGCATCAGCTTTATAATACCCTAATTAAAAAAAGTTATATTTGCAATTAAAAATAGTCATTGTATCTAATTGTTTTCTTTAAAGATCTTATTTGTCGAGATTTCTTTTTCTATTATTGCGAAATATAATATATTCAAGAACGAAAACATATCTAATCAAAACAATTATGACAAGCAAAATATAACATTTATTATTTTTACCATTTAGAATCTCTCGTGTTTTATGCTGAACTGAAGCTGTACAAACATCATTGGTAGGCAATGAGCTATATAGATGAAATATTTACAACGAAAGGAGCTATATCGTATTATTCTATAGGTCCCTTCCCTATCATTTCTACGGAGGTATAATACTACAATATAGTTTGCACGTATATTACACCAAGCTCTAGATTTTCGCCGTTCCGAAATGTACTTCGGGCGTTTCTAATTTTACATTCGGTTCTTTCCACTATACAAGCTCCTAAGTGGTTTTTTCTAGTATAACCATAATATGTTATTTCTATACAGGCTGAGGCACATGAAACGTTCTAAAATAATCTCCCAGAAAGTTTTGGTTGTAGCAAAAGAAGTTTTGAATAAAAAAGAACCTTCATAAGCCCACATGAAAAGTTTAACTTCATTAGTTTTTAATAATATTCCTAAGTTTAATTTTTTTTATGTGAAATTTCTACTTAATAATATTTATACGTACCTATACTGAGCAACTTTGATATCTCATTATTGTAATAAGAGATATTAATGTTGGAAATATCACAATTTCATCTATTAAAAATAATATAATTGCTTTTACTTAGATTCACGATCATAATTACGGCGAAATTATTACACATTTTAAGAGTTCACTTTGATGTTGTCATGTAAAAATTTTCAAATGGACAAATCGTCACATTCATACCATAGTTTTATTTACATACTATAATCTATACAGAAAAACATTTTAATATGAATTGTCTGTAGTACCTATATCAACATCATAACCTCACATTATGTGACGTTTCAGCATGTATTTGATATATGAAAATAGGGAATATAATATTTAATTTTTTTTCTGAATTTACATGAAATATACGAGTTCCTACCGTTTGTACGTCAAATTACAGAAATTATTTTGTACTTCAATTGTTCGTAATTTTAAACGTTAGATTCAAGTCGTTCATCCTTGTCTTACTATTTTGCGAATCAAAATGCAACATACTATAAACTGGTTCTTGTCAGTTTTATGTAATTTAGGGGAAAAACTATCTTCCCCTTTATTTGTTTGTTCTACTTCCCCTCGATTTCTTACATTTTTCGAACAGACACGTCGCTAAAAAAGTTAAACTTCAAAAATGTTTGGTATCAAGCGAGAGGTATGTTAATAAAATAGATTTTCTTCTCGACTGATATGCTGTGATTAGGTCAAGGTCAGTCTATCATGTGAATTTTTACGGAATGATGGAGCCATTAGTGAGGCGTATCCAAAAATCTACAATAACGTGATAAATTAATAGCATATCTTTGCGACAATGTAACGTAACCATGATTGCCTGTCTTTTTCTGACGTAATAAACGCTAATGAAATCGTTATTATTCTGGTCTCACCAAAAACATTTCATATGAAGTTGGTTGCCAAGACTCACAAGTTCATAATGCTTTCACTGTTAAACGTTATGAGTTCTCTAGTAGAGCCAAGCCGCTATCTGAGCACCGATTTGTACTCTACGTCTTGGTCAAAAAGTATGACATGGCTGTTTCCTGATTGCCGTACAAACTATTCCGTATGGACTTAAATGTTATGTCACATAATAGTTTCACGAACGTTAAACGGCCAAGCCATATTTATCAAGATGTAGAGTATAATCCGAGCTCAGATAGCGGCTTGACTCTATAAGAGATCTCATAACTTTTTAACAGTGAAAGCATTATGAGCTTGTGAGTCATGGCAACCAACTTACATGAGATGTTTTTGGTGAGGTTTTATTTCTTTTTGGTAGGCATCCTAGATTATTTTAGCTATTTATGGACCACTTTTGCACATTTTGCATATATATTCCTTTATGTACAGATATGCACCTTCTATACGAAGGTTTGGAGGGGGAAAGTTTCCGATTTCTTAATTTTTACGGTGTTTATATGCAAATCCTAGCCTACATACACAATTTTAGCCTTCTAGGACTTCAGGAAGTATGATGATCATCAGAGTCAGTGTGTCACGAAATCGACGTATTTCAGATATCATTAAATCTCAAACCATTAAAGCTATATAATTTGATACCGGGTGTGTTTTAAGAAGTTTGGTAGGACATCTTATTCTGAACATTTCAGCTTTCTAGCATTATCCAGACCGAAGCTATGACGGTTCTGAAATACGACGAAACGCTTCCAGAAAAGGTAGGTAGTCCCTCGCTTCCATTGGCTCGTCTTGGCGGATGCACTACCAAGCCCCCAGATAAAATACAAATATATCAATGTGGGTAGCACCTAGTTCTTACGTCATTCATTGTTTAACTTTTGATAACTGCTATTGGCTGGACTGCTACAATCAGAACACGTCACAGAAAAATTGATGTAAACATGTAATTTTAATCTCACTTAAATTGTGATGTTCTTGTGTCTAATCTTTATTTTGTATATGTTAATCTGTATCTTAGCTCTAGCTAGATTGTAACAGAAACGTAAATTTTAGTTTAGTAGAGGGACGACTCCATTAATTATTATCATGCAACGCAATAAAACTTGTTTACTAGTTTAAACTGTAGTCATCTCAAGACATTAGGTTAAGTGCGCCAAAATATTTCGTATAATTTTGAAATGAATCCAGAAATGCAATGTCAGATGTTTGTAATATTTAAATTTTATTTGCACATTTTTGAGAAATTAATTCCATCCCAAAAGTAATGTAAACAGTGCTGGCCGTTTGTAAAAAACACGAAATACTTTTAAAAGATTACAGTTTTTTCAGAAGGGCGATGATCTGTGTGGAGTTAAGTAGGATTCAGAACCTGCTTCATCTGCTACTTAAATCAGGATTTTTTGCTACCGCTCAGCTCGCTTTAGGAGGAACTGTACTACGCCCTAATGAACAACAAACACTATAGTTGAAGTCTAATCAAAATCAAATCAGAAGTTTTTTTTTTCTTATATAATGGTTAGGCGTTCTATAAACTTTCCATTCAATTCGACATTTTGTTGAAATTTACAGTAGCAAATTTACAATTTTTTATATAATAATAATAATAATAACTCATATTAGGAAAAATCAGGTCTTGAAATAAATTAAATAAAAAGGATCAGGTGAAAAGACCAATTTTCAGCTACGTTTTTATTCGATATACGACGTTTCGTCGGTATTATTGGTATGACATGTTTTAACAGAATTTTCGAGATACGTGAAGAAGTCGGAATAATACTGACGAAACGTCGTATATCGAATAAAAACGTAGCTAAAAATTGGTCTTTTCACCTGATCCTTTTTATTTAATAATAATAACGTTTATTGCTTAGCGCAAATGGTCAGAAATCAGTCTTTGTAGACTGGTCTGCCTTTCTGACCGGTACATACAATAATATAGTATACAATAATTAGGGGAAGGTACTTTAAAATAGGATACTTAGGTAAAATGGGATACCCTAATTATTTTTAAATATACCCAATGCCATCTTTTGTAAAATTCACGAAATACACCTCACTTGATAAGCATTCATCTGTAGTACTTTCAGTACGATAGTGTTACAAGTGTCAAATTTAAGCAAGTTTTTAAGTTTTTAACAGTTTTGTTATAAGAATACTGGTATGATAAGGTAAGCATTTTGGCTAATTGAGTAATGAGATTATGACTGCGATATTTTGTCCAGTTTTAGTGTCAAAATGTGTCACTTTGTATACAAAATTTCCGCGCCAATTTTGTAGATTATAATAGTGCATGCTGTTTTTGACATAGTGTAGATACGTTGATAAAATAGGATATGGAGTATGTTGATAAAATGGGATATGGAGTATATTGCTAAAACGCCGCAAGAAGCAAGTGGTAAAAGAAAAAGCGGTAAAGAAGACGAACGCAAAGACAAACGGTGCAAAAATGAAGAAGAAAATAGAAATAATTACCATTGAAAATAAAAAAACTGATAGTGAAGAAAATCCCGTATGCTTTTATTGCGACATCGATTTTTTTAAAAGTAAGGCAGGAGAATCATGGATTCAGTGCAATTCTTGCCAAAAATGGGTTCATGAAGCATGTAGTGGAGCAAACAGTGATGATGAACACTTCGACTGTGATCTTTGTTTATAATTACGTACACTAAACGCAATCCCATTTTAGCGACATAATGAATCCCGTTTTAAACACACAGTGTTGTTAAAATGGGAAATAACCATGTGACAAAGAAAAACATTTTTTTTTTAATTTGTAGTCTTTATATCATTTTTGTATTTTTTTTAAATAAAGTTATGTCAAAACTGTCACGTATTAAATTTGCAGTAATTAACTGTCTGTGTTTTTTTTTCAGAACTTGTAATACCTTAAGTATCCCATTTTAGAGTACCTTCCCCTATATCAAAATAATAATACGAGTGGACAAAGTAAAATACATATATAAAAATAACAAGGTAACATATACATTCATAAAATCTAGGTAGATTAACTCAAAATAGCTCGATATTTATCTGTACTGAGTTGCCTTCTGTATACAAAATTTGTTATTAAAATTTTAATTTTGTTTGATTTCAAAAACAATACTTTGTTTAAAATATCTGGCAGATATTTTAAAAGTATTTAAACAAAGTATTGTCTGGTGAACAGAACATATCATTTAATAGTTTTATATGACATATTGTTTAGATGTATATGTTATCTTGTTTCCAATCGCTTTCTGTATATAGTGTCGTGCAAACGGTTATAGTTATGGATGAAAATATAATATTGCATATCACCCATAATTTATTATCGCTGAACATTGTAGTGACGCTCTGTAGATTATTAATTAGTGAGCAGGGATATAATAAAACCATCACCATAATCATTCTACAAAACAGTTAATGTTCATTAAATGACCCTAATTAACGAGAACACAGAGTATACAAATGTTCGACGACCAAATCGAGAGCGGGGGAACGTAGTGTGCTAAGAAGTGTGATTTAATAAATGTATCAACAGATAAAAACAATATAAACGATAGAATAAATATTTAGATATTCAATAAGTGTATATAACCACCGAGTCATATGAATAAATAATATTAGATGTCCTAAAAGTCGAAATTTCAGCAGATACGTGTAGCGTGTCCTCCATATTCTTTAAAATATTCTTCAGTACTTTTCTATACAAGGTGTTGGACACTCAAATATTTTGAAAAAGGTTAATAATAATATAATTGAATGAGAAAAATGTTTATTACGGGTCTGTTATTGACATGACCAATTCCCAACATGTATTTATGTACGAATGTCTGTAGCTTTGATATTTATCAAATATAAATTTTAATTTAAACTTTTATTTACGTTTCCATAAACTCATACGATAATATTAATTAAAAATACGATTAATGTTAGCAAATTGCATGGTAGCATTCATTTAATGTTATTGAACAGTTTGAAATATGTAGAAAGTGGTTATCATGCGGCATGTTTCTATAAAATGCCTGGTACGTTAATACTACATTTTGTTGAGTAAAGCCGTATCCGCAAACTAGCACTTTCGCAAAGTTCAGTCCTATCGAGACGATTTATTAAAACTTCAGCAACACATTTCAATCTTTATCCAAGGGTTAAATTTCAAAATTGAAACGATTTGGAAAATTTTTTCGGCATTAATATATCTCAACTTACGGCCGCTGTACAAGACGCTAGTTTTACTACTGGAATCGGTGCTGGAAATTGTGCTGGTTCCGAGGATGGAAATGTCAAAACAGGCTCTGGTGTCTGGTTACAAACTGAATTTCAAAATTAGAACCGAAGTTTGATTCTCTGCTCGTTTTGAACACGAACCAATAAGAAAACAGTATCTTGTCACGTGAGCGACATGGACAAACGTCTTAAACAAACATGACATCATAGTGTGTGTTCTATTCAGAGACAATAAACGACCACTTTTTTAACATTCGAACTGTCACTATGCGCGCACCAAAACCATCTACAAATCCAGCTTCAAAATACACATTGTGTGAAGCCATTACACTGTCACTAAATCTAGCGCCACAGCACGCTTTGAACGTAACAGCAAATTCAAGCAGCGAATCTAGCGGCAAAACTAACCTTAACAGTACTCCATTCATCCTTTCAGGATTGTTGCTTCGCCCTCTGAACACACTTTCAATGCGGCCATTTATATTTACATATTGTATGGATTTTTTAAAAATGCCAAAAAAAAACTAACCACATACTTTTAAGATAAAAAAAGCCTGTATTTCCTGTCTTAAAATGCTTTAAGTTATAGATACTATAACTCTGACTATATACATCTCACTTTTCATTTTCTATTCAACTAGTAAATTAATGAATTGATTTATCGTTAAGAAAGGGTGATTTTAAATTAATTCGATTCGCATTAAAAAACAATCAACAGACTTAAAAGAAGATGGTGAATGCTTATTCTCATTTTTTGTAACCTGTATAGAATAGCTTTAGTACAGAAATTCACACGTCTTTTTGTTGTATTATTATGATAAAATATTTTAGAGATTAGTATAGCATGTTTTTGAAAATATACGCGAATACGGCACTATTACAAAAGGCCTGTTGACACCAAGCAGGTTCTATCTTAATTAAACTCTTTGTCTCTGAAATCCACTTAAAATCCTTATCTTATGTACTATGGCCATACCAACACCAACCTACCTGTCTACTGGTACACTACCGTCCATTATAAATTAATTCAAAATTTTTTTAAGACTAAATCGTAGATCCTATTCTTAATATTTACCAAAGCATATTCTTTAAATGAATATCAAGTGGATAATATGGAAATTCCATCTCTAAGTGTAAATTATAGGGGTAGGGAATTATTTGTCATACAAAAAAGATGTATCCGCAACGTAATAAAAATAAAACAACGTGAGTCATGTAGGCCGTATTTCAAGCAATTAGGGATATTAACTCTGCCTTGCATATATATTTTAGAAGCAGCTTGTTTTGTTAAACAAAATTATAGTCATTTTGAACAGGAGAGGACAACTCATGAATATTGCACTAGAGCCAGGACGGATCTTCACATACCTAATATAAAACATCCTGTAGTCAGAAAAAATATGTACATACAATTAATTAAAATCTATAATGCAGTTCCTCCAGAGATTAGGTCTCTAAATAACAAACTGTTTAAACAAAAACTAAAAAAATATCTAGTGACCAATACTTTCTACACCATAGTTGAATTTTTGAATATTTAATGAAATTGTATATTTATATTATGTTTGACTTGTTTTATACCTGTTTGGTAACAAAAATAAAAATGATTATTATTATTATTATATAAAATAATTTAACTGGGTACAAATATATCGTCTGTTCACGCAGACGAAGCTAAGGCTTCACTACAGTTGTCCCGCCAGAAGGGGTGGAGCTTCGCGAGACAAATACTGTTGTTGCTGCCGAACGGAACGTAGCCTCGCAAGGCAAAACTGTAATACGGTGAAAGGCTTCACTACTTCTTTCACTGCCGTGTTTTATCTCAATCGCGTGGAGAGCCGTAGGTAGCGGCTAGTAATATACTTATAAATAAGCTTGCAGAATATATCTGATTTAGGCACTTTATTTTCTAAGACATTTTATATTGGAAAAAAAAGATTTGTCATGTGTAATAAATCCGTCCCAATATATAGAAATAAATATTCAGTCAAACAGAAAGAAAGGTCGGTTGTCTGAGAAAATGTGTATAGGCATTTATTTATGGTGCTATTCTGTACGGTCAATGTTAGAATTTATAGCACTATAAAATTTCTATTGCACTTTACCTTAGACAATCTGAAATTCGTTAGAAAAAATTTAAAAACACTATAATTTGTAACAATGACTACAGAATAGCGCCATTAATCTGAACATCCAAATTATTCTCCAAACTGCTCAGAAAAGCAAAAATTTCTTTTATATATCTTTTAATTTGTAGTCTATTTTACTTTTTACTTGTTTGAATTAAAAAAACGGTACTTCTTTTTAAAAATCTTACAAATAAAGACGACTATTTTCGTGCACATCTAGTAATACAATCAAATTGCTAATCGGGGTTCGGTTTCACTTAACTTTTCGAATTAAAGATCTTACATTTTACATACTTATTCGTTTGATTACGAAACATTTGATGCAAGACAAAAGTAGTTTATAATAACTAAATATATATTGAAATATAAAAATAAATGTTTCTTCCGCCATTTTTAAACAGATATTTATTTTACTTAGTAAATACTATTTTCCGGGTTCTATTTACATTCTTCAAAACCGATACTCTACTCGCTACCAATCAGTTTGTTTTAACAATATATTTAGCTGCGCGAAGCACAAACCTCTTGTAGCTTATTTCAAATATTATACAAAGCTGTCAAAAATTCATTGTAATGGTTTATGTTTTGTTGGATTCGTTGTTATGGATTGTTGACAGCTCTATATAAAATGAAATAGATCACGGTATTGTATACCAGACTATACCGGATGAATTTTTCTATAAATAACGTACTTATACGAATATTTTTAATTTCTTCACAGCATTTTTATTATTAATAAACTGAAAACCCGACTGGCACCATTATCAGTTATCTGGATTTAGTTACAGGAGATTTGTAATTAACGATCAAATGTATTGTATTCTCCTTCGAAATCGGCTATCCTACTTTCACTGCTTAAATCTGAATGAAAGATTATGATGAACATTCACATTGAAAATTCCTAATCCCTAATATTCCTAATCCCTAATAATATTATAAATGTGAATGTAAATTTGTTTGTTACGCTGTCACGCCAAAACTATTCAACCGATTATCATGAAATTTTGTACCCATATTCTTAGAGGTATTAGAAAGGACATAGGATACTTTTTATTGAAAAAAAACTTTTTTTTTTGGATTTTTTGGCCAAAAAATAAAAAAAAATATTTTTTTAATAAACGACCTATTAAGATATTAAAAATAATTATTAAATATTTGATAATTTGCTGAGTCACATGTCTAGTGATTACAATAACAAATTTTAGGCCAAATTCCTAATTAGTATTCATTTTATTTAATCCTTAATCGTATCAAAGATAATTTTTAGAAAAACGTTGAAATAAATGTTTTGATAAAAAATTTATTCTTATGATAGCTGATTTGAAGCTAAATAAATAAAGAATCAAATGACGCAAGCGACTTTATTTTTTTAATTTAAATTACATTGTCTGTGACAATGTAATTTAAATGAAATGAAATTAAGTCCTTTGCGTCATTTTGTCACTTCAGAACAGGCGATGCCTACCTTCACAGCAGTCATTGATCACACTGTATACAAGTACACAAGATGACTACGCCACGGAAAGTATAGCGAAACTTGATCCTTTTTCATCTTTGAAATGTGACATTGCAATAATATTGATTTGGTTTTTAAAGTTCCCTTTCTGACGCCACAATGTATCCACGGTAGTGTAACAAAATATATACATATAGATGACGTTAGATAGAGCTACTTTATTTTTAGACATAAAAAATCTCACCTTTATGAAAACACTTCAAGCATTCTTTAATGTTCTCGAATGTCTTTACTTTTAATGTATACGCGTATTTACTTTGGGGAAAAATTATAACCCCAATTAAACTCTTACAATGTAGCACTGTTCACAGTCCTTAAATATATTGAAATACTTTTATTTAATCTAGAAACAAGAAATTAAAATTATAGGGAATAAGCCTTCAATACTTTCTGAAGCAAAGTTTAATTTGAATGAAATCTATGCTAATAAACAATAGCTATTGACAATTTTTTCACATTATAAGCATTTTAAGGTGTATGTGTTCAGTATATCAGTGTAGTGTAGATCAACACTTCGTAAAGTGTAGCACGATACCAAATACCCCTATTAATTTTAAAAGTGTTGTTTCCATATTAATCTTGCAAAACATTACTAGCTAGAGTATAAAATTTGCTGTTCATTTGCATTATTACTATTTATTATTTTACTGACTTTCGTCTGATCTTGGCAACACCCCCCTATGCCAAATCTGACACATTCTACAACTTTTGTATAAAACATTTTTCATAGTATCTAAAGTTTATGAGATCTTTGACTGTTTTTAGTTTTACCATTCCAGCTCCATAAATGGAGAAATGGGTACTAATTTAGGTCAAAATTCACATTTTAAAAATCTACAATATTTTTCTATAATGAGGTCCTCGAAGCCCAAAAAACATATTTTTAGAAAAAGTCAAATCGTCTGTTTGGCTGTTATATTTGTTAGCCTGTGTACACGATACAGGTCAAACGGATGAGAGAATTAAAACCAAATTATGATAGGGTGTTTGATATGCAAATGTGAAGATCCCTATTATTTTTGGAGAAGATCGGTGGATGCGCAAAAAAGATATATGTTATAATGTCGTGCTTATATTATAACGGGATATTTTTCATAAGGGTTTATTATTCCATTTATTTTTTAAGAAACTTTTGCAAAAAACTTTTTCTAAAGTTCAAAGTCTGGAAATATTTTGAAAATAAAAGAAACAGCTGTTCTTTTGTTCTAAAGCACTCTCAAAAAGAAATTAGTTGCCGACAAGCATGTTTTGGTTATTTTTACATGTAAAACTATATTGTGTAACCATGCAAACGAATGACTGATATATTTATTACTAGTCGTTACCCGCGTCAGTGTCACCGCACGCGTTTATTTTATTCATTACATAATATAATAATTTATGTCAAACTGGCCGCTCCCTGCGGCTCCGCCCGAAATTTTAATAGTTAGGATTCTTTCATTACTCACTCACTCCGTTCGTTCGCCCGAGTTTATAATTATTTGTTTCATTACTTGCTCACTCACTCTGTTCGTTCGCTCGAATTTATAATTATTTGTTTCATTACTCACTCACTCACTCCGTTCGTTCGCTTGAATTTATAATTATTTGTTTCATTACTCACTCACTCACTCCGTTCGTTCGCTCGAATTTATAATCAGTTGTTTCATTACTCGCTCACTTCGTTCGTTCGCTCGAATTTATAATTATTTGTTTCATTACTCACTCACTACGTTCGTTCGCTCGAATTTATAATTATTTGTTTCATTACTCACTCACTCACTCCGTTCGATCGCTCGAATTTATAATATCCTATGTCCATCTCCTGGTTCTAAGCTACTTCCCCACCAATTTTCAGTCAAACCGGTTCAGCCGTTCTTGAATTATAAATAGTGTAACTAACACGACTTTCTTTTATATATATAGATGTCTATATTTTTGGACTTGAATGGTCCTGACGCCCAATTGGCTGGAATTTGTTTTTTTATTGGGTCATCCAATATTTTTTTCTATAACACTAGTACCTATATCAGATATTATGATGATCGCCGAATGGGCAAGGCATACTCATTTAACTACTATACGGCTCATTCTCATTATTTTGACACAATACAGTGGATTAATTAATTAACCCACCGATTTTTAGATGAAGACACGTGATTTAGGTTCTGTCTATTTTTATTTAGGGACAATTTAATGCGTTCCGCAGTATCACTGATCTAACTTATGGTTTTCTATCTCAATGTGTTGTTACCTACACTTTCGAAACATAATGCGCCATATAGAAATAATTTATAGACATATTGGGCAATGTTGCGAACGCTATACTCGGGCCGGAAATAATCGGAACGGTACTCACTCAGTAATAGATAGCTGTTTAATATATTATGAATAAATACTTATAAATTTAAAAAGTGTTTATTTCAAACCATATATTATAAGCAAAGTTTATATAAAACCGTAAAAGTGAAAATTATTACTTTACTGCAATTAAGAATGTTGATTGAATTCACAAGTTTAATGGTGACACCGAACGCAATTTATTATTTGACTTATCGTTTGCTTTTTAATATTCATTTGAACTTTTCTTCGTCCCCGTTATTAAAAAGTTAAGCCTATTATAACTCTTTAGCCAACGTGCAATGCGTACGATTCTTTAAAAAACAGAGGCGGTTCTGGAAATGATTAAAAAAAATTGGGTAAAAAGTACAGACACTATAGTGTACATAATTTTTGCATTATAAGAATTAAAAGTAATAAATATTTTACCCCTTAATATATATATATATAGGATCTTTTAAGAAGGATGTCCTATACTTAAACGTGAATGAAACAAAATGTATGAATTGTTTCATTTGTTTAGATTACATTTAGTGACATTATGTACGGATTATGGAAAACAAATTACGGTTAATAAGTAGGTGCCACGGTTTCGTTTGGTAAAGTGCACCCGGTCTGCCCAATTTTCAAAGACAGTTTCACATAAATTAGGTTGAATATCAAGAATGACGCGCCTCTTTAGATCGTCAGTTGTTTGCGGTTTATTGGCATAAACCGAAAATTTAACATAACCTTATAAAAAGCAATCTAACTACGATAAATCACATGATCTTGCCGGTCAGTTAACATCACTACCTCGCGAGATCACCAGAATGGTTAGTCACCCAATAGTTGTATTTAAAGAATTTTTTACAGTATTTAGAACGCAAATAACCTCAGTTGGGGACCTGCATAATCTACGATCTATCTAAAAATAAGGGCAATAACCATTTACATGTAAAATTTATAAACAAATATAATATTAGGTGTGTTTAATATCGTATACTCCGCAGTTTCATTATGAGCAATTTTAACACTACTGCGTTTGTTATATAAAAGTGTAAGATACGCCGATCCGTATTTCCGTACGGGACTAAAAGTGTAAACACTAGCAGTCCCGCCTCTTGAGCGGAGAAACGCAGTGTAGCGCAGATCACGTGATAAATTTATTGAATTTGAGAATTGCTAGATCAAATTGATATATTTGGTAAACTTATCATTAAGTGTAAATTTTACTGAGCTATTTACACTACACCAAATACCAAACACCTAATTGTTACAATAATTATTATTAATTATGTAATAAACAATATGTATATTGTATAAACACGTCATATATTGATAATGAATATATTCGTTATTATTTACTTCATGGGCTACAATGTTAGTTTTAGTATTAAGATATTTTATGTAAGATTCATATAGATGATTTAGCGAAATTAAATTAGTAAAATGTCGAAGAAAGATCGAAACAAAAAAAATATTCATGTAAAGCCAAGTCTGGCAAAAAGAACTCTACTCTAACTTTGGAAACAATTTAAATTACTTTAATCCACTATTGCAGTTAGTAAGGTACGCTGAACAAAAAATCAAGAAAAACTTTTAAATTAAATAAGGTACATGTCATACTTTGATTCAGAAAAACAAATGGTTTATACAGACGCAATTTTTTCAGTTTGTTTTAATAAATATTTAAACAATAATTTAGATATTTTCGTACAAAACGTAACTTAAAGTCTCTCAGTATGAATACAATTCTATTTGGATCTAATATCTGTAAGTTATTTAATATCAGAATTTATATTCATTCTTGTGGTTTTAAGTGTGTAAAACTTAAACTTAAACACACGATATGATATTTAATGTTTGTGGCTAAAATTCAAGAGTTTCGATCTATAAATTCTTTCTAAAGACCACAATACACTCTTTTATATAAATCTAAAAATGAGATTGCAAAAAGTGAAAAAAATAATTAATATAATATATGACTGATTCCTAATTCATTGCCACAAACACAATGACATTTCTTTTATTTCAATACGTAACATATTTACGGAAATTTCCAAATTTTAATATCTGTTCGCGCCATTAAAGTTGACGCGCGTTCAATGCAAATATTATGTACTCTTTTGAAAATTATTAAATAAAGAAATCCTTTCCAAAACTTTTAAATTTTTTAATTATAAATTTCAATTAAGCGCTTTCGGACTTAGAGTCCATCTTCAGAATTAAATGTTACACAATTATGGTATAAAAACCTTACAAAAATTTTTATAAATTACATTGTTAAAATAAATAGAATAAAACGAACAACTCGGTACACAAATCGAAGTGAAAGAATTAAAATTATATATAAAATAATTTTTAAATAAAATTTGTGTTGAAATTATTCACCCTTAAAAAGATATTTAAAATGTTTTATAATATCTACGTAAAATTTATTATTATGTAAGTCATCAAGTATTAGGTTTAAATTCTTATCTGATTCAAAATTATCTAGTAATATATGAAATTTTTCCAATTCGTTTAGTAAAGTTGATTTATGTTTAATTTCCAATATTTTATAAAATTTATTTGGGTCATAATTATGATTTTCTAGGTTTAAATGCGAAGCAAAACTAGAATTATTGTTGTATATGTTTTTCAAATCATTAATGTGTTCCTTAAATCTAGTACGAAAAGTTCTACCGGTTTGACCTATATAACTATAGCTTCGCATTCACAAATCAAACGATACACCCCACACTGATCAAGAATATTACCCTTATCTTTAATGAATACTAAAGACTTTTTTAGATTGTTGTTATTTTTAAATGAAATGTTAATGTCGAAACGTTTAAATAAATTCTTTAGGTAATAACAATTATTATTAATGAAAGGTAAAGAGTAAAATTAGTCTCTAAAGGTATTAGGGAAACGTTAGAGCTAACTCGGTTTTTGTCAAAATATTTATTATAAATCTGTTTAATGAAATCAACTGGAAAATCATTATTTATACCTAACTGGATAATCGTTCGTAATTCTAATAAAAAATTATGTTTATTTAAAGGATAATTGAATAGTCTATGAAAAGCACTATTAAAGAAAGCAATTTTATGTTCTTTAGGATGATTCGAAGAAAAAGGTATACAATGATCCGTCTATATAACTAGTGCCACCTACACTATGTGCACTGTCCTCACACGGCCAGAATGAAAGAGATTATGTACCTATTGATGTATGGGGCAAATTATGTCAGCCTCTTGAAAAGAAAAATATTTATTTAACCAAATTTAAAAATGTATTAAACCGTATAAAGTACTAGATAAAAAAAAATGCCAACGTTATTTAGTTTAGACGTATACATAAAATTTAGCAGAAAATGTTTTTCTATACATAATTCTTAAAACAATTTCTACCAAATTTTCAAAATTAAAGATGTATGTGTATGAACTATCGTTTCTTAACAATCCATACACCCACAACTCTGATTTTGAAAATATTGACGTGGTTGTCAGAAAAATATTCTCTCGTTAATAATATCATCCTGCGATGGAATACTGACCTTTGAACTTTAACGCTGTTCCAGTATTACGCAGTTTCAAAAAAAAAGTTTAGCTACTATAAGGTAAATTATGGATCAGTTTATACAAAATGATTCAAATGTTGAAGGCAAGACGAATTGTCATTGATGTAATATCTTGCTAACGATAACAGCTTTCTGAACGAAACAGAAGAAGGCAAACGACATTAGATGACTTCTTCACAAAAAACAAAATATATCAAATAAGGAACCCTCATCACAAACATAACTTCTTACTCGAACTTTTATTTAATTTTTATAATTTTTTTAAGAACAAAAATTGATATTAGCAATAATAAATTTATAATTAATGTAATAAAAAAGTATTTAACTATAAATGTTATAAAATTGAGCAAAACAAAAAACTAACAAATTTTTTTTATTTCGATTCTGTCTCACTTATGCCTATTATCTACAGTACCTGGGAGACCGAGCTTTGCTCGGAGAGTTCAATAAACATAATATTAATTTGTTATGTGATTTCTATACGTTTTTTAATTAATATTTTTCTCATTTAAAATAACAATTGAAAAAATTGGTAACATTGAAGCAACAAATAAAATTTTCAAACAATGAAAAATTCCGTTAATTTATTTCAGTTACATTTTAATACCAGAGTTTGTTGAGCGATAACTCGCATACACGTCGCAAAACTGGTATGTGAAAGCTGTGATTTACCTGTGTATGATAATTTACGAAGGTTTGACAGTATTAAAGAGTCAAATTTAAGTTCAAATCGTCAATAAAAATATATACTCGATTGTTATACAGTGAATTATAAAAATATCGTACCTTTAAATTCTTGAATTACTTGTGTAGCCATGTTTTCGAGTGAAGGTCTCACATGGAAAAGAGCATTGTTCACAAATTCTCACCGCGAGTAAAAATTAGATAGCAGGATATTAGTTACTATCTGACATTATTGGTAAATTTCTAGATGTATCAACTGCTCATATTTTCCATTCAAAGGTACCATCTTACACTAAAACACAGCACAAATATACAGTATCAATAAAAAATCTCATTTATCTAATTTAACACTGAAAAGGTATCCTACTATCATATTTTTAACAAAAGTTAATCTGAACTTCCACTGTTTATCCGTCCTCGCTACATAAATAAATATTAACTAAACATTCGTAAACACAGATATTGTCAGGGAATTTACCACAGCTTTCAAAAACTACATATAATTTTTACACTCTGCTTACAAGTTTCAACACACACAACTAATCTCGTAAATAGACAAATGTTAACTAAAATTTGATAAATCTAAATGTGTAATTTACTACTATTACGTAACTAATGTCAAACTTATATTATCGAACACTACGTAGTACAGTGGTAGCGCCGTGTTATTTAAACAGGTTTATTCACCAACGTTCATGTTAAGTCTAAATAAAGTCAATAATTTTTGCTATGGTCCTTTTGCATTAATTTTCACATACTGTTTTTCTCTTTTGATATGTTCCGTAAAATCGAGTTTATACGTTTTTAATGCTTCTAAGTCTTTATAAAGAACTAATTTAACACAGTAATATATAAAATCTATGTAGAAATTTCTTCCGTTTCGTTTAAAAAATGCTTGAATCGATCTAACATTAATTGAGAGAGTTCTAAGCAAATAACATTTTTATTTTCACTTCTCTGGAATCGAAATTCTACTCTAGAACTGTAATGTTAAATATATAATAATGTTAAATACGTCATGATATAAAAATAACATACCTTACGCCAATTATTAAAATATTAGTTAACATTATGTTTACCTAAGTAATTAATATTTCTTCTTTTTTATTAAAATATTTTACGTTTTACTTAGTATAACTTATTAAAAAATTTACTATCAGTATTTTCACACAATTGTTCATTAATTGTATTCCCAAAGCTTACTTACAATATTACAGTATTTATTACGGTATTGTGAAATGTAAAAAAAAAATTATTTTTTAAAATGAATAAATTTGCAAGAAAACGTGAATTTCCAAGAATAAAACTTAGCTAGATCGATGTTTTGTCCCCCAATACCCCCTTTCCATGAATTTCATCCAAATCGTTAGAGCCGTTATAGATACGCGAAATTTCTAGATATATATATATATATATAAGAATTGCTTGTTTAAATATATAAGATATTAAGATGACCTCGTTTAGCGCTGTTTTTGTATAGCGCAGGAACATATTAGAACCTATCTCCCGCGTTAAGCTGGGTCTTACTGTAATTGTAAATAAACTCGCACCGAATTATTAATAGGCACAATAAAAATGTAATTACTATTAATTATGCATTTAACAATATTTCACGAGTGAGAGAAAAAGAAAACGTAAGTATAAAATTTAAATTTAAGAACATAAAAAAGCAGGTAACATTACCTCTAAAACATTTTCTTTGCACGTATCTATGATACAAGGCAAAATGGGTGATGTCCGATTTTCACTAAAATAAGATTAGTGACGATTTAACCTTCCAGTGGGCTCGTACGTACAACACCGCAGTTGCGCTGCCGATTAGATAATTGCCTTGCTACTACACCAACGTCCGCGCGCTAATGATGAATTATCCGAAACTAATTCACCAATCAACGTACAAACTGAATTAAAAAAAAACTCTGGTCGCGGTACCAAAATCCTGCCGACAATATAAGTGTATTTGCTGATATCGGTATTGTGGCTTTATTACATGAATTGAAGATTGTTTGTAGACAAACTAAAAAATGTAATACACCCCTTAAAATAATATATTTCTCTCAATTAAAATATTGTTATCAATATAACATCTGCACAACATTAAATACACCCTTCACTACGCAAATCAGTATGTACAAACTAGTGTTTTCATAACACTTGTATGTCCGGACTAGATATACAAATCCGATTTTTCTAAAATTTTAGGAGCACCTATTAATAGATACTAAAGGGTTAAATTTCAATTCCGAGAATGTTTTCGGTGTTTTTAGACCCCAATACAATTTTAACCCCTAAAGACACCCCTTAAATTAGTACGATTAGGCCCACTTTAAATAGGTTTCGTGCGGCGATGGATTCCAACATGTGGACAAAATTTCGTTTAAATCAATTAAATATATCGAGAGTTATCGTGCTAATACGTATATATGCGTATTAGGTCGATAACTCTCGACAGATTTAATTGATTTAATCGAAACATTTTAAAAAATGCCGCCAAATTGTTTAGGATGCCTTGAAACGTCATTAAATCATCTTCCTGAATTTATTTGGATTTAATATTGACGTTTGTAGATAAATTTTGTTCAGCTACTCAGTAGCACAGGCGCCCACTAGAATATTACTTTTCTGCAGTTAAAAATGTTTGCAATAAATTCATGGCGAGATAATACCTACTTTTTCCGCAATATATGACAATATAAAGTTGGCTTTCTTTGCCTTGTGGCCACCTATCAGTTTCAGATCGCTGCACAAATCAAGACTGCGTTACATTTCTTAATTGGAATTAATTAACACAAAACACTACCTACATTTAATCATTGAACTTAACACTCTTTATAATTACAAAACAGTACGAAAATACGATTATAAAATTATAATTAAGCCGAAACGAAATATATGAAAAGTTCTACATGTCTGATTATTTCACATATTAAGAAATCTTTGAAGCGAAGTTGATTGCAGTTTTATTCGGCATGAAAGTATATTCCACCTCTCTTGTTTAAGCGCATGTCTGAAGTAGGGAATATAAAAAGAACTGCCCGAGGGTTCCAAAGGCACAGCACGCTCTACAGTCCTAGTGTTAACAGCCTAGGAGGTTCAGCAAAGTTTACGTAACAACATGAATATCCTGGTAAGTACCCACTTATATTTGTGGTGATCGTGATTAATATTATACATAGTTTTTGGTGTTTCAGAAATATTTATGATTTTCAAATATGTGCGACAAGCATTAGTAAAGCAAAACTGATCTAATTTTAATGCAAAAATAAACGAATGAATGAACAAATTTATTTCATACATATATGGCTAAACAAAAATAATAATTCGCATTACTTTCTTCTATTTGATAGCATTTTAAAAATATTTTTTTTATTTTTCTCATTTAAACTCTTTTTTAACCGAGTTATGAGAGACTTCATCAACATTTTTATTGGAGTTACAACGATGATAGCAATATATTAAATTAATTAGTTAATCTAATCGTATTTCAATTTTAAATTTACTTTGATTTGTTTAAACACTCAATTTAAATTGCCATTTCGATAGACTTCAGATTACTTGAATTGAATATTCTAAAATATTCATGAGTAAATTATATCTAATTTGATAATCGACACTAATTTATTTATTTATTTAACATGGAACCATCCGTAATTTTTTCGGGGACCCCCTATAGAAGTTCTAATTTTATATTTTTAGTTTGCAATAAGCTGTTTACTGGCAGTAGCTAGTGCTACCAGTAGCTATGGTGGCGGAGTTGGACATGGTTTTTATCATGATCAGCAGATTCCAATAATAGGCCCAAAAGGCGTTCCTTTAGAAACACCTGAAGTAGCAGCGGCAAGAAAAAAACACTTAGCTGCTCATGAAGCCGCCAAAGCTCAATTAGTGGAAATAAATATCATCTCTGGCGGAAAACAGGGGACCAGCGATATCTTCATCTATCCTATCAAAGAGGGTATTACAGCAGGTTATAAAACTCATGTTCATCATATCCATAACAAATATCACGGCCCTATTCATATCCCGAAGATTGGTAAAAATGGCGTTCCATACGATACCCCTGAAGTAGCTGTTGCTCGTGCTGAACACTTGAAAGCGCTTCATAAAGCGTCCTCGCAAGGAGGGCATCAAGAAGAACAGCATAGATATCGTCGTAATGCCGTCAGCCATGTTAGCATTCATACGCCTGCATCTTTAGAAAAGACGCAGATCAACCATGGAAACCATTATGGTAGTCCATGGGCTCATCATTATCCTGCTATTGGGCACGACGGTAAACCTCTCGAAACACCAGAAGTTGTTGAACTGAAGCATGCTCATTTCGCCGCCCATCATAAAGCACTATCTAAACTGCATCACGAAGGGATCCAAGGAGGAATTGTTGAACATAGAGAACATATTCTACCAACTGGAAACGAATTAGAGCACAATTATCATATTCCCGTAATTGGATCTCATGGTGTACCATTAGATACCCCCGAAGTAGCTAAAGCCAAAGAAGCACATTTAGCAATCCATGCTCAAGCTTCCTCAAAAATCTATAACCAGTATTAATTAAAATTCCATAGTTATTCTGATCAATCAAAACGAGTTTTTATTATTTGATTACTAAAATGAACATTTTTAATACATTTAATACGTTTGTGAATAATTATTAGAATCAGCTCCATTGTATGATTAAATTTCGCGATATCTATTAAAAAATAATAAAAGAAAAAAAACGCCGCACACCCTAGTCAAGACTGTAAACTAAAGTTTAAGACCAGTATCGTCTAGTAAAGTAACGAATGATTTTAGTTCAAAAAGTTGGTTGGTACTCTACTAACTCGTAAAAATTTATTAGGTGATCAAAGATTGACCGTAATATAATCATCATAATGATGTATGGACTTCAATCTTTAAGGATCTTCATGTATTATGTAAATAAATTGCTGTCAATATTTTGTAGTTTTTTTGCTTTTAGATTTATTCTATTTTAGAATCTATTTTTGTACTTTTTTATGTTGAAACTTAAATTGTCATATAAAAATAAAGAAACCTATTATCTTTTAATGATTTTTTTTACTTACAAAAAAAGGAAACTGTTTTTTTTTTTAATAGTAAACATCCATATGATCAGAGACGGGATTCGAACCCACCACAGTAGGGTTCAAAAGCCAGCACGCTGACCACCGCTTTGTCTGCAATCATTTATTTATAAAGTAAAACCCATATTGGGTGTGTTAATTAGTGCCTATACAAGTTTTTAAAATATTAATTATAGTGTGCTTACCCCTTCAACGATTTCATATTTTATACATTATGTTTTTTTTAAGTTCACTAAGGTTTAGGATATCAGATGATGTATATGTATAATTTATAAACTACTGCATTCTAAGTTTAGTTGGTTTATTTATATAAACTTGACAAATAAATTTTCTGTTGTTTTGTGCAGTTAATAAAATGCATAAAATAAATACACACTCAGAACAAGGCAGCTTTCAAATTAAAGAAAAACATTTTCACAGAGTTTATTGAGTTGAAATATCTTAAAAATATTTTTTAGTGCTATATATGTTTACAATCACTAAAAACAAGATATTCATAAAATCATAACAAACAGTTTTTCATGCAAAATTTACGAACTACAAAAAATTCAGATATATATGTACATTATCATGTAAATTATGTCAATTGCCAGTTTTCATATATTTAAAAGAGAGTTTATGCTATTGTTAAGCAATATTTACATACCGTATTTATTCTATTTAACGCCGCCGCGTTTATTTTTTCAAGTTACTTTGACTGCGTCGTTTCAAAAGAAATGTGGAAATAAATTTGAGAGTAACGTTTAAAATCCTTTTTATGCGGATATCAAATCTGTAATCAAAATTTTGTGGCCGTGAAAAACACAAATAGCAATAACTAAATATATGCACAGTTGAGGCATTCAATTTTTACCGTTTTTATTATCATTTTTACATTATTGCTTTCTTTGTTACAAATATAGAGATAAAATTTTGGAAAATAAAGTAATCTAAGAATTACAGAAGCCGACAATTTATTCATATTACAATATATCTGCAATATAACTTCATCTTTTTGTCCTTACTATTCCAAAAACATATAAATTATGGACATGATCAATTCAATACGTTAACTGAAGTAATTGATAGCAACGAAATGTTCAGAGCCTTTCCAGAATGAATTTAATTCCCCAATATAATTTTTAAAATTATTCCCATTAAATATTTCAACTTCATGTAACTATTTTTAACTGAGTTCAAAAAACAAAACAGACTATTCAATTCATCACGTATTTTTCGAGGGGTTAACTGATTTTTAAAAAATTGACATCATTTTGCTCAGAATGTTTACCGATTGGTATTATATAATTTTTTTTTTAATCGATCCAGACGTTTTAACTGATTTCAAAAAAGGACATTTGTTTTATATATAGTATGTTATCTCATATTTCTTGCATTTGTGAACTGATTTTGATTAATCTTTTTCTGTTTAATTCATTCAGGATGGTCTCACATAAATTTTACTTAAATGAGTTCAGCAGTTTTTTTTAGTATTACAATATTAAAAAGAGGGCGATTAATAACGTGCAAACTTCATACTGCAAAGCCACTAAAAAGTAAAAAATAAAAAACTCTTAAAAGAATTGACTCAGATTCGTCTCAACTGAAGTTAATCCGGTTTGAAAAATCGAGTTACCCATCACTATAATCTAAATTAGATCACAAAATTGAGCAGTAGCTGAGCGGCCACGTATGCATGGAGTGGAAAGTAAAAATGTCAAAATGATAATAAAAACTAAATTAAATAAAACGAAACTACTTGCGATTACTGTTCAAATTATTTTTTTTTTATTTATAAAACGTTTCTACCAAATTTTTGGTCCTTTTCAATTTATTAAAATATAATTTATTTTATATTTTAATAAATTGAAAAGGACCAAAAATTTGGTAGAAACGTTTTATAAATAAAAAAAATAATTTGAACAGTAATCGCAAGTAGTTTCGTTTTATTTAATATTATATTACTGTTGGTAGAGTCAATATTATTAATTATTGATAATAAAAATGTTTTCTAAATATCGAATAATAAATTAATCAACTTATCAAACATCCGTCGAACACAATTAATCTTATTTTGAATCCTAAAATGAGCCACAGTTTTGAGTTCGGGCTGCTTAAGATATAATGCAAATTGCGTAACAATCAGATACAAATATGGTCTCATCCTATCGGTTTCTGTGGTTCCTACTGGCTCCACAAAATGAAAATGTAGACAATGGAAAATAAAGCGCAAATTCCCATCACTGATTGAGAATTTCAATTAGATAAACTGAAATTGCAAACATCATTCAAGTCAATACACATTACAGGGCGAGAGACAGAGAGGAAAATAGGGAAATCAAAAAAGCCGTGTTGTTGCGCTGGGGACGGTGAGTGACGTTATAATTTGTGTTTTGTTTTGAGCTATTTGAGTGAACAAATGAGGGCGACGTGTCGTTATCTCTGTCGGCGCGCGTTGTTAGCGCGCTTACAGATTATAATCAGTTGACAGCAGTTAGTTCCGTACAACAATATATTATATACACCATGTACCAAAAAGATCTGTGTTGATCCGTCTGTATTAGTTACACAAAACCGTGAATACATTTGAAGGTTAATCGTCCACTACCGTATTAGTAGTAATTGCGTCCGTATTTTGTTGTTATAAAAAAGGTTATATATGACTATGATAGGTCATAATTTAAATTTTCCACGGCCCTCTATAAATTAGCTGCTTTTCATGAATGTATACCGAATGTAAAATGGTATACTTAGAATAGAATAGAATAGATATATTTGTACTGCCCTAAGTGGATACATCGTCAATTACAATATAAAATAATAGTTAATAATTACAATTAAAAAATTCATCCATGCTGTAAAAACAATGTCTGATCAGAAATACTTTTAAATTAGTTTCAAATTTTTTAAAGAATTGAATGCTTCTTAAACCACAAGGAAGTTTATTACATAAGACACTTCCAATATAATCCGGGCTTTTATGAGACAGTGTTAATCTGCACTTATCTAGTCTGATGTCTTCACGGTTTCTGTTATTATAATTATGTACGTCATTGACTTTAGTGTATGAATTGATATCTTTTTTGATTCGTAAGATACATTCAAAAATAAAAATACTGGGAACTGTTAAGATGTTATTATTTATGAATGTGTTTTTGCAAGTTTCCATCGGTTTCAAATTAAAAATATTTCGTACTAGTGGGTAAAGTAAAACAATTCAATAATAATATCCATAGGAGCAACAATGAAAAGCATAGTAGGCGTCCACATATATGTATCCAATATGGCTGAATTAAAGCGTAAAAAATATTACAAATTTGCTTATATGTGAAAATCAGTCTTTTTTATAGAAGGTGCGTGCAAAAGTGTAGTATGTACCTTGTTTGTAATGATATTTTCACTCGCTAAATCGCTCATGTTAACTTTATGCCCCTGCTCGTGATAATTCATTACAAACAAGATACATAAACTACAATTTTTAATATTTAATATTTAAACATTGGACATACTTTGACTATAACAGTATTTATTCATATAATGATTCTGACAGACAGATATAGTTCAAACATGGCTGACATAGTTTCGACAATTTAGGTCATAATTCTCCAAAACTATGCGTGAAAGTTCAATTTCCTTTTTAATTTTTACGTTATTTAAAAGTGTCACACTTTTTATAATTAGTTTTTCAGAATTTGATCTGAGACCAATTATCATTTAAATTTAACAATATAATGTGAATTTCTGGTGAGTCTCTTACTAATTAATTAAGTACTTAAAAACTGGATGACCAACATTTAAAATAAAAATTTTAGTAAAACGAGATATTAAAATTTCAGATTTAGAATTGTTTTAATGATCAAATATTCTTAAACACGAAACACTAAATACCAATATAATTATTTTTAAATTACATACTAAAAAATAAAAAACTATGGTTCGTTATTTATGGTTTTTATCTCTATAAAGTTAGCAACCGTACAGCCTCTTCTTAGTGAAATTACTATTGCTATCTTTTAGACATTCCATGGCATCAAACACTTTCGTAAATAGAACATATCTAGAATCAAAATTGGGAGCTACCCGAATTCATACTCTCGTTAAATCGTATAAAATAATGTGGATTTTTTAATTCGAGAATTAATAGCGATCATTATAATACATATTAGAATGCTCACATACTCCACTTTTACACGCATAAAATTTGCTGTAAATTTAAGCGTAATATTTTAATTACAAATCTGTCATTTTATGTGAATGCGAGAATTAATTTTACACGCTAATAATTTTATATGTTGTCACCCTTATGCCAAATATTGCAGCTCCTGTTTTTCCCGTTTATACATATTATAATTATTAACGGTAAAAAACTCTTGAAGTTAGAGGTATTATATTTTTATTTATTTACTTTAAACAGGTAAAAATTACAAGATATAGCATGCATTTTAAAGTCACTTTTTTTTTAAGAAAAACTCTTTTTGAAAATGCTATTACAGGAAAAATAAAGCGATATTGTAAAAAAAAAGAAAAATCTATACCTAACGAATTTTATTATGCGGATAAGATTTAATGAGAATCATTTAACTTAATATATTAAGTACATTTATTCGTTTGTTACTTGTACGGAACCCTTGACACGGGAATGACACTTGCACTTGACAGATTTTTACATGACAAAGCGAGGATTTAGTAAGAGTTGTCGTTAAATTATCTATCGTAAAACTGAAAAAAAGGATAGAAGAGAGTTAGTGTCAGGACATCAAATATTATTTTGAGAGAGAGTAGCCCATCCCTGCAGATAAAGAACAACGGAGGCTTGAAAGGAATTTAAATCACAATCATGCTTGTAACGTTTATTTGATCTTGGGATCCATCGTCACCACCAAAGATTCTCAACACAGTAAACCAACAATTAAATACTGAAATATTACTTCTAGTCACGAATTGTATATAAAGGCGCAACTTAATTGAATAGTTGACAAATTACATGCTATTTACCTTTTTTATCGTTCTAAAAATAAATTATTACTATTGTTTTTGTATAAGTAGAATATTAAGTTTGAAAATGGCAGGCACAATTATTATAAAAACCCGGGTCGCAGTACCAAAACCCTGCCGACAATATAGTGTATTTGCTTATACAGGCAGTGTGGCTTTATTACGCGAACTTAAGTTGGTTTTTGGGCAAAAGTAAAAATTTGACTCCTTAATACACCCCTCAAAATAACATTTTTTTTCTTAACTGCAATATTATTATCAATCTAACGTCTACACCGAATTAAATACACTCTTCAATAAATAAGTCACTATCTACAAATTAGTGTTTTCAAAAAACTTGCAAGTCCGGTCCTGTTGGGCCGATTTTATTAAATTAATTAAATTAATTGCTACTAACGGGTTAAATGTCAATTTTGAAACGATTCTGAGAATTTTTTCGGTATTTTGAGGCCCGATTACGCCCATTTTAAATAGGCTTCTGGCGGTGATGGATTTCAGTACGTGGGCCAAATTTAGTTAAAATCAATTAACTCTTTCGAAAGTTAATGCCCGTACACATATATATATATACATATATATATATATATATATATATATATATATATATATATATATATATACATATATATATATGAACATTTTTAAAAATGGTGCCAAAGTGTTTAGGAGGTTATGAAACGTCGAGAAATTTTGATCCGACCCCTAGGTCCCGCCATCCGACCGACGCCAATAGTGTATGTTGCCATATGGCAAATACACTAATTACTATATTAAAATTGGAAGGGTCTAGGGATTGATGTCTTCTACATAATAAAACATGACGCCGCTGCCTATTGAATTTGCTCGCTGTTATTCTTCGCATGTTTGAAAGGTCAACTGCAATTTTTTACCCGCGACGTCCCGCCCTGTCCTCTTCCATTTCATTAATTATTACTTTAAAAAACTTAACAAAAAATATTAATCTCCGTCAAAAAAGGTGGAAATATTAAATTTTGAGGTCGGAGCCAATTTCATTACTAAAACGCTTAATTACATGTACAGTAGAATCCGTTTATTATGACTCCGCCTATATTGACCAACCGCCTATTATGACGTAATTACACAACGAGGTTTGGTTTTCATATAAAATTCTTTGTAACAAAGTCGGATATAATGACTTCGCTTACAGTGACATGTCGCTTATTATGACCCATTTTTAATAAATTTTGTCCGTCTATAGTGGCCGACATGATTCTTTACACCTTCGGCAATGTTCGTTGATTCCCGACGACGTTCGGCACGTGGCTTGTGTTTGTTTTGAATCTCAGTGAGTAATTGATAGTTGAACGTCACGCATTGTTTTTAGTGATATCCTATGTAAAAAATGTCATCTCAACGTCGTAAAGCATTTACGATTGAGGAGAAAGGTGAATAATATGCAGATTATAAGAAAATGGAGAATCAAGCTCATCTCTCGCAGAGGAATTGGGCGTGGGTCATTCGACAATCTCAATGATTTTCAAAAACAAGAACCGGATTAAGCGATCGTTCAATTCAAATGTTTTGAAACTGAAGAGGCTTCGAAAATCGCGCAAGAAAATGTTGATCAAGCGTTAATTCAGTAGTTTAAAATCACGCGAAACAAAGGAATACCCGTCAGCGGCCCTATGCTACCTAAAAAAAGAAAGTTTTTTTTTTCACAAAAATGCTTTGTATGACGTCCGCTTAGTATGACGTGTTTGTCAATTCCCTTCTATGTCATTATAAACGGATTCCACTGTATATCTACTTTTATTAAATTGACGCCGACGTCAAAATTTCATTATTTTCATCTTCTTAGTGACTTTTTTGAAGGAGGTTAATATATTTTTTCAAAAAGTTTTTTTAATTTTTACTTTTTAATGGATTTGATTTCGCACATTTTTATTAATAATATTTCGTAGTTGCTTTGTTTATAAATTATAATAAAAAAACTTCTGAACCGATTTAAGTAGAATTTATGTGGGGTCACCCTGAAGGTATGCCCTATTCAATAAGAAAAGAGTCATCATCAAAATTGGTTCATAAATGCTGGCGATATGAAGTAGCATTCATATAAAAAGTATGTTTTTTTGATGGCGTTTAAAAACGGATGAACCGATATTAATAAAAACTATATGGTACTCTATATTGTATATGGTATATATGTATATGGTATTATATTACCCCCTACAAAATAGCTGTTTTACACGCATGATGCAGGCATTTAAAGTAACCCATTCAGCACTATAGTGATGTATTGAAAAACTAATCGCGCAATACTAATTCCACAGTAAATAAATGTTTGTCCCTATGTTGTCTCTTTTTAAACTGCTACTGGAAGTGAAATTTGCTCAAAAGTGAACTGACAAAAATTTTGAAAATGAAGTGAATACCAGCTTTTTTACAAAGAGTACGTGCGGAATGATTTTATATTCGTGTGAACTAGAGTTGGTATCGTCCATGATAATGAATAATTGGACTAAATAAAGCCAATGCTAAATTTTACAAATTTGCAACGTTTCTTCATCAGGTAGGCTACAACATTGGTAAGAAATTGTCTAACATAGTGAGCAATTTTTCATCCTAACATTATTATTTGTATCTGATTTATTGATTTGTAAATTTGGAATAATAAATAAACAAAAGCCAATCAAATACCCCTTATTTTATCATCAACTAATTTTAAAAATCCCATCTGCCTCTGAGTTTGCTAATTTTTATATTACGGTACTAATTTAGGTTAAAATTTACTTTTCAAAATTTTTCAATATTTTTTCTTTTTGAGGTCACCCAAATCCAAAAAACATAGTTTTGGAAAAACTCTGCGTCTGTTAGTCTGTTGGTCTGTGAACACGATACAGGTCAAACAGATGAACGATTTGAAACCAAATTGTGGGAGGATGTTTGGTATGCAAATATGACGAGCTCTATTGTTTTTGACGCATGCGCAGAAGAGGTATATCCTATAATGTTGTTTTTTGTTTAATGGTGGTATACTTTTTGTAACGGTTTAATATTCTATACATTTTTCCAAGAAAGTTTCGTGGAAAATTTTTTTCCTAAGTTTCATAATTTCGGAAATATTTTGAAAATAAAAAAAAAATCAAATGTGCTTTTGTTTCGAAGATCTGTTAAAAATAAATTAGTTAGGTAGCTGATTTACGTTAAACCATGTAACCATGGAAACAAATACCAAATATCATATTTGTTACTAGCCGTTACCCGCGCCACTGCGTGCAATAACAGAAATTTTATTTTATTTATTATAATATTTCAAATGTCAATATTTATGAAGCTGGAATGGTCCTGTCCCCCAATTGACTGACATCTTTTAAAATAACTTTTAAAACACACCTTAGGGGTAACTGTAAGCCACATTTCAATAGATCGACGATCCACGAATGGCTTGCAGGGTCAACCGTTTTTCAGATTTTTTAAATAGTATTTTTGTTTTTCGTATTTTTTTACTAAGTAATTATATTTTATGTAATAAGATAATCAGCAATTAAATTATTTCATGTGGAGGTTTTTAATATTTTGGAAAAAATAGAATACCTACATTTTTTATACATTAATAATCAACTTTGATAGGCCCAACTTTTATCTATCCTTAACATGTCGAACAGATTTGTTGTTAAATGAAGTGTTAACAACCACTAAACATTTGCAAATCAATATTTACATTACGTAAACATCAATCAAATAATTATTCTTACTGAAACTTCTCGGTTTATGCACATCTGCATAATATAGCATCGCTTATGCTAAAGGAAATATGATTAAGTTAAGCTTAAACCCTCAACACGGAACGGTTTGTAGATTATTGTGTTTGATATATTATACAGTTTATACGTTCATCACCAAAGCAATGCCAGTTTAATCTCAGAGGGAATTCACAAAGGACATGTAGTATAGGACCTAAATCAGTTTTATAGTAAGAATATTTTATCACAACCACGTCAAAGTGAAGTGGGCTACAGGAATGTCGGAATAAATATAAAATGTCCCCTTGTTGTCATTGGCTTTGAGAAGGTTTTAAAGTTCTGCTTCATACTAAAATAGTCTTCGCCTGGGTGGAAATCACATTGAATTTGATATACTAAAGAGATTTTAATGCGATATGTAAATCACTATAGTGTAATACGTAAATATTTTTGGGAAAAACAATTAGAATTGTGCAAAAGCGATCGATATATTTATAGTCAAACGGAACAAACAAACGCTTTGATTCTTGATTTAAACCATATTATTATATTCGAGTAGAAATTCAAAATTTCACTTCAGTATATTCTTTGTTTTTGAAGAGATCGGTTTTTTTCAAATTATCTTTTGTGTCCCAATTTGAAATTCTCATATAGGTTAAATTGCAGTTAAACTCGAAAAAAATCTTTCTAGAAATTAAAGAAACGCATATTTACTGAACAAACTATCCGGAGAGGGAGAAGGTGGATTTTATATAATCTATACAATAATTGTATAGAACAATCAAATTTTCCTCTTTATAATTATCATAAAGAGGAAAATTTGATTGTTAGTTTGTTCAAAAACTACTGAACAGTTTAGAAATTATGTCACCAATAGAAAGTACTATTATCAGCGAGTAACATAGGCTATATTTTAATTTTCAAAATTTGAACATTTTTGACATACGCTGCGAAAACTGCTGAAACATTATTCAGAAAGCACAGTGGCGACATCTAAATTATTTATAATATTTAGTACTAATATAATATAATAATATTTACTACATTATACGTGTAACTAATACTACAAACGGAAATATTTGATGTTTATTTGTTCCGGATCAACTCAAAAACTACTGAACAGATTTTAAAAATTCTTATCAGCGAATAACATAGGCTATATTTTAAAATAGTTTTGAACTCCACTACGGTTGTCGCTGCCGAGTTCAACACACTACTGCCTCACGGGGTAAGATAGTAATACGGTTGAGTCGAAGGCTCCACTAACATTTTCACTACCGAGTTCAACAAGGTAGAGGCGATGGCTCCACTACTATTGTTGATACTGATTCGGGTGCAGCACAAATGTTAAGATAACAATACGGGGAAGCCGAAGGCTCCACTACTGTTGTCGCTGCCGAGTTTCGTTTCAGTCGCGTGCGAAGCCAGGGATAGCGGCTATTTAATTATAAATTCAAATAAAAATGTATTAGGTCGATTAAATATATAAAAGATAGATTCAAAAGACAAACAGTATTGGGTACAAGCTGAGCGATAGCCCAGCTTGACTGTAAAAACTATAATATTATTAAGCTAAAAGCAATTGGCAAAAGGAAGCAAAGCTTACTCCGACAGCGACGTTTCTCCAAGTTTTAAAAAAGTTGAAAATAATATTATATTTTTAATAAAATTGTCGCGGGAAAAGCTATGTAACATTGGTTCATCTCAATCAGGTGCGAAGCAGCTAGTTTTCGATTTTTGGGTTTGCAAAGTTTCAAAGATATGAACAAGCTATCAATTAATTTTTCCATATTTAATACCCAATATTTAAATATATATTTATGGAATTTACCGCAATAGTGAAAATATTACCGACCGAAGCTAGAATTACACATTATAAATATTAAACATATTTTTAGAAGCATTTAATTCGTTTAATAAAAAAACGTTTTACTAAATAAATAATAAATGTTATTTCTGTATAAGATAATAAAAGGATTAAGCAAATTTCGATCAAAAAGTACGATTTCAAAATACGTAAAAACCTTAAATTATACTTTCTTGACACAATGACCGAAATCATGAATAGTGTAGAGATTCTGTTAACCGGACTAATTATTGATGTAGGTCATCTAGATAATAGAAAATCCGGATAATTGAGTGTATGGAAAAAATAACGGTTTTTAGGTAAATAATACACTTAATACAGTCACGTACATATTTTCTTAAAATCAACAAAAAAAAAAACGAAATTTAATAAGAAATACCCAATAAAACCCCCGCGGTTAACAACTCGGATAAACGCGAATCCGTATAACTGAGGTCCACATAATCGAATTTTCCCTGTATTCGTTTACTCTAAAATGTAAACAACATATTATTATGAAACTATTTGTCCAACAGACAAGACCCGTATAAAAAAAATGCATATAGGTAAAAAATATATTGATTTTTTGGACCTGGCAAAAACCCATTTATTAATTTAAATCAATGTTTTTGCCTACTATAACAATCTATCAATAAAAACGAATACACAAATTCCTTATAAAATTGAAAAATAGCAACAAAAAAGAGCGTTTAATAAAGGAAATAAAATATAAAAAATAAGTGATAACATCATAAAAACAAGTTACAAACTATCTTTAGTGCAACAAAAATAAACAAAGTAATAAAAAACATCGTTTAAACGTTTTGGAGCAAAAAAAAACACGTGAGTAGCGGAAACACTTGAGAATAAAATATATTAAAGTATATTCCAAACAGCTTTACAGCGACGTAGCATTCGTCAAGCCCAGAAAGTAAGTAAGCAATTTAATGCCCAATTGAACAAAAACGTTCTAGAAAACTTTACTAGGGAAAATAGTGCTTTGTGAGAATAATATCTTTGGAGCGGATATGTTTCAAATCTTTCAAATTGGAGATTTATCTTCCAGCTAGTACATTTCATTGATATAACGCTGATATATTGATAGGTTACATTTCGAAATCATTGTTGAGTAGAATCTTTGCCCTTTGGTATCAAAACTATTGGTCATTATACAACATCAACAAGTAATTTTCATATTTTGTCCCCGCAACTTTAACAGCAAAATTACTTCTTGCTTTTATTTCATAAATACTTTTTTTATAATTCTAATAAAACATTCTATTAATTATATTGTTCAAAATTCTAATGTCTTTTCTATTCAAAATTGATAATCTTTTTCTTCTTATTAAGCTCTGTAAACCTCGGTACTTTTTATCTGTGGAAATTTTAAAACGATTTTGTTCGTCGTAAATTCTTACAGGAATGTAATTGCTTTACATAGACGAACTGTCGTTATATACTATCCAATCCGTTTTTAGTTTATACTAGGTTGACTAGTTAAATGATTAATTAGAACGGTGGATAAAAATCCGTGGCACAGGTTACTGTAAAAGTAAGAACTAAACTTTAAATATCAATCATATTTCAGTGTTATGTCTACTGATCCGGTAGAAATTACTTGCGCTATATATTTTTCATTTTAATTTTAAGTTTAAACTCATGTTGAACTATAATTAAGAATTAAAAAGACTACAAATTTAAATAAATGTACGTGAAAGAGAAAAGTTCATCTCAAATTGCACAAATAGATCAAACATCAGGCGCAGTTTGAAGTTCAATAAAGGGAACTGTTTATTATTAGTGTATTTGCCATATGGCAACATACACTATTGGCGTTGGTCGGATGGGGGGGACCTAGGGGTCGGACCAAAATTTCTCGACGTTTCATAACCTCCTAAACATTTTGGCACCATTTTTAAAAATGTTTATATATATATGTATATATATATATATATTTATATATATATGTGTGCGGGCAATAACTTTCGAAGGAGTTAATTCATTTTAACGAAATTTGGCACACATGTTGGAATCCATCACCGCACGAAGTCTATTTAAAATGGGCCCAATCGGGTCATTTTAAGGGTAGTTTTTAGGGGTTGAAAAAAGTTTTTGGGCCCAAAAATACCGAAAAAAATTTCAGAATCGTTTCAAAATTGAAATTTAACCCTTTAGTAACAATTAAAAACTGCTCCTAAAATTATAAGCAAATCGGCCCGATAGGACCGGACTTACAAATTTTATGAAAACACTAGTTTGCGTATACGAATTTACTTACTGAAGGTCGTATTTAATTTGATGTAGATGTTGGATTGATAACAATATTTCAACTAATAAAATTATTATTGTAAGGGGTGTATTAAGGGGTTCAATTTTTTTTTATTTTGTCCAAAAACAAACTTAATTTCATTTAATAAAGCCACAATACCTGTATTAGCAAATACACTATATTGTCGACAGGGTTTTGACACTGCGACCCGGGTTTTCTTGTATTGTTATAGAGTTTACAGAGTTTTGCATATTGTTTGGTTCATGGCGACTAAAAAACAATGCTTTGCTTTTAATTTCGAACTGGGCGATGTTCTAGACTCGAGATTAGATGTGACACGTGAAAATAGAAAAGAAGCATCGTTGTCGTAGAGCTGGTTGGAACATAGTTTAGAGCGTATATTATTTGCGTCCGTATGGACTCACCAATATCAAACGGTTGTATCATAGCGAGTACGGCCAAGAGAACCAGCAGGTGGCTGCCGACGGTCCAGCATCCTGGTGGTGATGTCTTTGCTGCCGTTCTTGTCGCCGCACGACGCATTGCACACAGCCGGTTCTTCCCCTTCATGTTTCAAATAACAACAACAAAACTATAACACAGTACACACAACTCCTTCTCCCCTTTCTCTCCTCAATACGTATTATATAACTACGTTACACCCACTCACTGTCACGCTCAATTCGTTCACTTAGCTTTATTGAAAACAGCTTTTAAATTTAACAATTGGAATTGTAACCATGCTTTTATATTTATTAAATCTTAAAACCACCTTCCCAACTTTTTTATTGTATTTCAAATACGCTTTTTTCAAACTATATTGTTATAAGCGTCTGGAGCTCGTAAAAAAATATTGAAAAAAATACTATACTAAAAATGTTGTGACTGATATCAAAATCTTATTCAATATTGAAAACTATATTCCTTTAATTTTAAACTTGGTATATAATGAAATGTTCAATTACGAATAAGTAATTCAGTTTGATCAATTACGTTTCTTTGTACTGTATTATACAATCGCTTTAAATACATCCACCCCGTCTTCATAAAATATGCAATATAAGGCTAATTTATTTTTTAACAAAGATCAACTACAGTTTTGATGTTTTTTAATTGATTACTGATATGACAAGTTTAAATTCAAACTCAACACTGTAAATATTTGTATTTTTTTACAAAACGTCCATTTGATCAATCCACAAAAACCATTAATCCACTAAACGAAAAGCACTCTTTTATGAGTAATCTGATTGTTGTTTTTATCTGGTTAACATATTAATCCCCTTTTTGCACACGTAGCTTTTCCACAATGACCATTTTAATGAATAAAATATATAACAATATTAAAAACTTGTAATATTCTATAACTAATTGTTCACATTAAAAATTTATAATACAATATCCGTTATATTAACAGTGCGTTTATACTTTTGGTAAGTACATAATGTAATATAATATATTTGAGGACAATCACAAAACTGTTGATTAATAGTCATAATCCATTGTGACTGAATATTTAGTAAACATACATGGGAACTGATTTATCATTAACACCTTCGATCAAATCTATAAAGTATTAAATTCACGTAAATTCCATGTCGACTGCGTGGCTAATGAAATAACCTGAAGATCAACTTCAATTATGATCTGTCATATCAACAGCTGATCTTATGTCTACAATGAATTAAAAGATCGCAACGGCTACGACACACACGACAAATGAGCATCGAAGTGTCTGAATCAAAGTCCGCGCGTAGACTGTGAAGCTGACGTCGTCCAAAGCGACGCGATACGAGAGCAGCGCATCACAACGGCGCGCATCTGAACTAGCGACGACGCCACTCCCTCGATTCGCCTCTTCGTCGTACCGCGCTCGCTCTAGAAAACAGACGACAATACTAAAATCTCTGTTGAATTGCTCCTCAAGGGTAAATTTTGGGCTTGTGCGAGAAGTGTAATGTGTTAGTCTGATGTGTGTGCATATCGCATTTGTCGGCCCCTCTAACGTAATATCTGCACTCAAATTGCAAAGTGGTATATGTCAGATCTTTAATGACGTCAGATCTTTGATGAGATTCAACTCGCGGGTGATTTGGTATCATTATCGTCTCAGTATCGCCTCGATATTGTCTCAACATAGCCTCCACAACCTGGTGCAGGCCATCTGACCAAAAACCTGAGAAACAAAAATTGTATATAGGCAAGGGCGTCGCCAGCCTTTGAGCCAGAGGGGGGCAGAAGGATGAGAAAAAAACAAAGAATTCAGATTTTTGAGGGTTAAGATATTAAATATTAACACATTTATTGAATCCTTAAATTTGATTTTAGTGATTCTGCTGAACGCTACATTTTATTACTTACTTATTCTGTGACATTAGGCAGGAAAACTTATAACTTAAAAAAATCCCGAACCTCTAGGGAGGGGCAGCTGCCCCTACCTGCCCCCCCTTGGCGACGCCCCTGTATATAGGTACTTGTATATACATCACCGTACACAGACAATTTAAAATAGATCCAATTGGGCCATTTTAGAGTGGTTTTGAGGGGTTAAAAGACGTTTTTGGACAAAAAAATATCGGAATTCTTTCAAAATTGAAAATTAACACTTTAGTAAAGTTCAAATGTGCCTCTCAAATTTTAATAAAATTGCTCCGACAGGACCGGACTTACAAATTACATGAAAACACTTATAGTTTGTGGATATCAATTTATTAACTGAAGAGTGTATTTACTTTGTTACAGATGTTGGAATGATAATAATGTTGCCATTAAGAAAAAACAATATTTTAAGAGGTGTATTAAGGAGTAATATCCTGAAGTGAAGCTAGCTTTATTTCGGACGTTACGCGTTCGGCTGCTGGGAAGAAATGTGTGAAAAAACGTCAGACAAGTCAGAGTTCTATGCGCCCTTGCTTAGATAGTGCGTTGTGTGGCACACGAACGCGCGCATATTTTAAATTTAGACAGACCAATTTCACCTGGTAAAGGGGTGTGTAGTGTAGCTGTCATATATTTACATTGTTATACTGTAGATTATATTCATCGAGTACCTAAATAAAGATTCAAATCATTAAATGTGCAGACACTACGCCTCTGTCGGGCGTCCCCCGACGCCACTCGTTTTTTTTTTTTTTTTTTGTCCAAAAACAAACATAGGTTCACATAATAAAGCCACATTGCCATAACTATGTTATCGGCGGGGTTTGACACTGCGACCTGAATTTTTTTTTATTTGTTATTATTTTTCTTTAGTTATGAAAATTTTAATATATTTTAATTGAATCATAAGCCACAAAATCGTGAACGTTTGCGGTAGTAACTTTATTACAAACTTTTATTTAACTTATTTTTCTGTCTGTCGGACAAATCTTGCGATCAATTTTTCAACAACTTCCCGATATCCGACCATGCCGGAAACTATTTAAAATGGTGCCAAAGTGATTACGAAACGTCCAGAAATTTTGGTCCGACCGACACCAATGGTGTATGTGCCACATATATATGAAATACACTAATAATAATAAAATACTCTTTCATTGTGATGCATATTGCTTTTTTGTCTTTTTAAGGTACTTTATATGCCTCAAAATATAAGAAAATGAACGATTATAAAAAGAGTTATCTAAAATTCGACATGAACCGTTTAGCGTTGTGCTTACATGTATATCATTTTCAAATGATAATTTTATGCATATGTGTATAGAGCGCAATGATGACCGACAATTCATTCTATAATTGAAATTAAACACCTATCTCTAAACTTCCACACTTAACTGTTTGGGATTTGAATAGAGCAATTGAATTCAAATTGCAGTGTTGAATGGTCGATAAGCTACCTTGTGTTATTCAAGCTGATGCAGACAGCGTCGTAATCATGATCGGTTACATAAAAATAATTAATTGTTTGTTATTGTTTTTTAACAATACTTATACACCTTTTTGTGTTTATAAGTTTATTATTATAATAATAATAAAATGGGTGCATTTACTTGTGTACGCGCCTTTGAAATTACACTTTTTTGGCATGATTAAAAACTAAATTTTATCTGCGTACAAAAAATTAACCTCAAATATTTGAAAACACTTTTAAAACGACTATTGGTTTTAATCAATGGTTACAGTATATTATATATAGTATATTATATAGTTTCCAGATGACAGAAAGTGCATTGATTTCGTCCATTTGTCATTTCGATCTGAGCCTCTTATGGCTAACTTCATACTGTCGAAAATAATGTATTCGAAAATCATGAAGTTGGTTATAAGAGACTCAGGTCGACGCTCATAAATATACTGCTGATCCAGACTGAAATGACAGATGGACGAAACAACGGACTTTTTCACTTTCTGCCTTCTGGAAACTATATAATAATATACTAGACGACTATAACCTTTAATTACAACCACATAAGCTCACGGGGGAAATGAAACTTGTCTATTTGGTTGCTTTTTTTATTTTTTTATTACATGAAATCTTATATTTTAATATGAACTCGTTTCATAGATGCCTCATCTATAATATACATCAATAAGGTTTCTCTTATATTTCCCCGCAATGGAAACATTTCCCCTTTAATATACGGAAATTTTCAAACAGATACGTCGCTAAAAAAGTTTCACCTCAAAAATGCAAAAGTGACAGCAATACAAATACCCTTCAATTTTGAATTCAAAAAAATATAAAGAGCTTCACCCTCATAAGCTCACATAAGAGTTTAACTTCTTTAGTTTTTAATATTATTCCCAAGTTTAATTTTTTGTTATGTCAAACTAATTAATAATATTTACACAAACCTTAGCAACACACTATGAACTTCTGTCCTTGTCAGTTTCATGTAATTTAGGAGATAAACTAACTTCCCCTTTAGGGGTCGATTTTATTTTCCCTCGACTTTTTGCTTTTTTCAAACAGACACGTCGCTAAAGAAGTTAAACTTCAAAAATCAATTTCAGAAATGTGTTAAACATAAATGGTTTAATAGAAAACAGGATCACGGGTAATTGGAATAATGAAAATAAATCAATTTAAACACTCATTGATTATAACGTTTCGTCTTTTTTATTAAGACTTTTTCAACCTCTAAAAAAATTTACAATAATTAACATTCATATAAAAATATTAAACATTATGGATTAAATTAATAATTTACTAAAAAGAAACAATGGTGTGACTAACCTCAATATACTTAAACATTATAATATACAATTTGGCATTACAAAAACAATTATTAAAAATTGAAAAATTGTAGAAAATAGTATGTTCTTTTTTTATTTTTTTATTATTATTTTTAAGTCAACTAAAAATTATAGTATGACAGCTGCTCAGTTTAACTAATTCTCCGCTAGAGGTCAGTACAATTCCCAAAAATTTTGAATTTAAATTAATTTAAGATGAATAAATGGTTTACTTGTATCCAAAAATCCTATGCATATATTTTTTAACAATATTGTTTGGATTGTATCAAAATAATATTTTTAAAAATTTGTGTTTCAAATTTACAGTCAATCGGACACGTTATTTTCAAGCTTTATATTTATTTTCTAATTCTCAAAATTTTCTAAAAATTCATTCTAAAAATCAAAGGAGAAACAGACAGGTGGTTCGCTGGAAAAGGCATCCCAATGTTTAATGCAATTTGCAAATTCGAGAACATTAATATATAGAGTGTGTTAATCTATTTATGTATGTTTTTGAATTAATCCCGCAATGCAATACCAACTTCGCACACTAAGACAGATTGCATACTCAGATGCACACACACAAACGAACAAACATACATGGCTTCCATCCACACGTACAAGAAACAGTTTCCTTTGAGTGAAAAGTAAATATAAGTGACTGCCAGCGTGGTTCGGGATGCGGTTGGCTTTGTATCAAGTTGTCTTGTGATAAGTTCAGTTTAGATGGTATTTTGCCTTCTACTAGAAGGACATTTAGATAACTTTACCAAAATAAGTATCAAAGGACAAATTAGAAACGGTCAACTGAAATTATTACGGCCTATGGGTATACAGATATTTCAGACTAAAGCTGGAAAATACACGAAAACTTTAAACATTCTGAAAAGCCGGTCTACGTGATATCAAAAACGCCGACGCGGTACCTAATTTGGAAGAATGATCCAGTCGTTTCACAGAAGTTTTAGTATAAAAATGAAAGCTGTGATTTCAGAGCTAATATTTGAGAAATAATTATCAACATGTCTGTTTTGAAATTTGAAGAAATACCTTCTCTTATTTCAGAAATTTCTGATGCAGCAGCGTTAAGAAAATTGTGGAAACAAAACATATTTCTGCCAATATATAGTGCAACAGAATCATTTCTCGTTATACTGATATATCATATTTATAAATGTGTTATATAATTAGCAATTCTTTGAATCTGTCTATTACATATGTATTGTACAAACACTTATTACATTTACAAGAAAATTGTTATGTCATTTTTGTTCGTATTCAAAAGTCATAACCCTTTCTGTAGGTAATAATTATGTTTGAAAAATAATGCATCATTATTATTATTTTTATGTGGTAAGCATTTTACTTCAACAGAAAAGAGATATTGGATTCTTTTTTAGAAAAAATCAAATCAAATATTAAGATTTTAATTTTTATTTGACGTCCTTTTGACTCTAGCGCTACACCACATGACGCAAAGAAGTATTACATGCATTATATGTTTGATAAATATATTCACACGTTTATAGTACGTAAGAATATATTTCTACAATAGCTGTAGCCTGTAGATGGCTAATATAATTGTTAGAAACATCCATTGTTACAACGCTAAATTAGGAAAAACAAAATTTTTTTGTCCACTGTCACCGTCGGGATTCAAAGTCGAATCTTTCCATTTTCGCGGCGGAATGAGATTTGAATCCCGACGGTGACAGTGGATAAAAAAATGCATTATTCTAATTTAGTATTCTAACAATGAATGTTTCTAACATTTACTACAGCACTGTTTGGTTCTTAATGATCAAAATATTCCCGAGACTAGAAATATTAAAACAAAACAGTTTCATACAAAAGATATACCTGTAAATAAACAAAGTGACAATTAAATGTGATTGGTTGTGTCTTCTAGTTTGAGTTAACGTTCAATAAAGAAGCGTCACTGTTATATCACCGCCAAGTTGCTGTCAGATCACGTGTGACGCCATTTTTCTTGATTGCTGGTTTATGTAAGTCACTCACAACGATTTCTCTATCACTATCAAGTTCGTAAATTAATATTTTATCACTATGGTAAAACCAGCGCCCAGCGAGTTTTTCCAGTCACACAAATCATAAAATAATTACCCAGATATCTGTGGTATTTTTGCATGTACCTCCTATAAAATAACTGATTTTCACTTCATAATATGTATATATTTGACAGTGCGGCAATATTGGAGGTTATTAATGAAGATAAACTCTAATTTGCTTCTCTGTCGCTCATATAGATTTAAATGGCAACGGACAGAAATATAACTATTGGATTGGTAAACTCGCATTACTTTTATATTACTTTACGCACTAGCGCGAAATATGTCACGTTACAACCACTGTGCAGGCATGAAAAGCAACTATTTTATAGGGGGTCGTGCAAAATAGAAGATTATTATAGATCTAGTGCGAAATTAATTATTTTATGACGATGTGTGATATTATGGTGAAACGAGCTCTGATTAGAAAATGATTATCATATTTCTGATTTATTAGGCATTGCATTATAAAGATTTCTCTAACAGGTCAGAATTTAAATGATTATAAATAAATGAAATTGAAACATTAAGATGACGCTACGTTTTGTAAAACTATTTTTGGGTGGACTTTCGATGTTCTTTGCGTGCACGAATGTACTCTACGTGCAGTATACTCTCAAACAAAATAAATAAAACAACGTCCCATTAAGTCATTAAAAATGAAACAAATAAAGATTTATATTTATTGTGAACATTATAAAATCGGACTCTTTTAGTTTATTTTTACAACCCTCAACTTCAATAATAATAGCTAGTAATTTAAAGTGCAAAACTGGAAGACGCGTGCTGTGTTATTTGCCTCTGGTGGTGGATTATGCAGATAGAGGTCGACCGCAGACCTACAGTTTGTGTTGCACGATCTTCATGTACCCCTTTAAGTGGCTATCTACGAAGTCATTCCAATAAGTTCACCGGAATAACGGCGGTAAAGTTTATCGCTAACAGTCGATTATACAGGGTATTTGATTTACATCAACATATTAAATTTGCTTTTTTTAAAATTTCTCAAAATGATTTACACTGAATGCAAGTTATGTCAAATAATAGGCTTTGGCCATAAAAACCTTGAGAACTTTATTTTTTACAATAATAAATAATACAATAACAACTTTTTTTCTTAATATAACAACTTTCAAACCGTTACCATTGTCTTTAGTAGATTTCACAGTTGGTCTATTTTGTTTAATTTGAATCCAGTGTAAATCAAATGAATATAATGTGGTTTCCTATTTTATAAAATTTGAATTCAATGTTAATTAAATGGAGAAAGTTAACATGGAAAGACAATCAAACGCTTTGTATACTACATAAAAGCACTTTGACATCGACATAAAAAGACATTGGCGTTAAATTCAAAGAAAAATATTTTTCAATAACAAACTGCGATTTCGATGTGAGAAAAATCTTATTTTTGGCTTCAATATTTAAAAATTAAAAACCACATTTATATAGTAGTTTTAAAGAAAGAATCAATCTTGTATCAATTTGTTTAGTTAGCGCAAAAAGAGTAGAATGTTACAAAACCTCTACATATCAGTCATTAACTTCTCGTAAGAAAAATGAAAATTTTAAAAAATTGTGAAGTTATTGGTTTCATCCCGATTTTCGAAATTCGAGTTTTCGTCAGATCTCGACGTTTTGAGATCCTGTGACGTTCAGATTAGTAAACGTGGATAAAGGTTGTGGAAGGGTGGATGTCGACCAACGTTCAAACACCGAAGATATAAACGATGAACAAGTCACGTTGAAAATAGAACTTTAATTTTAATATGTTACAAAATATTATAGTCCTTGTGTCGGCTTTACGATGTTGATGTGTAATTTTCTTGTATTAATAGTAGTAAATAATTCGCTCACTTGTGCTGCAATGCCCGTCTAATTGTGGTAAATGTAGGAAAAATATCTCGCCTTAATTCGGGCTGCTAGTTTAGTGTCAGACTGCACAGCTTGATTAACCAAATTGTGATACCAAATTTATAAATTTTAAAAACTTTTATTCAAGCAAGAATTTTGCTAAACGTATAAAATCGACACAAGGACAGGTTACATAAAATAGAAAAAATAGCGTTTTGTAATAATTATAATGCAGGCCAGAGGCGGCGAGTAAAGAAATAGAATTAAATTTAATTAAATTAAATATTGTAACAACCAAGTTGTTACAATCCTAGGAAGCTATTCTGACCATTTCTACGATGATGTCCCTTCTTTTTTTCTTAGCTTCTCCCTCTTCTTTCTCTTCAAACAATTTCATCATTAAAATCTCTTCCACCGAATTACAGACGTCCATGTTACACACTCAGTAGTTAAAAATTGCTAATTGTCTATCGCAGTCGGAATCTGCTCTAAAAGTATGGTGTGCGACATCGTGCAGGTTGCAGGTTCATGTTGTGCTGGTTATGCTGATATAGTGTGTGTTGTCTTTTAGGTGTTTTTTTTTATTTCAGCTTTATTATTTTTCATTTAAATCTATTCATGCTCGATTGGTAGAGCATGAATCTTATAAATCTACATCCCATTTAATACGCCTATGTGGAGTAATTTTACTATACATAAATATCAGACTTTCTATCCAATAATATAGTTTTATCTTTTAAGGGCACTGTAAAGTGAAAAACTTTAACGTTTAGTCTTCCAATTAAAAACAGTTAATTCATTTTTTTCGTCAATAAATACGTCAGTTTTTTATTCGCAACCGACGTTGCGAAACTTGTGTTTACCTTTTGACAAAGTCTCGTACAATTTGATAATGCGAGTTCTTCTTCACACCCAGTTTGTATGCATGAAGTTTAACTGTACTATCTGATCGAGATAATTATGTCACTGGTTATTTTATGAATAATTAAGATTTCTACACTTACCTTAAACTTTCTCTTCGCTATAAAACCGAACACTTTGAAGAAACTTACAAAATAAAAGATTTAAAATATATATAAAATGAAATAGTTAAAAATATAACGAGGACAGCTTAGTGCAATGGTCAAAGTGCTGGTCCTTTGATCAGAATTTAGTAGCATTTCAGCAAAAACATGACGAACATTGATTTTAATGATGAACAGAACAGTTATTTGCCAATAATAATTCCGCCATAACAAGTATTTTTTTTAAATGCATTTTCAAAGTTTTGACGAAGAAGAAAAAATAAATATTCTTCTATTCGTTGCTTTCTCTTTTCCATTTTTGTATAATTAGTAATTATTATTAAGTTTAGTTTAGAAGAACCTGTTTTTACTGTCATTACTGAACAGTGTAATTCTGTTAACCATTATTTTTAGAACCGATTCTTGTGAATAATAGTTCTTAAAAAATTGAAAGATACCGGCCGCTATAGTTTGTAAAGCAAGAGTATGATGTTAATAAACAGGATAGTACAGGTGATTCTGTGAATTCAGTCCTGGAAGTTACAGACTAGACTTTTTGAACTCTTGATACCTCTACTTCTGCACGATTTTACCAAATAATTCCCTGCCTGCTTACTCTCTCGCTCGTGAGACTATGATAAATCTATCAAAAAGTATTAGTTTCTATACGGGACCAAAGAACCTCTCCCATAGATACAAGCGAAAATCATAACTCTCACTTAACTGCGGAGTCAGGTGAAAATACATACTTTTCGCTCTGTATTTAACAGAGTCATCTTATGTCCATGCGGTATGACGGTATTAGGTAGTTTCAACATTTTGATAATTTGTGTTCACAGACACAATAATATTTACATGACTAGCACTATATATGTGTAAAGGTGGATGTATTTATATATACTATATGTGCTTATATAGAATGTATACAAAGACACACAATACATAAGGATAGTCTGCGGTTTATGTACTGTGAAACAGGAAAACAAATGAGGAGACATTCACAAACATAAGCCTCAGTGTGGATTTCTGTCCCGCTCTTGCTTCTGGAATCGTCTTTATACTGGCACGGGTTAAAGAAAGATGTGACAATCTCACAAACATACACTCACATCAGATATACAGATGTGAACAAAACAGCTGAGATATGACGTCGCTGGTGGGAATCCCTAAATTTAAAAAATTACTGGATTGCTCAAAATTAATTCCATTAGATGGAAATGAAGCGTATCTGATTTTCGTTCTCCTAATCAGTGCTGTAAGATGCGTCAAATGATGGCACCCTAAAGAAACGGAAGAAAGGTGGAGATCCCATTTTTTTCCTTTTAATATATTTTCTATGCGTACAGCCATGGACATCTTTTAATAGACGTTGATGGAGCACTGAGATACGAGTAACTAAAAAGGGCACTCTTTAGTTCACCAAAAAGGCACACACTCCGTTATCACCTATAAAAGACGACTGAATAGATTGTAATAAAAATTATATGGGCCTTACCGTAAACATTCTGAACAAAATAGCATCAATATTCTTCAAATCGAGAAGTTGTGACTGAATAAACACAAAAAAAATATATATATAAATATACAAACAGGTCGAATTGATAACCTCTTTTTAAGTCGATAAAACGTAAAAATTTATCAAAAATAATAACTTGTCTATATAAGTAACTCAAAACAATATTGAAGAATTTGAATCTACCCAAGTCAGATCCATTTTTATCAGACATGCTTCGATTATGTTCCTTAAATTTTTGATCTATCACTTTTCATATCATATCTGTTAAAAGTGTTCTGATGTGAAGCACATCTTTAATTGGTAATAGGAAGAATTTCATTGCTTCGTCTTTGACATTGGTTAGTCGAAATATCCTTTTTTTATTATAATTAAAAACTTTCAATTGGAATTATGATTTGAACAGCAGAGTAAAACTGTGTATTCGTTGCAAAACAGTTTTGTAGGAAATACCAGTTGAAAATGGAAGAACTTCTGCACAAACATAAGTACTCTTAATGTAAATAAAGAAACTAGTGAATTTTCAAAATTTTAGTTAATCCATTACAAAGATTATTATATTAGTACACAAATATTTTTTTTGTCTTCCAAATTGTTCCGAAATATTAATAGATTAAACTTCCATTTTTCCAGGAAAACGATACTTTTTCGCTCAAACTAAAGCATAAGATAAGTTTGTTCTCAACTCATTAAAAGAGCAGTATTCTGTTTAGGCAAGCTAGAATTTAAAATCTTTCTCTGTTTTTGACCACAGATTTTGTTTTCCATTGAGATTATTTTTGATACATTCGGTACGTGTATTCAAATGCACTACGCTCTATGGTCATTGTTGGAAAACTAAAGAACAGCTTTAATAGACTCCGACGAGCTTGAACGACACACCATTAATGTTGGATGTCCATGTATAGGTGTACGTGTATGCAAGTACAACATTGTAAAAATAAATGATGTAAATATCTGTGAGTTGGCTGCATTACTTTCCATATATCTCACACAAATATATGTATTATTGTATTCCCGCACTAAATTCGCCCTCTGGCGACTATTAAATTAAATCTTAATTTAAATGATTTCTCTAGAAACAGACATTAATCATGATTTAGATTTCACTGGATTGCCAAGTTATAGCTGCTATTTAGACGCGTATATTCATAGATTTGTTGAATTTCTTCCGAGGATACTATCGACATCCTCCCTTCCCGTTCACTCCACTTGAATGGAATCGTCAACTTTGGGAAACACACTTCTGCAGTCTAAGTCAGTAACACTGATATTAAAAAATCACTGGCTGCTGCTGGCATTCGTTGACACATATATCTGTGATTGCTACTTTACAACATTCTATTCTATTCTATTCTATTGACTAATCACTAAGTTATGATTTTTTTATATTAATATTAACAACCCGCTGACAAACTGATATTTCACGAGCTGAAACTTATCAATTCTTAAAATATCAACATGTTGACATCATTTCGATGGTTTATGTATTTAAAAAAAATGTTTTTTTCTAATTAATTAATATTGTAATATCCATATACATATATTGTTATCCATTGCTCTTTACTTAGCTATCTTTTAGTAATAATTATTTTTCAATTTTTTAAATTAAGTACGTATTTCTTCTTTATTTCATTTTGTTAATTTTTGTACTTATATATTTGAACACTTTAAACTTTTAATAAATATTTATAAGCGAAAAAACTCGCTTCATGTATTTTAAACGAAAGCAATCCTAACTTAATATTAAAATGCGAATGTAAGTTTGTTTGTTTGTTACCCTTTCATGCCTAAACCGCTGAACAGATTTCGATAAAATTTGACAAGGAGATAGATTTCATCCTAAAGAAGGTCATAGGCTACCTGTCGTCTCACAATAATAGCCTAAAGGGGGCGAAATTGGGGATGAATGTTCCTGACAGGTTATCACGATACCTTCCGGAACTCCAGACTTGAAATTTGGCAGACGTCTTTATTTTGTTGAGTAAAGATACAAAAATAGTCTTCTAAGGTGTGAAAAGGGAAGAAATACAGGGGTGTCAATGATTAACACACTCTAATTTTTTAAAAACAGTTTCTATGGACTTAAAATGTAGCTGTTAGGTCTTGATGAAGATTCCACTACTGTTGTCGTTGCCGTGTATCATTGATAATGTAATGACAATCGCAGGCTGAGCCTCGGGGAGCGGCTAGTATGAGTAATATTCGCTGCATGCTACTCGATATTTTCATATGAAATAAACACAAACTGTGATCACAGTCACACTTTATAATCACTGATATTTGAAAGTAGCAACCACGAATCACGTTGCGAATGTTGTGATAGAAAAGTAGCAATTTGATTCATCACTAATATTAAACTTAGTTCGGGTGTACTATATTATTACACATATAACCGTGTACAAACACATAGGTAAGCCTTGCTTTTACAATTGCAATGCAAATCTCAATGAAAAAGAGTTATATAAAAGTAAAAAAAAACACTAGTAGCTGTATGTTTCAAATTCTAAATTCGCCATCGCGGTTTCAAATAAATCTTTTCATTAATTCTATTTCTTGATGATATTTTAAACAGGATTATTATTATTGTTGCATATTGAAAAACGTTCCTTATACTCGTACTTAATTTACATAGTGATGATGTAAATCGTGAGCCAGAATTTCCTATGATGGCGAGCAGCAGGAATATTTAGAGTAAAATACCTAAATAACTATGTTGTCTAAGTTGATAATGTAATGCCAACTGTTTCGTCTAAGGTTTTATTAAGAATAAAAAACTATTTAAAACATTAATAAAATGATCGATATAGGAAATCAATTTCGTAAGTGGACAAATAGTGGCACCTATATAGATTTTAATTCTTTTTTCGGTGAAGCTGTTTTTTCGAGATTGACCCGTTTTTTACATTTATGTTTTTGTGGGGATAATACTTACGTAGTAAAAATTAAACATAAGCATACAATCGTTTTATGAATAAAATTACAAAATGAAGAACTTGATTTTTTTACTTAAGTAATACCCTTCTCTTTTTTAGTAAGCGAGACGAAAAAAGTGTATTGGTCTAAAACGAGGGAAAATTTCAATCCACCTCGCTGACAATTGAAATTCTGCTATAGTACGAGACTAGTTATTATAAATTAAAAATTATTGAACGATTATCTTGAATAACTGTTTAACATGGAAAAGAATAGACGTGTTGTTATTTTTTCAAAGACAGTAAATAACGAACTCGTCCCTTGAGTGTAGTTGAGACTTTATAGATACTATTTTGAGTATCCGCGTAATAGATCACCTGCTTATAGAGAACATAGTGAATAAATTCCCATCCCTAGTGAATTATCGCACTACAAGCTAGTGTTATAAACTTATCCAGTCTCGTATTAATGCATCAATTTGATAAAAAAAAGCCGTGTGGTGGATCATTTATTGGAACCTACAATTACGATTCTTGAGACACAATTTCCCAGTATGGTCAATACTAAATATTAAATATGTAGGTATTTGACAAACTGAACCCGAGAAATATTTTTCAAAAAATCCTAAAATATACTTTTTTGCAGTCTTTAAAAAAAGGCGACTGATTATACTAAGATTCGATTGACATCCTAACAAAGTCAATACAATCTTTTATTCGCGAGAGTTCGTGTGAAGTCTAGCTTTTTTGCAGTCGATTTGTCTAAACAAAAGTTTTGATAAAATTTCTTTCGGATAAAAACGACGCTAACACGCTTTGAGTGACAGCCTACCGAGGTCGATCTAATTTTTTATTTGCAAGATATTGTGTAAAATCTACTGTTTTAGAGTCTATTTGTTAATACACATCGATGGGCACCCTAACGTACTCGGTATCATTTTTTATTGTCGAGATTTCGTTCGAGAAAGAAATAATCACGAACGTACATACATACACACCACGCGAGAAAAATTATAATAACCAGTCGACGTGTATTAACATAAATATGATCTGAAGGAATATTTTTCAAAGTAGGTTGAGTAGTTTTTTTTTTTGTTGTTTAAACAAAAAGGCTGCAAATGAATGAATTGCACACGAAATCTGGTTAAAAAATATTAAATAATATATTGACTTTGTTAGGATCTCAGCCGAATATTATTCTTAACGTCAAAATAATCCAAACAAAATTTTATCAAAATCGATATAGCCATATTTTTTGTTCAAACAGAAAAAATTTCGATTTCATTAACATCCCAATCAAACTGTAATAGTCAATATGCTCTAAAATAAATAATTTTTCATCCAGCGATTTTTATTTTGTTTAAACAATGAATGCAAGAAAGTGAATATTAGAATTTTTTTTTAAATATTTATTGGATATAATTGGGTCTAGTGACAAAAATAATATTTTTTATGATTAAAATACTTAGGTATAGTTTTCTTTGATATTATTACTACTAATTTTCAGTACCTATTAATCAAACTGGGAAGTTGGTCTTGTGAACCTGAGGGACGTTTGTTTTATTTGTTTGTTGTGATTGTTTTTTTAATATAAGAACATTAAAAATTTTCAAGTGAAAACCATGTATTTATTTCATCTCTATTATTTGAAAATTATGTTTTATTACAATGTGGGAATAAATTTCTTATTTATTTGAATGATATAACTGATATTCAATTTTAATTTAAAATATAAAAAATCGCCTGCGACAGGATACTGACGGAACACTAAAAACGATGTCTATGATATTGTATTTCATAGGTAAATATCTATAAAACAATTATTGAGAAATTTAGTAACAATCGGGTAACGGGAATTTAAATGCAGAACCCGTTATTCGCGAACCTTATGTAACCGAGGTACCCGCTGTCATCCCTATTTCAGGTATAATACCACGCTTTTATTAGCTTCACCTGTATGTTTATTTGTTTGTTTGTAAAGGAATCTTTGAACGTGAAATTCACTCACTTCAAAACGTCAGATTACTTTGCACACTTATCAAAGACAATACAATAATTTAATAAGTCTGTCCCATTTTCCTGACCAGGACCTTCAGGATAAAAAAACTTAAAAAATTACAGCAAACAAGTTAACACGCTGTATAGTGACGTACGTTTAGTTGTCTACCCCATAGTCAAATTTAATATTGTTTTTTAGTCTAATCATTAAAAACTAAAACAACACGATTTTATGAACTAAAAAATGCAAAATAATTAGCCAGATAGTGTATATTTTTTATATAATAAAAATGTCCTAGAAACATTTTTTTTTATTTAAACAAAAAAAAGGAACGAAAAAAATTGACCATCATCTCAAACATGTCCTTATTTAAGCTATTGTATCCTACACTGTGTCATTACAAAAGCGGTCACAATTTACTGCGAATGGGGTAAGCGATAAACAATAAAAGGTTTATTTTTTGTTTTCTAATATTTTCATAAAGATATTAAAGGGGAAGATGAAATTACCCTAATTTGGCGCATACAATGAACAGTAATTCCACCCCTGCAGTGCAGTTCGTATGCTACGAAGTGGTTACAGTGAAGTACATAAATACAATCCCAGTTCCAAAGTACTCTTTCCACTGTTGGCAAAGTGTCAATTGCATTACACTGTTTGTTATATTATCAAACTTTACACTTATTTTTACCAATTTTCAGCTTCAACGACCGACTTCTTCAAATAATTGTATACGAGTTTTTTTTCCTTTCACTTTGTTTTTATTTTACAAGTTTAATTTGATATTTCACATAAGAAATGTTCAACTTTCTTAAATTTTAAGACGCCACTATTTTATATCATTGAAAAACTTTATGCCAAGTTAAATTTATAAAAATGTATGATATTTTCACTTTCTGCATAGATTCAAAAGTTGAAGTGAAAAGTCTAGGAGATGAAATAAATAAATACTACTACGAAAGTAAAAAAATCTGACATTTTATAAATTAAATTATTATTTCAATCAACGCTATATCAAAACTGTTCTTACATATTTTGTACAACATATTTTGCCATTTTCAGTTTTCCTTTTTGCTTTTAAAAACGTAGTGTCAAAGCTTAGGAAAATATCCATAAAACCTACTCAAATCATACGTTATACTCACCCATGCAAAAATGTATTTACAAAAAGTGAAAGAACCAAAAGGTCAATATTCATGTCGATGGGAATGGGTAAATTACAAATACAATGTGTACATAAAATTGCAAAATTGCGAATACAATGTGTAAATAAAATTGCAAATGAACTATTCTGTCAGCAGGATTCTGCTAGGCGATTTACGTTATTGTTATATAAAAAATATTGTCTCTGTGCTGACATGTAATCTATTACTTTGCTACTAAAATAATTCAAAATTTTAAAAATAATTTTATAAAAATTAGACAGAGAGAGAGATTCTAGATTATAAACTCTCAACACATAAAATTAATAATGACGTCCTGACGAATTTCATTTTATACCACAATACGAAAACATGATACAGGAACAATTATTTTTATTTGCTAAAATTTTTTGTCGAAACGTTGATCGTTAAAGTATTCTAGTAAAAAAAGAGACTGTGTATTTTTCACTAGCCAGTACAGAACTGAAATTTCGAGTAGCAACCACAACACATATCGCAAAAAACACCTTGCAACTACACCTCTTTTACGAGATACTCTCACTACGCAATAAAGTGTGGACCTGGGAAAACCAACTCTAAGATCGTTGATTTGATTATATGAAATAAAGACAGCCGCTATGCCTCTCAGTTACTGAACCACATTGCTGCACATCCTGCAGTTTTTATAGTATACAGCTCCGGGGTACCAAGTATCGAGCCAATGTTCATGCATCTACGGCGTTCCCCATGGTTTGGTCCCTAAACCCCCTTTAGTTTCCCGCTGTAGAAAATTTTCAAAAAATTGGAAGGTATAGTCCGATTTTCTAGAATCGAGTTTTCATCAGATCTCGACATTTTGGGGATCCTAGAAAGTGCCAAACCCTGCTGACAAACTAGTGTATTTCCAACTAAATGGTCTGAGATATTTCAATATGTTTTTTCAAAAACAAATTTCGTTTCAAATTCGTTTTTGGGCAATATTAAAAATTTGACCACTAAATACATCTGTTAAATTTTTTACATTTAACTGAGTTTAAATGTATGACATGTATTTTATCAAACTAACATCTGCGTCAAAGAACAAAAAGTAAGCTAAGCTAGTTTTTTCATAAATTAAGGAACACGTTTAATATGATTAGAAAAAAAACAGTGTTCTAAATTTGCAGGGGAAAAAATTAATGTTTATTACTTATTTTTTATCTTTTTATAGTAGCAATGGATAAGTCTAATACAAGGGATGGTTAGTCTATAGGAAACTACTAGAGTGATTTTATTTGTTGTGTTGCCTTCGATTTGCAAGTTGTTGGCGCTACTTGGTTTCCCTCAGTAGGTATATTTTCCTTATCATCAACGAAGATAAGTTGCAGGAAAATACTAAAATATTTTACTTCTATCTTGATGTTTTCTTGCCTCCAACGCAAGCGTTCCTACTCAACGGATTTTATATTTGTAGACTTTTTGCATCCCCCCTTAAAAAATAGCTATTTTTCATGCCTGTAGCGACCATAAAATGGCACATTTAGCTCTAGTGGTCTAAAAATGCCTAAACTAAAAGAAACGTAGAAAATCATAGTTATAACGTATCCAACAGCATGCGAATACAACGCAGCCTACAATTAGAAGAGAACTTGCTCAAAATTGAACCGTCAAAGTTTTTATAAAATTAAGTGAAAATCAGCTATTTTAGGAATACGTGCAAAAATACTTTGTAAATCTCGTGCGTGATGATATTATAACTTGTGTGTGTCTGCTAAAACTTGCTAGCCTTGTGACATTACTAAAAGATACACTAGTCATTACGCACTAGGAACATAACCTACTATTTTTTGTTACTTTTAAACTTTTCGTCCTTATCACAGATTTTTAACCGACTACAAAAAAGTTATCAATTGGTCACGTGTAAGGGTTAACCAAGTTGAACAATTTTGTTCAGACTGTTGACGGTAAGGTAGGTATCATATATTTTTTTAAAATTGGTACAGGCGTTTTCAACTGACTTTTTATATATGTTGCCTCATAAGTCCAGCATTTGTAAACCGATTTTGAATATACTTTTTCTTTTTAATAGACATTTTAATTAAATCGGCTCAGCGGTTTTTCTCTAGTTATATATAAAAATTTAAGGAAAAGGCTGTTAAGAACATGCGAACTACGTATTGCAATTTGCAAAGCCACTAAAAAGTAAAAAAATAAAAAATACATAAATAAAATTGAACCTTCTTCAAAAGAGACTAAGTACCAAAAAATGTAAAATAATAAAGTTTTGAATGCCATGAAGTACATAGGTAAATTAACCGATATGACAATTAAATTGGCGTCGACCTCAAAACTTTATTAATCCATTGACTTTATTTCTTTTTTGTCCTTGGTAATTAATATAAAAATGATTTTTCGGGAAAAAGGACTTTATTTATAAGTAAAACACTTAATTAAGTGTTTTACTTATAAATAAAGTCCTTTTTCCCGAAAAATCATTTTTATTTTTTTTTATTAATCCATGTTTTTAGTGGTCTTTTATTTAAAGTTTTGTTTTTCTTTAGTATATATATATATATATATATATATATATATATATTTTTTTTAGTTATATTCTACATAAAATATTTTAACCATGAAAATATAAATGTCTATTTAATTATTAAATAAATGTTTTTCCGAAAAGCCACGCTTAATCGTTTAATATATGATGGCATTCGCTTAATAAGGACAGGACATTTAGCTATGACATATATGTAAGACGCAAACACAAAACCGCTTCCGGCAATATACGTTCGCGGCGGCAAACAGAGCTGCTGCACATAAGGCGTTTAGAAAAGAGTGCGGGGGAGGAGTAGAGGCCTTCATAGCAACGCACACTTCATGCTTGCCTTCAACCCGGACGATTACCAATATTAAAATTTCCGCAGAAATATTAGTTTCGTTTCATAGTCGAGACTTCATGAAAACTGATATCGCAGTGAAAATCGCTTTCTTATGATGTTCGCGCCTTGAGATCGTTTCTATATTACGTGTTTGAAACTTTCACAACTTCAAATATTGTATATTAAATATTATAAAAACTGACTCAAATTTCACTATGACGCTATATTAGCTTAATATAGTCGTATTTTATCCACACACCCAAAAATGTTTTTGCGTCTTCTAAAGTTGGTACCTGTTTCATTGTGAAATATACTTACAAGTTTTACACAGTAACCCAAAATATTTCCGAAATAAAAAGTGGTCTAAAATAATCTTTGAAAAATCCTCTACATGTAAATGAAAGTTTCGTCAAATCGACTCAGCCGTTTTGGTTAACACAAAAAATTGCGCATTTAGGTTATGTATATCTATTATCCATAGGTATATCCATATGAACTTAGGATAAAAATTAAATTAAAAAAATTACAAAAACCCCCGACACAACAAAACCTATAAAAAGTTAAAAAATAAATATTAATATTAATATTATCATCCATCATTTTTTAAGATTAAAAATTATCAGAAAATTGGACAAAATAAAATATGCAATCAATTCTGCGACGTTTCGGTTTTTTAATTAAACCTTCTTCAGGCTTCTTGATTAATATAGTTAAATAACAATAACTTATTATACATTACTAATACTCATAAACTTTTCCAAAATTCTTTAATTTTTTATTTATTTTTATTAAAATATATTAAAAATCAATTGACAGAAAAAATTTTTTTGTTAAATTATTAAAATATTTTCTATTTTAATAATTTAACAAAAAAATTTTTTCTGTCAATTGATTTTTAATATATTTTAATAAAAATAAATAAAAAATTAAAGAAATTAAATTAAAGAAATTAAAGATTTTTGTCGGCCAGTAAACTATCTCTTCTGAATTTTTCTGAAACAAAGAAATGACGGAATCTTGTAGGGTCATTAATAACATTTTGATTTATGGAACATGATCAAACTCATTACAGTCATTTTGGGGAAGATCGCAATTTTATTATTCTGGTTATCAGTATTCTTATTTCGGGGAGTAGGTGGAAAATGAGACAAAGCCACGGAAGTATCCCCTAAAGACCTTATTTTTTTTAATTTTGGTTTCGATTCGTTGACCTCTGCACATACGGTCGGACGGACATATAAAACGCGTTTTGTCAGTATATGATTATTTATCAAGAAACATCTAAATCGAAATCGATTTTGTTCGCCATGACAAAACTTTCTTCATTCCTATGTATGGCTGTTCGAAAGTGAAAAATATTTTGCACAAAAAACGACTTTTGCATTAACAGATCGCATAGAGAGCGATGGATGGCCTGGCGTGATGGATACTTGCTGTACATACTTCTCGATCCTCTCAGAAACTAATAATAATTATCAAAAACAACCGATGAGTTTGATGAACAGCCCTGTATTTATCACTTTAATTAATAGTTACCAACTAATCACACTAATTATAATAACAAACATCTTCACACTATCAAGATCAAGAATCAAGAAAATCTCCTTTGACAAAGACCTTAGATTGTGACCGCAGATATTTCTCTAAAATCCAGTGTGCTGTGACCTTAATTCTGAAATCCAGTCTGTGACCAATAAACAGAGGCCACAGTGACAAACCTTGCAGGCAGCGCGCTTGCCAGCACAAGTTCCAGCAGGCAGTCCAGCGGCAAAATCAACATCGTGTGCAGCGGCCTTTAGGTAATGTGGAAACCACTGATGAACTTTAAAATATTATTAATTTTCAATTATATTTGTTTTCATATACTGCGCTTCATTTTAATTCCGATGTATAAATATGAAATGTGTACATCTACATAACATGTACAAAAGAAAATAAATCTTGGGACGTAATTGCGAGGGATAAAACGCATTTACATGAATTTCCACGCGCTGTTCACGCTTCTTGCGTACATCTACCACACCGCCATTGCCGACTGGGCATATGGTAATTTATTTTCAGTCCCTTGAGGATATATCCAGGTCGGTTGTATATCAGAAATGGGACGAGTTGTCCTTTACTACACTCATTAGCGTAGCCACAATAAGGAACTTGCGTGACTTTTAAAGTAATCTACATTTTGCCGAATACTATAAAATTTTAGATACGTGCCACTTTGGCCGACATTGGCAACAAATAACACTAATTCCTCAAACAAGTTGTCGCCATATTATCAAATACTCATAGAAAGAATATTGCATTGCAATCAGCAAACCGATTTTGAAGTAAAACTTCTTTAGGCGTTTTTAGTGAATTTTGCGAAGGGGTTACCCGGTGAATTGGCGTTACGAAAAAATGTGACGTTTTTGCGCGACCTACCAATGTAAGTCCTTTTATACAGGATAGTTAATGCATACATATCAAAAAATGCTTTACATATACAACAACGGATTTTTTTAATGAAATATAGACGTTCGTTGAATGAATACAAGTAAATAAAATCGTAACTTAGTTATTGTACAGTTTTAAAAATTCCTAGAGCGAAATTGTAGTTTTCGTCATTTTTGTCTGGTTATTTATTTGTATCTATACAGTATACAGTGTACATATAAAAAACCCGGGTCGCAGTGCTAAAACCCTGCCGACAATATAGTGTATTTGCATGTATAGGGCCGTGTGGTTTTATACTTTTATTATGTGAAATTAAGTTCGTTTTTGGGCAAAATAAAAAATTTAGCCCCTTAATACACCTCTTAAAATAACATTTTTTTTCTTAATTGAAATATTATTATCAATCTAACTTCTACACCGAATTAAGTACACCCTTCAATAAATAAGTCACTATCTGCAAATTAGTGTTTTCAAAAAATTTGTAAGTCCGGTCCTGTTGGGCCGATTTTATTGAAATTTTAGGGGCACTTTTTAATTACTACTAAAGGATTAAATGTCAATTTTGAAACGATTCTGAGAGTTTTTTCGGTATTTTGGGGCCCAAAAACATTTTTCAACCCCTAAAAACTACCCTTAAAATGACCCGATTACGCCCATTTTAAATAGGCTTCTTGCGGTGATGGATTTAAACACGTGGACCAAATTTCGTTAAAATTAATTAACTCTTTCGAAAGTTATTTCCCGCACACATATATATATACGTATATAAATATATATATATATATAAACATTTTTAAAAATGGTGCCAATGTGTTTAGAAGGTTATGAAACGTCGAGAAATTTTGGTCCGACCCCTAGGTCCCGCCATCCGACTTATGCCAATAGTGTATGTTGCCATATGGCAAATACACTAAAAATGTAAACAATGTATGTATTGTTTACATTTTTACTTCAACCGCACACTTTTTTTCAATTTTCCCGCGTAGCTAAGAATAATAAATATAATATTAGAGAAAGAGAGATATAATATAGCCAATGGGATCGTCCTACGCATCAAAATTTGATTATTTTGACTAGTTCATGTATTCTTCATACATAAACAAATAATATGAATCAACTTCTTCATTTTTATATCCTTCCTTGTAGCAAACAAGTATTAAAGAAATATATATATTATATACCTATATATATATAGGCTGTCTTTTTAGAAACCGAACACCTTTCTTATTCCTTCAAATTGCATCCTATGAATTTTTACCCCCTTGGATGATTTTCAGTTCAGATGCGGGGAAATTGATTGGCGTATTTTTAGTGTATTTGCCATATGGCAACATACACTATTGGCGTCGGTCGGATGGCGGGACCTAGGGGTCGGACCAAAATTTCTCGACGTTTCATAACCTCCTAAACACTTTGGCACCATTTTTAAAAATGTTTATATATATATATGTATATATATATATATATTTATATATATATATATATATATATATATATATATATATATATATATATATATATATATATATATATATATAGGTATATATATATATGTGTGCGGGCTATAACTTTCGAAGAAGTTAATTAATTTTGACGAAATTTGGCACACATGTTGGAATCCATTACCGCACGAAGCCTATTTAAAATGGGCCCAATCGCATCATTTTAAGGGTGAATTTTAGGGGTTGAAAAAAGTTTTTGGGCCCCAAAATACCGAAAAAAATCTCAGAATCGTTTTAAAATTGAAATTTAACCCTTTAATAGCAATTAAAAAGTGCCTCTAAAATTTTAGTAAAATCGGCCCAACAGGACCGGACTTACACATTTTTTGAAAACACTAATTTGCAGATAGTGACTTATTTATTCAAGGGTGTCTTTAATTCGGTGTAGACGTTAGATTGATAATAATATTACAATTAAGAAAAAAATGTTATCTTAAGGGGTGTATTAAGGGGTTAAATTTTTTATTTTGCCCAAAAACAAACTTAATTTCACATAATAAAAGTCTAAAACCACACGGCCCTATACAAGCAAATACACTATATTGTCGGCAGGGTTTTGGCACTGCGACCCGGGTTTTTTTAATCTGTCGCGTTCAGGTGCAGGGCCACGCAGGTCAACTGTATTTTTTCAAATAGACTGGCTATAGTATCATTACAATTATTTGATTTAAAAAGAAAATTATTATTTTTTTTTAAATAACTTATCATAGATAATATTGAAAAATGGAAACAAAATTTTAAAGCCATAACGAATTAGCATTACAAAATAATTAAAATGTATAAAACTTTGTAAAATATCACGTGACTTTACAAAACGCATCAGGAGTTTTTGTGACATCGTTTTGTTCAAAGTTGTGTATTTGGGTATTATACGCAAGGTTAGTAAAATAATATAGGCTATAAAAGTGGTCACGTCTGAGATTGGCTTACGTCATTCGAAACCCTTGGCTTGATTTTTCAATTTTAATGATCGGTAGATAGTTGGGAAAAGGTTTCATGTGACGATACAAGCTTACTACCAGCGTTGCCAGATTTTTTTTTTGCCAAGTCGGGATTTTGGAACTTTTTGAGTGAAAAAGGCGGGATTCTTTCGTCAAAAGCGGGACATAGTAAAAAAACGTATATAATCATAAGTTTTTAAATATTTATCATTTTATTTGAGTTCAAATTACGTTTACGTGACAATAGATAGCAAAAATAGCCATAGAAAAGGTATTTTAATAAAAATATGATATTTTAAATCAGATTTACCCTATCGTTAAATAGTTGAATCTTATTCGTCTTCTGAATAAAAAAAATAAAAAAAAAAAAAACAGAAATCAAAATCAAAAAAGTTTTATTCATTAGAAAAATATGGCGTTTCAAACAAGTCTGAGGAGTGAGTGTAACAAATTGTAACTTACAATAAGAGAATAATTATTTACGCACGGTCGAGTTATCCCCGAAAAGCGGGACTGAGCCTGTCCCGCGCGGGACATTTAATTTTGATTTAAAAATCGGAATGTCCCGCCAAAATCGGGATGTCTGGCAACGCTGCTTACTACCCACGTTGTCTCTTTCACTCTCTCTCGCTCTCGGCTAGTCTAGTCTCACTTTCTTCTAGAATTTTAGTAACCTTGTATTATACGTACTTTTAAAGTAACTATTAATACAAAAGCCAGAAAAATTATACGTTTCATGCGTTTTTGGCGCCTTCTAAGTACTAGCAACACACGTACACTTTTTGATGTCAACGTGAAAAAATCTACCATAAAGTCAGCATGTCATGGAATCGTGCCACAGAAGTTCTGCAGGTTCTATCTGGTCAGGATCGTATCCTACATTCTAGCCTTTTTATATGTTAGTACTTTTCTTGAGAGTACCGTAGACTTTCTTTTAAAATATTTTTTTAATCTCAAACGCTTCTCATAATACAACAATGTGTCCTTTTAATCCTCTCCAACCATAAGTGTTTTTATTCGTGTTAGCGAAACGTAAGCAGACAAGTAATAACATTATGTTTTAATGTGAAAACTTCACAGCTTCCCGATCGTATTAATTATCTTGTGAAATTCTCATAGCCGGATTTTAGAAGACAAATCATCTTCAACAGCTTATTTAACAATTTAGAAAGTTTTAGTACGTTTTAGAACAAAAATTGTAAATATAATAAAAGTAGAATGTCAGCCTTCATATGTAAAATACAAAAAAATATGTTTTAGTAATTTTTATTCGCTGCGCTTACTCTTATTCTTCATAACTGAACAGAAATAATTTAACCGATTGTTTCTTTTGTTAACTTCCTTAAAAATATGTTCTTTAAGTACAGTAACTGTTATTGTATCCCGTAACAATTCGCAAATAAGTGTTTGATACGAGGATAGTTTTTTGCGGGGTGTAAAAGAAAAGGAGAAAAAGTTATAGGGCCTTGCGAATAAAGATGAAAGGATTTAGGAAGCGAAGGAGGGGCCCAATATATCAGCAAAAGAAAAAAAAGAGAAAGAGTGTAACGGGTCCAATAACATGTGTATTGTCCGTCACATTATATTTTATAATTTCTTTTATTTATATTTTATCATAAAAAGTAAACTACTGGTCTCACTCCATCCCTGAGCAAATTAATTATGCAATGACAATTACTAGTTGCACAATTCCAATAAGAATACACATTTTTAAGAAATACCATTTCAAAAATGTTTTTAAGTCTAATAGTGCAAAGTCGGTCTTGGCAATTTATCTCCATTTTAAATTTCAATTATTAATTCAAAACTTCAAGAATTCCGTCGACCGATACGCACTGTAATAAATCACTTATATTTTGCGAATTAAAATTTATATCAAGAGTGGATTGAGACCAATAATAAAAAAAAATCTAATAATTAACATTTCAATGTAATTTTAATTGTTAACAAATATTAATAAAATTCTAATTATTTATTAATACATATCTTAAATAATAAAACCTGCATCCTGCTTCCACTGCAAAAGGGGTCAGGTTATAAGAGAAAGGTGATGGAACTCTCACTTAACAGAAATGAATAGTTTTGAATTAAAAAAAAATGTAATGAACGATTTGAAGTGTTACAAAAATTGCGTACAATTTAATAAAATATTAATATGTTTATACATGTGTGCTCGTAATATACCTGTTCTCGACTGACCGCCTAAAAATCTAAAAAGAAAAATTCAAATTGATCAATGTCAAAAAAGGAACGTCTTTTGTAAAAATTATAATATTACGTAATTATTAATAATTATTAGTGTATTTGCCATATGGCAACATACACTATTGGCGTCGGTCGGATGGCGGGACCTAGGGGTCGGACCAAAATTTCTCGACGTTTCATAACCTCCTAAACACTTTGGCACCATTTTTAAAAATGTTTATATATATATGTATATATATATATATATATATATATATTTATATATATATATATATATATATATATATATATATAGGTATATATGTGTACGGGCAATAACTTTCGAAGGAGTTAATTCATTTTAACGAAATTTGGCACACATGTTGGAATCCATCACCGCACGAAGCCTATTTAAAATGGGCCCAGTCGGGTCATTTTAAGGGTGGTTTTTAGGGGATGAAAAAAGTTTTTGGGCCCAAAAGTACCTAAAAAATTCTCAGAATCGTTCCAAAATTGAAATTTAACCCTTTAATAGCAATTAAAAAGTGTTCCTAAAATTTCAATAAAATCGGCCCGACAGGACCGGATTTACAAATTTTCTGAAAACACTAGTTTGCAGATAGTGAGTTATTTACTGAAAGGTGTTTTTAATTTTGGTGCAGACGTTCGATCGACAATAATGATGTAGTTAAAAAAACTGTAATTTTAAGGGGTGTATTAAGGAGTTAATTTTTTTATTTTGCCCAACAATCACCTTAAGTTCACATAATAAAGCCACAAGGCCTGTATTAGCAAATACACTATATTGTCGGCAGGGTTTTGGCACTGCGACCCGGGTTTTTTTAATTTTTACCAACACAAAAAAAGAAATATTTATCACCGGCAAAATCAGCAGGTTACGACTGTGAACGCTTATCCTGGCGATTGATCAGTATCAACATAATAAAATATGTTACGTTAACAAAAACAATATTCACTATGAAAATGATGCGTTCATATTGTCCATTCATAGAATCTACTGAAGTATTAGCTGTTACTTAAGTAGTATGTTTCTTAGCTTGGACACTGTATTAATCTTAATAAGACCAGTCCTTTATAAATAAATGATGTGACGACACTGTAGACCGGAGGAAAATGCCATTTAGTGGTGCGTTTATCTCAAACTTAACATAAAGAGAACACAAAGTAAAGCAACTAGTGTCACATAATAACAATAAAACTATAGCGTCTCACGCATTATGGTGACGTAACTATGTCTCCTCTATGGTCGTAATGAAGCCACTTCTTTTAATTACTTACACTTGCTATATAATTTATCTTTTATCACACGCGTAAGATCGTCATGTACTTTCTTTTTATGTTGGGTCCGTTTAGTCGATATAACAAGAGTTCTCATCAGAAATATAAAATATGAAATTCCATTTTTTCTTATAATCAAAATAGATTGTTTAAGTTTTGAAGTTTTCATACATGAATACAAAGTAGCCTTCTTTTTAAAACGTTTTTATTAGTTTCACCTGTATGTATTGTAACAGTTTTTTTCAATAGCCCCTAAATTAAAATTATTTTCGAGCCCATGCAAATTTTTTTAAATAAATATATTTTAACATTGTCGTTTTATTGAACAAGCAGTAGACACGATTTGCTTGGTAACATTTTATATAACATTTGGCCGACGAAGATGCAGCGATTGCACCTAGCGCGTGTGCGAGAGAGCAAGTGTTTCGCGGCGTGTCACTAGGCTTACAATTTTGGAAATGCCCTGATCATACCAGGCTGCCGGACGGGCTTTGTGACTGTCCGAGCAGACATATATTCGACGTTGATACGATTTTTTTTTTTTTTGAATTGTCGTTTTTGTTTTTTTGGTGGGTACGATTGTAACGATTCCGTTCTGGTTGTTTTTTTTATTGTTGGATGGAGACGCGATTGTGATTTGCGTTTTATTTGCGTGAAACTTCATCACAAGATCTCACATTAGGTATTCCAAAAAGTTAAAAAAATGTTAAAAAGTTATAATGTTGTTAAGATTACAGAAGTTAAATATTTTGTTATAGATTTCATAGACCTTTCGTAAATACATAACAAGTTCCTAATATTGCTTGAATTTTTATTGTTTTTCACCAAAAACACAATAATTTGAACATATCTTAAACTGGTTTCATTCCCAAAAATTAAAAATTCATTGAAATAGTAAGAATTACACCCTGTTAAAAAGCCGGGTTATATTGACCCACCATACAGTTCTTGCACTGATTTTTATCATACAGACGCCGGGTTAAGGGATGTATTTAGACGTAAAAAATTACATTGGGGTTCAAACACACCGAAAAAATTCTCAGAATGATTCAAAATTGAAATTTAACCAGTTGAAAGGTGCTCCTATAATTTTAATAAAATCGACTCGACAGGGCCGGACTTTTACATTTTATGAAAACATTTTTGGGCATAAAGAATTATACTTACTGTAGGCTGTATATAATTTTGTGCAGATGATGAATTGATAAAATAAGGATAACATATTGATATTAAGGAAAAAATATTATTTTAAGGGGTGTATTAAGGGGTTAATTTTTTTATTTTCTCTAAAAACAAACAAATTCATATAATAAAGTCACACTACCTGTATTAGCAAATACAGTCAAAACCGTTTACGACGACATCGTTTAGAACAACATATCGGTTATATTGATCAAAATCATAGGTCCCGGCTGAATGCTATATGACCGCCTTATAAAAAACACTGTTTTTTACGACATTGCTTATTACGACATTAAGCGACTACATTAATTAATGTAATAACTTCATATCTTCGGAGAATTATGTCTGTTAGAACGACTATCTGTACTGTAAACAAAATTCGTACGCACAGAAGTGTTCCAAACAGACTAAAATATTACAGATTTTATGAATACGGATAAATGACAATGATAATGTAAATATTATTCCTATAACATCTATGGATTTATGTGTACCTACACATTAAATAATACAACATACTTAATAAAAAATTACTTTGTATCTCGAAAACATCACCGGTTGTTACGACTATTGGTTTTTACGACCCAATATTAGTAGACCCTTCGATGTCGTTATAACAGATTTTGACTGTACACTATATTAAGGATTAGGGATTTTTTTCAAGTATCGAGATTGGTACCGATATATTTTTTTAAAAATATCGATATATCGGTTCAATTTGAAAGAGAACATTGGCACTCGAAGAAATTTAGTATACATATGGGCTAGCTTAATATAATTTCAAATAGCAATTAACGGGCAATATTTCTAATAAATCAACTAAAAAATATTTATCTGAAATCAAAAACAACGATAAGAATTTTTTTTTTGTTATAAAATGTCTAATACATTTAGGAGCAGATAATTTTATAAATTAATCAAACAATTAATAAAGCCAGGGATGGTGAACCTATGGGATGCCTGCCAGAGGTGACATTCGACAGAAAATTGTCGGTACAGCATGAATTAAGGCGTAAATCGAAATAATTAAAAATATTCTGGATGTTGGAGAAATGAAATGAAATATTGCATGAATAGACATTTTGACTGTTTATTATTCCAAAAATATCGAAAAATCCGGTGAAACTGAAAAGTGTTTGATATGTGCTTTATTCACTGTTGTTGTTTTTAGAACGCACTTAAAAGTGTTCCAAAAACATATGTAAAAACACATGTTTCTTTTTCAGTGAAGTTTTCGATTTGTTGGAATAATTAAACGGCCATAGTCAGTCGCGGTAGTATCTATATACAAGTGTTGCTACTGGAAAAAAATATTGGTTTCGATACTCGGAATTTTATATCGTTATATCGAAATATTAAATATCGCCCAAAAAAATCGATATTTCAAATAAAAAATATCGATATTTTTTCGACATCCCTACACTATATTGTCGACAGGGTTTTGGCATTGCGACCTGGGTTTTTAGTTTTTATTATACTTTTTTCATTATTTAATCAGCATCTACATATCCAGTTTTTAATTTTGGTTTTTTGCCTTTTCTAGAAAATATTTACTATTTATCAGTTCATAATTTTTCCAGTACCAACACTGCAAAACATGTTTTTTCTTAAAGTATAGTCGTTTTATAGATTTATTTGTATTTACATAAATGTGCTAATGTGCAGCGTGCAAATGCTATAAAACAATTAAATAAAAATTAAGAGCGTACACACTTATCCAGCACGGACCAGAAATTTTGTTCATGAAGATATCCACGTTATTTAACGGAGTAGCGCACCTTAGACCAGCCCCGACAACCAGCAACGACCGTCAGTCGAGTGTCTGCAATTTCTGTCTAGCCGTACTGAACTGATCAGAAGTGCTAGTGATGTGTAGTTTTCATTTATTAATTTTCATTGATAAAACTACTTGAAAAGTGCAAAATGTCTGCCGTACTCTAAACCTGCACTAAAAGTTGCTGGTTTGTGCTGGTCTAGTGTGCGAAAGCGTACAAGTTGGCACGTTCGTACCGTGCTGGTCACGCTGGTTCGCAAATACTAGAAATCTTAGCGCGATTGTTTAGTATTTGCGAATACATCCAGATTTAAAAAAAAATTCCTTTTCGTTTTTTTTCTATATCCGAAAAATGTAATCACTCCCTCGACACCATTAGTGAATTTTACATGCCTAAATATTGACAACTATTACAATAAGGGTATATTTTAAAGTCACCAACAGCTAAGGTTATTTAGGTCTAGCACCAATTCATATTTTATTATTTTTTTAACAATAAATTGAAAATTCACCTGACACTTTACTAACCCTCGGAGAACCAGAGAACTAGGGGCTTGTAGAAGAGTCATAGCAACGTCATACATATATATAACAACATTACTCTACGCTTGGATAATAATGGTATTATTTAATTGTGTTCACAGTTATAAAGCATTTTGTTAATTAAATCAAATAATGCTTTCAACTCGCTGCTTAGTTTTAAGTAATATAATATGTCGTATTATTTATAAACTAACAATACGCATTTAATAGATGTTTTCATATCACAGGCCACTGAAATCCCAGGAAGGAAAATATAACCAAGAGAAATAAACATCTACGACAAATACATCTTCTTTAGTTCCTCTAACGCTGTAGTTATATTTTTCAGATTCAGCGGGTATGATTCTCACAGAGTCGGACTCTCTTTTAGAAACAATATTTCGAGATTATAGACATTTTTTTGTAAGACTGCGTGCTTTTCAAAGACCACCGTTCACTACAACAATCTCTGAATTGTCGCCATAAGAAAAAAAAACAGTCAAACATAAGCGATGCGCCAATGATTGCGTATATTAAAGTTGACGCATCAAATAAATAAATAAAAATTTTATCGATGGAACACTAAAGAAAATCAATTTTGTTGAACGAATCAATCATGAACAACACATCACCCCACAGTTTTAGTGATTTATTATGTGTTCAATCTCAAAAACTAATAAAAATCGTTATCGATCTCTATAAATACCTAATTTTATTTCACAAATTTAGACTCAAAACATTATACCATATACTTTTTTAGTATATTTTTACAAAAAAATAATTTTTAATATTATACTCTTTACTCAATTTAAAGCCGCATTGGATGCAATTTTTTGTAAAATGACCCTCGAAATTTTATATCTGAACTACATTTGCTACGTTCCAACGCTTATGAGTCTGAGATCTGTAGCCGAACAACAAAGTCTCATTATAATGGTTACGTTTTCCATTTTGATACGCAACTTTGACAAAATTTACAACAAATAATTAAATAAATAAGTTTACGTCCTAGTTAGAATGATTCGTACAATATCTTATTGATATCACTTTTAAGAACTAATCCTTATGAAGAAAGCTTTTGGGATATTTTGAAATTTGTTAAATAAATTCAGATGAGAAATTAATCCAATTTTCAACTACCCACACGGCACATAATATGGGTGTACGCAATTGTTTAAAGAATTACTGAATCAATTTTAATAATTCTTTTCCGATTTAAAAGTCCACTCCTTTTTGAATAATGTGGGCTATATATTATTTAATTACTGCAAATAAGATCCGTGTAGTGAGGGAAAATGTAAAGAAATTCAGACATATATTGTTTGCTTGACTGGCCGCGCTTATCCCAGGAATTAATCCACTGATTTGTATGAAACTATGAGCATATTTTAGATTATAGATTAAACGCCATACATTGTATAGGATTGTATAAGGAAGGAACTTAGACATTATCCGTCTTTATTTGGACGATTCAGAATAAAATTAAATTTTTTCGACAAAATATTTTTTTCTTTTCGTTTCATAATTGCCTTCCTTACCTTAATTTAATTACAAGATTTCTCATTCGAAACTTTTATGTAACAAACCTCATAACATTATGTTGAATCCAGATCTGTCTTGGAGAGAACATCCATTGTCTTCTCATCCCAGTTAAACGACATGAAATATCCATCGCGCAGCACCGTAGCGCTACTTTACATCCTCTCAGTCGTAGCGTCTCATAATGCGTTTCCGGTGCCACATTGGTGACTGTCTCGCGTGCTCTTTGTACAGCCATCTCTCTTCTTTACGTCTACAGATCGACCAAGTGAACTTAAACTTCGGAAAATGCTCCACTAACAATAATTATTATTGCCGACCACCGCCGTGGTCCTGGTGACACATTGGTATAAAACTTCTTTCATTCATGTTCGATTACTGAACACTGAAATCACTTTTACCACCAAATTGCAATTTAAAATTTAATGCTAAAAGTACTTCTATTTCAAATCTAGTTTCAGAGTCATACCAAAATTCGAACATTTGACATACATTATTAGCAGTTAATTTATAACTTAATCCGCGGGCGACATATATCTATAGTACAAAAAAAAAATAATTTATCAAAGTCTAAATTACGGTGACAATATTTTAGTTCAAATAAATATTTTAAGTTTCACGAATATTTATTATGACCCATTTTTAAACAAAGTTTAACTACCAGAAATTGCTTACCAAAATTTAATCGCTTGTTTTTGAAAACGAACAGGTATCATTTCATAGTCATTTACGATTAAATTCTAGAGGTAATTGAATTATCTACGTTATACGTGATTAATAATGAAATCACTAACAGAATTTTGTTGATTGTCTTAGCAGTATGATAGTCAGTCTATATAACATTAGTTGTCGGGAGTTTATAATCTGCAATAATCAATCTATACAAAAAACAAACGTTTTATATTATATCAGTTCAGTCGATTTTGTCTATTTCCCGGCGACATGAAAAGCTGAAATTTGAAAAAACCTTAATATCTCTGTCTGTCTAGTCGAATTTAAGGGTGTTATAGAGAAACCTCTAAATTCACTTGAAAAAAACATTTTTCAATAAAAATTTAAATAAAAGATTTTTAAAGGTATTTTGTGTTTTTTTTTAATATTCTTTTTAGAAAGGTTTGAAAACAGACTGTTTGTCGTGAACGGGTACTTTTATAAGACTATATGCGTCGATATACATTTATTAACGCATATTTGTATGTTTAGTTTGTACAGTATTACACCACATTGTAGCTTTTAATCACAACGGATATATTTACTGTTACTAATATAAAATTTCTAATAGTAGGTATATATATAAATCTAAATTCAGCTATAGAGTGGAACAAATCCAAAACTTAACTTCGTGTCTACAAAAAGAAAAAACCCGGGTCGCAGTGCCAAAACCCTGCCGACAATATAGTGTATTTGATAATATAGGCAGTGTGGCTTTATTATGCACACTTAAGTTGGTTTTTGGGCAAAATAAAAAATTTGACTCCTTAATACACCCCTTAAAATAACATTTTATTTTTCTTAACTGCAATATTATTATCCATCTAACGTCTACACCGAATTAAATACAGCCTTCAATAAATAAGTCACTATTTACAAATTAGTGTTTCCAAAAAATTTGTAAGTCCGGTCCTGTTGGGCCGATTTTATTAAAATTTTAGGGACACTTTTTAAATACTACTAAAGTGTTAAATGTCAATTTTGAAACGATTCTGAGAATTTTTTCGGTATTTTAGGGCCCAAAAACATTTTTCAACCCCTAAAAACTACCCTTAAAATGGCTCGATTACGCCCATTTTAAATAGGCTTCTTGCGGTGATGGATTGCAACACGTGGGCCAAATTTCGTTAAAATCAATTAACTCTTTCGAAAGTTATTGTATATATATATATATAAATATATATATACGTATATATATAAACATTTTCAAAAATGGTGCCAAAGTGTTTAGGAGGTTATGAAACGTCGAGAAATTTTGGTCCGACCCTTAGGTCCCGCCATCCGACCGACGCCAATAGTGTATGTTGCCATATGGCAAATACACTAACAACTTTCCGATATTATGTATTCCACTAGTTTGTTGTCAATTTTTATACACACTACTTTTGAATTGTTTGGTGACAACTGATGTCAAATTTTTTTTAATATAATTTTGCTTTATTGCTTTGCTTGGTCCGACTGTACCCATTCCCTGATTCTTTCTATTTCTGTCCGGCATTCACTCCCGCTCACTTCTCTATCTAGTAGTATAACCAGTAACCACCATCATCACCAGAGCACCACCCTGTGTTCCCTTCCATTCCAAGTGCGCCAAGAGAATGGACTCGAGGAATGGCTTTATAGTTCACACTTCACTGGAACCTTTTTAAACAGAGAAAAAAGATCCAGTGCGTGTTAAGCGTGTAATACACGATGAAATACACAGTATGGACCGATTTCAACTAGTGGTTAGCGTGCTATGTTCTAGACTAAAACGTTCCGGGTCGAAATCCAACCATAAAAAGAAGAATATATCACTTACAGGTAGTATATGATTTTTAATTGTTTGATTTAAAACATTGATTAATTATTAAAAGCAGAGGCGGACTTAGAAATGACAAGAGTGGACGACCGCATTTCAAGAGCTTTCACAATACTATTCATATATTTTTTAATACTCAATTTACAAAAACTAACAGCCACCGGCACCCCTTTGATATTAATTATAATTAACTGAATATTACTAATTATTTATAATATATTTGTACTTTTCAGTTGCTTAAAAAAGTCTTAATAAATGTGACGAAACATCAATGGTTGTATAATAATTGTATTTGACATTTAATATTCCAAATACATGTGACGCCATTATGAGTTATTTATTTTTTACGTTTTACTGCATTACTATAAGGGTGTTTTTTAGATTTTTTGATAGACTATTTCGCAAGCAGAAAATTTGTCTTTACATGACAATGCTAAATTTGCATTGTCATGTAAAGACAAATTTTAATAATTCTGTAGAACATTTAATGTTCTACAGAACTATTAAAATTTGTCCACACGAAAATAAAGTAAAACAAAATTTTGATACTCGTTCTGGATGCACAATGCGCCTATAACTTTTTATTACAATTTGGGCATTATAATCATACTAAGAGAATTCCATCCTTAATTGTACCTTCATATTATAAAAAAGTTACATTCTGTTATGACTGTTCGTCTTGTGTGAAAAATCCGTATTGCTAAATAATAAATGTGAAAAAAATGATTCTTACTCTAATAAATCTTTATATTTACTGTAAAAACGCAAGATGCTTGCGCTTGCAGAATAAACACATTTTTCTGATTTTTTTTAGTGGCACAATATATTCTAATTTATGTTATACCTGACCAGACTGAAAATGGATTTGTTTCGTATATAGCCACGTTCAAAAATTTTAATGTTTAGAGTAGGGCTGACGACTGATAATCTGATACTAGAGAAAAACAGAGTATTACAGTTCAATAAAATAGCCGTTATCGAGTATTTGCCTGTTTTCCGATATTTAATTAGCCGATTAACAATAATTATTGAACAGCAGGAAATCACTTTTTAACTAATTTCTAAATTATGTATTTGTTTCCTATCTATTGGTACAATGCGAAAATTTCTGCCGGAGTCTGAATCTGCAATATCTTGCGAATGCGAATCTCGTTCTCACTATTTAAAGGTGTTTAGTCAATCGATTAGGTTTATATATAAATTAATAATAAAATGCTTTCAACTTTAGAAATTCTCAATCTACCGAGATCGGACAAAAACCATCGTTTTATGCGGTATAGATTTTTAGTCGGATTTGTTGTATTAGAAATAGAAAGCACTCGCAGCAGTCGTAAAAAAACGTGCAGTTTTCATTTCAACTCTATGATTGCAACTTTAATTACCTACAATTTCTCGAGTATTTAATATATCGACATGGGATAAAAAGCACTGTTAATATTATATAAAGCTGTTGAAGGAGACATTACACTATAACTGTACGTTTTTTCCTCGAAATGTTATTACCTTATAGACTAGCAACAACATTATCTGTCTTAAAAGTGACAGGTCTCCAGCAATTTACTGATAACTAATTTTTGGATAAAGATTGACTGGATAGTTATACACCTTCCTTTTGAAGGAGAAAAAAATCTAAAATCGTGTTCTTTACCTATCTATTTACGACTTTATCACAACAAAGGTAGTTCAATATTTCTTGCTAATTGGAATATTCTGCCAACTAAACTAAAAATTATTTGTATAAATAAATTTCATCATGAGGAAATATTTTTGTAGATCGCAAATATGCTCATATGTGTGTTATTATAATTGGAAAAAGTTTTCTGCAAGCCATTATTTTATTTCAACATTTTAATTCAAATATTTTTAAACCAAACATGAACGAAGTGAACTTCGTTCGAACAGAAGTTTGAAGTACTCGTATAAACAACCCTAATTTTAATACAAACGATTTAAAAGTAAAAACTTTCTGCCCGCTGAACTATATTTTCACAACAGCAGAAAAAGTACAAACTATTTAAAAATGTATGAACGTCATTGTACAGTGAAACTATGAGATTAAAAAAAACCGGTCTATTACAAGGGCCGTACAACTAAAAAACGAGTAATTATAATTAAATTACATTGATCAAATTTTACTGAGTATAACAATTTAGTACAGTCTAGTAACGTTAGCTTTTCTCTTTGGAGTAACTTTAAGTCAAGGTTTTTTCACACAGAACTTTGTTGTCATTCTATACTCTCTGCTGTACTGTTGTACGCTTCATCCTTTTAAGGGTTAAATGCGAGGGGGTCATCTTCAACTCAACTTCTATGTATTTGAAATGGAAACACTTGATGAGGAATGGTCTTGTAAAAAGGTTATTGAAAATCGTCTCTACAACTAAATGGACATTCTTGTTTTCACGATTGTAATTCGTATGGATGTCGGAGATAAATCAATTTCAAAATTGGCAAGATTCCTTGCTGCATTGATACTTAATTATGGCAACTATTTTTAAAATTATCAAAAATGTAAGATATTTCACGTCTGCAAGCAGAAGTACTGTTCGTAAATTGTGAGAGTTTCCCAAAAATCAACAGGTACGTGATCCGAAAAAAAAATGAGCGAGACTTGCAATAATTACCAATGATGTGTAACATATTTATTTCATTATTTTGTATTTATAAAATAACGATTGACAGCTGTGTCTCCTTTCTCTTTTCTCTCTTTCTCTTTATCTCTAATACTCTGTAGCGCATGCGCGAACTGTAGGCCGCACCAAAGAATCATATTATAGAAAATTATTTGAAAAGCGCGCACTTTTATCAATTCCTTAATGCATTTCCGCTGCATTCACAAAATTACCCCCATACTGAGAGCTAAAATGTTACAAAAAAAAACTTTAAAACTATTTATTTTAAAATCATAAAAAAAATATATTCGAGATCCTTACGACAAGCTCTTTCAATATATGTCACACGGTACAGTTTGCCAAACTTTTTTTTAATTTCCTAATTTTTTCCCCAAAAATGACCCTCATGTTCAAAATTCATTTATTTACGTTACATGTCCGTCTTATGGTCATCGATTTACATTTGTGTACCAAATTTCAACTCAATCGGTCCAGTATAGTTCGGAGCAAATTGGCTAAAACAGTAGGACGGACAGACACACGAGTGATCCTATAAGGGTTTCGTTTTTTCCTTTTGAGGTACGAAACCCTAAAAAGTACGTAAATTAACGTTACTTTGCTTAAAAAGTTATCGATAATTTGACTAGTTTTAGGTTCACTGATATATCACATCTTATCTTCTAATTCGAACATGGGCAGAACGGACGTTTAAAAAGCTTCTATGACGTGCACGTAGGATCTAGTAAACGTCGTCTACATAGCGAACGTACCGAGCATTTGCAACATTCAGATAAAAGCTCGTTAATGTTATCGATCGAATCGGCCACAAAATGGCCAGATTGAATGCGAAACTGTATGGAAGATTGTACACACACATACACACACAAATATACGGGTGCGCGATGTACACATGCACTACTTATAGTGTTATACACTATACAGGATAGGTGACTAAATATCCTTTATATTTTTTTGTCTCTGACTGAAATAAAATCGATTTATAACACAATTTAGTTCAGAAGCTCTAAGAAAAAAAACGCCAATGTCGACGACATAAATGAAGTAAGATTAATAAAGAGTTTATTATTCAATTCATTTTCCAATGTCGCTGTAATGATGTACTGAAAATTAAAAAGATCTACCCAAAACAACTACTTAATCGGTTGCTTAAATTTTTTAATGTTCTTTTTAATCCTCACACAAAATTAGGTAGCTGATATTTATGAACGCTTTGAGGGCTGCTGTAAAATGTCCCTAGCGCGTTCATGAATATCAGCTACTTTTATATGAGGAATAAAATATATTGAATTATTTCATAATTTTTAAACAACGTATTTGGTAGTCATTTTGTGTCGGGGGTTTCTTAAATTTTTGATTGCCAATGAAGCAGTCAACTCACTGACAGTAATTTTGAAAATTAAATAATTAAATTGTTATTTATTTTGGACTTTTGAACAAATCTCTATAACTCAGATCTATCTCACATTTATACTTTTTGAAATTCAAACAAATATTGAAATCAGGCCACCAAACACAAAAACACCGCGTCAAACGTATATTTTTGACCTAAGATTGTGATTAACAAACGTGAAATTCGGCAATATTCTTTACAACAAACTTCGAAATAAAACACTGGCTTGCTTAATACCAAAATAATGTTTTTCTCTGTACAAAAATTTGTGCAAAACATATTAATTTTATCTTATTTTAAATCGTTTATTTAGATCAAATAAACTGTAAAAACTTGGCTAAAAGTCATATGGAATTAATGGTATATATTTCTAGTCTATTTTGTAGCACAACATCGAAGACTGATTAAGATTTTTCATAGAAATTAGACATTTCCGAAACGTGTGTAAGTGTATTTAACATATTGAACAGCTGGCACTCACTAAGTTTAAGGTGTCGCGATAGATCGAGTTTATTCATATATATAAATTGTTTGTCGGTGATTGAATTCCATTCAATTCGACTTTTGCGACGCCGTGCTGGTGTGAGATGAAAATGTGTCTTGAGGAATATGAATGGTACATTGCTGGCTTTTGATTGCGTACCATTTCAATGTATGAATATAGTTGATATTTAAAAAATTGCTTTTTGTAACTAGAAATATATGGGTTAATAATGCGTAGTTTTTGGCTTGTCTTTTGTTTTACGTAATTGACACATGTACCTTTTTTCCGCTATTAATAATAATTGTTTTACGTATATTTGAGCGTCCTGGTGTCTAACGTTTGGAAATACGTATTATTCACTAGACTTTGGAGAAATGAAACGTTTTTACAATATGCAAAGCGAAATAGGGGTGAAAAATGCCCCGAAAATTATCGAATTTCGACACAAGATCTTTTACCTTTTGGTTACAGAATTTATTAGTAGTTGAATTCGTCAGCAAGCTTTTACCCTGCAAAAATCTAACAAAAACTTGTGTTTATTCATACCTTACATAAAAACAACTGAATCAATTTTTCCAAAACTTGTGACACGTCGTAAGGTTAATCCAACTTAGAATTTGGGTTATTTTCCATATTATAATTTCTACTGAAGAATGGATTTTGAAGGAAGCTCTACTCTGCGAAAGACGAGTGTTTTAGTTAGTTTATGAAACAAATTTTATGAAAATGTAATCGCAGCTTTAATAATATCAGCCGAACCACAAATCATTTTGAGCATTTTAGTAATGGCCAATAAACCGACTCTCCTGTATAATAGTACACATTGAGCATACATACACAAATATCAAACACGGTGCATTGCAACTGGCAACATCAGGAGTAATACAGGGAACTGTGTATAATACGTACTATATACATATACATGTATAATGTGCCTTTCGTAGATTGAGGCCAATATCCACTTTATAGCGACTGAGGGTGTTGACGCATATATATATATATCTATGGTCAAAAGGTAAAATGGCGTATGTCGGATTTTTAGTACTTTGTATCCAAATGTATACTTTTTTAAATTATTATTATTGATGCATCACGAAAAGCTCGTAGAAATTTCTAAAAGGTTTCGAATAAATTAACATATATTCGCAAGTATCGACAATAAAATACTCAGTGAAAATTTCAAATCTTTAAATATTTTAAATAATGTTGATGGTGATTGGTGAATAGCTTAAATTTTCTAAAGTAGTGAAAAGCTTGGGTATTTATTTGGTGAGAATGTGTTCTTTACTGAACATGTCAGCAGTTCTGTACTTGTTCCATAAAAATTCAACATATATTATCGTATACTTACCAATTTCCCTACAGAACGAGAAAAAAGTAGCTAAAAATCCTAAAAATTTCGAAAACTTTTAGGCCAAAAACTTGCAGTGTTCCTCGGTCCAAAACTCTTAACAATGGAATTCTAACAGATCAAAATATTCAAATGTTAAATAGAAAATAAAAATATTCAAATGTTAAATAGAAAAATATCCAGGTGGTTATGTAACAACAGAAATTCCGAAATGTTTTGTAATGTCCTGAACTAGTAATGATAATTTTAGATGTCGATATTGAATATCTTCTTTAATTTTTCTTAATTACTTTATTTTTAATTCTCTCTCTCTCTCTGAAGTTATTTTTTCTTTTTTCTTTTGCCTAACTCTAGAGCTAGCAATAGCTAAGTTTAATTTGGAGACTTTCAAGATATTATTGTGTTTGTTTTTGTTTTTAGTGTATTTGCCATATGGCAACATACACTATTGGCGTTGGTCGGATGGCGGGACCTAGAGGTCGGACCAAAATTTCTCGACGTTTCATAACCTCCTAAACACTTTGGCATCATTTTTAAAAATGTTTATATATATATATATATATATATGTGCGGGCAATAACTTTCGAAGGAGTTAATTCATTTTAACTAAATTTGGCATACATGTTGGAATCCATCACCGCACGAAGCCTATTTAAAATGGGCCCAATCAGGGCATTTTAAGGGTAGTTTTTAGGGGTTGAAAAAAGTTTTTGGGCCCAAAAATACCGAAAAAATTCTCAGAATCGTTTCAAAATTGAAATTTAACCCTTTAGTAGCAATTAAAACTGCTCCTAAAATTATAAGCAAATCGGCCCGACAGGACCGGACTTACAAATTTTATGAAAACACTAGTTTGCGTATACGAATTTACTTACTGAAGGTTGTATTTAATTTGGTGCAGATGTTGGATTGATAACAATATTTTAACTAATAAAATTATTATTGTAAGGGGTTCAATTTTTTTTATTTTGTCCAAAAACAAACTTAATTTCATTTTGATAAAGCCACAATACCTGTATTAGCAAATACACTATATTGTCGGCAGGGTTTTGGCACTGCGACCCGGGGTTTTTTTAATTTAAAATTGAACATTTATATGAAATAAGTTTATATCATTATTATTGTAAACCCTCTGGTAGAGAATGTTAATTTATTCACCAATAACGAGCTACAATATTTGATATAAATAAAAATAAGTACACTATGATGAATGGAAAATTGGTCGACTTGTCGATCACAACGTAGTAGAATAATAAAAGTGTGTTAAAATTGTCTCAAGGAGTGTGATTAGTGAAATGTTTTTCTTCGAGTGATTCAAAGATAAAACGTAGTGTAAATTTTAACAAATTCGTGAAGTCATAAAACGGTTTTTCACATTAAAAAAAGTTTGTCTAGAAATCTAAAACATTATCCCAAAAATTCGGCATCAGTCACTTCGCACTATGGCTAAAGATATTCTCATGCCCGACTGTTAACCCTTTAGTTGCTTGGGGCTGTCGAGGCTTCTTTATGTTAGCTACAATAAAATACACTCGGAATAATGCCTACATTTATCGTACAATCGAAATGATATAGAAAAAATACTACCTTTTGAAAATTTGTTGTCTAGAATATGAAATTTACGACGTATTCAAAACATGTTTTAAGAGTAAACAATAAAAAAGAAAAAAATTTATAAAATTATATTTTTTATTTGTAATTAGTATATTTATCAAATTGACAAAATCAAATATAATATAATAATAGGTATATAATACCAGTTTTGCTCAAATATCAAGAACGCTGAGTACAAAAACCAACCACAACACGTTCTGGTACATGTATAAGAACCACAAAAAAAAATTTATGTTGTGGTTCCCCTGATAATCGATCAGAACAAATAATTCTGACAATGAATTAAAGTGCCACAATACGGGGGAATGCCTATTAATATAGCAGTAAAAAATATCTCTAAAAATTAATGAATAAACTGTAAATTTCAGTTCAAATGCTTTATTTAAATAATAAGTGGACAAAAACGAATTATTTTGTTGTCAGAATAAGTAAAAACGATCACAACGCGTTGTTGCAATGTAAAAAATTCACAAAAAGCGTGTTCTGGCACTGAAAAAGTGTGATAATGCGTTGTGGCTGCTCATTAGTAGCCATTACTCGCTAACTACATAATAGAAATTAAATGCTGTTCGTTGGTAAGCGCGTCACTTGAGAACAGCTGGACCGATTTGGCTAATTTTTTTTAAATATTCGTAATAGTCTGAATAAGGTTCTTAGGGATAGAAAATTTGGAAAAATTGTCCGAAAAAGTGAAAAATTCGGGGAAAACCGAAGGAGCTTTTTTTTCTTGGGATATTTGCTATTACGTACGCAAATGTCATTTGACAGCTGATTATCGGGCGCAGTCTCGCGAGGTAAGATTGTAAAACAGTGGAGCCGAAGGCTTCACTACTGCGACGTAATACACTACTGTTATTGCTACCGTGTACACGAGTACAGTGGTACCTCGACATACGAGTGCCCTAGCATATGATCTTCAGATCAAATGAACCACTAATTTTTTTATTTTCAAAATATTTCGGAAACTATATACAGTGGAATCCGTTTATAATGACATCGAAGGGAATTGACAAACACGTCATACTAAGCGGACGTCATACAAAGCATACGATCGCTTAATCCGGTTCTTGTTTTTGAAAATCATTGAGATTGTCGAATGACCCACGCTCATTTCCTTTGCGAGAGATGAGTTTGATTCTCCATTTTCTAACCTTTCTCCTCAATCGTAAATGCTTTATGACGTTGAGATGACATTTTTTTACATAGGATATCACTAAAAACAATGCGTGACGTTCAACTACTCACTGAGATTCAAAACAAAAACAAGCCACGTGCCGAACGTCGTCGGAAATCAACGAACATTGCCGAAGGTGTGAAGAATCATGTCAGTCACTATAAACGGACAAAATTTATTAAAAATGGGTCATAATAAGCGACATGTCACTGTAAGCGAAGTCATTGTATCCGACTTTGTTACAAAGAATTTATATGAAAACCAAATCTCGTTGTGTAATTACGTCATAATAGGTGGTTGGTCAATAAAGGCGGAGTCATAATAAACGGTTTCTACTGTAGAATAATAAATAGATATGAAAAATATGCTATTATTACAGAATATCAAATTATTTTGCCAAAAAATAATAGGGCTCTTCATATTTTTTAGATGTAAAACATCTTACCATTTGGTTTCGATCCGTTCTTCCGCTTGACCTGTATCATGCTCACAGACAGACTAACGAATGAACAGACTTTGGATCAAGGGACCTCAAAATAAAAAATATTGTAAAATTTTGAAAAGTGGATTTTGACCTAAGTGGAGTTAGAATGATAAAGTTCGCAGGAATGTAGACAAAAAATATTTTAACTGTTATTATTTTGAAGTACTTGAAAAAATCTTTATAAACGAAACGTAGTACTTAAATCCATCTTATATTTTTTGTCCACCTACCTGCGAACTTTTTATTATTATTTTTAATTACGTTTTTGATAACTTTGAAGGTTTTTCACTAGTTAATTATTCGCATATTTTAATTAAATTCCAATTTATTTCATTTGTGAATAATTCTGATACTAGCCTACTAATTTTTTTAAAATCTTAGCATAAATTTGGCCAGATTTAGTGAATATGTTCCATGGACGTATTAAATTTTATTTCTAATTATAGCGAAGTGTTTTTATATTTAAAAATAATCATTTCGGTAACAATGCAACTGAAAAGCTTTCTTTTTGTTTTTCATGAACTGCATTATTTGTTTCCTTTTTACGATAAAGCACTGTGCACAGCAAACGAGTGCACTATTGCAAAATAATAATATAGTAATGTAATTATTATAGTTAAACTAACATTTTCTTATTGTGTACAGACCTTATTGTGAACATTATCGGGACGTTACAGTTACAAGTGGAATAAAAATGTCACGATATTTTCCATTTTACCCAACTGGACTGCGTCTAGGGCTGGGATTATTTTTTGTAGCCACAAAACAAAGAACCTTAGAATGAAACTTTAATGTTTTTTGGACATAGGTACAATTGTCTAATGCCTGTAAGAATGCATTAATTACCTTCACATACATTTTTATAGAATTTAAAGTGTGTTTTAAAATAATTTATTCCCGTGTGAGGTACAGTAGTCATTTTTTTATTACAGTGAAAAAATACATCGTTACTTTGAAGCACATTTCAACCACCTATGAGAACGTCGTTCACGTGTTGATTAAAATTCATTGAACAACTGTTTAATTTGTATAATATATTAAAATCATAAACCAATGTTTCCCAAAGGGGTCGCTGGAGCGATCTAGGAGGTGCTGATATTCTCGAAAGCAATTGAGGGATAAAAACAACGGAAAAAAATTTAGAAAAAAGTTCATATACTGTATGTAAAGTATTAATAGTTAAATTCCTAGTGATTACTTTATTATTCAAATAAACATACAACCGATTACTTAATAAAACATAATTTGATAATTTAGACAAGGTGTTTTATTTTCACCAACTTCTATCTTTAGAAATATACATCGCACTAAAAACACAAATGTGAAAAAATGGAGCAAGTTCGGTATCTACAAATAATAATTGAGATCTAACTTGGCACCCTTTAAGATCTAATTTTTTTGTAGGTACTATCTTTGTTTTAAATTTCAAAGCTCTTGCTAGATTTATGTCAGTCAGTGAATGCCCAGAATCGTGTTTTTTACACTCGTATCTTAGAAAGTAATAAAATTTGGAATACTGCTTCTTTATGGTAGATGTAATCACCTGAAAATATTCAGTTCTGAAACGTAACTAACCTCGGAGACTGAGGGGGATCGAAAACTACTCGAAATGTTTCGTGTAAATATAGCACAGTACTTTTCGTGCGCTATTATAAATACGAAACCGTAGGCTTCTTCACTGCATTCTTCCATATGTTCGTTTAAAGAAAGCAAATTTCTACTGGCGCGGGTGCTAAGAAAAGTTTTTCTGGCAAGGGGGCAGTAGGCCAAATAAGTTTGCGAATATCTGCTCTAAACTGTGATTCTTCCAATAGGCTTACCGTTTTTACACATATAGGAACATAGAACGATATTTTGCTTTTTATAACTGATGTAACAAAAAATGTTTAGTTTGACTGTAGCTGTCAGTTCATAAAACCTCATCGTTGAGTAAGTAGTGAGAATTACAATTTCAAGGATGCGACTGTATAATAAAATATATAAAAAGCAAAGGGAAAATAAAATTTAAATTAATTTCATTCCATTGCAAAACGTATGTCTTATTAACTTACCTGATTTAGTAGTTGTGAATAATAATTAAATTGTCAAATAATGAAACAATTCCAGCCAGATTCAAGTGCTATACATATATGCATAGAAGAAAAACGAATGCTTACATATGGGAGCTGTAGAGTGAAGATAATTAATTCATCCAGCTGAACACTGGGAGTTCCGGGTTCCAGCCTCGACTTGCAAGGAAATTTTCAAGAAAATAATTAAATTTCATAATCAAATTTTCTCTTAAAAATGTCCGTGCAACAATCATGTCTATTTCGATATCTGATACTCTGTAATTCACTAATATAAGTGAAATCAGTAAATTTGTGGATATTAGGATTTTTTATTGTTTGATTATTTAACAATTTAGTTGTAAATTGCTTAGAATCATACGATTTTATTTATTATAGATTGTAGACGCTCGATAACTTAGGACATTAGCGTCTTAATTACAACAAATAACATGTAATCACTTAGAACTAAACAGTATCACAAAATATACATATGAGCAGAGGCAGGATTCGAACCCACTACAGTCCGGTCAAGAAGCCAGCACGCTAACCACTGGACCATACTGTCCTCAGGAATTATACAAACTTCACTGTTCTTTCAGCGCCTGAATTACTCATCATACCTGGGGATTACTTCATTTTGAAAAATACTGTTCTGAATTGTATACTTATGTGAATATATTCAATATAATAATAAATGATTATTTGTTAATTTTACATGTTTTGTTTAGAATGTAACGTATGACCTGTGGTTTATACACTTATATAAACTAAGTTATTAACCAATATTATTATTCAAACTTGAAACGAAACTGAGAATAAATATATTTTTTTTTTTTTATTTACAATAAGGTGCTTCGACTACTGAGGTCAAATAAATATTTATTTGGTATAACACTTATAACACAAAAAATCTAAAGGAGATATTAAAGTGGGGATAAAAACAAATATTATTCTTTAATCACGAAGTAAAAATGGCAACTGATATCGAAAACTGTAGCTAAAAATGAATATTTTGTGCCTTGGCAGTTTTGAAATTGATATTCAGTATCGCCCAGCCCGACAAGCGACAGTTGCTTTGTCAAGTGGGACGATTCGCTTCCAGTTTCATTCGGCGGTGTAATAACCATAATGGCACGAACACGAGCACGAAAAGTTGTAGAAGGAAGCAAGTACATCGTCCAAGTGGCTATCGTCAACATGCATACATAAAAACTGTATCACTATACATTACACCTAGGCGGAACATACAGAGAGTCACATAAGTTCCACGAATATCTGGTGCTATAGATAAGTGTTAATACTGAGATGGATAAATTCGTTGATTTCGGGATCATGCGATTCAACAATGAGAATTTAATTTTTTTTAAATTGCCAACTTTTCATTGAAATTATGGAAAAATTGTTATAATTGTGATTTTTGAATTCTTATAACTTAAAAATTCCTGATGTTAAAGATTCTTAGACGATTTTTTTTTATCCGGTATGGAAGGTACTCAGAACACCTGTCAAAAAACATCAAAAACATGACGATTGCAACTTTGACAGGCTATAACTTTTTAATTTTTAAAGATATCGAAATGGGACAAAAAACACAATTTAGACATTTTTTTCTTTATGAGCATGTGTGTTTTCAATTTCAAATTCGCTATGGAACATAATAAATACATAATATAGCTGTTGAAAAGAACATTACGTAGTGTCATTAATTTCTAAGGCGACTAATAAACACGTGACTTTCAAACTCAAAAATTCAGTGAAGAATATACAAAAAAATTGTGGGACATCGACTTCATAAAAAAAAGCTTGCTTTACTTGACCTAAGCTATTTTTACATACAACTAACAACTTAATCGATAAATGGAGAAATCTCAAGACGCGTCCACTCTAGAGGCATTTTTTCGTCAAAAACGAGAGGTTCCGACAACGATGGGAATTTTTAAGACCCTTGTTTCTAAAAAAACAAAACACGTTCCTTTAAATATTTCTCCTATTTGGCTAATTTTCATCTAAACATATTATTTGCTAAAAAGTATAAGTTGGTGCACTCTGTACACTTACATGGAGCATGTACGTATGTATATTGTGTATGGGATCTTGTAGTTTTATAGTGTTGGTTACATTGCATTCACGTTTCAAGTGTCAGATATTGGTTGAACCGTGCGGTTAGTACAAGAAGTAGAAGATCATCCACTCAGATAGCTTTGTTCATATTTCTTCTCTTACACTCTTCTGTGGCGAATTAGCTGAAAGCTGTTATAACCGGTCATTGGTCAGTCTATTACCGCCACATATATCATTCGCGTCTTTCGCTAAAGGCAGCTATCTCTGCGGTCACAAGAAAAAGTGAATAATGCCTGTTCTTTGCCAAAATAAAATTAATGATTATTTAATCATCTTGTGGTACAGCGGGTCATGTATCATAAGGTTCTTATTTCTGCATGAGCATCGTGAACGACAAATCGAACACAATTAATTCAATAATGACCGCTTCAGCTCTAAACGAACTTGCAAAAAAACACATTTTGGAATTTTATTGAAATTTCAATGATTTTCAGATGAGGTAATTTAAAATTTTAAAATGAAAATACTATCTTAATTTTAAAAAAAGCAAAACGTCAGTATTTCGAAATCTATATATATTTTTTGTCATTAAATTATCAAAGATAATATTTACAGATTTGTTCTGCTGCTTCATAGTTCACAAGTATGACGTCACTACGGCTTCAGACAAAACTTTTCTCACAGGAGCTGAATACCAATATTTGCCACCTAAGAGCTAACAAGTTGCTTTCAATTCGGTATCATCGCAACAATGTCGAAGTTGTGTATTAGGATCTTAAAACATTGCTTAAACTTATAAAAAAATTGTATTTTTTCATCCATAGATCATATCAAACTATCTGACAAAATTCAGTAAAAAGTAACCATTTGCTATTACCTCATCCTCCTATTGATGTCATCAAGGCTGAGTTATTGTTCCTTCGTCAGTTGACTGATTCTGAAAGTTCTCCTGTGACTAAACGATCTATCAAAATATAATAATTTTCTGTATTTTTATAGCTATATCATTATTGATATTCTTAGGCGCCCGCAGAAATTTTATGAAGGGACGCATGAAACGGCGAGACATCGGGACATTGAATATATATAGACAAAATAAGAAGCGTTTGTTCATTTTCACATAGCTTATTTTCAAACAATATAAAATATTAGTAAAAAAACTTTTTAAAAACAAGCTTCTATTAAATTGTACTAAAAAAGAAAAAATAACTCTTAATACTTTAGAAAAATGTATAATCAGATCCTTTTGATGTTAATAAATTATAAATATTTTAGAGGAATTAGGATCAAAGAAATAAAAGACAAATTATTATTTCACAACGTTTCGTATTAAATTAATACTTCATCAGGTGAAGTATTAATTTAATACGAAACGTTGTGAAATAATAATTTGTCTTTTATTTCTTTGATCCTAATTCCTCTAAAATATTTATAATTTATTAATACTTTAGGTTCATAGTTATAAAAGCGTGGGTTGTATGCTCTATGATAATAACGACGCACGCTTTTATAACTATATGAACCTAAAGTATTAAGAGTTATTTTTTCTTTTTTAGTACAATTTAATAAAAGCTTGTTTTTAAAAAGTTTTTTTACTAATATTTTATTTTTAAATTTTTAGTTACCTACGTCTTTTGGCCGCCATAATGGAATTTAAATAGCGTCACACAGTTTAATGTATTCTGCTTTTCATATCCTCTCATTTGATACCCATATCAAGGGGGTTGTAAAGAAATAGATGATTCGCCATTTTATGTCGGCCGCCATTTTGGATTTGGAATTAAGTCACACTGCTGATTGTATTCTACTTGTCATACCCTTTCATTTGATACCCGTATCATGGAAGTGCATAACAAATAACTAGTTCGCCATCTTGGGCTGTCTGCCATATTAGATTTAGAATGACGTCATTTATCTAACCATGAATTGTCATCCAAACTAAACGTGAATTCATAATTTCAGGTCAATCGGTTGAGGATAACTGCTTTAAAATTCAGTTGCAAAATTCCACCCGAACAAACATATTACATACATTGCAAGTTAAATAAAAGCTTGTAAAAATGAAAACAAGTTTACATTAGAACCCTTCACCTTCAGCTAAATGAAAAAGAAAAAACTAATGAATGCCAGTGCACTGCTAGGCGTGACAGTGTAGGACTAATGTAAGGATGAATTCGTAAAAGATCATGTACTTCTGCAGAAATATTTGTTCTCTGCAGTCTGATTTTCAGATTGCTCCACTTTTCTAATTTCCTAGGGGGAGTATATAACCCCCTTGACTCCTGTGTGGGCGACCATATTAATATGACTTTATTTCTTGTTCTTGGTTTACGCGGATCTCCTCTATATTTTGATGTAGTGATAATTGCCGCGTAGCTGAAGTCAACCACTTTTTTATGTTTCGTTTCTTAAATAAAAACAATCTAATTTTTAAACACAAGAAAATTTAAAAGGAACAATGAACCGTGTGTATCAAAATTTCATTTTTGTTTCTACATACTACCTACCGTACTTCGCGTTTTCTATATTTTTGTAAGAAATCTTCATTATCAATTATTAATTTTTTTAAGCAGTATTTTAGTCTACTTAGGTTGTAATATTTAAAAAAATATATATTGCGGTTGACCGACCATTGCAACGCTGCCCCGATGGGCACCATGTAAGTTGACCCACTTTATGCTACATCTCACACTAGTGCATCCGTGAAGCCTTGAAACAAGAGACGATGACGCCAGTCCAGTCTAATCTGTAACAACAATGAAATTACTCTTGCAATACACCAGCTTAAATTTACAAGATGTAAAAAAACATATGATATAATATATACAATTTGGCATTACAAAAACAATTATTAAAAATGCCAAATTGTATATTATATCATAGTTTAACTATCGTTTAAGCATATTGAGGTTAGTCACACCATTGTTTTTTTTTAGTAAATTATTTAATCCATAATGTTTAATATTTTTATTATATGAATGTTAATTTTTGTAAAAATTTTTTAGAGCTTGAAAAAGTCTTAATAAAAAAAGACGAAGCGTTGCAATCAATGAGTGTTTAAATTGATTTATTTTTATTCCAATTACCCGTGATACTGTTTTCTATTATAACATATATCTGGCATCGAACTTTAAAAATGAATTATAACTAATGTGCGGGTAGACCAGTGCATAGTAAGTATTAACAAGCTGGTGACGATTCATATTTTTTTTTAGCTGTTCGATAGCAAAATACGCTTTGTTAATTTTTTTACAAATGTAATGTACAAAGATGAATGTAAAAAATCACAATTGGTTTTCAAAAAAAAGATCGTAGGAAACAAATAGTGTTCATTGTATCATCTGCTAATCGATTTCTTATAGTGATAAAAATACAGGCAGCGGCTGAGAAGACCCTTTCAGCTTATACGCTTGTCAGTTTTATTGTCAACACATACTCATAAATAAAAGACAAGCATTTTCCTCGATCTCCTTCAATTTCATGTGCAACAATTTCCTTAATTAAACTAACGCGGTGCGGTACGGGTAGGGCAGACACGAAGTGTAGTAACCGGTACATCTACATCGCGTACACTCCATTATTCGTGCAACAATGCGAGTATATTTCCAAAAAATCGGTGTGTATGTTTTTTGTTTTTAACAAATTTGAGATTCGTTGTATTTGGAGGGACTAAAGATAAACAAAATTACAAGTAAGCAGGTCAAATAAGTTTTTATATAATAATAGCTCGAAATAGTTCATGTCATGACTTGCCGAACTTGGCTGAAACACTGCCGTGTACTTAAATACAACCCTCAGGTTACATACAATGCAGTAGATAACAAATCGACTGTACAAAACTTCACTCAGATACTGTATTAAGTTACGTATTTAACAACGTATAGCAAAGAGAGTAACGGAAATGTTGTTTTTGTATACCCACAAGTATTTGTAATAATAATATCACTTCGCCCGCAGCTCCAGACATATTACATAGACGGTTATGAAAGTGAAATTCTACCGGGACGATCGTCTTTTGTTTCGATGTATTCGTATTGTGAAATACCGAGTGGTGGTCGGACGCTTCACACTCTTCCTATATTAATTACTGCCGGTCAGATGTAAAATACTAATTGTTAACTCTAACAATACACGTACAATTTGTAAATTTGTACTAAAATTTATTGTTTTGATTTTTTTTTAAATCTTATGAAAAGTACGTACATTTTTCCAAATTAGTATAAATAAAAATGCAATTCTATCTGTATGTGCATTTTTTACGTAAAAATTTTTTGAGTAGTATCTAGAAAAGGACGAAGGCTCACAAAACAGGCTTTTAACCCTAAGAATGCAAAACGATTCGAATAGATCCTACGAATGAAATAACAAATGTATTTTTTACTGTTGATCTTTGAAACGTGAATTTTGGAGGATATATTTCTTTTGTAAACAGCTATTAAAAAAGGATTTTTCAAAATTTTACTCTAAAGGTAGCTTTCTTTTAATTCCACATTTACCACTTTTCACTCCCTTGGGGGCGGAATGGAGAACACGGAGAGCTTAAGGTCTCAGGCAAACGTATCAGTAAACAGTTTGCAGTCTTCATGTTTGGAGACGAAAGTATTCATCAAGCCTATGCATTAGGGGTGACATTTGGAAAACCGTTTCTTTGTAGTAAAAATTTAAAAATTGTTTCTTGTGAGTGTCTACGTTAAAAACAAAGTATCCTCCAAATGTCATGATATGGACAGGATGATTATATCTGTAAACAACGTATATATTTCTGTTCGCTGACTTAAGAATGGAATTTTGAAAAATTCTTATTTAGTTGGTATATATACGTTGTGAAAGGAATATATCTTCCAAATTTCATGTTTCTAAGATCAACAGACAGAATGATTAAATTTGTAAAAACAGATTTATTCTCTTTTCACCCCCTTATGGGAGAAACTTTAAAAATCCCTTAATTAATGGATAAGGACCTTAAAGAAGAAATGTATATTCTAAATTACATGTTTCAAAGTTTCTGCTATAACAACTTCTACAAAACTGAGATGTGAATATGAGAAAAAAATACTGGACCATAATTTTGTCTGGCCACATCGATAATATTGAACAGTGATCTGTATCGGACTTATATTAAATGTCAGAATGCGATCCTCATATTTTGCACACACTACTCTTAGCGCCTGCACTATAAGTATTTGATATTAATTTCAAGTTTACTTTAGCCATTTTTGAGAAAAGGGATCTTGACAGACACCGTAACAATAAGGTGATACTATAAGGATTTCGTTATTTCAAACTGAGATACCAAACTCTAAAAAATTGGTGGAGATATCGTAAAATAATAATTTTAAAGAGTACATCAATAAGTCACGTAAGAAACATGCACAAAATAGAAGAAAATAGAAACCAAAAAAAGAAAAGATACGACTTTAAAAAAGACACAGTTATACATAGAAAACAAGCACAAGTTGAAGTTGTAAAAGGAAACATGTCATATCTATGTTTGGTGACGTTGAAGCAGCACTTTGTTCCAAAAGTATGACACTGCATGTGCTGCAATATGTGGAACGCTTCAATGCAGATAAGAAGAAACTGCATTCGCCGTTACAATACACTCAAGGAGCTTAATTTCAAACACAATTTTGCCCACTCGAATTAGGATTTTGATGTTTGCCAAAAAGTGTTTGGGTGAAAAATGTATTGATGGAAAAAATAAAATTTCTCTAGAAAAATAGGCTAGGTATCCGATGACTTACTGTTTGTTTTTTAGGTAGTTACTAGTGACTAAAACTAAAAAATTGCTTAAAACAGAAGTTCAATTTTTATAAAAGCTATGTCTAAAAATTACCTAGCTAGTAGTATGTCTAAAAGCATAGATACCAATCGATTATACGAGTGTATTGGGCCGACAAAAAATGTTTAAAAAAAACACTAAAAAGCGAAAAATGATAGTTTTGAGATCGTCACCAAATTGATTATTTTATAAGTTTTTATTAAATTGACACCGACCTCAAAACTTCCATATTTTTCGCTTTTCAGTACCTTTTGTAAAAGAGATTGCATTATTGAAGTTTTTTTTTATTTTAAACTTATTTGCTTGAGAATACATTACAGGTTATTAAGCGATTTATTTCCCAATATTTTATTTCTAAAATAGGAAAAAAAACTGCTGAACCGATTTATGTAAAATTTATGTAAGACAACCCTATAGGTATTTATTATGAAATAAAAAAAAATAATTATCAAAATCGGTTCAGCAATGTTAGAGATATTCGGTCTAATTTGTTAATTCGAGGTACAATCCTGAAATAAATAGGAATCGGATTTATGTCAATTTTTTAATTCACCTCCAAAAGTCGGAAGTCATAATAACAGTAATCTCTACGAAAATATGTATAATGAAATAGGTAGAGTTTCGTAGTTAACACTCCTAGAAGTGATCTGCACTTGTTTCATCTCGATCCGCTAACTCGTTCATTGCTAAGAGGGACATTTTTTCATTTTTTGCATTTTTCCTAAAGAGGGTTGAAACATTTGTTGTGAAGATACCAAACATTTAAACTGAAAAACTTTCTTCTCGACGCACATTTAGCTAGCCATATTAGCATCAGCAAGAGAGAAAACTCGGGTTGCAGTGCCAAAACTCTGTCGACAATATAGTGTATTTGCTTGTATAGGGCAGTGTGGTTTTATACTTTTATTATGTGAAATTAAGTTTGTTTTTGGACAAAATAAAAAATTTAACCCCTTAATACACCCCTTAAAATAACATTTTTTTTCTTAATTGTAATATTATTATCAATCTAACGTCTACACCGAATTAAATAAATAAATAAGCAAATTAGTGTTTTCAAAAAATTTGTAAGTCCGGTCCTATTGACCTGACTTTAATAAACTTTTAGGGGCACTTTTTAATTGCTACTAACGGGTTAAATGTCAATTTTGAAACGATTCTGAGAATTTTTTCGGTATTTTGGGGCCCAAACACATTTTTCAACCCCTAAAAACTATCCTTAAAATGGCCCGTTTACGCCCATTTTAAATAGGCTTCTTGCGATGATGGATTTCAACACGTGAGCCAAATTTCGTTAAAATCAATTAACTCTTTCGAAAGTTATTGCCCGTACACACACACACACACACACACACACACACACACACACACATATATATATATATATATATATATATATATATATATATATAAACATTTTTAAAAATGTGTCAATGTGTTTAGGAGGTTATGAAACGTTGAGAAATTTTGGTCCGACCCCTAGGTCCCGCCGTCCGACCGATGCCAATAGTGTATGTTGCCATATGTGCTTGTATTTTGGAGCTTTGTAGAAAAATTTTTAGTATTAGCTTAACTAGCAATTAGAGCGTCTCTTTTTAAATTGTGCGAAAATAATAAATTGAAACTAAAAAATAATCAGGCAAATAATATTTAGGAAGTACGGAAATTTCATATCGTATATTGAATTTGCTATTTACAATTTGCACTAGGAATAAATCAGTTATTAGTGTAGTAGTAGTGACATCTATTCCAGTAGATCAGTGTTTTTCAATCTTCTTAAACACGCGACGCCTTTACACGTTAAAAAATTTTGGCGACCCCCTAGATCTAAAACCCTAATAAAACTATTCAGTTTGTATTTTTTTTTCTTACTGTTCGACCTATATTGATCGAAAAACTAAATGTACTTTGCCAGGAAGTCGCGAGAGCTCTGCAAGTAGTAACTTTGAAATTGTAGTTTTTCTATTGTTGTGTAGAACCTACAAACAATTACCGTTTTCCTTTACCCGTGACCCTACGAGTAAGGCTTTGAGACCTTCCCTAGGAGTCGCGACCCACAGGTTGAAAAACACTGCAGTAGATGATAAAACCTAAGCTGTAAATACAAAATTTGCCGTCGCTGATGGCAATAAACATTTTTTAAATAAATAAATTATAAACCTTTTAAAAGCTACTTACATTGACTACTATACATAAAATTCTGAATATTTTCCATCAGTTTATTAAATATTTTAACGCCTACGTTGCTTAAAGAATTCTGAGTTAAAATCATCTACCTTTGATGTTACATTTGAGAATGTTACGGTTAATTATTTTTATAATAAGCAAATAAAGTGCCTGTTTGAAATTTCACTTATAATTTAAATAAAAATTTTTAAATAAAAGCATATATTGAAAAACTTTTTACAGTTAAAAACGCGATTTCCTTTCATCAATACTCAAGGGCCTTTTAAAATAAAACGAAAACAATATAAAATATTGCGTATTGTTTCATTGAAATTTTAAATTTAACTAGGTACAGGATTGCGAATAACAAAATATTTTATATATCTCTTAAAAGACAAAAAAGTAAAGAGAAAATTGTATCTTATAACATGTATTGATTTTCTTTCTAAAACATACACAGAGCAAGGGGATGTCACTTACTCTCGCTTTATAATTTTCGAATAAACATTTTAGTGTACGACGTTTTAACAGTTACCGATTTCTTTTATTTCAATGTAATAGTAGAAACCCGTCTTTTTATAAATGAAAACAATTTTGATACACAAGTATAAAAAACAATCAATAAATTATCAACATTTTTACAGGCTGTAAATATTTTAACAATGGTAAGATACAGAACTGTTGAAAAAGGGAAAACTATTTCTGAAACTTCAAAAATGGAGATTTAACATTTTTTTTTTTTTTTTTTTTTTTTAACAGTGTGCAGCAGCTAGGGCTATTTACACTGTACTAATAAATATATAGAGTATGGTAATATATGAGGTAAGTGAATATGTCATATAATAATTGGTTATATGTTAGTATATAACATAACAGTTGTATTTAATTTATATTTTATTTTTCAGGCTGGATGTTTCTAGGAAGTTAATTAACTTTTTTATTGCGGTTTCTTCGTCTTCAAGTATCTTGGCGAGTTGTACTGGTAAGTTGAATCTATATTGTTGATATTTTGAGCATAAATATAGATAATGTTCATGTCATCTTTACAAGTTCATCTCACTTTCATGCTACCCAATAGCAAATATGTGAAACAAACTGCCTGAAGAAATTAAAAAAAAAATTAAAATAATTTAACAGCGTAAAATGCACGACAAGCTGATGTTTTTAACCCCCAACAAAAAAAGGAAGGGTGTTTGCAACCATTGTCTGTCTGTTTGTGACATCGTAACTTCAAAATAGATGAACCAATTTTTATCCGTTTTTTTTTTGTTTTTTTGTTTTTTTTTTTTTGTTTTTTTGTTTTTTTTTTTTGTTTTAAAGATTATGTTTGTGAGAAAGTTCTTGGTTATAGAGTTTAGTTTAAAAAAAGTGCAAAATAAATAAAAATAATTTGGTAATTCAATAATAAATTTCAGATATTTGGATTAACAATTCAAAACAGTCGTGTTATTGTTAATCTTGCTACGTTTCGACTACTTTGTTTAGTCTTCGTCAGGCTCATAACTAATAAATGAAATAATCAATCAAATGAGTTATGTTTAAAAATTTATAATATTGAACTCACATTGTATTTAAAATTAATCAAATAACGTTCAAAAAGATTGGTAACGTTTCAAATTTAGTTATTTTTACATGAATCCAAATACCTGAGATTTATTATTGAATTATAGTAATAATTTTGGATGCGATATAATGTATAATTTGGGAAGTTATTTAATTTGAAAAATTGCTGACGTGTAGGCTACGCACGGTGAATTGCCTGCCTCATAGTATTCTGAGTTTTAGGGGCGACGTAACATTTAATCTGCAGAGTTTAGTTACAAAATAAAAATTAAATTAAAACTTAAGATGAACCCTGATCTAAAACTACTACCTTGTTGAAAAAATATGAAATAAATAATAACAATAATAAAAAAAAACTATAGAATTTTATAATATAAAAGTTTCAATTTATTTTTTGAAATAATTTTTCTTACTGTAAAACTTCCAAAATGTTTATATTATAACTTTAGTAGTATAATATACTATTGTTTTATTGTATATACAAAACAAAAAAAGATAATTGTAATGGTGGACGGACGTGTTTATATGGTGGACATTACGTTACTCACAAGCATAGAAATGCAATGAAATTCGTTGGTTTCAATTCTAAAAATGGAAGAAAATTATTCCTTGCATTCGCTCAATTAGCATTTTATATTTTGGTGGTTACGCCGTAAATAACGCTAATACCGGTTTTAATAATTTTACGAAGTTGTCTTTTTATGCGAAATTCAGAATATAAATTTTTGCCTAATTTCGCGAGTTAGTTACTTCCAAATTTAATAATATTATTAATTCTGAATGTCATTACGCTAGTCTTAAAACGTCTGTTCGTGTCATACAGCAAATAATTTTATTTTTTTTTAATTACGAAAATAAAACGACACTTTTTATATATTTTAGCTTTTAAGCAGGAAACCTAACAGTCTCAATTTTTCCATGCCTGTACCGTATGTGGGAGTAAGTCGTGTATTCAACTGATGCATAGTTACATCTGTTGTTTATTCTCATCTATGTTTTCGACACATCGCAAAACGCCCTATTGTTATTTTTGCACAGTCGCATGTGTTTAAGGAGCAAATATTTATCATTCAACTGAAATTCTTGTATTGATTTGTAGCTTGTATTAAAATCTTTTGTTATTGTTTTTTTTCTCTCTATTTTTCTAGTGTTGAGTAGAAAAATTCACACAATTTGATGATAACAAACTGTCTCTTTAAGTAAAATAAAATAGTAATTTAAATATCATCCATCCAAAAATATTTTATTATGCATTTCAATATACATATTATGAAGTATTATTTGGAAACTGAAATCTACAAATTCACTCATGGTAGTTGATTTTACCTGAAAATTCTATTGTTTTTTAGTGAAATCCTATACCATAAGAAAGTAAAAGTTTAAATATACCAATTGATAATTTTATTCAAAATCTGTTTAAGCATTTCCGCATTATGCATATACGAACAGACAGGCTGATAAAAATTCTTAAAGGGAAATGTACTCTCGCTAAAAAAGAAATTCAGACGGATGCCCCATTACAATGTTATCTATAATATAAAATTCTCACTTCTTGTGTATGTTTGAACGTAATTATTAATTAAAAAAACTGTTGGGCCCCACTCGACAAAACCGACACTAAACATGTAACTTTAAATCTTAGAGGTGCTATAAGATTCAGATATTTGCTCTATGATTCGAGAGAGATGAACAATAAAACAAAGCAACGAAAAATTGATCGGTCGTGGAAGTCCAGAAATTGATGCGTGACGATGCATCTGTAAGCCAGTTTGCTAATAAATAAAATAAAATTTCATTTAATGCATGCGATGCTGCGGGTAACGATTACTCATGCATAATACGTGCAGTGTAGATAACTCAGTAAAATTTTCACTGAGAAGTGTACGTTAGGTTTACCACAAAAGTAAACTGTTAGTATACTTACAATAGTGATTTTGAGAATATTCTTGAGTCGATTGTACATGCGCATTACAAAATAGGTAAATGAAAGATTTCACAACAAGGTTAGATTTAGAACAGAAAGTTGTTTTTATATGTTGTGCTTTTATTTAAGACACAAAAAACATGTTAAAACAGATAGCGAAAAATGTATTTGGCTTAACAACTGCCAAATTTAGACATCTATAAAGTGATACACTATTCAAAAGTCAGGACTGTTAGTGTTACACACTGAAATGCCAAACAGGTAAGCCTATCTTACACTTTTGTATAACAAGAGCAATAGTGTAAGAGCGTTATAACTTTTTACACTGGAGAACATTAGTTATTAGTAGATCATACGCTTGTAGCTACGTACCAGCTCAATTCATTTAGTATAATAGCTTAAGTCTGCTATAATTGTTAAGAAACATTCATTGTTGTAACACTATATTAGAAAAATTTTATTATTCCATGTAGTGAATTTAAATGTTGTTATCGCTATATTATGAAGGATTAAAATGTTGAATTGTGTGCACCGTAGAGTAACTGATTAACTCATTCCGCCGCGAAAGTGGAAAGATTCTGGTTTGAATCCAGACGGTGACGTGTTGGAATAATAAAATTTTTCTAATATAGTGTTACAACAATGAATGTTTCTTAACAATTATAGCAGACTTAAGCTATTATACTAAACACTGGAGAACTATAACCAGACAGCTGTGGACATCGATATTAAAGCCCCGTTGATATACTATAATAGGACACAACAAAAAAGTGTAGTCCCAGGTTTGTAAATGAGTCTACTGCAATATAATTACTAATTAGTAATAATGTCTGTAAACAAAACTGTAATTATCGAATGACACGCATTTGGCATTCCTGCATTCTAATAATCCATTCGTTTGTACAGTATAACGACAAACCTCATTACTTCGCAGCTGTTTTTGCAGCCCGTACTTTCTCATAGACCGACGACATAATCGGCTTTATTCTAGTTAATCTGGTACCATGGATTACACAATTAAAAAAACCCGTCCAAAACAGTTTTTATTTATAAATAGATATAATTAATTCTTTGCACTGCCCCTATAAAATAGCAACTTTTCGTGCCTGTATAGCGGCCGTAAAATGACATATTTAACACTAGTTGTGTAAAGTTGCGTAAAGTAACACAATTTTCTTAGTAAATCATAGTCTAATTCCATGAGAATAAACGCAGTCTAGTAAACTTGATCAAAATTAAACTTTGAAAAATTTATGTGACTATTAAAACTCGCTAGTCTTGTTTTTAACATATTGTTGTCACATTCGTATAATATTGACCATCACGCACTAGTTATATGATCTATTTAATGATCTCTATAGTCTTAGGGCACAAACATATTACCATCCATTTATGTTTTTATATTTTCTTATATCTATAACATTTTGTTCACATTAATTATAATTGAATTATCGAAAATCTGAGATTTCTCAAACTCTGAGCAACTTTGACTTGTAGTAATTTAATGTATTTTTAGTTTTAATTCAAATCTTTCGAAACGAGTGCAAAATTAAAATAAGAGCTTACACACAATGCGAAACATTTCGCAAAACTTCGGAAATTATTTTAAAGAATGGAATTCACAAGTTTTTAAATTCACAAATCTTGCACAGTTTTATTAATCAAAAGTGCGTACTTCAAGAACACGATGCCCAGGAAAACGGTTAGCATACCATCCGCACTCTGCGTGCTTCTGCAGAATTTCCGCCAGGTTCACCTTGTAATAAAACCGTACCTATTTTTTCTGTTTTCATAAAATGTGCCATATTTTATCTGACAATAACGGCTGAGCTATCGGTAATAACTGGTTACATCACTATGCATTTTATCGAAATTTTATTATTACTACATTAAATCGGTGATCAATGTTTGTATTAAGTTAGTTTTCAACGAATGCGTGCTATGAAATATAGTTCTCCAGTAGCGGGTACACTTTTTTATAATAAAATTTTTTCATTTTTTTTTTCGAAAATGAGTCTGCCGATTTCTTTCATATTTTGGCATTATTTAAGCCAAATTGATTTGTGAAATATTTTCCGCGCCTATTTCTAAATCACCTATATAAAGCAAAGCTCGTCGCCTATGTCTTCTGTGTGTTCGCTGAAAGCACGAGAACTACTTATCAATACATATTATATCAAATTTGTACCTGCCGACGTGAGATGGGGCCGCTAGTAAAATACATAATATTAATTTATAAAATATATATAAATAATAATGATTCTAGTCGGGATGGAGACATAAATATATAAATATACATTCTGATTAAAAGTGATTATGTTAAGAATAGTGGAATATAGCTGACTATAATAGTATAATAGTGCAATCGTCTAGTGATAAGCGACTGTCCATTGAAGAAAACTACTATACCAACAACAAAAACACATCCCGTGTGTTTCCTAGAAGTAATATCAATATTCGAAAACACTCCCTTGATGTTACTAGCTTCGCATGTATCGAAAAAGTATGTATTAGAAAGCTCATGTTTTGGCTTCTTTCTTCACACGAGATCTTTTTTTCAGATAAATCCACTAACAAAGCATTCCGGTCTGCAGTTCTTAATAATAAAAATGTTGATTTTTTGTCTTATCGCATTTTTTTTTTATTTTGTGTAATGACAACCATTTTAAATAGACTTCGTGAAATGATTCTATGCGTACCAGAAACTGATCTGGATTTTGGCAATCGAAAACGCAGATATAACTCAGAACGCTAAATTATTTCTAATAGATGTTCAGAACAAAAGAATAGCATTTTTTTAATATTTCCGAAACTATGAAGCTTAGAAAAAACATTTTTTTACGAAACTTTCTTGAAAAAATAACTAGAACAATAAACCGTTTTAAAAAGTACACCATCATTATACAAAAAACAACACTATAGAAGACATCTCTTCTGCGCATGCATTTTTCCCAAAAAAAATAGGGCTTTTCATATTTGCGTATTAATTATCCTCCTAAAATTTGGTTTCAATCCGCTCATCCGTTTGACTTGTATCGTGTTCACAGACAAACAGACAATTCGACATACCGACAAAAAGTGATTTTTGTTTTCCCCACTAGTGGGTTGGAATGGTAAAAAACTCAGTGATAAAATACGAATAATTTTTTTTTTTCTGGCAACTGCATTTCAATATGTATTAGCCCTTTTGTAGATGCGCTCGTAATGTAGTAATTTGCTTTCCGTTAAGAACAAAACAGTTTTATCAATTATATAAATATAGATTTCTACCGTACAAACGTCGCCATTCTTTCATCGATCCTCATCGTACATTTTAAATAATATAAATAAACTTCCAGAGACGGTGATAATCCTATGTTTATCTAATTTCAAACTACACAATTGTTTGCTTCCATCACGAAACCTTACTCACCACACAGTCCAGTTAGGTATTTGTCTATGGTAAATGAGTGGTAATATAAAATTCGTTGTTAGGTGTTCCTTAAGGACAATGCTTACTGTGGGAAACGTAAAGGAAAACTGCATTGTTCGAAAAAACTGAATGGAAAATGGGTTCATTAAATAAACTACCAACATGCGCATTGTTAAAGTGTAAAGTTTTATGTTGTTAGATAACAACTTTACTACTATGAATACTTAAGGAAACGTATTTCTTAATTCTTTTAAGCTGCGACCAGACATGCGGGATTTGCCAAGCGCTAATCGCCTAGTGCCGAGTGCTTGGCTTCGTATTCGGCAAGTAGTGAGCATGTTTATACAGACATGTGGGCTCTGTTTAAAAGCGTCGTTTTGTTCGGGAACAGCGAATATAGCCGAGTGCAGTGCGAGCATCCGTTTGGTGCGAATCAATATTTTTAATCATGGACAACAATGATGAAATTTGCACAAGTATTCTCGTATTCGTGCACTTTGAAGTGGAGAGGCGAGCACTAATACTCGTCGTTCGGAGATGTACGAGCACCCATCCACACTACTCGCTATTCGGCGAATAATCGGCTCGGCATTCGGCGAATCCCGCATGTCTGGTCGCAGCTTTATAATCACTATTGTAATTTGGTCTGAATAAAAATTGTCATTTCTATTTTTCCAAAAAAAGGTTATACAGAGTTATTAGTGTATTTGCATATGGCACATACACTATTGGCGTTGGTCGGATGGGACCTATGGGTCGGATCAAAATTTTTCGACATTTCATAACCTTCTGAACAATTTGGCACCAAAATGCCTATAATTTTTCTTATGGACTATCTTTAATAAGTCGGCATTATTTGATAAATTTTCCTTATAAATGATTTGTTTAAAATGTCCCCATAAATCTGCTATTGTCTGAGCTCCTAGACTACCGAAAAACCGCCGACCCGTTTACCACTAAGTTTACGAATTTGTAGTTTTAAGTGCTAAAATATTTGTTTCAAGAAAAAATGCTTGCTCCTAAAACATTAATTCTTTTGCTGTTTTTTAAACTTAATCCCATAGAAAGGCGAAGTCTTCTAGTACAGTTCGCTATAAGATCTAGTGCTAAAAATGTTGAAACCAGTTCAGTTTCGATGCATAGAAATGCATATATCTTTGCCGTTCTACTTGTTCACTGTAACGCACCACCTACTAAAACGACCACTTTTAACTGCTTAATGAAATGTCTAACTTCATATCTACCTATGTAGAAATTGTCTTCGTGCTCCATCGTCCTTCGTATGCAGATATAAATGGTCATGTTACTTTGGGTATGCAGCACGATAATGTAAATTTAATTAAATTAGAATTTTTAAATATATAATAATGAAAAAGTGTGACATATCCACATAGCCTCCAAATAAATACTGTATGAGACTCTTGGGGAATATTAAAACATTTAGGTGAATCTGCAATAAATTATTTATTATGCAAACACAATGTATAAATATATGGAAACATTACAAATCCGTTTTTTGTTGTCAACAAACACAAGTGATTTAAACAAAACAACGCTTGTAGATAAAGTACCAAATTATACAGTGTAATTGTGAAATATGACCCGCTATAAATAACAATCCAACAGCACTTGTGTATACTATATAGAGCAGAGATACCTACGGTATCATCAGCACACGATACTGTTAGCAACCTGTGTTTGTTTGCATTCTAAAGCTAATTACATACGGTCAACGTAGACATAGCCAACAATTGTCTGTTCGCTCATTAAAATCAAATGTGGGGACAACATATTAACATTAGTCAGGCTTGTGCAAAACAGCTCCAGAGATGAAACGAACATGGAGAACGTATTGGACCTCTCGGATGCGTGCCACCGTTCGAAGCCGCGGCGGACATTTGAACGATGTCATATTCCATACATAATGGCATAAATGGGCCTTTCAAATAAAAAAATAATTTCGTTAATATCTCACACACAGCTTGTTTTATTCCATTTCAACATCGACCCGTCCTTGTTGAAAGACGAAAAAAATCGATTTTTAAGAAAAAATTTGACCAAAATACGTAGTGAAACATTGTTTCAAGTGGAAATTGTATAAAATGCTATTTTAAATCCATGTATTATATACACAAGTAAAAATTTCAAACGATCGATTATTTTATGATCAGGAACGATTTTATAATGCTTTGTTTATATGGAGAAATATCTAATATCAAATCAGATTTTCAAACAGTGCTTTCTGCAACCTGGCATTGATGAATCTACGTACTTTTCCAGGTGGAAAAGGCGCAAACGGCTATGAAACGTAAATTATACCGCATAATAATACAGAAAACTGCTAATTATTAGCAAGGAAAAATACACGAAAAATTGATCATGTTAATGCAGATTTAAAAACTGGTACCTTTATTACATTCAGTTATAGTAATCTGTTGTTGGCTTGCCGAATTATCTTTATAAAGCTCCACTTCCAACAATATTAATCAGTATATAATGTCAGATTAAAAATCATATCACTTTTAGAAAAAAAGTATAGGTACAGTGTGTTGTTCGGAGCTATTTACAAAGTATTTAATTCTTGAATATATTTATATTATTATTAGATATTTTTTTGCATACTTGGCTGACCTCAAATTAAATATTTATGTACTCAGAGAGAGGCAGACGATGATACTTGTAAATAATTGCACTGTCCTATAATCTACATTTTTGTTAAGTTACAGTGCGGAGCCGTATTGCAGATAACAAAAAATTATAACGATTGAATTAATCTGCCACCGATTTTATGGTTTTTATCAGATTAAAAATTGAGTAATAAAATTTTAATAATGCTGCCCAGTAGACTTTTGCACAGTTAGATGCTAAATAATGAATACACCATTTATTAATTGCTGTTTCAAATAATATTCATTGCATCGTGACATGTGAACACAGGAAAACTTAACTAAAACAGCATTCTCACAGCAAACAATTGTTATAAAAACATATGAAATTTTGCATAATTTAATCCCTAAAAGAAGAGGTGTACTTATAAAACTGAAATTAATAGATTTTTTTAACTCATATTAATAATAATTTAGTTTAGGCGAATTAAAAAAATAGTGAGAAGACAAGGTAAAAAAAGAGATTTTGCAAAAAAATGTTGAAGACGGTCCTCCAATTAGCATGTTAAAAAATCCCACTGCCTTACTTAATTTGGGAGGGGGGTTAACTATAAAAATTTCCACAATTCTTAGATTACTTAGAGAAAAAAATTAAATAAAAAATATTTTTAAAATTTAGTTGTTACATATTTTCGTTTAGACAGAAAAAGGGTCTGAAACCGCGCGCTTTCGTCGTCTTGGAAATTCTTGGTTGTCATTAAAGCTTTAGAATTAAAATTGAAATCATAAAGGGGGTACCCTTGATAGTTTTCTGAAAAATCTTCTTTGTTATACCGTTTTTCCCTACTTTTTCATCTAAGTCACCTAGAATAATAGAAGGATTTTCCGTAACTTGTGACTACAAATCTGTCAGATCCATAAATTACAAGCATTTATGTTTTTACTGTTATTACATCTAAAATAAATAAAATGTACGCGTTACAGGTCGTGATAATAAATATTATATGTGCTCCTTTTCATTACAGAAGAAAAAGTTAAAACAAGTCCAGAGCTTTGAAGAAATCTTTGTAGAATAAAATAAAAAAGTGCCTACTGTCAGAACTTACAATCAATATAATCATCGTAAGGTCAATGGTTTTTTCTCGCGCTAAATCGACTTGCCTCGATATATTTTATATAAATGGTCTTTATAGACATTGGCGTAGATTATTCTAAATTTAAGGACAACTGAAATAATCAAGTTTAAAATAAAGACTCTTGCAGAGCTTTAAACACTGAATTAAAAACTTTTCTATCTACTCATGTCATAGTGTAGGTAAAGCGTGCAATGGAAAATACTACTGAACGGGGCTCAGTCACGCGAGGCACGACTTAATACGGTGGAGCCGAAGGCTCCATTATACTGTTGTATAAAACATTGTTTCATCTCAATCGTGTGCGGAGCCACGGGTAGAGACTAGTGTGTCTTTATAAATTTGAACGCAACTTTACAAAAGGTATTGATATCTCAACAAAAACATAAATGTGAAAAAACTCGATATCTAGAAAGAACAGCTTCGCCGAAAAAAGAATTGAGATCTAAATGGGTGCCAAACTTTCACTTGGCAAGCTTTCCTTCAGGAGTCATTTATTTATAATATAAAACATGGAAAGTTACCAAGTGAAAGCTTGATACCCATTTAGATCTCAGTTCTTTTTTGGCGAAGCTGTTCTTCTTAGCTACCGAGTTTGGTCCCTTTTTCAAATTTATGTTTTTGTTGGGATCCAAATCCCATGATATGCATATGACAGCGCAGGTATAATGAAATAATTTTTAAATATATAAAAAAAATAAGAAGCCTCAATAATTTTTTTTCTGAAGTCAATATGAAAAGTCTAAAGATATTATGAAAAAAATTGTATTGCAAAAAGAACATTTTTTTTAAATTTACTTTTAAGGTCAAAAAATGGAATATTGGCGTTTTTTCAAATTTTAAAAATTAATAACATTAAAAATATCAACTTTGCTAAAAAAAGTTTTAGGCATGTTTTGTTGGAAATCGGTCAAAAAATATAAAAAAAATTGTCGAAAAATTACTGCTTTAAACAATATCAGCCTCAGTTACTGCCTCATAACATGGGTTTTCATATTCAGTACAGTTACCTGAACTGATTCCAGCAAAAAAACTGAAGCCGAATTGAATTCGGAACGGCAGCGCCGATTCCACCTGCACCTAATCTAAGCACAACTGAACTTGTCTCTTGGTATAGGTAAGATAAATACCGTATGTTCAGTTATTGAATTTATGTAAGATTTAATACAAATTATAGTATATCTTTGATTTTGACTTCATCATTATACCGGAATAAATTAATTGGGGACAGCAATAAAAGTATGTTGACATTATAAATACTGTTGAGCGTTTATAATCTACAATCTATCTATAAAAATAAAAGATTTGATGAAAAAGCATAGGCTTAAATGCATTCATATATTCTTTTATTTATGTTTAATGTGCCCTAATATTTTTTTATAAAATGCATACAATATTTTATTTTGTCGTTTACTGTAACGAATTTGTTGTATATTTCTACAAAATTAATTCATTTTCAAAATGTGCTTACACGCATTAATAAATATGCCCCATTGTAACTTATTTTGAAAAAAATATTTGCTTTAGTGTTGCAAAGATCTGATACTAAAATGCAATTTTTCTTATATCCAAAAAGTTTTCGTTCGTCCTGTCTAATAGCATCTTTCCCCATCTTTGGGAAACTGCATTTCTAAAAATTAAAAAGAGTGAAGCTGGTATCAACAAATAAAACGCACCGAAGTATTTTCCTATTACACGAATATTTCGAACATTGCGCCGCAGCTAGGTCCAACCATTCTCTAACATACATGTTAAATCTAAAGCACAAAGCGGTGAGGCTCCAGACATGTTGGTGCATTTTTTGTTAAGATTTGATTTAGATTTAAAATATAGCTGAAAAATTAATTTCAAACGATTCGATGTTCGCGATGTTCATTTGATAGAACGGTAATGCTGTATCTTTTCAATGCTCCACACACTTACACATTTACATTTACAAGATAGTTTGAAAATCCCACTAAAATATAAAAAAATCGACATACGCAGTTTTGCCTTTCGATCGCAGATAAACAGTGTGAGGTGTAGAAATCATTAAAACTGAAAATCTCGAAAAAAGTGAATAGATTTAGTAGTTTTACGAAAATGAAAATTTGGGAAAAAAGGCGTCTTCTAATAGATAGTGATGAGCAAAAAAGCAAGACCAAGACCAAGACCGAACAAATAAGGACAAGACCAAGACCAAGACCGAGTATGCAATACCAAGATCAAATATGCAAGACTATTGCTAAATAATAAAAAATCCAAAAATGTTGCCTGTTTTATGTCTTCTTCCTGACTTTGGGGCGTAAACTAAATTGTATTTTAGTTAATGTAAGTGTAGTTTCTTCTCTGTTTGAACAAAAAAAAATGGCAATTATTTACATCGTCTCTAAAAAAATTTCTAGTCATCTAGGATGATTATAGAGTGTAAAAATAGATTATTTAAGGTGGGGAAAAGAATTTTTTAGTTATATTAAAAAAACACGTTTTTGGAATGAACAAAAAGTATTAGACAATAGATTTGGTCAGATCAGCAAGATCAAGACTTAACACGCAAGTCCAAGACCAAGATTATATAAGCAAGACCAAGACCAAGACTATATAAGCAAGAACAAGACCAAGATCGATCTATATAAGCAAGACCAAGACTATATAAACAAGACCAAGATCAAGACTAGAAATATTTGAGCAAGACCAGGCCCAAGACCGAACAAGCGAGAACAAAACCAAGACCAAGACTGACCCAGTCTTGGTCTTGATCTTGCTTTGCTCATCTATAAAGAAAGTGCTTTGAACGAAAACATTTTTCCTATTAATAATACTGGCGTAGAAACAAACCTGAAACGACGTAATAAAAAAAGTTCTAAGGTCGATAAGAGCTCAATAGAAAAACACAGTAGCGATCGTCACATTGTTGGCGAAACAACTACTACACGAACAAAAATGCACACAAAAAAGTCTGGCGCAAAGGTGATACGCAAAAAGGTTTTAACCAAAATCAAAACACAGGGTTTAAAATCTAAGGATAAATTGAACGACAGGGAGAATAAACAGGACATGGCAAGTTTAACATCCGAATTAGGATGACAAAGAAGGGAAATAGAAGAATTGAGATTAGAATTAAATAAATGTCTGAAAGATCGCCAAGATAGGGCAGCACTTACAACGGCCAAAGCCGGTAACTGTTGTCAGAGCTGTTGTCAAAGGATGAACGCCGCTCCAAAGAAGCATCAAAAAAAACTTTGTGCTATTCAGTAAATTAGGTTTAAAACACTCGAAAACAATACTGTAGTTGAAAATTAATAATAAAACGTCACTAAAAATTATACTAAAAGATTAAATAAATATTAAATTATTTCAAAATCACAATTGTGTGACTCTGTGATTTGAAGATTTCGTTGATTTCTAAAAACATAAAATGACTGACGCCACTGACTGTACAATTCAAGATAATATTGTAATCAAGCGACCGAAATAGATAGTCAGATGGATAAACGAAGTCAGTCGCTATATAGCATACGTTGGTTACGAGAGTGGCATTAAGTTGCCGGTATCGAATATTACATCTCTCTCACTTACATTAGCTGATCACATATAGTATATACACATAGAAGCTACGTCAAAGAGCGAGACAGAGAGAATGGATGTTAATATCAGCTCCTACGGAAACTGGCTACACGGACCACCTTAGTCTTTGATCCGATTATAGTAAGTTGATATCATCATCTGACGCTCAGGGCTAGCCAGCTGGCTAGCTTAACAATTAATTTTTGAAATCTGGTCCCCTGATCGAATGTTCAATTTTTATCTATTAACATTATCGATTTAGGATTATTGCCTGACACTCAGTGGTTTTTCTTACCAACTGAATGACGAATAAGTACCATCATGTTATATATAACACTCACTAACATTAACATAAATATTTTTTGCAAAATTGAACCAATTTTGAAAAAGGAATAAGAATGCTTCTAAAATAATAAAATGGTTTTTACTTTTCCTACATATATATTCATTTATTTTCTTACTATATTCTTTTATAATCTCTACAGGGCGTTCTAGTTCTACTTATTTTATTTTTAATGGGTGATATAATAGAGCATAGGCCAAAATAAAACGACGTGTTAAAAAACTTTAATAAAAGTTGAGTGATTATTCCTCATAAAAATTGGCATCATGTCATCTAATTCAGTTTAGACAATCATTTTCCTCTCTTATCAAACAACTTTTATTCCTGTATTATCACCCATTAATATAAAATAGGCAAACAGAAAATACACTGTATAAAAAATTCATAAAAAAATAAAAATGAAATATTTTTTGCCCTACGGCCTAAACATGCATAATATATACAGTCATGTAAAGCAGCTATTTTGAAGGAGGTATGTGCAAAATATTGTATTATCTCATGCGTAATGATATAACGACTCGTGTGACTGTGAATGTTCATGGCACTCTTTTTAAACATTATGTCACAACTCGTTGGAATGCAACCCATTGCAACACTAGGAATGCAATCGACTATTTTGCAGGTTATTTTTAAAGAGATTCCTTTTCAACGATGCACCACCTACTTAATAAATAATGTTTTCCCCCTTTATTGCAAGGAGAGAATGCATTTTTTTTGTTTGATAAAACAAGCCTTGGTGCATGTGTGTCTGTATATTCTATATACTAAATTTCAAGTTTTCAGCCATTCAACCATTTAAGATAAGCGGACGAACGCACAAAGAAGGCTTTTCATACTATTTTGGTATGAAATTTTGAAAATTGAACAAATTTCAACTGCAAATTTAAGCGCCTTCATAATATTTGTACTAGTTTCTTCAGGTGGTGCAGGAAGTTTCCAGATTACAAATACTCGTAGATGTGTAACACATCTAAACATATATTGTGGATTGAACATCCCTACACAGAAGGCAATTCTTAACTTCCTTGTGACGTCTACCTCTATATTTCATCCCCTTCATTCTATTCTCGTCTGTTTTGATTTACCCTTCTAGTCTTACGGTTTGACTTGTTCAATTATTTATTTAATTTTGTTTTGTCGCGTTTATTATTACTAAATTTGAAACTGGATTATCATTCTTAATTAATATCAATATTACTTCAATTATTTCACACTGGCAATTTATTGTTAATTAAGTAATTACTACAAATCATTATTAAATGTTATTAATAATAATTTACAATTTCCAATCAAAATTGAATCATAATAATATAAAATCGATTACAAGTCAGATATGCTAGAAGTCCTTTTAACAGGCAAGATGTCAAACGACGAAGACATTTTGGCTCATTTAAATCGTCATATTTCCATCAGTTATACATTATTACAAAAATTCAGGGACCTAAAATGACATATGTATTATAAACAATTTTTTGATGATACTATATATATATATTATTATTTTTTATATAAAATAAAAAGAAATAAATAAAACACAAAAAAAATTCTTTAAACAAAGCGAAGTCTAAAAATGGTTGATCACAATGAGATTTATAATTGAATTCTACTTATTTGGTTCTTAAGCGTAAATAGAAACTTAAAACAAAATATTCAGGGCTATTCTACTAATGATAATCACGGTGATTACCAAGTGCTTAGCAACATATACACTCTGGGCAACAACTTTTATTTGTTTCTTTCTGCTAAGCAAAGTGTTTGCCACAAGTGGTTAAAATGATCATGTGCCGTGTTTATAAGAGTGAATAAATTGTAACTTGTAAATGGGTGTTGTTAAGCTGACACTTTGAGTGTTTATTAATTAAAATGGACGCTAAAATATTTCACTTACTTATTTTGGAGTTAATTGAGAATGAAAACAGGTTAATAATAGAATTATATTAACGTACACGCGTTATACATTTTTTTATTATTCTTTTACGTTTTTTATTAATCCAAAATTCGAATTAGAATTCAGTATAAGGGCTAATTTTTCCCATTTTTTGTCCACAATTGTGGATTCGGTTGATGAAAGTTTTCCACTCAACATATTTTTATTAGCGTCAATAAAATCAATCATCAATTTGTATTGACTAGATGATACTTTTTTTTTGTCGTCTTTTTGTGATTTTATTATCCATAATAATAATTATTATTAATAATTAATTATTTTCAGGACTTGACAACTAACACAAATTCAAAAGTATATAACCGTGGTAACCGCACAAAAATAGACTTCTAATTAAATTCAGACAACTCTTTATAAATTTTGTAATCACTGTGGTTACGTAAGAAGAGTGATTAGAACAAAAATAGTAGAATACGGCTAATTGTTGTATTCGACAATGTATTGAAATGGTAAAATAATGGTCAATAAAATGGTGTATTTGTACATGCAATGTTATAATATTATTTATAAGGAATATTAAGTTTAGGTTGAGCAGATTTTTTGATCGGAAAAGTACAAGATAAATCGTAAGCTTGTATATATCATATATTACTTGTAAGTCAGTAATAGTTTAGGTCTCCCAAGTTGGTCGGATAGCGGGTTCTAGAGGTCGCGCGTTGCTACTTTACTGCAGGATTACAGAAATCAGATAGTCGGGAATATCTCATATACCTTAACTGTCATCGTTAATAAACCTCAAAGTTTTATAAACTTTAAACGAAAATTCAACTGCATTGTAAGAAACTAAATTGATTCATGTTTCTGTGTCAGTGAAAATAAAAAGGACGATTTCGTAAACATCCGGTAATGAGATTTTGTGAACACAGACAATGTTCAGAAGTACGTATCGCCTTAATTTCCTGAAATTAAGTAGTAGCAAGAGTGAACTGAGAAAGCTTATTACGATTATCCAGGACGCACGATGTGTAAAATCATATTTCTCAGATTGTATTAACAAGAACAAAAAGGAACGAGTGTTGTATCTTGTAACAAGGACAATTAATTTTGTGCTCAAAAGAGCAAAATAGTTACTTTAGATACGAATCAACGGCGAAGCGTATAAAATATAAATAAAGTATACCATGAAAAACGAAGTTCTAATTCGGTATTCTGATTAGATTGTCCCACTGTTTACACCTTAATTAGCGCGTTTTGTTTTGAGAGGAAAACCCGAATGAAATTCTGGTTCCAACTGCAGAAGATAATAATTTGCTGGATCTTTTGTCGATTGTTACATTATTTTAAACCATAAAATGTGAATAATATAAATAATACGTGTTTTTATGGCTATTTTTTTGTATTATCTTAAAAGTAACCAATTTTGTTACATTCCTTAATAGAATAAAAAGATGGGTACTTGACTGCAGTGCGCGCAGGAATTGAAGTTAAAGATCCTTACTTAACTGACACTTTTATACGTCTGACAACGTAACTAAAATTTCAACACGCACGTTTTACTTAAAATGGAGCGATCGGTATTCTCATCTTCTCTGCTTTTTCCAAAAGCACTGCGTGACGCGTGTAGGCGTTTCGCTTTTCGTTACGTTCGTATTTCTTAACATATTATAAACTTAGACTTCGATGCTATAAGACAAATAACAAATTTTTCTTTGTCCTTTTATTAGAATTATGAACTACTAGCGACCCGGTACGGCTTCGCCCGGATTTGTAACTTACATATTAATCTAAATTAAATGATGCAATGGGCAGTTTTAGTATAAATTAAATACTTAAGATGACTAGCATATTTATTTAAAACAGAATTAATACTGTGTTGGTAAAAATACCTTCTCAAACAAAATATTCTTTTAGATCAAAATTGAAAATCATAAAAATGGTTATTGAGTCAACCTTAAAAGATAGACATTATGCTATCGCAGACTTTTTTTAGAAGTTTTTAAGAAGAACTAATCGGTGATACATTATTTTCATGTAACTTTACGCAGAGAACGTCACAGAAGCTCTCACAAAGAACTATTTTTTCCAACTTCTTTCACAAATAGCATAATACCAGTGGCTTATTTTCACAAAATGTTCATAAATTATAGCATATAATCTTTACAAATAACCCCTCTTGTATTGAGGAAAATCGTATGAAAATCCGTACAGCAGTTTCTAAGATTATCCCGAACGAACACAAACAACGCGGTGGAGAATTCTAATTTAATGCGTATTTATAGTGTAATATGTAGTGATCAGCAAAAACACCGTTTATACAAACAAACGCCGTTAGGATCAAACAAAACGCAAGACGAATCCAACAAAAACAGTTTTTTTTTAAATCGGTTAACCCGTTTGGGCTGTACAACTCATAGAAAAAAGCGTGATTACAGACGTCGTACAAAGCGCGGATATATAGATGCTAAGGCTATTCGAGCCTTGAATTATAGTTTTAATCCAAAAACGAAAATAGTATCATCTACCAAGAAAAAAGTACGCTTTTCCACTTTCCTAATAATGATAGCTTCAGATATGTAAATAATTACTACTCTATTTAGCATGATAAATATTATTTTGTATCTTTTACAAAATAAATACAATTTATTATATCTAAGTCTAATTAAATTCATTTACAAGCTTGTTATTTATGTAAAAATAGAAGCATGCATATTATTCATTTCGATGCCTTTTTTTAATTTTGTTAAAATTGCGTAAATGAATTATTTATTATTATACTCGTATTTTTGTATTAACTACACTGCAAATAGGTCTTTTACATAATAGATAATAAAAACAATTAAAAAAAGACAAAATTTTTCATTTTGTTTTACAATCACCTTTCCTAACAACAATATAGGTAGGGAAACGAAAAACAATTTATTTTAATTTTTGCATTTTGAAGTTTATTTCATACCAAATCGCCTGGAGAGTGTCGAAAGAGTCCAAAGCCTTCGTACATTAGCTTTTGAGCAAACGTCAAAGTTATAAAAAGACTGAATTCACAGACAATGATTTTCCATGGAATTGGTATAGCGCTACCCGGTTTGTTTTATTTTACTACACTAGTGCGTAGTGTCACTTTACGTGCATGAAAAACAGCTATTTTGTAGATGGTAGTGCAAAATATATATACTTACTATTTTAAAGACAAATGTATGTGTTTCCTTAAAAAACGTAGAAAAGAAGAAAACTTTCAAGATATAATTACCTAGGTAACACCGGATATAGATTTCAATTAATTTTCTTTTTTGCTTTTTATTCACTATTTCGCTTATTTTTAAATAATCACATAAAGTACACTACCCGTTCGCTATAAATGTTGTTTCCAAAGCAAAACTTGTTCAAGTGTTCATTTAATTTTCCTCTCAAATTTTATCCAGGATAAAAGGCTTATTATAAAAACAATATGCTCTTATTAGGGTTTTATTAATGGTCTAACGTTTCGGTTGACGATTAAACCATCCTCAGAGACCTAGGATGTCAATAATAAAATCTATAAATATTTTGACATTGTCAGCTATGCAATTTACATATCTTACACTAATTCTTAACTAAATGTTTTTTTGAATTACATCTTAAAATAATGACTGACATGCTTTAAAGTAGCAATCTTCCTTATCTTAATCCTAATTAAACGTCCAATACTTGAAATAATTATTGTAGTTTTTCATACAAATAGTCATATTAATTTTATTTGAATTATTACTCTGTTTTTCAAATACAACCAAAACTAATTTATAAACTATGCTATTAGATTTATTCAAAATCTTTAAACACTGCGACTACTGTTTCATTAAAAATGGTGGAATCTATCTTATTTCCAATTGTATTGACATGTCAGCCACTATACAATATTAGTACGTTTACATTGTTTTTCAATTCAATCTATGGTATATATTTAATTAGTTTGTTCACATAAGAATTTAAGACTTCATTATTGTACCTTAGACTAATCATTTCTTGATTTTGAGAACGTTATCATATATCTTATTCAGTTTTTCTATGTCTGTTTTTTATTTACTACATTTTCAGTACTTTTTATGTCTTTTTAGTCAAGTTTTTTTCAGTGTGTAAAATAACAACATTCTCAAAATCAAAAATATGATTTCTATCCATAGTGTTTTACCAAACTTGTCTTATCTTCATTATACTCAATATTATATATCTAAAAGCCTTATTTACATCATATTTATGGTTTTTAATTCTATTCTTTAAATTTTGCGCAGTCTGTCCTTAATAAACCTCTTCACAATTATCACATCTTATTTTATACACAAAACGCAATCTATCATATGCCTCGACCTTATCTTTAATTTTTGAAAAACTATATTTAATTTTCCTGAGGATACTCAATGCCCATGCACACTGGTAAAGAGAAAACATTAATAAAATATTGCTCTCTCAAGAACATTCTAAATAACAAGAATTAAAAAGACGAAACTTGAATTGAATTACACAAAAAAAGAAGAAAAATGATACAATATCAGAGAGAACGCAAAGATTGACTTTTTGTTTCTAAAAATGAAACTCTTCATCTCGTTACAAGTCCGTATGTTTTGTTGTCATTCATAAGGATGTACAAACATCGAAAATTTAATATATCAAAAATAAATGTGAGCATTTATTATATTATTAAAAAATGCAATCCTGTTTCGTAAATGCATTTTTCATTGACACTCTGTATATATATAGGTACAAACACACAAACGACATTTGGATGTAGACGTAGACTAGTCGAAAAGAATCACATATTATCCGCAAAATTTTGATACTTCAATGTTTTATCTCGAGATCTGTAATTTCTTTCTTTGGAGATATTTTGTGTAATGGATTGGAAAACGTGTTTTCAGAATTATTGTCTGTGTGCAAAATGATGTGTCATCTGCGCTTATTTTCATTTACAATGTAAAAAAGAAGTTTATTATATTAACCAAAAACCCCCTAACACAAAAAGAGCTGATGATCTTGAAATGGTTGAACCGCCGCTAGAAAACCTGCTTTCAAATTAAAAAAAACCGCATCCAAATCGGTTCACCCGTTTAAGAGCTACGGTGCCACAGCAGACACACACACACACACATAGCGGTCAAACTTATAACACCCTTCTTTTTTGCGTCGGGGGTTAAAAATAGACGCTTTAATTACATTTTAAGAGTTTTAAATAAGTTGTATCTACAGTATTCCTTCAAATGATATTAAATCGAAGACAAGACCTATACAAATTTTATTGTAAAAAAAAAATTGTCATTGAACATATTTACATACGTATAAAGTAGATTTTAGGTGATGATTGACGCACTAAAGCAAAATATGGAATTGCACGGCTATCCAAGAACGCTACGTGGACCGATTAGTGATTTGTCGACGCTGCAAATGGTTATTTAGCATAAGTTTTTAGGTCAGTTGAAACTTCCAAGGAAAAAAATTTTAATCTTTATGTAAAATTCGCCAACTTGAGGTTCAAACTTTTACGCACGACGAGGAATTGATAAATTTGGTTCTTCATTCACACTTTTCCGAACAGCGGCAATATTCTCACCAGAAAACGTATTTCGACAATGAACGGATTCACTACTAAAGCAATCGTTACATATTTTCCGAAAAGTCGAAGATTTGAGCCGTCTGTAAGCCGACGATATAATCCATAAGTTTCACGTAGCACACGGAACGTCGATCCAACAATCTCATAAGGATTCTTAAATTTGACTTTTTTGTGAGGTACTTTTTTTACCCTCGTACTTAGGACTTCGACTGTGTCGCATCCTTGGTAAGTCGGATGTGCATATGTATGTATTATTTCGGTCTGTTCTTGACTGCTCTCGTACCGTGTAGCCATTTCACGCAAACGAACATTCCATCTCTTCTCATGTACCGGTTGTTCGCCATCGTCTTTTAGCTTCTCTTTACTATATATCTCGCACATACATATACAAAACGTTAGGCTATCTCTGTATATATAATATAATACATACATATAGATGGTTTATTTAATTGACGCTTGTCTGGCGAACTTGAGCTGCCAGTTTCACTAGTAGAATTAATTAATTTACTACCAAGATGTCTGTGAACAAACTCATTACAGTTCCGGATTCACATCAAATCCTCCCTACGTGCATTAATAATATTGTACGGCCATATTACTGTCAACACGAAATTCTAACGAATAGTTTTAGAACATTATTATTCACGATACTATAATAATTAATCTGTGTTAGAACAATGTGATTCACAATTACTGCCTGTTTTAGAATATTTTGATTCATGTTATTATAACGAATTGTATTAGAGCATTAACTTCACTATTTTGTAAATTCACGTTAAGATATTGTGAATCACGATAATAGTTTAAGAATGTTACTTATTCGTGGTGATAGGTTATTATTCACAACACTGTAATGAAAACTTTTGGTACATTGTGATCACGAGAGAACATTATAATTAATTAAATTTGACTAGCCGTTTTCAAACTGTATAATACACATTGCAAAAAACAGTTCCATAACGTTTGATTCTTGAAACATAATATCGATATTGATAATTTGGGATCCGACATTAGTAAAGTATACCTTGATCTGTAAATAGAACAAGATAACATTTAAAAATATGATAACAATAATAGGACACACCTAATCAAACTGTGGAAAAACCTTGCAGTCATTAGGTCCCAAAGCTGTTCAAAGATTTGAAAGCTGTCACTTGACGGCTACAGATGTCATTTAATCGTTAACAAAAATCCTGACAAATATACTTAAGTAACATTAGAAACTTTAGGAGGCACGCAAAAATTGGTAGTTGTCATTTTGAGCATAAATAAATCTGTTTTTCAAAATTACCGTATTTACCTCTGTCTCATTCACATAACATCTAGCAATACAAGTGAAATAAATCGGATCAGTGACTCTCGAAAGATCATTTTATTTTATTTAATTTCCTGAAAACATAATATTAGTACAAACATTTTTTGTATTTCTCAATGTTTGATAGAATACATTATTTGATTATTTAATTCGTTCCGAACTGTTAGGCATTTTTAGCGTAAGTAACTCACTTCCTAAAATATAGTCGTATTGCTTAATCTTTAATAATATTTAATTTACCATAGTAAACTAGTATTTTGTTTTTGAACAATAAGAATGATACCGATTCGTACAAATAACATTCAAACTCAAGCGTGACGTAATATTTATACTAAAATCCAATAAATATTTTTTTTTGTAGAAATGAAAATAATTTGTTATCGCCAAAAACTACAAAATACGTAGCACAACGAAATAAAATTAATTTATAAAGTCCTGTCGGGAGGTACCGGGTTCGAATCCTGGCGGGAGCTTAGGACTTTGATCTGTTGCCACTCGCCGAGAAACGGTAATTCCTGTACTGGCCATCTTGTAGAAGTTTTCCATAGTTTCCCTCAATTAATTCCGATAAATATGAAGATGGTTTCGTATTCGAGACCATGCCGAATAGCTGTCAACTCATATGCTCGACAAGTTGTCTTATCCTAATTTCCTATGACTCCTTCATTTGTCCATTGCTATTAATTAAGATGAAGTTTTAATATGTAGAAAAAAAAACCCGGTCGCAGTGTCAAAGCCCTGCCGAAAATATAGTGTATTTGCTTATACAGACAGTGTGGCTTTATTACGCAAACTGAAGTTGGTTTTTGGGCAAAATTAAAAATTTGACTCCTTAATACACCCCTTAAATAACACTTTTTTTCTTAAATGTAATATTATTATCAATCTAACGTCTACACCGAATTAAATACATCCTTCTATAAATAAGTCACTGTCCACAAATTAGTGTTTTCAAAAATTTGTAAGTCCGATCCTGTTTAGCCGATTTTATTAAAAATTTAGGGGCACTTTTTAATTGCTACTAACGGATTAAATGTCAATTTTGAAACGATTCTGAGAATTCTTTCGGTATTTTGGGGCCCAAAAACATTTTTCAACCCTTAAAAACTACCCATAAAATGGCCCGATTACGTTCATTTTAAATAGGCTTCTGGCGGTAATGGATTTCAATACGTGGGCCAAATTTCTTTAAAATCAATTAACTCTTTCGAAAGGTATTGCCCGTACACATATATATATATATATATATATATATATATATATATAAATATATATATATATATATAAACATTTTTAAAAATGTTGCCAAAGTGTTTAGCAGGTTATGAAACGTCGAGAAATTTTGGTCCGACCCCTAGGTCCCGCCATCCGACCGATGCCAATAGTGTATATTGCCATATGGCAAATACACTAATAACGGAAAGTCCTAAGATACATCTATGGTACTCAGGTAAATTAACTTTACAGGTCAATTTTTAAGAAAATAATAAGCCTTTGTATCTATTTTCACTAATTTTATTTTCTAAGAAAAATAATGAAATTTTTAAATCTGAGCTAATTTGTTTACTAAATCTTTTTACATAAGTATATTTACTTTTATTAAAAGGGCGCCGACATCAATTTTGATATATTTTCTCTTTTTTTGAAGGAGCTGGTTAATATTTTTTTTTTTAAGTTTATTTTTTACGTTCAGTGGATGTGATTTCATAAATAATGTGGAACAAACACAAAAACTACTGAATCAATCTAAGTAAAATTAATGCAGGATCTTCCCGAAATATGCACTTTTAATTAAGGAACAAATAAACAAAATCGGTTCACAAAAAGTTGGAAATATGAAATATATATTTTAAAAAATCAGTAAACGTAATACGGTCTAGTTCGTACGACTATAGCTATCGTTTCCTATAATCGCTAAGAAACCTCCATATAATAAAGCTATATTAGAAAAATTTATTTTCAAACAACTGTCACCGTCGGGACTCAAACCCGAATCTTTCCACTTACAGGTAACAACCTCCGCTAATTTTTGATTCAGTTCAAAAAAAATAAGTCAAAAATCCCATTAAGCTAAATGGAAAAAAAATGAAGAATTTCCTAAAACATTATTTATTGTCCTAAAAATATAATATATTACAAAAAGTACATAATATTATAATTACATTGTCAACATAAAACAACATTAGACATAATTTAAAAACAACTAAAGACAGCAATTTGAAGAAGAAGAACGTCTTCGAGTTATGTTGGTGCAGAATTGCGATATATTTTTTACATGTCGCAAATAGTTCTTTGGTTTTCTGATTTTGAAATTATTCCGTCGTTGACAAACTCTATGCTGGCGTTCAAATCTTCTTTCAGATGTGAGAGTTTGTGGTGGCTGTGGAACTTCAGCTGCATAAACTTCTATTGGACATCCATTAATGCAAACGCCGTGCATTCCTTGGGCTGACTGTGCGGCGTCCCTACTGACAAATTCCATGTATCCCATTTGCCGATTTGTTGTTCCACCGAATTTGTTTTCAATTAGTGAAATACGCCACACTGGTCCACAAAAACGGAACGCTCTCTCAAGATCGCCTTTCGTTGCGTTTCGTTCAATTCCCAGGACATATATAATTCGTTTGATATCTGAAATGAAAAATAAATAATATAATAACAATGTCGATACATAATTTATAAGAAAAAACACTACGTTAAATAAAAAACATACCTGTTAGGTGTTCCATTTCAAGCTGTTTTGCTTCTTGGAGCTGAAGATTTGCCAATGCTGAAAGAGCAACATTTTTCAATACTCTGGTAATTTCGTTGATATCCATGTTAACACTGAACACAAAATTTGTCACTATTTACATAAAAATAATGTATTATAACACTTGTAGCGATATAATTTAAAAATTTCTAAATTTTAATTTTATTTAGTATAAACAATATACGTCTAACCGTTCGTCGTTCAGAAACTCGAATGATGACTTCTGAAAGTCCTAGGATACATCTATGGTACTCAGGTAAATTAACTTTATGAATTAGCTGGTTTATTGGAGCAGGTCAATTTTTAAGAAAATCATAAGCCTTTGTATCCATTTTCAATAATTTTATTTTCTAAGAAAAATAATGAAATTTTTAAACCTGAGCTAATTTGTTTACTAAATCTTTTTACATAAGTATATTTACTTTTATTAAAAGGGTGCCGACATCAATTTTGATATATTTTCTCTTTTTTTGAAGAAGCTGGTTAATATATTTTTTTTTTAAGTTTATTTTTATTTTTTACGTTCAGTGGATGTGATTTCATAAATAATAAAGTGGAACAAACACAAAAACTACTGAATCAATCTAAGTAAAATTAATGCAGGATCTTCCCGAAATATGCACTTTTAATTAAGGAACGAATCAACAAAATCGGTTCACAAAAAGTTGGAAATATGAAATATATATTTTAAAAAAATCAGTAAACGTAATACGCTAAAGTTCGTACGACTAAATTAATAAACAGAAAAATAGCTATCGTTTCCTATAATCGCTAAGAAACCTCCATATAATAAAGCTATATTTGAAAAATTTATTTTCAAACAACTGTCAGCGTCGGGACTCAAACCCGAATCTTTCCACTTACAGGCAAGAACCTCTGCTAAACCTCTAAAATTTCCAAGTTTTTGACTCAGTTCAAAAAAACTAAGTCAAAAATCTCATTAAGCTAAATAGAAAAAAAATGAAGAATTTCCTAAAACATTATTTATTGTCCTAAAAATATAATATATTACAAAAAGTACATAATATTATAATTACATTGTCAACATAAAACAACATTAGACATGATTTAAAAACAACTAAAGACAGCAATTTGAAGAAGAAGAACGTCTTCGCGTTATGTTGGTGCAGAATTGCGATATATTTCTTACATGTCGCAAATAGTTCTTTGGTTTTCCGATTTTGAAATTATTCCGTCGTTGACAAACTCTATGCTGGCGTTCAAATCTTCTTTCAGATGTCAGAGTTTGTGATGGCTGTGGAACTTCAGCCGCATAAACTTCTATTGGACATCCATTAATGCAAACGCCGTGCATTCCTTGGGCTGACTGTGCGGCTTCCCTACTGACAAATTCCATGTATCCCATTTGCCGATTTGTTGTTCCACCGAATTTGTTTTCAATTAGTGAAATACGCCACACTGGTCCACAAAAACGGAACGCTCTCTCAAGATCGTCTTTCGTTGCGTTTCGTTCAATTCCCAGGACGTATATAATTCGTTTGATATCTGAAATGAAAAATAAACAATATAATAACAATGTCGATACATAATTTATAAGAAAAAACACTACGTTAAATAAAAAACATACCTGTTAGGTGTTCCATTTCAAGCTGTTTTGCTTCTTGGAGCTGAAGATTTGCCAATGCTGAAAGAGCAACATTTTTCAATATTCTGGTAATTTCGCTGATATCCATGTTAACACTGAACACAAAATTTGTCACTATTTACGTAAAAATAATGTATTATAACACTTGTAGCGATATAATTTAAAAATTGATAAATTTTAATTTTATAAATTTAGTATAAACAATATACGTCTAACCGTTCGTCTTTCAGAAACTCGAATGATGACTTTTGAAAGTCCTAGGATACATCTATGGTACTCAGGTAAATTAACTTTATGAATTAGCTGGTTTATTGGAGCAGGTCAATTTTTAAGAAAATCATAAGCCTTCGTATCTATTTTCAATAATTTTATTTTCTAAGAAAAATAATGAAATTTTTAAACCTGAGCTAATTTGTTTACTAAATCTTTTTACATAAGTATATTTTCTTTATTAAAAGGGTGCCGACATCAATTTTGATATATTTTCTCTTTTTTTGAAGAAGCTGGTTAATATATTTTTTTTTAAGTTTATTTTTTACGTTCAGTGGATGTGATTTCATAAATAATAAAGTGGAACAAACACAAAAACTACTGAATCAATCTAAGTAAAATTAATGCAGGATCTTCCCGAAATATGCACTTTTAATTAAGGAACGAATCAACAAAATCGGTTCACAAAAAGTTGGAAATATGAAATATATATTTTAAAAAATCAGTAAACGTAATACGGTCTAGTTCGTACGACTAAATTAATAAACAGAAAAATAGCTATCGTTTCCTATAATCGCTAAGAAACCTCCATATAATAAAGCTATATTTGAAAAATTTATTTTCAAACAACTGTCACCGTCGGGACTCAAACCCGAATCTTTCCACTTACAGGCAAGAACCTCTGCTAAACCTCTAAAATTTCCAAGTTTTTGACTCAGTTCAAAAATCTCATTAAGCTAAATAGAAAAAAAATGAAGAATTTCCTAAAACATTATTTATTGTCCTAAAAATATAATATATAACAAAAAGTACATAATATTATAATTACATTGTCAACATAAAACAACATTAGACATAATTTAAAAACAACTAAAGACAGCAATTTGAAGACGAAGAACGTCTTCGCGTTATGTTGGTGCAGAATTGCGATATATTTCTTACATGTCGCAAATAGTTCTTTGGTTTTCCGATTTTGAAATTATTCCGTCGTTGACAAACTCTATGCTGGCGTTCAAATCTTCTTTCAGATGTCAGAGTTTGTGATGGCTGTGGAACTTCAGCCGCATAAACTTCTATTGGACATCCATTAATGCAAACGCCGTACATTCCTTGGGCTGACTGTGCGGCTTCCCTACTGACAAATTCCATGTATCCCATTTGCCGATTTGTTGTTCCACCGAATTTGTTTTCAATTAGTGAAATACGCCACACTGGTCCACAAAAACGGAACGCTCTCTCAAGATCGTCTTTCGTTGCGTTTCGTTCAATTCCCAGGACGTATATAATTCGTTTGATATCTGAAATGAAAAATAAACAATATAATAACAATGTCGATACATAATTTATAAGAAAAAACACTACGTTAAATAAAAAACATACCTGTTAGGTGTTCCATTTCAAGCTGTTTTGCTTCTTGGAGCTGAAGATTTGCCAATGCTGAAAGAGCAACATTTTTCAATATTCTGGTAATTTCGCTGATATCCATGTTAACACTGAACACAAAATTTGTCACTATTTACGTAAAAATAATGTATTATAACACTTGTAGCGATATAATTTAAAAATTGATAAATTTTAATTTTATAAATTTAGTATAAACAATATACGTCTAACCGTTCGTCTTTCAGAAACTCGAATGATGACTTTTGAAAGTCCTAGGATACATCTATGGTACTCAGGTAAATTAACTTTATGAATTAGCTGGTTTATTGGAGCAGGTCAATTTTTAAGAAAATCATAAGCCTTCGTATCTATTTTCAATAATTTTATTTTCTAAGAAAAATAATGAAATTTTTAAACCTGAGCTAATTTGTTTACTAAATCTTTTTACATAAGTATATTTTCTTTATTAAAAGGGTGCCGACATCAATTTTGATATATTTTCTCTTTTTTTGAAGAAGCTGGTTAATATATTTTTTTTTAAGTTTATTTTTTACGTTCAGTGGATGTGATTTCATAAATAATAAAGTGGAACAAACACAAAAACTACTGAATCAATCTAAGTAAAATTAATGCAGGATCTTCCCGAAATATGCACTTTTAATTAAGGAACGAATCAACCAAATCGGTTCACAAAAAGTTGGAAATATGAAATATATATTTTAAAAAAATCAGTAAACGTAATACGCTATAGTTCGTACGACTAAATTAATAAACAGAAAAATAGCTATCGTTTCCTATAATCGCTAAGAAACCTCCATATAATAAAGCTATATTTGAAAAATTTATTTTCAAACAACTGTCACCGTCGGGACTCAAACCCGAATCTTTCCACTTACAGGCAAGAACCTCTGCTAAACCTCTAAAATTTCCAAGTTTTTAACTCAGTTCAAAAAAACTAAGTCAAAAATCTCATTAAGCTAAATAGAAAAAAAATGAAGAATTTCCTAAAACATTATTTATTGTCCTAAAAATATAATATATAACAAAAAGTACATAATATTATAATTACATTGTCAACATAAAACAACATTAGACATAATTTAAAAACAACTAAAGACAGCAATTTGAAGACGAAGAACGTCTTCGCGTTATGTTGGTGCAGAATTGCGATATATTTCTTACATGTCGCAAATAGTTCTTTGGTTTTCCGATTTTGAAATTATTCCGTCGTTGGCAAACTCTATGCTGGCGTTCAAATCTTCTTTCAGATGTCAGAGTTTGTGATGGCTGTGGAACTTCAGCCGCATAAACTTCTATTGGACATCCATTAATGCAAACGCCGTGCATTCCTTGGGCTGACTGTGCGGCTTCCCTACTGACAAATTCCATGTATCCCATTTGCCGATTTGTTGTTCCACCGAATTTGTTTTCAATTAGTGAAATACGCCACACTGGTCCACAAAAACGGAACGCTCTCTCAAGATCGTCTTTCGTTGCGTTTCGTTCAATTCCCAGGACGTATATAATTCGTTTGATATCTGAAATGAAAAATAAACAATATAATAACAATGTCGATACATAATTTATAAGAAAAAACACTACGTTAAATAAAAAACATACCTGTTAGGTGTTCCATTTCAAGCTGTTTTGCTTCTTGGAGCTGAAGATTTGCCAATGCTGTAAGAGCAACATTTTTCAATATTCTGGTAATTTCGCTGATATCCATGTTAACACTGAACACAAAATTTGTCACTATTTACGTAAAAATAATGTATTATAACACTTGTAGCGATATAATTTAAAAATTGATAAATTTTAATTTTATAAATTTAGTATAAACAATATACGTCTAACCGTTCGTCTTTCAGAAACTCGAATGATGACTTTTGAAAGTCCTAGGATACATCTATGGTACTCAGGTAAATTAACTTTATGAATTAGCTGGTTTATTGGAGCAGGTCAATTTTTAAGAAAATCATAAGCCTTCGTATCTATTTTCAATAATTTTATTTTCTAAGAAAAATAATGAAATTTTTAAACCTGAGCTAATTTGTTTACTAAATCTTTTCACATAAGTATATTTACTTTTATTAAAAGGGCGCCGACATCAATTTTGATATATTTTCTCTTTTTTGAAGGAGCTGGTTAATATATTTTTTTTTTTAATTTATTTTTATTTTTTACGTTCAGTGGATGTGATTTCATAAATAATAAAGTGGAACAAACACAAAAACTACTGAATCAATCTAAGTAAAATTAATGCAGGATCTTCCCGAAATATGCACTTTTAATTAAGGAACGAATCAACAAAATCGGTTCACAAAAAGTTGGAAATATGAAATATATATTTTAAAAAAATCAGTAAACGTAATACGCTATAGTTCGTACGACTAAATTAATAAACAGAAAAATAGCTATCGTTTCCTATAATCGGTAAGAAACCTCCATATAATAAAGCTATATTAGAAAAATGTATTTTCAAACAACTGTCACCGTCGGGACTCAAACCCGAATCTTTCCACTTACAGGTAAGAACCTCTGCTAATCCTCTAAAATTTCCAAGTTTTTGATTCAGTTCAAAAAAAATAAGTCAAAATTCCCATTAAGCTAAATAAAAAAAAAAATAAAGAATCTCCTAAAACATTATTTATTGTCCTAAAAATATAATATATTACAAAAAGTATATAATATTATAATTACATTGTCAACATAAAACAACATTAGATATTATTTAAAAACAACTAAAGACAGCAATTTGAAGAAGAAGAACGTCTTCGCGTTATGTTGGTGCAGAATTGCGATATATTTTTTACATGTCGCAAATAGTTCTTTGGTTTTCCGATTTTGAATTTATTCCGTCGTTGACAAACTCTATGCTGGCGTTCAAATCTTCTTTCAGATGTGAGAGTTTGTGATGGCTGTGGAACTTCAGCCGCATAAACTTCTATTGGACATCCATTAATGCAAACGCCGTGCATTCCTTGGGCTGACTGTGCGGCTTCCCTACTGACAAATTCCATGTATCCCATTTGCCGATTTGTTGTTCCACCGAATTTGTTTTCAATTAGTGAAATACGCCACACTGGTCCACAAAAACGGAACGCTCTCTCAAGATCGTCTTCCGTTGCGTTTCGTTCAATTCCCAGGACGTATATAATTCGTTTGATATCTGAAATGAAAAATAAACAATATAATAACAATGTCGATACATAATTTATAAGAAAAAACACTACGTTAAATAAAAAACATACCTGTTAGGTGTTCCATTTCAAGCTGTTTTGCTTCTTGGAGCTGAAGATTTGCCAATGCTGTAAGAGCAACATTTTTCAATATTCTGGTAATTTCGCTGATATCCATGTTAACACTGAACACAAAATTTGTCACTATTTACGTAAAAATAATGTATTATAACACTTGTAGCGATATAATTTAAAAATTGATAAATTTTAATTTTATAAATTTAGTATAAACAATATACGTCTAACCGTTCGTCTTTCAGAAACTCGAATGATGACTTTTGAAAGTCCTAGGATACATCTATGGTACTCAGGTAAATTAACTTTATGAATTAGCTGGTTTATTGGAGCAGGTCAATTTTTAAGAAAATCATAAGCCTTCGTATCTATTTTCAATAATTTTATTTTCTAAGAAAAATAATGAAATTTTTAAACCTGAGCTAATTTGTTTACTAAATCTTTTCACATAAGTATATTTACTTTTATTAAAAGGGCGCCGACATCAATTTTGATATATTTTCTCTTTTTTGAAGGAGCTGGTTAATATATTTTTTTTTTAATTTATTTTTATTTTTTACGTTCAGTGGATGTGATTTCATAAATAATAAAGTGGAACAAACACAAAAACTACTGAATCAATCTAAGTAAAATTAATGCAGGATCTTCCCGAAATATGCACTTTTAATTAAGGAACGAATCAACAAAATCGGTTCACAAAAAGTTGGAAATATGAAATATATATTTTAAAAAAATCAGTAAACGTAATACGCTATAGTTCGTACGACTAAATTAATAAACAGAAAAATAGCTATCGTTTCCTATAATCGGTAAGAAACCTCCATATAATAAAGCTATATTAGAAAAATGTATTTTCAAACAACTGTCACCGTCGGGACTCAAACCCGAATCTTTCCACTTACAGGTAAGAACCTCTGCTAATCCTCTAAAATTTCCAAGTTTTTGATTCAGTTCAAAAAAAATAAGTCAAAATTCCCATTAAGCTAAATAAAAAAAAAAATAAAGAATCTCCTAAAACATTATTTATTGTCCTAAAAATATAATATATTACAAAAAGTATATAATATTATAATTACATTGTCAACATAAAACAACATTAGATATTATTTAAAAACAACTAAAGACAGCAATTTGAAGAAGAAGAACGTCTTCGCGTTATGTTGGTGCAGAATTGCGATATATTTTTTACATGTCGCAAATAGTTCTTTGGTTTTCCGATTTTGAATTTATTCCGTCGTTGACAAACTCTATGCTGGCGTTCAAATCTTCTTTCAGATGTGAGAGTTTGTGATGGCTGTGGAACTTCAGCCGCATAAACTTCTATTGGACATCCATTAATGCAAACGCCGTGCATTCCTTGGGCTGACTGTGCGGCTTCCCTACTGACAAATTCCATGTATCCCATTTGCCGATTTGTTGTTCCACCGAATTTGTTTTCAATTAGTGAAATACGCCACACTGGTCCACAAAAACGGAACGCTCTCTCAAGATCGTCTTTCGTTGCGTTTCGTTCAATTCCCAGGACGTATATAATTCGTTTGATATCTGAAATGAAAAATAAACATTATAATAGCAATGTCGATACATAATTTATAAGAAAAAACACTGCGTTAAATAAAAAACATACCTGTTAGGTGTTCCATTTCAAGCTGTTTTGCTTCTTGGAGCTGAAGATTTGCCAATGCTGTAAGAGCAACATTTTTCAATATTCTGGTAATTTCGCTGATATCCATGTTAACACTGAACACAAAATTTGTCACTATTTACGTAAAAATAATGTATTATAACACTTGTAGCGATATAATTTAAAAATTGCTAAATTTTAATTTTATATATTATAAACAATATACGTCTAACCGTTCGTCGTTCAGAAATAGTGGAGTGCCGTTAGGTTTATACCTCGGAATCCAGGGCCAGTCAATGAATCTTCATAAAAACTTTTGGACGGCATTGTTAAAAGCTCAAATAAAAAAGTTAAAAAAAAATTTTTTTGCGATCTCGATTGCGGGGTGGATGCCACCCCTTCTCGGGGGTGAAAAATGTTTCGTTGAAAGTAAGCACGGAAATGGATAGGTTGACTAATTCTAAGCAATTTTTGTTCTATAAAGTTTTTTCTGAAAGTCCATACTTTTCGACTTATTCGCGAGTGTAAGTGTCAATTTTTCAACCAATAAACGTACGTTTTCAGATGGTTTTTCCCGAATAACTGAAAAAGTAAGTATTTTATTGAAAAAATAATTCTTAGTAAAAATGTAGCTTATAAAAAAACAAAAATAATGGTGAGCTTACAGTGTCTGTAGACCCAATACAAATGGAGAACTACCTTGTTGAAGGTTGGTTCTTATTCGCCAAAAGCCAAAATTGAAAGTTTCAACGTGAAGTTACCAAAATACAATGCATTTTTCGGGGGAAACTCATGGAACATTTTTTGAAGTGCTTGAAAGAACTTTTATTTTTATTTTTTATAAAAGTCCCTAGCATCAAAACTAACTGAGCTCTGACGAAAATAATGTTGGTCCCTATTTTTTTCGGCATCAAAAAATGTGAAAGTCACCCCCTTATTACCACCCAAATTAAAAATAATCGTTGCCACTTCACAATTCACTTTATTTGTGTACTTGTAACATGCTCTAGAAGTTTGACCGGTTTAAAGTGCTTAGTTTTGAAAGAGCTAGAGCTGAAAGAACTCGAAAAGTTACTATCTACAAATATATGCAAACTTTAAACGGCCATATCCTATTCAAGTTTCATCCTACAGAAAAAAAAACGAAATTTTTCAGAAAAGCAAAACCCACAATTTGGTAGACTACAAAATTTTGCGTATCATTAATAGTTTTTGAGTTATTTTGAAGAAAAGGCATTTTTTTGCAAAAATACAAAAATGCTTTCTTTTTACTTCAAACTCAATTTTTTTCAAAACTAAGCACTTTAAACCTGTCAAACTTCTAGAGCATGTTACAAGTACATAAATAAAGTGAATTGTGAAGTGGTAACGATTATTTTTAATTTGTGTAGTAATAAGGGGGTGACTTTCACATTTTTTGACGCCGAAAAAAATAGGGACCAACATTATTTTCGTCAGAGCTCAGTTAGTTTTGATGCTAGGGACTTTTATAAAAAATAAAAATAAAGGTTCTTTCAAGCACTTCAAAAAATGTTCCATGAGTTTCCCCCGAAAAATGCATAGTATTTTGGTAACTTCACGTTGAAACTTTCAATTTTGGCTTTTGACGAATAAGAACCAACCTTCAACAAGGTAGTTCTTCATTTGTATTGGGTCTACAGACACTGTAAACTCACCATTATTTTTGTTTTTTTATAAGCTACATTTTTACTAAGAGTGATTTTTTCGATAAAATACTTACTTTTTCAGTTAATCGGGAAAAACCATCTGAAAACGTAGGTTTATTGGTTGAAAAATTGACACTTACACTCGCGAATAAGTCGAAAAGTATGGACTTTCAGAAAAAACTTTATGAGACAAAAATTACTTAGAATTAGTCAACCTATCCATTTCCGTGCTTATTTTCAACGAAACATTTTTCGCCCCCGAGAAGGGGTGGCATCCACCCCGCAATCGAGATCGCAAAAATTTTTTTTTTTACTTTTTTATTTGAGCTTTTAACAATGCCGTCCAAAAGTTTTTATGAAGATTCATTGACTGGCCCTGGATTCCGAGGTTTTACAATTTTTACGTCTAACGGCACTCCACTAAAACTCGAATGATGACTTTTGAAAGTCCTAGGATACATCTATGGTACTCAGGTAAATTAACTTTATGAATTAGCTGGTTTATTGGAGCAGGTCAATTTTTAAGAAAATCATAAGCCTTTGTATCTATTTTCAATAATTTTATTTTCTAAGAAAAATAATGAAATTTTTAAACCTGAGCTAATTTGTTTACTAAATCTTTTCACATAAATATATTTACTTTTATTAAAAGGGCGCCGACATCAATTTTGATATATTTTCTCTTTTTTTGAATGAGCTGGTTAATATATTTTTTTTTAAGTTTATTTTTATTTTTTACGTTCAGTGGATGTGATTTCATAAATAATAATGTGGAACAAACACAAAAACTACTGAATCAATCTAAGTAAAATTAATGCAGGATCTTCCCGAAATATGCACTTTTAATTAAGGAACAAATCAACAAAATCGGTTCACAAAAAGTTGGAAATATGAAATATATATTTTAAAAAATCAGTAAACGTAATACGGTCTAGTTCGTACGACTAAATTAATAAACAGAAAAATAGCTATCGTTTCCTATAATCGCTAAGAAACCTCCATATAATAAAGCTATATTAGAAAAATTTATTTTCAAACAACTGTCACCGTCGGGACTCAAACCCGAATCTTTCCACTTACAGGTAAGAACCTCTGCTAATCCTCTAAAATTTCCAAGTTTTTGATTCAGTTCAAAAAAAATAAGTCAAAAATCCCATTAAGCTAAATAGAAAAAAAATGAAGAATTTCCTAAAACATTATTTATTGTCCTAAAAATATAATATATTACAAAAAGTACATAATATTATAATTACATTGTCAACATAAAACAACATTAGATATTATTTAAAAACAACTAAAGACAGCAATTTGAAGAAGAAGAACGTCTTCGCGTTATGTTGGTGCAGAATTGCGATATATTTTTTACATGTCGCAAATAGTTCTTTGGTTTTCCGATTTTGAAATTATTCCGTCGTTGACAAACTCTATGCTGGCGTTCAAATCTTCTTTCAGATGTCAGAGTTTGTGATGGCTGTGGAACTTCAGCCGCATAAACTTCTATTGGACATCCATTAATGCAAACGCCGTGCATTCCTTGGGCTGACTGTGCGGCTTCCCTACTGACAAATTCCATGTATCCCATTTGCCGATTTGTTGTTCCACCGAATTTGTTTTCAATTAGTGAAATACGCCACACTGGTCCACAAAAACGGAACGCTCTCTCAAGATCGTCTTTCGTTGCGTTTCGTTCAATTCCCAGGACGTATATAATTCGTTTGATATCTGAAATGAAAAATAAACAATATAATAACAATGTCGATACATAATTTATAAGAAAAAACACTACGTTAAATAAAAAACATACCTGTTAGGTGTTCCATTTCAAGCTGTTTTGCTTCTTGGAGCTGAAGATTTGCCAATGCTGAAAGAGCAACATTTTTCAATATTCTGGTAATTTCGTTGATATCCATGTTAACACTGAACACAAAATTTGTCACTATTTACATAAATATAATGTATTATAACACTTGTAGCGATATAATTTCAAAAATTTCTAAATTTTAATTTTATTTAGTATAAACAATATACGTCTAACCGTTCGTCGTTCAGAAACTCGAATGATGACTTCTGAAAGTCTTAGGATACATCTATGGTACTCAGGTAAATTAACTTTATGAATTAGCTGGTTTATTGGAGCAGGTCAATTTTTAAGAAAATCATAAGCCTTTGTATCCATTTTCAATAATTTTATTTTCTAAGAAAAATAATGAAATTTTTAAACCTGAGCTAATTTGTTTACTAAATCTTTTTACATAAGTATATTTACTTTTATTAAAAGGGTGCCGACATCAATTTTGATAGAATAGAATGTAATTTATTGAAATGCCACAAATGCGGATACAAACGTCAAATAATAATTTAAAAATTTAAAAAAGATCCTTCAAATCATAAGGCACGGTATTACAAAAATGTTTTTTTAATTTATTTTTAAAATGTTCTGTTTCCCTACAAATTTTTATTTCATTAGGTAGTGAGTTGAAAATTTTTATCCCTATATACTTAGGGCTTCTCTCAAAGAAAGTTGTCTTATGTTTTAACACAATATCATTCTTACGGGTGTTATATGACTTGGATGCGTTGTTATTATTATCAATGAAATATATTTTCTCTTTTTTTGAAGGAGCTGGTTAATATATTTTTTTATAAGTTTATTTTTATCTTTTACGTTCAGTGGACGTGATTTCATAAATAATGTGGAACAAACACAAAAACTACTGAATCAATCTAAGTAAAATTAATGCAGGATCTTCCCGAAATATGCACTTTTAATTAAGGAACGAATCAACCAAATCGGTTCACAAAAAGTTGGAAATATGAAATATATATTTTAAAAAATCAGTAAACGTAATTTCGTTGATATCCATGTTAACACTGAACACAAAATTTGTCACTATTTACATAAAAATAATGTATTATAACACTTGTAGCGATATAATTTAAAAATTGCCAAATTTTAATTTTATTTAGTATAAACAATTTACGTCTATCCGTTCGTTGTTTAGAGACTCGAGTGAAGTCTTTTGAATGTCCTAGACCTAAGATATAAGTTATACTATGTTTAATTATTCAGAAAAATAAGCAAAATTCTAATATCTGAAAGTACAAAATGGCGTCCATAAGAAAAACCAAAGTTCATGTCAGTATCTCATTATGTATTGGAAATAAAAAAATTAAACCTAGACCACTAAAAAGACCTTAAAATGTAGTCAAAAAATGGTTAATAAAATTTTCCGATATCTTTATAAATAAAAAAGTTATGGCCAGTTTTCATAAATGGTGATGTTCACTATTTTCTGAATAAATTCATAGGGTGTCAAAATTTATTTGTTTTTTCGACGGGACGTTAATGAGCACTATTTTCTGCACTACTTTTTCCATTTATCCGACAAAATACAAAAACTTAAGAGTATCAACCTTATGAATCAGCCACTGTATTTAAAACTATTTTGAATTTTTATGGTATACCAATCAACAGCTAACTAACCTATTACTGTGTTATGGAGACTACATAAAGGAGCGTAAACTCAAATGGGAACATTGACGGAACCTGCCAACTAAATAGTATTCTGTTTTCATATTTTCACCTTTTGTAATTATGTGAATTGGAGAAGTAAGTAAGCAAACACTACTTTATCTGCCTCCATCTTTTCTGTTGAAACAAGTCTTAACCAAGGTTTTTTTTCATAATCAAGTTTTTTGTGCTATAAAGAAGTTGATTTTGAAAAAAATGTTAGTTAAAGCATAAGTGTTCGATATAATGAACATGTGAGCTGACCAGCTTTACCGAAAAAATAAGTGAGATTAAAAAATGTGCAAAGTTTTTATGTTTAGTATTTTAAAGCTAATATTGTTTGTTCTAATCAACGTTGTTAAACCTACTTTGAATTTTCCAGAGGATTGATTAAAATGTCAAAAAGAAATTAAGATTTTTTTTAAATATTAATGAATGAACAATTTTTTTTATTTGAAGAAAATTATAAAAATACTAAATAAATTTAATATACAAGGTGATCCATTTTAATTTCACCAGGGAAATATTTCGAAACGGTGGTGTTGAGAAAAAAGTTTTAGGCAAAAGTTGTTCAGTTTGAAGGGGGACATCGTTCGGAGACAAAAACTACCTCCCATCCTCAACCCCTGCGAAGGGATGAAGGTGACTTTGACACTTTTAATAGGAAGGCCTATTTTTTATCACAAATTATGATTTTCCCATAAAAAATACCCTTTCCAAACCAAAGAACTTTTACCTCTTGTAATTTCCTGCGCATTTCTGCGAATTTTGACATGCATTTTAGAGGTTAAGCGAGGCATCGGAAAAAAAATGTTTTAGACAAATGTTATGTATAAAATCATAATTTGTGATAAAAAATAGGTGTTCATATTAAAAATGTCAAAGTCACCCTCATCCCTACGCAGAGGTTGAGGGTGGGTGGGTAATTGTTGTCTTCAAACGATGCCCTCCTTCAAACTGAACGACTTTTGTCTGAAACTTTTTTTCAACAATACCACCGTTTCGAAATATTTCCCTGGTGAGATTAAAATGGATCACCCGGTATATTAATAATATTGGAAACAAGAAAAAATATAAATGAAAGAAAAAATTGATCGTTTACTTTTCTTAATTTATTTAAGAAGAGAAAAAATATTTTAAATTTATATTATTTTTCACTTCAGGAAAAAATCCATAATAATAAATAAATTCATTTTTTTTCTGTTGTCCCAGTATCAAAGAGGCGAATACATTTTTTTTTAAATAAACATCATAAGCCGTGAATTTAACATTCAAGGTTTTGACGATTCTAGTTACAAAAAATTAATTAAATAATTTTTGTAACAGTAGATACATATTATGTAAGATAGTCTTAAAAAGCCATAAAGCATTTGAAAGCGTCAAATACAAATAGTTCATTTTTAGTTGTTAAATTTTTAATTTCTAGGCGCGGCGCCTAACTCCTATATACACTCGCTTTGTGTGTACATCTGTAAATCTGTCACGCTTTTGCAGTACAGCCCAAACGAAAGAACCGATTTAAAAAAAAACTCTTCCTTCCGGGAATCCTAACGTCACCCAATTTTAACATTGTCGCCCCAGAGGGAAGGAAAAAAAACGGGGTTTACACTTTGTTCAATTAAACTCAGATCCGTGCGAAACCTGTTTTAAACGAAAGATAAGAAATATTTACATACGTTTCGTATATAAGAATGTATTAAAATTGTTTTTTATATAGATTTAAAACGAACTATACAAATTCGATTTTATGTAGCAAATTGTGAACTTATTTTGATTGTCGTTGTCTGTTACACATGATGATACGGAAATTGAAAGATAGCATATGCCTTGCTTTAAAATTTCAACCAATTAGGCGACAGGACTATTCTAACTTCAACAATATCTGGTATTGCGTGCGGTGACGCGGGTAACGGCTAGTATTAAATATAGTGATATTTGTTATTAGTTTATATGGTTAGATAAAAAGTAACCAATGCTTACTTGTCAGCTAACTAACTAATTTATTTTTGACAGATCTTCAAAACAAAAGACTGATTTTTTTATTTCCGAAATATTTCCGAAACTATCAAGCTTAGAAAAAAAATTCTACGAAACTCTCTTGGAAAAATTAATAGAATAAAAACGGTTACAAAAAAAAAATATATCATTATAGCATATATCTCTTCTGCGCATCCAACGATTTTCCTCAAAATCAATAGGGGTATCTTCATATTTGCATATGAAATATTCTCCCAAAATTTGGTTTCAACCGGCTCATCCGTTAGACCTGTATAGTGTTCACAAACAAACCGACCAACAGACAAACAAACAGATTTTTTCCAAAAATATGTTATTTGGATTGAGGGGATCTCGAAAAAATATTATACAATTTTGAAAAGTTAATTTTGATCTAAATTATCACAGTACCATTCCCCACTAGTGAGTTGGAATGGTAAGAATGTAATCATGCTAGCATTTCCATAGTAAATCGTAGTCATGCCATGTGTAAAAACATGCGAGTTGGGACTGTCTTCTATTAGAAATGTCAAAAGCTTACTAAAAATTAAGTGTAAATCAGTTATTTTATAGAGCGTAAGTACAAAAAATACTATACATATCTAGCATCTAATTAATTATTTTATGAACAAAATGAAATTACTTGCTATACTGTTCAATATATTTTTTTTATTGATATAAATTTACAACGAACGTTTCAACCAAACTTTGTGGTCCCTTTCAAGTATTCAAAATTTGAATACTTGAAAAGGACCACAAATTTTGGTTGAAACGTTCGTTGTAAATTTATATCAATAAAAAAAAATATATTAAACAGTATAGCAAGTAATTTCATTGTGTTAATTTATTACTGTTGGTAGAGACAATATTATTAATTATTTTATGATTCGCGTGAGTAATAAATTTTGATGACCTTGTTTAACGAGCCCCAACGAGTTTTACTGCCACACGAGTCATAATATCATTACGTTCAAGATAGATACTATATTTAAAAATAGCTGTTTAGCTGTTGTTTTTGTTTTTTCAGTAAATTTTTAAAATGTTTACATTTCACTTGTGCATGTAACAAACTGTTGACACAGTCGGTTACTAGATTTACAAATGGTAAAGTACATTTAAATTTTATTTCACTCAGTAGTGACGATCACTACACACGCATGAAAGGCAGTAATTTTATAGGGGAAGTGCAAAAAGAAACATTTTAATGTTCATCGTAATACTCCAATTTTGGTTATTCTGCGTAATGTCGCTTAAAAGATGAAAGAAGAGAGAACAACTTCTGTCATCTTCTGACGTACACACTGTATAGTTATAATTTATAAAATTATATTTACCATGCTCTATACTCTACATTGTCTTTACTAGTTAATAAATCATTAACACGTAAACAAAATTGTTTACGTATATTTGCATTAATTTGAAAACCCGTGTACTGCATTAATTAAAGATGTGTATAATGCGAGTATATTGCAATTTCTATTCGAGCACATAATATAAAAACCCGAGTCGCAGTGCCAAAACCCTGCCGACAATATAGTGCATTTGCTAATACAGGCAGTGTGGCTTTATTATGGGAACTTAACTTGGTTTTTGGGCAAAATAAAAAATTTGACTCCTTAATACACCCCTTAAAATAACATTTTTTTTCTTAATTGTAATATTATTATCAATCGAACCTTTATACCAAATTATATACAACTTTCAGTAAATAATTCACTATCTGCAAACTATTGTTTTCATAAAATTTGTAAGTCCGGTCCTGTCGGGCCGATTTTATTAAAAGTTTAGGGACACTTTTTAATTATTACCAGAGGGTTAAATTTCAATTTTGAAATGATTCGGAGAATTTTTTCGGTAAAAACTACCCTTAAGATGCCCCGATTAGGCCCATTTTAAATAGGGTTCGTGGTGGATTCCAACATGCGGGCCCAATTTAGTTAAAATCAATTAACTCTTTCGAAAGTTATTGCGCGCACACATATATATATATATATATATATATATATATATATATATATATATACATTTTTAAAAATGGTGCCAAAGTGTTTAGGAGGTTATGAAACGTCGAGAAATTTTGGTCCGACCCCTAGGTCCCGCCATCCGACCGACGCCAATAGTGTATGTTGCCATATGGCAAATACACTAATAACAGCAATATATTAATGAGACGTTTTTACTAATTGGCTTTCCCTGTAACAGATCTGCTAATAGTCGTTCTACACAGCCTTATTAGAATACCACTGTGCTCTTGAAATTATTGCTGCGTTCTATTTGTTATTCCCTAACATCCCGCTTCTGACGCAAAATTGTGTGCTTACATCACACAAACACTAATAAGCATTATAAAATGTCACTAATTGCACAAACTAAGTTGTTCGTTTCAGTTTCCATGATTTATTTCTTTTGGTTCTAGGAGATAATACAATATTTAAAAAGTGTACTACATGCAAAACACATAATATTTTAAGAATGTTCAAATTTTTTGGGAAAAGTTTAATAAATATAAACAAATATGAAAAACGGTTGATCCTGCAGGTCATCCCTGGAACTTCCCGCTCAAAACGCTCGAAAATATACATATTCGCAGGTAATTGAGCTCTTTGAGCTCAAAAATGTAGATTTCAATATTTTGTATAGTACTTCTTTATAATTTAAAAAAAAAACTAAATATCTAAAAATAATTTCAACAATGACATTTTTTAAACGAATCGTTCGATTTCAATCCAGTATGTGGCGTTCGATGTAGATTTTTGAGCACAAAAATTGGTATAGTTGGTTAAAAACTCGATCTGGTGAAAAATCTAGAAGTTATTTCAAAAAAAATCTTTGCGGAAAATTTAATGACAAATCTCTCCTGAATTTTTCATACTACAACTTTTTTTAATTAGATATAAAAAAATAAAACAACAAATAAAAAATTATGGCTCACATAACCTTAGTAATTGGTAGTCTTAATTAACGCAACTCATATAAGTTTTCAAAATGTCTATTTTCAAATCCACATACAGTTCACTATCAAAATATAAAAGACATTACAACTAGTTAGAAACGGAACCTTGTGCGTATGTTTGAACGTACTTATGTGTGGATGTACATAACGTAGGTAAGTCACCCACAATGTTCATTATATCATGTAACATACAATCGTATACACGAGCACATATCAAAGTTTTAAACTTCAATTCGGCAAGCGGCACCAGGGAATGTTAGATTTGCAGTGGACAACGCAAATGACGTAAAATAAGTTTTTAACAAATTGCAATACACCAGAGGTTTGGATTATGAAATGTAATGGTTCATATTTGGCGTATCGCTACTGCACAATTTAATTTAGTATTTCAATATACGACTATAAAATAAAAATCCACTATTTTGGAAGACATTTCACGTTTAGATACTTTTTTCCATAATGTGTGTTCAAAATTGCCGTTCTCAAATAATTGGTATAATATTTATTATAAAACGAGTGCCTTACGTATTTTAACAGTCATTATAAGAGTCGTCAAATAATAACGCACGAGATACATATAGTATTTTTTTGCACTTAACTTTTATAAAATAGCTGATTTTCACGTAATTTTTGACAATTGAATTTTGAACAAGTACAATTCTGCCTGTAGGCGGCGTTAAATTCACTTTTGGTTAGATTATGATTTATGGAAATGATAGTACGATTACATTTATTAGTGTATTTGCCATATGGCAACATACACTATTGGCGTTGGTCGGATGGCGGGACCTAGGGGTCGGACCAAAATTTCTCGACGTTTCATAACCTCCTAAACACTTTGGCACCATTTTTAAAAATGTTTATATATATATATATATGTATATATATATATATATATATATATATATTTATATACGTATATATATATATATATATATATATTTATATACGTATATATATATATATATATATATATATATATATATATATATATATATATATTTATATGTGCGGGCAATAACTTTCGAAGGAGCTAATTCATTTTAACGAAATTTGGCATACATGTTGGAATCCATCACCGCACAAAGCCTATTTAAAATGGGCCCAATCGGGTCATTTTAAGGGTAGTTTTTAGGGGTTGAAAAAAGTTTTTGGGCCCAAAAATACCGAAAAAATTCTCAGAATCGTTTCAAAATTGAAATTTAACCCTTTAGTAGCAATTAAAAAGTGCTCCTAAAATTATAAGCAAATCGGCCCGACAGGACCGGACTTACAAATTTTATGAAAACACTAGTTTGCGTATACGAATTTACTTACTGAAGGTCGTATTTAATTTGGTGCAGATGTTGGATTGATAATAATATTTCAACTAATAAAATTATTATTGTAAGGGAAGTATTAAGGGGTTCAATTTTTTTTTATTTTGTCCAAAAACAAACTTAATTTCATTTAATAAAGCCACAATACCTGTATTAGCAAATACACTATATTGTCGGCAGGGTTTTGGCACTGCGACCCGGGTTTTTTTAACTTACGCTACTTTACAGCACTAGTGTTAAATGTGTTATTTCACGACCGCTACACAGGCATGAAATAAGAGGGGGTGTGCAAAAAGTCAGTTTATAAAATGGCTGTTTTTCACACATAATTTATATATGTTTAACAGCTAAGTATGTACAGTCATTTGCATTTCATTTGGGTTGTTTACAAAAATTACGCCTTCTTTGTGCTGCTTTGGTACTTCATATCTTCTCATAGTATTAAATGTTAACTGATAGGTCGCCTTTAAAAATTACTGTTGGATTGCTAATATTGCATTTGTTTTAATTCAAAACACGAGTGCGTTATGTACCATTTTACTACCGCTATATATAGCCTATACAGTCAAAGCCCTCTAAGTGCACAGCTCGGAACCGAGCCCATCCTTTAAGTGCACACTTCCCCTACGATCTTTTTCATCCCCACTCTTCTAACTCCTATAGCTATCTTTATTCAATCAGATGCTATAAACAATATCTCTAAAACTCTATGAATATGATGGAAATGGAAAGTTTGAAAATAGCGCGCTTACGGTCGCACGTGATTGGTCGCAGATTATTCGAAGTGAGGGCTGGGGAACGTGCACTTAGAGGGCGAGTTCGTGTGCAGTAAGAGAGCGTGTGCATTTAGAGAGCGTGCACTTAGAGGGCTTTGACTGTATATGGAATGTGGAAAAAACATGTTGTTAAATAATAGAATAAATAACTGATGCACCCACAAAAGGACGTGAAATTTCAACATAAACATGCATGAAAAAAGAGTTTGTGCTCTTCCTGTGAATGTTTGGCCGTTAAAAGGACTTAGATCTAAAATATAACCAAGTTCAATAACAAAATGCACCGGTCATGAAAAATAGCGAAAGCTAAAACTTGGCCAAGAGTTCCATATCATTCCCGGTCAAACTATTTAGTTTTAAAAACCAAAATCACAGAACTGGAAAGAAAATTCAATGAGTGAGTTGTTAAATATTATTTTATAGCATAACTATTTTAAGACTATCTGGTGCTTTCAGTATTGGAAGGTGGGTACCTATTCTGCAAAAGCATCCGGTATGATATAATATGGGGGATGGTATAAGCGATACAAACTTGATTGGTACATTTAATTAGTAACTAAGCTTCACAGAAGTGACAGCTTCAGTGACAACCTGACTGCGAAGCTTTCTCAGTAGACGAGAGCCTATGTCGACTTTAATACACGAGGACTGTTTCAATTATTCCTTACATTTATAATATTAATTAATACTAGCTGCGTCCGTGCAACTGATTTACATAAAATCTAAAACCGTTTTAATTTAATTAAACACTAATTTGAGGGATGTCATACTACATCATCAATTTTTAATTAATTTTAATTGGGCTTGATGAATAAGTAGCTAACGGAAATTGATAAAAAGTATATATAGTAAATAAAATGTATTTACGGTATACAAATCTCTACTATCTGATACTATTTCTGCTATTAAGTTCAGTCATAGATGCGTTTCTGTGTTGATATAAATATTCAAAAAAGAACTTAAAAATACTTTTTGCACACCCCCCTATAAAATGACTGCTTTTCATGCCTGTATAGTGATCGTAAAATGACGCATTTAGCACGAGTGGTTTAAAGTTGCATAACGAAAAATATAAGTAGTCGCTCTACCGTCTACCATTTGCATAGTAAACATAGTCTAACCGTATAAGAATACAACGCAACCTACATTTAGAAGTAAATTGTCAAAAATTGTATAGAGTATAGGGGGTTGATACACTTATAAGATTCATTGATACGTTACTCGTATGTGATAGCAAAGTGAGGTTATATCGATCCCTAGACAACTTCCAATGGTGTTAATTTGTAGACAGCAGAAGTTGGAAACTTGACGGAATAACTGTTACCTTCGTAACGTCATTGTGCGTTACACGTTGCGCATACAGTTGGTATTCCTGCTTGCTTGCAATCCTCGATAAATGCATGTCACATACGCAGTGCTGACAACTATTCGTTACCAAAATTTACTTATGTTTAGTTACTTAGAGAGAAATTGACAAATTCTAAAACTACATTTTAGTGAAATAATACTCGTACTATGAATACAAATCAATAATATTGAGAAATAGGTAATTGGAACTTGTAAAGCAAGAAGGAAACGGCATATAAATAATAGCATCCCCAAATGAATGTCACATGAAAGACAGCATTTAAAATTCCGTTTAAATATCATAAACACAACAGAGCATGGTCTGATTTTAACATTTTCCGCAATTTACAAAACAAACTTAAGTATATTACTTAAGAATTTTATATCTAATTATAATTTAACGGAAACAAGCACTTCGCGATAATTCATAAACGCTCATGAAACATAATGAAAAACAGTGTAAAACATTTAAAGATAAGCTTATACCTTTATAATCCACATTAAATGATGAATAGAATTTATCTGTTTTTTGTTTTGTTCCAGTTCATTTTCGTAGAAGTATATAACTTTAATTCTGTTTTACAAAAATATATCGACAAAGATACAGAAAAAATACTTATTTCACAAACAAACACATAAACATTATTTGCTTTAAAATTTCAAAAATTATAGCTAATGAAAACATCGTAATGATGTAATATACGTGTATGGAAACTAATTTTAAAAATACCAGAAGAAATTAGTTTTTGAGATGCGTTTTCAGGAAAATCTTGAATACTACTTTACATAAAATTCTAAAAAAGTAGTTTTAGGATTCTTAAATATCCCACGTGACCGAACACAAAGATAATTTTCAAACTTTGCCTCTACTTTAATTTACCATAAGTTCCATGGTAATGAAATGCAAAATGTACTTTAAGTACCCAGCATTTCATTTATATGTATGGAGAGTAACGCCCAGATTTTTGGCAGTATCGACAATGGCATCTACATTAATGTTTAAACATAGATGATGAATAATTTTAAACGAATAATTAGAAATAGAAGGGATCTTCCTACATCCATTGTCATTTGGGTAATGGAACGTAAATTGTTGTGTTGTTAGGCAACATATATAATTTAATTTACTTTCATTATTGTTACTAAAGTTGATAAAAACTATCATAGCTGTCACTGCTTGACTGTAATAGCAACAAAAACAAATTAAATTATGTCTGTTGCCTAACGACACAATAATTCACGTTTCATTGCCTACGTGAAATTGGATGTTAGAATATCTTATAATCGTCTAGGATAAATAGAAAATTTACAGGAAAAATGCATAATCAAGGGAGATTTGCGAAATCATATTAAAAATACCAACTTTCAGTCTCTCCGCTTAATATTATGAGAGTGTAACTACACCCTGAGATTTTATATTAACAAAAATCTAGCAAACTGTCTATTTTAGGACAAAAAAGGTCATTATCAATCTTATTTTTGAAATGTTAATTAAGAGACTATATTCGATAAAAAAATGTCGAATACAGTCCTTTAACTAACATATCAAAAATAACATTGATAATGACCTTTTCTGTCCTAGAATAGATAGTTCTCTTTTTTTTTGCCAATAAAAAAACTCAGGAGTAGTTTCCGCCCATAAACAAAGGGGTTGAGGGTTCAGATTTTTAATATGTTACGACAATTTTCCGCAAAATCGCATTTGTTTATCCATTTTCTTCCTGTTTGCAGTCATCTAGACTCTATTTATGTTCTCTTTCTGATTTTTTCGAATCGGTTTCTTTTCAAATTATTTATTATGTATACCTATTCGAGAATTACTCATTGCTCTTTGAATAAAACTATCGGTAAATTTACCGGAGTTATATTACATTTTCAAAAATTTCTATATAAATATTTTATATAAATATTAGTTTGGTTTTCAAAACCTAGTAATGGTACGAAATATGTCTTTTTTAAGAATTTTTCGGTATCAAAACAGTCCATAACATACTTTTCAGTTTTAGACACTAATAGTCTGTATTGTCAAATGTCTATAATCTATCTATTTATTTACATTTCAGCACTTTTTTTAAATCGTTTTATATTATATTATTTTTTGGAACAGACTGTAATCTTTGTACTTAAATTTAAGACAAACACTGCAGATAACATTATAGAATGGATAATATAATGCCAATGTCTTCTTCATGACTCTCAGTGGAGATACAGCAAGAGCAGAAATGAGTCCTCCACTATAGTCTTCACTCTTATTCACATTATGTATACTCTACTACCCAATGTAATTTTATGCTTATCATAGATGTAGAAGGTAGAATAGCAAATAAATCTTTTGTACGTACACCTGCGCGCGCTAATATCAATATACATAGAGGATGAAACAAAAACAACAGCAATTAAGAATTATGGCACATACCTACTTCTCAAAGTCGTCGCAATAAATCCTTTAGCCATGTGTAACCTGTAGTAACATTTGTCACCTTCCTACGAAGAATACTTCCTTTAGGGTTACTAAGTACCAGCTGTCCAATATGCTCCCTTTTTCACCTTCTATATAACTCTATATTTTACGAAGAGTTATGTGGCTGTGTGCATGTAAAATGTACTTCCTCACGTTTCGGAAATCTCTAATTGCTATGAAAAATCTTATTTAGTTTTTCATGTCAATGCTTCAAAATAAACTAGAAATATGTTCAATTCTGTCAATATGACTTTTAGCCAAGCTTTTACAATTTATTTGGTCTGAATAAATGATTTAAAATCAGATAAAAACGAGGAAATTAGCATACATTTTACACAATTTTTTTTGCAGAAAAATTAAACTGGAAACAAATTATGGAGCAAACCCAGCTTTGTCAGTATTTTTAATATGTCTGTAAAGAAAAAAACTTAGAATGTTATTTTGCCTTCTCGTAACTCGAAATCCCAGGACGTGCTGTAAATAAATATTGACCAATATGACGTTTTGTTATTCCATTTTTAGGGTAAAATTTGTTTGAAATTTCTAAGCAGCAAATCCAAATGTTGTGAAGTTTTATGCTCAATCGCAACTAAAAAAAAACCCGGGTCGCAGTGCCAAAACCCTGCCGACAATATAGTGTATTTGCTTATACAGGCAGTGCGGCTTTATTATGCGAACTTAAGTTGGTTTTTGGGCAAAATAAAAAATTTGGCTCCTTAATACACCCTTTAAAATAACATTTTTTTTCTTAATTGCAATATTATTATCAATCAAACCTCTATACCAAATTATATACAACTTTCAGTAAATAATTCACTATCTGCAAACTAGTGTTTTCATAAAATTTGTAAGTCCGGTCCTGTCGGGCCGATTTTATTAAAATTTTAGGGACACTTTTTAATTACTACTAAAGGGTTAAATGTCAATTTTGAAACGATTCTGAGAATTTTTTTCGATATTTTGGGGCCCAAAAACATTTTTCAACCCCTAAAAACTACCCTTAAAATGACCCGATTACGCCCATTTTAAAAAGGCTTCTTGCGGTGATGGATTTCAACACGTGGGCCAAATTTCGTTAAAATCAATTAACTCTTTCGAAAGTTATTGCCCGCACACATATATATATACGTATATATATATATATATATATATATATATATATATATATATATATATATATATATATATATATATATACATATATATATAAACATTTTTAAAAATGGTGCCAAAGTGTTTAGGAGGTTATGAAACGTCGAGAAATTTTGGTCCGACACCTAGGTCCCGCCATCCGACCGATGCCAATAGTGTATGTTGCCATATGGCAAATACACTAATAATATATTAATTAACGTATTAAGCAGGAAAACCATGTTAAAATTGTACTGATATTTGAACTCGGCAATTTCGTAATCCATGACTGCATAATACATAAATGCCTCTCTTTACAAATCTACCATTAGTCCAGTAGTGTCGAATAAACTTTGATAGGTAAGTGCAATTAAACTAGTTAGCCTCCTTGTTGCTTGTACGTAGACTGCAGCCAAATGGTTAATTTTTAAATAACTATAGCTTTCTTATTTAATGACATTTTTAAAAACGAAAAAATACATAGAAATTATTTTTTCCCCAGAAATCTATTTCAATGGTCAATGAAAAATGAGACAATATCCAATTGTCAATAAGTGTCAATAATCAGAAAAAATTAAATGGTTCTAAGTAAAAATCAAAATTCCGGTGCTATATTTCATTTTAAAACTTGCCAGGTTCTTTTGCCGCATCCCTTATAATTATTATAATATCATTTTTGTTCAAAATACCTATTTATGCTCGCGTTAACGATTTATCTTCTTCACCCAGGCATTCTTAATATTATTAAATAAATGATGGTATGCGACATATGTACAAACCAAGTGATTAAGGCTGTCGGAACGCTCTGAATTTAAGCCAAAAATAGAGCTTCGGCTGTCAACTGATTGTAGACTTATTCATCAACATTCTGCAAAAAATATTTCTCTATAAGTAAGATAAAGAGAGCTAGATCTCTGATGGACTACTTTTGTAATTTATGTACGAATTACTAAAAAAAAGTTAGCATTAATTGTGCCAAAAGAACACACATTTTCAATGTCACACTACGACCTTATTCGTACTTTTTCACAAAACTGTTCCATTACAAACCTAAAGTGACTCTTTCTTTTTCGGAAAAGTTTTTTAAATCTTCAAAATATATCAAAAAATTAGAGTAATCAGTTGACAGCAGCACCCTTGCAATAGCATCTTTTATGCTCGTAGTGGGCATTAGCCAAAAATTGAAACGGGCGGATGATTAGAGCGAGACAGAGCTAAAGAAGGTCTCACACACACACACCCAGCCTTTTACCGCTGGGTCTCAACACAAACTGTGTGAAAGTGATCCAACACTGTTAAATTTCATCTTTCTCAGTCCACTTTTACTCAAGAATCAACGTTTAACACCAAACTGGAGCATTATACTCCCTTCGACCATAGAACCAAAAAATGCATAGTAACCATGGAATAATGAAGTAAAAATAGAGATGCGCCGAGTACTCGCTTATTACTATTAGTACTTGGAAATTCGGCATTTTTTAGTATTCGAACTTGACCGAATAACTCGGTTTAAGGGGCGAGTATTCGGATAAAATAAAGTAGTAATATAGAAAAATTTTGATTAACTATTGAAGAGAAATGCGCAAAATATACTTCACTTCGTCATAAAACCTCCAGATACGTGATTTTTAGCTCTCACAGTCCTAAGTAGCTATAAATACAATCTAACCAGTAAACTTCAGATTTTTACACTAAAATATTTCTTTAAGCAATTTAACGCATTCCATGTATGCTTTGCAAGCCAGATAACGAGTGACTGACGGGGAATCTCCGTTGGGGATGCGAGTGGGGAAGCCCACGAAAGTTACCGTAACGCGCCGGACGCCCGTCGAGATTATGTATAAGCGTGTTTTTGCACTTTATTTTAACGAAAACATTGGCATTCGAAGAAATTTAGTATACATATTGGCTAGCTTAATATAATCTCATATAGCGATTAACGGACATTAATAAATCAAATAATAAATAATTATCGGAAATCAAAAAAACAAAAGAATTTTTTTTGTTTAAACCTCTAATACATTTAGGAGCCGATAATTTTAGAGATTAATCGAACAATTAATAAAGCGAGGGATGGCAAACCTATGGCATGCGTGCCAGAGGTGACATTCGACAGAAAATCGTTGGTACAGCATGAATTGAGGTGTAAATCGAAATAATTAAAAATATTCTAGATGTTGTTGAAATGAAATGAAATATTGCATGAATAGTTATTTTGACTGTTTAAAATTCCGAAAATGTCGAAAAATCCAATAAAAAAGACGTGTTTACATGTGCTTTATTCACTGTTGTTGTTTTTGGAACGCACTTAAAAGTAGGTATGTTCCAAAAACATATATGTAAAAACACTTTTTTTTTTGCATAGGAGTTTTCGATATTTTCGGAATAATTCGAACGCCATAGTCAGTCGCGGTAATACATACAAGTGTTGCTACTAGAAAAAAATATCAGTTTTTGATACTCGAAATTTTATATCGATATATCGAAATATTAAATAGCGCCCAAAAATATCGATATATCAAATAAAAAATATCGATATATCGATATTTTTTCGACATCCATAGCCTACACGTAAACTGATCTGAGAACTAGTAAATAACACGGATACCTATCAAAAGAGTTGTTTTCATCTTAAAACCGATTATATTTTTAAAAATAATCCCTGATTACCAATTACGGGATATCTATGTACTTCGAAACCGTTTGACCGATCACCACGAAAATTGATACATATACGCATGTATTTTTTCATGAAGTAGGTTTTTATGCTATCAACTTTGTTGTAACTCGCCATCTAAACCGTAATAGAGTTATCGCTGCCATGTTTCATCTCAATCGTATGCAGATCCGCGGGTAACGGCTAGCATAATATAGTGTTGGATACTTTTAAAGTAACTATAGTATTTTTACGATTTAATTGTTTGTAATCCCGAAAGATACCAGACTGCGGTATTGATTTTTTTTTTAATTTTGAAACTGCATTCTCCATTTGTGTCACATATACTGTGCTATGTCAATATGCAATATACAGCTACTCCAGCCCAGTCATTCTCCTGGCTCAACAGAAGTGATGTCTTCTACAGAAGTTTACATATGGATCCCATTTCCCACTGCAAGCTGTCCGCTACGACAACACAATCAATCTACATAACATAAAACCGATCGCTGATTTGTAAAATAAACCATATTCAGAACGTATTTTTCAAGATGGTTCACCCACAAAACATATCTAATAGCTATTCAAATTTCAAACTGATAGCACGTCCCAAATGTGAACTATTTATAATTAAAGTTCACTCTTTTTTATACATTTCCTATGTCGAGCGTAAAAAATAATTACATTTTTAACTATAACTTGAAACTGGTTCTTAAAAAAAGACAAAGTTATAATGGAAGTTGCAATGAATATAAAAAAAAATAAAATCCTTTAACGTTTAGTAAAATTTAACGTTTTTTACAACGCCATAATAAAATCATAGATTACCTATACAATATACATGTTGTATGTAACGTAATGAATTATATTATATTTAGACGTGATGTGATATTATGTTTAATTTTATTTAATTTAGTAGTCACACGAGCAGTAATATCATTACACATGAGATATTTATAGTATTTTTTGCATATATTTTCTATAAAATAGCTGTTTTTCAGTTTTTTTCAAAAATTTTGGCAATCTACATTTCAACAAACATTACTTCTAAGGGCACATAATTTATAAAAAAAACCCGGGTCGCAGTGCCAAAACCCTGCCGACAATATAGTGTATTTGCTTATACAGCCAGTGTGGCTTTATTATGCGAACTTTAGTTGGTTTCTGGGCAAAATAAAAAATTAGACTGCTTAATAGACCCCTTAAATAACATTTTTTTTTCTTAATTGCAATAGTATTATCAATCGATCCTCTATACTAAATTATATACACCTTTCAGTAAATATAATTCATTATCTGCAAACTAGTTTTTTCATAAAATTTGTAAATCCGGTCCTGTCGGGCCGATTTTATCAAAATTTTAGGGACACTTTTTAATTACTACCAGAGGGTTAAACTTCAATTTTGAAACGATTCGGAGAATTTTTTCGGTATTTTGGAGCCCAAAAACATTTTTCAACCCCTAAAAACTACCCTTAAAATAGCCCGTTTAGGCCCATTTTAAATAGGCTTCTTGCGGTGATGGATTTCAACACGTGGGCCAAATTCCGTTAAAATCAATTAACTTCTTCGAAAGTTATTGCCCGCGCACACACACACACACACACACACACACACACACACATATATATATATATATATATATATATATATATATATATATATATATATATATATATATATATATATATATATAACATTTTTAAAAATGGTGCCAATGTGTTTAGGAGGTTATGAAACGTCGAGAAATGTTGGTCCGACCCCTAGGTCCCGCCATCCGACCGACGCCAATAGTGTATGTTGCCATATGGCAAATACACTAAAAAACAACTGGCTCCAATGGAAATTGGTAAGTCGCGACCAGTTTTTACTTTACGGCACTAATGTATAATGGGCCACGTCACATGCCTATATAGTGTATATATGCATGTAGAGCAGCTATATGTTATAGGGGTAGGTGCAAAAATATCCGTTAAATATTGTAACGTTCTAGTCAGAAGTATTGGCTGTATGTGTCGTGTATCTCTACATGCGGGTGGATAGACGTTCTTTTAGCGTTGATTGTACCTTGTGATCTACCTTAAAAAAAAATTGATAATTCATTCAGAACGAAAACGAAAAAATGTGGTCGTATTCTTAATAGAACTGTCCTAATTTTCTTATATATATTAACTATGTCATGGCATTTTGTAATTACTTAAAACAAAGATCGTGAATAACGAACTGTGTATTAATAACACACGAGCAAAAATAACGTGATAGATGAATAAATAGATAAACTAGTGTAAAGACAAAAAATGTTGCAACATAGAATCGTCTTTAAAAGTCAATTTTTTAAAATAATTTAAAAGTTTTGTAATTTGAATATTTGTAAACTCAAAGCATCTTATGTCGAAATTTATTTAGATAAGAATAAAAAAGATTTCGTTGTTCAGGGGGAACGTCTATTTAAAATCTAAGTAGGTTTTACATTTAAAAATCTTAATGGATAAATATTGTTCAATGCGTTGTTTAAGGATATTCGTAGGAAAGTGACACACAGTCTTTTCAATACACAGACTAAAATTTCCCACTAGGTCACTAGAGGGTTAATATGCGCTTTGAAATATATTCTTATATATTTGTAATTATTAATGTTGACTACACATGTAGTACCTATGTATCAACGAAATAAAAGAAATGCGCTGAATAAAAGCTATGCCGAGTATCCGAGTACCCACCGAGTATTACTCGGAATTATTTTTGCCGAACCGAGTGATTGGTTGAATTACTCGGCTCCGTTTATGTATAGCTTTGGGGCGCGAAAACACGCTTGAACATAATTGCGACTTGCGGCCGGCGAGCTAATGGTACCTCCTCACCCGTAACCTTAACGTAGATTCTCCGTCAGTCATTTGTTCACAAATCATGCACGGAAAGCGTTAAATTGTTTTTAATATAAACATCTAAAAAATTGGATAGATTGTGCTTAGTACTGTTTAGCGACTGTTCCAAAAACAGATCACGAAGTTGGAGATTTCATGACAAAATAGAAGAAGTCTGTGCGTTTCTCTCTAATAATCAAAGATTTTTAACAAACACTTAAGCCTAATATTAGTTACTTAAACCGAGTCATTCGACCGAGTACGAGTACCAAAAAACTTGCCGAATTGCCAAGCAGCGAGTATTAAAACGAGTACTCGGCGCCTCTCTGTTTAGAACTTATATAAAATATTAAGATTTAACCCAAAATTTTTCATACAAAATATAAATATATTGCACACCTATATTTGAAAATAAAAATTGAAAATAAAAATTGAAGATAAAAATTTGCCATAGATTTTCTTTGTGACCAGAATAAAAATATGTGTTGTAATAATTTTCTTTTACACTGTTGCAATAATAATAATAATAATAATAATAATAATAATAATGCGTTTAACGTCCGTTTCTCGACTTTATGTCATAACAGACGCCATTCGCACCATTACTATTTTTCATTTTACTACTTCCCGTTTTTTCTACATTTCTTAAACTTCAACTTATATAATAGCAATGGGCGAATGAAGGAATTACAGGAAATTAGGATAAGGTAGGTAATTTTTGAACTAGGAGTTTGATAGGTAATCGGCCATGGCCTCAAATAAGGAACCACCTCGATATTTATCTGGAATTAATTGAGGGAAACCATGGAAAACCTCAATCAAGATGGCCGGTACAGGAATTACCGTTTCTCGGCGAAAGGCAGTAGGAAAAAGTCCCAGCCACATCTGCCCCCGCCGGGAATCGAACCCGGACCTCCCGAATGCGAGTCTAGTGCTGTACCACTACTCTACCCAGCTCGGTACACTGTTGCAATAATAATACCTTTAATGTACGCCTCACATCATTACCATATATCATCAGGCTTAGCATATTTCCCCATTATTTTTAAATTTATTTTGTTGTTAAAACTGTATGATGTGAGAAGTAATTAATTAAACAAGTAATCGGATATGTGCGAGGAATCATCTAAATATTGTCTGTTTTAAGAAACAAATATAGATCGAGGGAAATTTATTAAATATCATTATCATTTAACAAATTAATCAAAAAAATTGGCCAAGTGTGAGTCGGCCTCGCTCACGAAGGGTTCCGTACCACCGTACAATATTTAGCGCTACTAATTTTTTAAAATAGTTTAGCAAAAAAACGCAAAAAAGTGATTTATTAATCACATTTTTGATAACTATGTTTCCACAGCTTAGTTTTTTAGAAATTACCGTTTCTTGGCTGGATGCAGTTAAGAAAAAGTTTGAATTAAATGCAAAATCGCTGTCGAAATCGGTGAAACTTTACAAACGCTAAAACAAGTACCTTCCAATAACATAACGGGATGCCATTTTTATATCGACTAGGATTCGGACACAATGCTATAAAGTTTCTCTATGTTGATTTACGGCATTTGCCTTTCTGAACACCCAGGAATGGACTCGCATTTTTAAAAATTTACCATTTTAAGACATCTAGTCATGTGTAAACTATTTTCTATTTTGTAATTAAACTATTAGGAAACATTTAGTATTACGAGAACTTTATTTCTATCCGAAAAGTATTGTGTTGAATTCCAGTGAAACAGGATTTTTTCCTATACATCTACTAGGGAATCTAAGTCATCTTCAATGAGGTTTTCCATGATTTCCCTTAATAATTTTATATATATATATTGATCACGATAGATCATTTAATGCTATATTCCTATTATTCTTATGATCGTTTCAATACGCATTGATAAGACATGGTAAATATTTGTAGCATTTAAATAAAAAATAGTATATTACACCGCAAGAGCAGGAAGCTAAAATTCCTGCACTGCGTGACACACGATGTTCGAGGCGAACCCGAGGGTATCATGTGTCGCGCAGTAGGTACAGTAATTTCAATTTTCTGACCGTGTGGTGTATACAATTTTTCTTTATACCCGATCGAAAGTACGTACTTTGGTATCAGTGTGCACGACAAAACTGTTTCGATCCGCTGTTACAGATGGCGTGCAAGTAATTTCAGCAGTGCATAAATGTTGGGCTTTCTGCCTTAAAATCGAGGCCGAAAGTACGTATTTTCGACCGGGTATAAATAAATGGTACATCACGTGGCAAGAGGCGAAACCGAGCGAATGCAAACGAGCGTGCCCCCTCGTGCAGCTAACTTCGCGCGAGGTTGCGTTCGCGAGGTTTCAGCCCCGTGCCGCGTATACTATTTTTTACAAAAAGAACATCGAAAATGGCGGCTCGTAGCCTGCGAAGTGTTGCGAAAATGGCAGTATGCAGGTGAGCAGGTGCGACAGTACTATACAAACCCTAGAGCTTCCAAGCCTCTTATTACAAACACTAGTGTTTGTAATAAGAGGCTTGGAAACTCTAGGGTTTGTAAAGTACTTTCGCACCCGCTCACCTGCATACCGCCATTTTCGCAACGCTTCGCAGGGTACGGAAGTCGCTATTTTCGATGTTCGTATTGCGAAAACATATTTTTAGTGTATTTGCCATATGGCAACATACACTATTGGCGTCGGTCGGATGGCGGGACCTAGGGGTCGGACCAAAATTTCTCGACGTTTCATAACCTCCTAAACACTTTGGCACCATTTTTAAAAATGTTTATATATATATATATATATATATATATATATATATATATATATATTTATATTTATATACGTATATATATATATATATATATATATATATATGTGTGTACGCGCGATAACTTTCGAAAGAGTTAATTGATTTCAACGAAATTTGGGCCACGTGTTGAAACCCATCGCCGCAAGAAGCCTATTTAAAATGGGTCTAATCGGGCTATTTTAAGGGTAGTTTTTAGGGGTTGAAAACTGTTTTTGGGCCCCAAAATACCGAAAAAATTCTCCGAATCGTTTCAAAATTGAAATTTAACCCTCTGGTAGTGATTAAAAAGTGTCCCTACAATTTTAATAAAATCGGCCCGACAGGACCGGATTTACAAATTTTATGAAAACACTAGTTGGCAGATAGTGACTTATTTATTGAAGGGTGTATTTAATTCGGTGTAGACGTTAGATTGATAATAATATTACAATTAAGAAAAAAATGTTATTTTAAGGGGTGTATTAAGGGGTTAAATTTTTTATTTTGCCCAAAAACAAACTTAATTTCACATAATAAAAGTATAAAACCACACGGCCCTACACAAGCAAATACACTATATTGTCGGCAGGGTTTTGGCACTGCGACCCGGGTTTTTTATCCTTTATTAAAGAATGAACCGTCGAAATATTATAAAATATAAAGTCAAATTTGTAGTTTGTATTTTTCTAACTAAAATTCCGCAAACGATTTATAGATCTACCAGAATTCTATACACCATATTTCAAAAAAGTTAGATTTTCGTAGTCCACCCCTGTGCTCGATTGCAAGGAAAAATAGTCCAATCTCCCGTTCGCTTCTTTCGTTGAAAAGATGAAATCGGTTGTTGTCTCACGTACATGAATACAAACACAAAACACGCATGAAGTGACAACAAAAAAACTTATGTTTGATTTACTCTTTATTTGTATTTATAGTCTTTGAATATACAAACGTACAACACGAACGGTTGCATACACACCCGATCCTTCTGTACTTCATGTCTACACACAACTCGTTCGTTTTACAAACATATTTGCAATACATTCGTTTAGCTATCATTGTAACAGGTTTGGCCGAGTAATTTGGAATTAATACATCATATTGGTTCATTGTTTATACTGATAGCTACTGCCTCAGCCACACACTCGACGAGTGGCATGGGAAGTAGCGAGGAAAGGAGGCAGAGACGTTGTGTGGCCGCGTTACTCGTCATGCCGCACGTCATGCTCCTCGTCACGCCCAAGTGCTCCCTCGATTGTCGGTTTTTTGCTATCATTGTAACAGGTTTGGCCGGGTAATTTGGAATTAATACATCATATTGGTTCATTGTTTATACTGATAGCTATTGCCTCAGCCACACACTCGACGAGTGGCATGGGAAGTAGCGAGGAAAGGAGGCAGAGACGTTGTGTGGCCGCGTTACTCGTCATGCCGCACGTCATGCTCCTCGTCATGCCCAGTGCTCCCTCGATTGTCGGTTTTTTGCTATCATTGTAACAGGTTTGGCCGGGTAATTTGGAATTAATACATCATATTGGTTCATTGTTTATACTGATAGCTATTGCCTCAGCCACACACTCGACGAGTGGCATGGGAAGTAGCGAGGAAAGGAGGCAGAGACGTTGTGTGGCCGCGTTACTCGTCATGCCGCACGTCATGCTCCTCGTCACGCCCAGTGCTCCCTCGATTGTCGGTTTTTTGTGCGCGAGTCAAAGGACCGGCAATAAGAGCACGAGTAAGCCGGCCACATACTCCAGCGCCACTCAGTACGCATCAAGCGGTCTAAGTGTAGGCATAGTGCGCACGCTGCCACAGTATCGATCTCCATTGCCGAAAGGCGAAAGCCGAGTGCGGAGCGTCGCGAGTACAGCAGTGTCTGGCCGCTTAGGGCAACATCGCGACAGCGCGATGAGCAGAACGAGGAGCAGTGCGAGGAGCATATAGTCTGGCAGTAGGGTATGCTACAGAATAGGACTTGTCGCTGACAATTTTAATAAATAAAATTATCAGAGTTATTCTGTTCAGTGTATGGTCGCAAGACTGCGAGTGTAAAAAAACTGCTCAAATATGGATGTATTTCAAAGAAAAGTTAACTCTTGAATAATAGTAGGTGCAGTAAAATTAACTTCAAATCAGAGGATCCAAAAAACAAAAGTTTGAGTATCAAAATGTGGAAAAAAATCTTTACAGTAAGACTGCGGGTTTGAGAGAGAGAGGAAGCTGAAGGGGAGAATGTGTCGAGTCAGTATGGTTTCTCAGTTTTTTGCATATATCTCGGAAACCATCCAACGTAGAGCTTACGTTACTCCATACAAAAAAATCCTTTACGCGAAATGCTGTAGCATGATGAGTGTTCAAGAAATATAAAAATTGCTACATCCGGGCAACAGAACTATTAGGCAGTTTTAATGCTACACTATACAGAATTTTTTTAGATAGAAACAATTATTGGCGTAGAATCCTCTGGATGGGTGTTTATAAAATATTAAATTCTCATGTAGAAATTCTAGACTTGTTCATGTGCTCAATAAGTGTATCCAAAAATTTAAAAAGAAGTAACTTTTTTGAGATAGAGTTTTTCGGTTTTAAATAGAAATACTTGACACGAAATTCTCTAGAAAGAAGGGGGCTCGTTAAATATTAAATATGGTATTAATGTTACCTGTTAGATGTTTTCAAAATTAAAAAATTAGTGTTCGTTTTAAACAATATTACATACGTCAAATCAAATATGTTATTTTTTTGAATTTCCACTTTAGTGGCAGCAAAGGAAGTATTTATTTATTTTTCTGCACATAGCACAGTAGCAAATTTCAAGTTTCAACAGAACAACTAAATTAGTATAAGAATTCGGGAGGTCCGGGTTCGAATCCCGGCGGAGGCAGATGTGGCTGGGACTTTTTCCTACTGCCTCTCGCCGAGAAACGGTAATTCCTGTACCGGCCATCTTGATTGAGGTTTTCCATGGTTTCCCTCAATTAATTCCAGATAAATATCGAGATGGTTCCTTATTTGGGGCCATGGTCGATTACCTATCAAACTCCTAGTTCAAAAATTACCTACCTTATCCTAATTTCCTATAATTCCTTCATTCGCCCATTGCTATTATATAAGTTGAAGTTGTAAAAAATGTAGAAAATAACGGGAAGTGGTAGATGTAAAAAATAGTAATGGTGCGAATAGCGTCTGTTATGACATAAAGTCGAGAAACGGACGTTTACGCATTATTATTATTATTATAAGAATTCTGTATTACATCATTTTTATACCGCGGAACCCCAAAAAATTAAAATATTGTGTTGTTCACTATATTTTTTTTATAATAAAAAAAACAACTAAACGATACATTTTATTTTAAACCTTCATTAATTCTGAAGGCACAAAGTACATGTTTATAAAATAAATTGCCTTTATTGTGTACATCGTTAACTTTATCTTTGAACTTTATTTAACAAAAAGTAATTGAAGATTTATATATGAAGAAAATAAAAAAGGCAAATAATATTCTTAAAACTGCGAAAAATATTATTTGAATAAATGTTTAGCCTGTGCATTTTCTGCGAGTCTGTAATCGTCGAAGCGTGAAACAGATTGATGCGAATGTTTGTTCAATAAAAATAAGCAAGTTTATTTCGCATCCACGTATACAAAACTGTGACTTCTTACGTTTCTAATCTCTTGTTTTTTTCTTCAAGACTAAGATTATCTGAGCCTAGTACTAATTCATATTTACATTGAAAATACAACTGATGCTTGCACCAGTTCTCCAATTAAAACTTGGAAACAGAAATTTTGTCATACATGAGCAACGTAAATAACATCATACCGCTGCATACCTTTGTATTCGTCTACGTACGCTCAAGTCCAACGTTCACTTCTACAAACTATAATGTTTCGTTTAGTGTTGCCAACACAATTTAGTAAAAAATTACTCTAACTAACTGGATATCGCTATATAAAAATTATTCGGAAATGTGTTTATTTATATTATTTATTTTGTTAGTAGTAATTAAGTTGGCTTCATAATTGTTTTACAATACAGCATATATTCTATAAAATAATATAACTCTACAATAGTTATAATAAGTACTTGATACTCATCAGGAGTAACGGCTCCGTGGGTGCTTAAGGTCTGAAAACCTGATACGTATCGATTTTACTTTAAAACTTTTAATAGCATAATAATTTTTTGCGGTTTATTAAAGTAGGTGAGTGCTAAAAAGTTCAAATAACTTTCTGATTTCAGTGAAGATTTGCAATACCATCGTGTGTGTGCAACTGCACACTGAAATACCGCACTTCGTCACTTTTTGTAAACGAGCCATCAAAATATAAGTATCCTCGGGGCTCGCCTAAGTACATAATGCGATTCAGCACTTGTCGTACTAAAAGCTGTTATTCGGCATTAATAATGTAAATAAAGCTTTGTATGTAAACTATGGATGCCACAACACGATAATACATAATCCCATTTGTCTGCTTGTTTATGTGCAATATAAAGTCAAATAGGTAGCAGCCATTCGCTCCAATAAATAAAAATATTTATATTTTTATAGATTTCTTGTATCAAAGAATCAACGAACAGACGGAATTTTTGTTATGAAACATACATATTCTTTTGCCAAGCCGCCGAGTTAAAGAAATATACATATTATTAATAATGATATACTACACGGCTTTCTCTGTAAAAAAAACTGTAGATTACAAAATTAACAAACCATTGAAAATCTCTTTGAAATTTGCATATTTAAATGTACTAATATAATAATAACAATATTATTGTGGGCGGAGTTCACATAATCTTCTCTTCCACTCAATATCATTATACTAATATAATAAATGATTAGGTTTACAGATTTATAATTCTATTCTTGATGAAAATATGCTTTTATTTGTTTCAGTTGGCATCATCAAGTCATTCAAATTCAAGATGTGCATCGATATTTTTATATAAATAAATTAGTGCTAACAAAATTCCTGAAAACTAAACTCTAATGTCCGCTCTTTCCTGAGTTGCTTCATCCGTGAACGGCCCAAAATGCAAAGTTAAGTTGGAATATTTTTTTATTAGGATATTCCACACATAGCCTTTACATAATAATTCGTCAAATTTAAGAGAATAAAAATAGTACCATTATGGACATGCGCATAATATTATAAATCGGTTAAGAGCAAGACAGACTATGCTATGTAGGTAAAGTGTTAACTAGGGAAAGGAAATAAGTTAAGGAAGCATAACGGACGTGCAGGATGATAGAACTAAGGCAATTCCTGTACTCTAGCAGGACACGAGTGGTTAAAGGTATCTCTCGCACGTCTCCAAATCATCCGTTCGCCAAGCATATAGAAATAAAGCCAGACTATAATATATTTAACAACATGATATTATGTGGTTTCAGATTCAGTATATATTATAATTATATTTTTATATAATTATATTTATCTAGAGCCTGAAGAAGTTTTTGACAATAAAAAACGAAATGTCGCAACTGGATATTGATAGAATTATTAATTGATTGATCCACAGTCCTCTAAAAAAATATAATTATATTTAACAACGTAATATTCAATACAACTGAAATAGATCTAGTGAGTGTATTTGTCATATGGCACATACAGTATTGGCGTGGGTCGGATGGCGGAAGCTAGGAGTCGGACCAAAATTTCTCGACGTTTCATGGCCTCCTCAACACTTTGGCACCATTTTTGAGAATGTTTATTTCTCTATCTCTCTCTTTCCCTGTTAGCACGATACCTCTCACAGGCTTAATTGATTTAAACGAAATTTTGTCCACACCGCCCGAAGAGTGGGTCTATTAGAAACATTTTAAGGTAGTTTTTAGGGGTTGAAAAATGTTTATGGACCCAAAAAAACGGAAAAATTCTCAAAATCGTTTCATAAATAAAATTTATTCTTTTAGTAGCAATTAAGAAGTTCTAAGTTTTTTTTTAAATCTGCCTGACGACCGGATTTACATAATTTATGAAAACACTGGTTTGCGTATACGATTTTACTCACTGAAGGGTGTATTTAATTTGGTGCAGATGTTAGATTAATAACAATATCAACTGAGAAAAAAAATATTATTTTACGATTTTAAGGGGCTATTTTTTTATTTTGTCCACGTAATAAAGCCACTGCAATATTTGTATTAGCAAATACACTATATTGTTGGAAGGATTTTGGCACTGCGACCCGAGCTTTTTTTTATTTAAATCAGTTTCGGGTAGAATATTTTTATTACAGTAAAACCTCTATATAACGAACTTCGGATATAACGGACAAAAAATCCGGTGAAATGTAAAAAAACTAAAAACGTCTTGTTAATATTATACCTGCTTCTTAAATTCAAGTATGTAAACAATTTTTAGCGGCCATGATAAGCACGTCATAAGTCTAGCCCTAAATGTTACATAGATAATAACAAACTAACAAACTTCAAAAGTACAAAAAAAACTTGATTCTTTTTTCAAAGCAAGATTACCGAAAGCAAGCGCGTTGATATCAAACAGCAACGTTAATTATTCCCGACGAGTGTCCGAACACAATTAAATAAAATTTTGTTTGTGTTTTATATTTTTTATTTATATCTAAATACATACAGTACCAACATAATATATATTTACAAAAAAAAAGTTTTTTGATTTATTTTAAACTTATTTTTATATAACGGACTTTCGGGTTTAACGGACACCCCCTCCCCCGATTAGTCCGTTATATCGAGGTTTTACTGTAGTGCAGCGACATAGATTGAACAAAACAAATGAATTTAAGTATAAAAGTATGATATACAAAGGTTTTTTTAAGAGATTAGGCCACTTAAAAATTTGGAGTAATTTGGGATAACCACGCGCAATGGGTAAGTGTGTGACTCCCGCTTTTTCTCCCAACGAGGTGAAGGGGAAAGTTGGCGATTTGCTCGAGCAAGTAAAACTTGCTTGGGTGGAGAATTAGTTTGGTCAAGTGATCAGACGTTCCCAAAATAGGTTTTGCTGCCACGGCCTAGGCCCCTTGGAATAACGCGATGTTCAGAGAGTATTTGAATTCCTGTTTTTGCATTTTTGAAACAATTTTGTTAATAAAAGTATGGCATTGGGTGATAATGAACATGATTCGACCATTTATTATAAAATAATTACTTTTTACCCTTTATAATAATAAGACAGTACTCACTCATTAGCACAGTCAAGATACAATATGTACCTACCTTGTTTTATCTATGAAATTTTGGAAAAAGTATATCTCAGATTCTATTGATATTGTATAAAGAACATGTTATATAGTTCATATACCCGAGTGAGTTGGAGAGAGTGGACTTCACCGAGAAAGAGAAAGAAGCCAAGTCGATATCCTTTGCCATTAATCAATCTCTTTGTCTCATGTAATCCATTTTCATCCTGGCGCCCTGCTTGGTGGCCTACACTATCCTATACTTACTTACTACGTCGGTGGGTACTAGGGATGCACAATTATATATGTAGCCTCAAGGCAATTGAAATAGAGTTCTTGCATGGAATTTGTATAATACTTAAGGAAACCATACGTCAATTTAAACAAAACTCAAAAATCTGAAAAACATTAAACGGTTCGTAAAAACCCGATAATTCATTAAATCCCCTTGTTATTTAAATGGCATGTGACAATTACAAAGTCGAAAGTGCATCGTTGACCCTCTTGAATAACTATACTTATTATAGAATTCAGATTTTAAAGTTTCTTCAAATTCGTTGTGAAATAATGAAAAAGATCCATGCAAGTATCCTGGTATCAAAAAGGTGCAAATAACACCTGACGATAATTGATACCTACATGTGTTAAAACATGGAGTTCTGCATTAAATTAATATGATTTATCCATGTAATTAATTTAATATCAAATAAGTGTTTAAAATATGAGACATACGAAACAAACTTGGCTATCCAGCCCAATTGATAGGGACACGAAAAAAGTATCGATACCTTGTGGTATCGAGTACTTTTCCTTTCGATACCGATACTTTTGTACTCGATACTTTGTATTCAATACTTTTACTCAATGAGTACTTTTTGACACGTATCGTATCGAATAAATCTTAAATTACCTAAATTGGGGTCGTATTCTGCTGAAATCGCAGAATTAATTCTGCTACATATGGTCACACTTTTGTGTTGAGCTTCGTTCACTCAACTCTCCATGCGGTCCGATTTGCGTTCACAGTCGCTGTGAGTATCGATTGAAAATTGGGGTGCTTTTTCGAAATTAAGTCAAAATAAGGTGAAAAAATGAATATTTTAAATAAAAAAAATTACTGTGTGTTTGGGACATAAAAAGGTAAGTTTTCACCAAATTTCGTGAAAAAATAAATTTTTTTGCAAAAGATAAAAATAAAAAACCAAAAACTTGGTTATTTGAATTTTTCACATAAATTTTGAGGTTATGTGAAAAAAGTGTAAAAACAAAAGTTGTAGATATTTTTATTACCTACAACTTTGCGATTTAACTTTTTTTCATAGGACTTGTAGTTTTGCCGGAAATCAAGATAAACCGTTTTTACCCTTAAAAACTCATCCCCTACCCCTTCCCGATCTCAGATCAACCGTAATTTATTTTTCCTTTCATTTTTGTTATATTCTCTACCTTTTCCAATGGGTTTCATCCTACTATAATTTTTTTTGTTCTCAAAAATTATCGACCCTGGTCTAAAGACTTGTTTTACCAATTCGTGTTCGCATATAAATAATCCATGTTCACTAATCCACAATACTTAAACAAAAAAAAGACAAAAACTTCCTAGAAAAGTATCGATACTTTGGGGTATCGATACTTTTGTTTCGATACTTTTACGAGTACGATACTTTTTTTTCGATACTACTCATGAGTACAGTATCGATACTTTCGATTCGATATCGTGTCCCTACCAATTGATGTATAGCTGTTTTTATGGTACTTATAACAAAAAATATATTAAGCTGTAAACCAGTGTTTTTCAACCTTTTTGAATACGCGACCCCTTTACACGCTAAAAATTGTGGCGAACCTAGACCTAGAGCCATAATAAAACTATATCAGTTTCTATTTATTTTTCTTACTGTTCGACCTATACTGCTCGAAAAAAAGTCGCGAGAGCTCTGCAAGTAGTAACTTTGCCACGGGAGTTTTTCTATTGTTGTGCAGAACCTAGAAACAATTACCTTTTTCTTTTACCCGCGACCCCCTGAGTCAGGCTTTGCGACCCTCCTGGGGGTCGCGACTCACAGGTTGAAAAACACTGCAGTGTAAACTAAACAATCTTCTTCTTCTGTACTATTAATTATTATCTCAAACTTCATCTATGCAATTTCAAACTGTTTTATATTCCAGAGAATTTGACCAGTAAACTGTATCAAATTAAAAAAACCCGGGTCGCAGTGCCAAAACCCTGCCGACAATATAGTGTATTTGCTTGTATAGAGCCGTGTGGTTTTATACTTTTATTATGTGAAATTAAGTTTGTTTTTGGGCAAAATAAAAAATTTAACCCCTTAATACACCCCTTAAAATAACATTTTTTTTTTCTTAATTGTAATATTATTATCAATCTAACGTATACATTGAATTAAATACACCCTTCAATAAATAAGTCACTATCTGCAAACTAGTGTTTTCATAAAATTTGTAAATCCGGTCCTGTCGGGCCGATTTTATTAAAATTTTGGGGACACTTTTTAATTACTACCAGAGGGTCAAATTTCAATTTTGAAACGATTCGGAGAATTTTTTCGGTATTTTAGGGCCCAAAAACATTTTTCAACCCCTAAAAACTACCCTTAAAATAGCACGATTAGGCCCATTTTAAATAGGCTTCTTGCGGTGATGGATTTCAACACGTGGACCAAATTTCGTTGAAATCAATTAACTCTTTCGAAAGTTTTTGCCCGCACACACACATATATATATATATATATATATATATATATATATATATATATATATATACATATATATATATATACATATATATATACATATATATATAAATATATATATAAACATTTTCAAAAATGGTGCCAAAGTGTTTAGGAGGTTATGAAACGTCGAGAAATTTTGGTCCGACCCCTAGGTCCCGCCATCCGACCGATGCCAATAGTGTATGTTGCCATATGGCAAATACACTAATAAAATTTAAAGCACAATAATTAACAACTAAATTACATATATTTTTATTTGGGTCGGAAATGCACGAAAGGCGTACAGAAATTATTTCATCCCCATACAACACACCACTACAGAATCACACTAACACAATGAAAGACGAAAGTAGGTACATACCTATATAATAATACACAAACTGTATCTCGTGATCCTTATTCCTTCTGGATACTGTATATTATACTTTAGGATATGTATGTGTGTGTGTAAATACCGGGTGTTTTGGAACGATCTATTAAAATGTAGACTTTTGGACATGCTTATTGCAATTTAAATAAAGAAAGAATTTCAAACTAAATTCACGAAAAAATAGTAAATGTGACTTCCTCATTTTAAAAGCTTTCACATACTTTTGCACAAAAAATTATTTTCAAATTATTTTTTTAATTAATGATGACTCATCGAAAACTAGAGTAAACTGCAGCTTTATACACTACATTTTACTGAATAAGGTTCATAAAAGCAAGTCTTACGTTCATTTTTGACAATATGTCAAATAAAATAAGATGTGTTATTTGTTTTCAGTTTAGACATTCGAATTTAAATTTGTTAGCTGTCGTGCATAATGGAAGAATATTCTAAAGTTTTAATAATAATTAAGACTATTATCATCTAATCACCTCTAAAATTTAAAATTGATTGTCCGTTTTAAACTGGCAAATTAAAATTCAAATTATTTATATGGATAGCAATGGAGAGTGAACATTTTAGATTTATATGTTTTCTATTTATAATTTAAAAAAAAAACGTCAGAGCGTTTTAAAAATAAATGATGTACTTGTGCTGCGTATTTAAAAAGAAAATTGTTGACCGTCTCATTAGTGAAATAATACAACGTAGAGTCTGTGCAGGTAAATAAAATTGGTGTGGAATCAGCGTCATCGTCGGATTGTCATTTATAAGGATATTTGATAATATTAGTATATATATTTACGTATATAACGTCTCTACTGATAACATATGCTCCAGAAGAGTGGCAAAGCTTTGAAACAATGTAAAAACATACCCGACTCATGAATAAAAACTGTGTCATTCATATTAGATAATATGACTAGATATTAATATTCTTAATTAGTGTACAAAATTTGGAATATTCTTACAGTCTGCCCTATTGTACGACAATTTTAAGGAAAGTTTCTATTTCACCAAAATTTACATTAGCGATGTATTTATTTTGTACTTTAATTGAGTTTAGTCAGAGTTTAGATAACTGCTAGTTATTTGAGAGAATGATCGATCAACCTTTCGGGTTCTTAGAGAAACACGTCATAGGCCGATTTATATAATTCTAGTGATCTATTTTGATTTACATCCATCTCCGCATGAAGTCTATTTAAAACGGGTCCAATCGGGCCACTTTAAAGATGGCTTTTAAGGGTTGAAAAATGTTTTCGGGTCCAAAAATACCGAAAAACTTCTCAGAAATATTTCAACACAACAGCAGATAATAGGCCAAATGGAAAAAATTATGTTATAAATATTTGAACGTTCAAAAGCGTCGTTTTGATGCTCCGTGAAGAATTATTCATTTAATATGAAATCTATATAATATATAGATCGCGTCGTCACTAGAATGAACGTCATTGACCCATGCTCTACTTTCGTTCAGTTCAATCAACCATGCACATTATCCTTAAACTAATTTTATAATTTGTAAAATGAAAATTGTTAAATTTCTTATTACTTAATGTAGAAAAATTGTATTTTGTAATCTATCTATTTTTTCATAATTTTTTCGAAATAATGTTAAATATTAAGATGGATACTACTTTATTTTTAAGGAGCAGCGTGTCATCTAAACTGTTTTCTATAATAAAAGAACATTAATGAGCCATTTAAAATTAAACACTTTGTATAATATGCAAGTCCGGAGGGCAGCTCTCTATCATAATACGGAAACAACGGAGACCTACTTAAAAGTTTCAAAGAAAACCCCCTCATATCTTCCCACAATATTACGATTATTTTTCTTAACTTCGCTATTTTTATAACGTGCAGATAAATTTTACAAAATATTACCACAAGTTTTGGCAATGCTGCGGTTACATGACGAAGAAGAAAATTAAATTCGAATAGTCACATTATTCCGATAATGATTGACAATCATTTTAAGTACACACGTCATGATAGCTTGTCCGTCTCTGCAAATAAAATAGTTTACTGCCGAATACTATTTTATTCCTGTAAGTCTTTGATAAAGTAAGTTCACAAATAACGCTTCGCTACGGTATACTATTTTCTTTGTCAGTAATTTAATTACTTAGATTATTTAATTTCATGGCTAACCTGCAAAGAATTGTTTTCATCATTTCGATAAATTAACTTAATTGATTTTTATAAACTACAATACACTATATTTGCATTGCACTGAGTACACGATGTCTGGTAGACCACTGAAGAAATCTCTTACTCGGCCTAGTGTGTACTATCAACCTCACAAAACCGACACTATTTATAAAAACTAATTATTTTTAATTTTCTTGCTCACAGGATAGAAGGCCCAAAAATAAAAACAAATCTTCTTATTAGTTTTTTATTTAAGTCTTAAATATTTAAGTCTTAAATAAAAAACTAATAAGAAGATTTGTTTTTATTTTTGGGCCTTCTATCCTGTGAGCAAGAAAATTAAAAATAATTAAAAAAAGAAGGTGAATTAAAAAGGTGATAAAAACTAATGCCCAAGTATTTTCAAAATTTAAACGTATATGTCGAATGCAATTGTTTCCACACAGATCTTGACCCGAACAAAACTAGGTTCGCAGCTAGTATAGCTTTAAATTCATTATAACTGTTTTTGATTCACATCTAAATATCTATCTGCATTAGTGTTGAAAATAATCGTCACTTTTGAGAATCTTTTACTCGTTGTTCGAGAACTGTCAAGAATCGAGTACCTTTCTAATACTCGAGTACAAACATTACCTCGATGAAAGCAGCTATTTGTTAATAATAATCGATGCAAATTGATTACCATCAGCTCACACATCTAGCGCCTGGTTGATAAGTAATCGAACAGAACTGAATTCTTTCTATAGTGGAAGTGTTTCCACGCTGTCTGTGCAACGAATAGTCGAATAACCTGTTTTAGCGTTGTGTTTGCTAACACCTCGCAAAAACAACACCCTCAGACAAAACGACTGTATTATTACACGCCTAAGAATAGGTCATATCCTGGAAAAACGGAACAAGAACAATGTGAAGCTTGCACAGTGAAATATACTAAGGTCTGTTTGCTTTCTTTTTAAAAACAAGTTTTTATTTTCTCAACATTTGCCGGATCACGATTATAATACACGGGGACGTCTTAATCACGGTGTACCGGGGCACCGCCTTACCCTGTATGCCAAAGGACCGCGTTACTCTGCGATGAAACTTTACGAAACTCTCCCACCAGAGGTTACGAACGTGGAAAGCTACAATATATTTAAAAAAAAAAGTATTTATTAGAAAAATGCCCGTATAATCTTTCCTATATTTAAGTATTGTACTATGTGATTTACTGACGCTTTCTTTGTCATAATGACAATCTTGAATAAAGAATTAATATTATTATTATTATATCTTAATAGAGTACAGAAAATATGTAATGCAGAGTAGACAACAAAATAGCACTTACCCTACAGGAAGCTATTGGCAGTGACGAATCCACCAACCTCAGAGTATTGAAGTATCTGAAAGAAATAAATTATTACAATAAGACACGATATGTCTATAAGTAATGCAGGCGCGGAAGCGCGTCAAGTTGTCAACTACAGAAAGAATTCAATTCTGCTCTATAATAATCGAGTATTGGAAAACCAATTACAGTTAGTACTCGCGTAAAGTAAGTACTTTGAACAATCGAATTAATACAGAGAAATTGAATAAATTACAATCCGGAATGAGTGTTTCAGATGAGTTACTCAGAACGCACTTGATATAAAAAGACGCGTAGTGCCTATAGTAGGTATCTAACCGTTTTGGCAGATCGGCTTACGCGGTCCAATCCGAGCTCCACCAACCGATCACCTGTCCCTTAAATGACATGTTACACACAATAAAAGTGATCGCTATTTTCCTTCTTTATCGATGTCAATCGCTGATTCTTACTGTGCTCATCTGAATCAGATCAGATCCGCGTGTATATTATATATATACGCAATATACGCAGATGTATTTATGTACTTAGTATTATAAACCTAACAATCCACGTAGTCCTGCCAATTTCTATAATTTGTCCGAGTTGACTCAATGCAAACCTGCTATTTTATTTCTACCATGTATCTCACATTGTAAGCCATGGCTTATATTTTTTCTTAAAAATCGTACCATGGCTTATTTTCAAGGGATGGCTTCTATTTTTTGTGGAATTTTTTAGGTACCTATGTCGACCGATCGCCTCGAAAGTACAGACAGTTATGATTAAAATTTACCTCAAAAGCACGAAGAAGATAGATACTTATGAAGATAGATGTGAGTATAGGTCAGCGTTGCCAGATTTTTTTTGCCAAGTCGGGATTTTGGAACTTTTTGAGTGAAAAAAGCGGGATTCTTTCGTCGAAAGCGGGGCATAGAAAAAAACATATATAATGAGAAGTTTTTAAATATTTATCATTTTATTTGAGTTCAAATTACATTTACGTGACAATAGATAGCAAAAATAGCCATAGAAAATGTATTTTAATAAAAATATGATATTTTAAATCAGATTTATCCTATCGTTAAATAGTTGAGTCTTACTCGTCTTCTGAATAAAAAAAATAAAAAAAACAGAAATCAAAATCAAAAAAGTTTTATTCATTAGAAAAATATGGCGTTTCAAACAATAATCTGAGGAGTAAGTGTTACAAATTGCAACTAACAATAAGAGAATAATTATTTACGCACGGTCGAGTTATCCCCGAAAAGCGCGGGACATTTAATTTTGATTTAAAAATCGGGACGTCCCGCCAAAATCGGGACGTCTGGCAACGCTGGTGTAGGTAGTTGTCGAGTATTATTTTGTAAACATCGTAGATAAATGTGAGTAAGTAGGTAAGTATAGCTTATTTTCGAGGTATGGCTTATATTTTTAAGAAACTTCAAAAACCGCGCATGGCTTATTTTCTAGGGATGGCTTAAAATGTGAGATACACGGTAGTGCTTCTACAATCACACGTCTTAACTTAGAAAGTAAATACGTTCCACAAAAGAATTAGGGAATTAACAGTCAAGAAAAAGTTCCTGCCAATTAGGCGACAGAACTATTCTGACTTCAAAAATGTTGATATTTGATATACTCATCATAAATAAAACAAAATTTGCTATTCATTTGCATGGTTACATAATATGGTTTTACATGTAAAAATTAACCAAAGCATGCTTGTCAGCTACCTAACTAATTTATTTTTGACAGATTTGTGATTTGGATTGAAAACTAGCTTTAAGCTGAACTCCACGCCGTTTGATATTTTTTTTATTTTCTTTATCAATAAACACATTATTATTACAACTATAATTATCTTCAGAGCAAAAAAAATTGATTTCTTTTATTTTCTAAATATTTCTGAAACTATGAAGTTTAAAAATAAAATTATGAAACTTTCTAGGAAAACTAAATTCAATAGTAAACCGTTATCTACCAACATAATATAAAAACAACGTTATAGTATATATCTCTGTTGCGTATGTGCCGATTTTCCCCAAAAATAATAGAACTATTCATATTTGTATATTACACATTCTTCCAAAATTTAGTTTCAATCCGCTCATCCGTTTGCCTGTATCGTATTACAAACAAACAAACAGACGCACAGACTTTTTCCAAAAATATATTTTTTGGATTCGGGGGACCTCAAAAATAAAAAATATTCTAAAATTGAAAGTTCATTTTCACCTAAATTAGTACCATTACGCCATAGTGTAGTTGAAATGGTAAAATTAATTAATTTTGCAAACTCTTGTAACTTTGATAAAAATATTGTTTATTTTTTTTGATACAATATTTTGAGGGGAAAAGCCTCAATGTTCAGTTCTTTATCATTTATAGATACATCTTTCCGCGCTCATACGCATACACATAAAAGTGCAAAAGGAGTGATGGTGCAGCGATTATTTTCACAACATCTTTTCACACGTTCAGCCGCGGTTCATGACGATTGAATGTCATTTCAAAAAATGCGAAAAGTTCAACGTATGCGATTTTTTTTTTTAGGCCAAAGATACATTACCTTGCATATAGGCTTTCTCTATTATAGTATAGGTAGTCTTCTATAATACTTCCGTGTACGCCAAGTTACGGTTGAAGAACTTTTAATGCACATATAACTTACTACTACCGTACAATTTAACTTTATACGTAACCAATGTAACGATTAATAAAAGTATTTCATCATTTCAGTGTTACTGCCACGGGCAGTGACATTTCCGCTGACAAAACGAAGTCACGCGCATTCTTCTTTTCCCTCTCAACGTTTTTTCAAGTTCAACATGCGGTTTTATAGATAAACATAATTTGCCAATTGAAAACAACAATTTGTCCCTGAAACATTATGAATGTGTACAAATTCGCTAGTCCATTGGTCCGCAACAATTAAATTGTTTGAAAATGATCAAGGATAGTGTAACTAAAATAGTGATTCACATTCTGCTCAGAAACTTCAAGATGGTTTGGATATCGATGATTGCAATATAAAATTCCATTGACTTGTTTCTTTTAAACTCTCAGTTCCTAGTTTTTAATCTAAGAACTCGTGAAAATGTCAATGAATTTTAAAATTTATTTTCAATAAATAAATAAATAGAGAATTTATTATTAATTTTTCGTACGGAATAAAGACTACATCAGAAAAATATCTCCACTAATCTACCGTTCTAATCTAAAAAGCATTATCACTAATTTGTTAGATTAGTGAAAATGCTCATTTAAGTTCTTAAGGCTGTCGGAACGCTCTGAATTTTGTTTGTGCTGAGACCCAGCGGTAAGGGGCGAGGTAGGCAAAAGACATATTGTGGGTGTGACCTTCTTTAGCTCTGTCTCGCTCAAACCATCCGCACGTTTCAATTTTTGGCTGGTGCCAACTACGAGGCTAAAAAATATTGTTGCAAGGGTGCCGCTGTCAACTGATTACTCTAAGTTTGGGAAATATTTTGAAGATTTAAAAAACTTTTCCGAAAAAGGAAGAGCCACTTTAGGTTTGTGATGGAACAGTTTTGTGAAATAAGTACGAATAAGGTCGTAGTGTGACATTGAAAACGTGTGTTTTTTTAGCACAATTAATGCCAACTTTTTTCTACTAAATCGTACTTAAATTACAAAAGTAGTCCAGTAGAGACCTAGATTAGTCCTTTAGGTTCCTTATAGAGAAAGAATTTTTGCAGAATGTTGACGAATAAGTCTACAATCAGTTGACAGCCGAAGCTCTATTTTTGGACTTAAATTCAGAGCGTTCCGACAGCCTTAAGGCTTATGAATATTGAGGATGTCAGATGCACATACTGTAAATTATATATAAGATATGTCTTGTAAATCTAGTGTTTGCTGGTTTCTAGTGCTGTAGGATAACAGATATTTCCCATAATTAACACTAAAGTGAATTTACAAATAGGGAAAAATGGGAGTTGCTGTATTTTGAGTACTTTTGTAAACTTAGTATTAGCACCAGTAAAGTATATCATCTTATCTGATCAGGGCAATTATTGGGTTTGGCATAAAGTATAGTAAGTGTGCATATAAAAGCATTATAACGTATTATTACAACATTATAAACATATTATGAAGAAGTAGAAATTAGCAGTCAAAATTAAGGAGCCCGCGCTCTAACATCACTTATCCCTCTAGATGTAGCATGCATAATCATGCCATTTTTTTTATTTACGAAAACGCGCAGCTACTCTATGTGCGTCGATATAAATCTATTTATGACAGATACGTTACAGTAAGCTTGTACAGTATTAGACAACAATTTAACTTTTAGTCATCTTTATTTATTTTATTATTTTTATAATTTTATTTTAAGTTTTAAGTATCAGCGTTATTTCCAAGAAGTTTATGGGACGGGTGACGCTATCGAGATATCTCGAAGAATTTCTTGGAGAGAAATAAATAAATTCGAATTTTTTTCTTTCTTTTTCATATTTTCGGCATATTTCGTAATATGTGCTTTACTATTAGTGATTTTGTGCATTGTGGGGTTTCTCCTTTTTTTCTTATGTAGAATTACGTGATGTTTATACGACCAATATGCAATTGGGTCAAAGCCGTTTCGTATTTCCTGTATGTATGTATTATTTGTATCTTTTTATTGTTCTTATTATCATTTATGTCTGTCCAATATTTTTCTCATTCCTTTGCTATTTTCCTCATGTAAACGCTTAATAGGTCTGTACATTGAATTTAATCAGTATCAAAATATTCTAGTTGCAATGTTTTGGCTATTCCAGATCAACTTGTTCGTTTCCATTCCTTCCCGGAAAGACGACTCTCGTTCCATAATGTTAATATGAGGCATCACTCGCTTCACTTTGTTCAGTATAGCTACAGCAGGATCTCTCACTCGTTTTGATCTTTTAAGTTAAAACGGATTTCACCACCAGGATTCTCAACTTCTCTTAAATCTTCGTCCACTGTTCGTCCCCATTTTTCATAACGTAATAATATATATAGCATATATTGGTGACCCTAGCTACAAAACCAGACTGCACTATAAAACGAAACTGGGTGGCACAATTCAAAGCACTCGTCATAAAAAGTCAGCACTTTCATATGTGGGAAGAGCAAAATGCAGAGACGGTAACAAATTATACGAAAGAAATGATAGAATAGTTAGTTAATATCCAGCGGGAAATAGATATGAAAAGAATAGAAAATTCAAAATATAGCTATCATTATAAACGCTTTAAGGTAGACCTTAACAACGAGAAATATCTTTTATATCCAAACACATTCAAAAAGTCTAGGATTATATGTCAAGCGCGACTAGCTAGTATAGATTATTTCAAATTTTACTTAAATAAAGCTAAACATATAATCGATTGCAACAAGATATGTTTAAATTCTAATCTAAACATTAATGAAAATATCTATCATTTTATGCTAGAATCCTTTATATAGAGGTTATAGAGAGCACTTCTTAAGTAAATACTCAATTAGTACTAACAACTAATCTGATGCCAATATCCTACAACACCTTCTAATAATTAACAATGAAGAAAAAATAAATGATATTTTTTATTACATAGTAAACAGCCTAAGGCTTCGAGCTCTCATCTTTGGTACCTTTTTAGTGTATTTGCCATATGGCAACATACACTATTGGCGTCGGTCGGATGGCGGGACCTAGGGGTCGGACCAAAATTTCTCGACGTTTCATAACCTCCTAAACACTTTGGCACCATTTTTAAAAATGTTTATATATATATATGTATAGATATATTTATATATATATATATATACGTATATATATATATATATATATATATATATATATATATATATATATATATATATATATGTGTGTGTGTGTGTGTGTGTGCGGGCAATAACTTTCGAAGGAGTTAATTGATTTTAACGAAATTTAGCCCACGTGTTGAAATCCATCACCGCAAGAAGCCTATTTAAAATGGGCGTTATCGGGCCATTTTAAGGGTAGTTATTAGGGGTTGAAAAATGTTTTTGGGCCCCAAAATACCGAAACAATTCTCAGAATCGTTTCAAAATTGACATTTAACCCGTTAGTAGCAATTAAAAAGTGCCCCTAAAATTTTAATAAAATCGGCTTAACAGGACCGGACTTACACATTTATTGAAAACACTAATTTGCAGATAGTGACTTATTTATTGAAGAGTGTATTTAATTCGGTGTAGACGTTAGATTGATAATAATATTACAATTAAGAAAAAAAATGTTATTTTAAGGGGTGTATTAAGGGGTTAAATTTTTTATTTTGCCCAAAAACAAACTTAATTTCACATAATAAAAGTATAAAACCTCACGGCCCTATACAAGCAAATACACTATATTGTCGGCAGGGTTTAGGCACTGCGACCCGGGTTTCTTTGTTTTTGTTTTTTGATTTTGTATGTGAATTTAAAAGTAGGGATATTAAATAGGTATAATATGTATAAAAATTAAAAAGTGTAAAAAGATAAATTGTATAACATGTACCAGCCTCCTGTAATATCTTGATTAAATACAGTAATTTATCTATCTATCTATCTATCTATATAGCATATGTCAATCGGGCCGAAGTAAGATTTTTAGCTGTGAAATAAGTTACCAAATGAATTTAGGAGATCTTGAGTTAAAAAATAGACAGAGCGACGTTGCATTTTATATATTATATTATAGAGATATATGTTAACAATGTAAATGTATGTGAAAGTAATGTTATTATTATGATCTAATTTTTTTTAAACGTAATAATAATCTTTGTGTATCATCAGATTGTTGTTCTCATACCATATATTTACATAAATATTATCTAGACACACGGCAGTGTGTCTGCCAAGTTCGGCAACGCACTGACTGTGTGTATTATTACATGGATAATATCGAGCTACGTTCAACTCACGTGTAACTAAAAATCTATTTGATCTGAATGCTTATAATTTTGTTTCTCTGTTAATCCCCCCCTGTACCCAGACTCCTAAATTTAATAATAATTAATAATATCGGTATTTTTAACCCTGACGCAAAACTTATTCATTCACTTACTCACTCATAAAAACATAGATGACTACAAGTTGACAGAAAAACTTGGGAATGAAGTATGCAAAGTATAGAGTTACCGAAAATCATCCCGCAATGTTACAAACATGTCCCTGAAATAGCTTCGAATAAAGATGGCGCTGGTGTTCTAAAAGATATTTAAAAATTTTATAACTTATTGACATTTTAATCTATAAACAAATAATATTTTTTTGTAAACTAATAATAATAGTTTTAAGTAAAGATGGGATATTTCAAGTGAAAATTGTGGAACTATTCGACTATTAAAATATCTCGAGATGTCTTGAGAGGTTATTGAAAATCATTCGAATGATTTATTTATTCCTACGAGTTACGACTTATATAATACAATATATTACAATATTCAGTAATACATTATTATACTACACACTTTCCTTAGTGCCGACGATTTTGAGTATTTTGGCGTGGAAAAATCATTTATCTGTACAACTTAGCTGACGAATTGAATGTTTTGACGAATATTATTGATTATGTTGAATTGGATTTTTTTATGGCTTTGGATGTTGTTCTGTTATCTATTCTTTCCGTGCAATAATTAAGAATCTATGTGTTTTTTCTGCGACTATCAAATGATTATTATTATTATAATGGTAAAATTACATATTCTTTTAAAAAGCGATTTTATAGCATATTATCAATGAAAAAATTTCGGTATCTTTGAATGGTTTATTAATTAAATTATTTTTGTCATATCTCTTACAAAATAACTGCTTTACATGCATGTATGCATTGGCATTTGAAAAAAAAAATTACAATTAGAAAAAACCACAACTTCTGCATGTTTACCAAACAATTCTTAATTGTTTTGCTTTTGTTTTTTTTTTCTTCAAAAGACTGTTAACGCGTATGTTTGCTCGGTGCCTGCTGCTATTATTCCACTTCTTTGTGCTGCTTGTCTGTGCAGATGAAACCATGCCATGGCCTCTTCTAATACTCATAACAATGCAATGCTTGTCTTTTGTGAGCTGCAATTAAATAAAAAATATGTCTTCTAGGCTTTCATCAGCCCACCTTCTCTTTCGACTGCATTAATGTATCCATTCAAGAAAACTTTTAGAAACAACCAATTCTTAAAAAAATCAGAAATATTCAAGATTGTCAAGTGTTTTACTTGAACCTGACACTTTTATATTCTTCTTATTTAATTATTTATTTATTTATTCAAATAACATTCTACAGGCATAGCCCAATTACAGAAAATGTGTTGCTAAATTTCTGAATACGTTACTAAACTCATCTTACATCTTAACAGTGAGATCGACTGGATAAAACTAAAATGCTATGCCATGGAATGCTGGACAGAAAACTAAAGGCACTCCGTTGTATTTTTTTTATACGCTCACTTGCTAGGATTCTATTATGTATAAAGAGACGCCATAAGAAACATTTTATAAGCTATCATACGCGGTATTGTAGAATAATATCCAACGGTATTGCAGCGATGCCATCGCGCCGTTATATGTTTTCAAAATACACTATAAAATTTTATAAGTATAATCCTATATTTTTGCAATCATTGTACTGCCTACTTTGTTTGATTAATCTTGCATGCTCGAATCGTCAAGTACCCGTAACCGACCACTACCTATATTGTTACATTTATGAAGCATACAAACTTAATTATTAATTATTTGATAATAATACTGCAACAAAACAATTTCTTCCTAGCTACTGGTAGATAGCTATATAGCGTACGTACTGTCAGAGTAATGCCATTATTAAGGTGAGAAAATGAAGAGTATGAAAAGGTAATAATTTTTAAAGTTGTAACCTCTAAAGTCTAGAAGTTGTTTATATTAAATATCGAATAGATAGTAAATATTTTCAAACGTTGACCAGCTAAAAAGACTACAGTAAGACCCCGCTTAACGCGGCAGATACGTTGCAATAAATTTCTGCGTTATTGCATTAAGTATAACAAAAGTAATGCGATTTGACCAATTCAATAGTTAAGTATAGCTTTGTCAGCTGGCATTCAAATCCATATGAACCGTTCACATAGATACCAATATGGCCGAACGTAAACTGTCAAAAATATTGCAAGTTTCCTTTTTATTATGTGAAAATCAGTTATTTAACAGGAGGTACTTACAAAAAATGGACTGTATCACTAATCGCTCGTTATTAATACAATGTCATAACTCGTCATAAAATAATATATTACAAAATAGATACATAAACTACTATTATCTATCTCGTGCATATTGTCAAAACTTATTGACGCTCGTTTTATCATAATGTCATACTTCGTCATAATATAATTAATTACGCACAGGCTATATCTGCTATTCTATATTGTCGCTCACTTGTTCACTGATGCTCAACTTTTTTCGTTTACAGGATTATTTAAAAATATTTTTTTCGCCGGCCGTAATTTAAGAGAATTAAATAATTTCTTACACAATGAAAAATATAAAAAAAACCCGGGTCGCAGTGCCAAAACCCTGCCGACAATATAGTGTATTTGCTTGTATAGGGCCGTGAGGTTTTATACTTTTATTATGTGAAATTAAGTTTGTTTTTGGGCAAAATAAAAAATTTAACCCCTTAATACACCCCTTAAAATAACTTTTTTTTTCTTAGTTGTAATATTATTATCAATCTAAATTCTAACGTCTACACCGAATTAAATACACCCTTCAATAAATAAGTTACTATCTGCAAATTAGTGTTTTCAAAAAATGTGTAAGTCCGGTCCTGTTAACCCGATTTTATTAAAATTTTAGGGGCACTTTTTAATTGCTACTAATGGGTTAAATGTCAATTTTGAAACGGTTCTGAGAATTTGTTCGGTATTTTGGGGCCCAAAAACATTTTTCAACCCCTAAAAACTACCCTTAAATGGCCCGATTACGCCCATTTGAAATAGGCTTCTTGCGGTGATGAATTTCAACACGTGGCCCAAATTTCGTTGAAATCAATTAACTCTTTCGAAAGTTATTGCGCGTACACACACACACATATATATATATATATATATATATATATATATATATATATATATATATATATATATATATATATATATATATATATATATGTATATATATATATGTATATATATATATATATATATATATATATATATACATATATATATAAACATTTTTAAAAATGGTGCCAATGTGTTTAGGAGGTTATGAAACGTCGAGAAATTTTGGTCCGACCCCTAGGTCCCGCCATCCGACCGACGCCAATAGTGTATGTTGCCATATGGCAAATACACTAATAAAATTTTAAATATGTATTTTATGACAGTAAACGGGTGGTTAATAAGTGACTAAATTCTTGTTTTTTTTTATAACTTTCAACAACAGTGTGCTCTTGATATTCTTAAGACTTAGTAATGTTTAGTTTTAAACTCTTTGCTATTCATATCTCACTGGATTGTGTTTATTAACCGTGAACAAGTACAGAGATAGAACTGTACTCACCTGCAACATTATACAGCGGTTAAATTGACCTAAACGTTCGCACTTTCATCGGTTTCAAACAGAAGCAAATCCGTCATGTTTTGTTAAATCACATGTAATATTAATTATGTAACGCTCTCGTTTCGTAATAATTGCTGCCTTCAATATTTCGCGATCCTATTCATCCAAATGCAAATTGTGCATAATACCACTACTGCACATAATATTAATAAAAAATCTTTAGTAATATACCTACGTTAATTTTTTTTTATATATTTTCTAACCTTAAATTTAATACGTAAAAACTATTTTCCAAATCAGGTAAATATATAATATATGTATTATTTTTCATTTGTGAATATTAAAGTTTCGGCAGAGATTTTCTGGAACTCTAGAAAATGGCTTTTGAAATTATAAAATTTGGATACCACACAATTACAATTTCCCCAAACTTTAATTCTTAATGTGGAATGACAATTTTTATCCACCCATCTCATAACAATGATCAGTGTTTTTTGACTCTCTTTCTTCACAAATAACGCATATAAGTGCTGCGCGTTTAATTGTAAGTAAAAATAAATTAAAAAAAGATAATAATTTTTGGCTTTTTTCTTTTATAAAAATGATTTGTTGAGAAAAAGGACTTGTGTTAGTAAACACTTATTTGTTATTTATAGCGAGGTTTCGTCCCCTTCTCGAGACTTTTTCAAGCTTTATAACTGTAATTAAATTAAAATACAATTTGTAAAATTGAAATATAAGATATCAGATATTTATACACACCTATTAAATGTTATTGCAATATTTTTAATGAACAATTGTTCAATTGACACTTAATAAGTGTGTATAAATTATCTGATATCTTATATTTCAATTGTACAAATTGTATTTTAATTTAATTACAGTTATAAAGCTTGAAAAAGTCCCAAGAAGGGAACGAAACGTCGCTATAAATAACAAATAAGTGTTTACTAACACAAGTCCTTTTTCCCGACAAATCATTTTGATAATAGTTTTTATTAAGTTGACGCGCTAATGAAATCAATTGTTGAGTGTCTATAATCGATGATGTCTATATTACTACGTTAACCGTATTTCTTCACTTATATACGTGTATAGTCACCATAATTTTTTAACTAAATATTTTGCTTAATAGACTTCGACACTGCTTGACCGATCACCATGAAAGTTAGCACATATCGTATATTACCTATGCATTTGTTCACGAAGAAGGTTTTTTTGCTATCCACTTTGCTACTGGCCAAATACGGTGGAACCGAAGTCTCCACTACTGTTGTCGCTGCTGTGTTTTAACTCAATTGCATGCAGAGCCGCGTGTGGCGGCTAAAATAGTATATTACTCAAATAAAATATTAGGTATCATTAATTTGTAAGCGCGGTTAAGGATAATTATTATCTACCCAAAAGTAAATTGTAATCAGAACTTATTGTAGATTAGTTGGGAGATAAATAATCGTTCAGGTACTGGCATTTTATTTTCAAAATTTTTAATTTTCAATAGCTCTATTAAATTAAAAAATGAGTTATAAGAAATGGATTAAAAGACCTATCATTTTAATGTCCTTACATACAAATAATACGTGATATATTCGATTGTCCAATTGCACTCTAATTGCTACTGTTTCATCGTCTATTGTAGTAAAAAAAAAAGAAACACGAACCTGAAAAACTTAATAAAGAAAGGGAAGTTTTTGTCACCAGTTATATGTTCTCTCCTAGAAAACCGCTAAATCGATTTAGATGTAGAATTTTTCAAGGAAAAGTAATTGTCGAATTGAATTAAGTTTAAGGAAGGATAATACTGAGCGAAGAAAGCGCTTTTTAGTCAGTTGAGAATAATGTGTTTTAAAATCTTAATAATCTTTTTGTTATTTTTTGATTCAGAAAATAGTTCCATCACTTTTAATGCTAAAAACTAAGTACGTATGTCTAAGAACATTTAGCGAAAAATTTGAAAACGAAAATTTTAATAAGAGTGTTTTTATTTTTTATATATTATCATATCATACATAGGCAGTATAAAAAGTAAAAAAAATGTATCAAGTAATAATGCGTAGGTGCATTTCACCAGGTTATTACAATATAGGAATTATATCGACAGCAATTTATTTACATAGTTCATGAAGATCCCTAAGATCAAATTTCACACTTCATTAATAACTGTGAATGAAACAAATTAGTGTGGATGATAATGATTTAAACACTTGATCACAGATGCTATAATTAACAGCTTTTACTGAGTGTTTAAACTAAAGTATGGTAGTCTGTGCACGGTGCAATTAATTTACTCGCAATGATGTGGTGAAATTCAATCTAAGCGCTGTTTATCAATTAATATTTATGGTACGCTCTCGCAGCCGCTTCAGCATGGGCGGCGAAATGGGCATGTTTTGCCGCGGCAACTTCAGGGGTATCCAATGGAACGCCATGTGGACCAATTACTGGAATATGATGATGATGATGACCAAAGCCTTCCCCATATCCTCCGGCGTAGCCTCCTACAAATCGGTGTTCAATCGGTGCAATTTGTTCGTGACCACCAAATCCACCGTGATGGTGTAACCTAGAGATTGCTTCGTGGTGGGCGGCAAAATGGGCGTGTTTCAAGGCAACAACTTCTGGGGTTTCGAGCGGTTGACCATCATGTCCGATAGCTGGATGATCATGAGCCCATGGGCTACCGTAATGGTGTCCGTGGACGACATGAATGTTCTCGTGAGAAACCGGTGTATAGATGCTGGCATGACTTACGGCACCGCGACGATATCTATAATGATGTTCTCCGCCATAATAATGATGACCGGCATCACGAGAAGCAGCTTCGTGGAGTGCCTTTAGGTGAGCCGCGCGGGCGGCTACTACTTCCGGAGTATCGTAGGGTACACCGTCTTTACCGATCTTTGGAATATGAATTGGGCCGTGATATTTTTGATGATGCTGATGACCTTCTTCTCTTCCGATTCCACCTTCATAAGCACCGGAACCTTGGAATCCTCCGGCATATACGCCGACTCCATATCCTCCGTGAGATTTAGCGGCGGCGTGTGCAGCTAAATGTTCTGCTTTAGCGGCTGCTACTTCCGGAGTATCTAATGGGACACCGTGCGGTCCAATTACAGGAACGTGATGATGAAGAGCTCCTCCATAACCACCGCCGAAACCACCACCATAATATCCAGCATTGGCCAGTGCCAACAAGCAAGGAACTATTATCTGAAAGTAGTATCATTATCTTTAATAACAAAATACTCAAATTTTAAATTAAAGCATATGACTTTGCGAACAAAAAATGCATTAATTATTCTTTCCACAAATTTTTAACGACATATGATACATCAGGCGAAGTTATAAAAACCATTTTTGATTTGTAATAGACATTATTATAGCACTAAGAGGCAAATTCTAGAAGAAGTATGGGCACAACTATAGACTTAAAACAATTTAATTTTTTAAATTATAATTGATATGATGATTGATATGATAATAACTGATTGGTAGGGTAGTGGGAACGTGGACTTAAATATCGTAAATCAAATACTAAATTTCATAAATCGTAGATAATTTTTCTTCTTCAGACGATTTCATGTCCTCAATTTCATTTTGTTTCAAAACTGTCACTGATACAAAAAAAAAAAGGTATGAAAATATAAAATCAGTAAAGTTTATTATTAAAAAACCTCTATTTAAAAGCATTGTGTGAAATGTAATTTTTATGAGCAAAAAAAATATGAACTGCCGTTTTTCATCAATTACAGCAATTTAGTTTTTTGTTAATCACTATAAGATTCAACTAACATTTGACAGACTACACATTTTTTAGGCTAACAGTAAAGTTATCTAAAGCTGATTTTATTAATTAATTATTTCAATAATAAACTAATTATCTAAATTAATATGTATTAATGGACACTTGATCAAGCGATGTTTCTCCTTTATTTCGTTATTATTCCAAATAAACAGTCAAAAAAAAGTAAATTATAGTGATTAATGACCACTCATTGCCAGGAATATTTTGATCTAGTATCGATTTTTAACTTCAGTCTTCAATTTATTATAATTTTTAATAATAAATTGAAAGTAAAATTTATATCTTTACCAGTTGCAGATGAAAAGCAATAAACGAGTTATGACATTTCGTAACTATAAAATCTCCACAAACTCGGTTATATTTAAGCTCTGTATTTGTGATTTTGATGAGTCTAGTTCTTTCTCGATAAAAATAAAAAATTTAAATTAGGCAAAATTTTAATTTTTTGTTCCGTATAACAAATATTGGAAAAAAATTAATAATGCTTAAAAATGTCGATTGATAAATGACCAAATCACTTTTTCACTAATTAATGTTATAATTTTCACAAACACTTTTACACTGAATTATCACTTTGACACTTTACTTACCAGGATCTTCATGTTGCAATGTAAATAGAGCTAAACCTCCTAAGCTGTTACCACTAGGACTGTAAAGCTTGCTGTACTTTCTGAACTCAGACACAGAGCCTTTTATACCTCGGAACATCAACAGGCCAGACAATCTCGCGACAGGTGGGGCATACTTTCAATCCAAACAAAGGGTCTGTAACCACAAACTAAAATAGCTTATGTCGCTTATATTACACACTTTTAACACATAAGCTAAGGTTTATTACTTATAATAATAAATAGTCTTAAGTTATAACTAGCAGATATAATTTTAATGCGGAATTTCATTTTTGACATTTTTTTTTAGGTTCCATCAGCGAATTCTCCATAATTTCAATTTTCTGATGATTAATAATTTCATGTATACGTAGTAAAATATAAACATGTTTTTTACAAGTTGAATTGTAAGTTTTTCATACTTGTGTAGTTTGTTTTGAATTTTTTGTAACTATTTTAAACCGTTGGGGTTTTTTTTAAATTCTACCCTCTGTAATTCTAAACAGTTTTTTAACTGAATTTTAAAATACTTCTTTAATTTTCTGATAGCTTACGTACTATGCCGAAAATTTTAAACCTGTAGATAATTTTTTTTTTGCTCAGTTTTGTATAGCACTGTGTAAAACTTGTCATCTCTATAGAAATTTAAAACTCTATTTCAAAGTGCCTTTTTAACTCTTCGAGATCTTTACTGGAGGACATAGATCACCCAGTAATTTATTTTTAATTATATTAGGTATGTTTGATCCATTTGTGTAGTGTAGAATAGCTCAGAAAATTCACAATGAAAAGTGTACAGTTTACCAAAAGTATTAATTTGTTCTAGCAATTGTCAAATTCAGACTCTATCACCTAATCTATACTACAAGAGTCGGGACTGCTAGTATACCTAACACGTTTTTATAACAAACGCAGTAGTGCCATATGTATTAACACTTTTCACACTTAAACCCAAACACATCTAATAAAAAGAGGTTTGAGACCAACCATTTTAAGTCTATTCAAATTGATTAGAACGTAAACGTGTTAATTTAATTTCAAATGGATGTAAGTGAAAAATTTCGTTCGACTTGTCATTCACGACGCTCGTGTAATAAAAAACTGTACGATATTGCTAGTCAATCTGTCTGTTTTTATTACAGTGAATTCACGTGTCTACTGAAATTCTAAATCATAATTTGTTTATCTCTACTAATATAAATATTAAGAGCACTGTGGTTGGAACAATAAAAATAAAAGAATAGTTACTTCTTACCACAACAGATTTATTCAGTGGATGTACATTTCGAGAGCTAAGCTCCCATCTTCAGCAAAACACTGTTTTGCTGAAGATGGGAGCTTAGCTCTCGAAATGCACATCCACTGAATAAATATGTTGTGGTAAGAAGTAATTATTCTTTTATTTTTATCTCTACTAATGTGTAAAAAGGTAAAATTTGCACATGTATGTTTCAAGTGACAATTTACTTGTTCAATTATTAAAAATATTAGTAAATAACAAGGCTATAAAAGGCTCCATTACTGTCATGTTGCTGCCGAAGGTTCCACTAGCGCTACAAAATATTGCTTGATCTTAATTGTGTGCGAAGCCGCGGGTAGACATAAGTCACTTTGCCTTGTCATTGCAGAATATTATAATCAGTTTCGCACCGTAGAACTCACAATATAATATGCAATAGCCAGACATGTAGAACATTTAAGTTTCGGCTTGCATATATATTTTTTTTTCATAACTTAATGGTGGCTAAATAATTATTGATAAAAATGCATTTTTTTAATTACAAACTAATTATAATTGTAACGCAACCTTGGAGACGCCGAGCTGCAATTTTGTAGACATCAACGTCGACTAAGTAAACAATGCATTCACGTACCTATATAGGTACATAGTTTAATGCACGCAAAATTTGTAAATGCAGAATTTAAACCTCATTATACTTGCACGAATATTTCCTAAAGTTTATAATGTATTTTGTGGGGACAATCATTCCCTGTCACATTATACATACAGTAAAACCTCGCTTAACGCGGGGGTTGCGTTCCATAAAAGTAGAGGGTTTTACGAAATAGCGAGGTCATTTCATCATGTAAAAATACGGTTAGGGGAAAACGGGTATAAAATTAAAAAAATAATCAAGTATTTTGTTACATATTTAAGTTCATTAAATATCTTTTTTATAATAGAACAAAAACTTATTATTTACGAAAATAGAAACATAACAAATGAATATATTAAAATAAATAAAATTTCTAAGTCGCCATTTATGTTCAAGATTATTTTCCGCCTTTTTACCAAGAACGTATCTAATGTCATTTGTATTTTTTTTGTGCTCTGTAAGAAGTTGTCGATAAATGGACAAGGCATCCATGACCCGTCTTGCCTTTGAACTCCTGTAAAAATCTGCGTCATTTTCAATAAATTGGTTCATAATTTCCGTTATAGTGGCTAAACTAGTTTTCAGAAATGCCGTTGAAAGTTCTTTTTGCTCCACTTCAGAATCGCTATTTTCAATATTTTTGTTCTCCTTGATTCGCTAATTCACTGAACTCATCATTAGAAAGACTTTCTGCTGTTTCTTGCAAAAAAATTCGAGATATTCTACATTTACTTCATTTAAACCTGTTTGTTTCGCTAATTCCACTATTTCATTCATATCAACATCATAGTCTCTAGTATACGTCCTTGCGCCAAATTTTTCAAATAAGAGTATTGTGGACCTCTATGGCGTACTCTAACGAGTTTTCATAATTTTTTAGCTCTTTAACCTAACCTTTCATCAAAATCAACGTTTATGTTAGCAAATCTGTGAGCAAAAGCTAATTACCTATATACTGTTCCAGATATGACTTCCCATTAATCACGCTAATTCGTAATATGATGAAATTATTTACAAGATTGTGGTAAATTTTGACGATATCTCCGTATAGGCCAGAGAAGCAGCATTCAAGTTTGTTTTTTTTTTCTTAAAGGGCACCATAGTTGTTTTTGAGCCAATTTTGATAGAGCTTTTTTCGTTTTTGAAACCTGTAATTACATACCATAGAAATACAATATATTGTACTCAGAAATACTAGAAGTTATACTTCCTTGGCTTGAATAGAAACTGATTTTTAATTTGTAAGCATTTTTCAGCCTATTTGTCAAATACTAACTTCATGGAAGCATTTTTTCTCAACTCTGAAAAATTGTCCAAAAGTAGTCTCTCGGCAATCTAACTAACGATTATTTGTCATTTATAACTGACAACTGACAGTTTTTAAACCAGAAAGTTTTTAGATGTTCAACTTTTTAATTTTTTATTCAGAACTGTCAAATTCAAAATATCGGCAAAAAGACAAACTAGTTCATTGCCGTTTCAGTCATACTTAGCGATGGTATTTATTAATTTTAATTGTAAGAGCTAAAGTGTAACGCTTTATTATATACTGTTCACAACTTCGCAGGTTTGAGCTTGAAATAAATAAATAATTAAATTATGGAATTTTGACTTATTTACAAACACCCAAAACAATTTGCGCTTTAGTTTGCACCGAGTAGAAATGAAATACGTAAACGAGACAAAAAAACAAGTATTTAAAAGAAAAACTAATTATAATTAAAATTATTGACAAAACAAAAGCAAGTATTGACTATGTTCCAATAACATTGTGAGTGCGCGTTTGATTGGTTAATAATTGATTACATAATAAATGTAATATTAAGAAAGTGTTTATACGTGCGATTAGAATTTTTGAAATGACTGGTGTTCGCGAAGGCATGCACACGATTTCAATTGTTATCGTAAAAGTATAAAAAAAAATATATCACGCAGTTATTTTATTATTTTCTTCACTGCATTTGGCCTCTGCAACCTTGTTATAATGCTTAAGTAACGAGTAATGAAATATTGTTAACGGCAAACTAACATCTACATTCTCTCATTTATTTTATGAGAGTATATTATCGATAGGGATTCACACCTTGACTTGATATTCTAGCTGCTTGACTTGACTTGATAGCAATTCAAGTTCAAGTTAAGATTTAAGAATTACAATACGAATATCAAGTCAAGCAGTTATATCGAACACCAATCTAAGTCAGTAGTTATCTTTCAAGTTATCTAGTTGAAAAATCAAACAACCTATATCTTCAAGGCTATAATTTAGGAGTATATAATTATATAAGGGTATATAATTTTTTAAAATTTGATGACCAAACCAACAACTTTTGTTACTTTTGACATACGGTGTCTTTACACCAAAACTTCCATCATTCTTCAAGAGATTCTTAGGTAATTATAAGATAACAAACTAATTATAGTGACAAATATAACTTGTACGGCTTCCTTAGACATGCATCTGAAGTTGCACTAACGACTAGGAGGTTATTCAGCATAGATTAAGTTCACGCGGTACAACAAAATCCGCGCTATCTTTTCGATACCATGCGAGCACTCTAAGGTTAATTAAAACCTATCTAATTTAATTTAATAAAAACTTATCTATAATTAATACTGCAGATATATAAAAAGATAGTTTGCACTTTAAAATGGATGGCAGATTTAGACCATTAATGAAAGTTTTTTTTTTACTACCTTCTGTTTTCTTTCGAGACAAGTAATTTATTTAAAAACAACTTAATAAATAAATGAAAACCAAAATTAAGCATAAATTAATTCCATCCGTTGTGTTTAATGAATTTTATTTTCAAAGATTTTAAACCATTTATTAGCTATACAGGGTATTTTAAATTTGTGGGCACATTTACAGAAATACGTTCTCCACTACAAAAGGACCAAGAAGCTCTTATTAATGTATGTATCAAATTGATTAATTGCCGAGATATTGAGGCGTAAAGATATTTTTTGACAATACTTAGTAATCATTCAAAGTGATCTCCGCTTTATTGAACGAAGCGTTTTTGTTTGATAAATAACACATCCCTACAATGATGTCATGCAATTTTGAAACAACCTTTATAATTAATATATTACAGATATTCAGAGTTCATCTATTTCTCATTTTCTGTTAAGTCAAGTTTCAAGGGTACAAAAATAAAAGAGGGAATGGTCCATGTTCCTAAAAATTTATCAAAATTATTTATAAAATAACAAAATATAGGAGATAACTTTCTTTAATTTTACGTTTATCAAATCAAGAATATTCTTGCACACAATCTACGTATGTTTGTTGTAAATGCACTAATAATTTGGCATAAAAGAGTCAAGCATTACGAAACTGAAATATTACTTAATTAATTATTTCGTGAACTTCAAAGTTTTTTCTTCGTCTGTGTATAATTACAATCTGCTGTAAATAATGTTGCATTGTTTAGATTTATACGCGTAAGTCTTGAAACATAGAGAGTAATTATTACTCTAGAGTCTAGACCAAAACAAAAAAAAAGTAATTACTGACCTAAATAAGTACAAAGATTACTTTACTGTATGATGAAGATATTAGAACCGACTCCAAAGAAAATAGACACTAAATGTCTGCTAGTTACTCTATAATTGAAAATCAATTGAGTCAGATTTTCCAAAAATGTTCTTTCGTTTAGAGAAACAATCCGAAAATTGAAACCAGTAATTATATATACTAACATTATTCATTTAATAATACATATATGTATTGCTCATGTTAATTCTTGGAATAGATTTAGAAAATTTGCTTTGACCAGAATTTAAATATAATATGTACTATGGATTGTTTGAACTATTTTAATAAAAAAATATTTCATAATAAATGTAGTTTTAATACTACTTAATTACGGAAACAAAATATTTTTGGAATACAGCTGCCTTTGTGGACAAAATAAAAACGTCAGGCATCAGGATACTCAAATAGTCCTTAAAAAATACAAACAAAAAAAAATGTCAATGTAAATTTAGCTGTTCTGCGTCCCCCTAAAAAAATTAACATCAAAATACAATATTACATTTCTAATGAGTATAGTTTAGTGGAGAATACTCCATATAAAAGATCGTCTAGGGCCAAAATACTCGGACAAATCATGTGTATTTTTTACGCATATATATTTTTTTAAACCTGAAAATTCCGCAGCTATTTAAAATTTGTATTTTCACGTTTATTAATTAATATCTTGGAAACTGTCAGGGCAAATGTAAATTAACGGCATATTGCTGAAGTCAAACATTGATAATTAATTAATAATCTCTCCAAACCTGCAAAAAAATTGAGAAGTGCCATTAAAAAAGGCGATGATATCGTTCGAGAAAAAAGATGCACGTTAAAAAATAATGTTGACCTATCTGAGGATTTTCGCCGCAGATAATATGGGATTTTTTAAATGGATTGTTTCATATTAAACGTACACATTGTATAATTTTAATTTCAATATTTTGAAGTTTCACGTAAGTTCGTACTTTTGTAATTGGTTTTGGTCTCGTTATTTCTTCTCTACTTTTCATTTCTTGTGATGTAATGTTAAATTTTACGCAAAACTGACATGTAAATTTTTAAAAACATGTTTTATTTTTTACGCTAAAATGTGTGAAAATTCATATATAGAAGCATGTAAATTGGTAAATGAATGAAAATATCTGCAGAAGCGTACAAATTGGCATACAAACGTTTAGCGTACATTCGCTTTTGTCTTCAGTATCTTTGTTTTTGTCTACAAAAGCGTTAAATATGAAAATATCTTTAGTAGTTAATAAAATATGCATATTTATATTATCTCACAAGAAAAATATGGGTATAGTGCCTGTCAGAAGTCTCTCTCTGCTGAAATTAACGATATTACGGACAAAATCAAATTTTGACTGTATTTCAAGAAAATTAGTTTTTTTTTGACATAGTGACCCCCAAAATCTAATAATACAAAATTTTGTAATTTTGAAATACGTCGACGGTCGATAGAGTACTTTTAAATTTCGGGGTTGAGTTCACAAAAACGCTCTAATTTAGGTTGTTCTCCGTAAGTTCGCCTAAAAATGACAGAGATAATTTCTTTTTGTTTAATGTGGATTAATATATTCCTGCTGAATTTAAAAATTGTAGATAGAAAAGAATAAAGTAAATAAATAAATAACTTTTGTTAGGCACAGTGACATAGTACCTGCTGCAAAATGTGTCTGGCACAAAATAAAATTCTAATAGATACTAAAAATAGCATACTAAAAATGGCACGGTACACATAATTTTAAATTTATCACTCTTAATACTGAGAAAAACTTCTAAGATACCAAATATTCTAAAACCGATTTCTTAAATTGTTCAATTTTCACTTCCACTTCTCGCAATTTCATAGTACTTTCGTAAGAAAAAGTGTTTTCGAAAAAAGTTTGTTTGTCTGCTTACATGTTTGTTTCTTTGTCTTTTTTCTCATAATATGTGATTAGGAAGCAAATTTGGAATATGACGATCATTGTGTTTTCTTTCAACCTTACTTCACTAGTCAATAAATTATTTTTTAAACATGTAGATAAATAACTACAATAGTACCTTATTTTCCGGCTCTCTTTAAATAGCTTAAATTTATTTTAAAATACTTCATGTTGCAGTTACAGTAACACGTTATTAAAAATCAGCAGATTAGGTTGTCGATATTGCTCTGATTATTCATTTATATACTATATAAACCGCAAAATGATACATATTGACTATAATTTACAAAATTATTGATAACCTTTTTGTAAATAGCTTTCGGTTGATATTTGTTTAATAATACCTGCAATAACCAACACACCCATTTTCTTTCACATATTTTCCTTTTTTAATGTTAAAATATAGATACAAACCATGTTAAATAGGGCATAACCTTTCATTTAAAAATGAATACACTTATACCGTATATTGCACATTACAACGGGTATTTTTGAAACAAAAATTAGGTGTACTTTCCGTTATAATCATTTCTATGATAAACTTGGTATGTTCTAAGTTCACATCTCAGTAACTCTTCAAACTACAAAAACACATGAATGACACTTCAGGTCACCATCAACATGACTCCGGCGTATTAGAAAAAATCTTTTCAAATCAATAAAATTATAATCCAATTTGTAAAAAAAATAGGTCGTTCTAAAATATGTAATCACCTCCTTTAACGTTTGCAAATTCCTCAATGAGAATATTTAATGAGATTGTATAAAAATATTATTATATTGCTACCTCATATTAGAAATCATTGTCACTAACGCAATGGCGTATTTATTTTATTTCAATACGTTGAGTATGCACGGAGATAAAAAATTTAATATTTCAATACCTATTTATGTCATTAAAATAGAAGCGCGTTCTATGCGAATAAATAGTTTATACAACTAGATTATCTATGTTCCCTGTATACTAGTCTCGCATATATAGAATATATGACTTATTTTAGAAGGCCGTGGAGGGTATTTTTGACGTCATTCTTTTGAATGGAACATATATAATTCAAACATTATTGTGGAGAGGCTTTCAGTGCGTGAGAAAAAAAAATTATGAAAATATTTAAGTTATATGAAGCTCATTCCAATAATTTTATAAAAAATGTCGTTTTTAGTCCCACTGATTATTATAGAGATGGAAAACCGGTTTTTGTAGCTTTAATCTATTAGTACCTATCTATTAATCTATTAGTGTTTAGGGTAATATATTTTTTCTTTTATGCATCATCCCTGAATCAGTGATTATTCTTCACTAGAAAATAAAGCGAGAAATTACAAATAGTGGTACTGGTATTGGATATTCCAATTACACTATACTGTGTTTAAGAAATGTTTCGTTAAGGCATTCAATACTAAATAAATAAAATAGCTGTAGTTATAACAATAAAATATAACAACATAATGTGTAATTTGTCGATCAGTTTTGATATTGAACAATGCGAAATCATATTATCATTACACAAAATTTTATTTTATGCAAATGCGATGATTTAATACGAAGAGTCTGTTTCGGTCTGGTTTGATAATAATTAATCAAACCAGTGTTCGTGTTCAGGTAAAACTGTTAAAAAGTTAACTAACTGGACTACATTGCACGCTTGCTGCATCGAAAAAGATCATTAATTATACACGGTCCTGTTCACACTTTGATTTTTTCAGTCAAAGAAATGACCAATCGAAATCATATTACCTTGTTTCGCTTCCTATCAAAATCGTGGATTGAATTTTTACTTTTAGCTATAAAATAGCCGCTTGACATGCATGTCTGCAGTCGTGTAACGCCCAAGTGCTGTCAAATGAAAAATTAAAATAGTGATTTAGTAATAATTAGTTTAAACTATTGTGTGTAGAGAACTTTGTATGATTAATTAATTTTGATTTTAATGAAAAAATATACTAAAAATAAAGTGAAAACCAGTCAATTTATAGAGAGTACGGGCAAAAAATACCACATACGAGTATGTCTCGGCCGCAATGACATTATGATTCATGTGACTGTTAACACTTAGTGACACTTGTTTAAGTTTAACTTCTTTTGCGACGTATCTGTTTGAAAAAAGTAAGAAATCAAGGGGAAGTTGAGCTGACAAATAAAGGGGAAGTTAATAATAATAATAATAAAAATAATAATGCGTTAACGCCGTTTTTCGACTTTATGTCATAACAGACGCCATTCGCACCATTACTATGTTTTCATCTACCACTTCCCGTTATTTTCTACATTTTTTACAACTTCAACTTATATAATAGCAGTGGGCGAATGAAGGAATTATAGGAAATTAGGATAAGGTAGGTAATTTTTGAACTAGGAGTTTGATAGGTAATCGGCCATGGCCTCAAATAAGGAACCATCTCGATATTTATCTGGAATTAATTGAGGGAAACCATGGAAAACCTCAAACAAGATGGCCGATACAGGACTTACCGTTTCTTGGCGAGAGGCAATAGGAAAAAGTCCCAGAATAAAGGGGAAGTTAGTTTGTTATGTTTTACTTTCATTAAATAAAACAACTCTTTGGCACTTTGGCACCATTTTTAAAAATGTTTATATATATATATATGTGTGTGTGCGCTATAACTCTCGAAAGAGCTAATTGATTTTAACGAAATTTTGCCCACATGTTGGAATCCACCACCGCAAGAACCCTATTTAAAATGGACCCAATCGGACCATTTTAAGGGTAGTTTTTAGGGGTTGAAAAATGTTTTTGGGCCCCAAAATACCGAAAAAATTCTCCGAATCATTTTAAATTTGAAATTTAACCCTCTGGTAGTAATAAAAAGTGTCCCTAAGATTTTAATAAAATCGGCCCGACAGAACCGGATTTACAATTTTTTTGAAAATACTAGTTTGCAGATAGTGACTTATTTACTGAAGGGTGTATTTAATGTGGTGTAGACCTTCGATCGACAATAATTTTGCAATTAAGAAAAAATTTTAAGGGGTGTATTAAGGAGTTAAATTTTTTATTTTGCCCAAAATGCAACCTAAGTTCGCATAATAAAGCCACACGGCCTGTGTCAGCAAATACACTATATTGTCGGCAGGGTTTTGGCACTGCGACCCGGGTTTTTATTATTATTATAATTTTTTTTTTGCTTTGACTAACAGTGCAAACAAAGATCAACAAATCTTTATACAGAAAATGAAATTCTGTGAATATAAATATTTAAAAAGATAAACAAGAGTTTCTAAAATTTAATTTATATATAAAGACAATATAATGTCATTGATTGTAAAAGTAATTTTATTCATTTTAAATATCCCTTGAGGATATAATAGAGCACAGTTGGAACAGGTCCGCACAATGCACATCAATCTAAAATCGAGAGAGGGAGAGAGAAAGAGAGATTTCTGTCTACAAGCGTTCGACAGCTAACGTCACAAGCGTCTATATTCTAGATTCGAAACATATTCACAACTTTAATGTCTGTGGTACAGTACTTCAGTCCTATCGCGGAGAAATCATACTGCATTTAAAATTTGAATTAGTAATTTAAAAAAAAATCAGCAGTTGAACGACAGGACCATTCCAACTCGAAAAATACAATAAATAACATAAAGTGTCTGCATGTTAACGGCTAGTAATAGATGTGTTTCACATATAATTAACGAAAGCTTTCCTGTTGAATTAATACCACTTTCTTTTTGTAGTGGAGTGCCGTTGGAATCCAGGGCCAGTCAATGAATCTTCATAAAAAGTGTTGGACTGTACTGTTAAAAGCTCAAATAAAAAAGTTTAAAAAAAATTTGCCGCTCTCGATTGCGGGGTGGATGCCACCCCTTCTCGAGGGTGAAAAATGTTTCGTTGAAAATAAGTACGGAAATGGATAGGTTGACTAATTCTAAGCAACTTTTGTTCTATAAAGTTTTTTCTGAAAGTCCATACTTTTCGACTTATTCGCGAGTGTGTCAATTTTTCAACCAATAAACCCACGTTTTCAGATTGTTTTTCCCGAATAACTGAAAAAGTAAGTATTTTATCGAAAAAATCATTCTTAGTAAAAATGTAGCTTATAAAAAAACAAATAATGGTGAGTTTATAATGTCTGTAGACCCAATACAAACAGAGTACTACCTTGTTGAAGGCTGGTTCGTATTCGTCAAAAGTCAAAATTGAAAGTTTCAACGTGAAGTTACCAAAATACAATGCATTTTTTGGGAGAAACTCATCGAACATTTTTTAAAGTGCTTAAAAGAACCTTAATTTTTATTTTTTATAAAAGTCTCAAGCATCAAAACTAACTGAGTTCTGACGAAAATAATGTTGGTCCCTATTTTTTTCGGCGTCAAAAAATTAGAAAGTCACCCCGTTATTACCACCCAAATTAAAAATAATCGTTACCACTTCACGATTCACTTTATTTAAGTACTTGTAACATGCTCTAGAAGTTTGAGAAGTTTTTTTTTCAACTTTTTTATTTGAGCTTTTAACAATGCAGTCCAACAGTTTTTATGAAGATTCATTGACTGGCCCTGGATTCCGAGGTATAAACCTTACGGCACTCCACTATTGACAGATCAACTGTTTTAAACAAAGGAGAAGGTTTTTTTTGTTTGCATTAAGTATCAAAACTATAAAATTAAGAAAAAAACTTGTTTATAAAACTTCCTTGCACAAATAACCAGAAGAATGAATAGAAGAAACATTGTTATATAGCACATATCTCTTCTGTACGTGAGTAACTTACTGAGTACAAATAAGATATGCATTATACAATATTTCCCTATTTTCCTGATTTGCAAGTATTTTCTTTATACAAATTATTAATACAGTCCTTATCTATACTACCTATGTTTACACACACATTACACCAATTATTAAAAAATAGGTTTGTTTTATTTCTGTAAATACTGAATAAAACAGAAAGTTTGGTATCAATGTTAATTCGTTATGTAAATATATCTACACAAAATTATTTCCAATACTCTTTATTTGTGTAGTGTATATTTTTAAATGCTCTGAGAATATGTAATTAATAATAATGTTAACCAAAAGGCTCGTTTAAGTGTATATTATGTATTCATATTTGCCAGATTTTTGGGCAAAAGTAACGTCGGCTTGAGGCTCTTTGTCATACAAAAAATGTGTCATAACTATGTTTGAATGCAATCATAAATAGCATTTTGTTCACGATCACTCACGCTCACGAAACTCATTTTACAATTCATGTCCGTTCACGCGCTACAACTATTCTCTATAATCACACTCACGCATGCTTACGTCGATGTACTCATTCTACATTTTTAGTACGCCATAATTTAAAAACATAAAAAGAAACTCTAAATGGTAGGTGTATACTTTAAATAAGAAATATCATGACTGCAGACTGATTCTTGTAAGTAAACATTAGTTTCGGACCAGCTTTAACAATTCGTATTTCGTTTGTATACAGGAATAATTTTTTACGTAATTGACTTTTCACTCACGCCAACTCACTCTCACGAAAAGTCTTTTCCGCTCACGCATGCGTATATTTTATTTAATATCACTCATTCACGATTTTCTCGAAACCTACACACTCACGGGGTGTCACGCACAATTTGCACCTCTAGTTTGGACTAAAACCCCAAAATTCTTACAGAAACTATTTCAGTCAGTTATGTTTGTTAAAGAAAATTACAATTTTTCCATAAATATACCATTTGCGTACGCCAAGAACAAGGCAAGACTACATTAACCGTGGCGCCACCTATTGACGACGTACTCTGATAGACCTTGACGTCCTGAAAAAAAAACAGTAAATTTTTAAACATCTCGCTTAGTTTTCGAGATATCGAATTTTGAAAGTCTATTTTTCTAATATATATGGAAATGGCATTCCGATATATATGCATTAAGAATACATAAAAATCAGTGTATGGGCATTTAGCATTATAAACCAAAAGCGACCAACACCCACACACCCAAAAGCGCCCAACACCTCGAAAACTAAGCGAGATATCGGAAAATTGTATTCGTTTTCTTTTATCAGGACGTCGAGGTCTATCAGATTACGTATCCAATAGGTGGCGCCACGGTTATTGTAGTATTCCAAAGAACAAAGTTAACTTTGATTAAAAAAAGTGTGTAATTCAAGATATTAATTTTTATATATGTTGTTAGTCAAACGTCCTTCATCTCTACTAAAGACTATTTCGATAATAGTATTATTTAATTTTATATGAATTTTGTATATTATGTATTGAGTTATTCTACGTCAATTTTTTAGCATTTCATGAATAAATATTTATCTCATATTTTATCAAGTCTTATGTTGAAATCTGGTTCATACTAACTGATTTGAAAATATTCAAGTATTGTCATAACATTTTTCTCTTGTGAAGATCCATGATTTGTTGTTTGTGAATCGAACTGAATGTTTCCACGTTTATAAAATCATATAAAAATCATAGGGGCAAAAATTAAAGGCTCTGCCAAAACAGATTTTCTGACAAGGCTTTGAGAAACCCAGTATTAAACTGGGAAGTATTTTTGCCACATTCCGTAGAATGAAAAACAAATTATAATACCTACAATCATACAACGCAATTTGGAGGTAATAATACACTACTAAATAATTCATTTCAATATATCAACACAAAAAACCTTTGTCATTCCGAGAAAAAGGATGGAGATTTGAAAACATATCCTTTCTTCTGCACTGTGACTATAATTTGTACGATAAAATATTTCACATTTTGTGAAAATAAGCACTCCAGCTATAATAAAAATTACATTATATTTATTGTTTTATTATTAGTTAAAAGTGGAAAAGATATATAATATGGATAATATGAATATTTTATGTGAAGCTGTGTGCTGTTATTGAATAATATAATAAATTTTGTTTTCTAAAATAAAGGAATATCGAAAAATGATCAAACGTTTTATGTACAAAAACTTTATGATAAATAATGAATTCATGAGAACAAATATATATTAAAATCTCGTTTGTAGATGAGATTGTTTTAAGGCTTGTCCGCTCTGATTTCTGTATTTATAATAATTTAAGGTAAGTATGTGGAATATATATCATTATACATTTTTTATAGCCATTATAAACTAATTACCGTGTCGACTGAATACGACCAATTTGATTTTTTCAACTCGCCCAATACATTGAGCAGTTGTAATGGATTCGAAAATAGAAATCAACATTTAGAACACTTTTTTATGTTTCAAGATCACTATTTTTGAAAAAAAATGTGTGTGCACAAAGTTGATTTTACGCAAAATCTGGCAAATAAAAACCATATCCACTTTATTAAAGTGCCAATTGACGCATATTAACGTCGGTATTATCCGATAGACGCTGATGACCTCAGATGTTGAGCGTCTATAATCTATAATCTACAATCTAATCTAATCTAAGATATTATCTGGAAGAAATTTTAATAAAATTGATGCAGCCGTTTTCTTGTTTAAACAAAATGTGTGCAAAAAAGTGTATTTTTGAAACCTCAAGGGTCGCACTTGTAGAGTCCTAATAGACGACCCACCCACGGCTTGTTTTCAATTTACAGCTGATGTGAGGCTTCAAATTGGCAATACGGATATAAAATTTCAAGGCAAAAAATACATACATCTGATATAAAATGCCAAATGAAAAAAACAAAGAGGATGACGCAACCAAAAATAAAAACATGGATATCCATTACGCAATAAAACCGATGTATATTTTCATGAAGTGTCTATTTCTAAATCAGATAAACTACAAAAATGGAGTGTTAATAACAAAAGATAACAAACAAAAATGCGGAGCATTTATCATTCTCAGTTCAATTTTAATCACGACTTACATAACTCTTCGAGGAAAATTCGATTACTTATATCCTTATGTAAACTTTACACTTAGATGTAGCGACATACTTGTGGTTGTAATTAATGCTTTGGTTGCAATTCAATTAATAGGTTTGATGACAATATTAAGAACTCCAATGAAAGAAATCTTAGAAATGTTATCCGTAGTTGACAACCACATATTCAAAAATCCTACAAACAATTACAAAAAAATTCGTTTGATCTTACAGATAGAAATAATAATTTTAGTTCCGACATTAATAGCCATTATATATTTAGATTTATCTACATATAACGAAGTATTGCCGTTTGAGCAAGCGAAAATCTATATTTCGCATCTGATTGTTAGTACAATAACAATTGCTACCGAGTTTGTTTTCGTCAATATTAATGTATTGATATATCATCGATTCGTAATTTTAAATCAACATTTCGGCAATCTTCACGATGAGTATATGTTACATGCAGAGCGGCGTGAAAGCCTGCTCTATAATAAGGAAACAATTATGCCGAAGGACAGATGGAAGGAGACCATGGATCAGATAAGAATTTATGTAAAGATGTACCATATGCTGTGCAGGACAGTTAAATTGACGTCGTTTATGTATGGATACGGGTTTATTTTGCAAGTGTTGCATCTGACGGTTAACATTCAATCGTTGTGTTTCACGTTCATCTTGATTTTGTTCAAGCAAAGGACACAAATCTCACCAACAATGAATGCATACAGTGCTGGAATGACTCAACTCACTTGGGCCGTTACTACTACTGTACGTATTATAACAAAAACAATTCCAGCCAATTGGGCGACAGGATCATTCCAACTTTACAAATATTACAGTAAATAAAATAAAATTTCTGTGAAAGGTCGCCGGAACGTGGGTAACGGCTAGTAACAAATATGATATTTGCTACTCGTTTGCATGGTTACAAAATATTTGTTTAAAACATATATGGTAGCTGTAGGTGCGAGCGCATCAGTCTCTCACTCGCATCTACTCGCGCTCGCACCTACAGCTACCCTATATGTTTGTCTGGCTAGGGGTTAGAACTGTAGAAACTATTTGGCTACTGGGGAAACATTTTCTAATAGTTCCCCAAGCAACCTTTATAAAATTTAGCTTTTATACTATGACGTAAGTTCAGTTTCAATTTATTGAAATTTAAGGGTGGCTGGCAAGGGGTTGCCACGATATTAATGGCAATGGACGACGTAATTTCTAATATTATTTCAAAGAAAAATATAAAAAACTTACGCTTTATAATTTGTCGAAATTAAGTCGGTATTTTAAACAACTTTGCTACCTGTTACCCGCCAAATTCATGTTGACCCAAAGTACATAATCGCCCATCGTTCCTACCTATGTTGGAAGATTGCGCTGAGTAGCTTTCAGCTTTTAAAAAATAACGAAGATCTGGCACTCACACGCTCTATTTGTACTGTCGAGCTGTAGAGCCACCCAGTAAAAACTGCTTAAAATATACTCTGATAAAGATGTATTAAAAATAATTAAATTACAGTTGAAACATCAACAGATTTTGATTTTGGAATGATCCCGTCGCCCAGTTGGCCAAAAATTTTAATATGATTTAAAAATCCAAGATGAAGACTATAAAATTTAGAAAGCTACCAGTAGATTTCCCATAATATTCATTTCTATATTATAGTATAAACATGACAATATTGTGACATTATCGTGCAATGACACTGTCATGAATATGTATTTTCATTATTACAATATTAATGAGCCACAAATAGTAAATGGAAAGAATTAAAATTAATAAAATTCGAGGTCGAAAGAATTAAGTAAGTTTGCACATCGATGAGAATCTCACATGGATATTACAGTTACCTTATGCACTTTTGTCCAGCCAGTTATGTTATTTCACATAGAACTGATTTCATTACCTACTATCCATTGTTAGAAGTGCTCCGACAGAAATTAGTCGCTACCTATTGTAATTTAAAAACTTAACTATAATTTAAAAACATCTATTTTAACAAGAACTAAAACAAAAATTAAAAATATTTATTCTAGGCACACAGTTTACAATTTAACATCCTGGGAAAATCTTGAGTACTTTTGTATTTTCACCATATTTAGACACGAATAGTGTTAGTTAAACTGAGCTAAATTTCAGAATCAATGTGTCATTCGATTTTTCTTAATCAAACGAGTGCTCTAGACTGAATTCAAAATGGCGGCCGCAAGGTGGGAAAAATTCTGGTCAAAAATTTTTCCTACTCAAATCGATCGACTAGGGTACCTATCAAATGAAAAATAATTTTATGGCAAATCCAAAATACTATATGTACCTCGTTTGTAATGAAAAGTATTATATCACGAGCAGTAACATAGTGTTCACACCAGCGATTTAATGGATGTCAACACTCACTCAAGTGACAATATCATTACAAACAAGTTACGTACTACATTTTTTACACGTATATCTTTTATAAAATAGCTGATTATCACTTCATAATAAATTGTTTAGATTTTCAGTATCACTGTGTTTACTTGATAATATTGTGAAATATAAGTGCAGTATACAGGAGCGAATTTATCGACCGAAATACTAATTTGTCGATCTGTGACCAGTTTTATAATATGATAATTTTTCAGGTAGCTGGAATAGCATCAGGTATTTCGTGTGAAAAGACTTTGGATGCAGCGAAGAACAATAAGGCTTCTATAAACAAGTTATTGGCCGAAGTTCCTAAAAGAAAATTGCCTAGATACAATGATTATCAAACGGAACTGCTGATTCTTACAAGAACAATGAGTCGCAAAATTGGTTATTCGGCTGCTGGATTTTTTGATATCGATTCCAGATTTATACTTGCAGTTGGCGGAAGAGTTATCAATAATGTATTTATTCTTCTGCAATTCTATAATATGGCACGCAAATAATAAAATGAAATATAATTTGAATCCTTAAACAGGAACAGCGATAGCTCTGATTATTCAAGGCTCTCGCACAGAGTGAAATATTATATGAAATTCAGTACATCTTCGTTGATATAAGATTGTCAAAATTTCGGAAAAAGGTTAATACGGTGCCACCTCAGAATCAATTCACACGTGCAGAGAACACTAAATTATTTGAGCATATTAACGTGACGTGTAACGGTGATAATAAAGTGGGAATGCTATCACAGCAAATGCCACGAGTTTGGAGCGCACAGTGCTTTCATTCTTAATAAAAGCTATTTTTATCATGATATCAACTTTGATTAGCTTTAAATAACCACTGGTATAGAGATAGTTTTAAAGCTTATAGCATATAAAGTAATCGATTATTATATATATGGACGAGTTATCCAAATATTTGTATGCCCGCTGAGCATAAAAATTAAATCAGGAAAAGGAATACTCTAAGTTCGCCAAAGGCATTATTGATGGCTTGACAGCGTAGCCCTACATGACTATTAAAATCTAAAACAAAATGTAATTCAAAAAAAATTGTAACATAATTTTGAAACAAGCTTATCTATCAACAAAATATTCATTAGAGCAAGATATGTAGGTGTGATAATATCAGGTAGAACTGTAGAAGTACCAGTTCGGATGAGGAAATTATAATTGATTATTATTATCAATACTATGAAGGAGAACAGAAAGAAAATACTGGCGCCATCTTTAGATCGAGAGAAAAGAAGTACAGGCTGTTCGTAGCAGCAGAGTATTTGAGTCAAACAGAGATCCATTATAGCAATTATGAATTCATATTTCAGAAAAGGTGCCAAGAGATCACAAGAAAAAGTCTATGACGAGAATTTCACAACAGTAAGGGCTGTAAGTTAAGACATAGTTATTTCGACGGCAAGTATCAGCAAACTTTCGGAGCCAGTAAAAGTAATGTAGACGATATTAGTGTTTTACATTTTAATATACAGTGTTTACGAAATAAAACTGCTAATTTTCAAATAATTTTAAATGAATATCATAAATTCGTTTTTAAAATTTGAAGGCTTCTGCACCAGTAACAATTTTTGCCGTTCTGATGTACATGGCGGCGTGTTAAAAATTAGTTAAAAAAACTATTATATGTAATAAACTGTCACAGATTATACTTTCGCTATAGAAAAACATTACGAGTGCACAGCTTTAGAACTTATTGACTCCAATATTGTGTATTATTAACCATATACAGATCACGTATTATATTAAGTACCCCATCGGTTTTATGTTAGATAAATTAAATAAATATATAATTAGTACCACTTGTACAACATCATGTATAATATAAATATAAAATACTGTACTACAATTGCACTAAAAAGTTATTTTTCTGATCATTTTTTACAATATATGTTTGTAAATTTGAGGCGCGACCTAAGCGTTAGCTGGAAACGCCTATGGTACATTCGTTTTTGTCTATGAATCTGTTATGCTTTTTTATGTCAGGCGTACAGCCCAAACGCCTGAACAGATTTAAAAACAAATTTTTTTTTGTTCGATCCTAACGTCTGAATTTTGTTCCCAGAGGAGAGCAAATTAAAAAATTCTGAAGCATACAAGTACTTCAAGAATTATAAGGAACGAAATACCAAGTATTAACTTTATCCAAAAAATCGTTTTCCTATATCATCCTGTCTCGTAAAGTTCAGTTTTAATTTGGCTGCCATTTGGAAATCTACTGCAATTGTTTTTAATAAGTGTCGCCAAAAAAACTTTCAAAAACTGGTTTTAAAAGAAAGCAGAATTCTGTAAAAAAATTTCGATGTGAATCTAATTTTTAAGTGTAGTTGTCAAGTATTATCATTTTCTAAGTAGTAGTAGTATAATATCAAAGCACTCGAATTTACTGTAATATGCCATTTTTACAACCAATCATTAATAAGAAAAAACATTAATTTATTATAAATTATTCATTAGTAAGTTCCAAAACCGATTGAATTCTGTATTGTCAATGAGAATATTTATGTGTACAAATTTCAAATCGATCGGATATGTGGAAGTCGCTCCAACACTCGACGTCCTTAAAATGTTATAGCAGAAGCATGCAGATACAGAAATTTCTGCGTTAATGCGAGCTAAAAAGTTTCACTTTAAAAATTAGCCATTGTTTAGATTGTCAACTTGCATACTATTATAATGTATCAATTTTACTACTGTAGCACTTAAAGTTTAGGAACTAGAAGGTTGTGACCGGAATAGGAATAATAGATTTCCGTCATTTGGATGTGGAATCCTAAAAATAGACCACGGACTTGTTTCTTGTAGGTTCCATTGAGCTACTCCTATTCTATAATATTATTACGTTCATTTCATCTAAGATTACAAGGTAAAATGAAATATATTTTTTATTATTCCAGCGAGATTAGAACAGTAGTAATTTGGCTATCACTTTTTTACGATAATGAAGGAAAACAGAGGAACTATAAGTTAGAAATTACTAATCTTCAAGAATATACTTCTTTAAAAGTAAATAATTTTACGAAAGCAGTAAGGCCTCCATAGAAGTAGCATCTAATAAATAAATGTTATTCGACTCATCATTCGCGATATCTGGGATGGTATCTAGACACATGGCACTGTCAGCCAAGTTCGGCTAACAGAGCAATGTGTATATTTATCTGAACCATTTCGAACTACTTTCGACCTCCTTATAACACAAAATCTGTTTGATCTGCACACATGTAATTTTGTTTATTTATCAAGACTTCCCCAATTACTCACAAATTTGTATTATTAATAGTTTCTAAGATATTGAGGTCCGGATTTCGTTATTATTAACACACTGACGCACTTATCAAAAACCTAGCTCAACCTTAACTTTGGCCTTGCTAAGATTATTATAAGAACACATGTTACCTTGTTCCATGAAAGACGTCAGCTGGCAATTACTACCTTTTATTATTGTCGTGTTGATTATGAAATTTACTCTGTATGCCAGTTTTAAGGGATGGTGGTTAATCTCGATGTTGATCAAGGGAATTAGTACGTCGACTACCAACAAGTCATAATATTTTATTTTTATCGAAACTACACAAAATTTCAACTCAATCAGTTAACAGAAAGAGGATGAAAATTTAAAAGTTTAATTCGCACCCGTACGAACCTTAACTGGTCAGCAAGCTGCCATAATTTTGCACTGTCATAAAAAATACACACTTGTGCAAAATTTCAACTCAATCGAATAACGGGATGTAGGTGAAACATCGATCGCAATGTTTGAAACAAAGAAATATACGAAATGTGAAGTTAAATAAAACCGTTTAAAACATATTAATGCATTAACTGAAAAAAATACAGGGAAAAAAACTTTTTATAATAATAAATCAGAATTTTTTTAATCACTGTCTAGCCAACGCAACACAAAACAGAGAAAAGATGGCCTTTTCTGACCCATAGATCTTCATTGATTTATTTAAAAAAATTTCATTGTATTTCCCTATCGATTACATATTGTATAACTATAGATAAAATGTTACTTTACAAAAGCAGAAATCAATAAAAAATATATTTGTGAAAAAGAGGCTAGCTTCGGTACCTAGAAAGAACAACTTCAACGAAAAAAGAATTGAGATCAAAACGGTTGCAGTGTTCTTACTTTTTCATGTTTTATATTATAAATAAATGACTCATGCGCGAAAGCTTGGCATCCATTTAGATTTCAATTCTTTTTTTGGTGAAGCAGTTCTTTCTAGGTACTGAACTTGGCCCTTTTTTCACATTTATGTTTTTGATGGGATAAATACTACGACCGACAAAGCTGCTTTTTTCATTACACGTGTGCACCGGAGGGTTTTTTTATTTCCGAAACGGTCTCTGAATTTGCAAACAATTAGTCAGCGTCATTTTTCCGAAGTACTTTGTAATAATAAAAAAAAGCTAACAAACAGAAAAACAAACAACCTAATATGGCAGGGATACGCGAAAAATCAAGTACACTGAGGATTGTTAAGCAAATCGGAAATAAATTTTTGTGTTTATGTAAAAAAAATATTTTTACAGAACATCAAAAAAAAATAACAAAGATATTAAAAAAAACATAAATTTTGACAGTTGCCATTTTAATAGACATGAGATATGTTTGCTCCTAACTCTACAATATTTGTGTCTGCACTAGAAGTGTTTATACATAATCCTAATAATAGCAACAGCTTTAGTTACACAACTTTCTCTTGAAATTACATTTTAGGTAACGAAATTGGCAGTTAAGGAACTGTGGCAAGTATAGTATGAATATATTTGATATTTCACGTAAATTTACATCACTTATACAATATATACGCTTCATTATTCACGAATTAAAGTGTAACACCTTTAATAATTGACTATTAATGTATTGTGTAACATCACATATGGGTTCATATATTAAGTAGAAAGTGCATTGATATTGTGAATACACTAATTATTCAGTTTTCTCTTCGGTATCGAACTACGTATTAGTGTGTTTCCTATACAATATACATATATTGTATAATATATTATGGCACATATGCTCTTAGTGGCGGTCGCATGGCGAGACCTAGTGACGGCACAAACAATGGTCTATATATGTAGACAGGAGTCTTATAAATATTGAACATGGAACGCTTCGTTTTTGAGATGAGATACAGGATGTTCAATTTGTAAAATTAAAAATATGAGCTCTTTATTTACAAAATAACTCATTACAATAAATTTATGATATTGCGATGAAATATTTGGTGTTTGAGAGCAAATTGTTTGATACTGAAAATTATCGCCTCTTATGTCCAGTGCGGAGATAGAGAGACCTATGAATATTTTTACCAAAAAAGTATCGTGGATACCGGTATTATTAAAAACTTTGAAAGAGTGGTCAATTTTAACTAAAAAAGAACCTCCTGTCAATGATCCATCGAAGTTAGTGTTTTCAAATTAAAACGAAAATACTGATTTAATAGGTATTGCTTTTTTTTCCTTTTATATGTTGATCCAATTAGAGAAAAAGCTTACTGGGCGAAAAAGTGACCACAATGCGTTTTGACACATGTGAAAAGACCACATCACAAAATTCGTGATGCGGTTACATAAACACCCACAGCACGTTGTGAATAATTAGATGGAGAAATATGGTGCATTAATTATTTTTCTAGAGATGTTTTTAAGTTTTCTTCCAGATAGTATCCGTATATTATCTAGATACATACTATTAAAAAAACAATTATCATCGCTCCATAAAAGTTAACAGTTAAAAAGCTATCAGGCAGTGTTTTCGTTTTGTTTTGAAAAACAATTGTATCGAGTGCTTATAAAAATACAAAGTTCAGCTTTGGATCTTAAATTTATTTTTTATTAAATGTCAACAAAAAGAATATCGGTTTATTTAGTCGTACAAAAAGAACATTAAGTTTAAAACAAGTGCTACCGAGTTTTAACACTCACACGAATGGTAATACCATTGCCCACGAGGTCTAGATGACATTTTTGCACGTATTTCCTATAAAGTACTTTTTTCCATTTTATTTTCAAAATTTTTAACAGTTCATTTTTGACCAACGTCATTTCAAACAGGTCGAAAAACAACTGAAAAACCTTGATTTATTATGCAATTAAGACAGCGCGACTAGTTTTTTACTAGTGCGTAATGAGTCACTTTACATGCCTGTATACATGCATGTGAACAACTATTTTATAGGAAGTAATGCAAAAAACATAGTTTATTAATTTAATTAGATTAATACGTTTAATGTCGAAGCAATTTGTATTCACTTTGTATTTAATTATATTTATTTGAAATTAAATTAAGTAGTTAAATAATTAAAGTCATGGTTTTAAAACACTTTATTTCTAATTATTAATCTGAAACCTATCGTGACGACTACATTACGGAGGTATGTAATTTAAATACATAAAATTTTATTTTCAAAATTAATACCTATTAAATGAATAAACACATTTAATTATAACGCTGCACGTATATTAAATGTGACCATTTTGTAAAGAAGAATTTATTAGAAGCAATAAAAATATCATTATGTTGTATACTTTTCCTTTTGTGACCAAGACTATTTTTTTATAAAAAACCCAAATTTTGTGAAATTAGTGTAAAAAACACGTAACGTCGACCGTGTTTAATTTTCAGGTATTTCGCACACAAATGATATCATCGGCCTGAAATATATATGTTACAGTCAGTGTAATTATTGAGAGAGAGAGAGAGAGATTGTAGATTATAGACGCTCAACATCTGAGATCATCAGCGTCTATATAAAAAAATGTCACAAAACAAATTTGGTGACTATCAATAATTACCGGTTATTATGAATAATAACTAAATCATTCGTTTAAAGTAATAAATTTAGGATGATTCATGAAATTAACAAGCTGTTGTAAAAAATACCATTGTGTGTTGATAAATATAATTAATTTCGACAAAATGTTTCCTGAAAGACCACCAGACCACCCATCCCTCTTGAAGTGCATTGTTAATGATAAGTCATTTCATGTGCAAAATATTTTGGTTTATTTTCGAGCAGCCTCAAGAATGAAGAAAATTTCATCGTGGCGAAATAAATCGATTTCGACGTAATTGAACATTTTATACCGAAAAAACGAGTTTTGGTATGTGCAGAGGTCTAGAGAATACACCACTCAACGAATCGAAACCCAATTTTAAACTTTAGGTTTTTAAAGGATTCTACAGAGATATTTTTCTAATTTTCTCTCTACTCTCCGAAATGGTTTTGATCATCTTCCATAAAAACGTAGTACCATTAATCACCCTACAAGATGCCTTCATTCGCTTATTTCAGCAAAAAAACAGAAAAGGTAGTAGCTTGCGTTTTTCTCAAAAACGGCTCAAACAATTTCGATGATATTTCATAAATCTGTATGTCATTAATATGATATAATTTATTTGTTTCGAAAATATCCAGAAATAGTAGTTTACTTGACTAACAAAAATCTGCGGATGATGCATATTCTGATTGCGCGTACTACCGTTCCTCCTTTAATAATACAATGTGCATGGCTGATGGCGGTGATCAGAAAACACAAGGACTAATGTACAAAGCAGTTGGTGGTATGTGCGTGCCGATAGAGTTTCATAGGGATGTCCAAGACTCGACATTTATGCGACTCAAATTGCAAAAAATCAGAACTCGTAACACAATATACATTTTTTATTAATAATTTTCGTCAGGCGCTTTGAGGAACAAGATCCAATAAGAAAGTTCTAGATGCCTTTTCAAACTCACTCAACGATCATTACACGCTATTAACCCATCTTCAGGAGTACAAGAAAATATCTATTTCAGTGCAGTGGCATTTTTACTACTGTTATAATATTTAAACAAATTGACCGAACCCGAATTTTTAAATACAGGTCGGATTAAATCTGACAAAGCTGGTTATGAGTAGCAAGAAGAATAAAAAAACCCGGGTCGCAGTGCCAAAACCCTGTCGACAATATAGTGTATTTGCTTATACAGGCAGTGTGGCTTTATTTTGCGAGCTTAAGTTGGTTTTTGGGCAAAATAAAAAATTTTACTCCTTAATACACCCCTGAAAATAACATTTTTTTTCTTAATTGCAATATTATTATAAATCGAACGTCTATACCAAATTATATACAACTTTCAGTAAATAATTCACTATTTGTAAACTAGTGTTTTCATAAAATTTATAAGTCCGGTCCTGTCGCGCCGATTTTATTTAAATTTTAGGGACACCTTTTGATTACTACTAAAGGGTTAAATGTCAATTTTGAAACGATTCTGAGAATTTTTTCGGTATTTTGGGGCCCAAAAACATTTTTCAACCCCTAAAAACTACCCTTAAAATGCCCCGATTACGCCCATTTTAAATAGGCTTCTTGCGGTGATGGATTTCAACACGTGGACCAAATTTCATTAAAATCAATTAACTCTTTCGAAAGTTATTGCCCGCACATATATATATATATATATATATATATATATATATATATATACGTATATAAATATATATATATATATACATATATATATAAACATTTTCAAAAATGGTGCCAAAGTGTTTAGGAGGTTATGAAACGTCGAGAAATTTTAGTCCGACCCCTAGGTCCCGCCATCCGACCAACGCCAATAGTGTATGTTGCCTTATGGCAAATACACTAATAATTTGTACATCTATTGGCGTAATAACAACACACACGCGATATAAGCATATGATGTTTTCTGTACATCCTCCTATAAAATAGCTGCTTTTCATACCTGTTTATCGGTCGCAAAATGACACATTTAACACTACAGTGCTGTAAAGTTACCTGAAGTAAAAGAAACATAGTCGTGCTACCATTTCCATAGTAAATCATAGTCACACCGTGTAAATTAGAAAAAAAGTAGTTTTTAATCATGCAAAAGAAGTATAACTTCTAACGCGCGTAGACTGTATACGTACCAAGTTTTTTTTAACAAAACATAAACGATTATTTTATCAAAATGAGAGGACAACTGAAACATAGCAAACAATAGTGATCTATTGTTAACGGGAGGAATAATTTAGATTTGGTAGGTGCTAATAATTCGGACATTGGTCAGCCCTAGTCAGGTTCGTGCTTTGCTACTACCCCATCGCTTCGACTGATGAATTGGAAACGAAGGCGACAAACTTCTACGCGCTCCGTGTAAGTCGCGTAATCAAAAAGGCCTGCACAACCACATCAATTGAATACAAAAAGTCAAGAGACAGGCGTCCCGACGCAACTCGTTCCCCTAAACTTCCACAGTTGGAAACAAATTATCCGTCTAAAACTATTGACATTGTACGACCAAATCACGCAACCTCTAAATTTTGTCGAAACAATTTATAAATTACATTCTATTGTAGTTCCTGCTTATAAAATAATACTGAAGGCATTATTTAATACTATTGCGGTTATAAAGGTAAAATTTTGTAAGACTCTGGAATCTAGATTGTGTTTCATAATAACAATAAAAATTTTGAACTTCTCGCTATTGAAAATTTAAAAAAAAAATGTCCAAGTGCGAATCGGACTTGCACAAAAAGGATTCCGTATCACCGGACAATATTTAACACTACATATTTTTTTTAAATAGTTTAGTAAAAAAAAACCACATGTCATTATTCGTAAATATCTGTATAGTACTTGTCTACTTTCATCCGTCATTGCCTTCGTAGTAAGATTCTGGTATTTAGGCTTTTGTATTCTTAATTCGTTCGCAAACACGTGCATTAAGTTTGTAGTGCTAAAATGCTCAAACTATAAGCTTCCGAAAAATTCTGTTTGATTTGACTGCTCATTTAAGTTAATATTTTTGTAATTAAAATAATAAATTTATGATTTTTGACGCGCCGAAAATGTGAGAGTGGGTGCATCAACACACTGAAGAGCAAAATGAAACTCTTCAAGAGGTCAGCAAGAAAATATAGGTTTTAATATTATCTTATTCAAAATCTAAATCATTTGTCATTTGTTTCTTTATCCCAATTTTTACGTCAAAAACTTGAGTTTTTCTCTCACATGCCAAAAATCCCAATTTTTGTAAACACTGAGTTGTATATTATCAAATTCAGTGACGAATTTGATAATTTAAAGGCTGTGTGGGAAACCAAAATATGTCGAATATCATCAAAAATACATGATGCAATTTGTTAAATTAAAAACTTTTTTTTATTCATTAATGAAAAAGATAAAGCTTAAAACAACATTTTAAAATTAGATATATTGGTAAGATATTTAAATTAAGGCATTTTCTGACTTTTTTATCAGCAAAGGTATCGACAACATCGTCGATCTTCATTTCATGCAATATATCGCGTTCTGTGCTCATTATTATTAAATTAGTAAAACATTCTTGTGCCACCGAAGTTCGTGAATCAGAAATTAAATTTTGCATTAAGTTATGGATGTCCGTGGACTCAGGCCCTAAGTGCCCTTATGTAAATCTGGTACTGACCAAATTTTTGTAATCTGAATCCAGTGCAGTAAATCATCTTCGTGGTAAAGCAATTGCATCGTTCTTAACGCATGATATTCTTTAACGAATTTAGTACATTACAATAAATAGATGGATTTCCTAATATACTTTCAAAAATTTTCCATATAGGAAGTACCTACAATATACAGGAAATTTTGTAAACGTGTAAAAAATAAATTTTAAGTTTTTTGTGAATTTGCATATTTTCAAGTTTGGTAGATAGATTAATTTCTAATTATCGATAACTTGCAGTACCTTCGTTATACATACTTTGATTACACATAATTCTACTACATGTTTCTAAAGTCGTAGAATTTCAAACAAATGTTCGAAATTCATTTGTTTCTTAACGGAGTTGAGAAGTTTAACATCAATTGTCGATCTAAATCAAATTCGATAAAAGCATACCTACCCGTACTGTGTTACACACAAAGAGTCTGTAGTCTGTACACTCTACGTACAACAAAAGGAAGTAAAATACGGTTGCCAGTTGCCACTATCGCCTTTATTTATTTCCGACTTCGGTGCTAAGCTGTTAACAGTTAAGTGTAGAGCTATTGTTTAATGTCTTTGTTCCTTATCAATAGTTGTTCTCGAAGGCGTCAAGAGGGTTTCAATGTTACATGATTTTTCTCTTAATCTCTTGCTAATTAACACAATCTTAAAAACTCACATCAACTATTCTTCGTCAGTCAATTTTGATAAAATTTCTTTTGGATTATATTGACATTAAAATGCTTCGATTGGCACCCTAACGAAGTCAATATCATTTTTTTCGCTAGATTTCGTGTGAAATTCTCTTTTTTGCAGTTTTTCTTTAAACAAAAAAAAAGTGGTTAAACCTTTGAACGAAATTATTTCAGATCGTATTAGATAGGTTAATATGTGTCGATTGGCACCCTAAACGTCCACACCCACTGCAGCCGGATTGGATCGTCTCGGCACGATCGATAGTATTGGGATACATGAAGTTAAATTAGTTCCTACGCACTAATCGGCTAGGATTAGCTCGGCAACATCAAGTGTGCATATACACTGGTGTGCCGAGCCGATCTGATCCGATTCAGTGGGTGTGGATTTTTTATTCTCAATATTTCATGCTAGAAAAAAGTGACCATTTTCACATATTTATTTTTCGAAAATAGTGTAAAAATAATGTAGAGGCTTTAAACAAACAGATATGTTAAAATTTTGTATTTTCTTTTTTCGGAGTTATTACAATTATTAATAATTTACTTGCAGTTTGTTAATAAATAAATTATTTAGTAGCACGAGCTATTCTTGATTTTAATCACGTTGGTATAAAATTGCAGAGTGGAAAGGAATATGCAAATATTCTGTTATATTAATTCAATTTCACTTTATTTTAACGTTTCAAATATACACTCATAAAACGTTGCAAAATCACAACTGTTAAAAGTATCATTGTATTCTAATAAAATGTATCATCCATTATAATTAATTAATGAAACAAAATAATATGGGAACAAAACCACACAATACGCTGCTATGTGAAAATATATTAAATGTGTTAAAATAAATATCGGCATTTACTCAAAAAAGCGGTCATGCGTATGTTCGGCACATACATGATAGGATTGCTGGGTTGCAGGAAATGTTGTCAAAAAATTGATTTGACAGTGACCTTACATTGTGATAAAATATATTTATAGATACAGGAGCCGTCTAAAGTCGTTGTGAAACTCGCAGTCATGTAGAACATCAGACTGTACTCACATAAAAACAAATTACTGATTTACATAGAAAAAGATCCACTTTTGACGCTAAATTTTTATCCATATGCGTAGAAAAATGTTGTTTCCAAATGGAGGCTGTGCAAAAAACCATGTTAAATGTACGTGTACACAATTTAAAGAAAATATCGCTTCATTCCATCAATTATCTTTCGAGAAAGACCGACTTAAAAGTCTACAATGCTTTTCTTATTTCTTAATTTAAGATCATTGTCAAATCAAATTTTCTGACAATGCTTTCTACAACTCAGCACCAGTGTTCGTATGATGTGCTTATAAAAAATTCTCATAAAAAGCTATCTGTCATAACTGTGACTGTGGAAACGTAATGATCACTTTCAACACGTCATCTTGATACATTCGTAGGGTTCTATAGAAACTAGAATAGTATTGGGTTGCAGAAAGCCTTGTCAGAAAATCTAATTTGACAATGACCTCAGATTGTGGCTATACATGGTATGTCTCCATAAGCAAAGGATTGTAGAATTTGAAATCGATTCTGGTTGAATATAATTGTTCCATTGATGCATGTATGTAGCATAATTTTTTATACAATAATTTATCACTCCGAAATAAACATTTTCTACATATTTGGATACAAATTTAGCTTAAAAAATATTTTTCTACATAGATCAATAACTTGTTTAAGTACAATCCAATTTTATATGTCACAAGTTTTAGAACGACATTCGACTGTTCCTGTATAAATATAAAGTATGATTATAAGATCTCAATGTAAGGTCATTGTTAAGGCTGTCGGAACGCTCTGAATTAAAGCCAAAAATAGAGCTTCGGCTGTCAACTAATTGTAGACTTATTCGTCAACATTCTGCAAAAATTCTTTCTCTATAAGGAAGATAAAGGACAAATCTAGGTCTCTAATGGACTACTTTTGTAATTTATGTACGATTTACTAGAAAAAATTTGGCATTAATTGTGCTAAAAAAACACACGTTTTCAATGTCACACTAATCCCTTATTCGTACTTATTTCACAAAACTGTTCCATCACAAACCTAAAGTGACTCTTCCTTTTTCGGAGAAGTTTTTAAAATCTTCAAAATATTTCCAAAAGTTAGAATAATCAATTGATAGCGGCACCCTTGCAAATATATTTTTTAGCCTCGTAGTTGGCACCAGCCAAAAATTGAAACGTGCGGATGATTTGAGCGAGACAGAGCTAAAGAAGGTCACACCCACAATATGTCTTTTGCCTAACTCGCCCCTTACCGCTGGGTCTCAGCACAAACAAAATTCAGAGCGTTCCGACAGCCTTAAATCAAATTTTTTGACTATGCATTCGACAACCCAGCATAAAATTCCTTAAAACTTCGGCCTGATCATCCATTTATCCCCCCGTCTGGCACCTATTAAGATTAAATTTGATATGCAAACGTTCTGGAAAACTATTTATTTTGAGCCCTCCCTCATAGACTTGAAAATTTACACAATTTTTTCCCACTTAAAATATTAGTGATGTTCCCTTACATTTCATAAAATACAACAAAAAGATCATAACAACTTCTGATTTTAACCGTTCAGTTACAAGATATTTGCTTCCACATTGGAACATTTTCAACGAAAGACAGCTGGACCTACTTTAAAGCCGTGATGAACAAAGTACTATATAAATGTTTTTGTATTCCCACAATATAAAAATAATAAATAGTTTCCCCTCGTGAGTTGGGAGCAGTTCAAAGATTCGTAAATGAAGAAAAAGATAGAACACAAATAAATAACCTTTAATAGATCTATATATAGACAAAATTATTCTCAGCAAAATAAATAAGAGGTCGTCGTTGATCACAAATTTATTAAAATTTAGATTAATAAAAATCAAACAAAGTGAAGATAATCGCGTCCTCGACTTTAATTTATAAAATGCACTGGCAGTACTGTTTATATTCTCCGCCACCTGATGGTGTCACTGCAAATAAGATAAACGAAGTTTGTGTTTATTTACATAATTAAAAAATTATCAATAAAAGTAAATGTTAAAAAGATGCAACAAAAAATACGTTTTCAAATAGAAAAATGGCCAAAACAAACTGTTAATGACACATACTTTTTTTTTTAATTATTCGTTTTGTTTAGGGTTTATACATTAACTACTAAAATTAAACGAAAGATTGCATTTCTACTTTTTTATGTATTTGCCATATGGCAACATACACTATTGGCATCGGTCGGATGGCGGGACCTAGGAGTCGGACCAAAATTTCTTGACGTTTCGTAACCTCCTAAACACTTTGGCACCATTTTTAAAAATGTTTATATATACATATGTATATATATATATATTTATATATATATATATATATATATATATATATATATATATATATATATATATATATATATGTATGTATATATATATATATGTATATATATATATATATATATATATATATATATATATGTATATATATATATGTATATATATATATATATATATATATATATATATATATATATATATATATATATGTGTGTGTGTGTGTGTGTGTGTGTACGGGCAATAACTTTCGAAAGAGCTAATTGATTTTAACGAAATTTGGCCCACGTATTGAAATTCATCCCAGCCAGAAGCTTATTTAAAATGGGCGTAATCGGGCCATTTTAAGGGGTTGAAAAAGGTTTTTGGGCCCCAAAATACCGAAAAAATTCTCAGAATCGTTTCAAAATTGACATTTAACCCGTTAGTAGCAATTAAAAAGTTCCCCTAAAATTTTAATAAAATCGGCCCAACAGGACCGGACTTACACATTTTTTGAAAACACTAATTTGTAGATAGTGACTTATTTATTGAAGGGTGTATTTAATTCGGTGTAGACGTTAGATTGATAATAATATTGCAGTTAAGAAAAAAAAATGTAATTTTAAGGGGTGTATTAAGTAATCAAATTTTTAATTTTGCCCAAAAACCAACTTAAGTTCGCGTAATAAAACCACACTGCTTGTATAAGCAAATACACTATATTGTCGGCAGGGTTTTGGCACTGCGACCCGGGTTTTTTAGTGTATTTGCCATATGGCAACATACACTATTGGCGTTGGTCGGATGGCGAGACCTAGGGATCGGACCAAAATTTTTCGAGTTTCATGACCTCCTAAGCACTTTGACATCATTTTTGAAAATGTTTATATATATATGTATATATATATATATATATATATATATATATATATATATATATATATATTTATATACGTATATATATATATATATGTGTGCGGGCAATAACTTTCGAAAGAGTTAATTGATTTTAACGAAATTTGGCCCACGTGTTGAAATCCATCACCGCAAGAAGCCTATTTAAAATGGGCGTAATCGGGGCATTTTAAGGGTAGTTTTTAGGGGTTGCAAAATGTTTTTGGGCCCCAAAATACCGAAAAAATTCTCAGAATCGTTTCAAAATTGACATTTAACCCTTTAGTAGTCATTAAAAAGTGTCCCTAAAATTTCAATAAAATCGACCGGACAGGACCGGACTTACAAATTTTGTGAAAACACTAGTTTGCAGATAGTGATTTATTTACTGAAAGGTGTATTTAATTTGGTATAGATGTTCGATTGATCATAATAATGCAATTAAAAACAAAAATGTTTTAAGGGGTGTATTAAGGAGTCAAATTTTTCATTTTGCCCAAAAACCAACTTAAGTTCGCAAAATAAAGCCACGCTGCCTGTATAAGCAAATACACTATATTGTCGGCAGGGTTTTGGCACTGCGACCCGGGTTTTTTATTAGTGTATTTGCCATATGGCAACATACACTATTGGCGTCGGTCGGATGGCGGGACCTAGGAGTCGGACCAAAATTTCTCGACGTTTCATAACACCATTTTTAAAAATGTTTATATATATATATATATATATATATATATATATATATATATATATATATATATATATATATGTGTGTGTGCGGGCTATAACTTTCGAAGGAGTTAATTCATTTTAACGAAATTTGGCACACATGTTGGAATCCATCACCGCACGAAGCCTATTTAAAATGGGCCTAATCGGATCAATTTAAGGGTGGCTTTTAGGGGTTGAAAAAAGTTTTTGGGCCCCAAAATACCGAAAAAAATCTCAGAATCGTTTCAAAATTGAAATTTAACCCTTTAATAGCAATTAAAAAGTGCCCCCAAAATTTTAATAAAATCGGCCTTACAGGACCGGATTTAAAAATTTTACGAATGACTAGTTTGCAGATAGTGAATTATTTACTGAAAGTTGTATATAATTTGATATAAAGGTTCGATTGATAATAATATTGCAATTAAGAAAAAAAAACCCGGGTCGCAGTGCCAAAACCCTGCCGACAATATAGTGTATTTGCTAATACAGGCAGTGTGGCTTTATTATGCGAACTTAAGTTGGTTTTTGGGCAAAATAAAAAAAAATTTAACCCCTTAATACACCCCTTACAATAATAATTTTATTAGTTGAAATATTGTTATCAATTCAACATCTGCACCAAATTAAATACGACCTTCAGCAAGTAAATTCGTATACGCAAACTAGTGTTTTCATAAAATTTGTAAGTCCGGTCCTGTCGGGCCGATTCGCTTATAATTTTAGGAGTACTTTTTAATTGCTACTAAAGGGTTAAATTTCAATTTTGAAAGGATTCTGAGAATTTTTTCGGTATTTTTGGGCCCAAAAACTTTTTTCAACCCCTAAAAACCACCCTTAAAATGACCTGATCGGGCCCATTTTAAATAGGCTTCGTGCGGTGATGGATTCCAACAAGTACGCCAAATTTCGTTAAAATTAATTAACTCCTTCGAAAGTTATTGCCCGCACATATAAATATATATATATATATATATATATATACGTATATAAATATATATATATACGTATATAAATATATATATATATATATATATATATATATACATATATATATAAACATTTTTAAAAATGGTGCCAAAGTGTTTAGGAGGTTATGAAACGTCGAGAAATTTTGGTCCGACCCCTAGGTCCCGCCATCCGACCGACGCCAATAGTGTATGTTGCCATATGGCAAATACACTAAAAATGTTATTTTAAGGGGTGTATTAAGGAGTCAAATTTTTTAGCTTGCCCAAAAATCAACTTAAGTTCGCAGAATAAAGCCACACTGCCTGTATTAGCAAATACACTATATTGTCGGCAGGGTTTTGGCACTGCGACCCGGGTTTTTTTTAACTTAACCATGGCTAATAAAATTAATTATTAGGTATTACACTTGGTAACTATGATTACAACGCGACTGTTTTTTTTATGTCTAGATCCCCTCAAAAAATAGTGTAGATATATTTATATACAATTTGCATGGAGTTAACCGGCCACATTAATCGATTAACTGGTTAAAGTTAAAAACGCGGGAAAACTTAGTTATGTGTACCAATATTTTCAGTACGTTGCGTGTGTTTTCTCATATACTTAAGTATCTCGCGGTGTGTTGTTCAAAAGAAACAAATAAAAACAACTAATCAGTAACCGGTAACGTTAAAGTACCTACATAATATAACACAGGGGTATTGTGCTTTCCGTACACATTCTGCGCCATACCATTGTTGACTACAAAGTATGTCTATAACTTCATCTCATTCCGACAGAGGCGTTGTGTACGTATGTTACAATACCAATGTTCGCAATGCAGTTGTATTAATTTAACTTGCCATGAGTTACATCACAGGAATGAGTAAACCAGTAGTATAACTAAGGTTGCCAGGTGTCCGGTTTTCATCCGGACAGTCCGGTATTTTAGTGTTTTGTACAGAAGAAAAATGAAAACAGACTTGGGCCATAAAATGTTCGGTATATGTCACGTATTTACGACTTTAAAAATTCAGTTTGTATTTGATAGTGTTTTTTTTTTAATTGAAAAATGTCAATAGGTACGTGTTGCGTCAGATAGTCTAAAACGCCGAGTTTGCGTGAATTGCCCTATACTCGATACAGTACATATACAATCTCATTCGGGAGCGAATGAATCCTACTGTTCACCGTTGTGACACCTTTTATTATGAAATTGAATTATAATTTATAATGGATAATAAACTATTATTATGGAATACTTAGGTGCGTTTTAGACAAAGATAGGAAACATCTCCGAGAAAGATCCCATCCTCCAGAAGCTGTACAAGTTCGGAACTACACAAGTCTACCGGTGAATTAGCATAACAATGCGAATAAAGCTAACATTTTGTGGGTCGTCTGAATTATCGTAAATTGGAACTAGCCGCGTATTTTGCACTCACTCTTTACGCTAATACATCTTAACTCTTCACTTCATCTGGGTGCACGGTAGTACGCTCGTCAAGACGAAACGTTTCCAGAAAAGATAAGTCGTGTCCCGCCACGACGTATCTTTTCTGGAAACGTTTCGTCGTATTTTCGAGACGTCATAGCTTCGGTCTGGATAATGCTAGAAAGCTAGAATTTCCAGGATAAGACATCCTTAGCAGACTTATCAAACACGCCAAGTATCAATTATATAGCTTTTACAGTTTCAGATTTATTGACATCTGAAATACGTCGATTTCGTCACTGACTCACTGATGATCATCCAAACATCTAGGGTACTTCCTGAAGTCCTAGAACAGATGTGTATACCAATCATCTGTATTGTATGATTAAAATGTTAACTTTTCTGTCTTATTATTATTACTAACATTCAATATTCATCTATCTGGAAAGTCGGTTCTGTGAACATTAGGGCCTCTTACATATTATGTATTTGTGTGCCGAGTTTCATCTGTCAAACTATATCTGCGAACAACATGTAACATTCTGTGAACTGAGACTGCCGATACATCGCTGTCAGCCTGTCGGAGGCGAATTATTGTCCCCATTTGGGCTATTTGCTGTTAACGCGGCACCGAACCCGCGATATATGAGGATGTCAGCTGCGGCCGACAACAGCCAACGAAAAATGCGATGCTGCGGTAGTACTGTATACGATAGGTACATTCTCCACTATGTTGTCGTTGTTGTGTAGTACCTTATAGTACCTAGTACAACCCACATTATGGACGCGGCGTCACACCACACGGCGGCCGCCATCGTTGAGGTTATGTACTAGCGTAGGGTATGCCAGTGCCCTTCAATTGGAAAAATTATTATCACTATAACGCGATTTCACAACTGTTTACGAAAGAGTACGGACCTGCCAAAATTAAGTATAACACAATATTGAAACACTCCTGGACACGACTTCGCTTACATAAGAAAAGTAGCAGCTGACCACTTAGACAGGTAAAAAGTAATTAAAAGGTACTGATAGAATTAAGTTCAAGCTATCAACCCACTATAGAAGAATTTGCTCGTATGACGTTCTGACCAATTTGTACTGCAAGATATTTTTTCTTTATAGGTCAGTCAAACTAGTACGTTTTTGAATTCGAATAATTATAAAAAATAGGCACCTTCGTAATTAAGTAAAAAATGGTATACTTCAGTCCACTTAGGTTTGTGAGATTCGATATAAGGTTTTCTATTTATTTCTAGTGTAACATTTTTTTTTAATTTAACCTCTTTAAAAAAAACATACAGAAGGAGAAAAATATGTAAATTTTGAGATAAGCGCCACTTTAATGATTAAAACTGTTTATATAGTTTTAACTGGCGCCGAGTTCAAAATTGAATTGTTTTCCTCTATTTAGTGGCTTTTTCTTTAAAGAGTTTCTTTTTAAAACGTCTAATTTTCACTCCAGTGATTTTTTAAAGCCTTTCAATGTCAAACATGATGCTAAAAGTCGATGCCGTGATCGTTGTTTGAGGTGAATCCCACCCGCTGAGCATATTTCCTCCCCCGTGTTGCTTAACACACTTTTTAATAAATACCTATATAATTTGATTTGGAAAAATTAAATGCGTAAACGAGTTAAAAAACATTATTGACATGAAACTTCTTTAGCGACATATCTGTTTGAAGTTTTCTGTAACATTCAAGAGAAAATGATTCAACGGCGGGGAAATATAAAAGAAACCTCGATAACGCAAAAATGGCTGACGTCTCTACAAAACGAATTCAGAACTCTAAAGAGACTTCACTTCCCCCGTAAGGCTATGTGGATGAAGCCTGCCCGTTTTTTTAAATTTATTTGGATCTTTACCTGCATAATAAATAACAAAAAAACATTACATATTATTCGATTTTAAGTTCGATTCCAATTCTAAATGGACGATGACCACAACGATGTAACAGCGTAAATGAGGAAAAAGTATAACTTGACAATAAATTAATTATATTGCAAGAAAAAAATCGTAAAGAAGTTTTCACTTGAAAGTTTTACAAGAAATGCGCTTTCAAAATATTTAAAACTATTTTCTGAGTAACGATGGAGGAAAAAACTAGAAGAGAAAATGCGCTATAAGGGGCCATCCATAAATTACGTCACACGAATTTCATGATTTTCTTAACGTGTGATGTAATTTACGGATGACAGAACTCTTCACGGTTCCGTATTATATTTCATATCAGTAATCAATAATAATTTTAACTATTAATTATTATGTAAGGTATATTAAAGTAAATGACTGTTTACAAAGTGACTTTGTAAAAGTTTTTAAAAATAAAATGGAAAACACTATAATGCGGTTGTCAATAGCTGGTAGCTATTCTACATCATCAACTTCCCCTTTCCCCAGCTTTACCTTAGTTTCTTTTCAGTGAAAACATATTCTACAAGAAACAAAACTAATCTCACAGTCTTTAGGAAAAGAAAATACCGATGCAGAAAAATGAGAATCGAAATACGTGAGTTGCATGAAACTATTGACTGTACTATATAAGTTTAATAGTATGTTACCTGACTTGGACTGAAGCTTCTCTTTCAGTTTCATGTTATTTTGTTTTGATCGTTTTCTATCTGCAAAATTTATAGCGAACTCTTATCTCTACCAATATTTTAAATTTATTCTCAAATACTTATATTATTATAAGAGAACAACATTTCTGTCAGCGGTTAAAATTAAAAGTGTAATTCCATACAAATAAGAGCCTTAATTAAATCCTATTCTTTCTTTTTTTGATTATCTATAAATTTACAGCTCATACTCTATCAACAAATAGCATTAAAAACTGTGAAACATTTGTACTCAAGGGTGAAGTTTTTTAGGTTATTCTGAAAATAATTCAATAACAAATTAATCTCTTTCTGTCCCCAAGTGGTCACATTGTTTTAACAAGTTACTTCAGATAATCTGGTTGATTCCCACATACGAGATAAGCGTAACAGTATGGATCAAAACTTGCAATCAAAATTTCTAATTAAGTTAGAGCTTTGAAAGTTTGTGAACGTGTATAACTATAACTTAGATTAGAATTAAAGGTAGGGGTCAAACGGTAGACACTGCGACCTCTAAGGTCTATTGTGCTTCCCTAATAATCCAACAGTTTTTTAGGATTCCCAATTTATTGATATATTCTGGTATCCTGCCTTTAAGGTCTTTTGGCAATATTGAGGTTAATCCAAAGTATTTGTACCTTGTTTGTGCAACAGCCTCACACTTACAGATTATGCGAACAGCGGTTTTTAACCTAATCTAACTATAACTCCGGTGACAATGCATAAATTCAATATGGCGGACGCCCTAAGATGGGGGATTTCCTTTTTTTTTATAACCCTCTTGACGTCAGTGTAAACATAATATGGCGGACAACTCCTATCCGATCGATTTGAAATTTTGTACACATATGTATTCACGATGACAATACTTAATTCAGTCGTTTTTAGAATTAAACAATCAATTAATTTTAGTAAGTGACCATTTTCATAATAAAAATTTTGAAAGGCTTAAAAAATAAAATAAAATAATAGAAAACAGTATCACGGGTAATTGGAATAATGAAAATAAATCAATTTAAACACTCATTGATTGCAACGTGGTACTATTTTCTATTATAACATATATCTGGAATTGAACTTTAAAGATGAATAAAATAAAATGTTCGAACAAAATCTTTTTAACGACAAGCTTTTATTGAAATAGGTATACTGAAATGGAAAAAAATATTTTTTAATAATTTAGGGTTATAATTATAAAAACGTGGATTGTGACAGAGTTTACAAGCCACGCTTTTATAACTATGAACCTAATTTATTAAAAATTATTTTTTCTCTTTCAGTACATTAAGAAAAAAGCTTGTCTTTAAAAAGTTTTTACTATTATTTTATTTATATACATACTACAAACATAAACTGCAATGTATTTCCTTAAAAAATATTATCCCGATCGATAGAATTCCACTAAAAGTAAAAATAAAAATGTTCGTGAAGTTAATGGTCAGTTCGATAGTTAAATATATAAAGAAAACGAATCTCTATCAAGTTAGCTATAAAGTTTTATGGTTCAAGTTTTTTAAGGACACGTTGGGACACATCAAATACTTTTGGATAAATTGTTCAGTATTATGTTGACTTTAATGTTATGTAAGTAATAAGATTTAGAAATCTGTAAGTATATTTTATCTTCAAAACGACTAGCGGTTAATCAATCCTTTGTTAAGGGAGCCATAGACAGTCAAGTTATAACTTAACAATCAATATATGATTATGTTTGATCAAACTTAATTTCGCCATAGTGTCCTAAAGACGCAACATGGCTGAAGTTGCTATTATTTTATTAGTATTTCTTAAAATTAACCAGGTACAAAATAAGATATTAAAAATAAAAACTTTAAGGAAAAGAATGGTTTATAATTGCTGAGGCAACTGGGTCGCATTCAATTACTCGACTGGTGTTTCAAAAAAGATGAGATCTAAAACGATTCTTGTAAAATGAAAAGAATTAATTTTTAAAACCTCAACTTTGAAGGACTGCGTTTTCGAAAGGGTGCAGTTTTGTATATCATGGGTAAATTAGGCTCAATCGGTTTAATTTTGTTCCACGAATCTATTGTAAAGCATTGACGGCTGTTTTTGTCCTCCTGTACATTCACTCTATGCATTTACATATACTTAATATACAACACACGTGTTAAGAAGTAAAGCTAAATTTAGGATTTAAATGATAAACTGTGGATACATCGTTCTCTTTACGTTCTTTGCTTTAAATTTAAAAAAAGAACGCTAAAACCATTTCTTACCTTGAACGTTTTCTTAGTCAAAACTTCTTCATTTCCGAATTGATAAGAGTAACAGCCTAAATTATTGAATGTGTCCTGTTGAGAAAATACTGTTTTACAGTTTCCTCTCAGAAAGTAATTTCACTGCAAACTATATTTGCCATCGACTCACTTTTGTAGGCCTTTCTTAAAAACAAACTATTATAAAAAAGCAAAATAATCAATTAAAATAGATTTTAATTATAATAATTAAAATTAATCTATTTATTTTAATCAGATTCAAATTTCTTGAAAAGCTCGGCTTGCGAACTTTGGAAACCAATAATGTGTAGGTATTTTCTTTGCTTGTGAAAAATTATTTGTAAGTATAAATGTTGTACAAAAAGAATAGGAAAACCCATTAGTGAGCTGTACACTTACTCTATATATAACAAAGTTGCCTCAGAACACCCATTTTTCCTCTCCTGCCACAAAACTTAAAACTGGAAAACTAAAGCTCTATTTATACCTTTCAAGTTGTGGATTTCGTAAAGCGTTTTTAAAGAAAGATATTTTAAATATTCATATGAACATATAATTATCGTATCTATAAACAAAAAAATATTTTAAGCAATGTCATTCCTTCTAGTCAAATTCAGCACATTTCAGTAGATCATCGAGTCGAGCCGTAGTTTCTTAGCCGTTCGCAGCAAAATTCAGTCTTACAACAGAAAAATATAAAACAAAGGAACCAATTTATTATTAACAACAAACCGTTCCAGATCTTTTAGTGGCGGTTTGATGTCTATAATAATATTTGGTTTACAAAAAAATAAACAAAATTTAATTAAAAAAACTGAATATTTGCAATCTGCTTATCTCCTTTTACTGAAAAGAACGAGACTTTCAAATAGACAAACAGTCAAAACTTTTTTTAATTAACAGAAATATGCAACTAAAAACAAAAAAAACTTATCAAATAAACAAATCAGATCGTTGCGACTCACCTGTAATAAAGCAAAGTTTTTTTAATGGTAAAATAAAAGCATCAAAATTTCCAAGAACTATTTCAGCATATAAAACTTTTAATAATGACTAGTTTTTAAGGATGGGTAGAACATTGTTCAACGAAAAGTTCTAAAGCAAAACAATAAGACTGAAATAAGCTAGGATCGTGTAAGACAGACTTCTAATAATGCAGAAGGATCGAAAGTTACTTTACCGCTATTTACAATGCTCGTTTATGCCCGGTTCAAACTTTGCCCCGGGCTGCCGTCGAACAAAGAAAGTTTAATTCAATTCATTAAGACTGGAATGGTCGAGAAAAGCGCGGATTTCCTTTCGTCCTCCCGTCCTCTCGCTACATTACCCTTCACCCCGCACCTGTCAATACAGGGAAAACTCTTCTGAACACAGTTTAAGTGCTTTAAAACTTACTTTTTGTTCTTCAGTCACTGTTAAATAATGGCGTGCTGACAACGGCAACCGGAAGAAAAAACAAGCTAATAAACATAACGCAATTACATGTTTAATCGTTTAATATATAACAGCGAATAAAAATGTACAAACTGTCAGATAAGAATAAATTAGGCCATTAAGGGACCAAGTCGATTCTCATTCCTATTTATTTGTACCCTGTTGTCTATTTTTGCCAAACGGAGTGATTTGATCGACGGTCATTGGAACGATGTCCAGATAAAAATCTGAAATATTAATATGTTATCTATGAATATCTCATCCATTCAACTATTTTTTTTAATGCTGTTAAATCAGTGACTCACCGGGAACGCATATTATAAAAGTTAAACCAGATTGCCTCTAGACAAAACTTTGAACAATCAAATTTTCGAAATTTTGACTTTTTTAAATAACGTAAAAATTAAAAAAAAAGCTTTCACGTATAGTTTTGGGGAAATATTACTAAAATTGTCCAAAGAACTGTCAAACTAGCAATCAGTCATGTTTGAACTGTATCTGTCTCTGTCAGATACACTGTACAAAATATACTGCTGTAGTCAAATTATGTCTAATATTTCATATTTTCTTAAATATTAAATAAATTAATTATGATTTGCATAAGAAATAATTTATAGTAATATTATAAAATTCGTTTGTTTGCATGCAGGTTGTAATCTCTGGAACTACTAAACCGACTCAAAAAATGCTTTCCCTTATAAAAAACTACGCTATCCCTGAGTATATACGCTATATTTTATTACGTGATCGAAAGTTCTCGTTTTGACTGCCAGCTCAGCGACTGATCAAGAGTTCTGACCGCCCTAGGCTAATTATGAGGACGCGCCCCCGCCAGGTGTGTTACGGACGGCCTAAAAAGTAGTAAGTGAGTAGAGAAGTACGCGATTTTAGCCCCCCCCCCCCCGATCCTCACGCCCTAGGCTGCAACCTAATTAGCCTAAGGGTTAATCAGGGCCTGTGCCAGCTCGGGTTATTTAAAACAATATAATTTCGATTTTTGAGTTATTAATATTGATGATGGGCTATACCGTATTATTATAGGTACGGGTAGACAAATTCTAAGTTGCGTTAAATGTTCCATATCATATCATATTACTATCAATAAACATAACAATATGTATGTGTTAGTCAAGCATTATTAACACCGTGTTGATCAAATAATAGCTATAAATCTTGATGACAGGAATTAGCCAATGATAGAATGATTATAAATTCGTATTTTAATAAGTCAAACGTTTCATGGAAATTTACATTAAGTTCCAAATTCAAAAAAAAAAACAAATATACTCTTACAATAAACAATTACGTTTGCTACGTTGGTGTCATCATTTAAAATTAGATTCGTTTTGAAATGATAAAAAATATTGTAGCCTGATCTTTTGATAACAGCCAAATTTCTTATAGAAGTTTGGATACCTATTGTGGAAACACCTTGAAATATTTATGCAGAACTATATCGTACGTAACATAATATTATTGAGGTCAGTCCATACAGACACAATTTCTAAGGGATTTAGTTCAAATTGACCGATGCTTACATGTGCTACCCTTGGGAAATCAGTAGCGTCGATTGTTTGTGTCTATCGACTTCGTTTTTGTTAACCTGCAGATCAAGTGAGATGATGTACCGATATTGCATAAACGAACGAAATTTGTTTAGTAAATGATTTACGCCGCTTTATGAATGCTTATTTTTTGAACTTTTCATTAGTGTATTTGCCATATGGCTCATAACACTATTGGAGTTGATCGGATCAAAATTTCTCGACGTTTGATAGCCTCCAGAACGTTTAAGTATATAAATCAAAATAGACCATGTATCAAAATTTACGCATTTTTATTAAAACGTAAAATTAGTTTTAAAAAATAATAAAAACCCGGGTCGCAGTGCCAAAACCCTGCCGACAATATAGTGTATTTGCTGATACAGGCAGTGTGGCTTTATTATGCGAACTTAAGTTGGTTTTTGGGTAAAAAAAAATTTTTACTCCTTAATACAGCCCTTAAAATAACATTTTTTTTCTTAATTGCAATATTATTATCAATCGAACCTCTATACCAAATTATATGCAACTTTCAGTAAATAATTCACTATCTGCAAACTAGTGTTTTCACAAAATTTGTAAGTCCGGTCCTGTCGGGCCGATTTTATTAAAATTTTAGGGACACTTTTTAATTACTACCGGAGGGTTAAATTTCAATTTTGAAACGATTCGGAGAATTTTTTCGGTATTTTGGGCCCAAAAAACATTTTTCAACCCCTAAAAACTACCCTTAAAATGGCCCGATTGGGCCTATTTTAAATAGGCTTCGTTCGGTGATGGATTCCAACATGTGTGCCAAATTTTGTTAAAATAAATTAACTTCTTCGAAAGTTATAGCCCGTACACATATATACCTATATATATATATATATATATATATATATATATATATAAATATATATATATATATATATATATATATACATATATATATAAACATTTTTAAAAATGGTGCCAAAGTGTTTAGGAGGTTATGAAACGTCGAGAAATTTTGGTCCGACCCCTAGGTCCCGCCATCCGACCGACGCCAATAGTGTATGTTGCCATATGGCAAATACACTAATAAGTTTTGAAATCTTCTTTTTTATAAGCAGCTTACAAATATAAAACAAAACATAAGTGCCTAAAAATAGAAATTGTTCTCAAATTCATGAACTGAACGACACAACTAATAAGTATAGAACGTATGATAAACATAAGGATTTAAATTTGAATCCTTTTTTATAAGAAAACTGATGAAACAGACATAATCTTAGTATGCTTCGGTTGCTCGGTAGAATATATAAAGCTCATTGAAATAAAAAGAGAGTGAGGGTTTGTGCTGTAAAATTAACGGTGTGTCTTCCATTATTAACCTGCTAGATTCCAAACCAAGCTTAAGGTAAAAGCATAGAAGCCTGTGTCGTCACATAACTTCTTAGACTATTTTGAATATTTTTGCTAACAAACTTAAAATTTTGTAGACATGATTATTTTAAAGCATAACAAATTGGTTATCAAAGCAAATACCGTATTCTACGAATATATGTACTAAATGGACACTGAACGTAAAGTTAGTACAGGCAAAAAAAATTAGAACTATACAAAAAAAAAATTATTATTTTTACAGTTTGGAATTTTTAAATTTAATAATTAAATACTGATTTTATACAAAAACAGCAAAGCAGTAGTATACTAGCAATGAAATGACATAGACATACCAAGTCATTTTTTTTTTAAATTTTTTTCCTAATGTTGGAGTGTGACAGAGCTTTTTGTTGTTTTGAACTAATTATAACTTAGAAAATGGACAATCAGATTTTCAGTTTTTATAAATGGATGTGTAGAGAATTAAAAAGTACCTACCTTTTAAATGAAGTGTAAAACAACTCCCCTTGCTGTGTCAAAATTTTAAATTGATAGTATCCTTACCATCATCTTTAAATTTATAAAATAAAATTATTTCCAATGGATAGTTTATGCGATAAGATTTTACCTCATTTTTCTTGCGAGTCTTCACAAGAATTTGTGGTTTCTTGTGATCGTTCAAGAAATTCTCTTGTAATCAATCAAAAGAATAAAAGAAATTAGTTTCACGGGTAATTGGAATAAAAAATCAATTTAAACACTTATTTAAATTGATTTTTTATTCCAATTACCCGTGAAACTAATTTCTATTATTACATATTTTGGAATTGAACTTTAAAGATGAAAAGAATAAAATTGTGATCGTTCACAATAATGTCCACAAGAGTTCACGTGTGATGGTCAACGTTCAAATCCTGTAAATATTCTATTCTTTAGCGTTTAAAATTAGGTATTATATTCCTAGCTCGGTATAGGCAGTCATGACAAAGGGTTAGTTCTTAGTGCAACCTTTCAATGAGAGCCACTGATAACCACACCAGTAAATCTATTTAAAATTGTTGTGATTTTTCCTCAATAAATAAATAAATGTCGTGATAAGATACTCTATCCACTATCGATTATTTCTGCTAGTACTTATATCCTGAAATTCTTACGACAATCCCACTTGCGTACTGTGAACAAAATTAATATCTGTAACAATTTTAACTTGTATAGCTATTTGTAAGAATATATGGAAAACCAATCCTAAGATTGACTCTGTATCCTGTTGCTTTAGCGATAAATATATCTATATCTATAATATTAAAAATGTAAAATCACAAAACGATGTGGTAAATTGAAGAGAATGGAGTCATCGGGGGGGAAATAATGTCAAGAAACTATATTATACCTATTATAGCTATTGTGCTAGAGACAAGAATTCTTAAAATTTTGTACATTGAAACTATGAACACCATTAAATATTATTATTATTTGTAAATACTGTCGCGATTGACTCGTTTTCTATTTTATTTAATGGCAGGATCGTCTCTTCGGCTTCTGTAACGCATTGGGGATGCTTTAACCTTACCTGACCTAGGAGATGAGAATATAGGGGTAATTAATATTCCGTCCACAGGGGAGCGCGCTCATCAGTCAGCGCCGTGGAAAGGGGGAAAGGAATGGGCATGATTGTACTCTGCTAGTTGCCTCAAGACAGTAAAGGCATCGATCAGCAGCTGGAAGCCGGGAACTGCTTGCTTCGTTTAATTTCGCTGACACTTACATACATAGATGCAAGTGTCTCTTGTATAAATATGAATATCGACTAAATGTGGTCTAAAGAAGCTAGATAGGAAAGATTGCCAAACAAATAAAAAATATCTTGAGGAAAACATTCTCGATGAATTTATTTATTTTCTGTGCGCCTGTGTTTTTTTTTTATAAAACGATTTGTAAACAAAAATAATTGCCTTCAAAAAGAAGCCACTAAAGAGAGAAAAATAATTAGTTATTTTCAATAGAAGATTCATGGAAACACCATGTAAACAATGGCATTGCTACACGATGATCAGTACAATATACGTTAATGAAAAGAAACTCAAAAGTAAAGATAATTGTTTTTATTTCATATTATTATGTACCGCTTTTTACAAAATACCAATATCATTGTAATATATCCACATTAAAATAAGCATACGAATAATAGATTTGTACATAATAGACAAAACATCAAGAATTATAAAAAATCTAAACTTTCCAGTACAATTATCAAAATGTTAAAGATAAAATTATGAAGTACCTCGTCGTTTTATACTATAAGTAATAAATGTATTTTTGCTGTAGCACGATCAATTTTTAGTTTTAAAATATTTTTTCATTTATTGTAACATATAGAAAAATACAAAATAATATCAACTATCTATTCAGAAATTGAAAGTTTTCACTTGTTTCGGCGAGAAAAGATCGGATGCAAAAATTCACACACACGAAAATTCACAAACGTACAGCGTAGGTAGACGAAAACCGGGTACAAAAAGTACTGCGAAACATACAATACAACTGTAACAATTCTCTGAAAGGAAGAAAGTTTTGATCTTTTCTTGTCAAAACATAAAATATTTTGGTACGTGGCCCTAAATGTTGACGCTTTTATTGCAGCCAATAGTACAGACCTAACAATCACAGGGGCAAAACCGTTTTTAATTTATATCAATTCTGAACACACATCATTATTTATAAATTATATATTTTGTAAAAATTGTTCTGTTCTATGCTTTCGATTCCAATGAACATTTCAACAAATATTATCGAAATGGAAAGTAGTATAGTAGTGTATTTTTATTTATAAATAGAAGTATGAATTATGATACCTGCTAAACTACACCATAATATACTGTATGTTGATTGTTGAGCTGCTGCACAACGCATTTTCAGAAAATTGGTAAATTGTGGGTGCCCTCAGATGGTGACTATAGAAATAAAAAATTAAAAAATAATGAAACGCCAAAAAAAAAAATTTTTTTTTGGCGTTTCATTACATTTTAATTTTTTCCTGTAGAACAGCTCAAAAATGGCTAGTTTTAGGATAAAAATTATAATTATTATCAATCTGAAAAATGATCAAATTATTAACATTAATAATAATAGTTAATACAAAAATAAAATCAACGATATAATGCAAATTCTGCAGATATATGCCGCACTCTGGTTAAATATAGTGGAATTGATTTTTTCCATCGTTAACCCACGACAGCAGTAAGTTTTATCGTTTCTTTTCAAAAATACACAGACAATAACCAGAAAATATTTTTTTTATTTTTAAAGTTAAAAACAGTACCTAGTAATGCTGAATTAAAATAGCAAATCTAGGGTGGAATAGACTTTATTATTGACGATGCGTGATATTGTGACAAAACGAGGATAAACCCGAGATAAGTACTATATTTTTTTTAATGTTACCCCCTATAAAATAGCTGGTTTTTATATATTATTCAGTATATTTTGCAAATCTTTGACGGTTGTGTGACAAATTTCACTTCTACATATTTACTAAATGAAAATAATATCCCCGGTAAGTACACTAACACAATAGGTTACTATAGTTACTAACATAAAAAAAAACATCTTTAAAGTTCAATTCCAAAATATGTAATAATAGAAATTAGTTTCACGGGTAATTGGAATAAAAAATCAATTTAAACACTTATTGATAAATAAAATAACAAAAAAAAGAAGATATTATTTTCTACAATTTTCAATTTTATTGATCTTTGTAATGCAAAATTGCCTTTTATATCATAGTTTTATTATAATTTAAACATGCTGAGAGCTTGAAAAAGTCTTGATTTAATAAAAACGAAACGTTGCAATCAATAAGTGTTTAAATTGATTTTTTATTCCAATTACCCGTGAAACTAATTTCTATTATAAAAAAAACTATTTTTCCTCTTCATTACAGCACTAGTGCGTAATGAAAAAAAAATGTTGCAGCTATAGAAAACTATGGGACGGGTAATGCCAATTTTGCGAGATCATGCATTATTATCTTTTCAAAAAACTACACTGCTGTATCTGTTTATTTAGTTTGGAATTAACTTAGTTTAACTTCTAAACCCTGGCAGATATATTATAACGTCATGTTTTTTTTATTATTCTAGATTACAAAAATATGCAAAAAATGCGTCTATAAACTATCTATAAATATCTAAAAACTGTCACTGTTATTAAAAAAGAAAGAACATTATGTTCATAATATTCGAGTTTTTTTTCTAAAGTTTGTACAGCTTGCAGATAATTATATTTTATATCTTCAAAATAATTTTTCTGCACGAAACCCTATAAAATAGCTACTTTTCATGTCTACATAGCGATAGTAAAATATCCCATTTCGCATTAGTGCGTAGAGTAAGACACAAGAAGTCCGAAACGTAGTCGTTCTACCATTCTCATAGTAAAGGTATGAAAATTCAACGCAGTCTACAATTAGAAGTGAACTTGCTCGAAATCAAACTGTCTAAAATACTGTGAAAATCAGCATTTTTATGGGGGTTACGTGCAAAAAACACTATAAGTATCTCGTACGTGATGATGTTATGGCTCATGTAACTGTTATAAAAAAGTGACAGCGAGTTTTAACATAACGCCACATTCAGCGTAATTATGTAATATATTATGCCATCACGTACTAGAAACATAACCTACTATTTGCGTATAGGTATTTACAGAATTACATACGTTGAAAAAGATACACAACCTTCAAAGCAAAGCCCATAACAAAAATTTAGCCAAAATTAATGTGATTTTTCAAAACGTATAGATTAAAAATTAAATTTTTTTATGCGGAGTATTTTAATTTGGAATAGTATTTTGTATAATTTACGACTCAGTTTCTAACTTACAAAATTAAAATAAAAAATTTAAAAATACATTGGCACATAGTAACTCTTCCGTGAAATAAACTTAAATGCAATAAAAAGTCAAAATTTGTTTAAAAACTAGACATTTTAATTCATATTTATTTAGCAAACAAAAAAAGGGAAGCTTAAAGGAAAACTTAAACAACAACGTCTATAGGATTCAAGTCCAAATCTTCTAGATTTTTTTAGTATGTTGTTGAAGCTGTTAAATTTATTTCTTCGTCTTTAAATGTTAAGTTTTCAATTCAATATCAAAATAGTAGTAATAATCACTCCAAAAATCTTAAAAACTAATGAAAAAGAAAACACAAAAAAAAAAAACAAACCAAAACAAAACGTATTATACCTAATGTGCTCTGATTTAAATTACAGTACTAAATAATAAACATAATTAATTATAGAAATAATTAAAGTGGCGTCCAGTTCATAACAACATATTATTTAAGATATTCACACCGAAAATTCAATGTTTTCTTCATAATGAACTATTAAAAATTATTTATTAATTTATTTACACATTACCTGTTTGGCACTTTTCTAGTTTGCATTATAAAACTTAGACATGAATTAAATACCTGCATTTGTTATTAATTTATTTATTATTGTTTTATTATTTAGCTCAGTTTATCTATATTCCAAAATTGAAAAACGAAAATGTTAATTATTTTCGGGGCGCCTTGTTATACTATTATGAAATTTGGCAAGAACTTATCAAGGGTGAAATTTCCAAAAGAAGTATCACAGGAAGTGGGGTGAAAATGTTTTAATTATGCTATTGTTTTGTAATTATTACTGAGCAATACAATAATGTAACTGTGTGACATTGTGGTAAAACGAGCGCTAGGTGGTTTTAACAGTCACACGAGTCATAATATAATTGCTGCGTTGCTGTTACTATGAAAATGGTAACACAACGACGTTTACGCAACTTTGTAGCAAGCTGGTACTGAAGAGGTGATTTTACTACGGCTATACTGGAATGAAAAGCACGTATTTTATAGGAGTGTTTGCAAAAAATAATTCTTAAAGTAAAAAATTCCTGTTAGAAATTCGAGAAAAACTAATACAACCCTTAGAGAAACAAGTTACGGGAATAAAAACAAAATCTTACAGACGTCCATGAACATGTTAAAAATTGTAAAAAAAAATGTAATACATTTGTTTGTGCTGAGACCCAGCGGTAAGGGGCGAGGTAGGCAAAAGACATATTGTGGGTGTGACTTTCTTTAGCTCTGTCTCACTCAAATCATCCGCACGTTTCAATTTTTGGCTGGTGCCAACTACGAGGCTAAAAAATATTATTGCAAGGGTGCCGCTGTCAATTGATTACTATAATTTTTGGAAATATTTTGAAGATTTAAAAAACTTTTCCAAAAAAGGAAGAGTCACTTTAGGTTTGTGACGTGTGTTTTTTAGCACAATTAATGCCAACTTTTTTCTGGTAAGTCGTACATAAATTACAAAATTAGTCCATTAGAGACCTAGATTTGTCCTTTATCTTCCTTATAGAGAAAGAATTTTTGCAGAAGGTTGACGAATAGGTCTACAATCAGTTGACAGCCGAAGCTCTATTTTTGACTTAAATTCAGAGCGTTCCGACAGCCTTAAGGGCAAGTTGTGAAACCAAATGAATCTCATTTTACATTCTTTTATTGAATTTGGAGCAGATATACAACATTTTTTTTTCTAAAATATCATTCAAAAATTTAAATCATGGGATGAATTAAAACACCAGAAATATACCCATTTCTTGTTTTTACATTTTTCTCCCTAAGAAAAAGAAAACAATTCTTGAGGTACTTAGCTATATCATGTATATAAAAGCGCTTTAACAAGCAAATGCTTCCTATATGACTATCTTTGTATATATTTATGTAAAATAAAAGACTACTTAGTTAATGGAAAGATAGATTACTTTTCTATTGTGGCTCACAAAACGAAAAGAGTAAAAAATGAGAATCCCCGCAACTAAATAATAAGCATACTAAGTAATCGCATTTGCAAGTTTCGACGGTTTATAATTTCCTGACACAAGGTGAAGCACATTTCGCAAATGCAAAAAGCGGCAGCAGATTTGCATCTGTGTATATAATTACAAACTCTAATGCACATTATCTGTTGCAAGGCATTTCAAGATGTTGCTCATGGGAAGACAATGTGACAAATCATGACAGATATACTCGTAGTCGTTGGTAATTATTCCAACAGTCATAATCATTCGATTTTACTTTCTCAAAAAACTCCTAATCATTTTGCAACAATTTTGTATTAATTAAAAAGAAAACGTTATGTTACGGTCTCTTAATAATGCTCTGCTTTGACGATAAGGTACAACAAACCTCAAATGAAGTCCTATTACAATAAATTTATTAGTTACCTACTTAACTGAAATTCTCATGGAAATTTTTTCCGTTCGTTTATCAATAACATTTCAATTATAGTGATAATAGGGATGTGAAATGAAAACTAATTTGTCACACAGTTCATATTATGCCTATTTAGCACGTTGATATTCGAGGATAAATAAACGTGAATACGCAAAAATATCAAATAGATTTGAACTCTTGACTACCAGGCGGCAAATACAATTACAGTACGCTTTTCGTCGTGCGGTAATCGTTTATACAGGCTGTTCCCTAAAAAAAGATAAAAGTTCTACAAACACGCAGTGTCTTATATTATTTGGTTTTATTTTAGACATCATTTAGCTGCACCAATTAACTTAACGTGTAATATCGGACCAAATGGCTTGATATTTATTGGATGTAATGATGTCACCAAACTGTTAATCTTCTGACATTGTTCCTGCACCATAACGACAATGCGAACAAAGCTTCGAGCAAATTTAATAGATTAAACTGTATTTTCGGGCGGTTATGAAACTGGACAGAGCAAATAAAAAGTATTGTCCAAAATTGATCGCAAAAATACAACAAAAACACAACAGTTGTGATGTATTGTGTATGCGTTAACTCGAGATGAGTATTGTTAATAATAACGGGTTGTAATATTGTAGACAAGGCACGTCGCTGTACCGCGGATGGCCACTGCGCATGTGCGAGCAGGTTCAGACGTCTCCCCAAATGATGGCACGCTTGGTTCTATCCACAGACGCCAAATATATTCCGTAAGGATGCCACGCAACTGCTGTAACTGCCGACCTGGAGAACACGCCAGATGAGGACCTTTAGCAACACAACCATGCAAAAAATAACATACAAATGCAAAACAAGCATCACAGCCTGCAGCAGCGTTATTTACAATCTGTAAAATGAATGTGAGTATAGCTTGGTATGAAAATATTTCATCAGGAACTTTTCAACTGATTTTTTACACATTTGAACAACATAAACAAAGCATTTCTATCATTGATCTTTCAATTTTAAAATCACGATCAAATGCAGTTATGTAAATTCAAAAAGACGATTTGTGTATTTAATATTTATATTTAAATAAGCATTTACTTATTTCGGACAATTTTCTGTGTACATATATATGCTAAATCTGTATTACGAATGAAAATAAGTTCACTTTAATTTTATAAAAAATATGCACATTTTCCATTTTATAATGATAATCACCTCCTAAGGTAGTATACTCAACATTCAAAAAGAAAAAAAAAGTTGCCTCCACCAAAGCACTCAGCAAAAACAAAATTTCCATTTCTACAGAAATGTGTTATTTCATTTCTAGGTTTGTTATACAGGTTGGTTCAAGACAAAGTGCTATAACAAAAGCGGGTTAGAAAATCTTATTTTCAAGACTAGGGGAACTGAGGGTAAAAATAATTTTGATAAAAAAAGTTCACAAAAATCATAGATGTTCGATGTTCGGTCAACACGTTTGCGTCACTTTGAACTAACTTGTGGACTACGTTTGGTTATCAATCAAAACGTCGGTTCTAAATTTTTTTGACAGAAAACAAACTCAATATACCTGACAAATAGTTCTAAGCATTTATACAATAAAGCAGTAAATTGCAATATTTTTTAACAAACATTGCACATGCATGACAACAGAGCTCCCTGCTCGTTAACTGCAGACAATAACATTACTCATTAAATAATTTATGTGTATGGCAAATTAATATTGTCAATAAATTAGGTGGATTTATTAATAATAAGTAGGGAATACGGGATATATTGTATTTAATTCCCACGTAATGCGTACAGGAATATAATATTGTTCCTATTATTAAATCTAATAATTTATATGCATACAGTTTATGAATATTATTTCTATCAATCACACATTGCAATTTCAGACTATACATTTTCACGAATTGTGCAATTCTTTAGACAAAAAAATATATTAGTCAGTTAAGTGACAGGACCATTTCAACTTCAAAAATATTGATAAAAATGTTAAAAAAGCGTGGGACAACGCGGGTAACGTCTAATAATAAATATGATATTTGCAATTCGTTTGCATAGTTAAATAATATGGTATCATATGTAAAAATTAATCAAAGTATGCTTGTCAGCTACCTAATTTCTTTTTAACAGATCTTCAGAATAAAAGAACTGCATATTTTTTTTTTGTTCCAAATATTTCCAAATCTATAAAGCTTAGAAAAGCAAAACGTTCTAGGGAAAATAAATAGAATAATAAACCATAAACCATTATGTAACAGAAAAAACAAGGTTATAGCGCTTATCTATTTTGCGCAAAATCCTGTTTCGTGCTCACAGACAAACAGACGAACAGACTTTGCACAAAATATGTTTTTTGGACTCATTATAGCGCTGCCCCCGGCGTAAGTAACACCTCATATTTTTCGACGTCTTCAGAAGGAGAAGCTCATTTTGAGCATTGTGATACAATAAAATATCAGATTAAAATGGTTTCTGAAATATCATAGACCAGAGTCAAAGACATTGAGAAATTCCAGATATAAAAAAACATTGAAATTTTGCATTTTTATGAAATTCTTGAATTATTTGTCGGTAAATCATTCGAATAAGGCTAAAAAAATGTCAAAGTACCAAATTCACAAGAGTGATAACTTTTAGTGGCAAAAAAAAAACTTCTGGAAGCTATTAAAAATTTGTTGTTTTTGACAATTATGTGATCTCAGGTATTTCTGAAACAATTTACTTTGTTCGGAAATTTGTGACGTTATTTTTTCTGTATCCATCGAAAAAAATAGAAAGCGTGGTGTAAATTACGAAGTTGTATGCTCCGGAGGCAGTTGTGTCCCCTTATCGATTACTCCGCACCCCCATACCCAAGTTTTCAATTTATTATTCAAAAACTAAAAAGAAAAAATGAAACTTCGTAGCCGCATGACGTATAGTTGAGCTGTTTCAGAATTACACGGGTATTTTTTGAACGGCAACCACATGGCACAATATTTCATGTTATAGTGCAGCGTCTTTCGAGTCATTTAATGGCAATTCGCTAAAAGCGAAACATATTTGGCACTCGGCTTTTTGAAGACCCTTTTACGCTATCTCGGTTCTGGCTCGTCGGATATTTATTGAAAAGACGTTATACTAAGTTAAACCAAACGCAATATTTAAATACTTATTATGAGACGGACAGTATGTAAGCCGACAATTTTTGACAAGTATTTGAATTATGCTAGGTTTTATGACGATAATAACGGCAAATAAAACAAAAAGCTATTTCACAAAATCACTTTTGTTTTAACGAAATACAACTTAATTAACTTCTCAGTATATTGGGAAATGATTAACCCTGCTGTTCTCCTCGGGTCTATATGACCCAAAATCATATTGAAGACTTAGTAACTTTTTTGTTTCTTAATATTTGTACCTGATATTTTGTGACTTTGTCTCTTGCTTGATCTAGTTAAGATGCCTTTATAGGTTTTTAAAAAATACATCTAGAATTTTTTTTATACATGATTGTTACATAAATACTCCTTGGGTCAATATGACCCAAAATTAAATTTGACTGGTAGAGCGGATATTTACATTATGTTTAATTACATTATCTGCAAATTTGGTTGTTTTGCTGATATCAAACGTGTGCTATCATGTGTTTTCAATAGCAGAGAAGTTTGTAAGAATTCCTGCATGTCTGTTTCAGAACTCCGCAGGTTGAATCAATTTGAGACTTGCTACCTACGGCATACGTAAATAGCGAATTTTGATACTCTCGTCTAGGTTGTCTATGGTTGTCATGTCTATGGTGGTCTTGCCTATCGTTGTCATGTATTTTTAGAGAAACTAGGCAAGCGACTGGTGGATCCCTACATTTCATCAAGAAAACATCTCCCTCGCACTGAACAAGCTGCCACTATTGTAGCTAATATTCAAGGAACATTAGTTGAAGAAATAGGTGCACCACTACTTGGGATCAGTAACAAAAATAAACGAGCTCGCTGCAAATTTTGACCCCCAAAATGTGACAACAAAACCAATATGACTTGTTGTAAATGCACCAAATATTTGTGTAAAGCTCACGTGACATATTATTGTCCTGACTGCAAAAAGTAACGTATTATATTATAATAATGAGAAAAAATCTATTCTGTTCTGTTCTAAAATTAGTTTATTTTGATTTTTGTTACAGCTAAAAACGATATATTGAAAAAATAAAGTTTATAGTGCACAAAGGTTTAAGTTATTTTGAGCTGATTTTGTATTTCAGATATCGGGTCAATATGACCCGAAGGAGTACAAGTGTATAGTTTGACTGAGGAGAACAGCAGGGTTAATGTATTCGATAATAGAAATCAAAATTTTTAGTATCACAAATATAAACATGTATATTGGTAGTGTTTTGTCCTTTTCTAACTTTGCTAGTAAAAAGTTTAAAGTGAGACAAAAATTTAACCGCATTGTTATTTTGTACATTGATTATAATACTGAATAAATTCATTAGTGTTTAAGAAACGACATATAAAAGCGTCACAAAGAAAATCACATAGCATGCAATGTAAGCTTAAATGATTTTATACATACGTGTGATCTTTGAGTGTACTTTCAACTTTCCCAGACTTGACGTTCCAGATGAAGACGCTGCCATCAAGAGCACCCACAGCTACGTATTGGCTGTCCGGGCTGAATGTCGCTCGTGTCCAATCGCACCCAACTTTGAAACCGTCACAGCTGAAACAAGTAAACACACTTAATATAACCAAAGTAAGAACATTTTTTGAAGTTATTTGCTCGAAAAAAAATATATAAAATCAATTCCGACTATTTTTATTTAACAGAAAAAAAAGTTCCGTTCTGGTACAGAGCGCATCAAAAAGTTCCTCCATTTATTTCTTAAATCAATTGCGAATGCCTCTAGAACAGCTTATAGCCCATTAGTTAGATATAAGCAAAAGTATCACAAGATTATGATATGGTTTTGGTCTTGAGCTGAAGGTACACTCGTGTTCAGCCTGACCGAATACGTTTCAAAGCTAGTCATGGGCTAGTAGTGTGCCGCTCCTCCATTGGCAATGAGTGTCAAATGTTGGAGGCTGGAAGATATTGGAAGGCTGGCTGAGAGAATGCCAAGTAGCTTCCAGGCTCCAACTCAAGTCAACGGAGGTGTTGTGCTTGACGATCTTCCAGTCCATTTGGCTACACATTCTTCGAAGATGGTTTAATAAAATCCGTGAAATTATACAAATAACACTAACAATAAATTTTTTTTTTCAACAAATATAATTTGGGAATACGTATTTTGCATTTAGTATTTAAATACTAATACAACCATTCTGTATTTTGTGTTGTATTTGAAATAGAAAAACAAAAAAGTATTTTCATGTTTAAACGATTTTTTTAGTTAACTGTGCATTCGATATATTTGTTTGGTTTATTTGTTTCAAATCTTGAGATTAAATTACCACCCACTATTACTATCAACTAATTTAAAAAATAGTTAAATTCGGCAACCATAGGTTGAGGCATACTGCTTTAAAGTTTTTAATTTACAGAGCCGCTTTTGAACATTGCAGAAATGAACAGTTAAGTTGCTTGCGGGTGAAAAATGTAATTAAAAAAAACATAATTAGATTTCTTTCGTACGTTTACATAGCTTTTGTATCAACACACAAGTGGGGCGTTTCTGACGTCTACATTAAAAATCAGCAGTTCTTCGAAGTTTTCATTAAACAGTAAAACTATGTATGGTGGAGGCGCGGGTATAAGTGGTGGAAGTTCGGGAATAATATATTGATGAATAACTTTATACTACACTGGGCCCGACGATCATAGAGCAAAAAAGAAATGTAACACTCGTTGAGTTTTATAACTTTTCAGTGCAAATTAAGCAATGAAACTCGAAATCAATACACCAATTAATATTAGTAGATATTTTTCGTACGCTTATAGCTACGTACTTGCTGAATTAATTGAGAATAATAGCTTATGTCTGCTATAATTGTTAAGAAACATTCATTGTTGTAGCACTATATCAGAAAAATTTATTATTTCAACACGTCACCGTCTGGATTTAAACCAGAATCTTTCCACTTTACGCTATATTATGAGGGATTAAAAATTGAATTGTGTGCACCGTAGAGTAATTGATTAACTCATTCCGCCGCGAAAGTGGAAAGATTCTGGTTTAAATCCAGACGGTGACGTGTTGAAATAATAAATTTTTCTAATATAGTGCTACAACAATGAATGTTTCTTAACAATTATAGCAGACATAAGCTATTATTCTCAATTAATTCAGCAAGTACGTAGCTATAAGCGTACGAAAAATATCTACTAATATTAAAATATTTGGTGTTGACAATTTACCAATATTAAATTGTCGTTTTCCGCATTAAAACATCTTAACACGATAAAAAGTTCTGTGACTTAGGTCTGTATTAATAATGGAAAGTTCATCTTTGATTCATTCAAGAGCCCTCGCTGCTGTGAGAGTTAATGTTTAGCTATTGCTAAAAATAATTGGCTCTCGCATGTAGTGAATTTGAGTGTTGTAAACGCTATATTATGAGGGATTAAAAATTTGAATTGTGTGCATCGTAGAGTAATTGAATAACTCATTCCGCCGCGAAAGTGGAAAGATTTTGGTTTAAATCCAGACGGTGACGTGTTGAAATAATAAATTTTTCTAATATAGTGCTACAACAATTAATGTTTCTTAACAATTATAGCAGACACCAATTAATAGTGTAATAGTTTTCATCTTAGCTTTTAATACCAATTAGTGAGGCTAGAATTAAGTATAATCCATCATTGAGAATTAAGTATAATCCAGTTGTGATATTAAAGTGAAAAACTTATGTAAGATTATACATTTTATATTGAATGTGTAGCAAACAATAATGGTAACTGGCAGAAGGTCGAAAAAATACGGAGGAAAACCTGAAAGCGAAAATAAATATAAAATTTTTATGGAAATTGGTGGTTTTGGATTTCATTTGGATTATTGACGAAAACTACCCCTGCTTTGTGTTGTCTTGCTCTCATTTCATCTTATGATATTCAATGATAACTGATAGGTTGCTTTTCAAAACTATTGTTGTTTTGATTAAATTGGATTTATTTGTTTTACATTTCGCACTAATGCGTCATGAGTCATTTTATTACCACTATACAGACATGAAATTAGCAGCTATATTATAGGGAGGTGTGCAAAAATAGTACACAGAGTCGGACTGGGCCGGAAGGCCTGGGTGGCTCCCCACAAGCCCGGGGCCCGAGACTGGATAATGGTAGATGGGATATTTTTTTGTTTAATTTCTCTCTAATTGTATGAACGAACTATCTGACCTAGTTTACATTTAGGTCGCAAGAAGTGGGACCTAGCCTGCGTTGACCCCCTATCCTACCTACCGCCTCGCTTGAGGCAAGTCCCGCATGCCAGGCCCGTGGGGGGCCCGCGTAGGCTGGTGCCCGGCTGGCAAACACCACCTCGACTATATGGTCAGTACGTACATACCTGTTTGTTAGACTAAGGTATTTTTTTCATTCGCGATGTATTAAAAATGAATAAGTCATGTAACATGTTCGTTTTGATTTAGAATTAGATAACATATACCTATCATGAGTTTTGCAACAAACACTTATGCAGTACACACTTAACATGAGGTTAAGCAAGTAGGTAAGCAATCACTTGAACAAATAGGCTTTAGCACTTCAAACCAGCAAATCTAGTCATTGCAACATAAGTAGATTCGTAGTAGAGTACATATTTGTGGCACAAAAGGCAAAATTAAATATGTCGGTTTTTTTGGTAATATTTCCCGTATCCTCAAACAGTTTTGTATACATACACATTCGTGGGAGCAGCAAGGATAACGCAAGTCATACAAGAGGTTAGGAAATATTTTCGATAGCGTTCTACTAAGAAAATATCAAGATATAGATAATAAGGAATAATTGTAATTAAAATTTGTTTAATGCGTGTACTTATATACGCGAGTTATACTTCTTTGGCGTGATTAAAAACAAATTTTTAATATATATGCAAATAATTTATTGAAATAATATCTTCAAAGAGTTTAAGAATAATACTAACAAAAAATTAACATCAAATATTTGAAAACACTTCTAAACTTTTATTTCGGTTTTTAGTTTTTTTCGCTGAATGAGACTTAAAACGACTATGGTTGTATTCAAAGATCTAGTATATTATTTATATAATTTTCGGGTAGCAGAAAATGTATTGATTTCATCCACCTGTCATTTCAGCCTGGGTCTCTTTTCGTTAACTATGCGAGCACACTTTCGTCACCTGCTTATATTTAAATCTCAACACGCCAAAAGAAGCATAATTAAAAAAAAAAACATAACGCCGGCACCGCTTTGAGTCGGAAAACAGGAAATTAAAATAACATAATAATTAATTATATATTGACTCTACCAACAGTAATAGAATATTAACAAAATAAAATTACTTGCAATACTGTTCAATATTTTTATTTATATAAAAGACGTTTCAACCAACAGTTTTGGTCCTTTTCAATTTTCAAATATAAAATTAAATTGTAATTTAATTTTATATTTGACAATTGAAAAGGACCAAAACGTCTTTTATATAAATAAAAATATTGAACAGTATTGCAAGTAATTTTAAATCTTAATAAAATAACATAACTTCGAAATCACATAAGTCGGAGTATTGCTGTAATAATTACAACCTAAAATGTTTTTTTAAACAAAGTCACCACTAAATAATTTACAATTAAGATAAAAATAGTTAAAAGCTGAGGGTAGTTTCCTTAGAGCGTTTACAAAATTGATTGCTGCATTAAGGTGAGTACAGACTAAACATTGTTTGCCAACAGTAAGTCAACAGTTGGTCAGCTGTTGGCGCACTTGTGAAAAAAGTTAGTTGGAAGTTAATAAACAGTTCAGAGACATCCAAGTACCTAGTTGCTTAGGAATTCGCTTCTTTACACTGTTGTTTCCAGTGTACACACTGACGTTCATGTTGATCAGTCAAATTTCCTTTGCAGTGCCGCTTCGGAAGCGCACATAATGCAACAGATTGTCAACAGCGACGCAACTGTTGAGCAACACGTACACCCTATGCGAACTCGTGTATTGTCCAGCTGTTGTTCAACAATGTTTGTTTAGTCCGGCTTAATTAACACGGATCGTTCAGCTCACACGTGTACGTAAAAATACAATTAACAGTAGCTTTTAACTTTAAAGAATGTTGATTTCACGTCTCTCGTTTTCTTCCACGATTATATATTATGTGCGAATTTTAATTATGCTATGATATTTTCTCGTCGAAAAAACATAGTAGAAATTCACGTTGACAATCGCGTAAACATTTATGTGCTCAAAACAGAAGAAACGAAACCCGCCTGTTAAGAAATTGATGAACAATATAAATAATAATAATAATAATAAGTACTTTATTTTGTGGTACCAAAGATATAAAACATGTCAAATAGTTTAGACGAATTAGAAAAAATAGAGGAAAATGAATAAACAACGGGGATTTTGCTGAATAACTAAATATCCTTAACTCACAGGTTAAAAAACACGCTTCAAAACGTACTTTTCAATATAAAAATATGTTTTCAATCTAAACTTTTATTAGGGGTAGAAAAAAAACCACTAGGTTTTAGCCACAAGTTTTCAAGGCAACACCGAGAAGTGACTTTAAGGCGCGCTATGGGCTCAGTAAAAATATTTTTTTTTAAATACGTAATTCTGTTCTAAATTTCATCAGCTTTAAGATTGATAACGACCTGTTTTGTCCTAAAATAAATAGTTTTCTAAATTTCTGCAAATTTACAATTTAGGAGGTAGTTTGATTCCAGCAAGAAATTAATCAGAGGGGGTGAAGGATGGAATTTTTTGTATGATAGTAAGGGAACCACGCGAAAAATTTTAGCAAAATCCTGTTTGTTTATACATTTTTCCTTAAATGCCACTTTTATATCTAAATTGCCTAGGCTAAAAGAAAATGGGACGCATTATTAAAAAAATATTTCAAATAAAAATCTCATTCTTACAGATATGCCTAAGTGATTTTAATAAAATAGTACAATAAGTTTTTCGTTTTTTTTTAGTTACATATAAATTGCGCAATCATCAATTTTAGTGCCACTGTAGAAGTCTTGACAAAGCACACATTATTTTACGTCAGAGTAAGAGCTTAAGATATAAACTTGCAAGGGACGTGGATTTAGTTTTGTAGGCGGGCATATTCATAGCATATGTAAGTTAGCAAGCACAATGATCGGATACTGAATCTGCTACGATTTTAAACTAATAACAAATGGCAGACAGAAATAACTTTTACATGCACCTGTCAGAGGATTATTAACAATATTATGAATAAAAAACCCGGGTCGCAGTGCCAAAACCCTGCCGACAATATAGTGTATTTGAAAATACAGGTATTGTGGCTTTATTACATGAACTTAAGTTTGTTTTTGGACAAAATAAAAAAAAAAATTAACCCCTTAATACACCCCTTACAATAATCATTTTATTAGTTGAAATATTGTTATCAATCCAACATCTGCACCAAATTAAATACGACCTTCAGTAAGTAAAATCGTATACGCAAACTAGTGTTTTCATAAAATTTGTAAGTCTGGTCCTGTCGGGCCGATTCGCTTTCAATTTTAGGAGCACTTTTTACTTGCTACTAAAGGGTTAAATTTCAATTTTGAAACGATTCTGAGAATTTTTTCGGTATTTTTGGGCCCAAAAACTTTTTTCAACCCCTAAAAACCACCCTTAAAATGACCCGATTGGACTCATTTTAAATAGGCTTCGTGCGGTGATGGATTCCAACATGTATGCCAAATTTCGTTAAAATGAATTAACTCCTTCGAAAGTTATTGCTCGCACATATAAATATATATATATAAATATATATATATATATATATATATATATATATATATATATATATATATATATATATATATATATATACGTATATATATATATATATATACGTATATAAATATATATATATATACATATATATATATATACGTATATATATATATATATATATATATACGTATATAAATATATATATATATATATATATATATACATATACATATATATAAACATTTTTAAAAATGGTGCCAGTGTTTAGGAGGTTATGAAACGTCGAGAAATTTTGGTCCGACCCCTAGGTCCCGCCATCCGACCAACGCCAATAATGTATGTTGCCATATGGCAAATACACTAAAGAATGGTTGGATATTTACAAGAGAACCGTATAGCTATAACCCTTTACACCCTAGATTATACAATCGTGAGTTTTGACTTTGAAAAATACTACACCGTACCCGAAACTATTTTTGTGAACGCAATCGATCGTGAGTCTATCTGAGAGTGCACCAAAATGTCCTTTATTAATATAGAAACAAAACAAACAATGTTTTGGGCACTAAGGAAACCTCGTAACCACATTTTTACAGTATTTAACTAATGTCACATTTTACTAGTGCGTATTTTTGGAAATCAAAAATGCCAATAAATAAATTCGTTTTCAATGTAAATTAAAGTTGAGTTGTGATGTAATATTAGACAGGGTAGTTCACAAGGTGACAAGAAGGGAAGAGGGGAGCTCACAGACCCCTAAATCATGAGGATCGCATTACTTATTATCTCTCAAGCATTCCCCATTAAAATATTAGGGCTTCATTTCGCGATATGTCTTCCTTCGATCTCTTATTAGTGTATTTGCCATATGGCAACATACACTATTGGCGTCGGTCGGATGGCGGGACCTAGGGGTCGGACCAAAATTTCTCGACGTTTCATAACCTCCTAAACACTTTGGCACCATTTTGAAAAATGTTTATATATATATGTATATATATATTTATATATATACGTATATATATATATATATATATATATATATATATATATATATATATATATATATATATATATATATATACGTATATATATATGTGTGCGGGCAATAACTTTCGAAAGAGATAATTGATTTTAACGAAATTTGGCCCACGTGTTGAAATCCATCACCGCAAGAAGCCTATTTAAAATGGGTGTAATCGGGTCATTTTAAGGGTAGTTTTTAGGGGTTGAAAAATGTTTTTGGACCCTAAAATATTGAAAAAATTATCCGAATCGTTTCAAAATTGAAATTTAACCCTCTGGCAGTAATTAAAATGTGTCCCTAGAATTTTAATAAAATCGACCTTACAGGACCGGATTTAAAAATTTTAAGAAAGACTAGTTTGCAGATAGTGAATTATTTACTGAAAGGTGTATATAACTTGGTATAGAGGTTCGATTGATAATAATATTGCAATTAAGAAAAAAAAATGTTATTTTAAGGGGTGTATTAAGGAGTAAATTTTTTTATTTTGCCCAAAAACCAACTTAAGTTCGCATAATAAAGCCACACTGCCTGTATAAGCAAATACACTATATTGTCGGCAGGGTTTTGGCACTGCGACCCGGGTTTTTAAAATTTAAAGTGTCCTTATGACAAAAATATTTTGTTGGAATGTTGGAATATACAGAAATTAAACTGAATTCGACTTTATATGTGTAAAGTCGATTTCAGTTTAATTTTTGTATTTGTAATATTTAATGGTTGCTGAGATTACAAAATGCTTACAGTTCAAATTACTGTCAAGATGTAAGATAATTGCACGTTATTAATCTTTGTCCGAACATTGGCGTAGCCATCTTAGCCATAGGTAGAAATGGTAGCGACCATGTCAACTTTTGTACAAGATTAATGATAGCAATGTGTGTACGTGTTAAGATTACGGTTGGTTCTGTTATTATATCATCACAAATGTGACAGACACTGTCTCTCAGCCTTCCACAAAACAATCAGCTCATCTCCAGGACCGTAATAGGTACACCTATACCGGAAGAAGAAAAAGAAGAAGGCACTAATCATAAATATGACACACGAACCATGCGCTGATAACACACTGTCTAAAATATATGACAAAGAAAACTTATGATTACAGTGAAGACTTTCGTCAGGCACATTCATGTGATTTCACAAAGCACTGTAAGCGAGTGTTCACAATAAAAAGGCGCGTAATTTTTTAAATGCAGAATTTTGAACACAAGAACAATAACTAAACTACTGTTTTTCTTTCGCATTGCCAAAAATGATATATTATGCACCATAAATTTAATCATAAATGGCAAAAGTGTCAATGCATTTCTCAAAACTAGATACGCTGATGTGAGGTTCTTTACATAAATCATATTTTGACAATTCTATTCAGATCTACGGAGAGTGTTGGCAATATAGTACATGGGTAATCCCAGAACTGGATAAAATATGTGTTGCCAGGTGTCCCGATTTACGCAGGATATCCTAATTTTTGAGTGGTCTGTAATACGTTTCGATCCATCCTTGATCAGGACTCCGAATGTCCCAATTTAGGTTCAAACGTTAAATGTAAAATGTCTTCAATCAAATTTAGTTTCCCTCCAAGAGACAAAACCGATTATATCTCAAACAGAGATACAAATAAAGACCAAGTTTAATTAGTCATGTAGTGAACTTTATAATTACGCGATAAAAAAATAGAGCGCGTCTTAAAGCAGTGAAATCTAAAATCTAAAATAAATAGTATTAGAGTGTTCATTGAAAATATTTTAATTAGTTATATCAGTTTTGTTATAGATTTAAAAACATTAATCGAAGTAAGTTACGAAATAGTTACTGCTAATTATCTACCACTTAATGATAAAATTAAATGATGATTTATAAAATCCTTGTTGTTTTATTTGCCCCGAATTCAAACACAAAATACCGATTTTTTTAACCTTCTGTCCCGAATTTTATTTTAATTTGTACTGTATGTTTTGTTGACCTTTTGTATCCAAAACTTTTGGCCATGCAAATAATAAATATGTATCTAAATATTTCATTTATGGGACACATAGATTTCAATTTCAATTAAATTTTGTAGGAGAAGAAACTGTAATCTGGAAAAACTATTCAAAATATTTTTGATTTTTTTATTTTAGGGAACATACCCATACTACGTGACCCGTTTATGGGGGGAAGGGAGGTCTTCAAAATACTACGCTCAGTCACAGGAGCGGGGGGGTGGCTTAAATTTTTGTCACGTAGTCGATTTCGCTGAGAGAAATCTCGCGCTTAATGTGATCAAACAAAAAACAATTGTTGTTTTCGTAAATTAATTTACGGTAGCACTATGTTTCGACAGAAGTTTGTCTTTTTTATAATATTTAATTGACTAGTAATTATAAGTATGCATGCAGTCTTATGCAATAAACGCATTAATAAAGACGTATGTGAGCCAAATTATTATTATTTGTTTCTTTCTGCCTGCGAAATGATTAAAAATCATATGGGTCAATACTACGTAAAAACTTAAGGGGAGGGGGGGGTCTTGGCATATACTATGAGTGGTCACCGAGGGGAGGGAGGGGTCGAAAAATCTTAAAAAATAGGTCACGTAGTATGGGTACGTTCCCTTAATGTTTGACCTTCCACGGAATCCTCTTCATTTGCATTAGAAAACGTCAGACCTCAAACCATTTTTCATTTTCAAACATAAAAGTGGCATTCTTAAAGATCGCGTACAGTGTACCAGTTACTGTTCCGTCGAACATGTTAGGTATTTATTATAATTATAAATAATGATAATATGTTGAGCAAAACGAGACAAAAACATTTCTATTTTTTATATTTTAATTGGTAAAATTTCGGAAACAATTCTAAAGCAGGTAGAGCCTGCGTGTAGGTATCGCGAATTTTGAACACACTATTGCCAACTCAAGCAAATTTGTCCTCCAATGCAAAAACAAATAATTCTTATTTGAAGAAAATCGGTCCTGTAACTTCGCAATATAGCAATAAGTTGGCATCTATGTGTCTAGCAGAATGACTGCGCTACATAATCAGTGGCTAACTATTAATTACATGGCCAACTACAGACGAGTCTGATTAAGACAAATAGTCGCTCAGCGAAAATTAAAAAGTAAAAACCGTCCATTAAATTCGCCAGACTTCACAGTATTACTTAATGTACGTATATTATACATACCGTAAGATTATTAGGATCAGAATTTAGTGAATCTAAGTTTAATTAAATTTAGTGCATAAAGTTTAACATAAAAGTAACATGAACTAACCACGAAGCGCTAACGGATATCGCTGTCATTTGTTTTTTATTTTATTTAGAATGTGTTCTTCATACACTGAGGAACCGGAAATTAGCGAATGAAATATATTTTGTAGTGAAATGTGTTGCGTACTTTATAATGAAAAAAAATATTGTCTGTTGTCGTGCACCATTAAATACCTATCTGACTGCATTTAGCAAATGATTGAAGAATTCGGTGCTGAGAGTGAACAGTGGTAATTTTTTCCTTTGAAATAAGTTCCAAATAATTGAGCGTCTAACGGTTTTCAAAAATGAGCTATTGGTACCGATTACTGACGACTTTTAAATTTTTAATTACCACTTGCCAGAATAGTTTAATAATAATAATATTTATTGTCCGTGACATTTTTCATTTAGGAAGAGTCAGTTATAACCAAAATAATATTAAAATTTATCACAGCAATACCGGTAGTTATTTGTAGAAATATTGTTCTTGGCAATTTTTTTAGGATTCGCAAACAGAATTCTGTTGTTCTCACTATTTTATCGCAAGCTTCTATGTGCTAAATAAGGGTCAAGTGCTAAAATAATAATTAAATTGAGATAATATCCATTCAACGGTGCGTCAACTAAGCCTCTTTACTCTTGGACCAAATCTAAGATACGTATATTCCAAAACACGATAAGAGCTATATTTTATGTTTTAGAACATACACAATTTTTTGTTAAGAATATTTTTTGCTGAAAAATTATTAATAACCGAAAGGTATAATTTATGATTTTTTTGTTGTCACGCTGTATAAAAATTATTTTCGATAAAATTGAGACACCTGTCATGGTACATAACTTTACTCACATCATTTTAATGTAATGAATTTTTGCTGTAAAATATAATCAGAAAAGCGGAAAATCGCAAAATATTGTTGATTTTAGATGTATATTTCCTATTTATATATAATTAGTTCAGCACCTATATATCACCTCATAAAAAATTATACATACCTAAAAGTCATTATTATTTGATTCATTCGTAAGTCCAGTAATTTCAAGGTGTCGTCTCTAACACAACTTAGAAGATAGTTGGCATCTGAAACAAAAGAATAGGTAGTGTTAGTTATAAGATCAAAACTAAAAAAAAAAAAAGGTCAAACGACCGTACCTCGAGATAAGTCCAACGATGTAATTTTACCAGGAAGCACAATGTCGTTGGCACTACATTCAGATCTTGTATCCCAAAATCGAATCCTTTTATCAAAATGGCCACTAATTATAGTCGAACCGGCACTATCGGTTGTCACTAGATCATTACAACTAGACCCAGCAAATTTCGTTTCTATACCTGAAAAAAAAAGAAAAAACGATTATTAGAATCTGGAAAATTATACCGTAGGTACATATGTATATATTATTTCTCAAAGGTGTTTTTTTTGTAGGTATGAAATATCTCACTTAATACTGTATCAAAATTAATGTTTGATACGCCATTTTGGAGATTATCTTTCTTTTTAATGACGAAAAATAAGTTAATATCTTAAAATTACAGTTTAAAAATTTTAATAATTTCATTACAGAAATAGCATTCAGATAAAAACAAACATTGCAATTTAATAGTTGTCGGTAATATGACGTGTAGTGGCACTGAAGTCTCTGAATAGAATAGAATAAAATAAAACAAAATAATGTCGACATCTGTGTATTTTAATAGTTGTCGATAATATTAAGTGACGTAGTGGCACTAAAGTCTCTGAATAGAATAGAATAAAATTTCCACCCTATTATATTACGTAACTGACCACTAACGGTGCCAAGTATTCGAACGGGTCCGCTAGTATGCTATAATTACGCAGACAATTTATTCTCAAGATTCAAATTCAATACAGAGTCGTGTTTTTTCTGACGGTATTATAGAGTTATGCACGTATTTCAGTTGACTACTAATTTGATTTTATTATCCTTAAATTAGAGGCTAAATATCTTTAATTCAAAATAAAAAGAAAATCTTATTATTACTGTAAAAGTAAATTATTTTGCCTTTCGGACGACAAGCGAAACACAGACGCTACACGTGTTGCCTGCAATAATACCTACATCTTTACTAGTATGAATGTCGATTTGGTACGCAGATGTGTTAATTTCGGCGTACGATGAGAACTCTATTTTAAACCAAGCATAATCGCGTAAAAAACATTTTATATTCTATAACCTTAGTTTATAGATTTGCCTCTGATTTCTTCAAAAAATTAAGAAAAGTTCTCTCAAAGCTTTGAAATGAAACGTAAAAAGTCAGTTTTTTGTGTCAAACTTTTTCTACCACCCCAAAATGGATAAATATTTTTAAGTTATGGTTTTTGGTTGATAAGCGGGCAAGCTTTCAAACTATGCTCAATTTCAGTTTGATACCTTTATAGTAAGTTCAGATAAATTTAACTGTGAAATTCGAAGGTCCGGAACTCTAAAATTTGCCGGCACCGACTTTCACGAAGAACTTTAATGATTGCACAATTTTGTGACAGCAATAATGCCATTTTGATTTTTAGAAATTGATCGCAATCGCTTAAACCATTTTCGATGTTAGTCATCAGTAAACAACACCTTTATATAGAGGAATAGAAAGAAAATCTATAAAAACCACCGGGGAATCCCTTAAATTTAAAATCTGGTTTTGATTCGTACAACGGTGTTAGCGACGCATTTGTACAATCAAGATTGTTTTTTTTCTGGTTAGGACCATGAAACGTCAAAATACCTCGAATTATATTTTTTTGCGATGACAAAATTAGTCGTAAAAAATATAGGTCTGTTTGTAAATTTTTTTCGAAAACTGTTTTGGAATTTGTTCTCGATTTGTCATTTACAAGGTGGCAAATGTGTATATTAGAGAAACATAACATTTCATATTGCTTAAAGTAGAGAGCCTTCAGGCAACCGGGGATATAGAATAAAACAATCAAATAAACATAACGACTAGAACAAAAAGTGCGTTAAACGATTTGTCGGTATGACATAAAGGGAAAAAGAGATAGCGAACACAATACACGATATACAATATATTATATGGAGTGATATATGCAGTATTCCAACTAGCCTACACAAAATAATTCGCTTTTAACGTTAAAGCCTAGGTTTCGATAGCGGCACCGTAATATAGCAGCCGTTATAAGACGTAACCAAAACCTGTGCCTAGAAGTAGCGGGGGCACCACCCTATAACGTAAAAATTGGCATCCATTTACTTCATGTACACGTTTCTTATTACGTCATTCACCATGATGGTGATTTTTTTTGAAAGACCATGTTCTATTATAGTATTGAGTAAGAAGATTAAATTTTTTGCAGAACTATGTGGTTGTAAACCTTAGTATTTGACATTAATTTTGAGAAAAAGAATCTTGACAGACGGACAATAAAGTGGTCCTCTAAGGTTTTCATTTTTTTATTCTGAGGTGCGGAACCCTAAACTGTAGTTGGATAAGATATGTTAAGTGTCATACTAGTACACTAAGGTTCGACCTATAATACGACTTTCAGTTTTAACTCTAGATTTAAGAATGTTATTTTTTTCAACTTAATGGAGGTTTCAATTTAATTGAAAAAAAATGCATTCTTAAATGTAGATTTAGATGTAAGTCGTATCAAAAATCGCGTGAGGGGTTAGACTGAAAAACAGCCTGAATTTTGCCTTTTTAGTGCCTTAACTCGTTGTGGACACACGGGGTCCAGTGGACCCCAGACGAACTTTGAGGCTATTTTAAATTTAGAAGGACATTTATGAATTAGATTTAGTGTGCCATCTGTTGTCGTTTGAAGTCTATACAATAATTTTTGACACGTCACAAAGATCTCCATGGCATTAGTTAACCTGAATAGTCGGATTACTGAGGACGTGTTTTTTATGGGGTCCAGTAGACCCGTGTGTCCATAGTGTGGCAAAACTGTAAAAAAAAACAATTTTTTATTGATCGTTTATTTGTGTTAAACTGTATTTATCGACGTAAGTATTCAAGCATAAATTAAATTATGTTTTTTTCGGCAGTAAATAATGGTCTTACGAGATTGACCACAATTCGTAACTTCAAACTGCAAAATAAATATACCTACTTTTTTCAAACTTCATTAAATATTTATTTTGTTCCTTAAAATATATTGTTTCCCTAGTAAAATGCTGTTGCTTTTTTTTTTCGATATCGTAAAAATCAAAATTTCTGACACTTTTTTTGTAAAACAAGTTCAATTTCGTGAGTTTTTTTTCTTTAACGATTTTTCAGTATTTCAAAATCATTAGGAATATGAAATAGCTATTGTGTTATTTAGAGGGAATGTTATATTAAAGTTTGGCGCCAATTATAAGTCAATACATAACATAGAACACGAATGAGAACTGTTTTGCTGCGTGGGGTCCGCTGGACCCCGTGTGTACGTAACTATTTCGACGTGCGTCCTCAACGGGTTAATTTGTACTAATAAAAATTATTTACTATTATTATTATTACGTTTCATACGACTACTTTTCATATTTAAAACTTGTTTGGCACTTTTGTGTTCAAAGTAGCAGAGTTTTTGTTTTTAATTATTAAACATTTTTGGTTGTTTTCAGTATTAATTGTGTGAACTATTTCACAAAAGGCTATTCGGAACAAACTAGATAAACGACAATTTCACTGTTCGCTGTATCTGTATAGTAATTTTGACATTATATCCTCGTATGAGCATGTAAGAAATGTCACGATACAAGAAGAGAACAGCAAAACGCCGTGACTAATAACGACCACAGTTTTTGTGTATCGTTTTGTTTCATCCATTTCTACAGCGCAAGACTGTACAGTGGGACTTGATTTATTCACACTTAAGGAACCTTAATACCTAGAGTACTGGATTTTAAAGTGCATTTTAGAGATTCTTATTTCTTGATTTAAATGTGGCATTTGAAAGGCTTACAGCATATAAATAATATGATCATATTCAATTAAATTTAAAAAAACAAAAACTTCGAAAACCAGTTATAGTTGACGAATATTCGTGATTTTTTTGGCATTGAATTTCTAATAGCGAGTATAAAAATGTTTGGCCTTTAAAAATTACCACTTTTCGAAAATAGAGCAAATATTAAATGTTGAAATGTAATAAGTTTTATATATAATTCAAGTGTTTTAGAGATTTAAAAGGCTAAATTTTTATACTCAAAAACAAAAAAAATCTATCAGCAAACTAGTGCTTTCATAAAACATTTCTCTCCGATTCTGTTGAGCCGATTTTACTAAAATTTTATCAACATATTTTGGTATTTACTAAAAAGATACATACTTTTCAATTTTAAATATCGATAATTTTTTCCGTATTTTTGGACTCCAAAATATGTTTCAACCTTTAAAAACTACCGTTAAAAGTTTCACTTCAAAAATAAAATATATCAGTAACGAGACTATTAACAGCATTAAAATCTTGTAAGATTATAAATTCTGAAAGACAGTAAATTTTACTAGATAGTTGAGATTCTGCTGTACATTCCGCACACAAGTTAAAAGACAAGTAAAACAAGAACAGTGCTATCATTGAGGGAGACGCTAGACCACCCATAAAAACGTTCGTCACTTGTCGATGGCAGGACACAATTTCTTCCAAGACGGCGGCCTGCTCGACTGACGCGTGAAAAAGTTTTTAAAGCTCGAAGAATAAGGCAAAAGTCAAATATATAGTCTTACAATGTTGAGAAGAACGTTATGGTTCGTAAAAAATGGAACAAAAATACTCGAAAATATAATTTTGAAAAGCGATTCAAGTTTATTATTGTAACATATTTTTAGTGAATCAAATCAATTGAGTCTTTTATACCTGATGTCGTTATAACATAGTCTTTGGATATTGAATGTCTTTAGATATTTTAAAATAAAATAAATTATTAGAGACACATGTAGTGCAAATCCGTATCAGAAACAATTTTCAGATTGCATCTCTCTGATATTTTATTTTAAGATAATACAAAGTCCAGTCACTAGGTAAAATGTAAAAAATTACCTTTTCGCCTTAAATGATGGAGGCTGGAATATTTTTTTTAAGTCTACGTAAGGAATTTTAAGCTCTTTCTTCACAATTCTCCTGTACATCAACGTCATGTTTATCCTTACCGTTTTTTCCCAATTGAATCAATAAAGATAGAAATATTTAGATAAAGAGATGATATTTCTAATCAATTCCTCTCGTATAGTAAAAACTATCCTTTGAGAAGCAATTACTATAAATTTTCTACAACGAATCCTACCCTGATTTTTCTTTGTATCCTTTTCCCACGTTACAAATCTTTTATCTACAGAGACCTCATTAAATTTCAATCAGGCTAAACGGACTTAAGATCTTATTAAAAGGCAATTAAAGGAACACACTCGCAAGCATGAAGGAAATTATGATACCTTCGACACAAGATACTTTTAACCAATCCAATTTTATCAAGATGCACTGTCACGACTGCGTTCTTACAAATTATAAGACGAAGAACTCGCGAAATCCGGAAATTTAAAGAATTTAATTAGTCTACACAAAGGTTAATGCAGTTGATTTGGAGTATTCCTTCTAGGGCTATTTAGTTTTTTATTTGGCAAAAGAAAATATTGATACACTTTTTTACATTACAAAATTAAAACAGTGACAGGATATGCTTCCAGATGAATATGAAACAGATAGATGTGTATCAGATAGCTAACAATAAAGTTGTTTTCAATGAGCCATTTTATAAACTTCTCTAGTTCAATAAATATTTGATTGAAGTTATTTCGTAATATTTACATAATACATTGACAATAGACAATATAACATCAGCATGGCGAATGACAGACAAGTGTACAAGAATGCAGTACATGTTTACAACGTTCTACAGTACAATTTATATATTTTTATTTTCCGAAAGTTGTACAACGTTAGAAAGAACATCTAGCGAGTAGGTATAATAATAGGCGCGAGAAGATAATGTCGAAACACAGGGGTGGCTTATTGAAAGGAACAGATTCAGCGCTGTGAGAGACATAATAGTAGTAAAAATAAAAGAAAAAATAGTTACTTCTTACCACAACAGATTTATTCAGTGGATGTACATTTCGAGAGCTAAGCTCCCATCTTCAGCAAAACACTAAACATTAATGTTTTGCTGAAGATGGGAGCTTAGCTCTCGAAATGTACATCCACTGAATAAATCTGTTGTGGTAAGAAGTAACTATTCTTTCTTTTATTTTTATTGTTCCAACCACAGTGCTCTTAATATTTATAATAGTAGTAGTAGTAGTATTTATTGTCAATAAGAGATACATAAATCTATGTGACTCGTCAAAATATCAAACATTGTATTATTTAAAAAAATCTATAAATTCATTAACATTATAAAATGCATGGTTACTCCTCATTCCGTGTGCCTTCCAGATGGATGAAAAAAAAGTTATCCAGTCTTCTCGCTGCTTCCCATTCATGTTAAAAATTGATACTGATCGATTTGTTTCACTAATATTTAAGCTTCTCACCGTGTTGAAAATATACATACACACATATATAAAACGCGTTACGAAAAAACGTCTTACGCTTTTTCGTGACGCTTTTTCGTGACGCTTTTCCGATATGCTTTTCCGTGACGTGTTACATTTGTTCTCGGCTAGGTCCCCTCGCCAACCCGCGATAAGGAACTTCGTTCCAAAACACCCGGTATAATCTAAAAACACCCGATATAATCTAAAAACACCCCGTATAATCTAAAAACACCCGGTATAATATAAAAACAAACATTATAATACAAAAACACCCGGTATAATCTAAAAACACCCGCTATAATCTAAAAACACCCGGTATAATCAAACACACCCGGTATAATCTAAAAACACCCGGTATCACCGTATACCAGTATACATTATACGTCTTACGGTTTTTCGTGACAAGTTACATTTTTTGTCTTACGGTTCTTCGTGATGTTAAATTTTTTCTCAGCTAGGTCCCCTCGCCAACCCGCGATAAGAAACTTCGTTCCAAAAAAACATGAAGCAAAATGAGATAAAATAAAAGAAATAGTGCCTAAGTCCAAGAGTTGTAATGACTGATTTCTTAACCGAAAAATACGCTGCCGGACGTCATAATGGTCGACCAGACGTCGATCAGTCTGGTTTACGGCCTCACGTACAAAAATTTGGATATCTTCGTTGAAAGCTATCTAAATAATGTTTTCATTTCAGCATTTTTAAAGTTATTTACTTGTTATCATAATGTGACACTATTATTAGTAGTTCGTCAAGTGAAACTTCCTTATTAGCAACTTTGAAGCACTCAGTTTCAAAATCTGTCTCTCTCTCTCTCTGTCTCTCTGTACCAATATAACTGATCATTTCTTTCTAGAAAAATGATATCGACTCTATGTCAAGGTGCCAATCAACGTGTATTAACATAAGTATGATCTGAAAGAATCTATCCAGGCGTACTTTTCTCAAGACTGCCAGAATAATAGATTCTACACAAAATCTCACAAAAAAATGTTATCGACTTGATCAAAATTGGTTCACCTGTTTTCTGTTTAAAAAAAGACTGCAAAAAGTGGATTTTACACTAAATATGGAGAATAAAAAATGATATCGACTTCGTTAGGGTGCATATTAACGTCAAAATGATTAACGTTTTTTAGTGTATTTGCCATATGGCAACATACACTATTGGCGTCGGTCGGATGGCGGGACCTGGGGTCGGACCAAAATTTCTCGACGTTTCATAACCTCCTAAACACTTTTCCACCATTTTTAAAAATGTTTATATATATATGTATATGTATATATATATATATATATATATATATATATATATTTATATGTGCGGACAATAACTTTCGAAGGAGCTAATTCATTTTAACGAAATTCGGCATACATGTTGGAATCCATCACCGCACGAAGCCTATTATTATTATTATTTAAAATGGGCCCAATCGGGTCATTTTAAGAGTAGTTTTTAGGGGTTGAAAAAAGTTTTTGGGCCCAAAAAGACCGAAAAAATTCACAAAATCGTTTCCAAATTGAAATTTAACCCTTTAGTAGCAATTAAAAAGTGCTCCTAAAATTATAAGCAAATTGGCCCGACAGGACCGGATTTACAAATTTTATGAAAACACTAGTTTGCGTATACGAATTTACTTACTGAAGGTCGTATTTAATTTGGTGCAGATGTTGGATTGATAACAATATTTCAACTAAAAAAATTATTATTGTAAGGGGTTCAATTTTTTTTTATTTTATCCAAAAACAAACTTAAGTTCATTTAATAAAGCCAAAATACCTGTATTAGCAAATACATTTTATTGTCGGCAGGGTTTTGGCACTGCGACCCGGGTTTTTTTAAATTGAAATCGGTCCAGCCGTTTTTTTTTTGTTTAAACAAAAATATAGTATAAAAGTGGCTTTCACACCAAATTTCACGAATAAGCAATGATTTCCTACAAAATTAGGGTACCAATTGGAGCGTATAAATGTCCGTATGCTCCGAAATAAATTTTATCGAAATAGGTTCCACCGTTTTTTTTTTTTTTGTATAAATAAAATGACAACAAAAACGTGGTTTTTGAGATTTCTTGAAAAAGATTTCATGAATATAATGTATTCTGTTAGCAAAAATAAGATATGTTTTTTTATGATTAAATTGTTCACTTTTCTAATATTCACTATTCATCAACCTGGGATGTTGTTCCTGTGAACATTAGAATTGGTTGTTCAACTTACAATTTAAAAATTAGTATTGCTTTGTTGAGGAACTCAAACCGTTTAAAAAGTACAAACACTTTGTAGTTTCGCGTAATAAAAAAGCGAATAATTTTTTTTTGAGTCGTCAAGTAAGGGAACGCATTTGAACATTGTTTTCTCGCATGAAGGTAGTACTGTAATAGCGAGGGTGGAATGAGGTTGAGAGGAGTTCAGGCAGATGCATCAAATTCCTCCCGGCTCTGGCTGACGTCGAACGGTGAACGTTGAATCTCCTTGTCACTTGTATGTCACCGCAAGACTGTAAATTGATTTTAAATTAAATTATGAACTGGCATTTTTCAGGGCTTATCTGTATTCTCCATATACGACAGCTCCATCTTTCCAAGATTTTGTTTTGTTTACTAACTCGACAAGGAAAAAAAATTATTCACACAATATGCAAATGTTTGTTACTGACGTGTATAAAAATAACCAACTTAACAACACAATAACACTTACTGTTTTATGATTTTAAAAACTTCTTATCCAGATATTAATTTCTGTGTTTTAAAAACGCCATTATCATATCTAAGTATTCCTTAGCACTTTTTTCTTCTTGACAATTAATTCTCCGAAATTTAAATCTATGACCGGGCAACATAATATTAAAATTAGTCTTGGGCGATTATGAATGATATAATCGAAATATTTCGATTATGGCCAAATAATCGATCATTCGATTATGTTAACCGAGATATCATTCGTTTGAAACGATTATTGTTAGCGAGATATCATTCGATTCAATCGATTGTGAGATATGAAATGTATGTAAATTAATCCCGACATATATCATATTATATCATTCGGTTTCTGCATTTGCGTGCACTGAAGAGTGGGGGTACTTTCGTTTGTACTGTGTTGTACTGTTTTGGCATTCCAGTCTCCCAGACTCCAGTAGACCAGTCATTGACTGCATTACTTAAAGTTAGAGCGGCGGCGTATCTTTTGAGATTTCGTGTATACGGTACATACATTTCTCATAGTGACCGGTTATTAACTTATTACTTATTATTCACTGTCACTATATTACTACAAAAGCCATTGCAATCATAAAACAATATTTGTCAATGCCCGATATATCTCGCTCTTCCAATCCCCTTATTTTTTGATCAGAAAACAAAAATTTGTTTCCTGAATTACACGAGCTTCATAAAAAATCTCTCTGTGCGCCAGCTACCTCCGTGCCTTCCGAAAGGATATTTTCAAAAACTGGTGTCATTACTAATCCAAGGAGGAACAGACTCTCACCCAAAAATTTAGATTATATTGTTTTTTTAAATACAAATCTATGAGTTATAATTAATTTATAATAATAAAGAATTCGTTTTATTTTTGTATTGAATCATACCAGCGATTCCATTATTAATGTGTTTTGTATTAACTATTAATCCCGACACAGTACTATGTCGATTGTCGATTATGAATTATCATACATCATTCGATTATGGCAACCGAGATATCATCATATCATTCGATTATGCTTAGCGAGATATCATTCACATGATTCGATTATGCTTAGCGAGATATCATTCGCTTGATTCGATTATGCTTAGCGAGATATCATGAACCGATTATGGTTAGCGAGATATGAAATGTATGTATGTCGATTGTCGATTATGAATGATATATCATTCGGTTCTGCATCTGCACACATTGGGAAGTCTGTTGCACTGAAGGTGGGGGTGCTTTCGTTTGTTTAAACCAGGGGCTCCCAAAGTTTTTCGTAGGCGGGCCAATTTGATATTCCCGATTTTTTTGGCGGGCCAAAAAAAAAAGAACGTAATAAAATCAAAACCAATGCGTAATAACTAGACTAGACATACTACAATATTTTTTTAAATATAAAGTAAACAATATTTTATTCATACAAACGCGTATGGTTAAAGTTCTGTAAGAATTTTTTAAAAATATTAAAATATTTTATTGTATCTTATTTGTAATATGTATTATTTATTTTACTATTTACTTATTTATTTTTTAATAAAAATATAATATATCTTATCGATATCGCGGGCCGAATTCACAGGTTTTGCGGGCCGCATTCATAATCGATAATTCAAATCATTCATAATCGATAATTCGAATGATCATTCGATTATAAAAACCGATTATTTCGATTCATTCGATTATTGAAATGTATCGATTATGCCCAACACTAATTAAAATGTATTATAATTTATAAGGGTTTCCTGTAAAGCATTAAACTGAACAAAATCATTGATCGTTACTAGCTTTTTCCGGCTTAATTTCGTTTCGGTACATTTTTGTTTTGATGACAAAATAATCAAGAGCAACTTCACTTTAATGTTTTTCTTACAGTTTAGACAATGTACACCAATAATTGCGTGCAGGCTGTCCGACTCGCTTTATATTTTTGCACTCTGCTCACTCCCTTTTTGCATTATCGCAAATTTTGCAATATTAGCAGTGCAGTGATTGAAATCAGTTTAGTAATTTTTAAGACTACCTGTGAGTTGTGACAAGCATACAAACTTTTCCTCTTTATAACATTATCTGTATTTATGTATATTTATATGTATATTTTGTTGGAGGTGCGGTAAAAATAAACTTATTACTTGTGTCATTAATAATTATAATCGGTGATGACCTGAAATGTTGTGCGTCTATAATCTACATTAATTATAATAATAAAATGAATATCCATACAGTTATTTCATACCCGTACATTACTGTCAATAAAACTGTTTTCTGTTAAATGCTGTTTTTATCCACTTAAATTGTTGATAAAGTGATTCATAGATGACGGTCGATGTATTTGTGTATCATGAAAAACAAATTATTGCACTGAACTGTCAAAATAATATAAATGTTACATACATACAATAAAATATGTTGTAAAGAGAGTGAGTAACGTATTAATCTTAATTGTATATAAGCAAAATGTAACTAATTCATTCACTCACTTATTCTCTCACTCACTCATCATGAAATTTCAGGAACTATAGTAACAAGAAACTTGAAACTTTTGTGACGTAAGCACCCAAAGAAAGAATTTTTCAAAATTCAGCTCCTAACGGGGTCAAAACAGAACGTGTTTTTTACACAAACAACGCTCAGACTAAACTTGAAATTTTGACAGTACGTTCCTTTTGTGGCCTAAGCAATCCCTAAAGCAGGCCAAACAGCTGCGGATCCCGCAATGATGGCTAATTTCTCGCAAAATTGCCCCAGGAAATTAAAGTCTGCGGAATTGCAAAGCCTAGGCCCGATTAATTTTATATTTATAATAATTAACTAAGATGACTGCGGATAACGAAATTTTTTATCGAGGTAATGAAGGTATTATTTAACGGTGTATGTGGATGAGCGCAGAAAGAAATTATTTTTACCTATTAAGTAAAAAAAAAAACACCAGAGTCAGATTGAAATTACTTTGACTTCAATGGAAGTATCTTTAGAGTCTTAGTTATAAGTTTATCTTCAAAGTTCAATTCCAAATATATAAACAAAAACCCGGGTCGCAGTGCCAAAACCCTGCCGACAATATAGTGTATTTGCTTGTATAGGGCCGTGTGGTTTTATACTTTTATTATGTGAAATTAAGTTTGTTTTTGGGCAAAATAAAAAATTTAACCCCTTAATACACCCCTTAAAATAACATTTTTTTCTTAATTGTAATATTATTATCAATCTAACGTCTACACCGAATTAAATACACCCTTCAATAAATAAGTCACTATCTGCAAACTAGTGTTTTCATAAAATTTGTAAATCCGGCCCTGTCGGGCCGATTTTATTAAAATTTTGGGGACACTTTTTAATTACTACCAGAGGGTTAAATTTCAATTTTGAAACGATTCGGAGAATTTTTTAGGTATTTTTGGGCCCAAAAACTTTTTTCATCCCCTAAAAACCACCCTTAAAATGACCCGATTGGGCCCATTTTAAATAGGCTTCGTGCGGTGATGGATTCCAACATGTGTGCCAAATTTGGTTAAAATAAATTAACTCCTTCGAAAGTTATTGCCCGTACACATATATACCTATATATATATACAGGGTGTCCCATAAGTCGACGTCCAAACGAAGTGAGGTGATGGGGGAGGTCATTTCCTATCAAAATAACCATAAATGTGATTATCCAATTGTTTACGGTTCGAAAGTTATTTCAATTTTTGTATTTTTCTCTGAAATCGTGTAGTGCTTATACTAAAAAATTAATTTAAAAAAATCTATGAGTTGTTTGGTTGATTTTTTTTTTTTAATAGGATCCTGAAGGGCCTGCCTTTCCAAAAAAAATAATTTTCATGAGCTCTGTTATCATCTGTCAAATAAAAAAAATGGTTTTGTAAACACTTTTCGGTGGCAAGAAAAATATATTTGATTTTAAATTCACGTTGACAGAAAAAAAGTGTTATAAAAAAAATTGACCAATTATCAGAAAAACTTGTCCATTTAATAGAGATTCTAACGCGGTATAGTACAACTCGTTATTCATGACAGTTTTTTTTATAACAATTTTTTTACATGCAAGTCGTGTTTGTTAAAAAATACATTTTCGAAAATTTCAAACTCTAAGTTGGCTGGAATGACTTAAACAAATTAATACGTTCCTCTTTCATTCACTACTTCTAATGTATGCTCGCTATTCGTTTTATTCCTAGTAAACCTCCGACTTGACTTTTCATTTTGTACTTTGTTATTTGGACCTGCGCTTGGTAATTTGAACTTCGATCCTGTTTGTGATTTGGACTCTTTTCAAGTTGGACGCATCAAAATGGTTTATTCCCATCGAGAGTATGCAGAAATGCACTATGTCTATGGGTTTTGTGACGAGAATGCTCGGGCTGCTGCAAGAGAATATCGGGCACGATATCCCAACCAAGAACACTATCCTGACCACAGGGTGTTCCAAAGTATACATCGGCGGTACATAGATGGTGAAATCCCTGGGAATGAGCAAAGAGCTGGAAGACCTAGACTTGACATCGACGAAGATGAAATAATTGGAATGGTGACAGAGGACCCATCTACAAGTGTTCGTCGTTTGTTAAGACGTTCGGGAGTTTCGAGGTCCACAGTGCACCGTATTTTACAAAGGGATCAGTTACATCCATACCATGTGCAACGTGTGCAAGCACTTTTACCCGCTGATTATAACAAAAGGGTGCAATTTTTCCGAGAAATTCTACGTCGGAACAGCGAAGATCCTCAGTTTTTTAATAACATTTTGTGGGGTGACGAATCGAGCTTTCGAAGGACGGGAGTATTCAACATCCATAATTTTCACTCTTGGGATTATGTAAACTCTAGAGCTATAAGAAACGACCATTTTCAACATCAGTTTGGGGTCAACATGTGGGCGGGAATTGTTGAAGGTAAAATGATTGGGCCCCTTGAGCTACCCAGAAGGATCGGGGGCGATGAATATCTTTATTTTTTGCAAAATGATTTGGGCGGCTTACTGGAACACGTGTCGCTAGAAACACGCCGAAACATGTGGTTGCAGCACGATGGGGCTCCTTGTCACTATGCTCTAGTAGTGAGACGATACCTCAACACCGAATACACAAATCGCTGGATTGGAAGGGAAGGAACCATCCAGTGGCCACCGCGGTCACCTGACCTAAACCCCCTAGACTTCTTTTTATGAGGTTACTTCAAAGAACTGGTCTACGCGACAGAAAACCAAAAGGAACATCAGCTGCGGCAAAAAATAAGAATTGCGACCAATACAATACAAAATAACGAACGGGCTTCGACTAATTTCAAACATTTGTTGTAACTTTAAATAAAATTTGGTTCATTTGTGTTAGACTAGCCAACTTAGATTTTGAAATTTTCGAAAATGTATTTTTTAACAAACACGACTTGCATGTAAAAAAATTGTTATAAAAAAAACTGTCATGAATAACGAGTTGTACTATACCGCGTTAGAATCTCTATTAAATGGACCAGTTTTTCTGATAACTGGTCAATTTTTTTTATAACACTTTTTTTCTGTCAACGTGAATTTAAAATCAAATATATTTTTCTTGCCACCGAAAAGTGTTTACAAAACCATTTTTTTTATTTGACAGATGATAACAGAGCTCATGAAAATTATTTTTTTTGGAAAGGCAGGCCCTTCAGGATCCTATTAAAAAAAAAATCAACCAAACAACTCATAGATTTTTTTAAATTAATTTTTTAGTATAAGCACTACACGATTTCAGAGAAAAATACAAAAATTGAAATAACTTTCGAACCGTAAACAATTGGATAACCACATTTATGGTTATTTTGATAGGAAATGACCTCCCCCATCACCTCACTTCGTTTGGACGTCGACTTATGGGACACCCTGTATATATATATATATATATATATATATATATATATATATATATATATATAAATATATATATATATATACATATATATATAAACATTTTTAAAAATGGTGCCAATGTGTTTAGGAGGTTATGAAACGTCGAGAAATTTTGGTCCGACCCCTAGGTCCCGCCATCCGACCGACGCCAATAGTGTATGTTGCCATATGGCAAATACACTAATTATAGAAAACAGGATCACGGGTAACTGGAATAATGTGGTCAAATCAATTTAAACACTCATTGATTGGCAACGTTTCGTCTTTATTCTTAAGACTTTATAAAGCTCTGAAAAATATTTATAAACAATTAACAACTCATCTTTAAACTTCAATTCCAGATATATGTTGTAATAGAAAACAGTACCACGGGTAATTGGAATAATGAAAAATCAATTTAAACACTCATTGATTGCATATTATATCATAGTTTTACTATCATTTAAGCATATTGAGATCCTGAAAAAGTCTTAAATAAAGAAAAGACGAAACGTTGCAATCAATGAGTGTTTAAATTGATTTTTCATTATTCCAATTACCCGTGATACTGTTTTCTATTACAACAATTAACAACATTCATAAAAACCCGGGTCGCAGTGCCAAAACCCTGCCGACAATATAGTGTATTTGCTGATATAGGCAGTGTGGCTTTATTATGCGCACTTAAGTTGGTTTTTGGACAAAATAAAAAAATTTACTCCTTAATACACCCCTTAAAATAACATTTTTTTTTCTAAATTGCAATATTATTATCAATCGAATCTATATACCAAATTATATACACCTTTCAGTAAAAAATTCCCTATCTTCAAAATAGTGTTTTCATAAAAGTTGTAAATCCAGTCCTGTCGGGCCGATTTTATTAAAATTCTAGGGACACATTTTAATTACTACCAGAGGGCTAAATTTCAATTTTGAAACGATTCGGAGAATTTTTTCGGTGTTTTGGGGTCCAAAAACAATTTTCAACCCCTAAAAACTACCCTTAAAATGACCCGATCAGACTCATTTTAAATAGGCTTCTTGCGGTGATGGATTTCAACGCGTGGGCCAAATTTTGTTGAAATCAACTAACTCTTTCGAAAGTTATTGCCCGCACGTATATATATATACGTATATATATATATATATATATATATATATATATATATATATATATATATGTATATATTTATTTATATATATATATATATAATATATATATATATATATATATATATATATATATATACATTATGAAACGTCGAGAAATTTTGGTCCGACCCCTAGGTCCCGCCATCCGACCGACGCCAATAGTGTATGTTGCCATATGGCAAATACACAAAAAATGATTTGACCACATTATTCCAATTACCCGTGATCCTGTACAGATATTGAGTGTCTTAGTATAAATGTTATTTTTGTCGTAAACTATTTTATATTTACTGTACGAAATTCCATAATATGAAGAAAAAGAAAAATTTCAGTTTCGAAAACTATTCGATTTAAATTTCGGAACCGATACATTTTTTCAGCACTCACAGAAAACCACTGCAATATGTTGGAACGTGAACATTTCAAAACTCACGTAGTCGACGTTAAAAGACGTATAACAAAACAAAAAAAAAAAAAAAGACAAGGCGTCTCTTACGGTGTAAATATAACCAATAGGAAGAAAGAATGTGTGACGAATGGAACATAACGCAAGACAACGGTCACATCGTGTTATCATGAGTGTCCAGCACAAAGAGGGATCGCATAGAATAATCAGCACGCGTGTAACACGCATTGTCTATTTGTGTTGTGTTTTTTTTAACCGCACGCTTGTGTCATTGCTTTGCATAACTACGATCTATTAGTTACAGACATTTTTAACAATAAAATAACCAAGCGTCTTAGAACAGCCCCACATTTTATTTAATTATTAAACCTGTTAGGCCAGACGCATACTATACGATATTGTCTCGAGACCAAAAAGAGTTGCGAAAAAATGCGGTGTCACAATTTTGTAACATAGGCCTTACACTGCTGGCGTCGGTGGGATGGCGGGATCTAGGGGTTGGACCAAATTTTCTTGACGTTATGCCCTATGTCTTTGTCACCATTTTTGAAAATTTTTTATATAATATATACACAATGTTCAGAAAGTCCCGAAACGCTGAAATATCTCAAAGGAATTATGTTTTCATGGAAAATGTTCCGAATAAAAGTTTCTCAATTCTAAGCAACGCTTATTTTGGCGACAGACATTTCACATAGCAAACCCTATTTTTCTCTATTTGATCATATTTTTCAAACAAAAATAAACATCGTTTGTTCCAGAATTTTTTTTTTATTCGGAACATTTCCCATGAAAACACTATTATTTTGAGCGTTTCCGGACATTTTGAACATCCAATCAGTAGTTTGAAAAAAAAAATGTCTCGAACAAAAGATGTTAATTTTTGTTTGGAAAATATGAACCAGCAGAGAAAAATAGGGTTTGCCATTTGAAATTTTAGAGTTAAGCGAGGCTCCCTGCGGGGGGACATTTTTGTCACCAGAATAAACATCGCTTGGAATTGAGAACTTTTATTCGGAACATTTTCCATGAAAACACCATTCCTTTGAGATATTTCAGCGTTTCGGGACTTTCTGAACATCCCTGTATACCTATATAAATGAGTGTGTGCTTGCAACAATAAGTCTGGAAAGAGTTAACTGATTTTTATAAAATTTCTCCCACAAGTTGGAATCCGGCATCGCATGAAATCGGTTTAAAATGAACCCTATCGGGCAATTCTAAGGTTGAAAAATGTTTTTGGGCCCAAATATGCCGAAAAAATTCTCAAAATCGTTTCAAAACAGAAATTTAATCCTTTAGTAGTAATTAAAAAGTGTCCCTAAAGTTTTAATAAAATCGGGCAACATGACCGGATTTACAAATTTTATGGAAACATTAGTTTGTAGATAGTGAGTGATTTACTGAACGATGTATTTAATTTCCAGTAGATGTTCAATTGATATTTGATAATAATATTGCAATTAAGAAAACCAAATATTATTTTAAGGGTGTATTAAGGGGTTAAATTTTTAGTGTATTTGCCATATGGCAACATACACTATTGGCGTTGGTCGGATGGCGGGACCTAGGTGTCGGACCAAAATTTCTCGCCGTTTCATAACCTTCTAAACACTTTGACACCATTTTTAAAAATGTTTATATATATATGTATATATATATATATATATATATATATATATATATATATATATATTTATATACGTATATATATATATATATATGTGCGGGCAATAACTTTCGAAGGAGTTAATTAATTTTAACGAAATTTGGTATACATGTTGGAATCTATCACCGCACGAAGCCTATTTAAAATGGGCCCAATCGGGTCATTTTAAGGGTAGTTTTTAGGGGTTGAAAAAAGTTTTTGGGCCCAAAAATACCGAAAAAATTCTCAGAATCGTTTCAAAATTGAAATTTAACCCTTTAGTAGCAATAAAAAAGTGCTCCTAAAATTATAAGCAAATCGGCCCGACGGGACCGGACTTACAAATTTTATGAAAGCACTAGTGTGCGTATACGAATTTACTTACTGAAGGTCGTATTTAATTTGGTGCAGATGTTGGATTGATAACAATATTTCAACTAATAAAATTATTATTGTAAGGGGTGTATTAAGGGGTTCAATTTTTTTTTATTTTGTCCAAAAACAAACTTAAGTTCGCATAATAAAGCCATAATACCTATATTAGCAAATACACTATATTGTCGGCAGGGTTTTGGCACTGCGACCCGGGTTTTTTTTATTTTGTTAAAAACGAACATAAGTTCACATAAGAAAAACACACAGCCTCGGAATCAAACAAAAAACATTTTTCAAAATTAGTTGAGCCGTTGAGCGTGATTAACAGTTTCAGAGACAAAACGAGTGTACTATATTTTTTTATTATAAAGAAAAACCCCAACCTCATGTTAAAACAAAGGAAAAATCAAATACCTGTTTGAGAAATAGGCCTGAACTAGTATTTTTGTGACGCTGATTGCGATCTTTTTATTATTTATTTTTTTATTTAAATGAATAGCAAATGTCACTTTTAAACTAAAATACAAGCTGAACATTAAAAAAATACTTACATGCTTTACTTCGCAAATCCCAAATTTTGAGCGTTCGATCGTGGCTTCCAGTAACAACTTTGGTCGATTCTCCTAGAAATTTGGCCGCCATCACTTTTCCAGAGTGACCAGTTAATGTATGCTGAAAGTAAAAAAAGATGCTCTGAATTTATAAATACAATTTCTGTTTCAAAAACGAAAACTATTATTGTCAATGGAATAAATACTGAATTATGTTTTTCACATCAATATTTATTTACATGTTGCAGTCTGAACTGTACTGGACGTTGAATATTTGTTCAAAGCCCTATTATATGTGCAATGTGCATGCCTACAAACGAACAAACATAATATTCTCATTGCATTAATGATATACAATCGTAACAGTCAATCGTTTTGCGTACAATTTATACTATACACGTATCGATATCAAATGCATCTATCAGGGATGGAAAACACTTATCTTAAATTATCCGTCTATACAAATAGTAATACGCATTTCATGTTTCACGGTTAGTGCGAAGCTCAGTAAGAGAAGATATGAATAATCTTTTCTTTAATTAGGACGTGTGTTAAAGATAATTTTGTTTTAAATATGTTATTTTATTCGAAATTTTATCAGTTTTAAAACTGATAATGACCGTTTTTGTCTTAAAATGGATAGTTATCTAGATTTTTGCAAAACTACAATTTAGAAGGTAGTTTCATCTCCATAAAAAAGCAGAGCGTCGGATTTAGCTAGTATTCCTTAAAACGAGTCATATCATCATGCACAAGGTATTATATAGTATTTTATGCACGTACCCCCTATAAAATATAGCTAATCGCAACCTTTTTTAAAACTTTTGACATATTTTGAGTAAGTTCGCCTCTGATTATAGGCTGCGTTGTAATATCATGTCGTTTTCACGATCGCTATACAGGCATGAAAAGCAGCTATTTTATAGGTGAGTGCGTCCAAAAAATGTTTTTATATCTTTCAGTAATTTATTTATAATATTTAGATAATGCATGAATCTTTTTTTAGACTTTTAATTCTTCAACATTTTGACCGTGAAATTTAAAACGCCTCGAATGACTTAAGAGATAAAGTTATGCCATTGTGGTATCTTTTATATCTAGTCTACAATTCCAATAAAAAAGTAGACATCATTCTTTTCATCCTTCAATTGGGACGATTTAAAGCACGGCTATCTATATTTCCGCTTTGAGGTTTTGTTACAACTTGTATACAGTGTGTTCAGTATTACCATTAATCGCGACCTTTCATGTCCAATTTACACAACTCGGTTGCAGTGAACCATTACAACGCACACAACACATATATGCCTCGGAGCCCTTTATAGAAAGATCGGACAATGATCAGTAACGTATAGATTGCATATGTGTTTCTTAAATGTACTCTGTAACTTATACTAGATATTATACACGCCTCTTTCTAATATTGCAGTACCGTATTTACTCTGTCGACGTTTTTGAACTTATATTATGTACGAACAGATAGATGAAATTGGGGGTAGGAAAGATCTCCGACAAGAACCCATTTTGCAATGTACATCCTCGACATCTACACCAAATCATGCACAGTCTTGAGCTTTTATAGAAGTGAATTTGTGATGGACCTCTTGGTAACTAAATATTTGATTTCCCAAGGTTACATGGAGGCGTTTGTGTAGCACCTCGTGATTTATTACTATCGAGGTATGTTTCTCTACCGTCTTCGCAGAAGGCAACCAGTTCTATCAGAGTCACGCCTCTCAATTCATAGGTTCCCAAAGTGTGGGATGCAAAGTTCATATCTTAGGGCCGCCAAATCAACACATTATCCAATTATATGTGGAAGGATATCATCACTTTGGCCCCACGACTACGCAAGGCACTTTCCATTGAAAGGTTTAAATTACAAGTACCTCATTAAAAGTCCTGTTATTCTGCAACGCTTTTCGTTCCGTAGCTTTTTTCTCAGTCTTCTGTCAGATACTCATGTAAATGGTGTAAATTTCCGAATAACACTTTTAGTCAACCGGGACGCCCTACGCGTTCTTCGCCGTAGAACCATATTGCCCATTAGGTACAATTAAGCGCATGCCTAAAAACCAAAATCGGCGCCAAAATATATCTATAAAATGTAAAAAAAATATTTTTGAGGCGACCATAATAGATATGTAGACGTGAAGACTTTTCCCCAGTTTAGAATTCAGGTGACAAAGAACAATGTAGGTACGTCGCCGTATGCGGTAAAGAAAATAAACTGCGTAAGTTGATCTAGTTCCGAGGATCCAAGGGATTTGTTGGAACAATACAAGAGAAGAAATTACCCAAACATCGAGACTTTACTACGAATATTTAACATCGATTTCGAATACTTCAGTCGAACGAACCAATTTTAATCCTCAGCATTAAAAATCATTCGAGGAAAAATATGAAGCAAGAACTCGTGTGTGGACTTGTTATTCAATTTATAACATCATTTAGATAGTTTAGGATCATATTTATTTTGTCCTATTAATGCCTTTTCTCTTTTCAAGCACTGATTGAAAGAGGAGTAGCCGTGCGTTCAGGATTGTGTGTCCCTGCCACATTGAATACGCACCAGTTTAAATATTTCGTGCACTTTAGGTACAACGACAATATTTGTCACTTATAAAGACAAATTTAACAGAAAAAAGACGTACTTGTTGCACCCCCTCCCTCCAGTGTATATGTTACGGGTGCAGTTCATAGAATGTATAGAGTTACGTGTTGTTTTTTAAGTTTTGAAATAAACAAAGCTGTCACAGGTATAATTCGATAAGCAAATAAGTTGGTACAAAAATACATAGAAGTCCGTTATATTAAATAACAAGCAAGTGATGAAACAATCTATCCTTCCTTCGTTCGTTCAAATACATCAAAATATAGAGTAAACGCCTACAATGAACATGAAAAGTTCACCTAGACCCGACGATTCTGATCTCTAACAAATATCAATTAGTATATCTATTAAAATAGTGATCCCAGAATTTCTAAAAGAGCGGGTTCGGTCCTGTACAATATATATTAATAATAATAGATATCGATATAACAATTTCAAATAAAAATATTCACATTTATAAATTACTCCGAACAAAAGTTAAAAGAGATCAGTAATAAAAATCGAGTTTTCATTTGTTCAACTCAACAATGCTATTAAAAAAAATGTTCATCGGTCAGATATTTCTGTTAAAGCCAATATTTTTATATATTTCTATAGGCTGAACAAATTTATGATCTATGATGTTATAGTTTCATTATGCAATTCCCCTACATGCTCATACAATATTGCAAATTATATTATAATTAATTTACGCTAATTTGAGAGCAATTTTCTATAATAACCTTTCTGGATGACAGTAAAACGTTGTTCCGAACATTAGAGAAATGGTATCTCAAATTAGTTTTTAATCAAATATTTTTTTAATGCATGATAACATATAGTTACTACATGTATCTAAAAATTTAAAAATAATATGACCCAATTGTATTTTTTAATATTAGTAAATGTGCATACGTTATAGTTCGTAAGATTAAATTCATAAACAGTATATAGCTATCGTTTGCCATAATTGTTAAGAAGTATCCATTGTTACAATGCTATATTAGAAAAAAATATTTTCAAACAACTGTCACCGCCGGAACTCAAACTCGAATCTTCCCACTTTCACGGCGGAATGAGTTATCAGTTACTTTACGATGTTTCTTAACAATATAAGATATATTTTATTTCTACAAAGCTGCAGAACGCTATATAATTGTTATAAACATTCATTGTTACAATTTTCTAATTTAGCATTGTAACAATGAATGTTTATACCAATTTTCTTAACAATTATAGGAACCGATAGCTATTACATTGTATATGTATTTATTAATATTAGGATCTATTTTTATTTTGAGTTCTAATCGTAAATATAATTTTTCAAAATGTATAATGTAAAATTTACATGTAACTTTTTCTTTATTGCACTATACGTACAAAAAGAGTGAACAACAAAACAAGGATTAAGTAGTTAATAAAACCGAGAAAAAATAGAAGTGATGAAATTCTGTTTCATGAATTTCAAATTTAAAACCAAGATTTTTTTAGCAATTCTAAAAAAAAGAAAAGAAACTGTATTTTACACTACACACCACAGAGGTAAAACCACACACACATACTCCCCAGCAAACGCACATACATACATACACACCACACACAGTATCGACTCAAAAGGATACTCTGACGGTAAATATATAAACTGAATTTGTCAAATTCATTTGAGACTAAAATCCCTAGCATCGGTCACAAAGCTTCCAGATAGCCGTTTCAAAATTCTCGAGCGATTATGGTGTCATGCTCGTTGAGAACATATAACTAAAAAATGAAGCGTTAAGGCGTTAAATCTTCACTAAGAGCGCGTGTGTGACTAGCTTTATGACAAACAACCCGTACACAACAACAATCATGATTTATGTTAAAACGAACTGAGTGCACTGCACTTAACTAACAAAGAACAAACTTACTACAATAATTTATACAATCGCATTGTTTATATATAATTTTTTTGATAGAATGATACACCGCGGTTATCGAACGATGTAACAAAATATATAGTTTTATAGTAAATAGTCCATTTTTCTAAAAGCGAAATTCTATTTAGAATAAAAAGGAAAAACTAAAATTATCAGTTAAATGGGGAAGGTAGATTATAACTTAGAACTTCATGACATGAAAAAACGTCAACCAAACTCGTACCAAAGTAGAACCCATACACCCTCTTTACAAGTCTGTGTTGTCGGTATTGAATAATGATTTGAAAGATCACTGATATTTTTTCCAATACATCAGAAACTCAACATTGATGTCAAAACATCGATATTTAGTGTGAATAAGTGAGTACTAATTATTACCAGACTATCATCTTTTTTTAGTTACGAAAATAATTATCTGAGTGCACAGCAGCACACTCGCCAAATCGATTACTACCTAGCAAACCTTCTTTCTGGAAGCGACTGAGTGTATTCTCGTACCCTCGTAACTTCGATCTAGATAACATATTCAGGTTTTAAATTTTCAGGATAGGATGGAGTCACCAGGTATATATAACCAAATTTCGTTTTTATAGCCGTACTCACTTACGACCATCAAAACTCTTCCCGTAATTCTAGAACTCTGAAATTTGGTATATAGGTCGGGTTTCACGTACAAGTCACGAGAAAATTATAAGATCTGTTATTTTCCCTTTGATCTCTTAAAAACGAACCGTTCGCATTATATTATTCTACAAAAATAATTTAATTCCCATCAAAAACATTTCATGTAAAAATGTAATCATGTCTGGCGTTAATATTTCACTAAAAATATAAATGTGAAAAAAGAACTGAGATCTAAAAGGGTACCAAGTTTTAACATGGTAAATTTTTATGTTTTATATTATAAATAAATGGAGCATGTGCGAAAACTCGCGAAGTGAAAACTTGTCACTCTCAGATCTCAATTCTTTTTTTCATATTTATATTTTTAATGGGATATCAACGCGAGACTTGACTACATCAAAAAAAGATCAAGATTGCGTAGAAAAATGTTGTTTCGTAGTGGATAATAGGGATGTTGACTGTATTCAAATAAAAACATAATTTTAACGTTAAGTGATAGTTTCTATGACAGAAATACTAAAAAACACTAATTTTTCCTTATTTTTGAAGGAATTTAATTAATATTTAATAAATAAAACCTAATAAAATCACTCTCAAGTCACGTGACAACAGACACCAATCAGAGCGCATGACGTCATAGGTTCCGCCACTGTCAAAAAACTTAATTGTTTGGTTAATATTTAGAGTGTAATTTATTATTATTTGTTTATAGGAAACGTCAAATTACATGTAACCTATAATAGTAACAACTACGAAACAACTTTTCATCACCTCCAGTTTACTAGCGTTTATGAGCACAGAATACACATCTATAGAATGGTAGCTTCTGTGTAAACTTTTGAGCCTCCTTTGGTAGGAACAGGTGACGTCACGCGACTAGTATTGGCGTTTTAGACCGAAATTTGAAACGGGATTTAAAATACTTACATGATTTTTAAGGCTTGAGTTGTATTTAAATAAAAATAATAAATATTTGAGGCTATATTAGGTACTTATGCACGTTTTAAAACACTTTCCCAAAAATAGTCAACATCCCTATTGTGCAAAAAAACTATTTTAAATACATATATACTAGTTTAAAAAAAATCTCGTTTCAAACGATTAATTATTTTTCGAACAGAATCGATTTAAAATTCTCCAATGCTTTTCTTGTGAAGAAATATGTATGGTAAAAATTTAAGGTCATTGTCAAATAATGTTATTTAACAATCTTTTCTGCAACCCAGCATAATTGTGACAGGACTTGTGTCAACTTAATTTCCCAAATATAACTCTGAGAGATAATATAATATACCTAACTCGTAGATATATTTTAAAATAAAAAAATCTTTTCGAACAATCTGCTATATACCTACTAAAGATTATCATAAACTGGCGGAAGACCACCCATTGCATTTAGCCTTTGAAACTTTAGTACTTTAATTAGCAGCCGGTTAGATACTAAATTAATTGTTATGTTGCAATAATAACTACATTATAATTATTAATGCACAACTATTTTATTGAATCCTTTGCACTGTAAATATTCTGTAATTACCACTTCGTGCTTATATTTAACGGCATCAACCATTGCTCTCCTATACAATTAAAACTCAGATTTATACCATTACTACTAATATCGTTTTTATTACTTTCAATTTTTAGTTCTAGCTGAATATATTACGAGACATGTTTTTTACAATCGGTGGGTTAAAAATCATTCAAACTGAAGACGCACTTGACAACGACAAAGGTAAGCAGAAGAATAATAGGTTTTTCACACAGCTTACCATAATCAAAGTTCCAACTCGATGAATTCCACCTCAAAGCTTATTAAAAGTTTTCAAAAAAAGTTCTCGTACGGAAAACTAAGAGTAAGGCAATCGTGTGTGAGAGAGAGAGAGATTGTAGATTATAGACGCTCAACAGCCGAGGTCAGTGAGAGAATCGTAAATACTGGTTTATGTAACTAAACCACAATGGAAGTTATTATACGAGAAAGTGACATTATGTATGTTAATAACGAAAGCAACGGGGTTTCACAGTCACTTGAGTCACAATATCAGCACGTTCGAGATACCTAAATACTACAGTTTTTGCACGTACCTAATTGACACGTAACTGATTTTTACACCATAAGTCGGGAAATTTATATATTTGTAAATTTATAAACTGTATTTTAATAATTCAATTACAGTTATAAAGCTTGAAACAGTTCCAAGCAAGGGACGAAACGTCGCTATAAATAATAAATAAGTGTTTACTTAAAAAGTGCTTTTTCCCGACAAATCATTTTTAAATGATACAATAATTTTTTTAACTTATTTTTATTAAACAAAAAACAAGAATTAGAAAAATCAAAATTATAATGTTTCATGTTGAACAAAAGATAATTGAATGATCATGAATTTCTGAACATTTACATTTTATAAGTATTTTAATAAAATCAATTAATAATAATGAGAATAATGAAATAAAGATTGATTCACATTCATTGAAATAATACAAAAAAATACATGATATTTTTTCTTTTAAATATAAAGTCGTTGATGCTTCAACATACAGAAGGTATTTAGAAGTTCATAAATGGATGAGATAAAAGTGAAAAAAACTGAAAATATAAAGGTAGGTGTATTCAACACGATTAATAAATCTTGCTATAGACAATTATAAAAAAGTCTATATTTTATTTTTAAAAATACTACGTCCTAATTTTAAGCATACATGTTAATTGTTAGGCGCAAATGCAAAATAAAAAAGTGATGTAACAAACAAATTTTACTTATATTTAATTTAAATTCAGTACTTTCCAAACAATCCGACTTAAAAAAATATCAAACAAATGGAAATGGCTTCGTAACTAATTGGTTTGCGCCTAAACTTCATACTAATGAAACTACTTACACTTTCATAAATGCATTGTCTTAAAATATCACTTTCAATTCTGAGTAAAGTCGAAATGTTGAGCCTGTTTTCTAAAACGGATGTAGATATAATATAAAAATGAATGCTTATTTGTTTGATTGTTCGTTTCCTATACCATTCATCGACGATGAAACTTTGGTGAATTGTTGTGCGCGCGCCTGCTAAGGTTACTAACATATTTTTTTTTTATTTTAATTAAATTAATGTCTGTTTACTCCACTACTGTTGTCGCTGCTGCAAGGCAAGACTGTAATGCGGTGAATCCAACAGCTCCACTACTGTTGTCGCTGCTGAGTGAACTATAAAACACAATTTAATTTCAATCGTGGGTAGCGACTGATTAAAAGATACATTTTTTAAGAAGTTTTATTTTTGAAGTGGGCTCCTTTCGTAGTGCGATGCGTAGGGTCCTAGTAGCAGGTGTACTTCATTCCGATTTACAAAAGTTGATAGCCAAGAAGAAAAATCAGGGTAGTCGGTTACGAGAGCTGTTTGTATACAGACCTTACGAAATATCAACCCTCGTCGATAGGTTGTCAAATTGGTGTTTTATTTTCATTCACAATAGCATTTCATCGACCAGTCACCAGATTGCAGTCAGTTCTTCGGTTACCGATAATTGCGTTTCAATTAACCAAGATTCGTTTGGTATTGTGACTGATTTACCACCATTATGACAATACCTACCTTCGTATATGCATTATGCACCAACAATTTCACAACAATCAACTCTCATTGAATGTATCTACAATTACTCGCGCTCGCTGAGCTGCCATTATAACAATCCACTGACATATTTGTTATTATCCATAGGCGCAGTGTTATCAAACTACCTGAGATAATTAGTCTCAATCTTATTCATATCACTTAAACTCAGTTTACTATGAATCCCTCCAATTTATATTTGAAATTATTAAATATAAAAACATTTCGAATAAAACAAATATATTTTTTAGAATTAATGTACATGTAAGGCGGACATCCGCTCACTTTCCTCCAGACATCGCCCTTTTTTTAGGACGTCCGGGGAGACTTTTCCAAAGTATCCGCAGTATGGATGGAGTCGAAAATTCGTCACACCGAGCCAGCCGACTTGACACTACATTTTAACTAGTTTACAAACCAAGACGACAAAATCGGTTCAACAAATAAGCAAAAATTACGTTTGTTTATAAATACCCATAACTCGTGAAGAAATGACCCTACGACAATTTTCAGATGTTCATTAGAAAGCTAAGAATGTCCTCTTTAAAACTAAATTAATCAATTTTTTGTTATCATTTTAAAATGTCGTTAAAACGGTTTTAAAGCGGAATATACGAGCTTTAAAATGCTTCACTCAAAATTTTTCTGGAAATTTTTTTAGAGCCTATAAGTAGACATGATATAATTTTATAAAAAAAGGGGATCATTTTTTTTCTCTTATTAGTTCTCACTGTTCGCTACAAACAATAAAAAATATCAATTCTTTGTTCAAAAACTAGATTTGAAAAGCACAAAATTTTCATTTTTTTTTATCTACTCCCCTAATTAAGTTGAACAATGCATATATAGCTCATGCGTGATGATATGACTCATGTGACTATTGATTTGCGCTCTTTTTTAACATAGTGTCACATTCGTAAAATACTAGTCACCGCACGCACTAGATACTAATAGTAATTATGACTAATGATGGCATTTATAAAAGTAATATTACTGAATTTTTAGACATTTACAAAGTCCGCCCATTGAAAATGTGCAAATAATTATGTCAAGTATTGCTATTTAGTGATTACAGACATGTATATTATGTAAAGGGCAGTTATGTATACATTCACAGAATATAGACTACATTTGGTTAATGAACTGGCGACCATGTCAACATTATAATGCCAATACACATATTGTAGGCATTGTTACAGGCACAAATGACAGTGTTTTAATACATACAGGCACAAATTGTTCAAGACGACTGCAATAGAATTATTGAATAATTTCCGGCAAAAATAATAAAAAACTCGGTTCGCAGTGCCCTGCCGACAATATAGTGTATTTGCTATAGGCACTGTGACTTTTTGTTTTTGGACAAAATTAAAAATTTAACACCTTAATAATTTTTTTTCTTAGCTATAATATTGTTATCAATCCAACATTTGCACCAAATTAACTACACCTTGAGTAAGTAAATCCATATCATCAAAGTGGCGTTTTCAAAAAAAAAATTGTGTCCGATCCTTACGGGCCAATTTTATTAACATTTTAGCAGCACATTTTAATCGTCATTATAAGTATAGAGAGTTAAACTTAAAATTTAAAACGATTCTGACAACTGTTTCGGTACTTGTCGACACATAAACTTTTTTTAAATGCCACCCTTAAAATGGTCAAATTAGGCAATTCTAAATAGGATTCGTGCTGTAATAGATGCTAACATGCGAACCAAATTTCGTAATTTGGTTTTAAGTCGAATGTTATCCTGCTATATATAAACAAGCATTTCCAAAAATGGTGGCAAATTATTCACGAGGCGATGAAACGTCAAGAAATATTGGTTGCGACATCCGACCGACGCCAATAGTGTATGTGCCATATGGCAAATACACTATTTATACAATATGCTGTTATTAAAGTGTAGCTTGGCAAAAAATTTATACTATTCTGTAAATACCAACTTACATTTAGATGAAGATTTTGTTTTCATTTCTTTACTGTGTAGTGTAAACATCGTATTTAAACAAAACAAGAAACAAAATTACAAGTGTAAGTGAATTTAACTGTAATATACAGAATGTATAGGAACTATTGCGAAAGATTTCTGAGGCTGATTCCTTAGATCATTCTAAGAAAAAAAGACCTCATAAATACGTGTTTTTTGGAGCTCCTGAAAGAGCTCTTTGCAAAGAGCAAATTGGAAGAAAATATTTTTCCGCCGATTGGATGGTTGCCTAGATTGCCCTACAGTAATTTTCTTCCATTTTGTAGATGCTTTTTGAAATCACTCGGGCAAATCTGGGCAAAACGCTGTAGCCGCTCAACGCAACTCGCCAGACTCCTACTTGACAATCCGGATTTCGAGAAGGAGACTCGAACTATACAAAAACCTGCTATTCTTCCGTTTGGGAGTTACAAGGCATTTTTGTCGCCATGGCCCTATGTATTTCTGGAATGATCTCATCACATCTTTTTAATGGCATCTCTTAATTTTTTGCTGATTTGGAGAAACCATCAAATTTTTAATTTAGCAGTATATCATTATTTGACATTCACTCTGATAATTCCCTAGAGAGTGTTTAATTCGATATAACTGCTAAGAAGTAGGTGGTAAATCCAATTTAAATACTCAGTTTGATATTTGATTTTTGATACAATACAAATTAAAAACTCTCCATGAGGATGGCAGAATAATTCTCCGAAATAACAGTAGGTACAAAATATGACATATCTAATGAGTCTAGCTGATTCTGTGAGCTGGCGTTTTACAAAAAAAGTGCATTTCATTACAAACGGGCATAGAGATCGCATTTGTACGCATGTTTAACAGGTAAAATGCGTACGTTATGCCAACTCATTTCCCCGAGTGGACGGTAATTAACTGTTCGTTATATTTGCCATTATGTAATGCGATGGTGCAACCACTGTAACTAATCTAACCATATATTTGTGGTCACAAATCAAAATGGCTTATGTCGGATTGTTGGTAAACTATTAATCAGATTCTGAGTGTTAATTATGTTTCGTATTTGTTCAATGGTGGGTTTTTGGTACGACCTTCAGAAGAATTGTGCGGCGGGAGACCGGGAGTCTCATAGAATGTCTTACTCGGCGGGTCTTGGGTCGCCACCGAACTAATGATGGGCTTCAGCTTTAATTCTAGATTTATGAATGTCATCTGTTTTCAACTAAATGGAGATGTCCATCTGGTTGAAGAAAAATTGACATTGAAATCGGATGTGTTTTAGGGTCCACCTTCCTCCAAACAGTATCACAGTGCAGTGTTAGAATTGTTTAAAATTACTGTATCATCAAATACTACCTATACTTATGAACAACTATGGAAGCACTTCAGATATAAAGTGGGCGACTCTTTCCGTTTTAGTGATACCTTTTCTTAAGTAACTCAGACTCAGTGAGTATAGTTCTATCGATTTCTGAAGTTTCCACTGTTTAACCTGAATCAAGTGAACATTTCATAAAACTTACAGGCCGGTCGTATTTCAATATAGATATAGGTAAGTAATTCTTTTGTTTTTAGCGAGCACATGCTCAAAAAAAAGTATCGAATGGTAAAAACCAAAATCAAATCCATTCAATAGTTCTCGTGTTTTTAGGGAACACACAGTAAAATTCACACCGAGAATGTATGTATATAATAAAAAAGGACTTTATTTATAAGTAAAACACTTAATATTTTATTTTCAGCGACGTTTCGTTCCTTGTTTGGAACTTTATCAAGCTTTAATAACTATTAAATGTTATGATTAAGTAGATATAAAAGATATTATATACATGTGAATAATTTGAGTTTAACAATAATTATTAATGAAAAGTTTATAATAATTTCGTTTTTTTTATAAAAAATGTTTTTTCAATAAATTTATTAACTTGAACATCAACTGAAAAAAAAAAACATTTTTTATAAAAAAAAACGAAATTATTATAAACTTTTCATTAATAATTATTGTTAAACTCCAACTATTCACATGTATATAATATCTTTTATATCTACTTAATCATAACATTTAATAGTTATTAAAGCTTGATAAAGTTCCAAACAAGGAACGAAACGTCGCTGAAAATAAAATATTAAGTGTTTTACTTATAAATAAAGTCCTTTTTCCCGAAAAATCATTTTTATATTAATTACCAAGGACAAAAAAGAAAAAACCCGGGTCGCAGTGCCAAAACCCTGCCGACAATATAGTGTATTTGCTTGTATAGGGCCGTGTGGTTTTATACTTTTATTATGTGAAATTAAGTTTGTTTTTGGGCAAAATAAAAAATTTAACCCCTTAATACACCCCTTAAAATAACATTTTTTTCTTAATTGTAATATTATTATCAATCTAACGTCTACACCGAATTAAATACACCCTTCAATAAATAAGTCACTATCTGCAAACTAGTGTTTTCATAAAATTTGTAATTCCGGTCCTGTCGGGCCGATTGTATTAAAATTGTGGGGACACTTTTTAATCACTACCAAAGGGTTAAATTTCAATTTTGAAACGATTCGGAGAATGTTTTCGGTATTTTGGGGCCCAAAAACATTTTTCAACCCCTAAAAACTACCCTTAAAATAGCCCGATTAGGCTCATTTTAAATAGGCTTCTTGCGGTGATGGATTTCAACACGTGGGCCAAATTTAGTTGAAATCAATTAACTCTTTCGAAAGTTATTGCCCGCACACACACACATATATATATATATATATATATATATATATATATATATATATATATATATACATATATATATAAACATTTTTAAAAATGGTGCCAAAGTGTTTAGAAGGTTATGAAACGTCGAAAAATTTTGGTCCGACCCCTAGGTCCCGCCATCCGACCGACGCCAATAGTGTATGTTGCCATATGGCAAATACACTAATAAAGTCAGTATGTATATAATGTATGATTTGATTTCGTGATATATAGTGATGAAGATTCCTCACTAATTCATGAATGTACGGTCTAAGATCATGACTAAAAATTTCAAATTTTAGTGGCTTTCGCCCGAAGTAAGAATAAATGAAATAAACACAACTCTAAATTTCTAAATCTAAACTCACTTTAGGTCTAAACGGTACAAAATAGGACCCTGCCTTTCGGCGTTCTACTTGACTCACGCGTTTGACCGCGATAATCGCAAAACAATGAGACACAAACAAAAAGTCACTAAAGCCAAACAGTTATACTGCGTTTCGAATTATTTCCGTTTTAACTGTATTCGGTGCTCATTCCATTTTTGGTGTTCTTCAGCATGACGCACTCAGCAAGGATTTTTCATTCGTGTCGTTTTTTTTTTGGACTAACATATTCAAGTGTAAACGTGCTATTAATAATAATAATAATAATAATAATAATAAATTTTTATTGTACATAAAACGTACAAAAGGTTAAAACGTAATTACCATACCAGCTGTTCTGCCAGTAGTTTATTATCATCAATAAATTTAGAAAAAAACTATTTTTATTATAAATTTCATGAGCATTCCAGATATTTGATGTAACGTATGCAAGTCTAGTGTAATATGATGGAGGAAACATGCTGTTAAGCTATTATCAATTCGAACGTGAAAAAAGGATAGGTTCCACTTTTTGACGATTTTTGATAAATGAGAGTCTTACTTAACTATTATCGTTGGTTGCCACTGAAATAACTAAAAAACTATTAATTTAGAATCACGAAATGAATATTATTGCGGTCTAAGTACTCTCAATGAAAAGAAGACGACATTATAAGCGATTAGCCAAATGCAGTAGAACCTCGATAAGTTAAAAACCTCTGTAAGTTAAAAATTTTTTGAATTCCCTTCCCCTGAAAGCATAACCTCGGTAACTTAAGCAAATATTCTGAACATCGCCCTCGATAACTTAAAATAATATTTTGGTGACCTCCATAAGTTAAAGTATTATCAGTGAGTCATCATGAGTACCTAAGTATCCAAACAAAAGGTTTTGCCAAGAACTTAATTGATTTTTACTTTAGTCTTCCACTAAATCGCTTTACTGATTTCTTTGTTTAAATAATTGATTGTTTAAATAAATAAATAATTGATTCTAAATGAATAGATTTAACATTTATTGAACTAAATACATCCTCTATAAAATGCACAAACCTTGGTAAGATAAAAATTTTACTCTAACAACTCTCGATAAGTAAAAAACTCAATAACTTAAATTTTCTAACGTTTCCCTTGAATTTTAACTTATCGAGGTTCTACTATAATTCACTTAATTTGTACAGTACCATATCTAGTGGTTGGTGGAGATGATCCGCGTCAAAGGCGCCTCAAGTAAATCGGCGTCAGATCATACATAATGTCAATATTATTGCAAAAAAATATGCTGTTGTATCTTTTGTTAAATAGTTCCAGTTATAGGTTAGCCCTGTATGAATTTTGTGACATGAGTAAGTATCAAGCTTTCCTTTTATTAGCGACGCTACATTCTACTTTCTCCAGGGGCGACTTGCCTTTTCTTTGCCAGAGGAACCAGGATTCCTTGATACGACACTGAATTTGCATAACAACACATGAAAACAATGATTCAACCGTAATATAGTGACATAATTGACCGATGTTCTTGTAACAGGCAAATGAACCCCGTTTAATAGGTATGCTGAAATTAAATTTTCTACCTGAGTAAACATGGTCACGGCTCGACTCATGCTAACTTCAATTGCCCCCTCCTGCTCTTCAGTATCACACATGAATATAATATATATCTGTTATGTGTGTGTGTGTGTTTGTATGCAAATTATTCGGTGCACACTAAATAATGCATATGCATATTATAATATTATATAACACCTATAACTTGTTGTACTGTGAATAAGTAAATACTCTCCCTCCATGTTTTAAAGTTAGGAAATTTCAGCGTAACATCTAACACAAATTGGCCTCCCACTTTCCAACCACCCTCAACTCATGAGAGTTGTTTTGATCGCATATAAATCGTTCGATCTAAATTCAAAGAATGTTCATCAAAAGTTAAAATTGGTTGACGGTAGTCTTGGAACAACGGGTTACGGGACACAGTTGTCAAATGTCAAACTGTTATAAGTAAAATAGTACGTTATATAATGGCTATACAATGGTTATACAATGGCGAATTTTAACGTTTTTAGTTTGAATTGTAAACATTTGTGCGCGAGCGTTCAGGCTAGAACGTAAAACTATATACAGTAATACCCCGGACTTACGCGATAGGTGGAACCAAGAGATAGCCGTGTAAGTCAAATTCGCGTAAGTCGGGGTTCAACCTTGTATATAAATACATATAAAGTTTGTGTAATCGGGACCAGAGTCTAAAGAAAACATGTTTAATAAAATGTTATAGATAATTAAAACAATTTACATTAGTAGGCATAAAACAACGTCAATCAAAGTTATTTTGATGTCGAAGGCTTCATATAATATACTAACAATGTCGCCTGACGAGTGAAGTTTTTCTTCTGCTCAAGTAAAATTTCCTCGTAGCATGCCAGTAACTTTTTTATTTCCCGTTTTGTAAGTAGACACGCGTGCGCTTTTCATTGGAATCTATTTTTTCTAAAATTTGTAACCCCTTTTCAATTGTAGGAACTTAAGTTTGAAATCGTCATTTGATTTTCCGATTCAACTGGGTCTAACGAATCAGTTTGTTCAATGTCTTGATCAAGAAAAACCGCGTATCTCCGAATTCGCGTAAATCGGGGTAGCGTAAGTCGGGGTATTACTGTACTCGAGTACCAACAGATAGATAGATAGTACATTTAAGCTGCTCAACAGCTGACATCATCAGTATCTTGGATACTAATTAACAGTGTATTAAGTTTAAATAAAAATCGGTCAAGGCGTTTATGAGCCATGTCGGTGCAGATACACAGAATCATTCTAGAAATTTCTTTTCCGTATTTTACTAAATATTTGCAAGAATACAAGAAGAGTAAAAAAACACTAGTAACGTATTACGTATTACGATGATTTACAACTGGAATAACGTAAATGAAAAATGTCACTGTTGAAACTTGTAGGTAAACATATTGAAATGTAAGTGTAGATTGCTTGCCAAGCATAATTTTTGAGGTAACGTCTTATGGATAATTTTTATAGCTATTTAAAAACTTTCCAAAACTGTTTTGAATTGTAATGAAAATAGTCGACCTAACAAATCTCAATCTCAGAAGCAATATTTAAAATTACTGATTTAAAAAATGCAGTTGTTAAATCAGTTTGTTTTCTATGAATTTAAATGCGGTTAACCAATTGTAAAAAAAATGGTTTTATAAAACTGAACTGTGCAAAGTTATTAGAATTACCTAAATATATAGAATGTCCTACAAGCATGTATAATACTGGAAGAAATATATATAAATCTAGAAAAAAAACAGTAAATCTCAAGAAAAACAAGGGTCATTTCAAATGTATTGGTAATAGTATTTATATTTTCAGTTTAAGTATTACTACTAGAGCTATATAACCCCGATAATTCTTGGATACTCTGTCTACAAAATATGAGGATAGCAAATTATCATTTTGTTTTTATTTTATCCAAAAACAAATTTAAGTTTGCATATAACGGTACATTTAATTACTGTTATATTACATGCACTCTTTTGACGGCAAAGTGTCGCACTTCGACCCGTCATTTTATTAATGTTCAAGAAAAAATTAAGAAACTAAGTTAATGCAAATCAATGGTGAATACCAATATAAATGGCAAGCAGTGTTAGATATGTCAAAAGTTGGAAGATTATCACTTAAATTTTTACAGTAATTATTGTTTGTTTTTCAGACAGTCTGTAAATCGTCAGCACATTGTTTGGTGTCTGTTTAATTCCTGGGAACGTAAGTTCTGTAACTGGACAATGGGCACTGGGCACTGTGATACCTCTAACATTTGTTACCAATGGCGTGTAAATATTTCGTTTTCTCTATTTACCATACTTAGGTTTCGGTACTAACGTGATAAAAATGAAACTCTTATAATGAGACTCCGATACCAGTCCGTCTGTCACAGTTCGAGCTTTTAAAGCTCCAGGGATCGTTTTACAAATAAAAAAAGAAGATTACGTTCTTTGTATTTTGAAAATAAACAAAAAAAATATTGAAGTTATACTTCTTTTGTCACGTTGTGAAAGAATGAAGATAATGAATTTTCACGATGCACTTGGTTACTGTAATATCAAAATTTACAGGATGCAGTTGCTTGCAGAAAAATACTAACAACAGAATAGAAGTAAAACTTCTTGGTTGTGTCACACACTTGCTTGTGAGCAGCCGAGAAGGACACTTCGTCCGCTACCACATCGCCTTTGATAATGTCTACCGCAGTTGTAGACGAAACGTCAGGTAGAAATACCAATGAACCACGGCGTACAAGCCCGGAAACCAAGAAGTTTTGCAACAACGCCAGCCGTGAAAGCCTACATAATTGGATAGAATAGAACGTAGCATGAACGTAGCGTCTAAAGTCTATACTAATCTCACGTCAGTGCTTTTATTACTTGCATGCAAATAAAAAAATAGTTTTTAATTACGCCAAAGAAGTATAACTCTTAACGCGTTAAAGAAAATTCCAAATTCAATATACATTGTAAAATCGAATTGCCTGCTAGGACAAGGTTCCTACGCTACAGGATGCAGGAGTGAGGATTTGTTACAGTTAAAAGCAGTGAAGACCAGGAGAGGAAGTAATTAATTATTTGTGTTTTAACGAGCAAAACAAAATGGTACGAGATTCTGTGCCTTACACATGGTGTTTTTATTTACTATACGAAAAGAACAGAACAGTTGTACAAAAACAGTAGACTCCTTTGACATGATTAATAATTAATTTTTAATATAGGTACATGCAAATAATTTATACAAATACTTACAAAAGTTAACCTCAGATATTTAAAAACACTTTCAAAATTTTATTTTGGTTTTTACTTTTATAATCAATCTATTGAGTAATCAAAACACAATATTATAAATTCTGCTGGATGACGCTTAAAACAATTAGTTTTAATCAAAGGTTATAGTCGTCTAGTATATTATTATTATATAGTTTCCAGATGACAGAAACTGCACTGATTTCGTCCATCTGTCATTTCGACCAGGGTCTTTTATGGCCAACTTCTTACTATCAAATTTTCGTTAAACTTTCGACGTCTGTTAAAATTTTACTCTCTCAAGGCACCAAAAAAAGTATATAACTTCAAAAATAAGGGAATGTAAATACGTAATATTTTTTCCGTAATTTTTGGATCCACGTACCCTAAACTAAACATACGGACAGAAGATGATCACATCCAGTCTTCTTCTACTTTTTCACTAAGAAACTGCAATTCTTATACATTCACTAATTGCAGATAAAGGTTGAGATAGTTTCCTATACAAGTTCGAGGGCAACCTTTTCAAATCCTGTTCTCACAATATTGCATTATCATTAATTTCTTACCAATACTCCCATTTGTACTTAAAAATAGTGTAACGAATATCCACATTCGCATTCATAGTATGGGAAAATTTTTATTCATCCAAAGATTATACACATATACGATAAATCAACAGGCACAGAAAAAAATAATGACTAAATTAATTATAAATAATTCTTATTCAGTAAAAAATGTTAAGATCTTTTTTTAAATTTATTTAACGATTTTAGGCCGACTGAAAGAAACTAGAGTGGTATTTCAGTTATGAATTTCATCATTACATTAACTGAACAATACATTTTATGAAAAGATAATAATTTGTAGATGTACACTCATATAGAAAGGACTTGTAAAAATCATATAGATCATAACTAATCATTTATTATGTTACAAAATTGTTAGGTTTTTCGATTAATAATAATAATTTAGGTTTTTCGTAATTTTATTACAAATTTTGTAGAAATAATTTGAAAAATGAATTAATCGCGTCGCTTTCGAATTTCTAATATGACCTTTTTCTCGCAATGGAATTCGTTATATGTAAGTACAATAGTTACAACCCTAATTAAGTTTAATGCACCTATATAATTAATAATCGCATCATGAAGAATGCCATAGAAACAATAAACTCGTCATAAACTTATAGAAAAGTCATAATTATGTTAATTTATACAGGTGTTCACTTCAGCTGTCACCAAAAAAACAAGAGTATTGTATCATTTTTATTACTTTAGGAATGCAGCACAATAAAAAATTAAATTTGAATAAGCCAATTAATTTTCCAAGATAAACTGTTGAATAGGTAATGACCACGGTGAATCTACTGAGGAATATAAATGTTTTAGAAATAATTTTTCTTACGAAATTCGCTTTTTAAAAATTGTCTATAATCGAATATTGAAAAACTAATAGCAATAGATTAACACTATGTTAGCAGTCGGTGCTCTTTAAAAAACGATTCAGCTACGATTGACGAACGCCACTGCATATTCACACTTCAAACATTAAAAAGCGTTGCAATAAACCGCACAGCAAATTCACAAAAAAAGCTACAAACAACCAAAGACACGTACTAAATAAAGAAACTGTAATACGATTTTATTTAAGTTCAATGACGTCCGCAAGGTTACTCTCGCGTTCTTTAAAATAACATGTTTTCATGTGATTTTACACATTTTATTTTTTTCTTCTAAATTTTGAATGAATACGAAAATAAGCCAGGCTATCACGGAAAAACTGTAAACCCACCTTAAAGCAATACTTAAAATCTGAAGGCAGACATAATGCTATTAATATTTTTTTAGTGAAAAATCTTCCAACAGACAATTACCTTTCTTGAATTTATATCAAAATTATTAAAATATCGTTTATCCATTAGTTTCTTTTTTACAAGTTACTGAAAGTGAAGCCTAACTACTGAGTACAACTTTATAGAAGCGTTTTTTCCCTGTGATTTTAATAAATCACATTTCAGTTTTTTTTTGTAGTTGTCATTTGGATACCACTGTTGTTTTTTTTTTGCGAACAGAAAACTCCAAAAACTGATCCGCAAAAATATTCGTATCAAATTTTGTTGAAGCGACGCCATTTACACATTTGGCATTTATTTTTGAGCGTTCCTCACAGAAACTTTTTGTAAATTTCAGTTACCTACTATTTACCGCTATTCTGAAATCTGCCACAAGTAATTCCATTCGCTATTTCTCATATCTATCTCTGTAAACGATAGCAAACAGACGCCAAATTCATTTTTGAATGAGCACGATCATATAACGCAGGATGTTTTGGTATATTTAAGAATGAGCGTACTTTCAAGGATGCTTCCATAAACACATTATTCAGACTATAGTGAACACCGTTAGCAATTAGGATAAAATATGATACAACGGGTACAAAAATTGTGAAACTGTATATAGCCAGTGTAACAGTATCCGCATAACGCGTCTACAACAACGACAGTAAATTTAAAAGAAAGAATTCTATGACCATAAGGCAAAACCGCTAATTGTCAATTATAATTGTAGTATAATACGATTTAATTACCCAATTCACTGAACTATCGGCTTCTCTATGTTTTACTGCAACGAAAAACACCGTATCATACGTACTATAATAATCAACATAACTCCTGCGGTACGGACCCAGAGTTGAACGAAATTTTTGTAATCACTGACTTTGTTTATTTACTTTTTTATTAAATTAAAGTACATCAACAGTATTATTTAAATTTAAAAATAAATTTCGACTCGCCATTTATGATAGAAAGGTATCTCAATGCAATGTGATCGATGATACTGCCTGTTCGTTGCTTTTCTGGATAACGCACTTCATAATAAGGTACATTTAAATTACTTACAAGAAGCTACAAGAGTTAATTTTGCTGTCGGTAAAGGAGTTCTAAAATTATCGTTTTTATAACTACATTAGTGTAATGTATCGAGTTGCATATTTTCGGTATTGTCATCTTTGAAAATTAAACTATTTTACAAATTACATTTTATCTAAGAACACATCGAAAAATAAATTCGTAAATACTAGACATTTTTGTTTTCGGATACCGTATAATTCGGAAAAATATCTAGCAACAAGTAGGACGTAGGTACATATTACATAAAATATTATTACATAATATATTATTACATAATATATTAATTTAAATACCGTGTATCTCACATTGTAAGTCATGGCTTATATATTTTTTTTCTTAAAAATCGTACTATGGTTTATTTTCAAAGGGGTGTCTTTTTGAGGAATTTTTTAGGTACCTATGTATAAAAAAGTTAATAATTCTTATTTATTGAATTTATATTTTCATGTAAGTACAATGAACATAAATAAGTATCAGACTAGCTAATATTAGACTTATTTATTCAAATATAACATTAATATCATCTTCTGGAACATCGTCATTAATATTCGAATTATAACTCCCAGTGGGAAATTTATCAGATTTTACTGAGTGTAAAATTATTGGACCCAGTCGGTCGTGCTTAGCGATTGCTGTTTCTTCAAATGAGCACCGCTTGCCTAAATATCCTGCTCGCAAAGCATTCGAGACGGTATTATCTGTTATCCTGTTCCACGCATTTTCCACCCAATTTACAACTTCTTGTAAACAAGGCTTTAGAAAGTTACCGCGCTGGTTTCTTTGTAATCTGTTTTCTACGTAATTATTTATTTCTTGACGTAAATACTCCTTGAATGGAAAATCGGAAAAAATAAAGAATCTTATTGAACTGTAAAGATACCTCCTTGAAATTGAAACAAAAACCGGCTTATTTTCGAGGTATGGCTTATATTTTAAAAAACTTCAAAAATCGTGCATGGCTTAGTTTCTAGGGATGGCTTAAAATGTGAGGTACACGGTACTTCTGCTACATAAATTTACGCCATATTTAACAAGACGCAATACAAATTGGTAATAAATAGGCAAATTTTCAAAATATTATAATATAGTACAATTCCTCGATCAACCCAGCCTCCGCGTTATCCGAGATAACAGACTGATCCGAGCACTCCACATCAATTGAGGTGTATGCTCGGATAATACGGAAAAACTCGGATAAAACGGATGAATTCGCTATGCTTATGGTGTACACCCGTAGTATTTTGCGATTGCTACATCCTTTCTTATACCATATAGACAGTGTACACGTATAAACTTGCTACAACATGGTTTGTGTGCTCTTCGGTTGTGAGTCAAAAATTAACAGTTGGCCTTCAACAAGAACACTGCCATGTCACAAAAAATACATAAAAATCAATTAAATTTTCGAATTTTTTTTTCGTGTTCTCCGAGGTACCTCCTCTCCACATTAACTCGGATAAACGAGTTTCTACTGTAAATTATGTTTTGTCTGAGATTTTTAAATGAATTAATTAACAATATTTTTTTATATCCGCAGTTGGACACATCGAGTATGCAACTATATTTCATATAATATTGATTGATTTCATGTTTAGAATAATAGAAACTTTTAAGTTAATAAATCTATTAAATATCAGTAACTTGCACTTCCTCTTTTTCTAGCTTGTAAACAATTGGAAGAAGTTAAAAAATATGTTGGGAGCTCCTCCCAGATTACAAGGCTGGGAAACAAATTATAAAAAAATGCGAATTGATTCTCAAATAGCTAACTACGTAAGTACATCAGTTTTGTAGGCACGTTGCCAACTAATTTTTAAGTAGGTATTTAACAGCATGAGCGCGTTAAAATTTACAGCAAACACGCAATTTTAACTGCGCGTAGATATCGCGTATATAGGAATTAATAATTATTCTGTTATGTAAGATTAATGAAGACAATCCGCACTATTACATTTGTGAACACGCGGAAAAGTGGCTTATAACGAATATCTTACAAACAATATTCATAACTTCTTATGCGAGTTCGATCGTTTAACGTTTGCGTCAAATATTTAACTCAGACGGCGTAACAATGACAACGAAATAGTAGATATTATATTTTTCTGGAAATTTTAATTTATGCCATCTAAATTTTGCGCAGGTAAGTTTCATAGTAGTTCATACAATTCGACCGTCGTAGGTCGAACTATATATCTTTGCACCACTTGGTAGTCCAGATCACTAATTAGAATCACTGTTTGCTGAACAGAAAGGGAGCAAAAACAGTTCCAGAAATCTGTAGTTCTGATGAAAAATTTTATTCAATCTTTTCATATGGTGATGCTTTCAAAATAATCTAAAAGTAAGAATTTATTCTTCTTGCCATATATGACTTTGAGTTAGATTTTTATATTCTATTTAATCTATATAAATGATAAAGGTAAAAATGACAAAAATAGGATAAAAAATATACGGAAAAAAATAAGATCCACTGAGCTGACATTCTCAGTATTTTTACATTCGTAAAAAAAAACTTTGAACTATTAATTAGATTTCCCCTAATTTGAAATCTCATTTTTTGCTGTGAAGAAATATATTGTCAAATATCACGCTTTTGGCACAATATTTAAGGCAAAAAAAATATATTTTTAATTTTTCAGCAACAAGTTACATTTTGTGAAGCTTCACGTTTAATCATAGCTAATAAAAACAGTAGTTAGAACCTTGCCGAGAGCATTTTTTGAAATTTGAGTAAGCAGTCACTTTGAACTGACGAATGAATTTCGTGCGATTCGTCATTCATGACTCAACTCTAATAGACATCCTGGTCCTTTTACAGGAAAGGGCGTTAATGACTTCAGCTGTCGAGCGGAGTATAATATGATCAGCAGTGTATTATGTTTCAATTATCATTAACAGAAATTAGTTTCACGGGTAATTGGAATAAAAATAAATCAATTTAAACACTCATTGATTGCAACGTTTCGTCTTTATTAAATCAAGACTTTTTCAATTTAATAAAGACGAAACGTTGCAATCAATGAGTGTTTAAATTGATTTATTTTTATTCCAATTACCCGTGAAACTAATTTCTATTATTACATATTTTGGAATTGAAATTTAAAGATTCACATTTGACAGCGGTGATCACAACTGCATAACACGCGCGCAGTCATCAGGTCGTCTTATTTTACCAAAAAATAACGTACGCCACTTTGCTTTGTGATCTTTGAAATATTATGCGGCTTTATTGTTTTGCCGACTTTAGCCCGAACCGTGGATACCTACTTATTTATCACATTACTCGAATATTTGTTATTGTTTGAAGAACCATAATAAAACACTTAATGCCATGTTAACATTTGTTAAACATAATTTTTACGTTTTATGTAGTCACCAATCTGCGAGGTAATAAATTCATTGTTCTACAGCTTTTGATTGTTGCCGATTTGTGTGAAGTATTCTGGTTTTATTTAGCGCCCGCAGGGTCACGGTAGGAGGTAACAGTTATGTCACTCATGAACATTGACTAATATATTAATATGACTTATAAAAACCCGGGTCGCAGTGCCAAAACCCTGACGACAATATAGTGTATTTGCTTGTATAGGGCCGTGTGGTTTCATACTTTTATTATGTGAAATTTAATTTGTTTTGGGCAAAATAAAAAATTTAACCTCTTAATACACCTCTTAAAATAACATTTTTTTTCTTAATTGTAATATTATTACTAATCTAACGTCTACACCGAATTAAATACACCCTTCAATAAATAAGTCACTATCTGCAAATTAGTGTTTTCAAAAAATTTGTAAGTCCGGTCCTGTTGAGCCGATTTTATTAAAATTTTAGGGGCACTTTTTAATTGCTACTAACGAGTTAAATGTCAATTTTGAAACGATTCTGAGAATTTTTTCGGTATTTTGGGGCCCAAAAACATTTTTCAACCCCTAAAAACTACCCTTAAAATAGCCCGATTACGCCCATTTTAAATAGGCTTCTTGCGGTGATGGATTTCAACACGTGGGCCAAATTTCGTTAAAATCAATTAACTCTTTCGAAAGTTATTGCCCGCACACACACATATATATATATATATATATATATATATATATATATATATATATATATATATATATATATACATATATATATAAACATTTTTAAAAATGGTGCCAAAGTGTTTAGGAGGCTATGAAACGTCGAGAAATTTTGGTCCGACCCCTAGGTCCCGCCATCCGACCGACGCCAATAGTGTATGTTGCCTTATGACAAATACACTAATAAATAACTATTTATAAACATTTGTCTCTAGAAGTCTAGAAATATAACTGAGTTATTAGTGTATTTGTCATATGGCACATACTACTAGCGTCGGTCGGATGGCGAGACCTACGGGTCGCACTTTCGGGACGTTTCATACTTTCCTGAACAATTTGACATCATTTTTGGAAATATCTTTGTTGAACAATGATGTGCAATGCTCTGTCCGAGCAATGTTACGAAGCGATATTTCTCTGACAATATCTGCATTACACATCATCGTTATTACCACCATCATTTTCAACCTTCTAAACTAATTGATCAAACCAAAATGTTGTCAAACAAAACGTGTTGTTATAGACGCTGATGACCTCAGCGTCTATAATCTACAAAACGTTTTGTTGCATTCAGAACTATTTTGTTTTAATTTCGAATTTCATACAAAATGTTTTATTTTGCTAAACAACATTTTGCTTCATTTCACTAAACTTTTAATCAATCGGAACACATTTAACCAAAACGACTTGTTGATTTAAAAAACATTATGTTGGTGTAGCAAACTTATAAATGCCATTGGCGAAAGAGAGAAGTTATCGGTGTCGTGAATGCACCAAATTAATGAAAAAAAAGTGCAGGAGAACACACTTGAAAAATATTTTGATGAAGACATGAAAGTAAATTTCACAACTTTACTAAATTGGGTTCCATATTCCAATTAATTTAATTATATTTTAAATATGCTCAAAATAAAGATCGGAAAACAAGACACCAATGTAAGGAAAATCATCACGTCTGAAAAATTTACTAATCAATTTCAGTAATAAATCAATTCAATGATCAGAAAACGGTTTTAAATGATTCCTAGGGTGTCAAAACGTGAAGATGTATTAATATCTCGAAAAAAAAATTCGGAATGAATTCAGAACTTCCCTACTATATAGTAGAAGTGGGAAGTAATTAACTGAGCTCGTCATTCTTACAGTTATAACTGGTAACCAATAGCAACGAATTATAGCTACAGGTTGCAGAAAAGCAGAGTGCAGTTCCCCAACCTTACTGTGTGGTCGAATCGGTCAGATCCGTTTGACAGCCAACACAAATGAATATATTGTAATGTTCACAGTTGGTCTACTTCACCGCCAGATACGCTGCAACACTGCAGCTACAGAATAGTTTCGTATTATTTGTTACGTTACCACAGGCTAGATTGTCTCTGCCACAGGCTGATTGCTTGCAGACCGAAGTGACTAAGTTCAATAATTGTGTTCAGTGGGTGTTTTTATCATGCTTATATTAGCTTCACTTGAATATATGTTGCCTGTAAAAACATTTACAACACGATTACATCATCTAATGAGTTTATCCATTTGCATTCTGCAACTGTAAAATGGAAAAATGCCCCCGTCGTCCCAGACACCACAAGATATAGTCAATATTAGACATTATAATTATTATATCTAATGCCGATGTCCAACTAGCGTGAAACTGCAGTCGTATTGAGTTTTATGATAACACAATATTTTGATATTTTAATCATAATAGTATTTATATATCATGTCAAAAATAGAAATAAACCATAACACGTGGTGGAAGTGACGGTGCTGATGGTGGGAAAACGTGTTGTAAGTGACTTCAAATTTACGAGCTAGACTGCTCAAAGCTAACGGGCAAACCACCTTGTATTTGTGACGCATTAGCAGAGATCGAATAATTAGACTGTACTTTAGTATCCCAAGAGCTAATATTTATCAAAGAGTAAAAAGTTAAAAAATAAAATGTATAGTTTCAAAAAAATCAATGCACCAAAAATTATAAAACAATTTTCTTTTTTTCCTATAACGTTTATACGCGTGGGGCATTCAATAAATTAAAAAAACTATAGATAAAGTAACTTGCCATTGAAATAAAGAGACAAATGTTTGAAGTTAACTTAAGGTAGTTGTCGTGGTACAATATTGTCAAAAAGTTATAGATTATATGCGCCACAAAAGTATACTAGCTAAGTGATCCATAATTTGTATGCAAGACTGTACCCGTGGAAACGTAACCCATACAGTATTCATATGCAGGTATACTTTTCTAGAAATTGTTGAATTTTAAACCGTTATTTATAAATAATTAGACGGTCAAAATTTTTTTTTAAACTCATAACAAATGCAATGAAAGACTGTCAGTTTTAGGAAAGTTTCTGACAGTTCTTTTTTTATAAATAAGAAACTGGTTCAGAACTACAGAGATCGTATACAATCAATGTTAATTATCCAATTTTTAATTGAATTTATCTCGGATTATATACGGTCGATCGACTTCAAATTTTCAGGGTAATTGTATTATCATGTCCTTAATAAGTATACAAAAATTAAGAATTTTCTGACGGTGTGCCTTAACCACGACAACTACCTTAAAGACATTTCTAGCACCAGGGCACCACACGAAAAATCCAAATTTTCAGAGGCTTGCAACTCCGTAACAAAGTGTTTTCGAACTTCCATCCATAGTAACTTTTTTTTTAATCAGCTAAGGAGTCACTCTCCAAGTTTGTGTCATTTGTAGACATCCTTTATATGCACTATATAGTGTTCATACAACCAGTAACAGCAAAGTTACAAGTTAGTTGTCAGTCGGCAAGCATGTTAAGATACGACATCTTGTGTACAAACTTCACACAACATAATATATATGTCTATCTTTATCTAAAACTGCACAAACAATAAACGGTGCATATGCACAAATCAACCAATAGAACCTACCGCCGCCAGGTGTGTGGCATGAACAACATTCGCTTGTAGAGCACGCTATTCAAAGTTCTAAAAAACGGTTTTTATTTAGAAAAAAACTATGTTTTGTTTAATTTATAAATATTTGTAGATATTTGAATTATTTTTTCATAAAATAGTTTTGTATTTTTATGAAATTAGTAGTCAGTGAAAATCTTTAAACTGTTTAGTTTTGTACCTTGAATTTTAAACCTGAAATTTGACGCCAATAATAACAATTAATGTTTGATTTGTAACGTTCGGAAACATGATGTGGATACGATGAGTAGACTATTAAAATTTCAAATACTTTAGGCCGCTCTTTTAACAGTTACACACGACTACGACACCACCGCGACGCTACGTCCTTTCAAGAGCTTTACACATTGATGAAAACAGAATTTCTCCCGGCAGAGACTGGGACGCGAAACTTATATTGCTGGAAATGCGTTATGTAGCGTAACTGGTGAGAGAGATGTCTTACGGATTTTTAAAAGAAAAAAAATGAGAGTCTCCATAGATTTAATGAAAGCACTGAACCAATACACTATAAGCTTAACAGCAAATGATATTATGATATTCTTTACTAGTACTATAGATGTCACAATTGAAATTTTCAGTCCTGATCATTTGAAAATTATATTATAGAAGACAATCTGAACTGTTTTTAACATCCATCTCACTAGCGTCAAAAATTGAATTGATGATACGAGTTGACCTATCATCAATACACTAAACATATTCAAATTTCAATCCAAGCCACAAGAACTAAAGTTCTAGTAAAATTTATGCATACTTCTTTCAGGATTAAATTAAATTTAATTTAATCGAACATTCTCATAACTGGAAACACCATTCGATAATAATCTTTCTTTTTGAAATTTAAATATATATATATATATATATATATATATATATATATATATATATATATATATATATATATATATATATATATATACACGTATAAATTGGCATGTAATACAGGCTTTCGTCAGTTTATTTATCGAAGTTTGTTGAGCAGAGTCAATGTTGGCTGCACCAGTTTCAGGCAACCAGCAGCAACAGTAGGTATTTAGACCGCAATATGTTGTCAGGTAATGAACCGAGACGTAACCAACTTTCAACAACTGCGTACACCTAGTATATGTCAGAATTTCAGTTTAAAGGATGCAACAAAAGACCACCGTCGGAGCAGATTTATAACCGCTAATTCTGACGACTGACCGAGGCAAAATATAAAATTTCATCAAAGACTGTACAATAAGTTCTGAATATGTGGTAAGTAACTCGTAATTCAGAGAGTAATTTTTTTTTTATTTCTTACTAGTTTTCTACCTTTGGTAACTTCTTAATTAACCGATAAGTTCATTACTATTGAATTATAAAAATGACGAATTATTAAAAAAAGGTTTAAAATTGAAGCACTCGGTAAACTAAGTAACAGTATATTTATCAAAGGACAGTTCAAAAAACATCCATTTTTCCAAATACGTAGATATATGTATATTTTATTGCACATACAATAAACATATATTTCGGTCACAATATATTATATGGAACCAATGACGAGAACAATTATACATAACATAAATATGAAAATTACTGAATTTTTGTGATAGCGTATAAACATGAAAAGAACGACGCAATATATAAACTGTGAGCAATTTACTTTAATCGCTACAAAAAATATGATGTGCCATTTATACATTGAACAATTTGTATACTATATTTGTTGCTTTATATTATCCTACGGGCTACGATATAATTAAAACTTTATTCCCATGCACACATTAGTTACTGTTAAACAATGCTTGCACATAATATATAGAATATCTATGTTGCATTGATATCTATGACACGACAACATCAGGTTGTAACAGATATCAATCGGTTTTCATTCAAGATAAATTTTCTGAGCATCATCTTATCCAGCAAGCCGTAGCCCAGGGATCGATCATCGGTCCTGTTCTTTTTCTGATATACATAAACGATTTACCGAGCAGTATGAATCCGATTAAGATTTTTTTATATGCAGACGATACCACTTTCTTATGTACCGACCACTCTGTGTGACGCTGAGTCGAGAGCTCTGGATTGGTTCACATCAAATAAATTTTCTTTAAATTTAAGTAAAACTTAAATCATAGATTTCAAACTAAAAAACTATTATAAGAATAAAAAAATTCGGTTCTTAGGTATTATTTTGAGTCCCGCTCTAAAGTGGAATGATCTTATCACAACTTTACACAATAAATTACCCGTCCTGTACTTTTTAGGCTGATGGTCACGCCAAATCAGTCCTGTAAGTTCAATCGCGTTACGTCAAACGCTCGTCGATTTTACAAATAGTGACCAGCAGTCTGCTTCGCACCAACACTAGTTAATTTTAGTCGCGCCTGAATTCGTTGATTTTTCACGTCTAATATTTTGATGGAGACAGATATGGGGTAATCGATGTTTTGATGGAATATCAATGCAGCCCTGAAGTTTGTATTTAGCTTAGTAATGTTCAATTAAACTTTTTAGATAGAAAAACGTTCTCCTTGCTCATTCGAAAATAATTATAAAATTTTTCTGGATCTTTCAACAAATGCGAAAAGCAATTGAAGATAATATCTCTTCTTATTATTGGGTGGTCTCACCAACGTTGGTTTTGTAGTTTCCTTTTTCTTGTTCTCAGAATTCTTATAATTATAATAGCAAAAAAATTGTTCTTCGTGGAAATATTTTATTGATTACGAGTCAAACAAATCAAATGTTATTCTTCTTCTTTAAGGGATTCTTCTTATACTTGTCGCTGTTCCCAGCTAAGCTTCAAAATTGGCATACCGTTTTCTCCCCACACACGGAAACCTGCTTCATCACCCCCCTCCACGTGATCCTTGGTCCGCCAACAGGTCGCTGGCTCTTTAGCTTTGCCACATATTTTGTGCAGTTTGTGCGCTATCAACTATGTCGTTAAACAATTAAAATCCAATATTCAATATAATTGCAGCTGCGAAACTACACACAAGGTGGGTAGATTTGTTATATGTAAACAATGTAAATACGGTTGCACTTAATTTAAAGTTATATGCATTCAATAAGTTATAAAATCAATCTACAATCGCAATTTACAACCTGATATTACGGCTTCTCTTTGAACTACGTTTCGTTAAATAACAAGCAACAGAACATTAAGGCATAACGAACAAATAGTACCTAAGTTATGTTTCTAATGCCTGATAATTATGACGAATAAGAGATTATGTTGAAAACGAGTGACAGCGTGTACCAACAGTCACATGAGTTATAATATCATCACGGACGAGAGACATATTATAGTATTTTTTGCACGCATCTCCTATAAATTTTTTTTAACTGACATTTTACGAACACGGTTCACATTTTTTTGTTTTACTTTACGCATTAGTGCGAAATGAGTCATTTTATAACCGCTATACGGGCAAGAAAATCAGTTATTTTATAGGAGATCTTGCAAAAAAATATTTTAGGCGCTAATTATATGATTATAACAATTGTATTCCTTAAATCTATAATTATACAGCAAAAGAATAACTTAGGGCATATTTTAAATATATTCACTGCTATGAAAAGAGATAACATGGTCAACCACGCATTTGGTCCTGGAGCTTTCTATCATACGAGCGATAAATCGAATGAATTCGTACCAACTTTATATATCTAAATAAACTCAAAACAGTGTGTTCCACTGTTTTTACCACTCGTGGTATACGGTCTACAGTGGTTATTTTTCATTCTAAAAACATTAATTACTGAGCATATATTAATTTATATATAAACAGTTCAAAATTAATGAGACAGTATTGATAAACAATAATATAAATAAAAAATTATGAACAATGGCATTGGCGTAGGAGAGACACGTAGGCTGGAGAAACAAGCTCATAAAATCGTAGCATGTCGCGATAGCAATTTTGTGTCACAGTTCACATAAACCACAGAGATGGCTTTTAGTATCAGGAGGCCATGAAACGTCGAGAAATTTTGGTCCACGGGTTAGTATCCATCACCGCATGCAGCCTAATTAAAATGGACCCAATCGGGATATTTTCAGGGTTGTTTAAGGGGTTGAAAAAAGTTTTTGAGCCCCAAAATACCGAAAAAATCCTCAGAATCGTTTCAAAATTGAAACAGGACCGGGCCGGAATGCTAGTGTGCACATATATTTAAGGGTGTATTTATTGTGGTTTAGATGTCGTATTGATAATAATATTGAAATTAAAAGAAAAACTATTATTTTAAGGAATGTATCAAGAGGTCATTATTATTTTTTTTTTGTCCAAAAACAAATTTAAATTTAGATAATAAAGTCATCATTAGCAAATACGAGAACACTATATTGTCAGCAGGATTTGGCACTGCGACCCGATTTTTTTGACATTGCATACTTAGAAAAATAACCTCTTTCCGAACCAGTCTAAAAAATGAAATTGTCATTGAAAAAAATTGCCTATGACATCATAGTTTTTAAACACGGTCGAAAAGTGAAACTTATCAAATAATTATATATATTAATACGTTAAGGTTAAGATGTTTGCCTCCCTTTTTCGAAAAAACCACACAATTGCTCCACATAAATTTTATATCATTTCATAGATAATTACTTGCTCTACCGACATCAACAACTAAAAAATGTATTATTGCTTTTGTTTTTGTAAATTTATTAATTATTAAAATTATATATATAGATATACATTAAGACACAATACAGCAATGCTGCCATCTGACGGTTCTAGCGTTGAAACAACGTCAACATGATTGACGGTCGGTAAATTTTTTTTGTTTAATTTTTAATCAAAATTCACGTATAAATACTTTTCGTATGGCGGCGCTTCAGCTCAACGTTTTCAATACTTGCGCCTCTATATGACAGTTTTAGAAAAATATTTTCGTGAACCGTCACTGAGCTTCGTAATGTAATACAACAAAAAGAAGAAAGTTATAAAGAGCGTGAGAAATTAGAAACGAATTTTAGTGCGAATTATTCGCACAGGTACCGCTAGTATATTTTATAAAACAAAATCGACGGGTCCCAGTATTTTTCTCAAAAAGTATCAGTAAAAAATTTTAATTCGTAGTAAAAGACAACATAAATAAAAACTTTTAAGTAGTATTTCGAACTCTTTTTTCATAACAATATAAGTTCATACTTTGCACGGAAATGGCCTCAGCAGCTGAGCGTGTTAACTTAAGAAAAAAAAATCTGAAAAACGGTTGACCCTGCAGGCCATCCCTGGAACTTCCCGCTATTTTCGATCTATTGAGATGTGGTTTACCTACGGTGTTTGTTAAAAGTTATTTAAAAAAAAAAACACTTTCTCTCGAAAAAATTAATCGAATTTAATTAGGTTTGCGGCATTTGACGCAGTTTTTCAAGCTCAAAAAATTAATCTATAATAAAAAAACAATCTGACAAAAAATTTGCGAAAATATCTTGAAAAAACACTTTTCTGGAAATTCTGATGATATCATCAGCATAAATATATTTCTAATTGTTTTGCATGAATACTTTTTTTTATACAGTGGGCACAGTTGATGGTGGCCTTTCTTCTCAGCAAAGTAAGTCATCATCCATGGATATTGTTTTAATTTTATGAGTGTGATAAAAACTATGTTTCCATTCTCAATTTTAAATTGTATTTATTATGTATAGAGATTTAGAATTGCAAATCCTCCATGATCTAACTAAGATGCTTGTAGATGGAGCAGCTGATGTTAAGGTGGACACACTGCAGCACACAAATATAAATCATCACATTGGGACGTTGCTTTATTTAATTTATAGTCTATCGTAAATCATCCAGCTGTGTCCGAAATCATCGTTATATTTAATGCGCGTTCCTTCCTGCTATGATTTATTAATTAAGACGTAACAGACAGCCCACTTGAAATGTGTACGCTGACGTTACCTACGCAATAATAATTGTAACTTACCGTTGTTGTCTGATTGACGCACGCGGAACATTAATATCATCGTAATTAGTGTCAGATTTGAATGCACATAAAACAGGTTTAAATAAACCACAAATACATAATATAGTTTTCTTCATACCCTGTCGAAAGTACTTACTTTCGGCTTCGATTTTAAGACAGAAAGCCTAACATTTATGCACTGCTGGAATTACTCGCATGCCGTCTCTAATGATGCGTTGAAACAGTTTCTCGTGTAACTGATACGAAAGTACGTACTTTCGACCGGGTATAAAGAAAAATAGTATACACCGTACGGCCAGAAAGTTGAAATTCTTGCACTGCGCAACACATGATGCCCTCGGCTTCGTCTCGAACATCATGTTACGCGCAGTGCAGGAATTTCAACTTTCTGCCCTTATGGTGTAATATCCTATTCTGAGTTTCGCACTACCTCTCAATATTTTTCCTTTATGTGAAAAGTCGAAATTTTATGATCGACTAGCGCTAAAAGTGTATACAGTGTCATAAACTAAGTATATATGAAAAATGTATAAAGGGCAGTGTGGTGCAATGGTTAGTGCTATAGCTTTTGGACAATATTATAGCGAATCTGAATTCTATCTCGCATGGATATTTTGTGATTTCTTGATTCTGCTTGAATTTGATTATATACCGGATGTCTCAGAAATCGCGCACCCAATTGTTGGGATCGAAAGAGAAAAATATTAAAAATCCATGTTTGGAATTTTTTGATAACGTAGTTAATTAGTAATTAATTAATGAAAGTGACCAATTGTGAACAGTTGTTATTTTTTTAAAACTTGAAAAGGACCACAAAAGTGATTGAAACGTTGTTATTTATTTCAATAACTACATTTGAACAGTATAGCAAGTAGCTTCTTTTCTTTAATATCTTTTTAATTTTCTAAAAAATTAGTAGTCAATGTCCAAAACTCTAAGTAAGCAAATAACTAGTTTAGAGAAATGATACACAATATGGCTAACGAAATAGCGCGCATGCCAAATGAAGTCGAAAGACGGAACACGTACGATGCCGAGTTTGAAATTTGCATGCATTATAACATTGACAATATCCAATAACCAAATATAGTTAGTTAGAATATATTATGTATACAATTCTCCTAATAAGGTTACATTTTTAAAAACTATTGCATAAAGTTAACAACAACTATACAAAATGATAGGCGCCCAGTTGTCCGGCTGGCGCAAAGCAGGGGGCTTCACGCCGCAATGCCATCTGTTCACACCAAGCACTACCAACTCCTACGAAAGTCACTCGTGCAAACTGTATATGCGCGAAGAACATGCAACCGTTTTGCCTGACATCGCAGACCATCGCTACACTCGTATGACTGTGATGCTGGAAAGCCACTCAATAGGGATGTTGACTATTTTTGGAAAAGTGTTTTAAACCGAGCATAAGTATCTAATATGGCCACAAATATTTTTTCTTCAACTATGCCGGAAGTACGTACTTTCTGATTCGATTTTAGATAAGAAAGTATGACATTTCTGATTTGTTGTTGTGACAAGCTGCAATTACATTCATATCGTCTGTATTGTTATGCGCACTGATACGTGAGACGGCGAGACGCGATTTTGTCAAGTCACATGTAGGCCCATAGATGTTTATGTGTACGCCTGTAAGTAGCTATTTGCTGACATTATGACATGAATGTGTCTCATTACGTATATGACTTCAACAATTTATCACTTCAAAGTAAGTAGTTTTTTTATATATTGATGAAAGTGCGTATTTTCGGCATGGTATGAAGAAAAATAGTATACACCACACGAGCAGAAAGCTGTAAACCCTACACTGCGCGACATATGATGCCCTCGATTTCGCCTCGGGCATCATGTGGTGCAGTGCAGGACATTCAACTTTCCGCTCTTGTGGTGTAATATACTAATTATATTTATTTAAATACGCCATTTATGAGTTTCCTGGCGGTTTAATATATTTGAAAAAAAAAAAACATTTTTGTTCAATTTTTGAAGCTATGCTTCTTAGTGCAGACCCTGAAAGTAAGAAACGGACACAAGTTTTGGAAGGGCAGTCAAGTTGGAAAAAGCATGAGTCACATTAGATTTATGACGATTTCACGAATTAAAGGAGTACATATATGTATTTGTGTTCAGATCATATTATAGTTTAGACAAGGACAAAACATTACATTTCAGATAGCCTCTCAATACTGTATGTTATATACTTATTATTGAGTATAATACCCAGAATAACATACCTAAACAAAGCGCGATACGTGGCCGAGCGGTTTAGTGCATCTACCTGAAAGTACAAGGTGGCCAGTATTGTTTTTTTCTTTTTTTGTTTATTAATAACATTTTTTTTTATATTTTTTATTAATAAATAAAAATTTCTAAATTTAGTATTTTTATATTTCTTACTAATAAATAAATAACAAACTACAAATGTAATAATTTTTGGTTCCTTTGTGTGCAGGACATTAATATCAAATATGTAACGAGCATGACTTCCGTCGAGTGCTGATCCACCTCTTTTTTTATTTGACTAAATTAAAGCACTTTAGTTTACAAATACAAAGCTGTAGTTGTTGACTAGTAGAAGTAACCATGACCATGGTTACAATTTAGGCATTTTGTACTGCATGCATTGTTTTTCTGTTACCGCATCGATACGAAGATAGCTTCATATGCCGTTAAACAAGGAAGTCTCAAACTTGCCATATAGAGCTATTGTCGCTTTGTCGACACCAATGGGAATTTATTGTTATCATGCATTATCCTTATTTTTAATCTAATTTTATATCTATGAATAGGCTGTTCGCAATTCACGTTGAGAACGATTAACATATTCCTTCCACTGCTTCTACAAGAACAGTTTTTTTTTTGTTATGTCAAGAAATCGATACGGCAAATTGAAATGAAGCCAGCTGATGAAAGTTAAGGCTAGATTTGTCCTTTATCTTCCCTATAGAGAAAGAATTTTTGCAAAATGTTGACGAATAAATCTACAATCAGCTATCAGCCGAAGTCCTATTTGTGGCTTAAATTCAGAGCGTTCCGACAGCCTTAAGGTATTATTTCGAGATGCCGATATAAACTTTTTTGTTTTAAATTGAATACATATATATTTTACGCTGATTTAAAAGGAAATCATATTTTGGCTAAAAAATATTAACACACTGTAACAAAATATAAAAAAAGTCGAGTCGCAGTGCCAAACCATGCGCTGACAATATAGTGTATTTGCTAATACAGACTGTGTGGTTTTATTACGTGAACTTAAGTTTGTTTTTGGAGAAAATAAAAAAAATGTAACCCCTTAAAATACCATTTTTTTTAATTGCAATACCTATTATTATCAATCAAATTAAATAAATAACTCACTATCTGCAAACTAGTGTTTTCAGAAAATTTGCAAATTCGGTACAATTGAACGATTTTTTAAAAAATTTTAGTGGCACATTTTAATTGCTACTAAAGGGTAAAATTTCAATTCTTAAACGATTCTGAGAACATTTTCAATGTTTTTGGGCAAAACAATTTTCAACTCCTAAATACACCCCATAAAATGGTCCGATTAAGCTCATTTTAAATAGACTTCGCGCGGTGATGTGGGCCAAATTTAAAATCAAATATAAAAGGTTTCCAAAAATTGTGTCAAATTATTCAGGAGGCTATGAAATGTCGAGAAATTTTGGTCTGATCCCTGGGTTCCGTCATCTGACCAACGCCAATAGTGTACCTACATGCCATATGGCGAATACACCAAAAAGTTACAGGCATGTTTGCGTTCTAATAAAAATACAGATATTTAATTTGAAATAAGAAAGTTTAAGTCGCTATCTCGGAATGCAGACGATCAGTTTTAAAACAATAAGTTTTGTCCATTTAACAAAATTTATTTTTTCGGTCATCAAAAACTGTAATGTAATCCTACTATTAAGGTACTTATGTGTCATTACGAAATATATTGAACAAAAATGGTATCACTTATTTGTACTACACAAATTTAGATCAATTTTTCTACCACTTTCAAAACTTTGAAACCTTAAAGTGTTATGGTAATAATATATATGCGTGGGAATGTATTAATTACAAAAACAAATTCCCAAACTATACCATTATGCTGTACTAACGAGTTTATTTACTAATGAAAAATATTTTGTTGCGGCCGGAAAACAATTTGATAGTGAAACTTCTTTAGAAAAGTTACACAGAGCAATAATCGTCAACATAATCACTACACGAACAAGAACTTCCAAAACTATCCTACAACACCCGAAAATGTGTGTACTTATGGCTATCATTGTATGCAAACTGCAAATATGTTCTTCTTTATATACATACACGCATACACGTAGTGCTGGTGCAAAATTAAGAGATGAAGTTATGCCAGAGGCGTCGAAAATTACCAGTAAATATTTTTTACATGAAGTAGTCTACACCGTTTTTATCCGTGTAGATTTTTTTTCAAATATTTACTTGGCACAAATAATAAAATATTTTAAATTATAGACATCAATGAAATGAAACGGTGGTCTATTCCACGCCAACTAATTAAAAAATCAGTTGATTCATGTATGTAAAGTAAATAAATGGCAATAATAATTTTAATGGTAAATATTTTGTTTCAGATATAAATTAAAATTAGAGTTTAAAAAAACTAAACAACACGCTTTTATGAACCAAAAAATGAATAATAATTTCACAACAAAATTTGTTTTACCGGTTTTATCGGTAATACATTTTTCATTTACTTGCTAATTGCAAACGTAGAGCTACCATGAAAATTTAAGTAGATAGCATTCCACGTTTTTTACAGTAAAGCAAATTTTGTTGTCATATTATTTTGCATTTTTTAGTTCATAAAAGCGTGCTGTTTTAGTTTTTTTAAACTTTAATTTTAAATATAAGACTAAAAAACCCGGGTCGCAGTGCCACAACCCTGCCGACAATATAGTGTATTTGCTAATAGAGGCAGTGTGGCTTTATTTTGCGAGCTTAAGTTGGTTTTTGGGCAAAATAAAAAAATTTACTCCTTAATACACCCCTTAAAATAACATTTTTTTTCTTAATTGCAATATTATTATTAATCGAACCTCTATACCAAATTATATACAACTTTCAGTAAACAATTCACTATTTGTAAACTAGTGTTTTCATAAAATTTGTAAGTCCGGTCCTGTCGGGCCGATTTTATTTAAATTTTAAGGACACTTTTTAATTACTACTAAAGGGTTAAATGTCAATTTTGAAACGATTCTGAGAATTTTTTCGGTATTTTGGGGCCCAAAAACATTTTTCAACCCCTAAAAACTACCCTTAAAATGCCCCAATTACGCCCATTTTAAATAGGCTTCTTGCGGTGATAGATTTCACCACGTGGACCAAATTTCGTTAAAATCAATTAACTCTTTCGAAAGTTATTGCACGCACACACACACATATATATATATATATATATATACACGTATATAAATACATATATATATATATATATATACGTATATAAATACATATATATATATATATATATATATATATATATATATATATATATATATATATATATACGTATATAAATACATATATATATATATATATATATATATATATAAACATTTTCCAAAATGGTGCCAAAGTGTTTAGGAGGTTATGAAACGTCGAGAAATTTTGGTCCCGCCATCCGACTAACGCCAATAGTGTATGTTGCCTTATGGCAAATACACTAAAAACAAATTGCATTTAACTATGAGGTAGGCATCTCAACGTACGTCAGTGTACAGCTTGTTAGCTTGCTTGCAGGTCAGGATAATGGGACAACCGTATTAAATTATTGTATTGTCGTCGGTCCTTGATAAGTCTGCAAAATTTCAGTTTAATCTGACATTTTCAAGTAGGTGAATTTCACGTTCAAAGATTCCATTTCAAAGATACAAACATACATACACGTGAAGCTAATAAAAGCGTATAAAAAAAGCACTTTTTATTTATAAAACCGTCAAGTGCGATCAAGTGCTAGTGGTATTAACATTTCCGCCTTGGTATTATTATTGCTAATAATAAACTGAAAATCTGATTTATACTTTCTTTAAATTAGGAGCTAGGAGATGGTAATAACCGAGATCTCGGACGCCTAGTCTGTTTTTTTTTCGCTCTATAAATTCTCTGAATTTTCCCTAGTAACGAAAAAATGATGAATTCTGAAGAAAATCCCTTAAGTTGGCAGTACTGATTCTTTGTATCAAAACACGCATATCATTATGGAACAGAGCCGGTGGGGCTGGGCATATAGCGCAATGAACATGACGGTGTATGTATATATGTTATTGAGTGTGTGTGTGTGTTTGTGTGTGTGAAATCTAGCGCCTCCCTGAATACCAATTGTGAAATTACACAAATTAGTGCTTCTCCTATACGACGTTATGTTATGGTGTAGCACGTACACTATGTACTATTAATGTCGAAATTGGATGGATCAAAATTAAGAGACAATAATTTTAGAGCCACTTTTTTAGTGCCTGAAAGTAAATCTTAAAGTTCCTCGAAATACCCTTCATAATAAAATTCAAAGCATAAAATGATACGGTTTGTTACTTTGAAGAAAATGAGTAATTCAAAAAGAATGAACCGATTCCATGATTAAATATTTTATTAAGGAAAAATAGCAAAAAAATCGAACTTATAATATAAGTATTCTACTAACAGTCAAGTTTTATTTCACATGTTACAAGTGTTCAATATGGCCACCCCTTGCAGCACAGACAACATCAAGACGATATGAGAATTCTTCCCAAATACGTTGAAGCATATTAGGATCAATTGAATTGATCGTTGTTGTTATTCGATGTTTTAGTTACCCAGGTCAGTTGGCAATGGCGGAACAAAGACTTTATCCTTTACAAACCCCCAGAGAAAAACACAAATTGTGAGGTCAGGAGATCTAGGAGGCTAAGCACAAAGAGCAATGTCTTGGATCCTATCCCACCAATCCATCGCTGAGGCAGTTTTTCATGAGGAGTCGCCATTTTGACAATCAACAAACAACTGCGCGCGGTTGCGTGGCAACCATCTGAAACTTAGAAACCTAATCTTTCGAACAGCCTCTCCCTTATCCTGATTCATACATTTACTTATAAAATATTTGATCATGGAATCGGTTCATTCTTTTTGAATCACCTAACGAATGTTAATTGAAAACAAATCGGTCAAGTGCAACCTATACTTGCACAATTAATGCTCTGTGCGATCAGCCCCCCACACTTGTGTGGTTTAGTATAGCTAAATTTTGGTTCTACAGCTATAAAGAAATAAAGGATAAAATTCACCCAACATGGAATTCGAATCCAGAACTCTGCGACTAAGAATCTAAAGCCTAACGCAATGGCTTATGTGCATCATTTAATTTCAATTAAATTATTTATAACAATTATTATTCTAACTAGAATTTTTTAATGTTCATGATTGTGATAAGGGTCGAGAGCAGCAATTTTTTAGCGTTTTTTCCCGGAAAATTCTTAAAGTCATATATATTGTTGAATTAGTGCTTCAATAAGCTTTCATCTTACACGATCGTCCTTGAAAAAAGTTTATTTTTCATCACCCCCTGAAATTAAGATTTTAGTAGGTTTTTGTAACTTCTTGTATATACGTATATCCATTCGTATGTAACGTGTATATAGAGATACATATTTTCAGTATGCATGTACATACATTAGGACAACTCAACCCTTTGCTGTATTGTCGCCAAACTTGTAACACCTCCCTGAATTCCGTAAAATATCAGCGGCACTTAACACTTTGCCACTGAAATTTGTATCACTCAGAAGTTTTGCATATTGTTTAAATTGCAGATTTCACTGATCATAAATACTAATCGAGTAATTCAATACTCCTCGCTGTACAACAATAATCGGTTTGGAAAAATACACTTTAAACTGGGAATCATTACTTCATTGTAAATACAGTCAATCTAAGTCTAGAAATCGTAACTCTCTCTCTCTTAGTGAAAAATTGTACTTGCAGAAATCAGCACACTCTTTTTTATCATTGTTGACTTGACCTAAAATCTTTTCGCGAGAAGTTTAAATTATGATTTTTTTTATTATTATATAGCTCCCGATAAGCAGGTCAACAATGATAAAATGATTTTATTTGTTTGTTTATTATTTTCTTCGTTTTAGCACGTTTTAATGAAAGCTCGTTTTTAAAGTTATGTTTACTAGCCGGTACCCGCGGCTCTGCACGCGATGAGATGAAACACGGCACCGACAACACCGTATTTAACGAGTTACATTGATGTGGATAGCATAAAAATCATCGCCATAAAAAATGCATATACACTCTGCAGCCTAATTAAGGAGACACATAAAAAATGTTGAAGTTTTGATGATTTTCAAAGCGCTGTATTTTCGCGAAAAATGATCGTATTTTAAAAAACGATAGCTCATTTTAAAGTTCAAACATTTTAGTTTTTGAGTCAAAATTTCAAAGTTTTCTATCATCCCTTAGCGAACCGTGACAATTAAAAAGAAAAATGCCCCTTTAATTTTTCATAAAATTGCGTTATGTTAATGGGCTCTAAAAAAATTCCAGATAAATTTCGAGTAAGCACCTTAAAGCGGGTACGTTTCTTTAAGAGTCATGAGCGTTTAAAGTCAAAAATGGCAATTTTGCTATGACAGCTGATAACTCGGTTAAAAAAAATCGTAGGAAAGTTTTAAAAAAATAATGAATTTTAAAGAAAAAAGTCCTAGCTTTAAGATGCTTTACTCTAAAATCTGAAAATTTTTTTGGAGCCTATAGACATGATACAATTTTATACAAAATTAAGGGAACATTTTTCTTTTTTTTTTAATTGTCACGGTTCGCTAAGAGATGATAGAAAATCTTGAAATTTTGACTCAAAAACTAGAATGTTTGAACTTTAAAATGAGCTATATCGTTTTTTAAAATCTGATCATTTTTCGCGAAAATAGAGCGCTTTGAAAATCATCGAAACTTTAATATTTTTTGTGTTCCCTTAATTAAGTTGCGGAATATATGTGACCTTCTGATCGATCTAATAATCTCAGATATACCAATATCCAATTTTTTATATAGGTATAGTTTATTTCCGTTTTAGTCATCTACTCTATACTGCCGACCAAAATGAGCTCAAAGACGGTACCTACGTCTACCATAGGTTGTTAAAAAGTTGCATAGTGAGCTGATTATTACAACTGCGGTATCACAGTCATGGTAAAGCTGGAAAATTTCAAAGTAACAGATCAAGTGAGAAGTTCATACAATTTTAGCCATTAAGCAACTGCACTAAAAATTGAGTTGTGTATTTTTACAGTAGGTATACCGCATGAGCATGGAATATGTCATTCGAAATTAGTTTTGAAAAAAAGTTTTTTGCCCTACTTCAGATGCTTTAATTTAACAGTACAAAAACAGTATTGGGAATTGACTTGTTCACATAAAACTTACCAGTCAAAATTATCAAAAACTCTTACCAGTCGAAAACGAAAATAAAATCTTGCATTCACTTACCTGAAACAAAATAAAAAATATTTTAGCATTAAAATATTACAAATAAATATAAAATTCGTTTAATAAAATTATAAAACATAATACATTATAAATCACATCGTTCTTAGCAACTTGATATAATATACAGAACGATCCATTTTAATCTCACCAGGGAAATATTTCGAAACGGTAGTGTTGTTGAAAAAAAAGTACAGACAAAAATTGTTCAGTTTGAAGAAGGACATCGACAAATACCACTCTTCAACCCCCGACACCTGCGCAAGGATGAGGGTGACTTTGACATTTTTAATAGTAATACCTATTTTTTTCACAAATTATGATTTTTCGATAAGAAATAAGCAACACTTGTCCGGATCAATTTTTTATCCGATGCCTCCCTCAACCCCTAAAATGTACATTTCAACGAAATTTTTTCCTTACAAAATTTTTTTTTAATGATATTTTATTTTGTAATAAATAAAATAATAATAATTTTCGATAATTTTGTTAGGTCGAGTTTGTTTGTTGAAGATCGCTGTGATGCGACGGTACAGTAAAGAGCCATGGTGAGGTCAATTTTAATTATTGTGGACGCGAAAGTCGTGCGGCAATGGAATTACCTCTGCCAACACATGTGACCCCACCGGAGCCCTCCCCGTGTTTCATATACTCTAATAGATACTAATATCCGTTGCGAACTAACACATGCTAGCTACATTATATCTAATTTTAGTACGGAAATAGAATTTAGAGACATTTACAAATAAATACCATGCACTAGGGAGTAGGTACTACTACATATTATATTATGTACAAATAAAGGTTTGGTCACATTGCAGCTTGCAGTGCCATAGTTGTCAGAACTAGTACACAGCCAAGCTGTACCAAAATACTATTTTACTTTCCGGAAGTCACTGTAGAATGTTATACATGTGCTTTTAATTCTTCGCAAAAAAAAAACGTTTTCTATATTATATTATATATATATATAATATAGAAAATGTTTTTTTTTTTTTGGTATGCTATATCAGTATTCTACTTTAATAGAAGCGGGATACACATACTTTTTAATAAGCAGCGTTTCGACATAAACCCTAATTCATCAGAATCTTAAAATTAGCAAGTAAAGAATCTTTTCCAACATGTTTTTCATTTTATAGTGGTTAACAACACTATATCTTATCAATTATTTTTATTAAAAAAGAAAATTAACCATATAATGTACCTACTAAAAAATTTCCAAAATTACGAAATTTACTTTTTGTTGATTTTTAAGATCCTGATTAAGATACAATTTGTATCGAAGCATTGATCATTATAGAACTGAGCAAAAATACGGATCTTTAACTTTTATTTAGTTTCTCCTAAAGTAATAGCTTTATACAAGATGTTTAAAATTAATATATTCTGTATATTCTGTACGAGACATTTTTAATTAATGATGGATGTTGTTAATTACTGCGTCTGGTATCATCAATTGGTGTTAAACTCAATAAAAGCCATGTTTATATGAACCATTGTCGCGACAATTTTATGTTTGCCTTAATATTTATTTTCTAATAATATTTATATAATTATAATAGCTATAGCGTAATTGAAAGAGCAAATTGAGAGCAATTTTTTAAGAAAAAAAACTTTCAGAAAAAATGAATATTTTTCGATTTATAGCCAAATGAAATTTCCAATAATTAAATTTTTAAAAATTAATTACTAATTAACTAATAACTATAGATGTGGAGCAATTGCGGATTTTGAAAGAACATTAAGGAACAATTAATTGGCATATAATTTAATCAAAAAAATAAATATCCCGCGCTAACTTTAACATATGTAAATTGTGCTTTTAAGCCACAGATATAGCAATAGTCAAGAAAATAAGTAAGTGTGTTTTGATTATTGCGTTTTAGGTAACCTTCTAAGGTCCTAAGTTTAAAGAGTGGACATTGAAATCCTGATTGTTAGGTGGATGATTCGAGTAATGTGAGTTGTTCCACAATTTTGTACACAACGTTCATAATAATATTACGTAAAGACCCTTCCATGCAAAACTGACGCAATCCGATTTCATATCATACAATACGCCAACTGGGGATACACTTGTTAGTTATTCTGTAGTTTTATTGTAGTACCTCTGTACAAACAATATAAATAAATAAAATACAGATTGCTTTAGTTTCATTGCGCAAATGTCGGTGAATATTGAAACTTGTTTGAATTTAATGGTGTCTGCATTCTCTTCTGTAACGTAATTTTCCAAAAAAAATTGAAGACAACAAATATCTACCATCAAAACATTAACGACTTATAGTGTGTCTCCTACTATGTATAAGGTAATAGATGTGTTTGTATCGTGCTCAAGTTTAAAAAGTGTTGATACTATTGCCAACATTTTATCTTAGAAAGAAATGACCACGTATGTACGTACAAAGAGAAAGAGGAGGGCACACATACACAGAGATGAGAGCTAGAAAGAGAGAGAGAAAGAAAGGGAGAGAGAGAAATATTTTCAAAAATAGTTTAAAAACAATGTAGTGACCTAACATAAAAATTTGTTAAAAATTAGTTTTCTATTTTCGGCCCCAATGTACTGGAAAGTTAATAAGCACGTCTTTACCATACTAAAACAGATTTTTGTTAAACGAAATTATTTTTTAACGGATATTTCTCTCAGAAAAAAAACGAAAAAAACTACGTTGTCTGGATAAGTATTGTAGCGCGCCCCCAATTGTTACGCCACTGGAAATGACACAGGCTTCTCGAACAAACTGACAGTAGTTTCTGGAATGATCGAGAAGTGAGATGTACGCGCCTCTAAATACAGCTAATGTGGGGCGCGATATTCAGTCAGAGTACAGTTAGTCAGTCAGAGTAAAGTCATTCACTCATAGACAGTGATCCAGTCAGTTGCTTGCTTGCTACAGTGAGAGTATCTTCAGTCGATGCGTCATGACAAACATAAATAATCAGTTACATAAATAGTAGTGCGGTATTACATAAAGTGTGTTAGAGCAGTGTTTTGTGTACATAGTCATTGTTGCGTTATTATTTATAAGAATCCGTTGTTTGTTTCATTGTTTAGTTTTTGTCAGAATTTTTAGTTATTCGTTTTGTAATTATTTCGTTTGTTGAAAATAAATCAGGTTTATTCCACCATAAAGAAGAATTTTGTTACAGTATGAAAAAAGTTTATAAAACGTCAATCTGTAAACATTTCATCTCAAGACTGACATCAGTCACAGTTTTATAATATTAATAGACGAAATATTGTAATTTTCTTTTTACGTGTACAATATAAATAATATATATTTCGTTTGCTGCTGTATAATTTCTTTTTAATTTATTTTATTTCAGTTTTCCACCGTAGATTCAATTAAGTTTTCACCAACAAACAACACTAATAAAGAGATTTAATGGATTTTATGTAAATGAATTCGTAGCCTTAAGTGAAATGCAACAAACTGCATGTTGCAGACTGTATAACTATTATTAAGTGTTCTTCTTTTGTTGAATATCATTTATTCTATATTATATTATAGCGGATTCATATTTTATATTGTTTTCGTCCTTCTTATGTCATTTAGGTAAATAAATAAAACGAATTGTTTACAATGTGTGATTTCTTCAGGGCAAGACAATTAAAAACACGAATCCAAAAAACTATATCATTATTGACCGAGATAGTTTTCTGTTTGCCTTTACCCATGGTTATGGGATATTACTGCTTATAATTTTCAGTGATGATGTTTGGACCATGAATAAGAACAAACAAAAAATTAACTGAATAATAATCCTAATGACAAATGTCCAATAAAGAACATTTTAGATTCATATTTTTAATTTTAAGTCGTCTTATACTAATGTTAGACCATGACTATAGAGCCGTCAAGAAGTCACAAAATTGTAGACGATTGGTTGGCAATTCAATTTATAATAATATTCTTTATTTGGTTGATATACTGGTCAATAGTGTTAAAACAATACAATTTTATAGAATTTATAAATATTCTGAAAATTCACTCAATTTATGAGCCTTGGTTACTAAAATTTTTTTGAAAGTAACCTTGAATTGTCTGCTGCTACATTTTTTTATATCATAGGGTCTTATTATAAGGTCTTATTTCCCTTTATGTAGAATATATTTACCTAAATTATACAGGGTATCCGTTGAAATTATCTCATAGCCTCGTAACATTATTTTTAATTTACTTCAACTTTAGAGTCACTACAACACGTATTTTTTTCTCATACAAACGCATTCAGAGGTTTTTACTGCACTGTGGACAATATCAAAGTCTGCTCACATTAATTATATGTACGATTTTCATATATACATCGACATCTGTTCTACAGTTCCAGTTTTATTTTGTCAGTTTTTTATTCTATGTATAAAAAAATTAAAATACTGAAGACACATTTATTTAACTTGTTATTTATAACCATAGATGGTTATATAGAGAAAGCTAGGTGAAAACAAGATTTGCATTTCTATTATGATAAAATATTGAGTTTTAATATTGTGTAATAAACTTTTAAAAACTACATAAAATTTGCTTTTTGATTATTACTATTATTTACTACAGTGCAAGAGGTATGTATGATTTTAAGTACGCCACTAAACAAATAACAAACAGTCGAAATTTAAAATTACACAACAACAAATTGGAATTAATGTTCCTTAGATCCTGTTGTATGAAAAGTTACAGTTCATGAATTATGTGAAGCTTTTTCCTGTACACTTAAGACTATTCCCACAAGGACAATTCAGGAGCACTACAATCCAATGAAACAATTTTTTCAGGAAAAATTTCTTACGTAGTATTCATGACTGAATTACCGTTTGAGCTATGGCTTGAGTTGTGTAACACTATTGAAACAGTTCAATGTTTACACCAAGTATCCCTTCTGAGGCATAATTTTTATTTACCGCTCGGAGTTAACTGTTAGTGGTTCAACAATTTCGTATGTCGAAAATTCTACAACGAACGGCAACTTTAGTTCAGTAGTTGAAGTTATGCTCATTCACATATAAACTTGCGTTTTGAAATTTCTTTGCGCTTTTTGTTTTATTTATTAGTGTATTTGCCATATGGCAAAATACACTATTGGCGTCGGTCGGATGGCGGGACCTAGGGGTCGGACCAAAATTTCTCGACGTTTCATAACCTCCTAAACACTTTGGCACCATTTTTAAAAATGTTTATATATATATGTATGTATATATATATATATATATATATATATATATATATATATATATATATATATATATATATGTGTGTGTGTGTGTGTGTGTGTGCGGGCAATAACTTTCGAAAGAGTTAATTGATTTTAATGAAATTTGGCCCACGTGTTGAGATCCGTCACCGCAAGAAGCCTATTTAAAATGGGCGTAATCGGGCCATTTTAAAGGTAGTTTTTAGGGGTTGAAAAACGTTTTTGGGCTCCAAAATACCGTAAAAATTCTCAGAATCGTTTTAAAATTGACATTTAACCCTCCAGTAGTAATTAAAAAGTGTCCCTAAAATTTTAATAAAATGGGCCCGACAGGACCGGACTTACAAATTTTATGAAAACACTACTTTGCAGATAGTGAATTATTTACTGAAAGTTGTATATAATTTAGTATAGAAGTTCTATTGATAATAATATTGCAATTAAGAAAATAAATGTTATTTTAAGGGGTGTATTAAGGAGTCAATTTTTTTATTTTGCCCAAAAACCAACATAAGTTCGCATAATAAAGCCACACTGCCTGTATTATCAAATACACTATATTGTCGGCAGGGTTTTGGCACTGTGACCCGGGTTTTTTATATTTTATTTTCACTACTTTAATTATTTTATTTTTAAGACTTACATCCGGTAATAAAAACCAACCATATCTATCGCCAAACCTTATATTATATGTAGATAAAGTTTATATTATAATTATATTGACTGTGTTCGTTAATATTTTCTTTTTAAAGATTTCAATCAAAATAATGGGCGACTGTGTCCGTGCGTTTTAACTGCGCTGGTGATTGTGCGCGCGCGCTCCCATCATTTTGATGCAATTTCTCAAAAGAAGAAACCAGCCCATGAAGTTTTAGATACATTTAGTTCAATTCTGTCTTGCAAATTCCCAATATTATATCCGCTTTTTTATCTATCATTATTAACTTAAGCCATATCTGTCCACGGAATTTTCGGTGTCACTGTCAACCAAAATAAGACTAATGGTCAAATCTTATTTTATTAAACGTGCAACATAATTCGCAGACATGGATTATGTACACCGCAATTTTATCATTTGGATATTTAACCCTCTCAGGGACATCGTATTTCTAGCATATCACTCGCCTGTCCCCTACCATGGGACATTAAAGTTTTTTGCTTTAGTGAGGGGACAATATTTCGAAAAATATGTATGTTACTACTGAAACAAGAAGAAGAAATAAAAATTTATTATTATGTATTATTTATTATTAATGATTACGGGGAATTAATTTATTTTAGCGCAACTTTTTGGTTCCAAAATTATATTAAATAACACGAGAGTATGTAAATGCACGTTTCGGCCGCAAAGTAGCGTCGAAGAATGTAGTAGCGTCAAGAATGGTTCGGAGTGCAAAGGGTTAATATTTTTACAGAGCAGTGCGTGTTTTCTAATCAACAAAAGCAGCTATGATATTATACTTATAAGTCTCAGTCAGTGTGTGTTCGAATTAAATTTACAAATACAGTTAGATAATTACGTATGAAATGACGTAAACTATTTATATCACACAATTATTATTTAACCATCCTATGTTTATGCACGGCGAGTTCGCTATTCCCGTTTCATCATTAATATTAACAGAATGATTATTGAACATATAAAAATAATAAACGTGTACAAAATAATTTACTATCCTCTTCACTAACACATATTCTGTTGTAATCATAATAAAAGAAAATATACTTTTTGCATGTTCATTTGCAATAATTAATATATAAATCTTCATTAAACAAACTGCAAACAATTGGAAAAATAGTTTATGGTTCATAAAACTCCGACGGCCCAGGTTGATGAAGTTTTGCAGGTTATATTTCAATTGTACTTCATAACCTCTGACAGATTTGATCACCTTAGATATATGTTTTCATTAATTAAAGAACTCAATAAAGCATTGCCAAAATCTTCCGAAAAATGGAAAAAAATTGGAAGTTTGAAAATAATTTTCATGATGCCGAGCCTTGTAGATCTTTCTGATAGCCAATTAATATTATTAAACTAAGGACATGACTAGGTCAATTAAATGCTGCAAACGCCCAAGGACAGACATGTCTATGACAAGACACTAACTTGGTGTATATTGTCAATGTAGTATAGTGTACTACTAGTAGTACAGCATAGTGTAGTGTAGCATAGCGTAGTGTAGTGTAGGGTAGGAACTGATTAATATCTTGGCGTTGTTAATTTTAAATTATGAACCTAAGTTTGGTCAGTCCAACTGATAAAACATAATAGTACTATACATATAGGAAAGAGTTTTAATATTTATATTTTTTCTATTGGTACCTACAAAAAATATATATTACAAAATTTTACTCTTATCCTATATTATCTATGAATCATCTACTTTTAACTATTAAAAAAAATTAAAACATCACAAAAATATATGCACTTTCTTTGTTTTATGACGGGTATCAGAGAACAAATTAACTGTAATCAAACGCGGTCCCAAAATAAATAAACAATGTTTATTTTTACTGGGCATATATCATAATAAAGTAAATAGTACCACCCTTGACCACAAAAATAAAATGCTGTACAACCCCAATTACTAAATATTAATATATACCTACATATTAAGCAGATTTGACCATAGTTGCGATTTTTGTCAATTGAATTATTATATAAAAAAATGCAAAAATTTGGCTACAAAGACATAAAAGATTTTGGTTTTAAATTTTTAAACAGAATTGCATGAGCGGAATATCTTCAATTTTGAATAAAATAAGTTTTAAAGCATTCCTACAAACCAAGTTACCTACTTTTTTTCAAGATCGTAAAACGAGTTTTAAAGAAATGTAAACTAGATGATGTAATATTACGTACTTGACTTATTTTTTGATCAGATTCCATAATATTACTTCTAATTTCTAATTCTACAATTTTGTTGTCGTTTGGCAAGTTTTGTAATTTACAATCGCATATATATAGACAGTAGATATTATTGCAGTACGGTGTTCCAATGTTCACTTTTAAAATTTTTACAGATTTAAATAAACAATCGACTCGATATTCGCAAAATCTTGAATTTATAAGATTCCTATCCCTGCAATCGTATGTAGCGATTATATACATATATGAGACTTCAATAGAATGCTATTCTTATAACTTTAATAATGCATAAAAATATACAAGGAGCTATAATAGAAGTAAAACGCTTTAAGTATAATTGAACTCATACATATGTTTTTCTCTCGATTTTTGTCTTCAAATAACTTCAATTTTGTATTTACATCTAATGATCTGTTGTCTAACCACATCATATTCCTACTAATATATAAAATTGAAAATTTTATGTTTATTACTCAATCACACCGTAACTGTCAGTAACTCGGGCCTCGATGACACATATTTTTCGTATTTTCTTCGCCTACGTAAAAATTATTTTAAGACGCTCCTCTAAGTCCACGCGAGCAAAAAGCTATCTATTTATATAAAAAATGATGTTTGTCTATTTGAGATTAATAAACTATGACACCATTTTTTCATGTAGAAGGTTTTGTTGTAACTCGACACTTGATGTCGTCAGGTGTCGCCGAAGTTGTTAGTACCTTGCTTCATTTCAATCGCGTGTAGAGCCGCGGGTAGCAGCTAGTATAGTATATACCTACAAAAATTAGCGACTGTCTGCTGTTTGTCAGTTTAAACGCGATCAACTCCTAAACCAGTCAACTGATTTTTATGTGGTTTTCACGAATAAGGAGATAAAATATTTGGTAAGGCTTTAGGCTGAACATATTTCAATATATGTATGCTATCATGACAGGAGGCTCTCACTTCCGGGCAACGCCGGATAAATACGATTTGTTAGCTGTATAGGTAGTTGAGGGTTTATCGACATTATATAAGAGAACTAGGTAAGATATATCCAGAAACTTAAATTTTGTGAATTTAAAATCGTGTCATGCAGTGATGGGTCATATCCTTGTATAATATATTACGTTGGTGTTATTGTACATAATATACCTAATGTAAAACTAATATTTTCATACGTTGAACAAATATTTCTAGGTTCAATACTACGTAGCCTGTAGATGTAGAGACTTTTTCATTTTGCATTAAATTTATATTTTAAAGATAATATTTGTGCACAGTTTCACGACGTAATATCTACATGAGTATGAAAGGTAATGACAACATGTAACAAAGTAGTTTCAAATTAGGAAGAGGCCAAAGAGTGCCTCCGTTTGCACAATAACAAAAAAACTTGGGTCACAATGCCAAACCCTGTTTACAATATATTTGTTATGTGAATTTATGTTTGTTTTTGGAAAAAATAAAAAAATCATCCCTTAATACATTGCCAAAAATAATATTCAATAATTTTAATTCAACATCAGCACCAAATTAAACACACCCTTTAATAAGTAACTCCATATCCACAAACTACTATTTTCATAAAATGTGTAGGTCCGGTTCTGTCCAGCCGATTTTATTGAAATTTTAACAGCATATTTTAACTTTTATGAAATTACTAAATTTCAATTTTGAAAGGATTCTGAGAATTTTTGCGGCATTATTGGACCCAAAAACATTTTTCGACCCTTAAAAACTTAATATGGCTCGATTAGGTCGATTTTAAATAGGCTTCATGCGGTGAGGTATTTTAACATTTCGTTAAAATCAATTACGTCTTTCGAAAGTTATTGGCTGTACACACATATACATTCATAAACATTTCCAAAAAAATGGTGCCAAGTTGTCAAGAATGATGTGAATTAATGTCGAGAGATTTTATTTTGACCTCTAGGTCCAGTCATCCGAGCTACACCAATAGTGTATGGCAATGTAAACTAAAAAAAATAACAGTTGATCATTTAAACATCTGAAATTAGTATTTGACAATAACATAACGGAGGACACCCTTACTTCCGCGAAATGTGTAAACATTTTTGAATGAGTCCCCTTCAAATTGTTTTTTGTCCTGGTGTCTTCATGAAACTTAAGGGAAATATGGCGGGCAATTCGAAAAGTTTTACAGACCTTGTTCTATCTAGTGCAATGCTATATTCTATCCTCCTCGATTAGCTGAATTTGTGTTAGGTACGTGTTTCACATTTTTACCTGAGATTCATTATAGGTATTTCGTGCCTCGGATCTGCATTGATTTTTCTATTTCACTACTATACTCTACAGAAATCTGAAAAGAGAGCAGCTTTTTCTGTATACAACAACAAAAATCTAACCGTTCACATCTGTGAAATATTAACAATAAGACCAGAGGATGTGTATTTTGTACAGACGTAAAATCAACGTTGGTGTTGTACAAAGTTATGGTATGGCCTCTTCTAATTTTAGTAGTTTTCTACGATGCAGAGTCAGTCAAATCATAATATTTATTATCATTCGATTGAATTATTTCTAACAGAATCACTCGGGTGTTACTACCAACTTATTGTTATCAAATACGTGTCAAGGAACTTATTTTATCAAAAATTTATTGGGTAACCGAATACAGAAGACGGATGCAACCTATATACAAGCTGTTGAATTTAAAAAAAAACTTGAAAAAACATCTCACACAATCTGTGCCTTATAGTTTTAATGATTTATTTTAATGTTAATTTTAATATGTTACTTCATATGTTTGTTCTGACTTTTTGTATCCAATTTTTTTTTGGCCACACAAATAAATTTATATCAATATCAATATTCTCCTTGCGATCTCCATATTTTAAATGCCAATCATAAAAATGATTTTCTATACGTCTACCCGTTACTGAAGAAAAAAAATGTGGAGACGTTGCTTTGTTTAAACTTTGCTGTTATATATTAACTGTCTTATTGCGTAGTTACTTCGCAGAGGTGCATCAAATGGCACCAAAACATAATTTTTCCAAAAATAGGTAAATTAATGTAAGCCAATATTGAATACATTGTAGATTGACTAATGGCACTACACAATAAATTAAATTATAAATACGAGCAAATCAATTGAGTATGGATAAAACAATTTGTAAAATCAATAAAGAAATGTAAAAAACTGAATGGACAGGGACGAGCCTTCAGGGCACGTTAATACAGCGTAAACAAAACAGAAATGTATACAATTATCTACAATGAATTAGTGTATCGCTGTTAAATCAAATGAAACACAGTGACGATATAAGCAAGCGAAACAAAGTACCAGCCCATGTTATTTAGAGAAACGATTGATAAAACAACGTGAGTTAACAGTGACATCTGTGTACCGTGTACTGTATGTAGTATGTACTGTGCGGTTACTGTTTTCCCTATACAGTGTGCGGTACTTTTATACTATCTATGTATACCGCGCTCTACCGTGATGTCTTGTCGGGTTGCTAGAACATTTATATGGGGACACATTACAAATTCAATGCGCCGGTACATCTACACCTAGTCACGAGATCGACTTTCTTCTATGGAACTCACTAAAATATTTACTGTGCGATCGACTTTCAAATGAACTATCAAATAATGACCAAACCCTTCATTTCCACCATGTCTTCAGACGATCACGGTGATATATTTGTTAGGCTTGTAAATCGTAAGATGCGTTTGAGTTAAAAATTTCCCAAGACTAAAACATATTGACCTATGTATTGATTTTTAGCCGGGTTTCTGTAAGAACGGTAGCTAAGATAAGTTAAGAGTAGCTACCGGAAGAGTTAAGACTAGTGCTACTATGTGTAACGATGCTAAATTTCTGGACAAATGGTTAAAAAGGTCGTAATTTTGGGATTGAAATCGGGATAATTAAAAAAACCATGTTTACTTTTATCACTAAGACGTGGTAAAAATAACGGTAGGGTAGTGCACTTGGTAGTACCTATTTGGTAACTAACTTCGATAAACAAAACAATAAAACTTAAACGTTAAGGTGCTATAACCAATTTAAATTATTTTAGTAAATACTTTATTACTTTTTATAAAAAACGAGCAAGTCTAACATAATGTCATCATAATCTTTGGATCTTGTACTAGCAAGCGCAAGCAATGTTTTGCAAGATATCACATCAAATCACTAAATTGAAGGATGAATTGGGGCGTGTCCACAGACCCCTGAAAATCGGGGCAACCAGCGCGACTCTGGATATCAAGCAAGGCTGTTCAGACTGCGCGCACCTTCAAAAGGTTATATAAAAACTAAGATTTTATTCATACAACGTGCACTTGCGCGTACACACGTCCTATATGTCACTGCATGAAACTTTTGTGAAGTTGTTTAGCGGGACATTCATTTGTACAATCGGAACTGAATATCGTACAAAATATACTGACAGTCCAGCTGAATCCCAGCCCTCTATTCCCCACAATATGGTTAACGTTACGTTATGTATGTTTTCAAAAGTACAGGTATATCCAAATTAAAATGTGTGTTATAAGCAAATGGTTCTTTTTTAGAATGATCGTACAGCAATGGCGACAACAATGTATGATATTCAACTGTTCCCGCACAACGGATTGGTTCACAGGGAAGTGCACTTGTCTTAAATCTCTCTTCAGTCCTAGTACAGTGCCGTGTATACAGCACAATACCCTTTATAATACGTACATGCTTTTACATATAATATATAAAATACAGTATGTGTCGTACGGGATGCATATATTTAGTATACCCTTATTTATCCTGCTTTATTAAGAAAAGTATTAACTGGAATTTATGTTTTACTATAATAATATATTTTTCAAATTGACGTTTATTTAATGTTGTTTGAATTTGGGAACATGAATGTTGAGCCGCGATAAAAACATAATATTATATACAAATAGAAATTAGTTTCACGGGTAATTGGAATAAAAATAAATCAATTTAAACACTCATTGATTGCAGCGTTTCGTCTTTATAAATAAATAAATAAAGACAAAACGTTGCAATCAATGAGTGTTTAAATTGATTTATTTTTATTCCAATTACCCGTGAAACTAATTTCTATTATAATATATTCTGGAATTGAACTTTAAAGATGAATTATATACAAAAATCACCACCGACGCCAACCATATCATTCTTCTATACACACTTTTTACGTTCACATATACGAAATCTACGAAAAGATGTTTTTAAAAAAATCTCTGTGTCGTATGACTCTCTAGGGAGCACCTGGAGTCCAAACTGTGAATCGATTTTGTTTAGATTTTGCACGCATAATTAGGAACGATCACACCTCGAGAAAAAATTTCCCTTAACTAAAATGCGAGAAAAATGGTTCACTAAAACAGGTTAAAACTAGAAAATATTTGTTTTCAAAAACTTTGATTAAATACCTTGTAGGTGGAGATGACAATGTGTGCAATATAAATGTCTACTCATTTTGGGAAAGTTAGTTCGAGTTATGTGGACTGTTTATTTCGTTATTTTAGTGGTGGCATGATAGGTAATTGCAATAACGCAGTGAACTTTGTTAGTATCTATACGAAATTTGTTTTTCAGTATATCAACACTAAAACGTCAATAGTTAACAAACGCGTAAAAATTGATACATTAACAATAGGTAATTAACATAACACAAAATGGAACATTTTTGAATACTGTAAAGCTTTCAACCAGTCTTTTCCATAGTTACTGTTATTTCATCTCATCATTATTGGTAATCTAACTTTAAGTAAATTACCTCTTAACATTCTTCTCCTCCCTGATAAATACTTTAGATATTTACTGGAATTCTGAGCGGTGTCAATTAATAGGAATCTGACTCTACGAATTTTAAACTATAAAAGAGAGTCTACTTAATGAAATCATAACATAATACTGGTTAATACGAATGTTAAGAGTGAAGCAGCATCTCGACAACAACAATCCTGCTGCCATCTGTCCTGCTGGCGCACAGTGTACATTCGCTTACTACATGACACCGCTACATGTGGCTATCGTGTAGGCTGTGAATCATTTATCTGACGACAATCCATAATACTACCTACTTAAATATTTACTGTACGTTCATGCATTCATAATATTATCTATAGTCTATACTCTGTACTATATTGTCTAATGTCTATGGTTATACGAGTACACACGCCATGTCATGTGTGGAGTTCAACAAACATTTGTGTCTATACAAACAAATAACCCGGGTCGCAGTGCCAAAACCCTGCCGACAATATAGTGTATTTGCTTGTAGGTATAGGGCCGTGTGGTTTTATACTTTAATTATGTGAAATTAAGTTTGTTTTTGGGCAAAATAAAAAATTTAACCCCTTAATACACCCCTTAAAATAACATTTTTTTCTTAATTGTAATATTATTATCAATCTAACGTCTACACCGAATTAAATACACCCTTCAATAAATAAGTCACTATCTGCAAACTAGTGTTTTCATAAAATTTGTAAATCCGGTCCTGTCGGGTCGATTTTATTAAAACTGTGGGGACACTTTTTAATCACTACCAGAGGGTTAAATTTCAATTTTGAAACGATTCGGAGAATTTTTTCGGTATTTTGGGGCCTAAAAACAGTTTTCAACCCCTAAAAACTACCCTTAAAATAGCCCGATTAGGCCCATTTTAAATAGGCTTCTTGCGGTGATGGGTTTCAACACGTGGCCCAAATTTCGTTGAAATCAATTAACTCTTTCGAAAGTTATCGCGCGTACACATATATATATATATATATATATATATATATACGTATATAAATATATATATATATATATATATATATACATATATATATAAACATTTTTAAAAATGGTGCCAAAGTGTTTAGGAGGTTATGAAACGTCGAGAAATTTTGGTCCGACCCCTAGGTCCCGCCATCCGACCGACGCCAATAGTGTATGTTGCCATATGGCAAATACACTAAAAATAGTTTACGGAGAATTTTTGGCACGATTTTTTATCTATGTATCTTCAGAGAATTCTATTTCAATAAAACCCTTCATGCTCTATATATAAATTTAAAAAAAAATCTCCAATTCATACGTGGGTCACCTAGTAGGTAATATATTTTTCGCTACATTCAGTATCTATTATTGCTCAGTATTATTTTTACATATTTCCTAAAGTAGCCACAGCCCTATCTGCAGAGTAGAGTAGTAGAAAATGGTCGAATAATTTCAGTTTTATAAGCAACAAAGAGACAGAATGCAAATAACGTATAATACAACTAAGAAATAATTATTAATTATTTAAGACCATCAACTTTCAACTTAAGACATAGCACCAATACATATACTAAACGAAAAACGCAACTGATAAGTTCCCCAATTCCCAGGTAGAATATGTGATAAACGAACCATGATAATGCGTATAAAGGAAAGAATCTCAATGATCCCTAATAATTAAATAATATTTGTGTCTTCAAATAAACAAGGAAATAATATTTGAACACATTAAAATAGAATTATATTTATGGCGGTAAATCATCAATTTCATTCAATGACAACTTCACACAGAACAGTCGAGGACCAGTGGATTTGTCGAGTTTAAATGTCGCTTATGGGTGAATTCACAGCCTCGAAATTCATGTAACAACATTTAAAACTATTGGTGTAGTGGGTACTTGGTGTCAGTGCCAGAATGCAATGCAACTCGTTCAATAAAATGTATTTGTTCATTATTTATACAGAAGTAGAAGACAAACTAAAGTTTAGAACAATAAATCGAGAACAGTCGTATGATAAATCGTTGAAATGTCGAGCATATAAAATAATAGCAACAAAAGGAATGCGCCGATATTGAGTGTATAACATGAGGAAGGACGTACTACAATTGATAGGGTCACATATTGTCACGTTTCTAGTAGATGCACTGTCTTCCTTGCGGGGGACTGTCATACCTGGAGGAGATATATGTGACTTTGAGACCGCATTGTTAAGGCTCACTGTATTATAATACTTGGGTTTAGGTACGTAGTATTGTAGTAATATCCAACTACATCTACGTACTTTATCTGTTAATCTTTCAATAATATCGATACCGCAATATATATTCAATAGAGAATGTTCTTGCTTTTTGAAATGCATTATATATTGGTATGTAATTATAGCTGGAAGCGTTAAGTTTCTAACTATTTCCATTAAGAGTATTAAAAAAATTGGATGTAAAATAGTTCACTACGAAAAAGCTGTCATAATTTAGGTGTCATCAAACATATAATTTCTGTATGAACAATTTGATTTTATGAACACACCTGATATTTATTAGTACACATAACTGAACGTCTACTATATATAAAAAAATCCTGCAAATCTCTTTCAAATGTCTAATTAACATTAAACTTTGTAGTCGTGTGTATTTGTTATGAAAATACAATAGCCTGATATTTTGGTTATATCAATATTTATATAACATGATGAAAAAATGGAATTATGAGATATATATGGTGGAAGTTGCGGTTCTGATGGTGGAAAAGCGTTGAATCGAAGAGCCAAACTGCTCAAGACTAATTTGCAGGACAACGTTTAATAGTGACGGATTAGCAGAGATAGAGAAAATACATGCACATAAATATCTAATGAAGGAGCTACTTCTTCCTATTAGATAATTAGACTATATATAATGTTAAAAAATAAAATTTATATTTTTTAAAAAAATCTAAAAAAGACTTGTATAAGCCCACTAAAAAGTAAAAAAAAATTTTTTTTTGCACACCCCCCTAAAAGTAACTGCTTTTCGTATCTATACAGCGGTCGTAAAATGATTTATATGATACTAGTGCGGAAAAGTAAAACAAATGCGATCTAACCAAATCAACAGTAATTTCCAAAACTCCTTCTAGACTATCAATAATACCTACGTAAAACAACAGTTGACGGGAATAGTAATTTTCGTAAACAATCTTAATAGAGGTTGGTTTCACAATCGAACTATCAAGAATTTTAAAAATACGCTTTTTATGATGTGAAAACCAACTAGTTTATAAAAAATGTAGAACATAGCATGTCGAACGTAATCATATTATGACTCTAAGAACTGTTAAAACCCGCTGAACTCGTTTTTCCATAATGTCACAAATCGTAACATAATAACCTTCATCACTTTGTAGATACACAAACTACTAGTTTCTCTTCTATATAACGTTACAAAAGCATGGGATACTCGATTAATTAAATTAAATGTGGATACAGTAAGTGCCTCGCACTTTAAAACGTTATGGAAGAAAATGAAATTTATTTTCAACTTTTTATTGCGTTGCTGAAAGCGAGTTTTTTTTAGATTTTTTGAAAGTATAAATTTTATTAATTAAGACAATTCCGACTGCAATTCTTTGTTGGGTTTATCTTACTTAATCATAAATTTTAGAGTTTTCACGATTTGTAAACAACATTCATAATGACAATATTATATAGGTACTTAATTAGTTTTATTTCTGAAGTTTTGATTTTATTTTTTTACTTAAATCTTCTTCACGTATGTACACTATTTATATTTATTCGATTTTTGTATTTATAGCCAAACAGTTTTTCTACTTGTGCACGTTGTCATTGTCCTCGTATTTTGATAATGTTCTAATTCATTGATTTAACATTACATGCGTTTTTCTTCTTCACTTCCTTTCTGTTTCAAAGTCAACCGATCATAGTATTGCCTTTAAAAGGTAACAGGTATATATTGCTAAATTTAGAAATAATTATTTTCCAAAATAACGGAAAGGCATGTAATGTCCCAATTAAAAATTTCAAACGCTAGAAGCGGTTGGAACTGAGCCAAAAATCAAACTGGTCGGTCCCTGTTTCCTATGTCTTGCCTCTTTCGATTTTATGTTCTTTACTATTGTACCTAGTACACTAATGAAGTGTATTACACCTATATTAATATGAAAAATTATTTTTTTTATCATAATGTCAAAATTTGTATACGACACGAACAAGACAATTGAATCAGATATGAAAATTGTGGTTTAAAGAAAGCAAAAGAAAAATACATTATTATAATGAAAATGACATTTTTTTCAACAAAATATTTAATAAAAGTCACCCTCCTACTGAGAAAGAAATAAAGAAAAAGAAATTATGTCTGCGTAAAGAAGATTTTATTGCATTTTTTTACACTTTAGCAGTGATTTAATATAGTCCCATTGGAACAGAATATTAAAAAAAAGTCGGCATATCACTCCTAAAGAATATTGTTTTAAAATATAAGCATATTTAAAATAAAACACAAAATAGAGTTTTTTATGTTGCGTCACAATAAAACTTGATTATTATTAAATACTGTACATTTTATTAAAAAATGTGCACATCAAAAAATGAGTCTATGTATTATCAGAAGACACAAATATGATATTTCATTGATATACGTACACCGTTTCATTAGCATATAGATATATGCTTTTTACTATAAAGTGAAACATATATTATTCACTATCAACACATATTTACATCTACTTAAATATATTCATGTTTATTATAAAGCGCATTTAAGATTTTTATATGCCAACTATAAATTGATCAAATATTACTATTAATTATCATTATTATTAATATTATATGATAAAAATGATAATAATTTGTAGATACACCAAATATAGAGCCTCTGAGAACATCGACACATCCAGTCTCCCGACCTTGCGTCACATTATAGATTCAACTTTTATTAATTTCAATTGTATGTTTGTTTTGTTAAACAAGTTTTTATAGTTATCTAAATATGAAGTAGTAGTTTTGTTAATTTAATTTCACTAATTATTTTTTATTTAATTAAAGACTGTTGTACATTTGGGAACTGGTAGAGACCCAATAAATATAAAAAAGTTAAGTAACTATCCTACTCTTTACTTTTTATTTGGACCAGCCGAGTATAATTTGTTTAATTTATATTGTTTGTTCTTGATTTGATAACTAACAAGTGCAATTTAGGTTAAGGCTGTCGGAACGCTCTGAATTTAAGTCAAAAATAGAGCTTCGGCTGTCAAATGATTGTAGACTTATTCGTCAACATTCTGCAAAAATTCCTTCTCTATAAGGAAGATAAAGGACAAATCTAATATTTTCAAAAATTAGAATTATCAATTGACAGCGGCACCCTTGCAAAAAAAATTTTTAGCCTCGTAGTTGGCACCAGCCAAAAATTGAAACGTGCGGATGATTTAAGCGAGACAAAGCTAAAGAAGGTCACACCCACAATATGTCTTTTGCCTACCTCGCCCCTTACCGCTGGGTCTCAACACAAACAAAATTCAGAGCGTTCCTACAGCATTAACTAAAAATTTACCATTTGATTTAATTGATCTCATCTATCAGTCTAATTTGTAATAAAACAAAAATTTGAAAATAACATCGTGTTTTATTAAAAATTTCTCGAGATACTCGAGAAATCCTGGTCGAGAACTCTTGTGCATTGAGAAATAAAAAAGGCTGAGAAACCAGAAACTATAAATACCAATGACAATACAATAATTTCGTTCCATCGAGTTGATCTGATGATTGTCCGCTACTAGTGGGAATAAAATGAGTACAAACGAAACAGAAACCAAAACCATTGGACACAGTAACGACGGTTAGAAAAGGAACTAAGTCTAAAAAGTAAAAAATAAATGATATGTAGTTTAATAAAACTAAAAAAAAAACGCTTTTATCACGCACTAAACATGATAAAATAATGACTAATTCAAAAAGTGTGTGCGAAGCACTTTTTGGTTATGTATACTTTTAGTTTTAGACAAAACGCTCCACACTTTTTGAATTAGTCATCACTTTATAATTTTTAGTGCGTTATAAAATCCTGTTTGTTAGTTTTTTTAAGCTACATACTGAACTTATTAGAAAAAACGAACTGCTAAATATTTCTTCTGTAAATCATTATTTTGAGCAATCTTTTCACGATTTTCTCTCCAAACAACTCAATTTTTATTTTACATGGACAAAACTGATTTTGAAATTTGTAGATAGCAAGGCTCTTATTTACTACTTACTAATCCAATATTTATGATTTTTTAATTTTTTACACACCATGTGTAAAATCTTTGTAGAAAATGAATATCACAAAAGTGCCAACATATCATATAATTCTTTCTTAACGTGACTAGCCTATAATTATAAATCCATGAAATTGCATGCAACTAAATTTTCAAACTAATAAATTTGCTCGTCAAAATAATTAATATAATATAAAACTTTATGACTATTGCTGTAATAATAATCGTAACAATAAAATCTATCCGCCAGACGGTATCCTGTCTCCAGCAAATAAAATAGTTTAGCAGCAGACCCTTCCAGTTTGTAAAAAAATACCGGAAGTATTATCTCTCGTTTAAAAAAATGTAAAATGGCAATTTATTAGTCACTTTTTTCTTATTCAACTCTAAGATAACATAGGAATAGAGCAATTCTTGTGCAGCCCATATAGAATCCTCTTAACTCAAAACTTTCGAATGGTGAGTATAAAGAACCATGTAGACCTCTTTTCAAACGGCCTCATATGCCTTTCCCGGCCATCCGTGTTTCTGACCTCTTGTTAGTTTTACCCGCCGAGTCGGGTCCGAGACACTTCCGTTGTCCTGTTTCCTATATCCCGATGGTCCATCCTTCTATGTCCCCGTTTTATATAGGTTCATGCATTTTTATTTTATAGTTTTTAGATAGTGGCTGAATATATAAATGGTATAAAAGTCAAAAAGTGTATTAAAAAACGGCTTATGATTCGCACTTTCTACGATAAATATATTTACCACTGCTTAGTATACATTAAAAAAAATTTTAATAAATTGCAACAACAATCTACATTCTACAGTAATTCATTCGCATGATACTCGAAAAAAACCAGCCTGCGTTTCCTCTGAATAAATTTACGCATACGAGGTACAGCCCCAATTATTTAGATTTGCAATTCTATAATAAATTGTCGCCGGAAACAAAAGCGTTACCCATTCAGAAATTTAAAAAAAACCCGGGTCGCAGTGCCAAAACCCTGCCGACAATATAGTGTATTTGCTAATACAGGCCTTGTGGCTTCATTATGTGAACTTAAGGTGATTGTTGGGCAAAATAAAAAAATTAACTCCTTAATACACCCCTTAAAATTACAGTTTTTTTAACTACATCATTATTGTCGATCGAACGTCTACACCAAAATTAAAAACACCTTTCAGGAAATAACTCACTATCTGCAAACTAGTGTTTTCAGAAAATTTGTAAATCCGGTCCTGTCGGGCCGATTTTCTTGAAATTTCAGGAACACTTTTTAATTGCTATTAAAGGGTTAAATTTCAGTTTTGAAACGATTCTGAGAATTTTTTGGTATTTTTGGGCCCAAAAACTTTTTTCATCCCCTAAAAACCACCCTTAAAATGACCCGATTGGACCCATTTTAAATAGACTTCGTGCGGTGATGGATTCCAACATGTGTGCCAAATTTCGTTAAAATGAATTAACTCCTTCGATATATATATAGCGATCGCTACAGTTTTGCTAATTCATTTTGTTTGATTTACTCTCTAAGATGGGTACGCTGAATGTATGCGCAAAAATAGCCTGTTTCCCCAAATTTGAGAATACTTGAGCCATCTTAGAGAGTAAATCAAACAAAATGAATTAGCAAAACTGTAGCGATCGCTCGACAGATTGTTAACCTGTCGATATGTATTTGTTTCAACAAATTTTGTTTTACAGGGCACACTTTGATAACGCCAAAAAGCTATTTTTGTCAGTTTTGTAGCTTCTGATTGGTTTAGATATAGGATATGCTATGTCAAATTATTCAGAAAAATAAGTAGAATTCGAATATCTGAAAATCAAAAATGCCGTCCATAAGAAAAACCAAAGGTCATGTCAATATCTCATTATGTAGTGGAAATAAAAAAATTAAACCTACACCACTGAAAAGACCTTAAAAAGTTACCAAAAAATGGTTAATGAAATTTTCAAATATCTTCATAAATAAAAAAGTTATGGCCAGTTTTCATAAATGGCAATTTTCACTATTTTCTGAATAAATTCATTGGGTGTCAAAATTCAATTGTTTTTTCGACGGGATGTTAATGAGCCCAATTTTCTGCACTACTTTGCCCATTTAACCGACTTTCTATCTCCACTAATAACAAAGTTACCCATGTTAGCCAACGTTCGGTGAGACACCCTGTATATATATATATATATATATATATATATATATACAGGGTGTCTCACCGAACGTTGGCTAACGTGGGTATATATATATATATATATATATATATATATATGTGTACGGGCAATAACTTTCGAAAGAGTTAATTGATTTTAACAAAATTTGGCCCACGTGTTGAAATCCATCACCGCAAGAAGCCTATTTAAAATGGGCGTAATCAGGCCATTTTAAGGGTAGTTTTTAGGGGTTGAAAAAAGTTTTTGGGCCCCAAAATACCCAAAAAATTCTCAGAATCGTTTCAAAATTGACATTTAACCCGTTAATAGCAATTAAAAAGTGCCCCTAAAATTTTATTAAAATCGGCCCGACAGGACCGGACTTACAAATTTTATGAAAACACTCGTTTGCAGATAGTGAGTTATTTACTGAAAGGTGTATTTAATTTGGTGTAGATGTTCGATGATAGTAATGTTGCAATTAAGAAACAAAAAAAAACAAAAAAATTTAAGGGGTGTATTAAGGAGTTAAATTTTTGATTTTGACCAAAAACCAACTTAAGTTCATGTAATAAAACCAGACTGTCTGTATTAACAAATACACTATATTGTCGGCAGGGTTTCGGCACTGCGACCCGGGTTTTTTTATATTTTAGACTTAAAATACAGTTTCTTCTCAGACGTCTACAATGAATATAAAAATTAGAGATGCGCCGAATAGTGGTTTCAGCGAATAATCGAATACCGAATATTATTCGGTTTAACCTTTACCGAACCGAATATTCGGCCGAATTTTTCGGTTTACCATTTCATTGTTTTGCCGCGTAAACAACCTGATATAAGTTTTAAAAAATAAATGTAGATTTGATTGATATTTCAAAAAATGTTGATATTAAGTTTAAAAATACATGTTGATTTAAAGCTTAAAAATAAATATTGTTTTGAGTTTGAAATTAAATGTTGATTTAAGGTTTAAAATAACTGTTGACTATACTGACTATAGGTTAGGAAATAAATATATTTTCTCTTATTATTATTCTAATAAATATATTTAATCTTACATAAGAAGTTTTGTCTTTTAGTTCTACACCTTGGCTACATGAACCAAAAAAATAGAAATGCTTGAACCGAATATATTCGGCAACAAAACCGAATAATTCGGCCGAATACAAATAGTGGAAAAGACACCGAATACGCCGAATACCGAATACCAAACGAATATTCGGCGCATCTCTAATAAAAATATAAGATCAATAAAAAATACATCTGATATTGAAAAACGTATTCAGGAAGTGTCGCTCACCTTAAATGTTACCAACAAATTCCACTAGGGCATGCTAATGCACTCGTTCCTACTTGAAATTAGGTTAATTAATTTTAACATCAATGAGAATTACTCTCTATACAGCTAAAAATCCAGTTGTCTGGGAACAAACAAGTTGCTATAAGTGTTTTTGACGTAATTTATTTGTAACTTTGCATTATCTAATACAGTTATACATTTCACACATGACTCAGTCATTACAATGCTATAATATATCCAATTTGTGCTTACGTAACTGTGTCACTGTCACATAAAACACACGGTAATGTGTTGTGTTGCGTATGTTCGTGTGACAAGTGAATTTTTTTGACAGTAAAAAAAGTTACAATGAACAGGTCGTCCAGTTATACCAGTTAAATATTTGTTCATTACGATGTTTAGTAACACTATAACCTACCTGGTGTTCAGTTAAATGAACTTTAAATGGGAATTTCAAAAATGCTTTAAATATAACTACAAAAATATTTTATTCATTTGCTAGACTGAAACTGTAAATAATGTTACATTTCCTTGTAATTGCCTTGAAAAAACTGATTATATTAATTTATAATCCGATTTTAAAAACGAAAAGATGGATTATTACAGTAATTTGGACATAATTTTTCCCCATGTTTATGTTGTAATTTAAATTCTTGATGCCTTAGTTGTTCGGATCATTATGCATGTTTTGTTGTTTTAACTTGTAGATCATACGGCTAATATAATTTATTTTTTATTTTTCTAACATTTTGCTATTTTGTGTTCATCTGTCGCAGACCTGCAAACGGTTAGTCGTGGTGTAGATTAGAGATTACAGATCGTTCATTCCAACATCAGTTATGGTGTTCTCCTACGGGGAAATTCTAGTGATAGCAAACGTATCTTTTATCTGCAGAAAAGAGCTATACGAACAATTTTTAGCTTAAATCCGCGAGTTTCTTGCCATATTGTTTTCAAAGAAAATAACATTTTAACTTTGGTAGCAGTTTATATCTATAAGGTTGCAGTATATATTCATACAAATCTGGAAAGTTATGGTTCGAGAACTCACGACTCAGTACACGGCATAAAGATTTCCTTCTGCTGCCGAAACCGAACTTGACTATGTTCATTAAAGGCAAGGATCCACAATCATCTGCCAAATCGTATAAAAAATATAAATAATATTGTTAAGTTCAAAAGAACTTTAAAAAAGTTTTTATACGATAGATGTTTTTATTCACAAGATGCCTTTTTTAACAATGTATGTTTGTAATTATATCTATGTAATTTGACCTTTCCTATAACCTGTGTAGGTTTTTAATGGAACAAATATATATTATTATTATTATTAATTTTAATAATGAAACTACTAGAAAGATCAAATTTTTAGTAATTTTTTAGCTAGCGTAAAATAGTTAATTTTAATAGGTACATTGCATGATTCTTTCAATGCATATTTGGTATCTAGTATAAAGAAACTACATTAGCCATCTATTAGTAGCCATTTTGAAAGTTTCCATTTTGAATATGGTGTCAAATATATTTTTTTGGTAGTATATAATTGTAAAGATTTTTTTTGTTACATGGTTACACCTCTTTTAGCTGGGATGCCTGAACTAACAAGACTTTTGAGAAAATTGACGTTAGTGGTACTATTTTATCATTTTATAAACGAAAAAATAAGTTGTGCAGCATATTAGCGTCGAAATTATTTTCTTGGTTAGAGATTTTATAATTCATGCTGATAATAATAAACTTAAGAAACACTGACCTAGTGTTTTTAGTATTACGATTGAATGACTTGAATTGTTAAACGGCTACACAGATTGTGAATGTCTCATATTTTTTTAAACGCGGTCAAATTACTAATGATGTACCCATAGCCGCGATTTGTGACTCATCCATCACTTCTTGTAAGTAGTTTCGTTTTAAACTTGTCATTTATAACATACAAAACTTCTGTCAAAAACATTAAAATAACTGTTAAAAATAATCGTTACTTTTTAAAGAATACTTCTGTATTTAATCCAGTTCAAAAACTACAAGTAGGTATTTACATGTCATTTATTTATAGATATAACTAAAACAAAGCAAAAACAATGTTTATGTTTGAATATGCAAAAAAAATTTAAGTCGTTTTAAAAATCACAACTATCGATTCCTTGAAAATTTGAACGAAAAATAAAACCACGATTTCTAAACAGATGCACGTATATGGATAATAAATTCCTGAAAAGATATTTGCTATGCCTGGCGAGTGTAGTGCTGCACACCGAAATTAGGATAAGAAATGGGATTACCATACATAGACACTGACAAAACTACTTCGAAAACTACACATATTCATTACACTAAGAAATATTCTACATAGTAATATACAGAGGCAGTTTTAATCTCTGACTAGTTAGTCTGGACTGGAACATATAAAACTACTTTAAAGTCAGTTTCTATAATTTACAAGAAGAAAATTTGTAGATTATAGACGCTCAACAGCTGAGGTCATCAGTGTCTATATATAATCTACAATTCTTCTTCTTCTTTAGCGCCAGTTATGGTCTACACAAAAATTTCTACAAATAGTCCAAAAAAGCCTGGTCTTTTTGCCCACCCATAGAATTATTTAGCAAAGAGTTCTAAATATTCATTAATCATAAGCGAAAGCATTTCTATCCTTGTTCCATAAAAAATCCACAATCCATATATCACAAGATAGTAGAACCTAAATCGTATTCAGATTTCAAAAATGTTGAAAACTTTTGGCCAAAACTCTACAATTGCATACCAGTGGAATTCAAACAAATTCGAAACTTAAAAATCTTCAACGAAAAAAATATTACTATAATATGTGGATGTTTGGATGTTCATCTGTACCATATTTGAAAGTATTATAAATGATTAGTCCTTCTTCACTAATCAAGTACAGTAGTATCGCGATTTTTCCTTCATCAGACATAAGTCTGATGATGCCAATTAAATTTTTGTGACCATAACTTCTATTTCCCCGGTGCATTTCCAAGAAAAACCATTTTGTTTGGAATTGTCTCCATTTTGAAGTAACTTAAATAAAAAGTATTTTTTAGAACATTATTCCTTACGCGACCGCCATATAATATTTATAATCAAATATTATCAACGAATTGACTTTAGGTAATTTATTAAGGCTCTTAACATATTTAAATTCTAAAAGGTTCTGCTTTAAAACAAAAAGTAAATCCATTTTATGGTTACAAGTAAGTTGCAGAACATAGCAAATTGTGTAATGATTTCAAAATCTGAATATCACACTAAGTTCATAAAAAAATATTCGATAGGACTCTCGCCTAAAGAAAGGCGCATGCCAAATTGTCCCGCTACAGCTTTATATTAATATCATTACAATTTGCATGATGAAAACACGATGTATAGCCTACACAATTATGTAACATTACAGCACACGATGACAGTATTTCCATGGTGCCATAAGTAATTGGCCATGAGATGGATGCACAGGGCATAGTATTACTACGTCACAGCAGTTATACATACGACACATAATATACAGGGGGAGTTTCTTGTGGTAACTACGTACACTGACATTTTAGTTTACTATTCGAATTTAGAAGTCAACAAGTTTTGGGGTGAGTCGTACCTTAAGACTCTACCAGTACGACCAACTTCCCAATGTGATCTTAACAAATTAGATCCGATATTACTAAGATACATTTTTGCAGTCTTTTTGTTTAAACAAAAAAAAATTACTGGACCGATTTTGATTAAAACTTCTTTTGAATCATATTGACGTCAATACGCTTCGATCGGTATTCCAATGAAGTCGATATCATTTTTTATTATCGAAACTGCGTACACATACCTACATACATATTTTAAAAAATAGCGTGAAAATATTGTAGTGATCTTGAAACATAAAAATTTGTTAAAAATTTTAATTTTGATTTTTGGGCTTATTACAATAACGTCTCAATGTGCTGGGAAGTTAACAATAGTAAAAAACCTGAAAAGATGTCACTGTGCAACGTTTGTCACAAGGTTACAAAAATGTCAGAGAAAATGTTTTATGTTAACAGCGCTCCTTACAAATATATTTTCTAATTCCATAAATAAATATCTTTGGAATTAGACATAATACATACATGTACCACAGTAAGTATTTCACACTGTTGACCCAATAATAAATAAAATAAATTTACGCATCTTAGACAATCGACTGACCGATATTTTAGAGTCAACTTTCGAGTTTTTCTACATATTTTTTTTCAAAATTAAGGAATTGTGAAATGCTTTCAAAACACTGAAAATAGATTTGTTAAACTTTGGAATCGCGAACAAAAATGAATAAATATGAAAATAAAAAAACACCTTTCAACAACAATAGTTCTTCTTTAAATCAGCCAAATATAGTTTAGTTATGACTAGTATCCAATAATATTATTACGTTTTCCGCAGGACCTATTTTTGTAATTTATTACTAGATGTTAAAACAAAGTACCTGCATACAGCTGTCGAAATACGCCAAACAAGATAAACAAGAAATTGATTTTTAAGAATAAGTGCAGGAATGTCAATGCGCAGTTAGCAGAAGTAGCACCCCGTATATCCACCGTGCATAGTGTACCTTGTGTCGTGAGTTGGAGGATGTTGATAATGTACTTATTGAACTTTGAACTGGATATGTATGTACATACATATACATAAAATTATAGGAAGGTAGGTACTTAGACCTTATGTATTAATATTAAGTAAGGATGGATTGTACCGCAATTTGGTAATTGGAAAAAGTACGACTTTTTCCTTGCCTAAAATATAACAAAACCTAGCTTACAAAAAAAATTACATAATTTCGTAAAAATTCAAATTAAATCAAATTTCATAGTATGTATTTTGTAATCGAAGAAATTACACATGGTTGATGAGTCAGTAGTCGGCAGAATCTAGAAACTTTGTTCGAATGCGACTGCTGACTAGTCCGTTCTGACTGTTTCCATAAATTACGGGTATTTACTAAATTGATTCTGTACCAAACTTCAGATTTTACAAATCACTACTTGTTTTACATCTTTTAAAGCGCCCCGACGCCAGGTGTCCCAGTCCATGACTTGCACCCTAAATGCTAAATACCAGGCTCATCTCAAAATATCAGCCTTTCCAAAATCCTTGTAATTTTTGACCATATTTATTAAACTGTGTGGTCTTTTTCAATGTTTAAATAGTACGAATTCTTATCTTTTGATAACAGCTAATCTACCAGGTTTCCAAAATCAATCACCCACGAACAATCAGTTAAATAGAAAAAATAATTTTGAGCAGAAAAGTCCAATAAAAAATATTTAACAAAATGTCCTAGGCTTAACGGGCAACTTGTTTTTGTTGCTGGCAACTTCATCCTGTTAATATTGATCTTACATCGTAAAAAATCACTCTAATCATTTTTTCATAACGCACCTAAAGAAGTATAACTTAAAAAAAACAGGTAAAATATATGAGTTCTCATCCATAGTGAATGGTTTATGAAAATATGCAGTAATCTAATCTAAATTTATAAATTACTATTAGAAATTAAGATGTTATGTAGGTTTTATGGAATTCAAGTACCTGTACCGTTATTATTACATAATAGAGTTAATTTAATATAAATAACATATAATAATGATAAGTGAGCGAAGGAATTTTGTCCTGGAATTTATTACAAACCGCTATTATAAAAGTGCACATAAACGGTATTTTGAATTTTAACTTTCTGTTTGTTATAGTTCTCAGGCTATTTGCAAACATTTTTCACGATATTCACAACAATTAGCTCAAATGATCAAGTAAAATTGTCGTAGATTGAAAAAGAACAGGAAAAGTAAAGTTTTTGTACATGTCTAATTAAATACGTGTCGCGTCTTGATATCATAATTCATAATATTATAAAGCCAAAACGTAATATTTAACAGTAGTAAATATACTATTTATTAAATGCTAAATGTAGATAGTTGTAATTTAATCCGTACTCCATTTTGTAGACACTTTTACTCGTACCAGCACTGAACCGACTCGGACCAAACGACAGCGGATATCGCGCACCGAATCGACTAAATTCCATTTTCAGCAGCTGGGGTCTTATGATTTCCTCCCTACTACAAAATATGCTGAAACGCATACAAAATGAGGAAAAGCTAGAAAATATAACAGAAAATAGAGAATCATGGGCAAATGATATAAAAATAATAATAGTTTTAGTGTGTAAAAATAAAGATTTTCACAGTTCAAATAAAGTTTTTTACTTTACCTATATATATTTTGGCAGTCTATACAATTCTTTGGAATAGTGTGATTCTCGATTAAAAATCACAAGAGTTTGCAGAAAGACGCCATGGGTTTATATAACCCGGGTGTATATTATTATTCTATACTATACCACATATATACGGAAAAAGGATTTTTTTTATTTGCAAGTTCTTACCGAACTCTAACATTAATTTACCAGTAACAAAGTACAGTGCACTAATTAAACTAAAAAGTATTTTAATAAATGTAGTTTCATCAAAATAAATCTAATTAAAAATGGATTTAATAAATAGATTAACAATAATTTATTGACTCTCTTGTATAATACATATAACAGTTTAAATCATATAGAAAGTTGCCGCTATAAAAGAGCGAACACTTGTTCAACAATATCAACACATAATATATACCATATGCAGGGTTGTAAGGTGTATGGTTTTCAGCTCAGTTTTCAAATGTCTTGTCCCGGTGAAAAAAAGAAAATCGAACGATAGTGTCCGCTTTTTTGAAATCATAATGAAATTAATCTTTAAAAAATTTAAGACTGCTTTTTGTTTTAATGATAAGATTTACCACTATAGAAAGAAAATGCAGACTGTTGTGTTTTGTTTTATATAAAAATTTCACATATATGCTGAGTTTTTATGGATAGATATTTTTCCTGTTCTGAAAGAAAACTAATTTATGTTTTATTTCCAAAGCGTGTCAATAATTTGCAAGACTGACTTTCTTACTTATAGTTATTATTGAACTTATACTTCTTTTTGCGCGTTATAAAAAAATAATGAGAGAATTTTTATGATGCCCGCGCACACTCACTAACACATATCTGCAACATCAAAATTAATAGAATAAAATTGTTCGTAGAAAAAGGCTAACCACTAACTGAATAGATTCATACGAGTAGACATGCCTTCTTCATATATCAGTGCAATTGTTTTTCGCTTGGCTGAGTGAGCAGGACAGAGTATGATAGAGACCAATGTTCACATGCGGATATAGCATCTAATAGCTATATTTATGCTAATCTCACTCTAGTCCTTTTATTATTATATTTCAATAAGTTATTTGCATGCACATTGAAATTTACTTTTTAATCACGCTAAAGAATTATTATTTCTAACGCGCACCCATTTTTTAAGTACTATAAAGTGATTAAAATCAAATTATCGCTTTTTTACACACACTGACACAACCGTTTTTTTTTTTTCAGACAAATCTGGCAACCCTGTATAATGCAGATAATTACGATGGCATTCTATACGCCTGAATGAATCGCTGATAATTAGTAAGATAATATCGGAATTTCATTATTTAATGTATTGTGTCAAATTTGCATTTGCTAAAACAGTATCTTTTAATTACAGTTAAAACTTAATTCTTATAAGTATAACATGTCATCTTGGCTGTAAGACTGGGCGTTTTAATTAGCATATACAGCAATATTAAAGAACTTCAGTTTTGTGATACCTACGGACATATCGAAAAATACGACAGCGTTTAAAAAATATTATTCTATTATTTGTGATAAGTTTGTTAATTTTCTCTTAAGCTATTTTGATGTAATTAGCATCTTTCATAGCGATCTAGGTTATCATTCCAGTACCGGCGTTAAGGGGATCGACTGCCTAGGACATCAGACCCTGAGAGGCAACGAAAAGCTATTTTTTTAGTCACGAATTAAAACCTTGGGTAAAACCAAAAGTGTACGATCTAACGACTCAATTTTTGCAAAGAGCTATTACAGACTGTGATAGCTAACTCCATAAAGGGCTTATAAGTGTGCCAAATTTCAACTTCCTAAGTCCACTGGGGTCTTCTGGAGAATCTGGAAAGACAAACACACATCCATACAAACATAAGGAAATTATATATGTCGATTTTTAATATCTTTTTTGTTATAGTAGAAATATATCATATATTCCAAATTTTATGTTTCAAAGTTTCTACTACAGCAACTTTTTCAAATCTGGTGTGAACTGTGAATATGTGAAAAAAACATTGGACCATGATTTTTTCTCGCGACACCAATAATATCAAACACTGTGACCCCTAGAACCAATATTAGACGCCAGAATGGGGTTCTCGTATTTTGCATATACTTATATTTTCAATATGTCGTTTAAGTCCCTTTTTTTACTGCTATAACACGAAAAATAATCTGTAAATTAATAACACACTGCGCACACAATTATTCTACACTTTTTTCTTTCTACTGAATATTACATTAATTACAAAATTTGTAATTATTTAAAAACGTATTTGACATTTAATATTAGAATGCTTCAGAGTTTGTTGTTCGTAACCAACCTACCACCTGTTATGTTCTATGAAGTTTTTTTCCAAAAAAAACCCTATTTAGATCGAAAATTCGGCTCTGTTAAGTTCTGTCCCATATTTTATACTATAATTCTGCTAAATGTCAACTTCCTAAGTCTACTGGGGCTGTCGAGGGTTTGGAAAGACAGACAGACATCTGGACATCCGGACACACATTACGCAATTATACTGAGTGTTTATTAATTGAGCGCCAATAAAGGGTGTGAATCCTTAGGTGATTTTAAGAAGAAAAGTTAATATCAACATATATCCTAAACCTCTTAGTTTTTGAGCTACAGGGTGAAAAATATAACTTTTTAAACGCAAAAAAGGTACGTCGTACGAAAGTAAGTCTAAGAACTCCAAAATAAATGAGGATTTCGAAAATAATTTCGGTTTTTAGAAAAATCAGTGGCGTACCATTTTTTTCTGCAAAAATATTCGGTTCAAACCCCGTACGGACGTCACTGGTGAAAATTTCAGAAAATATTTTACGTCAAAAAATGCTCCTTAATGATTAAAAGGTTTGCACAAAATTTCATAAAAATATCTAAGACTGATTATGATTATGATAAAAAGTTATATTTTTCTTAAAACTTTAACACCCTGCAAAAATCAAGAGGTTTAGGACATAATATATTGATATAAATTTTTTTTCTTGAAATCACCCAAGGATTCACACCCTTAAGTATCGGCATTCAATTAATAAACATCCTGTAAGTAAAGATATTTTTTTCAGAAATTGAATTTTGCATTCGGACATGGGGGCCTCTGGGCCTGGGCCCCAAGTGCCCTTATGTAAATCCGGTACTCATCACGCACTAGAAACATAACCTACAATTTTAGTTTCCGATCGAATTTAGCCGATCGCAATGTGATGTTTATAATATAATAACGTATAGGCGTTTGTGGGTTGCATCAAGGAAATATTCGAATCACCGTTATAAACAGTATTGTTAGCATATCAGAGTGCAAGACGAGAAGTGCATATAAGGGAATGCATATTATTGCATCTGAAAAGTGATATCTGAATATCTGCGACTTTGAGCATGACCTCCTGAAGGGAACTACAAAGATATCGGAGGCGGTATAACAAAGCTGTACAGGATGTCCATATAATTGCGTGAACACTATTGTTATCTCAGAAATTTCCAAACGATATTATTACAGCCATGTCAATACACTTAAATGCTGTTATGCAATAATTAGTTACTTAATTTGTTTTTATTTATACTTTATTTTCACTACTTTAATTATTTTATTTTTAAGACTACATTTTAACTCTTCAATTCCCATATCCAAGTTAATAAAGATTTTTGGTTTCTTTTTAAACAAAATACCTTATATACATTTGGTTATGACAAGAAAAAATATAAATAAAAAATAAACTACCCCAATTTTCTTTTATGGGGGTGTCACCTACAGGTGACACTGGGCGTTGTGAAATTAGGACTTTGAAGCAGACACAGATTGTTTCTTATTGTTACGGTAAGAATAAAACTTAATTTATAATGCTATTTATTAGTGTATTTGCCATATGGCAACATACACTATTGGCGTCGGTCGGATGGCGGGACCTAGGGGTCGGACCAAAATTTCTCGACGTTTCATAACCTCCTAAACACTTTGGCACCATTTTTAAAAATGTTTATATATATATGTATATATATATATATTTATATATATATATATATATATATATATGTGTACGCGCGATAACTTTCGAAAGAGTTAATTGATTTCAACGAAATTTTGGTCACATGTTGAAATCCATCACCGCAAGAAGCCTATTTAAAATGGGCCTAATCGGGCTATTTTAAGGGTAGTTTTTAGGGGTTGAAAACTGTTTTTGGGCCCCAAAATACCGAAAAAATTCTCCGAATCGTTTCAAAATTGAAATTTAACCCTTTGGTAGTGATTAAAAAGTTTCCCCACAATTTCAATAAAATCGGCCCGACAGGACCGGATTTACAAATTTTATGAAAACACTAGTTTGCAGATAGTGACTTATTTATTGAAGGGTGTATTTAATTTGGTGTAGACGTTAGATTGATAATAATATTACAATTAAGAAAAAAATGTTATTTTAAGGGGTGTATTAAGGGGTTAAATTTTTTATTTTGCCCAAAAACAAACTTAATTTCACATAATAAAAGTATAAAACCACACGGCCCTATACAAGCAAATACACTATATTGTCGGCAGGGTTTTGGCACTGCGACCCGGGTTTTTTATATTTAGATATATCAGTTTCTTTATAATAAAAAAAGTTTATCTTAAAGAAACGAAACACTTATCTATTCTAATATCATAAAGCTGAAGAGTTTGTTTGTTTGGTTGGTTGTTTGAGCGCGGTAATCTCAGGAAATACTGGTTTGAATTGAAAAATTATTTTTTTGTTAGATAGTCCATTTATCGACGAAGGCTATAGGCTACATAATGTCAAGCTACGACCAGTAGGAACGGAGCATCAATGAAAAATGTTGCAAAAACGGGAAAAATTATTCCTTTTGAGAGCTTCCGTTGCGGCATAAACGGTTATTATAATGCCCAGTGTCACCCGTAGGTGACACGGCATATTTCCAACGTCGTAAAAAACGTGTTCAAAGTTATTTTTACCAATAAAAAAATTTGTGCAATAGCTTATTTATTTATTACACGCAATAAGAAAAAATAACAATAGTTACGGTTTAGGCATTTTTATTTCACTTTTTATCGCAAGAGATTACACAAACACAGACTGCTCGAATTTCGCGCGAAACATCTAATTATATTTGACAGATGACATTTGGCTAGTGTCGTTAGAAAAAAAATATTAATAGTTTTACTTATTGGCTTTGCAACAATGATAGTGGAATTAAATAATAAAATCTCCGTGTGGTAGAAAAAAAATATTAAACTTCTGTCACCTACAAGTGACACTGGGAATTGAAGAGTTAAAAATGCCACCAAGATATTTCTGGATATATATAGAAATAAGAAAAAATAGTTGCATGTCTTCTTCACAACGGTGCATACGGCGTGTCCAATGATCCCTGACTACTCCTTAGATTTAAAATACTTTACATATTTAGTAGCTTAATAGAAATGTTTGGCTCTTTCTATGCCCTGTTTTTGAAGTTACATTTCTTTTGACGCGCTATGAGAAAACGATAGAGAGAATTTTTACAATTCGCGCGCACACTATAACATCAAAATTAACAGGATGAGACAATTGCTTGCAGAAAAAGGCTACCAACAGAATAGAGTTAGTGGCATTGACTTACACTAGTTTTTCGGTTCACAAAGTGAGGAGGCTAGAGTATGGTAAGGACCATGTTCGCATAGCTGTATTAATGTTAATCTGACTCCAGGCATTTTATAATTTTATTTCAATAAATTATTTGCATGCAAATTAAAAATTATTTTTTAATCGCGTCATAGAAGCAAAATTTCTAACGCGCGTAAATAAGTACTCGCGCCCATTTTTTTACAGTAGAATCATCACCAAGACAACGATAGTGTACACGTTAATATAAGGACATGGGTGGGGTGGGGGAAAAGATAATGTCAGTCTAATCCATTGCATTGTGTTCGAGTCATGGTGTGTTAATCGAAGAAGAGCAAACATAACGGATGGGTCACTGTTATGATACCAATTAAAACCAGGAAATGCACAGTGAAGAAACGAATGAATTAAGATGGAAATCAAAAAAGTATGCACATACCTATACCGGACGTTTGTGTTCAAATTTATATGAGTTATTAAAATGTTCACCGCATGTTTACAGTTCTTCAATTGTTTTATACATATTGATATACAAAAATTATATTACAATATTATTTGAGGAGTAGTTTTTTATCTTTAGCGATTTATTGAGAAACATTATCAAAAGCAAACGCTATACGTAGATTTTAATAATAAGTTTACAGAACTACAAATTTGTGTATTTTTAGTGTATTTGCCATATGGCAACATACACTATTGGCATTGGTCGGATGGCGGGACCTAGGGGTCGGACCAAAATTTCTCGACGTTTCATATCATTCTAAGCAACTTGGCACCATTTTTGAAAATGTTTATATATATATGTGTATATATATATATATATATATATATATATATATATATATATATATATTTATATATATATTTATATATATATATGTGTGCGGGCAATAACTTTCGAAAGAGTTAATTGATTTTAACGAAATTTGGCCCACGTGTTGAAATCCATCACCGCAAGAAGCCTATTTAAAATGGGCGTAATCGGGGCATTTTAAGGGTAGTTTTTAGGGGTTGAAAAATGTTTTTGGGCCCTAAAATACCGAAAAAATTCTCAGAATCGTTTCAAAATTGACATTTAACCCTTTAGTAGTATTTAAAAAGTGTCTCTAAAATTTTAATAAAATCAGCCCGACAGGACCGGACTTACAAATTTTATGAAAACACTAGTTTGCAGATAGTGAATTATTTACTGAAAGTTGTATATAATTTGGTATAGAGGTGCGATTGATAATAGTATTGCCATTAAGGAAAAAAAAATGTTATTTTAAGGGGTGTATTAAGGAGTCAAATTTTTTATTTTGCCCAAAAACCAACTTAAGTGTGCATAATAAAGCCACACTGCCTGTAAAAGCAAATACACTATATTGTCGGCAGGGTTTTGGCACTGCGACCCGGGTTTTTTATAATTCGGACCTACGTTTATTCCAAACGAGCACAATAAAACAGTCCGTCATATAAAACAGGTCGCTCTAAAACTCAAATTGAAATATTCACTGATAGTTAAAAGTCATAAATTATAATTGTTATTTACCCTAGTTTCTATTAACACATTTACTAATTAATGTAGTGTTTGTTACAGTTTTCCACATTTGATTCTTTTCCCGGAATTAATTTTTATTCAGACAAACATTTTCCCAGGACGTAATCTGTGTTCAACCAATCACACTAATGTACACTTTTTTATATTGTCGCTTTTTACAGTCGGTGAGATTCAGACGTAATCAACATTGATGCAATCTTTATCTACAGAGCATTTTCAAAAAAGGGTCTAAGGATTAATTTAGTGGTTTATAGTATGTATATAGTCTGGAATGCCTACTAAAATTAAAATTAAAAAATTAACGGTTCAATAAATCGTAATTAGAGTCCTTCTTTTATTTTATTATTTTTAAAAAAAAAGGTCAGTCAGCATAAGATAACTGCAACAAAAAATTGTCTTTATCTCCGACAGTTAATTTATGAGTCTGAATTAACAGGCCTGTTCTGAGTTATTTAAATTAGTGAATTTACGTTCCGAAATTTCTGAATCTTTTTTACCAGTCAACTACAATTATTTTTTATTCTGTGCACTAGGGAGCATTCTCTTGAAATCTATAAGCGATTACAAAAGCACTTAAATAATAATGTCCTTAATCAAAGTTTTAATTAAAATTCTCCAAATCATTCACATTATAGATAAACGTAACGAACGTAACATTTTTTTATAAAAATCGTAACGAAATCTATTTACACTGAAAAAAGCAATTTTAAGTGAAAGTCACGTGATACCAAGTTCACACGTATATCTCAGGTTGGCAATACGGTAGAGGGAGACAGCAAGCGTGATTTAAACGGAAATGGGTTGATATTGTTGTTTCTGTTGATTATGCAATTCGTGATTGTAGTATAAATAAAACATTGCATGTCATTGACTTAATGAGCTTTGGAAGCTCATAAACAGTGTAACACAGAGACGACTACATTGTTCTTCTGAAGATAGTGAGCATTTCTACGACCGTTTAAGATGATACTCTACCATTTCCAGGCATGCAATTTTATAAAAACAGATTGTACAATGTACAGTATACAGGATGTTGGCTGAATAAGCAGGTATAGTGGTGGGAGCGTGGACTCTTATTCAGTAGGTATCGAATTCGAATCGCAGCGTAGGCAGAGGTGATTCAAGACTTCATGCTGCCTCCCACTATATAATTTCTCTACGAGCCATCTTGATGAGGCTTCTAGGAACTATTCCAGATATAATTACAATTGCAGTATAATAACAATATTTAAATTAATTCAACTATTATTCGACTTTTCTGGTACACCTACGTTCGGAATATTGCGTAACTTATCCCAATTTTTTACTGTCCGCAGTGTGCCATTAATTAAGTAAAAATTTAAAAAATAGAAAATAATAATTAATTTTTCGTTTACTGTTTTGTTTGTTCTCTAAACTATAAATATAAAAATGTAGATAAAAGATGCAATTTTTTGTGACGTATTTTATTACTTATATAACTTCGACTTCGTCTATAATCAAATCAGTAATGAGAATAATAATGGAGCAACATTTAATTATCTCGATTTAAAAAGAGGGGTATTACAAGTTTGAAGCCTGTCTCCAGGTTATCTGTGGCATCGTAGCTTCAGAACGGATTAACCGATTTCGGTGTACAATTTTCTTTTGTTTGAAAGCTGGGAGTTGTGAGTTGGTTCCAAACCATGTTTCATGGAAATTGTCTCAGGTCTCATCACTAAACTAAAGAAACTTCAAGTTTGAGCTTAAATATTCGGTTTTTGATGGTTTAACCAGTTTAAAAAGTACGAAATGCAAATTAAAATTAAATTTTACTGTAGACTTAAATTCTCAAATTTAAACTCAAATTCCTTTCCTGAAGCCTAGCAGGGAAGACAAGATAGAGGAGGGGGGGCACTGCCAGTTTTGCATACGGCCGCTGAAGTGGCTGGCGACGTGCTTGATGACAAGCATTTCAGTTACGTCGGAACACTAAACTTACCACCTATTATAATTATATAATTAAATGTCCCAGCTGTTATCAGAAAGAAAATTGGTCATTAACTAAACAGCGCACTACCGATTTATTTATAAGGTATAATTGATATTTAAAATAGTTTAAGCTAATTAATATACAGATAGTGACTTGTCAGTGATTCAATGATTACAGTACAACATTACTGCATAACAAAAAAAAATGATAATAATAATACTGACGCATATAAGAACTGCCCCTTAAGAGTTACTTACTACACGCTGATAGAAATAAATTATGTAAATTTGTTTGAGAAACATATTATTACATTACCATTATAAAGTAACATAATATTATGTATCACCTAATAAATTTATGGCCCGACATAATCTATTTAATTGTGAATGTAAACTAATTATTACATTTACACGAAATACCATAATTGTTTATAGCTGCGTTTCCTAAACATTTTCGCTTAGAGTTCCTTTAGAGAACAGCAAAAATGTTGCGCACTCTCACTAATATCAATTAGGAGTAACTTAGTTGCATATTTAATTTTTTATTTAAACCTCAATTTATAAAATGTAAAATTTGCGTAAATTTAACTTCTGAAGTGTGTAGTATAAACAACATATTACTGTACATAGCTCAGAGGTGAATATACAGAGCCTTCGGATATATACTCACGAATCCCAAGGGGTCCACGGACCTCAACATTTTAGGCTTTATAACTGTTTTTACTATGTATCAACTCGTGGTCGGCAAAAATTTAACACCTAATTTTTTTTCAATCAAGTTTAAATATTCTATTTTTCTTTTTCAATTAGCTTTAAATCGATTTTGATTGGTTACACTTTATTTCTGCACAATTATAACTTATGTATATCGGAAACTAAGATATATGCCCATGAAAAAAAAATTAAATAAGTAGGTAAGTATAGAGTTTCAAAAGACTTAGACCAAGACGAGGATTAAACACGCAAGTCCAAGACCTCTTGGTCTTGTATATTATTCCTGGTCTTGCTCTTAGACTTGCGTAAATAAATATTTTACCCTGAGAATCTTCTTGTTAATGATGAGCAAAGCCACACCAAAACCAAGAACGGGGTAGCCTTTGTATCGATTTTGGTAATGCTCCTTTAATCTTTAAAGGAGCATGACCAAGATCGATACCAAGGCTACCACGGTCTTGGTTTTGGTGTGACTTTGCTCTTCATTAACAAGAAGATGCGCAGGATAAAGTATTCATTTAAATTTCAGTCATAATAATATTAATATCTGTCGTCAAAATGGCGATAACGAAGATCCACTATAAATTGACTATAATCAACTTTTTAAATCTAGTGTCGTTTCTTGCACTATTCCTTGTCTACTATTTTTTTCATAATAGACACACATTATTCGTGATTTAAATGTTAAAATTGCTCCGTTTAAAATGTGATCATTTTTAACAACAATCTACAAAATTAGTAATATTGTTTCTAATTTAGTAGAATGCAGAAAATATATAAGTTCATTTATGCAATATTAATAACAGTATACAAGATATGTTTGCGACAAATAACAATTAAATCAGTTACCTTGACGTACATCGTTTCGTTATATATTCAACAGAATGATTGCGCTTTGTCACATACACCTGTTTGCATCTAAAGCTACGTACACATTTGTTAAGTGGCAATGTTGGCATAGCATTACACAGCAGTGATTTTTTCCTAAAACCTACGGGGATATTTTTACCCGACTGTAAAACGCCAAGTAGGGTAAATATTGTATTTATTAATTTATGTATGTGTGTAGGTATGTCCGGAAATTATGCTCTGCAGTTCGAACGGATTTGGACAATTGAAGCAGTGTTAGAATAGATTTGATCCTTCGAGTGTCCTAGAATATATGACGTGACGAATAAGAGCAGCTTGTGCAGCAACCAAGTTCTCGCAAAACACTGTGAACTATATTTACACGAACCATTTCGAGTCCTTTTCGACTTCCCTGTATCTCCAAGGTTAGAGAACACATTTTTTTCAGGGGCGTTAAGATTACCATAAAAAGCCAATATTCCTTCCATACGTCTAAATGGAATAATTCCTAAGATACGAATGATCAAAAATCGCGATTTTGGGCCTACACTGACTGACTGATAGATTATTCACAAGCATCTACCCGGTACTGAGAGCATCGACCTGAATGTATCAATCGGTCATCCAAAGATTACTCGCGTCTAGTTGGTGTGATATTTAATTATGATATATTGAAGTACATTATATAACTATAATATTATTTGTCTGGATAATATTCAATGTAAGTAGAAAAGAAAGAATGTAACTTTACAAAAAGTATTGAAATCTCACCAAAAACGTAATGGGGAAAAAGGGTCAAGTTCGATACAAAGAACAGGTGCGTTTGCCGACTTTGCCGAAAAGAGAAATTAAATCTAAGACGGTGCCAAGTTGTCACTTGGCAAGTTTTGTATTTTATATTATAAATAATGATTCGTCTATGTGAACTTTCCCAGTGAAAACTTGGCACCTTCTTAGAGCTTACTTCTTTTTTTTTGGCAAAATCGGCAAACGCACTTATTCATTGTATTGAACTCGCTCTTTTTTCAGACTAATACTTTTGGTGGGTGTATTTTAGCATAGTAAGATTAATACGAGTTGTACATTACGTTGATAATAATTACAATCATTATTACCACAATAAATGTCCACAGAATTCTGGCATTACATTACTCAATGCGCTGTCTGACCATATTAAAAATATTAGCAGCTACAATGGCTTTAAAAAAGCTATAAGAGCGTATTTAGCAGACAATAGTTTTTATAAAATATCAGAATATGCACATTAAGTATATGCATTTATAGTAACCTATTTTAAATTTGTTTTTATACATTTATGTAACTTTTTATATTAGTATGGCGAATTTAGACCTTTTGTAAGGTCTTTAATTAAAATATATATCATATCATATATACGTCTGATACGTCTGATATTTTGTTGTGTATCACCAAAGCATACTCGTTTATAATATCACCGTAATCGCTCATGACACCAGAATTCGGTGCGCGAATCAATTACGTTGTGAGGCTCTAATACAAATGTATACGCAGCTTCACATTACGTTGATAGGCAGAACGTGACAGGATGAAACTGTTTCTATCTTTAATGACTCAATATTACTTGATGCAAACGAGACAGATACAGTTTTCAAGTCATTACACAGTAGAGTTTAAATACCGTCTTTGTTTTCGATCACGAGCACACTAAGACCAAAAATCTAGGGCGGAGAAAACCAAAAAATGTATCTCTTATTGTAGATTTAAATGACCGAATTTAATATACATAGAAGCTGAGCTTCGATGTATAATAAGTAATACTCTTTAGATCACAGCATATAAACGTTTCATGTTGAACTGCAAAGTATATTTTTGCACACCCTCCCTATAACTCCATTTTTCAAATAAGCATATTGATGCATATTGGAAAATTTACCTACAGTGAATCAGGTGCACGCAGTATTATTAATTACGGGACAGTTATAAAACACTATATTATAAACTAACACACAGCGTATACATAATTATTCAATTAGACATGAGTAGTGATATCAACGCCACTACAGAACAGATACTCGGCTTATATTAAAGCAGTAAGGCGTTAGCAGTAATTAACCAAAGACATCACACCAGTCAAACCATCGAACTTATATATTTAAGGAAGAAACATTTTACATTCAGTGTGCACAATAGCACTATGATCTTGATATACACTATATTGTTTGTCCTATAAAAAACAGTTTTTGTCTTCATTTCCAGTATTTTCAAAATTTTTAACATTCCAATTGAACGGGTGAAAACCAGATATTTTATAGGGGGTGTGCAAAAAAAAATTTTTTTTTGTCCTCTCCATTTCATACATGTAAACCGGTTGTGATAGACAAAAGACATTTTTTTGTATCCCCCTATAAAATAGTTGGTTTTCATGGATGTATACCGGTTGTGAAATGACACATTTAACACTTTAAATGTGTCACTTTACGACCGCTATACAGGCATGAAAACCAGCTATCTTATAAGGGGTGTGATAAAAACATGAATTTTTTGTTCTATCCATTTCATACAGCTTTACAGCACTAGCGAGTAGAGTAGAACAAAAGAAATGTAGACGTGGTATCATGTCCATAGAAAACCATATAGCAATGACGAGTACAACTACAACGCAGCCTACTATTAGAAAGTGAACTTTGCTCAAAAGGGAACTGTCAAAAGTTTGAAAATGAAGTGAAAACTAACAATTTAATAGTAGTTACGTGCAAAAAATGTGGTATATATCTAAAATGCAATTATATTATTGACTCGTGTGACTGTTAAAACTCGATGATCCTCGTTTCAAGATAAAAACACTATTCACGTTCTATAGACACATAAACTACTATTATTACTTTGTAAATTATTTAAGATCCACACTCACTGAATCAACCCGGATCGGCTCGGTCCGATTGCAGTTTTGGGATACATGAAGCTAAATGAGATCGCACGCACTAGTCAGCTCGGATCGACTCGGAAACATCCAATGTGCGTATACATTGCCGTGCCGAGTCGATCAAATCCGATTCAGTTGATAGGGACCTTTAGTTTATTTCTTCACATGAAAAATGATTATAAAAACAAAACATAAAGTTAAATCGTATGTTTTTGTCAGTACAGTGTTAAACTTCGTTTATAATTTGCAATGCATGACACGCGAAACAGAATGTGAATTAAGGGGGTATTCTCATGTGAACGCATAAATTTTACCTCTTTTTTTTTTTTAGACGACAATAACATTCAATCATTTTAATTTTTTATATGTTTTTGTTTGTATCTTTAACTGTATAAAAAAAATTTTTTTTCTCTTATTTTACATTTTTTATATATATATATATTTTTTTAAATTAAATTAGACACTAAAAAAAAACCAAGTCACTGGTCATGGTAATAGCGGCTGTTCATGTTGTCTGAAATAAAAAAATCGAATGGATCATTGTTCAGTAGGGATGTCGCTATCGTCCCTACCAAAATTAATCAATTTCATTAAAAAAAAAAATGGCGGACTGTAGAAAAAAAGTTTGTGTTTTTTGTTAATTTTTTTGTTAAAAATCGTTTAAAAAAAAAAAAAGAAAATATTTTCGAAAATAAGCAATAAGTACGGACGATAACCATTAATGAGTAGAAGAACATATATAAATTTCAAAGCAATCAGTTGAATACTTTTTTTTTAGGACCATGACAGTTTTAGAAAATAATGTTTCCAGATAAATGCGTTTAAAGTTTCAAGAGCCAACAAGTCGCTTATACGGCTCGTCGGCGACTATGAGTTGTAATTTATTTAAAACTAGGAATTTCGGTCTCTATTTTTCACAGCATATTTTCGATAGGTTTTACTATTGAAATATGAAAAAAAAAATCGATTTTTCGAAGTGGTCACATGAGAATACCCCCTTAAAAATAAAAATGTTAAACATGGGTAGTTTATTAAAATTACTGTTCGTTCCTTAAAGTTTAACGTTCGAAGAAAAACATAAAAAGCTGGGTAACATGAAACGTCGTGGATTAAAGTAGTATTAAATGAATTCTATAAGCAAACACTTTAATGCAAGTATATTTACAGCGCTTGCCTGTCAAGATTAAAGATACCGCCTCATCTCTTACAAAAGACTACCGTGTGCATGTGATCTAAAGTCATTTCCATGACATGGAAATAGAAATAGAAAATCTTCCCAGAAATAAACATTGTCCTACATGTTTTTGCTAGCGTTGTATTTAATACTGGATTTCAGAATGCATTGTCAGAAAATTTGACAATGACCTCAAATTGTGACCACACATATTTCATGAGAAAAACCTTACTAAATTTTTAATTGATTCTGCTCAAAAAATAACATCGACCGAAACGACATTTTTTTTTTATTGCAAATACAAACAGTCATACGCGTATCTTAGCTTTTTTGTTCTATATTTTCTCCGAAACAAAATTAAGGCATTTATAACACAATTCACTTTCGAAAACGTATTTTTTGTGCAATGCAGTTACTTGTTTTTCTGTGAGTAAAAATCTTTTTTTATACAAACTTTATATTTACGTTAGGTGTATTTACAGTAATATTCTACATTCAGCATTATTACACAATATTATTCAGAAATAGAAAAAAAAGAAAATAAAAATGCTTTATGGTCTTATTTTTATAGAAGTTTTGTACAAAATGGTTGTTTTTTATAAAGTACCCGGTGATAATACTTATTGAGAAAATTGTTATTTAATTCTTTATGAGGATATTTACTACCGGACAATGCATTTATTTAATAAGATTTTGTTTTTTATTACAGAATATCAATTTTTTATAAACGAGTACTTTAACACATAAAACTTAGCAGTTTATTGAAAAGTACATTGATCACAACGATGCGACACTCAGGAAGTTTCAACCGTTTAAATTGCACCTGTGAATACAATCATTTGTATGTGTTTTTTTTAATAATATCTACATTAAGGTTCAAATGGTACCGGTTATTACAATGAGGAAGCGGTACTGAATTTAACGCTCATATCAGGGTATCTCAATCAGTGATAGAATAAATACGATGCTAAATGTTACCATAATATACTTTAAGTATATGAGCAAAGATTTACAATTTATACTTAATTACGATTTACTTTGTTTGTTGGCGCATAATTCAAAAAGTAACCACATCGTACACTTTTGGCTGCAAATGAAAGAGACAGCATCTACTACAAATCATGTCTTCCTACTACACGAACATTATGAACAACGAGTCTAGGCTAAATTAATTTAATACCAACCCGAAATTAATACGATCTTTACGGGAGACCATACAATTTTAGGAGATTTTTTAAAGCTTATAACAAATGATGGTGAGTACATTTTATTCAACTTTGAAACAGTCTTCTAAATGTCTCCCGTCAACTTCAATGCAATTGAAGTAAATTTGTGCACGACCTGCCGAAGCAAATCCCTATCTATTACTATATTTTATTATGGTTGCGGTCAATTATTTCAGGACGACTTGCAAAAACCATTTCTATAGAAAAAAATCGGATACCGTTAATGTAGATTTCCAAGACACACACACGTTAATCCATTATATTACAAAAATGTAATTTTGTCTAAGAAAAGTTTCATTTCTCTGTTCTACACAAAAATAAATTAAACTGGTTTATGACAGGCGCCATATCCATGAAGAAGAAAATTATCTAATATTAAAATAAATACTATAGTACAGTAAATCATGTTCAACGCTACATAAATTAGAGCTATTTTTTACCAGTATAATCACGTTTTATTTTAAATTTTCCAGTACTCCATATTGTTCTAAATTTTTTATGTTATACAAGACTCCCAAGAACAACAGTCACATTTTGTGAAGCGCTGACAAGAGCTCAGAGGTTACAAGTGGCCGTGTCATGCAGCTTAAACCAACCACGTATGTCAGCACACGCACAATGCTACACTTTTTTTTACTGAATCACGATTTCAACAGTAGCAGTGAAGATAACGGGTCTATTCAACGACGATAGAAAGGTCAGATTTGTCCTACACAATATTAATGTAGCCCGGCATAAAACTGCGAACAGTAGTAAACTCAATAAGGTTTCGCTTTTCTTCCATAAATATTTATTAACGCCGTCTTTATCTATACGGTCACTCTCTAAATGACCGCCTCACTTAATTACTCTTAGACATTTCTTTCGACAAAAACCAAGAAATGATTACAGCCAAAAACAAAACACCCTTATCTCGCAATACGACTAATATTCGCCAGTACACACGCGACGTTTGCAAATTTACGCACGAGGGAAGAATTATTATAGCAGAGAGTTTGTTGGCTTCCAGCGCGGCAACACAACACAGTCTCAAACATAGTGAAAGCCAATGATAATTAACAAGAAGAAGACGATAGATGCTGCTAGATATACAGTCGACTCTTGATAATTTGACACTCAAGGGACCAGAGAAAATTTTCAAATTACCAAGATTTCAAAATAACAGGAGTTTAAATAACCAACCGGCAAGGAGGAATAATCAAGTAAACAAGAGTTTGATCAAAATTCGTGATTTATTATTTTAAACTTTTTTATACACAAAAAAACCTATAGAAAGTTAAAAAATAAAATTTCTGGGCCTGGTCCTTTAACTTTAATATTTAGATACTTAATTAGTAATATTTTGTAATTCAAGCGTCGTAGCGTCGGGGGGCCGCTAAATAAATAAAATAAAAATTATAATTCAAATAAAAGAAGCTTAATATAAGTACTCTATCTAGGTCCCCCGACGCGACGACGTTTGAATCACGAAATATTACTAATTAAGTATTTAAATATTGAAGTTAAAGGACCAGGCCGAGAAATTTTATTTTTTAACTTTTTATAGGTTTCTTTGAGTCGGGGGTTTTTTAAAATTTTAATTTAATTTTTATTTTATTCAATTATCGCGTATTTTTCTAGAGACCGGAAAAAAATTCAAATTATGGAGAGATTCAAATTATCGAGAGTCGACTGTATATCTTGTAATTTAATTAAATAGTACAGCAGGCAGAAAAGAAACAGTTATTTTTTTTTTGTTACTGCTGCACAATCAACTCACAAAATGATAATTTGATTGAAATGCATTAATATTTGGATAAACGTGCAATGAATTGTAATAAATGCGATTATAAAAACGAGTTCAATACAACAATAATTATGCACTGTTCATTTTCTACTTCTATGTAAATCCATTTATGTGTGACGCGTTCAGAAATAGCAATTATTAACTAAGCTCACGTAATATTTTCTGAGTTATGCTGAAGCTAGTTTATGTAGTTCACCTACTTCGTTCAGTTCAAGTAGAGACAGAACATTTTTTTTCTGAAAATGTATTTTAAAGTTGGGCAAGTTATGTGGTGTTTTAAAATAAGAACTATTGGGAAACATGTAACTACAAAAACGTGTATCTTACAGCCTCGAGCAGATAAAGGACATTCGAACCTTAAATAACCTTCGAATCTCAACACGCGCGGGTGAAAGGAGGCGCAATGACACCTAATTCTACTGTTTCCAACGGGTTGGCTAAGGTAACTTTAGATTACGTTGACTACGAATGTGGTCTCATTCGAAACTTAATGAACTAGCCTACAATTAATATTGAGTAACAGTCGTCATGTGCTTGATTATTCACAAGAAACAATCGTTTAAATGTTTTATTCTGACATCTTCATTCATTTCACAATAAAACATTAGAGCCGAGTATTCACGACAAAATTGCGAGTTTTGTCCATATGGTCATTATTAAAGCATACGTCGCGCTTAATTTTTCACCAAAATAAAAAACACAATTGTTTTAAATCGTTTGTTATTGAAAAAACATTGTCTTTATATAAGCCACAACAATGTGAAAATAAAAATATGAGATTTATATGGGTAGATAATTATTATATGGAGAACTTTCCAAAATAATTTCTTAAATGAAAAAAAACAATCTTTATAGGTACGAAAATATGTACAACATTGCATATTTTTCGATCCAGCACTGGACAGCACTAATACAAAGTACCTACAGTTCTAATTTTAACTCCTACCCCTTCACAGGTAGAATAAACCGGTCTGAACTCAAATGTATATAATCTCAACACAAAATATGTAGGCCTTTGTTTCTTGTCCCATTTTACATGTCGCTCACTCGCTCATTTTTTCGCAGTCACGAGGCCTCCGTGGAGTAACAGTCTTAAAAAATAATTCAAATCGGTGTATTTTTCAGAAGATACTGTGAATGCAAAAAAAATCAAGAAACGCACATACAGACACGTTTTGAGAATAATTTAAATCAAATTCTGGTCTTAACATGAACAGAAGTTCAGTTCTGATATAATTAGAGACTCAACGGATTCGTGACAAAAAAGCACGAAACATGAACAAACAAAAACAAATATTTTTTAAATATCTCGACCACTTAATATGAGATTTTTTAGGAAAAAAAATGTTTTTTTAATACAAATTAGTCATCAATGTTGTAAATCATGGTTTGGCACGGTTTTCAATTAGTTAAAAGTAAAATAAGTAAAACTGCACATCCTTCTTAACAATTAAACAATATAACAAATGACTGACAACAGTCGACATTCAAAGGTAAGGTCAAACGTAGCACTCCATTACTGAATGGTAAATTCAATTATCCAACAAGACACAAACCGTAAAACTATTTTAATTCTTAAAATATATTTATTGTACAAAAATTGCAAGAATACAAGTGAAAACATTAAACACGCTTGCTAAACTTGAAAAGGCTTCTGAAATTGAATCGGACTGTCAAAAAATTTGCCTTGAAAATAATGTTACAATAGCTTATATATCTATGTGTGTACGGAAGGTCAACTAATGCAGTGATTTCAACGTCCGGTCAATACAAAAATCCTTTCAACAAAGCTAATAATAGATATCTGTGCAAAATTTGAATTGATTGAATAATCTGAGATAGCCGCCATTTTCCTATTTATCAAGGTGAAAAGTTTTGTTTGTTTGTTGCTTAGATTAAAATCGACTCGCTTGTAAACAAATTGTTAAAACCAATTTTTTTTTCTGCAAATCATTTTCTGAAATTTTTTATGACAATATTTTGACATGTTTTCCAATAACTTAAATAATTTTATAACTTGAAAACATAGTTATACACAGATTAATTAAAAAACGCTACCTTAATTCATGTAAAACGCAAAAAAAGAAAAAAACAATTTCCTAGTACCTAATAGAAAATTATTTAAGAACAATTTTTTTTAATACTTCAGTTTTGTAAAGTTTTATAAAGTCAACACAAGCAATAAAAATCGAGAACTAGCATTAATCCAAGATGTAATTAATAAAAATAGTTTTTTTCCAGTATTTAAGTTCCAGGGATTATAAACTGAGCTTTTAATTTGGTATGAGTAATGCTACTATAATATTTAATAAATTGAAAAACTGTTTATAGAAAAAAATTTACCTTCATCAGAAAAGGTCACTAAAAACATAAGTAAATTTTGATAGGTATAGGTATAACAAGTTTTAGTAATTATATTGCTACTGACCCTAAAATAAAATTATTTTTTCTTTTTAATAGGTTTTTTTAGAAAATTATTTTGTAAGATGAGTTTTATTTAGCATTTTTTGGTTAATTTATATAAGATTAGAGCATATATTTTTGACATACGTACGTAGTGCGTTATTAACGGACTTCGTTCTTCATATTTAAATAATAAAAAAAAAACTACTGAACCAATAAATCAAAAATCATATGAGACAATCTCGACATCTTTTTGAACACAACGCACTGGAGTTAAAAACGTTTAAACCAGTTATTCCCTCGGGATGCTAAAACTGAGCAAACATTAAAAAAAATATAAAAAATAAATGAAGTCAGTTAAAAACATGAATTGATATTAGCTTGGACTTTCCCTAAAAACAATATAATTTAAAAATAAACTATATTCTACTTCACGTTATAATAGTTTTGTGACCACTAGTACTTAATTTAAAAAATATAATTGCAGTTTTCAAACATTATACCATTTAAATATAAATCTTTTTCAAAATTAAAAACACCGTTAAAACCGCATTTTTACAGCCAATCATTTCAAAACGCAATTACTAAAAAAAAATAATTAAAAATATACAATATTAAACAGATAGCGATATATACATGATATAAGTATCAATATTGTGTATGGTGCTATATGATTCTAAAAGTGACTTTTTTCGTGTTCAGACAGCATTATATTATAACCATAATATTGGTATGCAATCATAAAATACAGAATTACAATAATCACCTACAAGTTGCATACATACATTATGTTTGATTCTCAAATGATATATCCGCAAGAAACGCATCAAACTATATACTCTGATTTAAAAAAAAAAAACAGTCAATTGGGCGATAGGATCATTTCAACTTAAAAAATATTAACATTTGATATATAATAAAATAAAACAAAATGTCGGTTAACTTGTAACAAATATTGATATTTACTATTCGTTTGCATGGTTACATAATAATCTGATTTCATGTATAAAAATTAACTGAAGCATGTTTATCAACTACTTAACTAATTTGTTTTTGACAGATCTTCAGAACAAAAATCATCTGATTTTTTTTTATTTTCATAATATTTCTGAAACTATCAAGTTTAGAAAAAAAAATGTTTTATGAAACTTTTGTGGAAAATTAAATAGAATAATAAGCCGTTATGAAAAGTATATCATCATTATATAAAAAACAACGTTATAACATATATCCGATTTTCCCTGAGAATAATAGGGTTCTTCATATTTGCATACAAACATCCCAAAATTTGGTTTCAATCGGTTTATTTGTTTGACCTGTATCGTGTTCATAGACAAACAGACTTTTTCCAAAAATATGTTTTTTGAATTCGAGGGATCTCGAGGTATAGAAAAATTTTGAAAAGTGAATTTTTCCCTTAATTAGTATCATTCCCCACTAGTGGGTTGGAATGGTAAAAAACAAATATTATTAAGTAGGTACCTACGACTGTAAAAAAAATTTCACTTTGAAAGTCCGCTACTTACTTGTCTTTTTATTTTTTATCAACAATAAAAGACAATTCAAAAAATTCAAAAAAAATCACATCCTGCTAGAAAGAACTGTTAATATCCAAAATGAAAATACGGTTCTTAGTTCGTGAGTACGAAAATGACGTGTCCTTTTCGTTTGATTTTGAAGAATAGAAGAAATATAAAATGTGATTTATGAGATTTTTGAAAAAGTGTGTATTTTTTAAACACAGTGTATACTGAACAATGTGCCTCTATTATGGTATGTAATGCATGGTCGGCCTTCATTATCTGCTATTTACTATGTCAGGTGTCAAAGGTCAAGAAACCACTGACTGCAAAAAGAAAACACATGTTACAGAATACAAACTATGACAGGCCAGCAAATGTAAAATAATTTATTAATGATATTATATAACGATCGTACCGTGAATTTAAAAATAAAAATTTGAGATAAACGTGAAAAGTGCCAGCCACATGTAAGATTCTCGTTTTTATACGTTTTTTATAAATCTTATAGGCTAAGCTGTGACCATACAAAAATCTACTGGACAACACTACTTATTTTTTTTATGAACTTAGCAGATAAATAAAAACATCATACTGGTTGCCGACTAATTCAATTTATTATTAAATTATTTTATATATATTACTTATATAAAATTCATGAAAAGCATAACTTCCCTTGTATCATATGTTCATGAACTAGCGTTCTCTTTTTTGTTATGATTGTCATTTCCTTGTGTCTCTTCGATTCGAATATACCTATGTGTCTTTTCAATAAATAAATAAATTTAAAAAAAGCATACCTATATAAATCGTTTGAAGGAAAAATTACAATACTTGAGAAAATAATTACAAAACATGTCCGTAAAATTATTTTTAATGTAAGAACAATCGCGTTTGTCTTAATAAAAATATTACAGAACAAACCGTAATTTTGAAAGACAGTTATAATAATAATTATGCATGATCATTTACATTACTTTTCAAATGAAGTAAAAATAATTTAAATGACAAATAATATGAAGTTCAACAACCTCGGCAGATGTATTTATTTTCGTGTTCTTTAAAAATCTTCATTGAGAAAATATGCAATTAATGTAAAAGTAAACATTTCGTAAGATTTTATTTAATTACCGCAACCCACTCAACACATATCAGTGGCGTAACGTATGTAATAAATCACATTTTGTCTCTATTCTTTTTGCGGAAGAAAGCCTTACATGTTTATCTAGGAAATTTTTTAGTTGATAACTGATGAGAAAATTTCTGATTTTTCCAAGCTGTATGAAGATAAAAAATATTATTTTTTTATTATATTTTTAACATGTTTATATGAACAAATACTTACTAGTAATAGGCTTTAAAGTTACTAAATATTGTTGATAGACTTAATTTCTACGGATATACATATAGCATTTACGTGTTAAATATCTTCATTTTATTTACATTTAATTGAATTTCAGCTTTGTGAAAATAAGTAAACGTCGACTCTAAATTGCAAGTTTTGACTTGGCCTGGCAATTAATTTCCATCAACCAAACGGTATGGCATTTTTTGTGATTGAACTAGCTATCATTACTGCAAATTCGAGCTTTGTGAAAATCAGTAAAATTTTGTATTTTTTCGCTATTTTAAAAATTTATGGAGACATCTCATCCTTTAGCCAGATCGACCATATTTCCAGACGTATGAAAATGGGTATGTTCTCGAAGCCACTAGCTCTTGCACTATGGCGACTTTAGCATAAACTTTTAGATTGCACGAACTAGGTAAAATACTCAAGAGACAGTCCCAAAAAATAAAGAAAATGACTTGCGACATCCATGCACTACGAACCTATTTGTTACGTATGCAATTAAAATTTATAAATATATATTAATTATATAACCCCTTATTGCATTTCTACCACGTAGGTACTACAAATGGTAGGATAACTTTGGTCTAGTTTCAGTCCAGTAGTAATCGAACGATACCGGTACATATAGACACACTGATCGTAAAATGCTAAAAACAAAGCCCTTTTCTATTTTATTTATAAATATAAATTCATGTGACTTATGAACAGCATTAAAGTATAATATGTAAACTACCTGCAAGCCTCAAGACTGATGACATAAATCTTTTTAAGAAAAATATAAAAAATGTTTTACTGGAAAATGCATTTTATAGTATTGGGAAATTTTTAGATAAATTTTAGAATTATGTGCAATATTGGAAATGACGTGTCATAAAGATGTATCTCAATTGACAAAAATATATATACTATACTGTGCACAACTGTTATTATTATAACGACGTCCACTTTAAAATGTGCGCCACTGTAAACAAAAAAGGAATTTAGAGTAGCTAATTCATGGGACATTAAGCATGTGTATGTACTTATGAAATAAGTGCGTGAATTTATACACAAAAATTGTAAGATCTATATCAACAAACGACTGCTTTGTCCAGCGAATAAAACGGTAAATACTAAACTACAACTACATGTGTGTGTAAAAAGGAGTATTTTAATTATTGTGTTTTAAAAAAACAGCATTCACATTTAAAGCATAATAGTGTCTCACTATAAATTTACACGTAGTTAAGAAATACGACGTTTTAATTTATTTAAATGTGAATAACATTTTAAAGTCTGGGTTCACCATAATTATTATCTAATTAGTTGAAATCTCAAAGAAGAAAAGCTGAACTATTTTATAGTGCTTCCAATAATTTAATTCAGAGGACAACCCATTTACTTTATAAAAAAAACATAATGGAAATTGCTGCGTATAAAACCTAAGTGTTTAGTCTCTGTTCAAAAATTAAATCGAACTAATGTTACGCCTAATTTTAACACAAATAATGATTTTATGGATATGTCAACAATATAATTTGATACATTTTTCATAAAAAAGTAAACAAACCGATAAAAATACAATGCCAAAGCAAAAAATGCTAAAATTTATTGATTTGTTTTTATTTTTCAGACCAAAATGTATTTCTATTTTACATAGTGCCTATAAACTTTATTTTATATATTTTGCATTATTTTTTTTTTGCAAAAAAAATTACACAACAAAATTTCTAGTCTCAGAGCTAGTAATAGCGCAATATATTCTCATTAAGAAAACGTTTGACAGTGCTCTACACCGCCGCGCCATGACGATCTCGAAAAGTAAATGAACACATTAGCATAAAAATAATACTTATGTCCGGTGACCCTTAAACCCATTACTATGCGCCATTATAATAAAATGAAAATACTCATTTTGAGAATATCTTTACATAAATTGCTCTGCTTTTATAACATAACGAATCTCTCTATAAAAGGCAACGACGATCTCTCCATCCGTTTACATGACTTAGGATCTAAAGAACTAATTTGAAAAATGCTTTCACTGCTTAAAAGGTTATTTCTTGGCTCTTGTTAAGTAACGTAGGAGACAAAAGAGGAGTAAGAAGTCAGTGCCAATGTACAAGTCGAAGATTCCCGATAGTGTTGGGTAACTCAGATCTGAACCGGTTCAAAGAGCCGACTCCAACAGAAGATCCGTGAGAGCCGACTCACTTTTTTTTGAGCCGACGGATCAACGGATCCGCATAACTCAGTGAAACACTTAACACACAGAAGCACATTTTACACTTACGTATCAGTTCTTGCTTTGATGCATCTGTCAGCTCAAATAACTCATGCCTCACATTTTGGCTATGCATTCTTGATTCTATACAGGCCGTGATATGATTGACTGAACTAGGTAACTCAGTGGCAGACTGCAGTAACATATTCAGAACTCGGCTCTTTTTGAACCGGTTCAGTGAGTCGGCTCACATACGGGATCCAGATGCAGATCACTAAAAAGACCCGTTTTTCCCATCTCTAATTCTCGATTTAATTCGACCGAATGAGCGTTTAGACTTTAAATCCTCTGGTGTCTGGTATAAGGACATTAAGTCATAAAATTGCTACATTTCTTTTTTTGCTGGACTTAAACCTAACCTCTTCGTTTGATATTAACTGCAAAAAACTAAATTTTTCTACTTAAATCCTTTGTACCTGATAATAAAGAATTAAACCAAACGAAATAATAATATGGTCTCCAACTCCAGTGAACTAGCAAAACAAGTCAAGTTGTGTTTTAAATCGATTCAACGTGCTAAGCAATTGAATTTGAGAAGATTTTATACATCGTTTCATTACTAGGCTTTTATAAGAACGTGTTGTCCTTTCCGGGTAAAAATTAAATTAAAACATATATTTTAATTGAATCATAAGCCCCAAAATGGTGAATGTTAGAAACTTTACAATAGCTATTTTTTTCATATTTATCAAGAAAAATATAATAACAAATTTAAAAAGAAACATCGATCACAGATAAACACTATTATATTCAAAAATAAATAAATTACTCAAATTATACACATTTAAATTGTGTACGTGTTATTGTAATGTGAAGTTGTGATTTTTATAATTGCAACTTGAAGTAAACGTTCTTGATGGGAACATGTAAGACTTAAAATACTATTATCCGTCAGGCAGCTATCTTGGGTCAATTTGATTCTTATTCCTCTTTAACACGTGGGTGCAATGGATTGCGGTACTTGGTAAATTTAGTCACTTTAGGTTACTGCGAATATAGAGACGTAATCATGTAAATACAATAATTCTATGCATTATCTGTGTTCCAAATCGATTATTAGTGTCAATTATCATAGCTATTTTTATTAATTTAAAAATATTTATTGTTTTAAAGAAATTATTATGTCTGGTAAAAAGCTTATTTTTTTGAAAAAAATTAATTTGTAAACTTTTTAGCTAGCTCATGTATAATAATAATATTTTAGAAATTAACTGTAAAAAAATAACAAATTAAAAAATTGGCCCCAACATTAATTTAGAAAAAAATACCAATTTACATTTACTACATAATACCCTGTATAATAAAAAATAAGTTCAAACTATCAGAGGTCGTCTGAAGTCATTATTGTGTAGTTAAGCGTCCCATCTACATATTTTAAATTCAATATTAGCCAGTCGTTGATACTGTTATGGCAGAATTTAAATCATAAAAAGTTTTATGTCTGGTTTTTTGAAGAAATATTACCAGTTTCTGCACCAATAAAAACATCATAATGTGCCAGCTTTAACATACCGCAATAATATTTGCCGAGTTGAAAATTTGCTTACATCAAGACATAACGTGTACAAAACAACAACTTAATTTGCTTTAAAATTAAAGATAGGTAATGCATAAATTTTATAAAAATAATAAAATTTATTCATACTTCAGTTCCAAATTATAAAAAATCGTAAGTTAAGTTAACCTAACTTATTAATATTTTATAATTTGGAATTTTGCGTAGTTATTATTGCATTTATTTTATTCTAGTTGCTGAAGAAGTCATAATAAATGACGAAACATCCAATTTATTTAATTTAGTTCATTTTTTAACATTCCTTTTTCTTCCTACGACTTGAAGTATTTGTAAAGTATGGAAACTAATAAGGAGACAAATAAGGCTTATTTGTTATGTGATATTACGTGGGTATTGTTTTGCATCTTATACATTACCAGAAATACTAAAACTACTAGTATTGCAAGCAGAAATGCTCGAATCACTCCCACAACACTTGTACTTTAGAAAAGGGGAGGGGGGTGGCTGTAATAGTACATGTGTGTAAAAATAAAAAGTTGAAAAATAAGGTCAAAGCAATACAATTTAAAAATGGACTGCAGTTCTTAAAAACACCCCAGATTGTTGGTGTTTGTCACAGCCTATAAGTTATTATAGTCGAATTCTTCCAAATTGCAAAGTAGAAATGTTTTATCTAGTATGGATTTAAATTTAATTTTTATATACACAATAATTATATATCTACTAACTAAATAGTGGTGAGTGTACCAAAATGACACGCGGTGAGTGTCAAAATATGCTCGCGAGGCATAGTGGTTAAGACCTCTGATAGAAACAATAATGATAATATAACGTGATAACTACTAAGTAGGATTATAAATCTTCATAATAATTTAACTAACGAAGGTTAATTCTCAGCTCCGCTCGACTAACGGCGGAACTTGTCCGACCTGTCATAAAACCCCGGCTGTGCTGGCAAAACTCGGTGCTTCCCGTTATCATTACTTGTTTATGACAATTCTCATTTCACAGGTATGAATCTTGGGAAGCGTATCATTGAGCTTAGTTTATTATTAATAAAAACAATAACGTTACATAGTAGATGTTGAATAAAGTAGAAGTTAGGTTATTCTTTATTGCATCTACCATCAGTTTTCACTACAATGAGATTTCAAAGTCCTGTCAAGTAACGATCCGATGCACATTAGTTCTCAACAAAACAAAAATGCACCAACCTTGAGGGCTGTACAGTGTACGTACCCCTAATAAATTGCAAAAATTTAGTTTTTTTTTTTTTTATTTCACGAATACGTTTGTCTTTAAGAACTAAGGAAATCTTTTGTGATGGTAGTTCTCAAACAGGCAGTTTTTTGTATAAGGAGCCTACTCGGTATTTTCAGACAATTGTCTGAAATTATGAAACTATAAACAATCTCAACAAAACGAAGCATTGAAATCACAGTAGAGAAAAGTTCTACGCTGACTGTATCAGTGTTAATGGCCATGGATGCTGAACCAAATTCTTTTATATAAAAAAAGTCCCTATCAATACCTAGCCAGGCAATGTAATCCAAATACATATTAAAATTTCGACATTTCCACATCAACACAAAAAATGTTTTTAAGAACTAATGTTATCTCGCGCAACACAATCCAAAACACATTTTGTAAAAAAATTGGTTGGTTTTCAAGGGGTAACGAAAGAATTCCTTGCAATAAAATTCTGGGCTGCCATATTTTGGAATCAAAGATACAAAATAATCGTGCATACATTGATCACTTTCCATGAAAGAACGATATTGTCCTGGAATCTAAACAACTTAACTGATGCAGCGCAAAATTTCACTGCACTTAAAACTTACAAAGAGTTCGAAATGCAGCGGAATTTTTCTTGTCTTTTTATCATCATCCCACCTGAACTACTCAGAAGTTGTTTTATTGTCAGAGAAGATATTGTAAAACAGTTTCAACAATGTAGATATTAAAATTAAAAAAAAACTGTTGAAGTTGCAAACCCCTTGTTGAGTGTAGAGGGAATACCACTACCTTGTTGAAGAGGTAATATTAGAAATCATCTGGCACGAACATAATATAATCTGATACGTGTGTTATTAAACTTCTTCTTTGCTGGAAGCAAAGCTGGGTGACTGCTGGCGTTTTAAACACAACATAGTTGTTGACAAACGTGCTTACTTAACAACGGATACTACACTACCCTATATGTTCATCTTATTCGTGCCGCAGTTTTGATAGATATTGTTTCGATTGTTTTTTTTTTATTTTTTTTTTTTTTTGAAAGTTATATTTCTTTTGGTGTGTTATGAAAAAAATAGTAGAGTGAATCTTTACGATGCGCGCAAATACACAATAGAATAGACACAACCAACCTATTCTGTTGGTTGTGACCTTTGACTTAGGTACACTAGTGGAGATGCCTTCGCCACGTATCGTTGTAGTTGTTTTTCGGCTCATTGAGTGAGGAGCATAGAATATGGTACAGGCCATACGGAGCGTCTTGTGGCTATATTTATGCTCACTCTAGTTCATTTATTATTTTACTTTAATACATTATTTGCATCCAAATTAAAAATTCCTTTTTAATCACGCCAAATAATTATAACTTATAACGCGCGTACTAAGTACACGCGCCTCGTTTTATTCATTCACATTACAAGACATTAGTTTAAAGAAACCAGGTACCTTTGTTGAGTTCTTAGTTAAGATTAAAAGGCTATATTATTATGGTTTATGCTATTGAGTGAATTTTAGTCTCGGAAAAATTATTGTTGAAACTTTGCTTCGCTGTGTGGTTAAAAATGAAGTCTGGATCTAATAAAACCCTTTTCAAAATTGATTTCTGCCTTTCAACTGTGTATTAAATACAAAAGAATGTGGCACGCTAAAAGCGCATATAAGTCATGTCACGGCGCATACAAGACCGCTCATTTTATACAGCGGCGACGTGGCATTTTTTTCTGTCGCTAGAATGCCTCATTTGTATTAGTATTAGTATTACTTTATTGATGTAGATCATACAAAGTATGTTACATAAGTCAGGAAAAACAATAAATTTACTAAGAGTTTAAAAATTCCTCAATGCTGTAGTACGCGTTTTTACATAAGAGTTTCTTTATTGAATTTTTAAAAGCTTTTGTTTCCATACATTTAAAATGATCAGGAATTTTATTATACAGCTTGGGTGCAAAAAAGTTTATAGAAAATTCTGATTTTTTTAGTCTTAAATAATCAATTATTAAATGATGCCTATTCCTGGTTGTATAATTGTGCAAATTCGAGTGGACATCGTAGTTTTTACTATTTGACTTGGCATATAATAAACATTCGTAAACATATCTACAGGGAAGAGTCATGATGTCGTATTCAATGAACTTGCCTCTTACATCTGCTCTATAACTTATGCCTGATAGAATTCTCAGAGCTTTTCTCTGTATTTTAAATAAGCGTTGAGCTTGTGGTGTGTGCCCCCATATAAAAATTCCATGTAATAGAGTTCCTTGAATAAGCGAGTGAAATATTAATTTAGCAGTACTATGGTCAACTAATTTTACCAAATTTTTCAGGAGATAGACTTGCCTTGCAGCTTTTATTGCTACTTCATTTACGTGATATTCAAAAGTCAATGTGGAATCTAAATATATGCCTAGGAACTTTATATTTTTGTCGTTTTTTCTATCTGGACGGTTTCTTAAAGTAAAAATAAGTGTGTCCGTTTTTGTTTCGTTTAAGCATAATTTGTTTGCTGCAAACCATTCGCTAACCTCTTGTAAACTGCATTCCATCTGAGAAACTAAAGAATCAAATTCATTTGTTTTGTTTATAAGTGTAGTGTCGTCCGCGAATAACACCACTTTACCTGTGTTTAAAGCTCCAGGAATGTCATTTGCATATATCAAAAAGAGCAAAGGTCCCAATATGGAGCCCTGAGGGACTCCATATTTGAGGTATTCAGTGCTTGATACGTCCAAATCTAAAACAGTTATCTGTTGTCTATCATTTAAATAGCTTTCCATCAGCCTCAGACTCATCTCAGAAAAACCGTACGTCTTCAGTTTGGATAGAAGAATTTTATGATCTAAGCAATCAAATGCTTTAGTTAAGTCACAGAATGTGACACCTGTAAACTTCTTATTTTCATAGCCCTGTGTTACCGTTTCCAATAGATCGCAGATTGCTAAGATAGTAGAACGTTTATTTCTGAAGTCATATTGATTCGAGCAGAACAGATTTTCATTTTCAAAGTAACCATAAATCTGTTTTTTAATTAGGTATTCAAATATTTTAGAAAAAGCGGGGATTAGTGAGATGGGCCTGAAGTTATTTGGATCACTCTGATCACCTTTTTGTGGACTGGGATAACTTTTGAAACTTTGAAACACCCGGGATAATATCCTTTACTAATACTTATGTTAAAAAGTTTAGTTAGTGGTGATATCAGTACATCTTTTAGGTCTTTTATAATTTTGATATTGATATCGTAGATGTCCCTACTATTTTTATTTTTTATTGAATTTATAGCATCTCTCACATCGTTGAAAGTAAATTCTCTAAATGTGAAATTACACTCTGAACCTGCTCTTTTCATATTTTGCAAATAACAATTTGCTTGAATTTGAGTCGTCTTTAATTTACTTACTATGTTGCCAGCAATGTTTACAAAGAATTCATTGAAATCATTTGCAGTTATGTTTGCACTGACTTTTGAATATTTATTTCTGTGTTGGTTGATAATATCCCAAGCTGCTTTTGATCTATTTTGTGACCGTGAAATGTAGTTTGAATTTGCATTTTTTTTTGCAACTTGCAACTCTTTCCTGTAAGCACGTCTCCAAATGTTTATTTCTTTTGCCAATTCAGGACAACTAAAATTTCTAGAAAAATCACATAAAAAATGTAAATGTTCACGCATCTTATGTAGTTCATTATTGAACCAGTGTACTCTCATATTACTTTTTGGTTTTTGCACCCTTTGAGGAAACGAAATATTGAATATATTTAAAGACAGACATAAACAAATTAAAATTGTCTTCAACAGAATTTCTTTCATTTATAAAGCTCCAGTCTAGACTCTCTAAACTGTCATACAATAAAAACTTCCCTGATTGGGTTAGAGGACGATATAAAATTACTTTATCATTAGTTTTTGTACTTAAATCTAGTTTTACACTGACTTGTACAAGACAATGGTCAGACAAGTGTGGATCGCATACCTTCGCACTGCACAATAGACGATCTTCAAAATTAATTAGCACATTATCAAGGCATGCATTTTTTCTGGTTTTTTCAAAAATTTGTTGGGAAAATCCATTTGAATTCATTTGGTCTATGAAAGTCACATACTTTTTGTCCTTGATATCACCAAATTGGACGTTTAGATCCCCACAAATTATAATATTTTTGGAAGCATCTGGAAAGTGATGAATTATATTTTCAATAGTTTCAATAAATATGTTAAAATCACCCCCAGGCGGCCGATAGATGGACACTATTATAAAGTTAAGATCTTGAATTTCGATAGCAGATACCTCACAGTTCATTTCTACGCTGTTGTTTTTAACATTTATTAGTTCAATCACTTTCATTGCTTTTTCTTTACATAAAATCATTGAGCCTCCATGTATGTGATTCGCTCTACAGAAAGTGGAAACTAAAGAGTATCCATTTATGGAAAAGGTTTTCGCCTCTTCTTCTGCTAGGAAATGTTCTGTTAGGCAAAGTATGTCTATAGTAGGGTTTACTATCAAATACATCTCAAGTTCTTCTACTTTATTACGTACTGACTGAATGTTAAGGTGAGCTACTGTAAGATAAAAATTTTCATTTTGGTTTATCACAGAAGAGTTCATTTTATTGTTCATTAATGGCTGCACATTATTTATTTCTTCGCTTTCATTGGATAATTCATTCCGTAGCTGAATTCCGAAACCCCTTACTTTGAAAGTTGGCCGCTTGCTTTCTCCGAAAAACAAATTTTTTCACAATTGTATCAACTGGCCAGAATTCTTCGTCGTACAGTAGTTCCTTGAGTTGTCTGCGTGCGCACACTCTGAAACAGGCATTAACGCCTTTTGTTTCTACTGGTTCAACCTCAAAATCTTCGTCTTGAATTTTTTCGTTCAAATAATGTTTTATGTCTTCCGCCTTTGTACCTTTCGCAATTCTCCCCAGAAATAGCCATAATTTAGGTTCGGCAGCTTTAAAAGTGCAAGTATTAGTCGACTTTCCAATTGTCACTTTTGGTTTTTGTCTTCTTCTTCTGACTTCGGTGAAATCAGTTTCATTTCTTGCATCTGTAGTACCATCGTGCACACTAAATCTGTCTTCTTTGCTTTCGGTGATTTCTTTCTTTTGATTCATATTTGCAGCATCTGAATAGCTTTTGGGAGAAACAGGAATCTTTTGATTTATAATCTTTCGATTTTCTTCGCTTTGATCGATTTTAATTTCGCTTTTTTTGTTTACCACTATTTTGTCTGGTTTTGTATTGTTATTTTTTTGTTGTTTGCAATTACTTAGAGTCTCTAATTGATCTTTCAATTCTTTTATTGTAATGTCTTTTGATATATTTTCTTCAGTTAATATATTTACTTTTAATAGCAGTATGTTTAATATGTTAGCATTTTCATTTTGCTTTTTTATTATTATGTCCAATTTTGATTGTATATCTAAATCTCCAAATTCCAGATTATACTCCATTTGTGATTTTTCTTTCAAAACTAGTTCATTTTTATTACACTGGTACCTAACATTTCCATGTATCTTTACTTTTCATTTCCCTGAAGATTTCTAGGGATACATCAACACAATTTATATGATAAACACTTTTGCACGCTCCTGCACAGTACAGAAGATCATCATAAGTTCTATTGGTTTTATTTTGACATTTGTTGCATTTAGACATTTTACGTATACAGAAGCACACTCCGTCGTATACGACGCAGTACGCACACTTTTACTTTTTGGTTTCCAACTTTTATTTTTTGCTTTCCATTTCCGCCGGTATGAAAAACACTTCTTAAAATAATATTATTGTTAGTATGAAGACCACCCGCGTGCGCTTTTATAATTGTTTGGAATTTTAAATCAATTAGTAACAAAAAACTTTGTATCCAATTTTTGATTTATGACTGTCAATCTTTGCCACGTTTCCAGAGCGTATGTTCTTGAATAGTGGCAAATACCTACTTCATTTCATTCAGAGCGATCATTTTTTAGGATCAAACTTGAAATAATTCTTGGTGGATACATTTCCAGAACTTAAGTCAACACCTATTAAATTGAAAAATTCTAATATTGCACCGGGAAGAAGTTGCATATTATCTCTAATGTGAAATCACCTACAACATAGTTGCTGCCTCTTGACGAACTGCAGGCTTGCATATGTGTATGACAGAGAAATGACTAGTCAACAACGTGGTGACCAGAAAGAGACTGATATATATACACGGATGCAGCACATAGTAAGATTAGTAAAGTAGCGTGCAACATAGCAATTTCTCACGAATGCACACGATACACGTAATTGTATTGTAACATTATAATATACATGCATAGGTACTAAAATGATACGGTAACAGAAAAATCACGATTAAAACTGTACGACTAACTCTTGGAACCGAATCTGGAATTATTATACTGCGTCTAAAGAAGGAATATCTTAGGGGAAAGGAAATAAATTCGAATATAACAACAAGAATTCTACGAAACCATAGGTTATACACATTTTTTCGACAATCGTATTTCCGTTTGCCTATTCAGTAGAAAGCACTACTGCCTTCAAACAAGCACGATTTTGTGTGCAACGATAACTTACAAAAGCGTATTCCGTAAAAGGCACTACAAATGCATCGATCGTTCTTTGTAAAATAAATAGGTTAGATAGCTAAAATTTTCAGGAATTTGTTTTTTATAGTAAGGATATATGTTATTTAAAAACTCGCTGGGCGCATTTTTTGCATGTTTGTTTGGTATGTCCTTTTTTAAGATATGCTTTAAACTTTAGAGTGTTATTTTCTTTAATAAAAATGTGTTTTCAATAGAAAATTCGATATAGAACAGAATACATTCGACGGTTGAAAAAAACATTACGTTTTAGCCATGATTGTCCTAGACAGGGCCGCGAGGTGATTTTTTTCGCGCGCTGTGGCTCAATAAAAAGTTGTTTTAATACGTCATTCTGCGTTCAAAATGATATCAGCTTTGAGATTGCTCTCTAGATTTTTGCAAAGATGCACCTTAGGAGGTAGTCTCACTCTCATAAAAAATTAAGCAGTTGAGGTGACGTGTGGAATTGTTAGTAAAGGAGCAACCCTTGATAAATTTTCGCTAAAGCTCATTTTTTATATAAATTTTTTTCTATTTTTTCCTATTTCACCTAGACGATTAGGATTACATAACAACATATTTTCAACTTTAAAACATAAAGAATATCCAAGACCTTCAATTCAATTTTTACTTAAACTTCAATTTAAAAACTGTTAATAAAACTTTGAAAAAATAATTAAAGTAATTCAAATATTTGCAAAAAACAATCTCCCTCTCGAGAAAATTCAAATACGAAAAAACGAGTTAAGTACATAATGGGAAAGTTCAAAATTAAATATTTTTGTTACATCATAATGAAAAATACATATACATTGAAATGCTACGATAACAGACGAGATAATTAAAAAAATCCACGCGGTGCCTTCGGCTACTAAGCACCGAGAAAGATGTAAGAGAAAATCGACAAGTAGATAGATAGATAGAGTATTGTCATTTGCAACCTACAGTAAAAATGCGGTCACGTTAAGTCGACGTGTAACAGGAGAGCAGAGGTTTAATAGTCAACATGCCTTGAACTGTCCTCGTTCGATATCCTCTGGACCAGGGGTGTTCAGACTTGTTGTGGCGACGATCTATCACAAATCAATCAAGCGGTAAGCGATCGACTAGACTAGGAGAAAGACATTTACGAAAGAAAAATATGCATTAGAATTAGATATACCTTTATTGGTGATCCATTTGTTTACCTATAAGCAAGCGCAATTAAATATACCTATTATTAGACAGATGACGCTGTGGCCTGTAAGTATTTGAAGGTGATCCTTGTGATGACGGGCGACGGCCGACGAATCGCGATTATTTTGTAGTCTTTCAAAGAAATATAGATTGTAGATGCTTTCCCGCGATCGACTCCTACAGCTCTCATGATCGATCGTTTGAGTACCCCTGCTCTAGATTAAAACGAGTCTATTTTGCTTTCTATGAATACTTGTAACTAATTAAAACTATTTTTCGTGTATATTAGATTTTAAAATATATAATTATATTAAATTATGTTTTTAAATCCGAATAACTACAAGAAGGGTGAATCTGCAGTTGGACCAGGTAGAAAAAGTTTTTTTTAACGAGAGCAGGGTCGAAAGTGTAAGAAAATATATAGAATTTTAAAAAAATAGTAAAAAAATAATCATAATCAAAAAGAAAAATGACGTACCAGTATTTTTTTATATAGAAAGTTTTGCAGGCATCAACATCAAAGGTCATTAGCCTAAACTAAAAAGTATTAACTATTAATCTGCATGAGTGTATACACCCCTGATAAGTGAAGGAGCGGCAATATGCGCTTATTGTCGTTTTCCGTGTCTTCAAAAATGTTAAGGAGATCGTCGGGAAATCTGTAAAAGATTCGTGCAGAAGCATATTGTGGATGCCAGTATTTTTGCGAAGTATAACTCCTCTTTACAAAATAGTTCGTATTGGAAAGTGTTCTGAATCAACAGTTTGTAGGCATGCGAGAGAATTCGAACTTTTACTCTAGAAAAATCACTGTATGAACCAATTTATTTAAAAATATCATGTCGATAGTTAAATGTTAATATAAACATCCAAAAAGCACGCTTTGTATTTTTTCTCTTTAAGAAAATTATAGCAGCAATAAGGAAATAAAAATATTTTGTATTTTAACCAATTTTGATGATTGTTAGTTTATACAACGAAGTACAATTCTAACACAAATTCATATACCTACCTACATTTGAAAGTACGATAGATTTAGATTGTACACGAATGATGATAAAGCTACATTTTTGTCAAAAAAATAATGCGGGGGAACTATTGAAAAATATTACTGCAACAGAATTGCATCCACTTAAATGATAAATTTTAAAGATAATTTTTGAATAAAAAAACCATCTAGAACATTTAACATCCATCGCCTAGCGAATTTATTTTACGAATATGCCACTAATTTAATTATTATTTTACAATTGATTGCAAATATTTACAACAAACGCATATCCATAACTATCGAAATACCACCCGGTATGAAATCAGTTATCATTGCGCATGCAAACTAGGTCGGTCAATAGTTACAGAAAAAGTTTTTATTAAAGTCGGAACAATTTTAGTATCTAATTCAAAAAGAAAAGTCATTGCCTGATATTATACTGCAGATATTACAAAATTATCGTTATTACAATATAGTTTTTAACGTAACATTTACGGTTATTATGTCGCGACAGAAAACAATTAAAATGTATTTAAAACCAAACATTCAAGAGGAAGAACAGTAGCCAACTATTGCAAAATATTTAAAGAAAGGATGGATAAACATTTATTTCAACCCAACTACAATAGGCTGAAGCTATAGCTGTGTAATATCTTCCACAAAATCCATTTTATGACCGCATCACTAATCATAGGTGATAAAGTGTTAATTCCCAAGATTAATTTTTTTCACAGGCTGGTCAGTTTAGAGATCACGTCATAATACTCTCGTGTTAATATGACAAACCTATTTATTGCTAAGTTCTACGATGACTTTATGTACCATAGCTTACAGTTACTATTTACAATTTTTCTCATTAGTAGGGATTTTGTCAACATTTTCGCATCATTCTGCAGCTAAAAGATTTCTTCAAAATAAATAGCGGTCCAAATGCACAGTTTGTGCAATTTGATTCTAGCAAGAGTGTGTTCTATTTAAAGACATGTGTCGATTTTGCTTTGACAAAAAAAAACGTAGAACAATAAAAAAAATAATTTTAAAGCAGAAAGTTCTAGAAATGCTTCACTGGAAATTTATCTGATTTTTTTTTTTTTAGACATGATGCAATTTTATAAAAAGCGAACATTTTTTTGGTTTTTTCAATTCTCACTGCTCGCTAGAAAATGATAAAAACCAGAAAATATAAGTTTCAAAAAAAGCTCTAGTGCTTTAAAATACGATCATTTTTCGCGATAATACAGCGATTTGAAAAATCACAAAAATCTTGACAATTTTTATCAGATCCTCTAATTAAGTTGACAGCAAAAAATAATTTATGAACATTTATATACAGAAGATTGCGTACCATGCATCAGAGCCAAGATGTTTAGATGACGTCCAGCCCTATCGCAATTCAAATGTCACACGAACCATGAATATAAGATGTCATCAAGATGCTATACATAAAATGTAATACTAATATACCTGTACATTACTTGTGTCCAAGTATTACAATTACACGCTTCGTATGTGTAATTTGCACATGTTGTCCGTGATCCAACGTTACATATTATGACTATATAAGACAAGGAAAGTCTCAACTTGTTCGTTTTTTAAATTGATAGACCAAGGAGCCCGTGAGTAAAAGCTGAAAGTTTGTCAGCGCATGCTTCCAACACAGGTAGAGACGATGGGCGATAATGTACTTTGGGTCATCGTGGCCTTGGCAGGTAACAGATAGCAAAGCTGTATAAAATACCGACTTAATTTCGTCAAATTATAAAGCGTAAGTTTTTTATATTTTTCTTCGAAATAATATTAGAAATTACGTAGTCCATTGCTTAATATCGTGGCTATAGTAAATTGTAACTGTACTTACGTTATAGTATAAAAGCGGAATTTTATACAAGTTACTTTGGTAACTATTAGAAGACAGTTTCGACAGTTCTAACCCCTAGCCAGACAAACATATAGGATAGCTGTAGGTGCGAGCGCATCAGTATCGCACTCGCATCTACTCGCGCTCGCACCTACAGCTACCCTATATGTTTAGCTGATAGTTCGGAAGACTATAACTGCGCAAGTATAGCTTCTATCTGACCGATTTTTTCAAAATGGGCCCAAGTATTAATTCATATATTATGTTAGCACTTGGCACTACTGATAAACTGTTCATTGTCCGCATTTTCCGTTGGAGCTCCCTTGGTTGTCGGATTTCGATGTCTGTCGTAAAATACAAGTGCAAGTAATTGGTTACGGTCACAAAATAACGATTACTCGACGTAAGAGTATTCGCGAGCGCTATTCTTGATATGAAAATTCTTTCAACTTGCCTATATTCCGAGATATTTTGGACACATCATTTTCTATGAATGATAACATTACATTTACTTGTAACAGATGTTTCTAAGAATGTAGAATATCAACTAAACATCAACTATCTGGTTGTGGCACATTCTCCACTTTTAGTATTATTGTAATTTTACCGTTTTACTTTTATTGTATACATATAAAAGCGAAATACATTACGATGTGACTTATAAAAATTGATTGTAAAATTTTACGGCGAAAACAAACTGAGACATTTGCTTATTTGTGTGTTTTTACACATTATCTCAAGAAGTAATAGAACGTCTTCATGTTTTTTGTTTTGCCTACATTTATTTCTGAAATTATAGTACAGCCGACAGGGGATATTATTGTGACAAGATGACCTACCTCGCTGAAATTTTGCATGCAGTTTAAGCGCCCTCTGGGTACCACAAATGCACACTTTTTTATATTTTTCATCTCCCAAGGGGCAAGGGATAAGCAAACAGATGCAAATCATTTATTGTTTATATCTCGACTCTTTTTATCGTCCGAAAAAAAGGACAGAGCGTCCGCTACAAGTCGGCCTCTCATGACTTTTGACTTTTTAGTGGATTTGATTTCATACATTTTTCATAAGATTTCGCAATTTCCCTGTTTATAAATTTTAAAATCTCAATATAAGCAGCTTCCAAGGTGATATAATAATTACTATAAATAGATTGCAAATTTCGGTTCACAACTGTGTGTGTGTGTGTTAGCACGATAACTGTCGACAAACTTAATCAATATAAACGAAATTTGGTCCACCATGTTGGGCCGCACGAAACTTATTTTAATTGAGTCTAATCGGATGAGTTTTAGTGGTTGAAAAATGTTTTTGTAACCTAATACCGAAAAAATTCGCAGAACCATTTCAAAATTAATTTAGTAAATATTCAAATGTGTTGCAAAAATTTTAATAGAATCTATCAAACAGGAGCGAACTTTTTTTATGAAAATACTAGTGTATTTACTTACTGAATTAGAGGATCAGATAAAAAATTGTCAAGATTTTTGTTATTTTTCAAATCGCTGTATTATCGCGAAAAATGATCGTATTTAAATTAACAAAAAAAAGCTATTTTGGGGGATATATTAGGAAGTTAAATTTTTTATACTATCAAAAAACAAACATAAGGTCACCACACTATCTGTATTAGCAAATACACTATATTGTCGGCAGGGTTTGGCACTGCGACTCGACTTTTATTTTCCTTAGCTATACGCTTTAAAAAAAATATAATATATAGTTATCATGATAATTTTAATAAACTGTTACAGAAAAGGAACAGTTACTTTTGTAATTTAATTAATTTAAATATTTTAGAACTACACTTAACAATAATATGTTCGTAATTAAAACGACAGATGCAGAAATTACTGTCTGTGCAGCGGCGTAAAATTTAATAACTTACAGGAAACATTTTCAAACATTTCAAGATCGTGTCACTTTTACTGTTTATATACCTACTAGTGGTTAAGCCTGTCTGCATCAGGCGCAATCAAAATTCAAATATTCAAAATAGGATCTTTCTTTTACATACAATATATAGTAGTTAAAATATATTTAAGATCTCCTGTTTCTGCCCCTGAAGCGAAAATCTATAATCCGCCTCCGTTAGAATCTGTCCTGTGTCTTATACTGTGTTTCAACTTCCTAGGTCAACGGGGGCATTCCGGAGGGCCTAGAAAGACAGACAGACCACAGATAGACAAAAAACAGGCAGGCGGACGGACAGACAGGCATAATAATAATTGTATTTATTTTTGTGTTGCCAGCAGGCGTAAAAAACGTCGTAATACATTAAAATAAAATTGAGAATAAAATTACACGAAATCGGCTATACAATAACATGTTTTCTCGATGAGATAGTTCTTCAAGTTGGTTTTGAACTATTTACCCGTAAGTGTTTTTTTATTTTAGGTGGAACAGCATTATAAATTCTTGTTCGAGATGATGTCATATTCTTCCTAGTCACAGAAAATTTGTTTCGTTGCTGGTAGAGCTCAGTCTTTCCTCTAGTGTCATGATTATGTGACGTTCTTTCAAAATAAGTGGGATTGTCTTTCACAAAACAGGCTGCTTCTAAAATGTAGATTGAAGGTAGTGTTAGCATATTTAGTTTTTTAAAGTGTTCTTTACAAGAATCTCTTCGTCCAATGTTGACAATGTGGCGTAGACATCTTTTCTGTAGCCTAAATAATACATAAAGTTGAGAGCTACCTTTCCAAAAGATGATACCATATTTCAAGGCTGAAAAAACGTAACCATAATAGGCTGTTACGGCTATCTCTTCCGAACATATCATCGACAACTGTTTGATAAGATAAACATAAGATATTATCTTCTTTCGTAGATATTCGATATGATAGTTTCATTTAAGGTTGTCATCTATTAGGATACTCAAAAACTTTATTTCATTATTAATAATAACTGTGTATGGTGCGTTGCCGACTAAGTTTGTATAAAGTTTATTAAATGAGAGTGCCTGAGTTTTATCAATATTTAAACACAAGCTGTTTTCTTGAAACTAGTTTTCTAGAACTTTACATTAGAAAATTATATATGCAAATTAATGTTTCTATTTTAATACTGCTTTCAAATGGTTTTCAACTTCCCAATACCATGGAATGTCAATGTAATGGGTCAGAAATCCCACCAAAAACGTCATGTGAAGTTGGTAGCCAAAACACAAGTTCATAATGCTTTACTGTTAAAAAGTTATGAGATCTATAGTAGAGCCAAGCCCCTAGTCTACGGAGCCTGTCCAGGTATATATTTTAACGGTGTAACTACACTGTTAAAATAATAACTTTTTGGCTCATGATCATTGTGATAAAAGTTTCAGTCCTATGTGATATTTTTAACCTCTTGAAGAAATTCGAACTCAGTATCTGTCGAATATAAAATGTTTTATCATATTTGCCTAGTCGTGTGGTATTATTTTACATATAAAACTGTGAATGTATGCACATCGTAGAAACTAGATAGAACAATAATAAAAGACAACAAAAAACTAAGATATGCATTCTCGTTTTGCGCGTCAGACGAATGTTATGTATTTATATTAAATTCAAATGTCACATTTAAGTAAATGCATACTGACTTTAAAACACTGACACAAGTGCAACAGAATGTGAGAAACAAAAAACTGATTGCTGAGGCGAAAGAAAATTACATAGTTTTTTGTGGTGCGATTGTTTCGAAAAAGTCAGATGGGTCTGAAATAGTACATTGGGTATCTTAGGGCGTAAAGAAGAATATTTTCGACGAGTTGTGATGTTATGTTAAAAAGCGTTTAATAGTCACACTGTATTTTTTGTCCTACACCCTATAAATAGCGGCTTTAGTCTTCATTTTTCGTATTTTTAACATTATTTTTTACATTTCACTTGTGTAGCAAACATTTCAATAAAGAATAGTTGATAACAGTAATCGTACCGTGTACACATTATATATAAGTAGCCCTATTATATCTATATGTGTACCAATGGGAATACCAATGTGTACCAATGGGAATAATATGAAAAAATAGTAAAATGATTTATTTTTTTCTCGTTATTATAAAAAATAATAAATTTAAAAAAAATGATTAATGAACTTTAACATAACGCCCGGCGAGCGGTAAAGTTACTTTACCACCCGATTCTCGTCACCGACCTGTGATGGGTCATTTACAACCGGTGTACGTGGATGAAAATCAGATATTTGATAAGGAGTAGGGTAAAAACGATTTTTTCTACTACTATGTAAGTACAGCCTTTTTATTAGTGATATCAATATTGATGAAACTTCAAAATTTGAAAGTTCATAAGACCTACTACTATATTATAATTTCTAAGTTTCAGTAAAATGTATTGAAACTTGACAATTATTTTACGTGAAACATGAAACATATCAAAGAACATTTTTGAGAATAGAAGAAAATATATATAAAAGATAAATTTTCTTCTATTCTCAAAAATGTTCTTTGATATGTTTCATGAGTGTTCTAAAACTTACGAATACAAGTTTGGTAGCATATTATACAATATTTGCAAGTTTCGTAATGTTTCAAGGATACTATGGAATGTTTCTCATTTAAAGGAACTATTATGCAATACATTATTTCATATATGAAACTTATTTTGTTAAAAAATTGCCACTCTTTATTAGTGTCCTCAAACAAGATTCTGCTAGAGTGGTTAACCGAAACATCATAAATTTTGTCGCGAAAAAAACCCAAAGATTCACAGTCATCCTCCTTAATTTTAATCAGCATTTTTAATGTTATATGTATTCGAATCTGATTGGTTTTTTTTAATATCAGTGATTAAACATGGGTCAAACAAAAAAAAGAACTCTCTCACGTTATTAGTTGAGATTTCTCTGCCGGTGTTTCAATCACCTCCGTATGAACTATAAACAAGAAATTTTGTAACCGTTCTCAAAATATAAAACTGATAAAGTTCAACTAATATAACAACACCGATAACGTATAAAAATTTATTTTGACAGAAATATTTTGGAATGTTATTCCTCATCTACATACATTAAAAAATTGTTAGTTAATCAAAGATATAATAAGAGTTCAATAAATTCACTTGACTCTACATTTTTCTTTTAAAATAGTGTGTCCATTAAACCAAATAGAAAAGTAAGACAATATCTTTATTTTTATGGAACATTTCATGAATTCATTATTGGAATTAAGTAAGAAAGATAGTGTCAAATGTACTGTCACACAAGATTTCATTGCAAGATTTATATGTTCATCCGTTATTTAATGAAGATACAATTAAAATGAAAGTGTAGTAATTTACAAATTTTAAAAATTACTGTTGGGTTGCCCGATAAAATCATTAGACAATTACTTTTATTTAGTGCAGATTTTTTTTAATTTCGCACATTTGTTAAAATAGCTGCTTTTCATGGCTGCATAGCGCTTGTAAAATAGTCCATGTCGCACTAGTACCTAAAGTAAAACAACAGAAATGCCATTTTATCTAAACAATAGCAATTTCTCAGTCAGTCTCCATTTAAATCCCCAACCAATCCAAATTTCAACTATCAGACAGAGAAATATCAGCTATTTTATATAAAGTACGTCCAAAAAATACTATATACATCTCGTGCGTGATTATTTTATAATTTGTCTGACTGTCTGAACTCGCTATGCACTCGTTTTACCATAATGTCACAACTCACTCATAAAATAATGCATTACATTCTAGATAAACTACTATAATATACGTATAAATGTGCTGCTCTTATGTATGGCATTAAAAATTGTACTCTACCGTAAATGGCGCTAAATATCAAATATCCTGCAAAACGTATGCAGCAAAAAGTCAAATGATTTCTTGAAAAAAGTGAAAGGCTTCGATCTTCTCAGATTCCACTGAAGCAGGAATTGTTACCGCCAACTATGCGCTGCAAACTGCGGTTGGTTTTTGGGTAGCATTTTGACACTAGGGTAGTTTATAGGACACTCTACGCCATGATAAGTTGAAAACGTAATGTTCATATCGTTAAGAGAAAATACTGCAACTAAAAGCTTGGGTGATATCGTCTATGATGTCGATTTAGAAGTTTTATATAATGAATGAACAGTAATGTTTTTATGTAAGAAATTATTTGTAATAATTAAGAAATTATATTGTAAGTACTAAAAAGTAAGTTCTTCATGCTTTCGTGGGCAACTTGACGTAAATTATTAATTTATTTATAATTTAATTTTAAATCTAACGAAACTAAATGACGGATGAATGTATAAATCTTGCAATGGGATCCCGGACTATAACATCACTATCAAGATTATTTTATTATTGTATTTGATTATTCAATATGGTCCAATGGTACATATCCTAGTCTTTTATACCACCCGTTACAATACAATTTTATCAGCTACAGGATTACTACACACAGCTCATACGGAAGAACAATCGGTTTTTTTAAATTTATTTTAACATTTAAGAAGTTTTAGCATCATTAAGAACATTAACTTCCATGTGTGTTTGGATGTTTATATGAAAATGACTAAACAAGACGTTCGGTATATTTGTTAAAACTTCAATTATTAAATTTCGGTACGAAAAGAATTACGTTAAAGTTAATTATTAATCAATTTATCTTTGTTATGTTTCGAAACTGTTTTGGCCTCTCGACACGTTAAAAACATTAATTCGGGATGGCTAAAAAAATTATCTGCAAGATAATTTTACAGAGCAAAAATCACAATTACGTTAAGCTATTTAAAGTTACAAAAAAACAATCGTTAACATTCACGAAATATTTTGTTGATAAAAATAAAGATAACTGCGCCACTGGTAATGAAAATTACGAAACAATAATTCAAATCAAAAGCCAATAGTTTTGAGTCACAGGTCGATAGATCATAGATATATCATACAGATAGATTTAAAGTTTACAGATTTAAAATGATGCAGAGAAATTTACCCTTTTTAGCGAGTTGTCTAAGTGAACGGCTGGTGATGTCCCCAAGCGGAATGGTGGGAGCAAGGCTCAGATAGCCAAGCTCCAAACAGGAACAAATTATAGGCGGAGTTAACAGATCACGCACACCAGCAACCAGGAACACTATTTAACCAATCCAACCACGTGTTTCACTTGGAACGCAGAAATTCATCCGCAGCGAAAATAAACTTCACAACTCTCACTAACATGACAAGAATCGACCATGAATAACATTCACCACTACAAAAATCGTCGATTTGATCTCATACTTCAAAAAAAAAAATCAGCAATTCCATTAATTTATTATCAAATTACAACGTCTACTCGCCAACAGAGCCTACGCCCGAATGCCCTTGAAAAAAAATGATATCTCGTACTATAGTACGCGAAACGACCTTGCGACGCAATCCAACGCAAACTCGACCCGCCGTGTCATTCTTTCTCAAAAATATTCTATACCGGGTGTACTAAAACGTTATACTACATAACATTTTTATAGAGTTGTGAGCGATTATATTAATTTTATCCAATGTGTTAAACGTTTTCTTTATGCAAATTACAATACACTTTCAGTAATAATTAAGAAAAATAAAACTAAGAAAGTATTGATGAACTCAGTATCTACTTATTTTACATTCATCACTACAGATTTAATAACAGTTAAAATTGATTCGATTTGTCTTTTTTTAAATGTAGTAATCTCTATTACAAAATATACATACTATATATATACAAAAAAATTAACAGTCAACATTAAAAATCTCCTGACACTCTCAAGACATGTATAAACATGCAGATTCGAGCAGGATTACAGCTATTGTTCGCCTTACAATTTTTACAACTGATGAAGAGGTGGGGGGGCAATATTAAATTTTGTCACCTGAACTAAATACATCCTCTATAAAATCCACAAACCTCGATATGTTAAAAATTTTACTCTGACACCCTCTCTAGCTTCAACTCTCGATAAGTAAAAAACTCGATAACTTAAAATTTTTAACGTTTCCCTTGGATTTTAACTTATCGAGGTTCTACTGTATAACATATATTAACACTTTGAAAGAAATTCAATGGCTCGGGATCAATAAAAAGCAATACTGATGTTAAAATTGCATTAATGGCTAACGTTTCGGTGAACTTTACACTATCCTCAGAGCACCGAAACGTTAATATAAATGCAATTTTAACATCAGTATTGCTTTTTATTGATCCCGAGCCATTGAATTTCCTTGAAATTTTTAACAATCAACGGATCTATCTGTTAGAGTTTTTTCTCCAAAATATTAACACTTTTCATAGTAGACATAAGTTTTTGATGGTGTGCTTTTTAAAGAGGTGTAGCAAGGCCGCGGGCAGACAAATGATATTGGAATAATACAAAAAGAGGCCAGTTGTGATTTTTTATTATATTTATTTATTTAATGAAGTTCTGAATATTATGTCGCGCGAAAAATTTGTTTTCTTCCGCACACGCTTTCTGTGTGCAAATGAATCTTCTCAAAGGGGATTCCTTTAACTTGCACTCAAGCAATTGAAAATCACAGTACGATTATCGACCAGAGAAACTGTAAAAGCTTTCTGAATAAAGCTCAGCGCATAAAGCTTTAAGGCAAATTTACCATTTTAAAACGTTTTAATGTTTTATAAATACAGTCGTTAATATAGGTACAGACGTTTGCATTATAATTTCAATTTTAATTCTTTCTAATAATACATTTCTGCGTTTCTGTAAATGTATCATAGCTTTTCTAACTTTTAAGCATTAATAGTCGCTTTTATCGAAAACTGAACTATCAATAATGATTAATTAATGTTCGTCAACGTTAAATTTTAAAGTTCTCCATTTACTGCTAGGCCAGTCATATCGAACATTAAAATCGCAGCCTAACGGCTAGTTCTGATTTTTTAATATGTTGTTAGGGGACCACTATCAGTGGCGTATATCCAAGTTTGCAGCTTCGAAAGACCTGTGCTAACTTTGTAGCATACGAAAAACTACACGTTTTTTTGGTATTCTCAATATAAGTCCTAAACTATGCGTTTTTTTATAAAATATTTTCTATACGTTTTTAAAGTAGACTAAAATTGCTACAATTTGAGACTAAAACCGAGATACAGCTCTCCAAAAATTGTCAATTCTTTCCAAAAAACTGAAATTTTAAGATTTGGTCAATTTTCGACTCCGATATTGGAAAAAATACTCATTTTACGGGTAAAATCATATCAGAACTAGCCGTTGGTTTGCGATTATAGTGATTTCTAGTGTTAGGTATGAGTTGCCTATACATTCAACGAGAAAAAGAAAAGTATTTTTAAAATAAATATTTTTAAAATAAATATTTGACATTTAACTCTCTTTTAGATCAAGTGATCAAAGTACTGCGAGTGCCTTATCCCGAAAACGCCAGTACTCACAGTATGAAAATGGCGACGATTTATGACGTCATATATTTCCCTAGGGTACTGTGGCAATCTATAACGGAATTAATTTTTCACCAGTAAGAGTGGTGAACAGTGCTCACAGTGTATATATCGGAACATATTCTAACTAATTAATAATTAACATCGTATAGCTTTCGACAAAAATTTTCATTGTAAAACTACAGTAATTGGTTGTTGATACCACGCAAGTTTGACGTTCGTCAAGATTATATTACATACACCATTGCCAGGCTTCATATCATGAAAAAGACTTCGGTAAAATCAAATAAAAAAACAATAAAATATAAATTAGTTATAATTCAGCGACATTTTTTTTTATCAAATGCTTTTGACTCTTTATTAGCCATATCATTTTTTTAAACGGTTTTATTTATTTATAACTATCTTTATTTCAAATCTTGCGACAGCTTTTTTATCAATTTCCCGTTAACCGACTGAGTTGAAATTTTGCACACATGTGCAGTAACGAAGACAATACAATATCAGGATAACTAGCTGACCGGCCCGGTTTCGTCCAGGCGCAAATCACATTTTTGAATTTTCACTCTCCTCTCGTTAACCGATCAAGTTGAAATTGTGCACACATGTGTAATTGCGACGACAATACAATATTATGGTAACTAACTAATCGGCCCGGCTTCGTCCGGGTGTAAATAGCACTGTTGAATTTTCACCCATTTTCACCGATTGGGTTAAAATTTTGCACACATGAGAAGTTTTGATCACAATACAATGTTATGATAACTAACTGACCGGCCCGGCTTTCCTCAGGGTGCTAGTCGCATTTGTAAGAAACTACACTAAAAACTTAAAAATAAAATAGAAAAAAAAACGTTTAAACGGTTTTATTTTAAATCATCCGCTGTACCAAAAATTAAAAAAACCCGGGTCGCAGTGCCAAAACCCTGCCGACAATATAGTGTATTTGCTTGTATATAGGGCCGTGTGGTTTTATACTTTTATTATGTGAAATTAAGTTTGTTTTTGGGCAAAATAAAAAATTTAACCCCTTAATACACCCCTTAAAATAACATTTTTTTTCTTAATTGTAATATTATTATCAATGTAACGTCTACACCGAATTAAATACACCCTTCAATAAATAAGTCACTATCTGCAAACCAGTGTTTTCATAAAATTTGTAAATCCGGTCCTGTCGGGCCGATTTTATTAAAATTTTGGGGACATTTTTTAATTACTACCAGAGGGTTAAATTTCAATTTTGAAACGATTCGGATAATTTTTTCGGTATTTTGGGGCCCAAAAACATTTTTCAACCCCTAAAAACTACCCTTAAAATGGCCCAATTGGGCCCATTTTAAATAGGGTTTTTGCGGTGGTGGATTCCAACATGCGGACAAAATTTCGTTAAAATCAATTAACTCTTTCGAAAGTTATTGCCCGCACATATATATATATATACATATATATATAAACATTTTTAAAAATGGTGCCAAAGTGTTTAGGAGGTTATGAAACATCGAGAAATTTTGGTCCGACCCCTAGGTCCCGCCATCCGACCGACGCCAATAGTGTATGTTGCCATATGGCAAATACACTAAAAATAATTCGGGACTTTTAACAAACTAAAATATTGACATGGAGTGCATATACAAATTTGAATAACTGTCCTAACTTCTTTACAAGGTTTCACTGTATTACACATTAGCAAACATTTGTTATATATGCGGTAGTCTGTACAGAGGCATTACATGGTTACATAATATTAGAGGCAACATACGGGAACAGGTAAGATTAGTGTGATGTAAGGAGGAAACCGCACACTGGATGTTCACAGATAGGTAAACAATCGCCTACGTAAACAACTGACTGTCTACATCTCATGTTGCCGGTACAGTGAAACTTAGTTACACGCTATGAAAGAATATATATCTATATGTATATAAAAAATTTTAATGTTTTATAGAAAAGACAATTCATCTAAAAGCGTTTTCTTTTCAACAAAAAACAGAAAATTAAATAATTTAGGTAATAAAATAATTAACGTTATAAGTATCTATAAATAAAACAGGAAAAAAACGTATGGTTTTATCGTACAATCAATGATTTACTAAAAGCTACAAAATAATTATGAGCTACCAATCTGGAGCTTTGATCAGACTAAAATAAAATCGTGAGGTACATTTAGTAGATAACTTTCATTTATTTGAGACAAAATCCTAGCTATATTTTTTGACAGTCCTCTTCGACCATAATTTCACTAAATGCACCCTACGATTTTATTTTTGTCTAACCAAAGTCCTAGATTAATACCCATAATTATTTTTTTGCTTTTACAAGACTATCGGTTGTACAATAAAATTGTTTAACTTTGAATGTTCTTGTGCTTCTTGGCAAAAGTCGGGCCAGTCAGCCAGTTATCATAATATTGTACTGTCATAGGAACTACACGTATGCAAAATTTCAACTCAATCGCATAACGAGGGGTAGGTAAAAAATCGGTCGCCGGATTACAAACAAATAAATGAATAAAATATAAGGAACTCACAGTCAAATAAAACCTTACGGATCGTTTTATACAGTGTTAAATAAAAAAAAACTCGGGTCGCAGTGCCAAAACCCTGCCGACAATATAGTGTATTTGATTGTATAGGGCCGCGTGGTTTTATACTTTTATTATGTGAAATTAAGTTTGTTTTTGGGCAAAATAAAAAATTTAATCCCTTAATACACCCCTTAAAAACACATTTTTTTTTCTTAATTGTAATATTATTATCAATCTAAAGTCTACACCGAATTAAATACACCCTTCAATAAATAAGTCTATCTGCAAATTAGCGTTTTCAAAAAAATTGTAAGTCCGGTCCTGTTGAGCCGATTTTATTAAAATTTTAGGGGCACTTTTTAATTGCTACTAACAGGTTAAATGTCAATTTTGAAACGATTCTGAGAATTTTTTCGGTATTTTGAGGCCCAAAAACATTTTCCAACCCCTAAAAACTACCCTTAAAATGGCCCGATTAGGCCCAATTTAAATAGGCTTCTTGCGGTGATGAATTTCAACACGTGGGCCAAATTTCGTTAAAATCAATTAACTCTTTCGAAAGTTATTGCCCGCACACATATATATATATATATATATATATATAAATATATATATATATACATATATATATAAACATTTTCAAAAATGGTGCCAAAGTGTTTAGGAGGTTATGAAACGTCGAGAAATTTTGGTCCGACCCCTAGGTCCCGCCATCCGACCGATGCCAATAGTGTATGTTGCCATATGGCAAATACACTAATAATACTTTGCACACACGTCTTCACTCGTATAGTTCGCAACTTCTGTTGGAAACTTGAAACACAGCATTTATTCTACGAACGAATATTTTAATATTGTATTTTAATTTCTTGACTTACTCTTCACTATTGGTGTACATATAGAGTAAAATAAATAGTATTATTATTATTAGTGTATTTGCCATATGGCAACATACACTATTGGCGTCGGTCGGATGGCGGGACCTAGGGGTCGGACCAAAATTTCTCGACGTTTCATAACCTCCTAGACACTTTGGCACCATTTTTAAAAATGTTTATATATATATGTATATATATAAGTATATATATATGTATATATATATATTTATATATTTATATATATATATATATATATATATATATATATATATATATATACGTATATATATACGTGCAGGCAATAACTTTCGAAAGAGTTAATTGATTTCAACTAAATTTGGTGCACATGTTAGAATCCATCACCGCAAGAAGCCTATTTAAAATGGGCCTAATCGGGCCATTTTAAGGGTAGTTTTTAGGGGTTGAAAAATGTTTTTGGGTCCCAAAATACCGAAAAAATTCTCTGAATCGTTTCAAAATTTAACCCTCTGGTGGTAATTAAAAAGTGTCCCTAAAATTTTAATAAAATCGGCCGGACAGGACCGGATTTACAAATTTTATGAAAACACTAATTTGTAGATAGTGACCTATTTACTGAGCGGTGTATTTAATTCGGTACACATGTTAGATTGTTAATAATATTGCAATTAAGAAAAAAAATATTTTAAGGGGTGTATTAAGGGGTTAATTCTTTTATTTTGCCCAAAAACCAACTTAAGTTCGCATAATAAAGCCACACTGCCTGTATTAGCAAATACACTATATTGTCGGCAGGGTTTTGGCACTACGACCCGGTTTTTTTTTATTAAGATGTAAATGTCCAGACATTATGTAAAAACAGCAAGGTGGATTTTCACAACACTTGCATCATTTTCCTGTGCTATATTAGAACTTCGAATGTTTTTTCAGCAGTCATATAATTCCAAACAACGTATATTTACTACTAGCCTTTCTATTTATAACTATAGTGCAGATTTGTCATCGAACTTCTCACCGTACACGTAAATATCAAAATCAAATACAATAAAAATATTGTCAGCAAACGAATCGGATAATGAATGCTTTTCTGTAGATGTGAGCTACTGGTATTACTACAGTCAAAGTTCTCAAAATCGCTGACAATAATCTTCGGAAGCTGCTTAAAACCAATAATATTAACATATTCATTTTTATACCGTGAGAAATACAACAAAATATACATAAAAATTAGAATTTGTGATAAATGTTTACAATTTCTACTAAATCAACAAGTATTAGTTAAGGATCTAAATGACGGGAAACATTATATATTCAATCAGAAAAAAATTTATTTTATAAAATCATACGTAACTATGTAAGGTTATGGTACGGGTTTATGACCAGCTTAAAATTCGAAAACAGTTTCAAAATAACTGGTTAATGTTAAAATATACTAAACTTACCGCACATCTACCTTCCGTATAGTAATTCTCTATCTGCAAACTAGTGTTTTCAAAAAATGTATAACTCCGGATCGATTTTATTATAAAATTTAAGCAGCCCATTTTAATTTTTACTTAAGGATTAAATTCCAATTTTGAAACCATTCATAGAATTTTTTCGGTACTTTTCGGTCCAAAAACTTTCCAACCCATAAAAAACATTCTTAAAATGGCCCTATTCAATAAACGTCGTGCGGTAACGGATCCCAAACATGGACCGAATTTCATTAAATTCAATTAACTCTTTCGAAAATTAGGAACATATATAAAGCAAAAAAATACAAATCCATAAATTGTTTGTAGTGCATATCAACATAACATTTCGAAACAAAATAATAAAACCAATTTTCAAGCTCGGGGAACTCCGCATTTTTTCACAAATGCGCACGTAAGCTTTCGGAAATGATTCGCGCATTTTCGTACATAATCGGTTCAACTTGAAATTAAGTCAAGACAAATAGTAACGATAGAAAATCAAGTCAAGTAGAGAATTTTTAAAAAGCTTGATTTTCAAAGTCAAGTCAAGTACCTATTTAGTAAAAACTACTGGACCTGATGAATTCCTACTTATTTCACATATCTCGGAACGTATTTTTTTATACATTACAATATGTGACTTCTACATAAGGAAAAAGTTTTATGTTTCATACGTGATATTTTATTCTTATTAATAATAGTATTTTGCATTGACTTCATTGTACTATAAGTACCTACTATTTTGTTATCAACATCTCTGTAACTGGCGAGACGGGCCTTATTACATTAATGAATTATTATTATATTCAATGTTGCTGTCGTCGTCACAATAAACTAATGTTTTGTGCAGTGTTTATAGTAAATACGCTATGTATTTATTTTGGTCTTTTAACGCAGCTCGAATTTTACATATAGTTTTCAGACGAGTCGACTCTGTTTTAATAGCTACCATATTAAGTTCGCATAACACAATAGCGCAGGTAAGGTACACAGACTATCGAGTAGTTGAGTACCTTACACGATATACTATTACACGTTAATATACTGTTCGCTTGTTCGATTCCCACTGTTTCCAGAGCTTATTAGGTTTGTTTGTTTAAGAAGATATCAACTTACAAGCACGGTGGCACAAACACAATAGATAATCAACAGGTGCAGTCAAATACCAAACTTAGTCTCCGTCGTGTGATTTATATCCACCAATTATTTGACTCCCTGAAGCAGGGGTTCTCAATCTTTGATGGTTTAAAATTTTATGCGCATTTTCAAATATTGTTTTGGGATTTCAAGTAGCAAGTCGTAAGAAATTAATAATTACAAAATTAAAATTTAGTGGTGAGGAGTTACAAAAAATAAAAATCATAGGAGTTGAAAGGATTAGTTTAAAAATGCATATTTTTTAAACAATATAAAACGCTGATATCAAAGCACTAAAAAGTAGAAAAAAAAAATTATTTCTGTTCTATAAAATTTAAAAGCGTGGGGTGCTCAATGATATATTTAAAATCCACTCTTTAAAACGTTATAGAAGAAAAATTACTTTGCTTTCTATTTTTTGGTGCGTCGATATAAATCTGTTTTTTATTTAATTTTTAAATGCAATTTTATTCTAAAATTTTTAGTCTTATTTTATACTATATTTTAAACAACTGACGACACATTTATTCACCATCAGCACCGTAACTTCCACCAGATATTTTTTATTTCTATTTTTAACTTGTTATATAAATATTACTATAGTCCAAATATCAAAATTTTGCATTGTGATCAAAACTACACACAACTGCTAAGTTTCATATCAGTTGGACAATTGGAAGAAAGTGAGAAATCTAGTTGCCGGTTTCTTTTACATACAACATTCAAGTGAAGCTGATACAAACGTGCTAAAAATATTGCTATAAATTGTGCAAGATGTATGTACTTTTGCATAGTTTTGATGCCTGCTTCGTCGCAATTCGCCTTTCTACATAAGTCTGGTTTAGTAACCACCGCTACTGGATACAACAAATACCCAAATTCTCTTCATACAGAGTTCGGGAAGAAACACTCATGACCATAAATCATATTTTATATTTATGCTGAAACAGTGTTATGTAGAACAATAGATTGTACTCATAAAATGGTCGCTTTTATAGCTCAATTTTGATGAAAATTTTGAAGTTGAAATTGTACAAAAAATGTAATAAATACTTGCACACACTGTTTAAAAAAAGATTGTTTCGAATTGTATCGATTTAAAATTATACAATTACTTTTCTTATGCACGAAACATATGTGTAATCACTAATTAAAATAAGATCGGAACTGCCATAATAGCAAAATAACAATTAAATTTTATTTGTTAAATATTTAAACACCATTTTTTTATAAACAATATTTCTGACGCTGATTAAAAATGACATTCCTCTCTATAATCTCTCGAACAAAACCTACTGCACATTTTTATAAAATAAATTTAACATACGTACAATTAAGTTAGCAGGAAAGTAGACAAATTGATGTAAATCGATAAAAATTGGTTTATCGATTTACATCAATTTGTCCACTTCCCTGCTAACTTAATTGTGTATGTTTGAAAAAAAAATATGGACGCACCAATTTCCAGTGTAATAAATTTAACTTCTAATACTTCTATATTCATATAGGTATGTTATCTCTATACTAACTGTAAATACATTTGAATATTCGTTAATAATGTTCTAGTTTAACGGAGATTGTTACCTTATTTAGGATACGCACATTATATTTATTATTATTTATTATTTGAAGTTATTGCCATAAGGAAACGTCATCATATATTCTAGATTTAATAATTTTTCCTGTAACTATATTGCATGATTGACTGCACATTCGATGACAATAAATAAAGTCTAATACATAATCCATGTCTGTCTGTCTGTTTTTTCTTCCAGGGGTTTTTTAGTACTTGATCGTGGTGAGATAAAAGGTGGAAATTCAACATGGATAGTATCAAACCTTAAAGTTTCGAAAAGGGGTTAATAGTGCAGCCCCGAAAATTATCCCTCCTTACATATTATAGGCCAAAAAATGTTTGTTCGAACGCTGTTCAAATAAACCCGGCTATAAGTTTTTATAAATTTTAAGCGGTTGACCCTAATTCGATACTCGAGTGGTGTCGAAAATTGCTGTGTCCAAGAAGCTGTGTTTCAAGAAATCGGAGGACTTTCAAGACTGGAAAACACAATTTCATCATTGGTGTTTGAATCAACTTTCCAAATAATAAGGCTATTTTATAATTTTAAATGACCACTGGCCAATATCACATACTTAAGTACTGGCAAGATACTATTAATAGGTACGTACAGTGAATAATTTACAGAACTTAAAGAAAACATTTTTACCAGTCAATGAGTTAAAAAAATAAGCATGAATAATTTCTAAACCGAAAATTATATACACTCGTTGCTTATAAATGTTAGTAGTTCATTTTTGAAAATTTCATGGTCAAAGAGTCCTGAGCTGAAGATGGCTCATCCATAAGTACAAATCCAATCTTATACGGGAGTAAATTAATCTAACCTTAATACATAATAATAATTATATTAATTTAAGAAAAGAAGAAATACACCAACGTTTCGGATTCCAATTCAAATAGATGCTAAAAAAGAAGCGTCCTTTTTTTTAAAAACAGTTGGATCCTTTGTGAAAGTATTATCGACTAAATCTCTTCAAACAATTCAAAAAACAACTGTTGAGTTCAAGTTAAGGTTAATTTCGAGCGTTATTTGCAATTTTTTGCTGAAAAATATCAATGATGTAAATTGACTTCGAAGAGTCTACATTTCAAATTTCAATTCTCGATGGTGCGCTGTGCAGTAAAAGCCTCGAAGGTAGAGGATGATGCTCTCATAGATCGGTATCAGTTGTATATTTTGTAATCGTGGAGTGCATGGCACGCGGTGCATAACAAATCTTTCATCAGACACGCGTGGTACATCGAAGACTAGCTCACGCTGACAGCTGCACTGTTTACATTGAAAATCAATAAAATCATCCGAAAAGATTATCATCGTCAGAAAATTCAGCGAGAAGCGTAGAAATAAAGTATGCGCATTAGAAGGCATTTTTCAAAGGCCGGTATGACTTTTTTCTAATAATAATTGCTTCCACCGAAAACAGTATCTTGACGTAAGGCTTTCAATAATTCAAACTCGACACATGTATAAAAATGTGTAAATCTTATTATAATTTCTTGAAAGAATAACGAAAAATTGTTTCTTATAACACGGTTTTATTGAAAATTTGAAATGACTGATAATTTATCGATCCAATTTAATTTTATAAGCCCTTTTTCATGCGAACTTTTATTTACTTTATAATCAGCGAAAGGTTATATTAATGAAAAAACAGATAAACTATAGATTATGGATGCTCAGCAACTGATCATGAGCCGAAATAATTTTCTTTAAAATCTTATTTCACAATAGGATTTTTTATCCAAAATGTGGATTATAACAAAATTGGTAAATTAAATACAATTGAAAATAAGAAAATAGAGCTACCTACAAATACTCCACTTAAATTAGAAAAATATAGCCAAATTTTATGTTGGCACCAATTTAATTACTGAAACTATATACTTTTATAAAATCGGCGCCGACATTATCATCTGTTGTAAGTGGTTCGAGTTTTTTAAGTATTATTTCAATCAATTTTCTTAATAACGCAAACGTAACAGTCGTCGGATAAACAATAAACTGAAAATGCATAATAACAAAAAAATTAAGTAACCACCATTAAAAACAAATTTTTGTGTCAACAATATATACGACAATTTAATTTGGAATTTATAACATCAGTTTCGCTGTATTTTATTGATCCTGACTCTAAGATGAACTTCTTCAAAAATTAAATTACATCCAGAATCGTATCTACCAACAAAAAATTGTAAAAATTCCGTATACTATTGGTATATATTATTTCCCAAAGGTGTTTTTTGTCGGTATGAAATATCTCCCAGAATACTCTATCAAAATGAATGTTTGATATTTCATTTTGGAGATTATTTTTCTCGCTAATGACGAAAAATGAATTAAACTCTTAAAAGTAATGTTTTGATTAAAAAATTACAGTTTAAAAATTTTAAAAAATAGACGACATTCAGAAAAAACAAATGTCGCCATCTGGTGGAAATCTGTTCATTTTAACAGTTGTCGGTAATATTAATTGACGTAGTGGCGTTGAAGTCTCTGATAGAATAGAATAAAATTTATTTCTACCCTATTATATTACGTAACTGACTACTAACGGTGCGAAGTATTCGCACGGGTCCGCTAGTAATTTAATTTTATTAACCAAATACATTCTATAGGACGCAAAATAGACTATTAATATAAACGCAATCGTTAACAGTTGAGATTTATTCAAGTGTCGTCGGTTAGTATCTGCCAGGCGTGCATAGTGCGACTGCGACTACGGAACCAACGGCGGCCGGTGCACTTGTTAAAACGCATTGTGACGTGGTGACGACCATCAACTGTTTACTGCACAAATATGCTACGGCAGATAATGGATTATCCACGCGCTTGCTAATGAATACAAATTATACTATTTATAGACGTAAACCTATTATGCATAATCAATTACAACACTGTCTATTTTTATAACTATTAAAAATAATATTTTAAATATTCATACTTCATAGATACTGTATTATTATCTGAAAAGTAATGAAGCTTCACGATAAATATATAGTCAACAGGTACAATACTTTCCTGCTGCCTTAAGTAACACTACAACATAATTGATTTTTTCATTGTTTAGAGCAGTAATGTGCGACCCGAGACCTGCGGGACCCATGGCGTCTGTCAGATTGTAAATTTGCAGTTCTAGTATCAAACCTAATAAAATATAATATCTAAGTAACCACTCAATTCCCCGAATATGCCGTCCTTGATTCAAAGGAAAAAGGTTGCACATCAATGGCTAAGAGTATTAAAAAAACTCGGGTCGAAGTACAGAACTCTACCGAAAATGTAGTGTATTTATTAATACACAGGCCTTGTGGCCTATTAGGAAAACTTAACTTTGTTTTTGGACAAAATAAAAAAATCCTTAATATGATTTTTGCTTAATTACAGTATTATTATAAGTTCGACATTTGGACCAAATAAAATACAACCTTCGGCCTTCAGTAAGTAAATCCGTATTCGCAAACTAGTGTTCTCATAAAAATTATAAGTTCGGTCCTGTCAGGTCGATTTTATTAAAATAAACTACTGGCAGACAAACAGCGATTTACTATGGATTTGATACAGCGGCATAGCGTGACCAGTTTATTTTACTTTACCGCACAAGTGCGTAATGAGACACTTTACATGCATGTGAATCAGAAATCTGAAAGTTTACAATAAATAATTAACAAACAATACAAAAGTAAAAAAATAAAAAAGTTACATTTTTAGATTTTGTATCTACAAATTGAGGTCACTTCAAATCATATTTTAAAAATTAATTACTAATAAAAATCACTATCTTTTTTCTTTATACTCATACTTATTTTTGTTACCATTCAGATTTGTCAAAAGATTAAACTTTTATGAGAACTCCGCCAATTTTCAAATCAAGCCTACGTTAAATGAAATTGTCAACGCAAAACACTAACTAAAAGTATTATTACTTGCAGAAAGATAAAAATAATAATATTTTTAAAGGCCTGTTAAGTCTAAATTGAAATTTCAACATTAATATCCATTGAGTCTAATATTATTTGTTTTTAATACAACAAAGGAGACGAAGTATATTATTTAATATTTCAATTTGAATATTCAAATCACTATCAGTAGAACTTCCTGAACGTGTGCGGTATACATTTTACAGTGGATATGTACTTAATTTTAAATGATTCAGGTATTTAGTGATGCATTAAATTTGAATATGAACACATTTAATTAATTTGTATCCCTAGTTTTACATGAATGGATTTTCATTTATAATTTAATTTAATTTATTTGCGTACACAACATTATGTTATATTAAATCGTGCGACTTTTGCTGTCTGTTGTGTCGCTTTATTCAACTAACAGAAGCAGCTTTTCAGGCTCGCCACATGCCAAGCTTTTAAATGTCAGTTAAAGCTTAACTATAAACGTAACCTTCACTGCAAATATAATACTTATTTTTCCCACTATGATTAAAGTATGCGTATTCTTTGACATACATGTTATTAAAGACCACATTTTTTCTGGTAGCTATATAGTTTGATAAAAATACTTGAAACGAAGGATTTCAAGAAAGAGGGTTATTCATTACTTAGCAAATTACCATATAAGGATTATAAACCTATCCATGTGAAACTGTGTCAAAAATTTTGGAATTTTGGCCACCCAACAGAAGTTTTTTTTTTTTCAAAATAACACTTTTTGACTAAAAATGGAATCACTTGACGCGTAGTGCTCTAGTAAGAAGGGTATTTAAGAAACTTCCTGCAAACGGTTTATAGATCTATCTATAGTTCATCCAACACAGTTAAAATTTTTGTAAAACTTAGACGCGGTCAACCTAGAAAAATATTTTTGTGGAGTCTTACTTTTTTACTTTGAAAATACGATTTCGAAAAAAACTTCGTTTAGTTCCTCCACAATAAATAGTATATAAAAATTGAGAAATAGTGTCATCTACACCTTTGTGTTGAACATTTTCCGTTAACGAATTATTTCATAAAAACCGTTTTCTTGCACCTTTCACCTTCGTCTCTCAGGGTCGAAAACTCGGATTTTTCATTGCAAATGTTGTACTTACATAAATACATAAAATAGTGTATGAATACCGTAGTAACCTTGAAACGAAATGTTAAACATTTTTATTTCTATTTTCGTACCCCGTACCATAACTTCCAAATATACTGCATGCTAATAAAATATGTGATACAGATAAGTAATTTTAGGAAATTTTCGGGTCTCAAATTCAACAAATTCTAAAAATCATGAAGCTTCGCAGTTAGATAATATTTTTAAATTGTATTCTGCGCATATGAAATTGAAAGTGATTGGGAAAAACAAAAGAAAAAAAATAATTTGAAAAAATCGGCGCAGGCATATATAGAGCAAAACTGTGTAGCCGCTAGTTTGTAGAGTATCCATCTATAAAAAATGTATTATTTAAAATAATAATTATTAGTAAGTAAATTTAAGTTTAGGGACTCGAGGCCAAATACGTCACAGTTCATTCTGAGTAGATGTGAGAAACTTGTTGATCTTGTAGTACTATAAATCTGTACAATTACGCAGCTTGCAGATAAATCACTGCTCATTTCGGGCCCCTGCGTTTCCGGAATTTTCAAGACTCTAGATTCTAGACTGAAGTCTCTTCAAACTTAGCATCGAAAATATGTAAAACACACTATATGTGGGGTATCTTACCTTGTATGCATGTTTTCCATATTTATAGCAAGCTTATCAGAGATACCTAGTCAACCTGTATATTATTATGGAACGATATAGTAGAAATAAAAAGAGAAACATATAAAAAGAGATGTATACACAGTGAGTTGCATTAAATGAATGCCGGTACACGTTCTATCCTTTGATTTGCAATCGTGCAGCCTGCTTTACGCTAAAAGCTTTTCATAATGTTTAAAATCTACCTACATAACATTTATTATACAGAATGTTCGTAGGACCAATCAATACGCCAAATTTTGTTATCATTATGACATAATATGTATATCTGTATAGATAACTTTGCACGAGATTGCAGAAGGTATTGTTAAAAAATTGGTTTGGCAATGATCGTAGATTGTGATTCGATTATTACAGTTATTATGCGCGAATACCATAAGCTAAAGCGCTTAATATACTTTGTCTATGTTTTTTGTGTTGACCTCCAAATTTCCTTCTTTTAGTGGCTTTTTTGAAGGAGGTTAACATTTTTTTTGTTTCTTTTTTTTTACATTGTGGTGATTTGAAATACGTAGTTTGCACGTTATAAAATATTAACCGACTTTTTTTTGGACATTTAATTCATTTTCTTGATTCACATTTAGCGCGCCTTTATAGATTCTGTTTAAACATTTTTTTGCACATTTTTCATAATTGCTCTTTATTTACTAATCTTCTGCTAAACAACGTTATAGCATATGTGTCCTGCGCATGCGCATATTTTCTACAAAAACAATAAGGCTTTTCCTATTTACGTGTTAACATGCTTGTCAAATTTGGTTTCAACCCGCTTAGCCGTTTGACCTATATCATGCAAACAGACAAACATATTTTGTCTGAAAATATATTTTTAGACACGGGGGACCCTTAAAAAGAAAAATATGGTTGAATTGTGAAAAGTGAATTATTATCTAAATTAGTTCATTTTTCACTTGTGAAGCTGGGAATGGTAAAATATTGCATATCTCAAGCGAACTATGTTCTGGAAACATTCTTATTCGTGTGTTTAGAAAATTCTCAATTTTTATACTATAAAAACTGTTACAATTTCACTACTAACTGCTTGTCGCCATTTTGTTTTTATAGATTATTGTTACTATAATAGCGTTACAATTTAATATGTATTTCGCATAATGTTTAATTCTATGTACACCTGGTATAGACAAACATCTCAAGGTACACAGTAGGCCAATAGAAACGGCACATATTTTGATACAGTATAAGCATTTATATATTATTCGTCAATTATTTATATTTTTAACTAATTAAAGTATCAATAAAAAGCTCAATATTTATACCTGAAATGTAGAAGTTTCACTCTAAATATGTAATAATTTTTCCTGAGAGGCAGCTGATTCCAACATTGCTTTAAATGATTATTATTATCGCGAATTCATGGTTCATTGTAGATAACTTTTTCCAACTGACCCTAAACGAAGTAATCTATTGGATTCGAGTGTGGACTGCAAGCTGACCATAAATCGGTTATATAAAATCGAGCCAATATAATTTCGACAGATTATTCAAAAACCGCCTTTGCTTCATTAGAAAAATATTATTAATATACATATATATGTATATTTTTTTACGAACGCAACATTCTTTTGGTCCACTGTGTATATATATTCTATACATATTATATATTATGTCAGATGGTATACTATATATCTTGTGTGCATTACAATACTGATTGCATTGTTATAAGTCCGTTTCCACACCTGAACTGAAATTAATATGTTGCACTGCCACTCACACTACTAATACATTGTGTCAAAGAGGATTAATTAATATAATTTCTGCCAATTATTAAGCGCAACCAAGCATAGAATACACCATGAGTGCTTACTCTATATGCTAAAATTACGCCTACACATTGCATGTACAGCGTGTACCAAGTTATTTCGTATTGCGCATACTGCTACATCCGTAGCGGTAGTGTGCTCTATTGTCGCTTTCCGCGCCAGAGCTGGATTACGCTATACAAATAGTTATACCTAGGTTGATTTCGCACGAAATTGCAGCTTTTCGAAAAAGGGAAATTCTGTTCTATAAAATGGAATGATTTTCAGATTAATTCGACACCATAATTACTGCTAAAGTAATTGAAAATTGCAAACAACATTTGTCGATTTGTCTGTACGTCCGAGCTGTACAGACTGCAAACCTTGACGCATCGCTTTGTTTTTTATTTTATTCGCTTTGTTTACTATTAGACTAGAACCCTATTAATATTTACTGAAATGCGTTCAGTAGTTTAATTTTAATAAACAATTTTATTTTATTATTTTTGACAACTAATAGTTTCAAAAACGTATTATAATATTATTGTACAGTATATAGTAGGACAACTAAGTGCAATACTGCTATACCACAAAAATAGCTAAACATCAGATGAGTTCCGCAGAGTAATGGTCAACGCTCTTGTTTAGTACGGAGACGGTTGGCGGTTTGATCTCGGTCGACAATTTTTTTACATCTATTTATAGTGTTTCAAGTCAATGAAATTTTTTTAATCGCTTTTTTTTGATTTTAGTTTTTATCATACAGTAACACGGCAATAAAATTTAAATTTGGTACGTTACGTAAGCATGCATAACCCCGTCCTATTCTGAAAATTTGAGACCTGGAGTGTTATCCAGACCGAAGTTATGAGGGTTCAAATGACGCCGAATCGTTTCGAGAAAAGGTAGGCACTAGCTGCGTGCTCGCTTTGACGGGTGCACTTCCGTGCTCCCAGATTAGTATCGATATTGAAAGACGCTACACAATGTATACATTATAATGCAAACATGCTTTGGTCAATATTTGCTAATTGGAAAATAAAATTGTAGTTTCGGTATGTGTCTGTCTGGTTATACCACTCGATTGATTATTTCTTGGGAAATACCTGTCCGGCCTGGCTTAGCCCGGGCGAAAATCTGGTTAATTTCATAATACTGAACAGATTTGACTAAGGTTTTTTCTATTAGATAGCTTATTTCTTGAAGAAGGTTTAGGGCTATACTACTGCCCGGATACAAATCGCATTGATTCTAAGTTGAATCAAGTTTAAGTCAAAAGCGGTGTGAAGTATAAACTTATAGTCAACGATTACAATATGTCGCGGGCAGTTAATTATAAATTCGACCGAAACGAGTGAGTAAAGTATTAATTAATTATGATTTCGAGCCAGTGTATGTGGTTGACGCCGTGCCGGTGCGGGACATCCAGTTTATAATAACTGTAAGAATTTCTTTCATTATAGTAAAAAAAGAGAAAGAAAACATTTCAGTAATTTTCCCATCCCTTGTATAGAGTAAAACATTTCGCTTTAAGCGCTGTCTTTCTTTTGTCCCTATACAGGTTTCAAACATCGTGTTTTGAATTGGATGGTTTGTTTTTGTTCTCAGTTGAATGAGTTGAACTAAATGTTGAATTTATAGTCAACATTTACTTAACGAAAATTAAATCTAAAACGTTAAAAGAAAATGGAATGAAATGACAGAAAATGAAACATTAACATTGATTAGCAACACAAAAAAGTTATACGCTAACATTGATTTGTTTCCCAGTTCTCGATAACATTATAAATTTGTGCAGTTTGTTTGAAGACATCTATTTTTAACCGGATTCAAAAACATTTCGACGCGCATTTTTAATTTTTCTTTTTTTTTTGTGTATGTTCTGCGATAGTTTCGCCATGTTGTGAACCGATTGTTTTGTTCAGAATGTTATTTAATTCATTGGTACAATATAGTTTTTTTTATAGGTTCATCCGCTTTTAAATAGCTTAAAAAAACATATTTTGGCACATGTCCTGACACAAATAGTGAATTATAGTCAGTTGGAACTGCCTACATTGACATTTTAATTTATAAACAAATCATATTCTTTTACAAAATGTTCTAATTTTCTTTTCTTATATACATGTTCATAGGCCCTGAAGATGAAAATATATTTTTCGAAACGTTGGCCATTAACGAAACTTTGGTAAAGCTTATTTATTTTTTGATCCTCAATCAAATCTTCCTTTCCTGTGACATTCTATTGGATCAACACCACCATATACGAAGACATATTCTTTTATAAGCTAATAATATTATGGGAGGGTTTTAATTAAGTGAAAAATTGCAATTTCAAAGGAGAAAATTAATATATAAAGAGCAAGATTATGAAAAATCTATTAAAGCGCATTAAATATGAATCAAGAAAATTAAAAATTATGTAATTCAAATCCACTAAAAAGTAAAAAATAAAAAAACTATTAAATAATAACCTCCTTCAAAAAAGTCACTAAAAAGAGGAATATAATGAAATTTTGAGCTCGATGTCAATTTAATTACTAAAACTTTTTACATATTATTTACTTTTGCCAAATTGACACTAACCTAAGAATCTCATTATTTATTTTTTTGAATGAGGTTAATATTTTTCACTTTGCAGTAGGTACATTGGGATTTTATTGTAATGAGGCTAAAAATGTTTCAAGGTTACTACACTATTTTTCAAAATCTCTCTCTCTCTCCCTCGGTATGTTCGTACGTTCGTGGGTATTTCTTTCTAAAACGAAATCTCGAGAATAAAACATGATATCGACTACGTTGGGGTGTCAATCGGCGCATATTAATCTGACTTAATCTGAATGGAATATTTTCAAAATCGATGCAGCCGTTCTTTTTTTTACAAAATAGATTCCAAAAATATAGATTATACACTAATTCAATTCAGAGAATTTTTAGTGACAAGATAAGTTGCGCATATTTTTTATTTACATCGCTATATTTACACATTAACAGTCATTATCCTGCGTATATTATAAGGAATAAACTAAAAGAAGTGAAAACACAATTTCTTCATAGTTTTTTATGTTGATAAAACAACTATATACGCTTAAAATCGTGATTAAATACAACTAAAAATATAAGGTTTATATTTACAATATTTACATGTGATGTTGTTTCTTATATCTGCTTGACAAAAACATTTAATAGGTATAAATGTCTGATATCTTATATTTCAATTGTAAATTTACAAACTGTATTTTAATAATTTAATTACAGTTATAAAGCTTGAAAAAGTCCCAAGAAGGGAACGAAACGTCGCTATAAATAACAAATATAACAAATTACTAACACAATTCCGTTTTCCCGACAAATCATTTTTATATTAAGTAAGTACCAAGGACAAAAAGAAAAAAGTCAATAAACTTATTAAGTTTTTACGAGAACCATTTTTTAAAATTTTTTTAAATGAAATAATTATTTGTAATTAGGTTCGAAATTAATAACAAAGAACATATGTGTTACTGTTTATGATATAACACTAAAATTTTCAATTTTCAGAAGTGGCATTCTTATTATTATTATTTTTTACAAATAATCAAGTTATGTATGCAGGTTCGATAATTGTCAATTAACTTTAAATAAGCTAACCTACAAATCTTGGGGAAACTTGACGTTTGATCTTTAATTACAAACGAATCTCGACACCAACTGAAGTAGAACTGCGTGACAAGTGACTCGGGTTAATAAACAGACCCCTTTTTTCAACATAATCTACACTTAATCAACAACAGTTACAAAGTATGCTGTCGTAACAAAATTATTCATGCATACTTAATTTCATTAAACTGTACTCGTCACATACTCTAGATATTTACAGAAAACAAGGCAGGCAGCGTGCAGAAGGTCACGGGTTCGAAACCCAGTTATCAAGTTATATGTTTGAATAAACTAAGTAATTATTGAATTATACAAGTAGGTAGCATCAATCGCCTAAATAAATGAAACAAAAAACTTCATACATATTTGTTCCATTTTCTAAATCTAGATACAGATGTGGAAAATGCATAATAGTATGTTTATATTTTTCCTTGTCTGCGTCATTCCTAATAATAGTTTTGTGTTTGGTACATGCAATTTCCCCCTGAAGCAATTTGCTTATTGTTAAAAAAAATATATTTTCAAATTATCTGCCCTATTTGTTTCGTTTTATTTATACTCGAATTTTCAATTGTTTCCATAAAAAAATCGACTGTAGATAAAAAGAAAAAATTATTTTTATTGGTTCTCTAAATTTTTTAATCTTATCTGTCCTTTAGGAAACTAAAAACGATTAAGAAAAGGATTCAAAATTTGAAAACGTCTAGCTTTGTTCACACTAACGTTTCAACTTCCAATAAAAAATGTTAATAGAGTAGAACACAAGTAACTGAAAACTTCGTTTCACGCTCAAAGGTGAGAAAACTCATTTAGGTGAACAATCTATAGTTAAAAATCGACGCGATATCAAAATTAAATCAGTTTAGCCGTTCTTTTTTTTTTTTTTTTTTATTAAACAATAGGGCTTCGGCAGCAAGGCCATTAGCTCCAAATCTATAAATTATCACTGTATATTATATATAACTGTTTATCACTGGTTAAATTTTGTTAAGAAGTTCAGTTTTTTCAAGGAAACAAAATAGTTTGTAAATATTTTCACTGTTGTCGCCGAGGATGTCTTGAAGTTGAGTGGGGAGTTCAAGTCTATGGTTGGTGTATGCTTGACATTCAGTGAGGATGTGTTGAACGGTCAGTGTAGTATTACACGTGGGGCAGTTGTCCGGGTCAGTTCTTCTGAATAGGTGGCTATGCGTTAGTAGAGTGTGGCCAATTCTTAGTCGGGTCAGCACAGTGTTATTTTTTCGATTCATCGGTATGCTGGTCCATTTCAAAACTGATGGTTTGATGACGCGGAGTTTGTTGTTTGAGATTTCCGTCCATTCCAATTGCCAACTTTCACGGACTTTGGCCTTAATGTAATTTTTAACGTCTAGGAATGGAATGGGGATGTTGGTTATAGGAAGATCTATAGAGTCGGCTTTTTCATTTCCGTCAATACCTACGTGGGATGGGGTCCAGATAAAAATGACTTCCTTCTTTTGTACAGACTGGATTACGAAGAGAACATTTAATATTTCGGTCTTTATTGAATTTGTTGACGAGGGAGATAAAATATATTTTGTTGAAGATAAAGAGTCAGAACAGATAATAAAAAAATTGGAATTTTGTGAAGTTACAAATTTTAAGGCTTCCAGGATGGCATAAAGTTCCCCAGTGAATACGCTGGCTATATTTGGGATGCGGAAAATCCGTATGAAGTCGTCGCAAATAAAAGCTGCCGAAGTGTTGTCATTTGATTTTGAGGCATCAGTGTAGAGGGCGGTATGTTCTCGATAACGATTTCGGATATTTAGCCATAATTGTTTGTATAGGCTTGGGGGTGTACTTTCTTTATGGTATTCTGTTAGTTCCAGTAAGCATGTTGGTAGTGGGTTTAGCCAAAGAGGATGTGTAATTTGGTTTGGTTGAGTGTATTTTGGAAGGGAGATGTTTAGAGAGGTTTGGAGTTTTTGGAGTCGACCATGAAAGGGTAGTGTGTTTTTCCTGGTTATAAGTGATATTGGGAAATTTGGGAAAATGTACTGAAATGTGTTATGGGTAGGGTTGGTTGCTATACGTGCCGCGTATGTGAGCGTCAGTTGCTGTCTTCTTAAAGTTAGAGGAGGTTCACCGGCATCGCATAAGAGGCTCGAAATCGGGCTGGTGCGTAAAGCTCCAGTTAAAGTGCGGATAGCCGTTCTTTAAATACATACATATTGAGAATTAGAATTGTCTATAACTATTTTTGCAAGTTATCGAGAATTAAATGAAAAAATAAAAATAATTAGCTCATAGAACGATGATTCAGTACATTTAAGGGTCAATTCTGTCTTCCTCAATTGCAATGGAAAATAGACTTCGGGTTATTAGTAAAAATTATTTATTATCGAGTCAGATTTTCTGCAAATTAAATTATGCAAATTAAAGTATTTTTTTAGAGATGCCAATATATCATTGATCAAAAGAGAAAACCCTTACGACGAAGTCATGGCGAAAAAGAATTAAAAGCGATTTAATCATCCAATTCATTTAGTTAGTTCTACATGTTTGCTTGCATTGAAAAACAACAACCACTTGTCTTTTCTTTTTACACGAATTTTTCACACACACAAAAATAAATTTGCACTTTCGGTACTTTTTGGTTCAAAAATATTTTTCCACTCCTAAAACCTACCCTTAAAATAGCCCGATTGGGTTCATTTTAAATAGGTTATGAAACGTCGAGAAATTTTGGTCCGACCCCTAGGTTGTGCCATATAAGTAATAAAATGAATTTTGCGACCACAGTTCAAAATTTCCCGAGAGCATATTTTACGGTCTGAGGGATCAGTCAAATGAACACCGGTGAAATAATTCGTTTGACATGCTCGTGCACCACTTTGAGACATGCGATCAACGTATGTGTTATCTCTTTTCATTTCGTGGAGAAAAGAAGACGTTTTTAAATGTTGTTTTCCAAAAATTTTTGCTAAAAAAAATATCTAAAAATATAGAACACGATTACAAATTGTTCGCTGACAACCTGTACGAGAATTTTTGATCAGAGTTATGTGCACTAAGTTATTCTTGTGATCATGTCAAACTGTGTGCATTTCATCGCGTGCTGCAGCAGAACTGTAGACGATTCAATGAAGTTTTCGAGGTTATACGTTTCCTTTTTTTGGTAAACCGTAAACACCGCGTAAGCTCCAACAGACAAGTTTTAGAGTAGTTTCGAACTAGTCAAATTGAGCGCATGCATAATGAAAAAGTCAGGAACTTCGACCAAAGTTTCGACTTCGAACTAAAATTTAATCGTTGGAAAAATATTTGTTTTCGGCCAAAATAAGGGTTAGTCGAAAACGAATCTTGAATTTAAAGAATTCTCTTAATTAAATTAATACATAAAAATTGCGCTTCTATTATTTTGTTTAATTCACACATCCAGCAAAGAATATTGAAGAAAAAAAAACTCGAGACGCAGTGCTAAACCCTGCAGGCAGTATAGTGTATTTGCGAATACAGAGAGAATGGCTTTATTTGTGTCCTTAATATATCCCTTAAAATAATATTTTTTCTTAAATGTAATACTATTACCAATCCAAGATCTGCACCAAATTAAATACATCCTAAATTAAGTAAATCCGTGTCAGCAAAAACTAGTGTCAAAATTTGTAAATCCAGTTCTGTCGTGCCAATATTATTAAAATTTTAACAGCACATTTTTATCTTTATTGAAAAAAAACCCGGGTCGCAGTGCCAAAACCCTGCCGACAATATAGTGTATTTGCTTGTATAGGGCCGTGTGGTTTTATACTTTTACTAGCTGACCCGGCAGACTTCGTACTGCCAAATATAGCCTGTCAAAATGATTTGTAATGTGTCATTTTTTTGTTCCTACATATTTTATAGTCGGGGCAAAAAATTCTTCTGAACAGAACTGTCACCCTGGTGATAGGGCGTTGTGAATAAGAAATATAATTAAATAAAACATATATAAGCATTTAAAAATAAGTAATCTCTTTATTGTTAATCATATGAATCATAATTATTAACAAAAATCATTAAAATGTAACTGAAATAAATTAACGGTATTTTTTCATTGTTTGAAAATATTTATTTATTGTCGCAAAAATTATATGTGAAGGTTATGATTTAACAGTGCGTGATCATTTTCGAAAATTTGACAGTAGTCAAGTTTAAGTTAAAATCGTCAATAAAAATATATATCCGGTTTTCGTACTTAAAAGCAGCGGTGAAAAATCAAAATAACCCGCCTTGAAATTCTTGAATTATTTGTATAGCAATAGGTTTAGGCAGTCAGTGTGTTTAAAAATTCGACAAAAATTGCATGTGTTTATTTAGTGAAATTAAATATGTTACCTACATTACTGTGTTTTTAAAATTAATAAGTTGAAATCAACTATTTTCACTTAAAACGAATAATAATATAAAAGCAATGTTTCCTAGATATTGATTATTCCCAAAGGTACTAACAAAATGGTTAACGGTATTAAAATGACACGTATCTAAATACAGTTTTAAGTGCTATTAATTTCAGGTTTTTGTGCTTTTTTTTGTTTGGAAAAATGTGTCTATTTTCACTTTTCTGGAGCTGAAATTCTAGGCTAGAATAATGTTTAATAATACGTCATGATATAAAAATAACATACCTTACGCCAATTATTGAAATATTGGTTAACACTATTAACAATATTTCTTCATTTTTATTAAAATAATTTACGTCTTACTTAGTATAACATATAAAAGGGATTCATTTTCAGTATTCTGACACAATTGCTCATTTGTAATTCCAAAACTTACTTACAATATTACAGTATTTTAAAACGTCAAAAAATTATTTTTTTAAATGATTAAATTTGTAAGAAAACGGGGGCTTCCAAGAATAAAACTTATCTAGATCGATTTTTTTATGAGCGCCCAATCTGTAAAAACACATTTTGAATATCCCTTTGTTAGGTTATAGAAGAAATAGGTAGGTATGTATTCCAAATTTCATGTTTCATAGTTTCTGCAACAGCAACTTTCTTAAACCTGAACTGTGAATATGTTAAAAACATATTGGACCATAATTATTTCTGGCAACACTGTGACTCCTAAACCTATTTTAGACGCCAAAATGCGGTTTTCGTATTTTCCATACAGAAGTATGGTTTTCCATATGCACTCACATTTTTTACTGCTATAAGACGAAAAATAATCTGTAAACTAATAAGTCACTGCGCACACAATTATTCTACACTTTTTTCAACTGATTATTAGCTTAATTAAAAATTTTTTAATTAATTGCAAACTTATTTGACATTTGATATCATAATGTTTCTGAGTTTGTTATTGGTAACCAAGGCAACTAAATACCCATCCAACAAAAACGTTTATATGGGAAAAAGAAAAGGGCTGTTTTTAAGGGTTTTTCCGGCAATTATTCGAATTTTTCTCGCCGTAAAAACCATCTTTGAATTTCAACGAACATTTTAAAAAAAGAATTGGCCAAATTGGTCCAGGCGTTGTTGAGTTATGCGCTTACCAACACATTTTGCGATTCATTTTTATATTATAGATTATGTGAAATTAAGTTTGTTTTTGGGCAAAATAAAAAATTTAACCCCTTAATACACCCCTTAAAATAACATTTTTTTCTTAATTGTAATATTATTATCAATCTAACGTCTACACCGAATTAAATACACCCTTCAATAAATAAGTCACTATCTGCAAACTAGTGTTTTCATAAAATTTGTAAATCCGGTCCTGTCGGGCCGATTTTATTAAAATTGTGGGGACACTTTTTAATCACTACCAAAGGGTTAAATTTCAATTTTGAAACGATTCGGAGAATTTTTTCGGTATTTTGGGGCCCAAAAACAGTTTTCAACCCCTAAAAACTACCCTTAAAATAGCCCGATTAGGCCCATTTTAAATAGGCTTCTTGCGGTGATGGATTTCAACACGTGGCCCAAATTTCGTTGAAATCAATTAACTCTTTCGAAAGTTATCGCGCGTGCACATATATATATATATATATATATATATATATATATATATACATATATATATAAACATTTTTAAAAATGGTGGCAAAGTGTTTAGGAGGTTATGAAACGTCGAGAAATTTTGGTCCGACCCCTAGGTCCCGCCATCCGACCGACGCCAATAGTGTATGTTGCCTTATGGCAAATACACTAATAAAATTTCGAATTTAAAACAAATCTGATTTTTTTTTATATTTTCAACCCCAAAAACTTTTTTCAACTTCTAAATACCACCCTTAAATAGGTGATTGGGCCCATTTTAAATAGATTTCGTGCAGTAATGGATTGTATCGTGTAGACCAAATTGTTCAGGAGACTATGAAACGTCGAAAAATTTTGGTCCGACCCCTAAGTCACGCCATCCGGCCAACGCCAATAGAGTATGTGTCACAATTATGGCAAATACACCAAAAAATGTGTGGCGCTTGACACTTTTCGCAAAGCGTTAAACGCGTTCAGAGTCGCATGATAAATATTCACTTCAAAAAACAAGAAATCAATAAATAGTAGTTTGTGTTTCTGATACCTAAATTATCAAGACGTTTAAAATACATACTACATTTTTTTTGCACGAACCTCATAAAATAGCTGATTTTCACATCATAAAAAGTACTTATATCTTAGATATTTTTGACAGATCTGCCTGTAGTCAATTGCAATTTATTTCGAATGCTTACGAAAACTACGCCTCTTTTGTTATCTCATTTCTTTTTATAGCGTTAAACGAAAACTGACTGGTCGCTTTTGAAAATTGGATAGGTAAATTAGCATTTATTTATTGTAAATTATAACATCGGTCATAAATGGGTCATTTTAATACCGCTATACAGGCATGAAAAGCAGCTTATATAAAAGGGTATATGAAAAAAAATAGTTCTCAACTCTAATAATGCAATATTCCGTTCATTTTACAATTGTAACACTCGATTTTTTAACATTATACAAAGTGAGAAAAAGCCGGTCAAGTGCGAGTCGAACTCGCGAGAAGAGGGTTCCGTACTATTCTGTTTTCCGTGAGTACTTTACGACCTAAAATTTTCATTTCAATTTTCCTATAAACTACAGGTGAGACCCCACATTCCCTTTTTTTCCAAAATTTTTGGCGTCGCAGTTTTGGAGATAAGGGGGGGAATGGTCAATTGTTCATCTATTTTCTTAAATAACTTTAAAACTATTTATTTTAAAATTATAAAAAAAATATATTTGAGACCCTTACTACAAGCCCTTTCATTTGATATGTCACACGGTACAGTTTGCCAAACTTTTTTTTTAATTTTCTAATTTACCCCCCAAAAATGACCCTCATGTTCAAAATTCATTTATTTCCGTTACACGTCCGTCTTATGGTCACCCACTTACATATGTGTACCAAATTTCAACTCAATCGGTTCAGTAGTTCGGCGCAAATTGGCTTTGACGCTGGGTCGGACAGACACACGAGTGATCCTATAAGGGTACCGTTTTTTCCTTTTGAAGTACGGAACCCTAAAAAGCTCGAAATTGGCCTTTTGTCTATTCCTTATATAGGAATAAACTTATTATAAATACAAAATGATACAGTTCGATGTAAGAAAACATTTCTCATTCGTATCACAAGAACGACTGCATCAATCTGCATATTATATCGTACAAAAATAAGTCGAATAAATAATTAGCATAATATATAAAGGAGAATGATAGTGTCACAATATAAGATCTAGTCGTCTACGTTTAACATAATTAATATTATGTGGCTACTCGCTTGATTGTAATTTCTCAGCGGACTTTGACAAACAGAACGGTATTCTGCCCCCGCTTGTTGTACAACAGTCTATATGACCACCACATGTTACAGGTACGCTAAGAACACAATAACCGGATATTAACCGAGTTGTGTGGACATTTGTATATATAAAACGTGTTTAAAAGTGCGTTTTGCATTAAACTGTATTTTAAAATATTGCATTCCAGTTATTAAACAGTTAGCATTTTGCTAAATAAAACTAGGTCTATACCGTTTACAATATCTAACGCTACCCAGTCTATTTTTTTTTTCTCAGTGTTTCAGTCGACGCTGAAGGGACTGCGCATTTCCTGGTCTTATAGAGAGTTGTCGTTATATGGAGAAAAACAAAAATCAATTTTTATTTCTATTATAGTATTATTTAATAATAACGCATAAAATTTACAAACAAACATTGGGTACGAATGATGTCGACAATCGAGGTAAATACGGGCTAGGCAATAAAGCTGCATTTAGAAAGCACCTACCAACAGTAGGTGTTTTATAAGTTGTCGAAATTACTTCCTTTATAATGACATGTGGTCGTTATTTAGAGTGGGTGTGATGCTACATAGGGTATATCATTGTATGGACAACAAGGCAAACCAACCAAAGTCGAGTAATTTCGACGTTTTAGGGAGTTTGACGTTAAATCGAGTGACGTTACATGGAGTTCACCCTGTGTTTCTACACTTCGCTCATTTTCGTAAAATTTTAAACTTTTGCCGTTCTTCAGAAATTATTGAACTTCCGAAGAACAGCAACACTTTAAAATTGTAAATGTTAAACAGATTATTTTATTTAAATGACAAACTCTGACATGAAAATAAAATTAATCTGTTCTTTTTAGTGTATTTGCCATATGGCACATATATTATTGGCGTCTGTTGCATCACTTTAACGAAATTTGGTCCACATGTTGGAATGCACTACCGTACGAAGTCTATACCAATCGAGTCATTAAGGGTAGTTTTTGGGCATCGAAAAAAGTTTTTGGGTTCAAAAATATCAAAAAAAATTGTTTTAAAAATAAAATTAAGTTTTTAGGGAAAATTTAAATGTGTTGTTAAAATTTTATGAAAACTTTAGTTTGCGCATAAGAAATTACTTCCTTAGGGGTACATTTAATTTGATGCAGATGCTGGATTGATAAAAATATTGAAATTAAGGAAAACATTCTTTTACGGACTGTATTAAGGAGTTAATTTTTTTGTCCAAAAAAAAACTTAAATTCACATAATAAAGCCATAATTAGCAAGTACACTTTATTGTTAGCGGGGTTTGGCACTGCGACCCACGTTTTTTATTTTTACAAAGACAAATAAAAGCTAAATTGAAATTAGCTAAACAGCTAATAGTTTTTATACAGTACACGGCGAATTATTTAAATGTTCAGAATAAACGTTGTTTATTATTTTCGCTATATACATATAACAGAAATTGCAATTTGTAAGTTCCGCACTATTTTCACTGGAAAAAATAATAAAAAAAATATTCATCTCATTAGACAGGGCATAATATTATCTAACTACAAGTCAACTAAGTTGGCAACATTGATTATATAGATATTTTGCATACGGTCGATGACAACATTTAGCACGACTGTCCTGCTTTTGAATTACTATGTTTAATGTGCAAATATACAAATAATGGGCAATGAATAGACCGCATTGAGTGGACACATTGCTATTTCAAAACAGCCATAGAAGCATTTGTACAACAAACAATTTATTATGCATAGATACATCAATCAATACATATACTAACACAAATTATAATGATATTTTCATAAATATATTAATCAAACATAGCATGGGTGTCTTTGAGTTATGTATGTCTGATGGGGATGAACGAAAAATATATTTGCAGAAAAAAATGGAATTGTTACAAACACAAATATTCCTTCATTGAAGTCGCGTTCTCATTGGCTAGAGTCATAGTACCTATTATTCAACTCTAAAGTGTTGTTATTATTTCTCAATATTGTTCACGTCCATTATAATTAATAAGTTTTTTATTTAATCACGGGAAATTGGACAATTGAATTGTAATATAGATAAACTAAATTAAAAAATTTTGCGACTTTTCGTTAATTTCTTTTAACTTCTTCGGGCAAAACTGAAATGATAAAAAATACAAATTAGTTAATGAAATAATTATAATTTTTTTTTTTAATAGAATTGAAATAATACCTTTAACTAGTTAACCATAACTAAATATCTAAATTTTATTGAAGTTATGGTTAACTAGTTAAAGGTATTATTTCAATTCTATTAAAAAAAAAATTATAATTATTTCATTAACTAATTTGTATTTTTTATCATTTCAGTTTTGCCCGAAGAAGTTAAAAGAAATTAACGAAACGTCGCAAAATTTTTTAATTTAGTTTATCTATATTAAAATTCAATTGTCCAATTTCCCGTGATTAAATAAAAAACTTATGTTGTTATTATTTACATTTTTCTTTAATTAAACGGTTACTTTAGAGGTAGACGTCAAAGTGTCAAAGCTCGCAATCAATGATCGTCATTCGGTTCTCTCCACGAAACTAATCTTTCAAATGATGACTTTAGAGTTCCCACTGCCTAAAAAAAGTTAGGGTTGTTTTTTCACGATTCGAGGTAAGAAGAACGGAACTTATCAAGATTTTTCTCTAGATATTTAAACGGTGAACATATTTTCTTATACGTTTGTTTATGTATATATTATTCACGCCAAGCAAAGAAAGCTCATCCTGATCGGTTGGAGAAAAAAAAATGGAATGGGTATAGCTTTGGTTATACCACAATACTTTTAGAAAAAAGTTTTTCAGTTTAAATATTTTATAGTCAGTAGATAGATTGTACTTTGAAAAAGGTGGGGTATTTTTTATCATATTGTTATTTTTTGGACATTTTGTGATCCCCTGAAGATTTATGCTCCCCTCTTTATAGTGAGAAATATCCTCTATAACTATCAAGTTACAATTTTAGCACCGTTTTTGCGCGCAGAAAACGGAAATTTTAAAAAAAGAAAACGCCGCTTCGTTAACAAATAGCTAATTATATTGTTAATAATATGTTGCAGACATTTTGTCTTATAATTTTCTGTATAATTTCAAATATAGCAATAATCAACACGAGACATAAAATAACCGTAGTCCAGCGTATGATATTATTGCTATAAATACGTATTATCCATACTGTGCGTATAAGAAAAACCGGTTATTATATTAAATCCAATATGGTTATTATTTTTACTTGTCTTTTAACGTTTTTCGAAACTATCATTATATAAGATTGTCTATAAAAATAGACAGTTTTCAAAAGTTTCTCGTAAATCGTAAATATTTTAAATTATAATATTTCCTGTATAAATAAAAAATATAGTAATATGATTATAATGTAACATCATTGTCAAATTAGATTTTTTGACAATGCTTTCTGCAGCCCAATATAGGACACTTCAAGTTTTTCAAACAAAATGGTGAATTTCGTAGTCATTCGATTGCTCAAAAGTTGTTCTCATTTGGACATCGTTGCAATAGTATCGAAATCTACAATAAATAATGCAAATCTACCATATTAACCGATAAGTTCCCAATAGTCCTATTTTAACTGCAAATTTTCAACTAACCCTAGACAAAAATTTTGAAGTATTCTATATACACGAATTTCCTTCAGTTAGATGCTATCGTAGAGTTAGTTGACATACTAGCTTCGAACTCATTTTTTGGATTCATAAAATGTTTGCCGAATAAAAAACCGCAGAATATATGACATATCAAAATTTTATGGTCCCACCCCGAGGTCCTGCCATTCGGTCAGCGCGATAGGACTCCTTATTACATTGCATAGCAAATATACAAACACAATTATTTTTACGTCATTAAAAACTGTTTTATGGTCACTGACTGAATTTCGTAACTGTTCATAATTAAATTCATAAAATATTCACTTTATTTTATTGTAAAATTAACTAGATATCAATATTGTTCAACTGAATACTTCTTTTGTAATAAAAATATTTTTCGTTTAATTCTGACAAGGTTAATTAGTTTACGGTATCTCGTGCCAATTTTTAAAATTAACTGATCAGTTTTTTTGCAAATCAAGTATTTGTTATTATTACTGGAAACATATGTTTCTTTAAGTAAATGGAGCCTGCTATTCATTTTCCCGTTATTTTAATTGTTTAACGATTTACGCAAAACTAATAAACCGTACTTTTTATGATTAATCATTAAGACCACACATCGATGAAATTTATCAATAATTACTAATTAATATCCTTTTCGACACACACACACACACACACACACACGCACACACACACACACACACACACACACACACACACTGTCGATTCTTCTGATAGAGTCGCGTTTCTTTTATACAGAGGGTACCGATTTCACTTCGGCATCTTCAGCAATAATAATAATCCAAATTCTAAATTATCATTGTGCCTATATTATAGGTATACTCGTATAACATATGTACATCATTCCGAACAACTTCGCATCATTTTTGAAAATGTGGTTCATATAGAAATGTGTGGCTAACCATTTTCGAAACACTTTAATCGCTTTACACTTTTGGACACATTGCCGAAATCTATTCAAAATTGAGAAAAAAAGGACCTTATCGGCGCATTTAAGTGGAGGCATTTACGCGTTGAAAACAATTTTTAGGCTTTAAATACAGATACAATTAGTGGAATTATTCATTATTATCAAAATCTAAATTTAAGCCTATTAATTATTTTCTCTATTCACTGTCGTTCTGAGACACTCTCTAAAAAAACAATCGGACAAGATATTATTACACACGTGAGTGTATTGTTGGTCATCGCATATGCTGGTTGTTATCAGAGGCACTGCATACATAATCGTTCTTGATTGAAAGATATGATGGAGTCGAGTGTGTCGATTACATTTGTATAAAGGATATGCGCAATCCACCCTGCTGCCGACTGCATTACGTAAGTGCCTTATATCTTATATAACATATTCTTCTTATATAGGGTAGACTTGCCAAAATGCTTCCTGATAAGTATAATATAATTATTTAAGGTACTACCCTCGCGACAGTCATAGTAAAAAGTTTATGCTGGAGTGTACAGTATACATGTAGTTGAGAGTCGTTATTAACAAGCCCAATAATTTTTGCAGTTTCTGTACTAATTTTAGCCAATCCCGAGCTAGAAACCTGGCAACACTGTGTTGAGATATTTTATAGTACACTGTAAAAACTGAGAAGGCCAATTGCATGGATAATCCGCTGGTCCATATAACGCCTGCGATTATTCTGGTAATCGTACACACCATATGGAATGCTACACGTTTTCCTATTGCCCTTTTACTGAATCTAATTAAGACCAAATCTGTATTTTCTTATGAGCTCCAGAAGATTGGCTACTAGATTACCCTTTGAAATTATTTAATCCTCATCTACGTAACAAAAGAAGATTGTTGTTTTCCTGTCGATTTACAGTACACATTCGATCAAGAAATGGATAATCGTTTCATCCTTCCTTTCACAAAATTTACACAGTATCGTTTCCTAGTGTATCCCCATCAGGTGCAGACCGATCCAAAATCCGATTACTTTCCTGAGATTCGGTCTGCTGCTCCGTAAGCTTTTAGGAAGAACCTACAATAATTGTCTTCCCATGTTTAATGCCTAGTATCAGATTGAAATCAAAGAGATGTTGATTACATGTCTATCTTTTAACGGTCTATTGGAAATTCTTATAAGGAATCCTGGGTATCTCTTTTATCGCTTTTAGAACCTGGTACTAATATTAGACGTAACATGAAACTTAGCTCTGTAACCAGACAAAAACTATTCAATAATCTGAATTTGGGTGTGAAAAATTTCATTCACCCATTTTAGGTGATGCCTACACAAAAAAAAACGTACACACACACTACGAACATATGATAATCCCATGGTGGAAAAGAAATTGAAGACAGAGGACTTAGTACTATTTATGGATTGGTATAAGGACACACATTGTGTATAATTTGGAGCAGGTTTACCCTACAACGATTTGATACGAGTAAAATTCTGCATAGAGGAATCCTGCAGCTTGAAGCAGCCTTGAGAACGGTAAAGAGAGGTAAATGAGATTTGGATATCGCGTGTACTCTTTGTGCGATGCGATAAAGGACGTGTGTGCAGTATGGGTGTAGCGGTGCAGTTGCCGTCAGTGCTATGAGCTTAGTTCCAAAGCCACGGCTACGACCTTTGTGCTGCAAATTGCTTACCTACAATGTACTGTGTAATCTGCCTTACATGCAATCTACACTACACTACGCCCTGTACACGTGTCTAAAGCTGTCTTCAGGGTCGAGTTAAAACCGGGGTGCGTCAAACGCTATTTATTATACTATTATAATATTTAAACAATCATAATAATTGATTAGTGTTGGTATTTTGGTATATCGAATTTTATCAATTATTGATTGCGAGGAATAAATCGACATTGTGGACAACCTAGACTTTTGTTTCGTGTTTGTAAAGAAACGGATTTGATCTATTTATATTTGTGGGAAACGGTAGTACTTTTGGTTTGTTTAAAAACGAAGTAATACAATTACTGTGCCTATATTTCCAAATACAAAATAATCGGTATAGAAGCCAATATTAAAAAAAGTAAATAGGTATTATGTATACAGCCTTATTTTAATCTCAAATGCAGGAACGTGTCAAAACTAAACAAGTAGGTACCTAAACAATATTTACGCCGAAAATGAGCAAAAACCCGCTTTTGTATGTAGTCGTGGCATTATCTATGTTGCCTAATCTAGGTAACTAAAAATAGTTTCGTTTGGTAATTTTTAATATTTATGCCTACTTTTCTTACTTTTATAATCGTCGCAGTACCAAACCCTACCGACAAATTAGTTTATCTGAGGATAAAGGAATCACAATATTTATAAAAATTCGTTAACTTATATTCATGTCTCAAGTTCTCATTAGAGTTCTTTACTTTCTCCTAATTTTTATAAGAGGTACTCATTTCACTAACCCATCTCTATAGAAAAACAACTCCTTTTCAACATATTTTATTTAAATTTTAATCTGTTCCAAAGGGTCAAATTTTGTAATTAAAAACGATTGCGAGGCATTTCGGTGTTTTCGAACCCAAAATTATTTCAACCCTTATGTGCAGCCTTTAAAATGGTTTCATATAACAAGCAGTAATGAATTTCAATATGGGTATCAAAATTCATTTAAATCGATACACATACCATTAACGTACCAGCGTTGCCAGACGTCCCGATTTTGGTGGGACGTCCCGATTTTTAAATCAAAATTAAATATCCCACGCGGGACAGGCTGAGTCCAGCTTTTCGGGGATAACTTGACTGTGCGTAAATAATTATTATCTTATTGTAAGTTGCAATTTGTAACACTCACTCCTCCGACTATTGTTTGAAACGCCATATTTTTCTAATGAATAAAACTTTTTTGATTTTGATTTGTTTTTTTTATTTTTTTTTATTCAGAAGACGAATAAGACTCAACTATTTAACAATAGAGTAAATCTGATTTAAAATATCATATTTTTATTAAAATACACTTTCTATGGCTATTTTTGCTATCTATTGTCACGTAAACGTAATTTGAACTCAAATAAAAAGATTTAAATATATTTAAAAACTTCTGATTATATACGTTTTTTACTATGTCCCGCTTTCGACGAAAGAATCCCGCTTTTTTCACTCAAAAAGTTCCAAAATCCCGACTTGGCAAAAAAAAATCTGGCAACGCTGATACGTACCTATATTTTGCTTTTAAAAAATGTTGACAGACTATTTACAATAATATGAAACCTACATTTAGATTTCGCCATCAGAACAACGCCAATAGTGTATGTGTCCATATACTATGCATCTCTAGGCAAATACACAAACAAACACATCACTCGATACATTGTTCACACTCGCAACCCTTGGCTCCAGATAAAATCTTTGAAAGTCAGGAATGCTAAAACTTGGAAAAACTTACATAGAAAGGAAAATAATAATAAATTACCGTTGTTATAAATTTAAAAACTATGTACATTTTAATTTTGCTTTGAAATTTAATTTAATATTAAATGTATAAAGCAGACAATGCAAACAATTTTATACGTGTGTTCATTTTACTTATTCAAAAGAAAATGGATGTACGATATTGAAAAAAGTTTAGATTAATATACTTTAAAGATAATTGTCATCTGAAGTTTAGAACTGAATAATGACGTCCATACTTTAATAACGATATGAAAAAACGCATGCATTATATTTTTTTTATTTATAATTTTAAACTGTAAAAAGGTTATTAAATTCCACCTTACAATTTAATTTGTCTTCAACTATATATGTTGTCTATTTATTTCTAAACTAATACATTTTTTGACACCTTTATTTAAATTATTAGTGTATTTGTCTATACAAACAGAAAAAGGCGACATTAGATGACTTCTTCACAAAAAAGAAAACATGTCAAATGAGGAACTTTCCTCATTCCAAACACGTTCTTACTCTAACTTTTATTTAAATTTAATAATTATTTTATGAACAAAAATCGATATTAGCAATTAATAAATCTATAATTGATTTGTGATAAAAGTATTTAACAATAAATATTACAAAATAAAAAAAAACTAACAAATTTTCTTATTTCGGGCTGTTTCACTTATTCATATTATCTACGTATTAAGATGACCTCGTTTAGGGCTGTTTCGTATAGTGCAGGAACTTATTAGAACGTATCTCCGGCGCTAAGGGGGGTTTTAGTGTTATTTCCATTAGGAAATCAGCTTCCAAAAAGTTCAGTAGCTCCCGGTTTATATGTTCAGCAATTTATCAACCGATTTTGATGATTCCTTTTCTATTTAATAGGGCAACCTTCAGAATGGTCCTACATACATTTTACTTAAATCGGTTTAGTAATTTTTTTATAGTTTAGGAATAAAATATTAAAGAAGAAGGCGGTTAATAACGTGTAAACATGCAGTCACTAAAAAGGAAAAAAATAAAAAAAACTTTAAAAAAATTAGTCTCCTTCAAAAGCGTAAAATAATAAAGTTTTGATGTTGGCGCCACAAAAAGTTATAGTACGTAATTAAATTGATGCCAAAACTTTGTTATTTTACACTTTTTGGTGATTTTTTGAAGGAGGTTAAATTTTTTTGTAAGTACTGTTTTCACACTTTTTTGTGTTTACTAAGGTGTCTTTTTTAACAATACGTTCCAAAGAAATTTATTTCAGCTCACTTGAAGCCTCACTTTGTATAAGTGTATAATGTTCATGAATACCATGTACAAGTCAGTGAATTCATTGTTGACAAACTATAATCAAGATGGTCGTAATTAAAACATTTTATAGCATCCTTACATGCATTGTAATATGTGTACCAACTAGATTTATTTGTCTAGCAATTGAATTATTTACTTATATACCTTTCTTACATGTACAAAGTCAAAGAAAAATGTTGAGCGTGTATTTTTAATTTAGTGTCACCGGACTTTCAACTAATTAGTCGCATGTTTCTAAGAATTAAAGGATTAACTAATAGAAACAAATAGTACATACCATCGAATACTACACAATTTCTCTATTTTTAGAAACAATGTTTTTTGGAATAAACATTAAAAATATTGGTACGGAGAACCCTGCATGCATTCCATGTTCTAAAATTATTTTGTTTTAAACTAAAAAAATGAAAAATTCTAGAGTTTTCAGAAAGCCCTTATATAATATTGGTAAAGCTACAAAATTTTAATTAATTGCGTATATTTTCATAATCATTAATCCGATCGGTATAAAAATCTATATACGTCCGTAAACAAAACTTACTCAAATCGTTGCATTTTGCACGAATTATTGTGAACGAAAGAAATTTTTAGGGTAGTAAAATCAGAATTTGACCTTATCTCTGACGCGATTTTTCATTCCCATCATCATACTCGTACTTCTATTTTCTAAGGGATCATAGTAGTATCTACAACTTCAACGCTAAGGAAAATAAATCTATAATATGACATTCCGATTCCATGCAAATAAACAGATTCAATAGACTTTAATTAAAAATTTAATATAAAAATTGTTTGTTTACATAATACAAGCTAGTGAAATATTTTATTTTCTACGTACTAATAAAAAGAATAGATACCTCAGTAAAGCTAGCGCGAAATCAATACACGTTTATAAAATACATAGCAGCGAGATCTTAACTATTTTTTGTTCGACTTCCCGTTGAAATCAGTATTAATGTGAGTAAATTTGTGATCACAATTGACATGACTGTCGCAAGCTAAATATAATATTTCATAACATAATATGTTCTGAAATATTATATTATATTTTTGGATTTAAAAAGAAAATTTTAAATATTATTTTACGATGACCTAACGTCGAATTTTAAAACCAAAAATATCTAATATATCTAAATATCTATTTTTTGTTTTCAAGAAATAGTGAAAAAGCTGTCGCCTACCTATAAGAAAACTAAAAAAAGATGCACTGCAACTAACAGGAATATTTTTGAAACTTTACTAAACACTTGATATTCAAGACATACGTTGTTTTGATAAGTACCTAAATTTTTTATTTCGCCATTGAAAGACCCTGATCCGAACACATTTTTCTATTCAACTGTAGTTTTTTGGTTGAAAATGAAACATATTCTTTGTATAAATTGGAAGGACAAGATTATTATTTAAAAACATATTATCTATTTTATGTATATAAAAGAAAATTTTATAACTCATTTCTTTAAATTTATTAATTTTGATTAAATGCAAAAAAAAACGCACTGAAATTTCATATAGTAAATTGATGGTTTCTGTTTTTTCATCTGATCGTTATGTAATTACAGCGCTTTAAATATGAACGGTGTATTTAATAACATGTGTTCACAAATTTATGTCTTACTTATCCTTCATACCATCTTAAACACCACCTTGAATGCCGTTTTACGTAAATTGATACCTATGTAGAGAGGAGAATACACATACGTATGTGTTTTACAATCCATAGCCACCTATAGAACTAAAAGGCTTTTTGAACATTTGTTAGTAACTTCGTACCAAACTTGATAGGCAAATTTCCTTGAAATATTTCTAAATCATCGTGAACAAGCCCATATAATCCCTAATCTGTGAACAAATAACATCGGAATTCTTTTTCATTTTAAAACACTAAAGGAATTTATTCTTTAGTTTCTTTTTTTTTCGTAAATATCTTAAATTTTATTTTTTTGGCTTAAAGTCACGATTCGACTGATTGATGCTATCAAAATGCATCTTCTCTGTCTTAAGCAAAATATTTCTTAAATATCGTTTACACATAATTTAGAGGAAGAAAAACTATTTTCAAATTTAATTAGTCAGCCATCAATGCAGGTTGAAACAACGAGGCTATAATTATCAATGGTGTCATATGCGAATTATGCTATCTCAGTAGGTATAAAAACATATAGCATTTGGTAGAAGTTTCAAACTTTTTTTTCATATGAGTTATATTCAATAAATTAACTCTGCACCAAATTTCAGCTGTTATGAGACACTAATTTTTTTCACATCTTTCAGTGCGCCCCGACGCCAACTGGCCCAACCGCTGACTTTTTGACTAATATACATTCTTCACACCCTAAATACTAACTAATTTCAAAACATTCTTACAATTTTTTACCACGATCGCTTGCACGACAACTAGTATCGTTTTTTTCCTAACGCTATATATTGTTCGTACAGCAGTGTTTTGCCATCTTCAATAATTTGCTAATGGAAAACGCTCAATGAGTCAGAAATTTTATCGCGCATCACACAAATTAGGTACGCCAAATCTGAGTTACCAGCATGTGCGTTCAAGTCATTTCTGTAATAACTGTAAAAGTTCTGAAATAGAAGCTGATTTAATAAAATAACAAATAGAAAATAAAACTTCCCTGTACACCCTGTATTTAATTATTTATGTGTTTACTATATACAACTATGGTATAGCTACAAGACAAATTACATCTGAAGTGAAAGCTGATACAGTATGTAACGTAAAACAATGATTTGTGCAGGATGATTAATTACGGTAACCCATATAATCCTGTAGTATATATTATTATGTACATTATACCCATAATCTATAATATTATTTTACATGCATCAGATCAGTAATTCAGTTTCGCACAGTATATGGGTGGTGATAAAATTACCGTGACACAAAAAATTTAAAAAATAACGGGCGCAAATGATCTTTCATAAATAATAATAAAATTTATTTCAAATAAATAAATCGTCATGGTAAATTATAAAAAACTCGTCATTATAAATTAAATTAAAAAAGAGACACGTCCATTCGTGGACACACGACGAAACCTATATATACTCCTTGCGTATTTTATATTAATTCACGTATACGCAAAAAAACAAAGTTATTGAATTTAGTTTTTTTTTTAAATATAAAAAAAAATACTATTAGGTATATAAAAAAAGTAAAAATCAATTTAAGTATGCTAATCCGGGATTTGAAAATAGACGACGTAACGACTACAATTAAAATTATTTAAGATAAGTTCTACGTTTCTATAGTTCAAAAAGTATCTGAAGACGCTATAATAAATATGTGAAATCGAGCGATGTGGATCTCAATTATAAATCTAAAATTTAAGACAACAAACTGTTCATAGTTTTGTAATGTCTTACGTTTTGGTTGAAAATTTATCACAAAAAAATAAAGTTGGGAAATGAAATTAATTGTCTAATTATTTATAAAGAGATAAGTGTGGACAAGTGTTAATGGTGTCCCATGATGAATCACAATGTCTTAAGAGCTTAAAAAAATGTTAATGCAGGTACATAAATCAGTTGTAACATACACAATAGATTGCACTGTCTAACGTTTGACTGTGAATCGTGGAGAACCCAAGCTTAGCGACCCTGATGACATCATCAAGTACATACAATATACAATATCCTTTCGGATCACTGAGTAGGGTTGAGAAAAATTTTCAACACTGATTTTAAACCATATTGATTTTAGTTAGTAGTTGGTCTTTAGCTGCAGCTTTAAATTCAACCACTACTAAAAGTGGTCATTACCACTAGTCTGTAAATCCTGCGTAGATTCTCGTAAAAATATAGATTAATAAATTTTAAAAAATCGCCATTTACTATGAGTTTGGTCAGGGGAGGAGGGGTAGGATAATAATGTCATGACTCTTAATAGCCCTGCTGTCGCTCAAAACTAGTATGACAAAGAAGAGGTACGCCCTTTTCAAGATTCTATTGATTTCATCTGTTCCACTAGAACCAAAATATTTCATATCGAAAATAATTGATTCCAATTATTTTTCACATATTTGCTTCATTATTTTTTATAACATAATTGCATTTTTCGTTTCCAAATTTTTCATATATAAATGCAATCTATCTTGAAGTTAATTGCACAATAACCGTTCTTTTACTAAAATTTAAGAGTGAATGTTGATACAGATTATAGAATGTCTTTATGTGACCAAGTAAACTTATTCGCGCTAAGCCTCGCAAGCCTAGAAGTCATGCGCGGCGTACTATATTATTAAATTATCATTTAGTAGAACTATATTTCCCAACACCCTAAATGCTATTTTAAAAGAGACTGTTTTTTTTTTTAACTTTGATAGTAAAAGAAGTTTGTCTCCCCTTTATATTAACAAAATTATCACTATGTGGCAATTTGAGTTTTGTAAATTATAATCAAAGGAATGCCAGTTTATAAGTATAATTTTTGAGCAAATTGAGCGACAGGACCAATACCGTTAGAGTCTGAATATCCTTTATACCGTTTTTTATTATTTATATTTTTGAAATTTGAAAAATATAAATGAAATTTCAAAAATATACATAATAAAAAACGGTATAAAGGATATTCAGACTCTAAGTTAGTGTCTCGATGATCAATCTCAGAACCGGTTATATTTCTGTTATACATAAGTTATTTTGAAAATTTTGAACAAATGTGTATGTTTCAGGGTCACTATTTTTGAAAAGATCTCTCTCTCTCTCTCTCTCTCTCTGTGTGTGTGTGTGTGTATATGTAAGTACGTACGTACGTGGTCATTTATTTCTGAGACGAAATCTAGAGAATAAAAAATTGTATCGACTACGCTAGGATGCTAGACGATTACGGTTAACGTAACTATGATCTGAAGGAATTTGTTTCAAAATCGATCCAAAAAGTAGATTCTACACGGTATCTCACGAATAAAAATCGACTTCGTTAGGTGTGTTAACATCATTTTGATCCGAATGAAATTTTATCAAAATCGGCTTAGCCGTTTTTTGTCAAAACCAAAATATATTTTACGATTTTTTGAAAAACCTTTCTTGGGTTTAATTTATTAATATTCAATATTGATCATACTGGAAAGTTGGTCTGGTGGACCTCAAGGGTCGTACTGAAGAGTCCCAATAAACCGTTCTTCTCAGGGCTTGTAATTAATCTGTTACGATATAATTTAATCAACCCTTGGACACAGTGTGCCCAGTGCCCTTCAATTTGACAAGCGTGTCTTTTAGACTCTCACTTTCACAGAGCCTACTAAACACGACATGCGACATAGTAGAATGAACGCAATAAATAACTCCAAAACACACGTTTATTACTCATACTACAGCCTATTGTCTGATTCACACACCGCCAAACCGGGGATGATAAACGTGTCTAAGTTCACAGTAAAATCTAGAGGTCGAGAACTCGTTAAGCTAATAGTTACAGATTCAAGGACACAATAAATAAACCGACATGCGCATATGTAAAGTGTCTAAAGTCAGTCACCATTTTTGTACAAAATTCAAAACAATAGTAGAGATGGGATATTCAAAAATATTCGAATGATTTTTATATCTACGAGTTACGACACAATCTCCAGTAATAAATTATTATACTACGTTTTTCCTTTACTCTTTGATATACAGCAAGCTGTCTCTCTCAAATTGTATTTCACAGTATTGAATATGATTATACATGCTGGGTTGCACAAAACATTGTCAAAAAATTGGATTTGACAGTGACCTTAGTGATAATAATAATTACAGTTTGCATACATGCAAGAGCAGAGAAATGTCGAATTCAAATTCCCTGTCATATACAACATTAGAATGTATTCATACAAAAACAAATGCTTGATCTACACAGAAAAAGACCGTTTTTATGTCAAATTTTGATAAAAATGAGTAAAAAAATGTCGTTTCGTAGTAAAAATTATGCAAAAAACTATGTTAAATACACGTATACATAGTTTTAAAAAAATATCATTTCAATCGATCAATTATTTTTCGAACAGAATCAAATTAATATTCTACAAAGTTTTTCTTATGAAGAAATATTTGTGTTCACAATCTAAGGTCGTTATCAAATTAAATGATTTGACAATCCTTTCTACAACTCATCTTTTATCTGCCTCTATTTTGTGAAGAACTGCATGTAGGCGACTCTCTCAAATCTCAAAGCTAGAACTAAATTCTGTGCGGGTTTGCATAAATCATCAAGTTCTGATTTCATCAATATGTCATTGTTTTTTACATTAGCACTGACAGTTCTCAAGATATTAATTGTTAGAAGTGAAAACAAAAATTCGAGATATTTATGGAGTTTTCAGCAGTTTATTGATTTGATATCGATGAACAAAAATTCGCAGTTCAGTGCGATGCACCTGCATCATTTATTTAGATTTTGTACACCATGCACTATATAAAATGAAATATCACTTACCAATTAAAAGTCAAAACATTGGATTGAAAATAGCAGCTTACCTGGAAACAAAAATTATTGAATTTAGATTTTTTTTTTATTTTAAACTCACTGCTGTCTTCGCAAGTGATAAATATTATTAATTTTTTTTTATCGAAACAGTTCTTTGCTACACGCGCACGAAAATTTCTTATGATGCGTTACAAAAACGGTTACTAGTTGCCTAATATCTAAACCCGTTAATCTAATAAAGCTAAAAAAACTGTTAAATTTAATTGGAAGATTTATTATCGGTACAATAATACGAACGATAAAAATGTAATGTGAGACAAATCGATTACTTGTATTAATACATAATAACAATGTCTATAGATAGATAGAGGAGTGCAGCAAAAACTGCTTGATGTGTTCAATTAACGAGTCAAAAAAACGCGAGCACTGCACGTTCGTATAGCAAGAATATGAGTGCTATTAATACAGACTATCCACGAACAAAAATATATACGAAGGAATATCTTGCTGTTTGTCAATGGTTATGGTAAATTGACTTTATTCTTAATTTTTTAAAATGATAATAAAAAAAAATCCGGGTCGCAGTGCCCAAACCCTGCCGACAAAATAGTGTATTTGCTAATACAGGTAGTGTGGCTTTGTTACATGAACCTAAGTTTGTTTTTGGACAAAATAAAAAAATTACCCCTTAATACACCCCTTAAAACATTTTTTTTCTTAGTAAAAATATTGTTATCAATTCAACATCTGAACCAAATAAAATACACTCTTCGGTAAATAAATCATTATACGCACACTAGCGTTTTTATAAAATTTGTAAGTCCGGTCCTGTCGGGCCGATTTTATTAAAATTTTAACAGCGTATTTTAATCTTTACTAGAAGGTTAATTTCAATTTTGAAACGATTCTGAGAATTTTTTCGGTATTTTTAGGCTCAAAAATATTTTAACCCCTAAAAACTACCCTTAAAATGACCCGATCGGGCCCATTTTAAATAGGGTTCTTGCGGTGGTGGATTCCAACATGATAGCTAAATTTCGTTAAAATCAATTAACTCTTTCGAAAGTTATTGCCCGCACACACATATATATATATATATATATATATATATATATATATATATATATATATATATATATATATATATATATATATATATACATATATATATAAACATTTTTAAAAATGGTGCCAAAGTGTTTAGGAGGTTATGAAACGTCGAGAAATTTTGGTCCGACCTCTAGGTCCCGCCATCCGACCGACGCCAATAGTGTACGTTGCCATGTGGCAAATACATTAATAATACTGTAAAGCAATTTGAATGGTTTATAGGTGCCTATCATGAGTAAAAATCTGATGAATGACGATACTATTGGAAGAATTTTATCGGTAAAGTTTTAAATGATTACTAAAAATAATAATAAATATGAATTGCAAAGTGTCCAGATGAGTCCTATAACTCGCGACTTAAAAAAAATAAATAAATAAAAACTTCCCAAAAATTGTTAAAAAATAGCAATGGAACAATGGTCATCACGTAATTAGATGCTAAACGTATAGATATTTTTCAACAATAAAACTGATAATATTGACATTAGAACAATTATGTAAAACAGTTAAACAGCGGTAAACAGTAGAAACGGTATTTAATTAAAACATTAATTAGTTAGCACGTAGCCCGCATTCAAATCAAAGAACAATATAATGCATTTTATGTTTAAACAAATAGTAAATAATATATATAATATATAGAGAGAGAGAGACAGTGAGAGAAAGAGAATACAAATATTAAATAAAGCTGGAAGTGACGGTTAATAAAACTGTTCTATTTACAACATTCTACGTTATGAAATTTCAGAAATAATCTATATCTATACTAATATAATAAAGTAAGGACGAAAAATCCGATGACTGACTGACTCATCAATGCCCAGCTTAAACTGCAGAAGCTGTAAACTTGAAATTTGGAGAGTAGGTTCATTGCATAAGTTAGGCACACATTAACAAGGGGTTCAAAAAGATGTTCAAAACGGGGTGTAAAATTTTTTGACAAAAATTGATATCTGGGGAATCGTTAACGTGAGAGGTATTGAATTCAACATACTAACTTCATTAAAAATAAGCAAATCCGTATTCAAGCGTACCTATTCTTTTTAATTTAACCCCTAAGGGGCTGAAAACGGGCGTGTAGAGTTTTTTTGACTAAAGACTAATGCTAGAAACCTGAAATTTGAACAATCCGGTCTTATTATGATATAAGCATCCATTAAGAAAGAAAAAAAGGTGGCATAGTGTTTTTGATAAAATGTTCATATCTCATGAATAGTTAAAGTGAGATGTAGGAATTGAAGATATGAGCTCTTCATTAAAAATAAGCAGATGCAAAAAATCGGTTGTTTTTTTTTTATTCTGAAGACCTGTCAAAAATAAATTAGCTAGGTAGCTAACATGCTTTGGTTAATTTTTATATGTGAAACCATATTGTGTAACCATACAAACGAATAACAAATATAATAGTTAGTAATAATTAGCCGTTGCCCGCCTTACCGCACAGATGTTAACAGAAGTGTTATTTTATTTGTAATATTTATATGACAAAAGTCAATGGTTCTGTCGATAAGTTGGCTGGATTTTTTTTCTTTTTATTCAACCCTTAATGAGCTGAAAGGAGACTTATAAAAATAATCTTTTTCCAACACTGCTGTCACAGATCCGTTATGCTGCAGTGTTTCTAAAATATTTCAAGATCTCAACGTTAAGCTTGAAAAAATACTCTTAGAAGTATTATATACGAAGGTTTTCTGAACAAATCACCTGGACGGGGAAGGGGTGTTCTTTTTTCCAATCAACCGATTTCAATAAATGTTTCGGCAATTAAAGAGCTATTGAAAACTTCAATCTGATTAAATTTTGAAACTACATAATTAGTCAGTTTGATTCGGATTGATGCAGACAAAAACGTGAAATTTTTTTATTTATATTCTTTGAATAATTTTAACACCACCTGACTTATTGACTCCAAAATCTAATCTAATCTAAATCTTGATAAACTCTTTCGAATGCCGGAAACCTGATCTCAATCGGTTAAAGATATTACACGACGTCGAGATTTGATGAAAACTCTTTTTTTGAAAATAGGACCGGTGCATGAAAAGCAGCTACTCCATAGGGAATAAGGCAAAAACATTTTTGTTATTTTTTATAAATACCAACTGATAATTAAATTAAATGTACTTGATTAGGTAATTTGCAGATATTTCCTAACCAAACCATCCTACGGATAAAAGTATTGCAAATATACTACATACTCGTATATGATATTTGAGTCCAAAGCAGCTTAGGAGTCATTAATTAGTGTTTATTCACTGAGAAACTTAAGAGTTCATATTTAAAAAAATAGCCCCTAAAATTGAGAAAAATTCGTAGCTACACTATATTAACTATTAACGTGTACACAACCTAGAGTCCTCTTATTAAAAAATATGCTGATCCGAATTTTGAAAATAATTGTTATCAAACGACAGCCATGGTGGTAAATGAACACGTAAGCGTGAGTTGTGCATAGAAATGGCGTTTCGACTTCCGAATTAAGATCTGGAAGTGACGATGAAAAATTAGAAGAAAATAAAAAAACATTGCTAAACGTGAATATGACAGAGACAGTTGTTTAGTATTAGATATGTAATTATGAAACGTGAATATGAAAAAAATCTTAATGTCACAACAAATTTTAAAAATGACTGGCAAACGTCTAAAAGTAAAAGCGAAGTACAATTCATGGGAAAATATAGTGTCTCTTGATTAAGGGTCATATATGCAGAACAAATTATAACCGAAATGTGGAGAACGAAGTTCATTTATCAAATTGTGTTTAAAACATTTCAGCCACGTAGCGCAGCTTGTTGCTGATATGTTTATGATTAATGTGAAAAATTATATGCGTATAGATATGTCTGATTTCGTTAGAAACTCCTAAATAAGTCAGAGGAGCTGAAAAGTAACCGGTATTGATTTAATTCTGTAAAAAAAAAGTACTGACGATCCTGCTAGTACCTACTCGAGACATTGATGTCTAAATATACTATTAACGGATCTTTGAAAGTAAACGGAAGTGCCCAAGGGATTTGTTTTACACATTTCTGTAAAATACGAATTATCATTTAATCAGTTAATAATTTATTTTTATTTAATGGTTAATTATTGTACTGTTATTTATTTATTTTTTGGGTCAATTTATATAATTAATTATTTATAAATATAATATTATACCAATAATGAAACTTAACTTTTTTAGATCTCACTTCTTTTTTAGGCTAAGCCGACAAACTCGCTTGTTCTTTGTATCGAGTTTGGTCCTTTTTTCACATTTATGTTTTTGGTGAGATTTCAATACTTTTTGTAAAGTTATATTGTTACTATTAAATTTAATATTATTTAGACACAAGTTTAAAGACGTAACATCATAATTATATACCACACTTTTATTATAACATAGTTACATGCCAAAACTTCATTATATTGCACGACTAGATGCGAGTAATCTTCGGACGACCGCGGTTAATGCATTCGGGTCGATGCTTTCAGCACCGGCTAGATGCTTGTGAATTATGATGATCTATCTGCAGTCTGTCAAATAGTGAATGCACAAAATCGTAAATTTTTGTATATTGGTATCTTGGGAATGAGACATGAAATTTGAAATACTATATGGCAACCTTAGCTCCCCCGTGAAAAAATTTAATTCTGTAATGTAACTAGTATTATATTCAAAAAGAAATAATTAAGTACCAGTTGCCCTTAGTTGTTAGGAATAATTCACTTGATGTTTCAGAGCGCAAAAATTTCAAACGATGATAAAAAAAACAATTTTTAGAGATCAAAACTCCGTTTGAAAAACAGATCGATTCGAATCAAATTTTGTTGGCCTGATGCTACTTTCTTACTCAGCCATTATTATAAGGATAAAATAACGAGTATCAACTTATCGAAGTATTTTTCTTCTGATCACTATTTTAACGCTATTTGCTAGAATCACATTTTTTCGCATACCTATATACTCGTTAAAATAGATTTGAAAGATATCGAAAAATCTTAAAAAATGGCTTGATTCCATTTAAATTTAAATCGAAGTAAATACATCCTTTGGCTGCTATTAAAATTATGTTTTATCTGTATTAAAACAATAACTACTAAGCATACTACAAATTCAGTAACAAACAACATTTATATTTAAATTAAAATTTGTGCATAAATCCGCTAAGATTAAATATCATATAACTCTCGTTTTCATCCGATCCATTAAGTTAATTGCTTTTTACGTAGCAAAACATTTGTGGTTATAAAACAAAGTGGCTTATGTCACGTTTTTTAACAAAAAAATAAAATATTTATTATTTAAGCATCGATAGAGCACATGAATAACAGTAATCAACCAGCAATGGAAACATGGAATTTTTCTCTTACAAAAATAACGACAAAAGTGGTTCACATTTTAAATCTAAATAAAATTTTTCTTACATAATCTAAATAAAATTTTTGATGAAATATTACATTGAGTGATTTGTTTTCCGTAAATTGTAAATAAAATTAAACGACTATTGACAAGTAATAAGTGAAATTTATAGCAGACACCCGATTGAAGAACATTCACACAAACGCGCAAAAAGGCAGTGGTGCAGCCTTTTATAACGTCGTCGCTTTAGGAATGTGAAGTTTTTTTGCAAAAACTTATATAAAGTAGTTACTTTACACTTATATAATATACAGGCATGCAAAGTAACCTCTTACGCGCTAGTGCGACACAGTAAAAGAAAACTGATTAAGTTATACCAATTTCATTGTATAAAGCAGGGGTGGGCAAATATTTTGATAGTCGGGCCACATTGCAGATGAAAATTTGACCTCGGGCCAAACAGTTTTTTTTTCTAATTTTAAGTATAGTTTTTGCTAAGGATGTCAATTAATGAATTTTAAAACCAACATTTTTGAATCAAAATATTTATTTATCAATTTATGTTAGACAAAAGTCAAAAACTAATATTTGTGTTTTTAATAATAATATATACAATGCTTCACGGGCCAGACAAAATTCTACCGCGGGCCGGATTCGGCCCGCGGGCCGCCATTTGCCCAGGCCTGGTATAAAGCATTGTTTGTCAGTTGTTTTTTTATAACCGACTATTAGACGTGACGTTTGTTCAAAAGTGAACCGTCAAAAATTTTGAAAATGAAGTAAAAAACAGCTATTTTGTAGGACTTAAGTGCAAAAAATACCATATATACATCGTGCGTGGTATGATTACTCTTGTGACTATTAAAATTCGTTGGGTTCTCGTTTTAGCATAACGTTACACTCACTGTAATATTATCTATTAGGACACTAGGTATACACTCTGCTATTATAAAACTAACATTAATGGTCAAATAGATTCCAAGATATGGTTCCACAAAAAATATATGGCAATGGTTCGAAAAAATATAAACATTTCTATTTCACTTTGCCTTGTGACTATAGATAATATAATTAAATAGCAATGCTCTTGTTTGCAAAAAAAGTTTAGAGTCCTAACACGAATCACTTGAAAAACCAGTGGCGGAGAAAAAAATATGTGTTTAACGTAAGATAATAATGACCAATTACGTACTTCCTTCAATTCTAATAAAGTAACGAGTTAAAAAAAAACAACAAATATGTTATTAAACGTTTCGTATAATTATCTTTGGTTAATAATTTTTAAGCCACAGGATGAGTTAGAATTCTCAAACCACTCTTTTTTATAATACTGTAGTATTTAGATTATCCACATATTTCTTTCTCAGGTCCCAAGTTATCCTAGCTGTTTAATAATAATTTGTGCCTCTACTAAACTGTCTAAAACTGTCTTATATTTGTACTAATATGTGATTTCATAAATATTACACTTAGCCACTAATATTGTTTTAATCGAATATGTAGTTTGTTAACAATTATGTAATACATGCAAATGTCAACAACATCGTATAGCATGCCACTGTTTCATAGACAAATTCACTCACTTATTTGCATTTCGCAATAAAGTATTTTACCGCGTCCTTTGAAAGGACAGATATTAACTTCACGATGGTATCGATGATATTACTATAGTTACCATTTATAAAATTATGGTAACAGCACCGCTAGCACCGCAAAGTGGCGCACATGCCTGTTCTTCCAGAAGACGTGGACATAAATACTGAATAAAAAATTTCCTTAATTAGTCATTTATTAGAAAAAAACAGTTCATAAAACTATAGATATTTTTTTTATGAAATCTAATTACTTTTCGTTTTGAGAAATCGCAAACAGTGAGGTCAGAAGAGATTTTAAATTTTGGCCATATTGCTACGTAGTTAATCCAACACTGAATTTGAAATGGATTTTTTTTTTTTTTTAATTTTCTTATGCACTTTGCAGACCACTACTTCCAAGGGGATGAAACATAGTTTGAGAGATTAAATTTTAGACCATAGACGCTTGAATGCTGCTCAGATCATCAGCGTCTTATACACAGTTTGGTAAGAATTACAAATTTTAGAACTCGGTGGTCTCGAAAAAAAAAATTCTTTTTCGCAATTCAATTTAAATATCAATTTATTGTTAAATTATGATAACAATTTTTTATGTAAATTGGTTGCTTCAACAAGCGGTCGCTTTTTAGAATCGTTATATATGATTTTTTAATTAACAGACCTACCAAAATCTAATAAAAATTTAATGATGCCTACCTAATATACATACATTAATATTTTACAATAATTAATATAAAATAATATTTAGTATAACAAGATTGTTGATATATACGTGAAGTATTTTATAGTGTATATAAAACCCATTTAATGATTAATTTTAAGCGAAACTCATTTGAACAGATATTATCTTATACGACTAGGCACACTTGATCAGCAAATTGTTAAAATAGCAAACTTGTTTCTTGGCAAAATTAAATCAAACGAATCATGGAAACCGTAACTGAAACTATTCAATGAAACTAACTTTTTATACCCAACACTTTTACAGAAATAGTGCATAAAACATTTAGGAACTAACATAGAACACGTAATTAAAATTCGTTTCATTTTCAAATGTGAATTATTTAGTCAAAATAGTCCGAAATAAATCTATAAATAGAAAAATTTATTTACTATTTATAAATTTTATTTCTACGTCAAAATCGGAAGTTTATGAAAAAATAATTTGTAACAAACTGTGTGGATGTAGATTTCCTATAATTTTTTTAAGACACCATTCTAACAACAGTTTGTAACTTACAAGTACTCATAAACATATTCACAAATCTGACTCCGCGAGGTTTACGTTTACTTCACACTTAAGTCGTATAAAAAACTCACTTAACTGCAGATTATTATTAAATTATCAGATTTGGGTAGTTATTTCATATATACACAAAAATCTAACACCATAACATTTTGATGAATATGTAAAAAAACGAACGGTTTTATAAAATAAACAGTGCAAGTGTATACTTTCTACTTCATGGGCACAATAACTAAAGATCATGGTCCATGACGCCTAATTTTCACATAAAAATGATTGTGTATTATAAAATACCAACGTAGCCATAGGGAACTTCCGCGGATCCGTGAAAATTTATATTTTTCACTTTTTAGCACAGCAGGTGCAAACAAAAATACATGTTCACGCACCTTAGGTGGTAAACATCCTTACCCTTAAACACATAACCGGCGTTACCGACGCTGTTTCACACCCGGCGTACTTGGGTACCCTGCTACGATATTTCCAATTTTTAAAATATGTTTGCAATTGAAATAATTTTATTGGAACGAAGTTCCTTATCGCGGGTTGGCGAGGGGACCTAGCCGAGAAAAAATGTAACGTGTCACGAAAAACCGTAACATGTATAATGTATACTGGTATACGGTGATATCGGGTGTTTTTAGATTATATTTAGATTATACCGGGTGTTTTTAGACTATACCGGGTGTTTTTAGATAATACCGGGTGTTTTTAGATTATACCGAGTGTTTTTAGATTATACTGGGTGTTTTTAGATTATACTGGGTGATTTTAGATTATACCGGGTGTTTTTAGTTTATAATGGTTGTTTTTAGATTATATCGGGTGTTTTTAGATTATACCGGGTGTTTTTAGATTATACCGGGTGTTTTTAGATAATATCGGATGCTTTTAGATTATACCGGGTGTTTTTAGATTATAATGCTTGTTTTTAGATTATACCGGGTGTTTTGGAACGAAGTTTCTTATCGCGGGTTGGCGAGGGGACCTCGCCGAGAAAAAACGTAACGCGTCACGAAAAATCATCACGAAAAAGCGTCATGAAAAAGCGTAAGACGTTTTTCGTAGCGCGTTATGTATATGTGTGTGTATGTGTGTATGGGTATTAATTATGCCAACCCTGCATGCGACACATTCAAAGTTTTTGTTGTTTGTGGACCGGCTTGAGCCTAAATGTCCTCACAGATAGAGCCAGAAATAAATACGAGTGGAAAAACGTGATCTCCCACGTCTCCTACGAGATATGGAACATCATCATCATCATCAACCATAAATGAACATCAAAGGTAAGTGCTAAATAAATTTTCAAACCAATTAACCTGTTATAGATCCTACAAGAAACGTTGTAATCGGGAAGTTGTAGGACTCCTTCTGTAATATCTAAGGGAGGGACTGATTACTACACAAAAATCGTAATTGAAAGTATGATCAGGCAGCTATTAAATCGTGTAGATGTGCTTCGACAGAACGTGACACTTCAGGAAGAAAGAAAGTGACAGGTTCTCCCCACATCCATACTAATTACGAGTATTATAAATGCGAAAGAATGTCTATTACCTTTTCACACCTAAATCGATCAACAGATTTCGATAAAATTTGGCAAGGAGATAGTTGGTATCCTGAGAGTAGTATGGTGGGTATCCGATTACACTGAGTGCGAACGACGAAGACGATGTGTTTTTCAGAGTCGATATTTTTTTACAGATTTTTTTTAGTTCTAAATCATTTGCTTCGAAATCGGATAAATAACGGCGATTAGGAGGATTAAAACGATACTTCAATTTTTACAATCGTTACACCTGAAAATGTACCGTAGTAGATACTAGATACCCTACCCGGGTACAGGGACTGTACAGAAAAGTTAATTTACCTAAACATGCTGAACGTAATTTCTTTCCGAAAATAGTTTGTATAATTTTTTTTGTCAAAACAATTGATATTATTACCAGCCACCAGGCGTTTTCACGCAATTTCAATATCTATTAATGCCGCTACGTTGTTCGTGTTAGTTTATCCAGTGTGGACTGTGGACGTTGTACGTAAAAGTAGTGTAAAAATGACCACTTTTTTGAGCATATGCTTTCTTCGCAAGCATACAATCGATTGTATATTAGGTATAAATAGTGCTTAACGGTGGGTTTAAGCCTCACATAAAGACGGTTATATATGACAGAAATCAACACACTAGACACAAATCGCCTTTAAAGGTTATGGAACTTCCGCAAAGCATTATATAAGCAACTTAAACGTATACTTATTCTCATAGAGAATGGAACAAAATATTTTTTAAAGTAATTATTGTGTACCACTTACCAGCAAAGGGCTCAGTAAAAACACACATGCCTATTAAATAATCTTAAATCAACTTCTTAAGAAACATTTATAGACACTATAAAATGTTATGTTAATTAAATATTATCAGAATAAATTTGTAAATAAAATTCTATAGGTACCTGAAATCCTTATCCTCCGCCGTTGTTTTTCCCTTCTCAAGCATTCTTTATTTTTAAGAAAATGTGTTTATGTGTTAGTATAATATGAAAAATGTACAGGACTTCACTGAGAATTGTTTTTCAATTTTCCGTTTCTACCATTTTCTACCTTGATAAGGTAGTTAAATGAATAATAATAGTATGCCTAGCTCCGTGGGGGAAAAAACTTTCTACACACTACACAGGGGCGAGTTAATCGATCGAAAGTTGTGATAAGAGAAGTCTTAAAAACTTTAAAACTATTGACTTTTTTTCTTTTTTGTCCTTGGTAATTAATATAAAAATGATTTGTCGGGAAAAAGGACTTTTTAAGTAAACACTTATTAAATAATAAAATAAAATAGTTTGAACATCAACCGTAAAAATATTTTTAAAAAACGGAATTATTACAAACTTTTTAATGAACAATTGTTTAACTAAAATTTATATTTACATGTGTATTTTAACTTTTATATTTACTTGATCAAAACGTTTAATAGTTATAAAGCTTGAAAAAGTTCCAAGCAAGGGACGAAACGTCGCTATAAATAACAAATAAGTGTTTAGTTAAAAAGTCCTTTTTCCCGACAAATCATTTTTATTTTAAAATTAATTTCTTTAAACAACCTACATCCCTTGCAAGCAGCACACATGCAAATTCTATCATTCTAAGTGCGTGATATTTTCACACGATATTGTGAGCATACGGAAAGGCGACCATATATTATAAAACTGACAACTGGAACGGTTTAACGATGCACTGGTTATAGAAAACTGTTTATGGAATGAACTTACATAGACTTTGCATCTTAAATGAGCATAGTGACAATAATTATTATTTAGAATTTGCATACACATGTAACTGAGTTGCAGATCAGATCGGATTTACTAATGAGCCCTGTGAAACCATCGAAACAATTTCCAATAATGAGATTTGAGTTATCTACACGATGATAATGACGAATAGACTTCAATGACTCTTGTTGTTGATAAATGACCAGTGTACAGTGGAAGCTCTTCTTGTGGACATTTCCCTTAATTAGACAAGATGTGCGGAACCATAGCTTTGCCCTTATCATTTTAGATATAAATGAGCAGACGCTCTCAAAATTCTCTCAAAAATGGACACGCAGCTCCACTAATAAGACGTATATAACATAATAATAATATGAACAATCTACATAAATAAAAATTATTAATTCCTCAGACTAGTTTTCGCTCTTTTTTTATTTTGCTAGTTTTATTGCTTGGACGTGCGAAAAACAAGACTGTCATATTTAAAATTGCACCTCTTAAGAAAATGTTTACATTGAAAGTATAAATGAATATACAGTGAATGTATTTGAAAAAGAAATTTGTCAGTACATAGACTAGTAGAACGATTTGGCATACGAAAATGGCAGGCAGCTTACACAGTTAAAGAAAATCAGTCGACAAAAATGAGCTGCAGGTATCAATGTGAGTTAAATGACACGTTTTTAAAAACTGATCTGAACCCGTTCATAACCACAACAATCGGGTTAATACCTTTCAATTTGAGGACTATAAGCATAATAAAAATCGGTTCAGTCGTTTAAGAGTGATGACGGTACATACTTCTGCAACACCATAATATATTTACATCTCTCGCATGAAATATTACCTAGCATATACTTATCATATTCACGAATAATCTGCAAAACTGAAATTACGAAAAACCTTGTTAGAATTTTATTTATTAGTAGCAGGTAGCTATATCTATGCTAACAGAATAGAAAACGACAAACAGACATTAGTCAATTTGAAATGATGTTTGGCCTTATTTAGCATTAGATTATTGTTTGTGCAAATTGAGCCCTGACCTCTTTTTATTTTAGTCCTATTTTTCCTAAAAACCCAACAAAAGAAATTAAAACCAAAACTGTCGTTTTAGTTACACAGATTGCAATAGTCAATAAATTTGATCATGTTTACGAAACGGCAGATTTTTTTAATATGTGATAACAAATCTCCCTGTATAAGGCTTATGAAAACATTAACTTACACAGACATTTCAAGGAAATAATTTATGAGATAACTAGGAATACATTCACTTTTTGGCAACTACGGAAATCCTATTTTTTATACATTTTAACAAAAGCAATTAAGATAGTTAATATTACAGATTTTCGCTCCTACATAAAAAAGTGTATAAAAACCAGAGTAAACATAGCGTTGTTCGTAGATGCTTGACTTTGGATTCTCCGTATTCTAGGTATAGTAGATGTCGACGTATTGATGGGACTGTTGAACCCTCATCATCCCAGCCTTGGGAATCAGCTCACTGGGTATAAATAAATGACAATTATTTATTACGTATCCAATTAGTGCTGGCATTTATGTCGTAAAATTAATTTTAAAAAAATATTTCTGAGCAGCATCGTTGCATTTTTTAAGCATTTGAAATTGTTTCTTAGACTATCAGTTATAAATTAATTATTTTTTTATTATCGGCCAGCCCCCACACAGTTCTTAAAAATACTAAATGTTTTTTAAGTAAAACCTCTTTTGTGCACGGTAGGGTAAAATTGATGAAATTAAAAATGTAACGAACGTGTCGCAATGTACAAATACTATATATTATAAAAACTGGCTGTAGAACATTAAACTACGGTGGCAGCGAGGTAGAACGGCTACCTCGTAACTTGAAGGTTGTAGGTTCGATCCCGGCGGTATGTGCCAGTATTATAATTTTTTTGTGTTTTTTTACAATTATACCTACCAGTTTTATATCTGTAGTGAGTAGTAAATATCCAGGAGTTTCTTTTTCTTTTTTTTTATTCGTCTATTAAATAAATAGTTATTTTCAGCTTAGTTGTACATATTAAATACATTTTCGAATCAGTTGGAAAAAATGTCTATGTACTTTCCACTTACTGTATCTTATTATTTTAGGACATTTCATAATCTTAGAATGTATTTATAAAAATATTTTACCAAATTTTCTAAAAACAATCTTCCAGTTAATCGAAAAAAAAACAAACTCACATTAATTTACTAACTGAAGTTGAGTTTAAGATCATAGAAAGAGGTTTGGGATCAGATTTAAAAAATAAATGGTCAGAAGTGCGGATCGTAACGGAGATGAATGTATATGCGGTATAAGGTGACATTTTTCACACGATAAAAATGTAGAGAAAGGATTAAGAAAAAACACATTTTCAGATTTATTTGTAGCGAAAACAAACTTAAATCCAAATAATAGTGATTTGCTTCTTCTTGCTAACGATACACACTAGTTCTAAAGTTAGTATATCTCATGTTTAAAGAGTTTTCTATTAAACAAAAAAATCTATAATTTTATCCTTAAATCATTAATTAACATACTTTTGCAGTTTCTCGTTACCCTGACCGGCAAATAATGTGATTCCATAAAAATAAAATGTCTAAACGTACAGCATAAAAGTGGTTATAATTGTTTAACACTTCAAAAATAAACGATAAACATTTCTAGTAATCCTCGTATAGATACTTCTAAAGAGTTACATAAGCTTGAAACAGAACTAGTTTTAAAATATAATGAAACGTGAAAAAACTATTTCTGTTAGACATAATCCAATCATAATAGTCGGTTTTATTTAACTAATGAACGTTAATAAATACAACCCGACAAAGATTAGATGCTATTCTCTTAATAGCAATATTAATTCTTGCTACTAACATTAGTGTACACCAAAATAGTCAGCTTTTTTTTACCAACATCAAAAAAAATGACGAAATATACAATCGTTAGTTTCCTATAATAATATCGTTCTTTGACTAAAATGGGTTTATATGATTATTGATTAGTGATAATTAAATTTGGAAAAAAAATATACATACATACAGTTCAAATATGTAGATGTTTTGACTCCTAGGTCGTTAGTGATATTGAGTGTACATAATAACGAATGTAACAAAAGTTTTGAGAAAAAGTGTGGTATTGATGCATTATAACTAAACGATGCAATAAAGCGTCACTGAAAATTAAAAATTTATGGATGTCCTAATTTATATTGACAGTTTAATTTTTGCAATCGCATCAACTAAAAAATCTCACAAATTTAAAATTTGAAAGAACGTATAGGTATAGACGTCTGAACGAATGCCTGAACCGATATTGTCAACATTGTGTCAGTTGTAAGTATGTATCGAATTATAAGACAGTGATGAAAGAATAGCTTGCGCGAACCTTCCAAATAGTGTACCCCGAAAGTTTTACTTGCACGGAGTGTCCACGGAATGGTAAAAAGAGCTGAAAACATGTACGTAAAGTTCGCAAAAGGCGAAGCAGTAGATATCAACCTTTATTATAAATTAATCCTTCCAAAATAGGCTATTTTTACAAAAACGAAACCTCATGCTGATGGAGAAAACATTTTTCGTCCAGAGTTAGTTTCTCACGACTACGCTATGGTAAAAAATGATTAACTGAATCCAAAAATAATAACCTACCCAGTCTTCCTCAGGTGAAACCTATCAAAGATTTTTGGATTTTACTTTGTAGAAGAATTTAATGAGTTAGGAAACCCAAAAATGCATTATTAACCAATTTTTTTACCTTGCATACGTGTCAACTGAAAAGCTAGCGCGTCAAGTAAAATTTTTCAACTCAATAAAACTTTACTCGAAAATCTTTGTATTTTGCAATTACAGGGGAGGCTTTTAGAATGTCAAAGATAGAACTACATTCCTTACGCGCGGAATATTTTTAAATAACACACTCATAACCACCGCTCCAGCGCGGCACGTCAGCGCGACATGCCGAACGGCAGTTTGGAGTGTACGTGTAAATGGGCCGCACAGCTGATATAATTAGGATTCCGTACCAAAATGGTAACAAACAACGTTTATGCTTAGATTTCGTTATCTGTCTGATTTTCTCAAGCGATACATTTCATAATACCGACCCATAATTTCGAACAATCATAAAATTTGCAGCTAATTCAAGAGTTAGAATCACAAACATAGTTTTTGTCTATTTTTGGAAGACTAAAGGTGCGCTTACACGGGCAACTAAAATTGCTCAATTCCGGGCTATATTGATCAACTATGTACATCAGCAATTCAACGCAATGGCAACATGGAGCAATTATTGCCAAAGATACCGCCACACCATATCACGCAATATGGAGCAACTTTGAGCAACTAGGCAATACAAGGCAATCATTCATACACTATAGCAATTCAGTTTGACTGTCACTGGCTATGGACGAGGTTTTACTGGCAGCGGCGTGTAGTGCTTTTATTATAATAAGTTTAAAACGAAAAAAAAAGAAAAGGAATAGACAGATTTGGGTGCGAACGTATCTAGCAAACTTTTGTTATCCCATAAACAAACACGTATCTGAACCGCATCGATGAAGTTTATTAACTTTTCATTATTCCACGCCATTATATCCACGCACAGCTGTACTGCACTGTACAATAGGAACAAAGAAAATGAAATGACAGCGGCGCATCTCATCCCTGTCACCACACGAAAGTGAAACCATGGAAACCAAGGAAAATTGACTAAAATTTCCAAACCGTGTGGATATTCGGCAATTCATGTCGGCCACTTTGGGCAATAGGAATATATGGAGCAATAAGAAGCAATATTGCCGAAACTATTGCCGCAATTTTATTAAAATTGCTCCAGATTGATCCATTAATTGCTCCATTGTGTTGCCGGGCAATTATTGCTCAAAAAATTGCTCGTGTAAAGGCACCTTAAGAGGTCATATATTTCTCTTTGATTAATTACATCTTGTTATCCTCGATCTGTTTATCATTTTTTCTGAAAGTTTAGTTATTTTAATTATCTCTGGATCGTGTGAATAACACAACAGAGAAAAAGAGAAAGATAAACATCTTCGCATATTTTATAATGCGCACAATTCCGTATCATTTGTCGTTTAGTTAACACAAAACATTAGACATCACACATCTTCATCAGTGTGTATCCGGCTTGGGTATGGTTTAATCAGAGCAGTGGCATCCGAATGTTGCTGTCAATTGGCGAAGGTTGAGTTGAAGGTCGTACGTTCACACACTGATGGCTGATTTCACTAATCTGCATTCAACAATAACATAAACGCACGATACAATGTTATTACCCCCCTTTTGCTGTTTGTCAGTGTGCCTGTTCCGCATAGTTCTTAAATTCATAAATCGATTTCAATAAAATAAAAAACCCTTATCCAGGTCACACTACCATACCCTGCCGACATCATAGTGAATTTGCTAATACAGGCAGCGTGGAATTATTAGTTTGTTTTTGGACAAAATTAAAAATTTAACCGTTTAATGCAACGTTTAAAATAATTTTGTATCTTAATTTCAGCGATTCATTATCTGAAAACTAGTGTTTTCATAAAATTTGTATGTCCGGTCCTGTCTGACCGATTTTATTCAAATAGCAGCACATTTTAGGCCTAAAAACATTTAAATTTCGTGCGGTCGTAGATTTCAAAAACCCGGGTCGCAGTGCCAAAACCCTGCCGACAATATAGTGTATTTGCTTATACAGGCAGTGTGGCTTTATTACGCGAACTTAAGTTGGTTTTTGGGCAAAATTAAAAATTTGACTCCTTAATACACCCCTTAAAATAACATTTTTTTTCTTAACTGAAATATTATTATCAATCTAACGTCTACACCGAATTAAATACACCCTTCAATAAATAAGTCACTATCTACAAATTGGTGTTTTCAAAAAATTTGTAGGTAAGTCCGGTCCTGTTGGGCCGATTTTATTAAAATTTTAGGGACACTTTTTAATTGCTACTAACGGGTTAAATGTCAATTTTGAAACGATTCTGATAATTTTTTCGGTATTTTAGGGCCCAAAAACGTTTTTCAAACCCTAAAAACTACCCTTAAAATGGCCCGATTACGCCTATTTTAAATAGGCTTCTTGCGATGATGGATTTCAAGACGTGGGCCAAATTTCGTCAAAATCAATTAACTCTTTCGAAAGTTATTGCCCGCACACATATATATATATATATATATATATATATATATATATATATATATATATATATATATATATATGCTTATATATATATATATATATATATATAAATATATATATACATATATATATAAACATTTTCAAAAATGGTGCCAAAGTGTTTAGGAGGTTATGAAACGTCGAGAAATTTTGGTCCGACCCCTAGGTCCCGCCATCCGACCGACGCCAATAGTGTATGTTGCCATATGGCAAATACACTAACAAGTGGACCAAATTTAGTCAAAATCAATTAACTCTTTCAAAAGTTATTGCCGACACATACATATATATATATGTATATTTGCATATACAGTGTGTCCCAATTTAATGTAGACACCGTTAAATCTCCGTCATTTTGTGAGATCCACGAAACGTTCTTATTAAAAATTACTCGGTTTGGAGGAGGATATAATGTGACCACATGATCATTTTCATAGGTGGGGCCACTCTCGAGAAAATAACATCAACTTTATTTTTTTCATTAGTAACAAATGTTTTTTGTTGGCTCAGTGGACAGAGGAGAAAATGTGGTATCGAATGTTTCCTCCTCTGTCCACTGAGCCAATACACAAAAAAAAAATCACCCGTTTCCGTTAAAAGTTGATGTTAGTTTCTCGAAAAAGGGCACCACCTATGAAAATGCATGGTCATTTTCACAAGTAGTGCCCTTGTTCCCCGCTGAACCGAGAAACTTTTAATAAGAACATTTTGTTTTATCTTGTGAAATGGCGGAGATTTAACAGTGGCTACATTAAAATGGAACACGCTGTATATACATTTCCAAAAATAGTGCCTAATTATTCAGGACGGAATGAACCCTTGGCAAATTTTGTTCCGACTCCCAGGACCTGTCATCCGACTGGCATTGCGATCGTTATTTTTCGTCAGTGATGGAAAATAGATAACATAGTACATAATTGTCGAAGACCCGTTTGAGTCGAATATTTCAACCTTGAAATGTAATTTAATAGTTTTAATTACATTTAGTTTGTAATAATTTTTTTTCACGCAAGAGGTGCAAGTCAATTAGTTTAGTGCACTTCTCTAGTACAAGTATGCATGTAATTGTATAATGTATATGCATATATTTGGTATGGATGAAAATGGAATGTGCGAAATCACTAGGCCAGTTCAAACTTTTAGAGTTTTTAGAATAATTATGTAAGTATTAAATTATTCCTATTTTCTTTCATATTAAGTGAAAAAATAGTTGGCAAAACCCAAAGTGAACAATCCGATATGTTAATAAAAATTGAAAAAAATAAAACAAAAAAAAAACGATTGAAAAAAATACAATACTTAAACACATATATGTGTATTTAAATAAATATAAAGTAAGATAAAATGGAATAAATGTAAAAAAATATAATGTTGGCTGGGATCGAACCCACGAACCAGACCGTATACTAAGCATACGCCTTATCCACTACTCCACAGAGTCTAACTGCATTCTAACTATTTTCGTGGTATAGCACTTAGCTGTTCTACTATATACTGTACAAAAATAATATCATTTAAGTGTTTTTGAAACTATTAGCTGTCAAAAATAAAATAAAATTGTTTATAAAAATTAAACTACTGAATGCATTTCAGTTAATATTAAAAGGGTTCTGCTATGACATTAAACAATGTGAATAAAATACAATCCAAGGCGACTTGTCAAAAATTGTGATCTGTACAGCTCGGACGCACGTACGTAGAGACCAATCGACAATTGTTCGCGATATTATAATTTTCGAAGTAATTATGAACTTGAATCAATCTAGAAAGCGTTCTGTTTTATAGAGCAGAATCTACCCTTTTCAAAAAACTACAATTTGAATAGATTTTGGGCGAAATTAACCTACAACTTCTTGTATAAACGAAACTCAGCTCTGACACGCAAAGCGATAAAAGAGCACATTCGCTAGTGTAGCGGATGTGCAAATATATATTAAGGATTTTTAGTTTTTCGACGGTTTAATATCTACTGAAAGAAAAATTTCATTATAATGCTACATTTACATTAACTACTCTCGTTAAGTTTGAACTATGTTGTCTGTAGGTACTGATAGAGAGAGAATTTTATGTTCTCTCTATTTCGTGCAATATTTCAAAATTTTACTTTTATAATTCTGATGGTTGCTCATGAACCATGGCGACGGGACATTCGTAAAAGTCCTGCGTCCGTCTTAAATTACAATTTCTATTTGAGTTTGCTGTCTTGAATATCGCCGATAACAAATTAACCACTAAAATTTTTTAACCAAACCTGCAGTACACGTGCATAATATTTAATTTTAAACTATTGTAAACGTTATTATAGAGTTACACAACACTCGTTACAATATCAGTGAAATGATTTACATAGAAATTATTGAGTGACACGGCAAAATTGTTCTCATAAAATATTACACAATTTGTCAACAATTAATTATCTAATACACATTCAGATGTCTTCAGGGTCGGCTCTGTCTTTTTATCGCTTCAAGCAAAATAAGATCTTTTGCCGCTCTAAATAGAACAAGAAAATAAAATTTGCACGATCCCCTATAAAACAGCTGCTTTTCATGCCTGTATAGCGATAGTAAAATAGCCACTTTCGCACTAGTGCATAAAGTAAAAAAAAGCAATTCATTTTTACCAATCCAATATCTCTGTCATTTGCTATTAAAATCTATGTGAGCGACAGAGAAGCAAACTAGGTGCTGAACAGTCGACAAAAATACCAACATGGCCGGGCGTGAACTCTCAAAAATATTACAAATATACTTGTATTTCATACTATTTTATAGGAGGTAAGTGCAAACAAAATGTAGCATGTATGTCGATTGTGATGTTTCTATTACTCGTGTTACTTTTAATAAAACTCGCTAATCTCTTGTCTTTAATGTAGGTTTAATTTCTTTCGCTATTTTGTTTTCATTTACGTAGGTTGAATCTATTTTGTAAAAACGTCCCGTTTTAACCCACGCAGTAATTAAATATAATTGCCATCATACTGTCAGTGTCTACTTAAAAAAAAAGGATATTTTTAATTCGCTAGAAATATAAAAAGACAATATTGTTAGTAACATTTATATAGATATTAATCTAGAACAGTGTTGCCAGATTTTTTTTGCCCAGTCGGGATTTTGGAACTTTTTGAGTGAAAAAACGGGGTTCTTTCATCGAAAGCGGGACAGTAAAAAAACGTATATAATCAGAAGTTTTTAAATAATTATCTTTTTATTTGAGTTCAAATTACGTTTACGTGACAACAGATAGCAAAAATAGCCGTAGAAAATGTATTTTAATAAAAATATGGTATTTTAAATCAGATTTACCCTATCTTTAAATAGTTGAGTCTTATTCGTCTTCTGAATAAAAAAAAATAAAAAAAACAGAAATCAAAATCAAAAAAGTTTAATTCGTTAGAAAAATATGGCGTTTCAAACAATAGTCTGAGGAGTGAATGTTACAAATTGCAACTTACAATAAAAGAATAATTATTTACGCACGGTCGAGTTATTCCCGAAAAGCGGGACTGAGCCTGTCCCGCGCGGGACATTTAATTTTGATTTAAAAATCGGGACGTCTGGCAACGCTGATCTAGAAACACTCTATAATCTATATGTACGTACAACACAAAAATAAATATTTTTTTCAACTGTGGAAAACAAGAATAGTTTTAAATTCAAACAATTTTCAAATGGTATATAATCTCAATACAGTTGATATGAATTTTCCAGAGAGAAATTATTAAATTTTACAAAGTTAATTTGTTAAAGTCAAAACAAGTTATATGTAGTTTATATAAATTACTTATGTAAGCGAAAGAATAATATTTTCTCGCTAATAAGTGTTTGCTAGACCAGTTTCTCGTCGATCTATCACAACGAATGGAAATTATTCATAAACGTAAGTCGGCGCTATAATGTTGCTACCCGGTTACAGTATTGTTCTGAAGTTTGTTATTATAAACATATTATTAGGTACTGTCATGTTTAAAATTAAGCAAATGGTTGTTATGGTGATAAGGTCAAAAATCATGCGTGAGATAAGTTGAGATTCTGAACGTTTAGTTTCTGATTCTCAAAAAGCAATTAAAAACTGGTATTTGTCTGTGAACTTCGTTTAAAATAACGTCTAAAAAATGCATCAATTTTAATGATTTTTTAATTTTTTCATAACTCTTGTCTCAGTAATGACTCCAACCTCAAGGATTTTGGAGCTTATCGGATCAGTGATTTTGGAAACATACCCAACAATCTTCTATCCATGGTATCATCTAAGTAGCGGAAAAGTAATATCTGGCAAATTCTAGTGAAATTGGTCATATTAATAGTAGTTTCTTGAGCGAAATGACCTATTGAACACTAGTGCGTAAAGAAAAACAAAAATAGGCGTGATAACAAATTCAGTATGTAAACTCTGCAAGTAAAGTAAGTCGATATACAGAAAATTTCACTGAACGGAGTTATTGTTAAATACGGAGATTTTGAAAAACATATTTTTATTCTGAAATCACGAACATCTTAAAAGGTTCTAGCGTCATTTTATTTTTATTTGCCAAAAAAATATAGGTCAGAGATAGTTATTACCGATAAATTGAGCACAGTTTGAGTTTCTTATAAAATAAGCTCTTGGGCTATACTTTCATTTTGTTAATTTAAGCCATAGTAAAATATTTACAGAAACTCATGAGTAGATATAATGAAACTAAACTGATCCGGATTAATTTCATTAGAGAATTCTTGACCTGTATAGATTGAATTGCTTTTTCTCCAAAATTTTCGCGTATTTCAACCGTTCCGTATAATTTTGCGCATTTTGGTTTGTATTAAACAAATCCATTTATGCCAAATTTAATCAAGTAATAAAAGGGAACATTTAATTTGACACTGGTTAACTACAGAAGACATTTCACTGGAAATACATTTCTAATTATTATAATAAAATTCTTGTAGTCCTTTAAAATATGTTGAGATAAGTGTGGTGTAATGGCCAGCGTCGTGACTTCTAGACCATACTGTCATGGATTCGAATCTCGCCTTTGTTTATGGATGTTTTGTGAAGTCGAATTATTTGATAATGTATTTACTTGTATAATATTATTATTCAATAACAAGTTGTGGCTAATTACACTAAGTGTAGAAGCCAAAAAACCCGCATATTAAAAAAAATATATTAAAATATTTAAGATAACAGTAAGTATATAGATTTTTCATCGGTAAATAAAAAAATGATACAAACTTAGGTATTAAAAAAAACGTTGGCTTTAAAAATACAAAAAACGAATACAATCTTAAAGCCAATTCAGACTAGCCGTTCTCGGTTACGATTCACCGATCCGGTTGGGAGCTCGACCAATCAGGGCGTAGTCGTTCCCGATTGCGGTTCGGTTCGAGCGTTTAGGTTCAGCTCTAATTTCAACCGGACCGTTCGCAACCGTAGCCAATGAGAACGCTTGCTGGAGTCACGTGACTAGCCAGCTGTTTAACTACACATCAAACGTCAAATCATATTTCGAAATTGCGCATGCGCACCGAGAATAATCGTAGAACCGAATCGGGATAGTGTGAGCAGCCTAGATTAATCGAAAACCGAACCGGACCGGTGAATCGTAACCGAGAACGGCTAGTCTGAATTGGCTTTTATACTAAATTTGGAAGTGATTCGATAAAATTAAAATGGTTTAATTAATTATTTCTGACCACAAACGTTCGTACTGTGTATATTATATAGTGAAGTTTTCTTAACGCTTCATTTTTAATTAACAACACCAACAAAACAGCTGTGCACCGCGCAGAGATAACAAGCGTCTGTGCAACGCGCACTTGTGTAACAATGCACCCGTAGAATACTGTATTGAGCAAGGCAAACCAAAGCAAAGCAGGAGCGAGTTTCAGCTGCTGCATTGTTCAACGTTCGCGGTGTATGTAGTATGTATAAGTATATTATGCTACTTGCTTCGCTGCAGTATTAAAATTGAAAGAGGCCAGGGCGTGGCATCACCTATGCAACAAACCAGTAGCTAACCATTAGAAGAAATCGGTTAAGTGCGAGCTATTAAGATTTTTCAAAAAGAAAAATTATATTCTATGTAATGCATTACTGATAATTTTGATTCCATGTAAACCTCATTATTAATTGATTTTTAAGTCATATTTTTCTAGATATGGTCAGGAAACAGCAATTTTTTAGATATTTAAAAATTTAATTACATATTTTTGAGCTCGTGCTGTGACGACTTTTCACTTGATAACCCACACGAGGATCTTGAAAAAATATTTTTTTTGTCTTTCTTTCCAGCCGTCAAAATTAAAATTCTACTTTGAGTCCTTCACGCCTGTAATTGGGCCACCACTTATTTTCAATTTTCTATTTCAAATGTGAGACACAGACATAAGTGTTCCATTTTCACCAATTTTTTGTACCAAACACTAATGAGACCAGTCCTTTTGAAATAATCAGTGTATTCATGTTCAAGAAAATTCAGAATTTGGATCTTCCTCAACTTTACTGTTTATATTGAACGTGCTTAAACAGTCAGCTATTGCTTTTACGTGCAGACGATCCAACACTTTGACCTCTTTTCATTTTATACTAGCCTAGCACCCGTTACTGTCTGTCAGTGCACAGCACAATGTGGTTTGAAAATTACTTCCAATTCAACACAAAAAGTAAGAAGTGCACAAAAACTTACTCATCAATGCACTATCGCGAATTATTGTGATTCTAGGATTTTTCGTTTTTGCAGAGAACAGCAACAGAAGTGATGAAAAGTTTTTATATAATAATATTGCGATGAAAATTAACTATATATGACATTAATCTTTTTAAATAAAAACCCATTGATATAACATCGGAAAATTTTAAATTCTGAGTAACAAATTAGTGGAATGTGGAACTGAAATTGTATTTTATAGACATTTTATAATCATATCCAATGGATATGTGAAGCTTGTAGAAAAATGCAATTATAATTAAACAAACCATATTTTCCTATTTCTTTCCATACATTATAGAACAGAGAAAAAAAACAGTGCAACAACAATAATCAACTTCATGGACAATTCTTTGATTAGTAGCTTTTCTCGTTATTCATACAGCTTTTTTTAAACTTTACCTTTGTTGACGCAATAGAATTATCAGATGCAAAATAGATTTCTTCTGGTGAAAGAAAACTAACTGTGGAACTATTTTTTCGTTTAAAACTAGTTGTAAGATAGAGGTAACTTTATGAATAAGAAGTCTAGTACGTACTCATTAAGGATTTTTTATAAGGTAGCCCACCTCGACACTTATTTGGAACTATTGGAAGAAAATAATGGATTAATATAAAAATAACCGTTTTCCAAAAAGTTACGAAAGGGTACGAGGGGTTGAAAAATTGCGAAAAACCCCGTTACGTACGTAATATTTCAACATTTTCTAAGAACCCTCAATAAATTCTGCTAAAAGTATTCAGAATTTCGTTGCAAGAATCTATATAGTTAAAACTTGTTAAAACTATTCTTCTATACTCTTCTAATCAGCTCAATTGGACAAACAATGGAGAGCGAATTGGAACCCCGATGCACTGGAGTGTTATAATAATACGGCATATATACGCAGGGTGAATGACAGAAACAAACCTACACAAGGTCGTCATTTATCGACATGTGTGCGAAGAGGACAAGTTGCTGCAAGGACGCTATTTATCATCGGCCGTATTGCTGCATGCCAACACATTTATTACAGCATGACCAAAAAGAAACAACATAATCTGTAATAATAAAAGTCTAAACATCTAAAGTCCGGCAACCAAAAAGTAGAAAATAAGTTTCCAGTATGAAAAGTAGTAGGGTAAAAAGATGCTCGTTTTAGTTAGGCGGCTACTTTTCAGATTGGAAATTTATTTTTTACTTTTTTATATAGTTTTGATTTTTATCTAGAGCCTTTTAGTTTTGAAATCCATTCGTCAATGCAGTGCATTTGATACCCTACGGCCTACACAATATTCATTTCTATTTTTTCCATAGTAAATAATCTGCATTTACCATCCGTCATATTATAAAATGTGATACCATGATTATAAAAAACAAAAATATTAAAACAGTATTTTGAATTTTCATGGTCTCTCTACTTGTCAAACAAAGCGCTCCCTTTAGAAGAAAAAAAAATCCAACGGCCCTTAGTCCATAATAGTCAATTTTATATGAAATATCTTTTCAAAATTTATTCTGAAAAAATCTTGAGAAAAAGTTTTTTTTGAAGAAAACTTTTTGACAAAAACTTTTCGACATTTCAAATTTCATATTAATAACATTAATACGATTTACTAATAATAATAAAAGAGATAAATCATAAAAAAAAAGATTTTTTTTCAGTTTTCAAAAAATATTTTCGGAAACAATTTTTTTTGTTGAAAATTTCAAATATGTATACTTATGCAAAATTTTAGTAACATTTTCAAAAAGAGTTTTTTTTCGCCAATTTTTTTGGGTAGATTCCGTTCTGCTTCCCACATCTCTTCTCTATTTTCAAAGTATATTTATATTATTACTTTAATTTCCTATAGTATTAGGTACGGTTGCCCCTCGTAACTGCCATAGCGTCCCCTAATTGCCTTTGAATCCGCTACCGCCACCATGAAAGGCTTCAGCGCCCACTTGAGGGGCCGTACCGACCCCGTTGAGAATCTATGGTTTCAAACGAAACCTACAATTTAATATGACAGTATATTATAATCACTAGACATAACAAAATTTTTCACGTTTTTACTCGCTAAAAATACGGGAATTGCTGAACGCATTTGAATGCAGTTTTTACTATCCGATAACTTATTTCCTGGGGAACATCAAAGGCTATGATAACTATTCGCTCTGGCTTCATATGGGTGGAAATCGGATTGAATTCGCTAAACTGAACTAGCTACATACTATGTATATAATGGAAAGTTCCTCCCATGTATTTTCCTGTATGTCCGCTAAGTACATGAAAATAAAAACCCGGGTCGCAGTGCCAAAACCCTGCCGACAATATAGTGTATTTGCTTGTATAGGGCCGTGTGGTTTTATACTTTTATTATGTGAAATTAAGTTTGTTTTTGGGCAAAATAAAAAATTTAACCCCTTAATACACCCCTTAAAATAACATTTTTTTCTTAATTGTAATATTATTATCAATCTAACGTCTACACCAAATTAAATACACCCTTCAATAAATAAGTCACTATCTGCAAACTAGTGTTTTCATAAAATTTGTAAATCCGGTCCTGTCGGGCCGATTTTATTAAAATTGTGGGGAAACTTTTTAATCACTACCAAAGGGTTAAATTTCAATTTTGAAACGATTCGGAGAATTTTTTCGGTATTTTGGGGCCCAAAAACAGTTTTCAACTCCTAAAAACTACCCTTAAAATAGCCCGATTAGGCCCATTTTAAATAGGCTTCTTGCGGTGATGGATTTCAACATGTGGCCCAAATTTCGTTGAAATCAATTAACTCTTTCGAAAGTTATCGCGCGTACACATATATATATATATATATAAGGAGCTGTGCGGGAAAGTTGAAGACAACGTCTGGGGTGACGGATACCGCATAGTGATGAAGAGGTTCGGGCGGGTTCCACCGACACTATCAGCAGAAACCATGGCAAGAGTCATAAAGGCACTTTTTCCAGTCCACCCACCTATAGCTTATGAGGACGTCTCTGCAACAAACATCCCCCTCTTTACAGAAGAGGAGCTTCAGAGTGCATGCATGCGGCTTAAGGCGGGGAAGAGTCCTGGCCCAGATGGGATCCCAGCGGAAGCAGTGAAGTTAGCTTCGGAGGCGAAACCTACACGTGTACTAGAGGTAATGAACCAGGCTATCATCAACGAAGAATTCCCACGAGACTGGAAGGTTGCCAGATTGGTTCTTCTGAAGAAGAGCGACAAACCAGATGGCGTACCATCGTCATATAGGCCGCTGTGTCTCCTGAACACACTGGGAAAACTGCTCGAGCACCTGCTCCTTGGAAGACTAAAACAGGAGCTCCAGAGGGTTGGGGGACTCTCTGACAATCAATACGGTTTCCGTGAAGGCCGATCCACGATAGATGCAGTACAGAAGGTAATGGCATTGGTAGATCGTGCTGCGGATGGTACCCAATACACACGTCAAATTCCGGCAGTGATAACGTTGGACATCCGTAATGCTTTTAACAGCGCATCCTGGAAACGCATCTTAGAGGCCCTGAAGAGAAGAAAGGTGAGCCCGTACCTATGGCGGATGATCCAACACTACCTGCGTCAGAGGCAGGTTATAGCCACGCCGGAAGGAGGGCGGGAAATCGTGGTGGACGTGAGTAGCGGTGTCCCACAAGGTTCGGTGTTGGGACCAACGCTATGGAATGTACTGTATGATGAAGTACTGCGACTGAACATGCCGCAGGGAGTCTCTGTAACAGGATATGCAGACGATCTTGCACTCGTGGTGATTGGAAAAACGGAAGCAGAGGTGATGGCCCGCGGTAACCGAGCGATCCAGAAAGTGGACAGATGGCTGCAGATGAACTGCCTAGAATTAGCACCAGCTAAAACGGAGGCAGTAGTGATGGCGGGGAGAAGAACCCTCTTGCCAATTGCTTTTGAAGTGTGCGGCACCACAGTACGGACCAAAACAAGAGTGAAATATCTGGGAGTTTGGCTGGATAGCAGGCGAAACTTCAATGCACATGTGGAGGAAACGGTGTTAAAAGCATCAAATGTGGCACGTAGCCTAACTCGGCTTATGGGGAACACCACGGGGCCCAGTGCAAGCAAGAGGAAACTGCTCGTAACGGTGGTCACTTCCACTGCACTATACGGAGCACCAATATGGGCGCGAGCAATGCAAACAAAGAAAATGAAGGAGCAACTTGAACGGGTACAACGTATCATGGCATTAAGGGTATGCAGTGCGTATCGTACTATTTCTACGGAAGCCGCGTTTGTACTATCTGGACTGCCACCCATGGAACTACTGATCAAAGAAAGGGTAGAGCGACACCGAGGAATGATCAGTACGCAAACTAAACAAGAGCTAATCAGGCGATGGCAGGAGCGGTGGAGAGCTGCAGAAACAGGAGCATGGACGAGGACGCTAATCCCCGATGTTGCTACTTGGACTGAGCGGGGTCATGGAGATGTTAATTTCTACATAACACAGTTTCTATCAGGGCACGGCTGCTTCGGGGCGTACTTACACCGGATGCGGAAGATAGATACGTCCAATTGCACGTACTGCGGTGCCGAGGACACCGCTGGACACACGGTGCTCATCTGCTCCCGATGGAGGTTACAGAGAGAGCAGCTCTGTCAAGAGATTGGCCCTTTAACGAGTGAAAACATCGTGGGAAAAATGCTGAAGAACAAGGAGACATGGGATAAGATAAACCGTCTAATCACTGACATCCTGAGAGCTAAAATGGAAGAACAGAGACAAACGGAACGGACATGAGCGATAAGACACCTGTCAGGCTGAAGTAATACTAACTAGTGGTCCCAGCCTGATTGGAGAAGAGGGGGGGAGTGGTTTTTAGTTGGTAGGTCCACAGTATGAGGAAATCCAACACTACCCTAATGGGTGCCTATGAAGGTTTTCCACTTCCTCTTAAAAAAAAAAAAAAAAAAAAAAATATATATATATATATATATATATACATATATATATAAACATTTTTAAAAATGGTGCCAAAGTGTTTAGGAGGTTATGAAACGTCGAGAAATTTTGGTCCGACCCCTAGGTCCCGCCATCCGACCGACGCCAATAGTGTATGTTGCCATATGGCAAATACACTAAAAACAATGGAAATTGCTGGAAAAAGTATTTCATTTAGCTCAATGCTTCAACAAAATAGAGTTTCATCAGTCCCAGATTAAAGAAACATTTTTAGTGTTCCGTACGCCGCCTACTATTATAAATGAACTTTGCTCAAATGTTAAATGTTAAAACATTACTGGCAGATAGAAATCAGCAATTTTATAGGGGGTACGTGCAAAAAATATAATATATATCTCAAAGTGACTCTTGAGACTCGCTGGCGTTCGTTATTAACATAATGCCACAGTTCAATTATAATAGCTTTCATTACTTTTAGGTACTATTTAACCCATGAGCATGTTGAACTTCGGAAAAACACTCTTTGTTTCTGTTTTTTCGATTGCTAGAAATTTCTGGCACCAATCGCCACTTTTATTTTTATAATAAATATAATAATAATTTCACATGTTTTCAGACCGAAAACTGAGTGTTTGCAGTAATGTTTGCAACCTAACATGTTAATACGGTTGCCATCCGTCCGGGTTTCCCCGGATTTGTCCTAGTTTAGGAGGCATCCGGGGAGCGTCCGGGCGGGGCTTCATTTGTAGTCCGGGTTTAAAAATTTAAAGTCGTGTGTTTTATTTTAAGAATAAAAAAATTCTAACTGATTATTAAAACAATTTGTAACAAACTGTATCTAATAAGATTCTGTTTTGTTTGGTACATTTAAAATGATGATAAAAGATGACTAAATTTAATTTTAAGGTCTGAAAATAAATAAAAATGTGATTTTCAACTGTTTTTTATTACACTGACTATGTTTAAAAAAACCTGTTGACATGTCCGGGTTCTGGGCTCTATAATCCGGGATTTTCACGCGTCTTGTCCTGGTTGCCAAATTTTAGAGATGGCAACCCCACATGTTAATAGTGTACGCAATAAAGAAAATAGGTAAGTATCTTACTCCAACTGGTAATATTTTTAGTACACCTGTATATACTGTTAGAGCACGCACACTAAATGCTGATATGCAGACAGATGGACGGACACACAGCCAGACAGACAGACGGGCAAAACACAGTGAAACTGCAGCATCGCACGTCACACACTCTTGTTAAATGCTCATTATCATTTCGATCAACAGCACATCCGCCCCGTTTCCACCTCTTTGACTCCCCCGTGTTCCTCATCACCCTGGTACATACCGCCACACATATGTTCAAATATACCGGTTGTCTGTTCGTGTTCATTTTCAATTATTGGGATTGTAGAATCATTTTCTTCATTTATAACGTTCATATTGTTTATCTGCGCCAATTACCGGTTATTTTTTCCTCACTACATGAAAACTAAAATTTCAAAGTTTGCTTCCAGTAGGTATTTATGTATTAAAAAACTACTTGAAAACATCGGAGATTTCTAGCTGTATAAGTTTAAAAATTTCGAATTATAAATCTCGTGCATCAAGAGGCTGTACTTAGATTATTCCTTTCCTCCCATTGGCATATATATTAATTGTTCTGACAATATACGTAAGCCAATAAGATTTACACACAAACATACAGTATATATGCTACATGTGTATATAGATCCAGGATTCATGGATGGCTAAAAATCGAAAATTTTCTTCTCAAAATCGGAACAATAAAAATAAATTATCTTTGATGATGATGCATCCATAAATATGTTTGTAAATAAATAAATAAATAAAATTATGTCGCTGAAAATTAAATACGTACTTTAATATTATCTAAGTAATAGTAAAAAGTATCTAAATAATAAATTATAATGTTGTTGCAAATAATGTACGAGTATGTCTGCTTATAGATTGCGCGTGTACTGTACAAAAGATGCAATAACAAAATATTTTAACTTTTATTTTGCAAAATTCGCCTTCTTTGGAAGGATGTTTTTGGTAAAGTCGGGAAGAAGGCGTTTCAGGAATTAAAATTATTTTTTCCATTCCGATCGGTATAGGTATTCAAGTCAGTTTGCAGTTATGCGTGATCGTTTTGCATTTGTTCTTGCACTTATTACAATTGAAACATATATACCTACATCAAACATTATGATGGTCCGCACCTTTTTCTTTCATTCATTATATTGCTAGTATCGAGATGATCCAGCTACTAGTTACTACTGTGGAATTAAAAGAAGGTTGGAAAAAGTCAAATCTGCAAACTAAAACGCAGTTTCTAGTAGGATTCTTTACTCAAAGTTTGGCTTTTGAATCAAGCAAACGTTGGAAGTTTATTTTATATTTGTCAGTAAAACGTATATAATCTTTTTTATATTACATTTATTTTTCTCTGTTTCAAATGTTTTATATCCAGAATAATTCAAACAATTTAAGTTTTAGTTAAAATGTCCACATAATATCTTTCTTTCATAATGATTCCCTCAGAACAGGCTTTCCTTAGAAGGAATCTATATACTTTCACTTTTGTGTAATATTTTATTTATGTATTTTTATGGAAATAATAAATTATTATTATATTATTATTATTTCCAGCTTTATATCTAATTTTAAGAAAATCGTTTATTTTCCACTAAATAAAGCTCCCCGTTCAGTTGAAAACAAATAATTTAAGTCCGAAAGTGGTAGGAGAAAGTAGCAAACGATATAATTGTTGAGCTGGCAAAATTATTATTATTGAGAGATATCAAAGCATGAGGTGATCTTTGTTAGAACTAATGAAAATTGCTGATGTTTAACAAAAAAAAAAAGATTATGTTGTAATAAAAAGTGAAAATCTGATATTTTCTAAAATGTTGACTGCGACAATTTTTTAAACAGACAGATGCAAGAAACTCAGTTGCGTTTAGATAACAATGGATGTGATAAATTTAAATACATAATCTCAACCCTAGCGAGATTCTGCACATGTGTTCAGGCTTTGCTTCACCGTCAAGTGCTCTTTGAAATGAACGAGGTGCAATTATCTGGTGCCCAATCAAACACCCTATAAACAGATATCTGCTAATGCTTTTTCATCAACACATAGGTGTGTCTACGTAAAAAATATAACGTACAGCACTGGACAAGTCAATCAAATATCAATGCAAAAACAAGTTTCACTCTCAATATGAAACTGATCCGTATTTATTCGGCGTTGACCAGGATTGACAACTCCCTGTCACATTCTATCGCGTGGAAGCAGGCTTGTTTGTTTGTTCGGTCGAGTGAACAGGGATAACTTAAATATCCATGTTACAAGGAAGTCCGGTTTTAAACAGTGAAAAAAGTTTCCATATTGATTCAGTAAATCTTGAGTGATTGGCCAGCAAACGAAATTATCGTTTAATTATTATAATATGTATTAGCAGTGTTCGTTATAAATTCATCATTAAGAACTGAATGTTGAATGTTATTATTATTAGCTAGTATGAATTGGCCAATGCAATACAAACAATCCAGCCAACACCCATGCAATGGTGAGATTAAGCTTATATTCCCGCTACATAATTTCATAATTTAATGTGTCCGCTACTATTATACGACATTGGGGTTCAGATCATTTGAAATTCCAGTTCGATTATCGGTTAAAAAAACATAGCTTTCTGCTAAGTGTATGGTTTCCCAAAATGGTCAGACTTCTGAACCGGAATTCCAAATATCTAGGCCCATAAAAAGTTCGATATATTACCTCTCGTTAAGCTAGCCGATTTGCGCTTCTAGACCTGCCCTTTTGAGTCTTATTGTTTTCAATTACCACGAGCCCACAGTCATGGACAGTTGCTATGATGCGCAACTGTGCTAAGTTTGGTCTTACAATATGTTTGGATTGTATTCATATTTTCTCCCCGAACCCTTCAATCACTGAAGGATTTGATTTATCCTTTGAATATATCCTATATATGGAGAACACGACATATTATAAATAATACAAAGTGAAACTCTACTGTACGTAAAATTTGACAAAAGCGACGTCTTGACGAGTCACTTAAATTTTATAACGCAAGGCTTCCTGTAAGAAGTTGATTTTTAAAAATAACTCTGATGATGTAACGATGATTTCTCATTTATTTTAAATTATTTGTACAGAATCAACAGACCAATTTCTTTGATTTATGTAGTATTTTATTACTCAATGGCAACGTAATTAGGTATCAATAAAATGCTTGTTAATAATTTGAAAGCAAAAGTAATTTATAGCGATCACATTAATATGTTCGGTTGTTCATTAGATTGTGTCAGATGTAAAACTAACTGATGATCACAAAAAATAGAATACATGTAGATGCTACGCCATTATGCCTCGAGCTGTTTTGCACGTAATAAATACACGCGTTCTTCTCAATATAGCATATGGAACAACTTTACACAGTGCTTGACTGCAAAAATGAAGCATTTTAAAAGGTGAACTTTATAATATGACCATAAATTAACTTGTAATAGTAAAATATCTAGTGTTTTAATGTTTCAAGCATTTGCTAAAAAGTGAAACTTCATTTCCAGAGGGACTTGAATCTTTATGAACATATAATTAAGACCAATGGAAGTGTGCAAGAAATTAAATAATTACAAGGCGCGAAATTTTCCATAATACATTCCGACGTTAAAGGTTGAAAATCGGTGTATATTTTGAATATAAGTTACACAATTTGAGAAACAAAATGACAGCAAAAAAATTTAAAAAATAATAATATTAGTAAACATTCTTTTATTTAAATATACTATTTTCAATAAAAGCTTGCCTTTAAAAGTATATTACATCGCAAGGGCAGGAATTTCAACTTTCTGGTCGTGCGGTGTATACTATTTTTCTTCATACCCGGTCGAGAGTACGTACTTTCGTATCAGTGCGCACGAAAAAACTGTTTCGGCACGCTGTAATAGATGGTGTGCGAGTAATCCTAGCAGTGCATAAATGTTAGGCTTTCTGCCTTAAAATCGAAGCCGAAAGTACGTACTTTCGACCGAGTATGAAGAAAAAAGTTTTTTTTTACTGATATTTTATTTTATTCTTTTTAGTCTTTCAAAATTTTTACTATTAAATTTTAGACTTTTAGGCGCGATTAGTGTAATCTAAAACGCTTATATATACACCCGCTTTGTCTGTGAATTCGTCACGCTTTTTGTGTCACGCGCTCAGCCCAAACGGCATAACCGATTTTAAAAACTCTTTTTGCTCGATTCGTCTCGGAGTTTGTTTAATCCTAACGTCGCCCGATTTTTAGTGTACCTAATTGCCATATTATATAAACGTCAAATTATTAATTTTTCTCAGGCAAATTTTGTAAAGAAAAATACATAAAAAATAAATGAGTTACTCTTACTTTTTGAAATTTAAATTACAAGTTCAGGTTTAACTGTAGTTATTGCGTACTATTGTTTATTAAGATATTAATATTATATGTCTTACATGTATGCCTACCTTGAAATCTTCCGAGGTAATTTTAATGATTTATCGTTCTTTATTGCACTTGAAAATGTTATATGCTGACATGCAATATGCAATCTAAACAAAGATGTCAAAACCACCCGTCTGAATATCCTGAATAATATATCTACTGCATCTATACGCATAGTCTAACAAGTAACAACAATAATAATACAGCGTGTACCATAAAAAACGCGTGAGTCTCATCCATTTAAGTCCACGGGGGAAGTGCAACTTCTCAGTTATAAACTCGTTTCGTTGATGCGTTATTCGTTTAGCGTTATCAATGTATAAAATTGCAACGAAATATGTAAATTCGCGATTTTAAGGAGATAAATTATTTTGAAATTTTTTTTCTGACTAGCGTTTGGGACTCAAGCACTAAACTTTTGAAGTCATTCAAATTTGTTGTATTCTCTGAGATAAATTTAAGTCTTTGATCGGATAGTGCAACCTATAGGAGCCAGACCATAAAATCTCGATGTTTCACATATAAGACCTAAATAATAAAAAACCCGGGTCGCAGTGCCAAAACCCTGACGACAATATAGTGTATTTGCTTATATGCGAACTTTAGTTGGTTTCTGGGCAAAATAAAAAATTAGACTCCTTAATACACCCCTTAAATAACATTTTTTTTTCTTAAATGCAATATTATTATCAATCAAATCTCTATACTAAATTATATACACCTTTCAGTAAAGAATTCATAATCTGCAAACTAGTTTTTTCATAAAATTTGTAAATCCGGTCCTGTCGGGCCGATTTTATCAAAATTTTAGGGACACTTTTTAATTACCACCAGAGGGTTAAATTTCAATTTTGAAACGATTCGGAGAATTTTTTCGGTATTTTGGGGCCCAAAAACATTTTTCAACCCCTAAAAACTACCCTTAAAATAGTCCACTTAGGCCCATTTAAATAGGCTTCTTGCGGTGATGGATTTCAACACGTGGGCCAAATTTCGTTAAAATCAATTAACTCCTTCGAAAGTTATTGCCCGCACACACACACACACACACATATATATATATATATATATAAATATATATATATATACATATATATATATAAATATATATATATATACATATATATATAAACATTTTTAAAAATGGTGCCAAAGTGTTTAGGAGGTTATGAAACGTCGAGAAATTTTGGTCCGACCCCTAGGTCCCGCCATCCGACCGACGCCAATAGTGTATGTTGCCATATGGCAAATACACTAAAAAGTATACCTATTTCGTATTTCCGTATCCATAGTCAACTTTGATTCGGAGTCGGAAAAATAATTACAGTACAATCTCGTTTATCCGACCCTCGATCAACCGAGCCTCCGCGTTGTCCGAGATCCGAGCACTCCGCATCAATTGAAGTGTATGCTCGGATAATACGAAAAAACTCGGATAAAACGGATGAAGCCGCCATGTTTACGATGTACACCCTTAGTATTTTGCGATTGCTACTTTGTTTCTTGTACCATATGTACACGTATAAACTTGCTACAATACGTTTTGTGTACTCTTAGGTTGTGAGTTAAATATTAACAGTTGACCTTCAAAGAACATTGCCATGTCACTAAAAATACCTAAAAAAACAATTAAAATTTTCGAATTTTTTATTCCCTACGTGTTATCCGAGGTACCTCCTCTCCACATTACTCGAATAATATAGTAGAAATACAAAAACACAGTAGAACCTCGCTTATCCGATGTGGGGAGAAGGCACCTCGGATAAGCGAGGTTCTACTGTATTTCATCATGGAAATACAGACTAGAAAAAAATGATTCAACCAATTTTGACTCTAAAATATAGCTACATATATTAAAATTAGTTTGAACTTTCTGAGTTCAACGGAATATAAAGCCCAATGATAATAATATTTCGTGTTTAATAATTCTATTAATAACTTTTCCTTAACCTTTAACTAGTCGCGCACTTTTTTTTCTCACTACTGCTCGCGCGGTGTATTTTGTACACCATGCATTTTTTACAGTGGAAATATGTTTTATCATTTTGTATGTGGTTTAAACAGTACATTGATGAAAAAAAAACATATCTCAAGTACAAACATGTTTATTATCACAAAAAAAAACAAGAACGCAGATTTGAAGAATCTGCTTCACCTCCCACCTCTTCCTCAGAATCTGTATCGCATATAACCTGAGCAATAGCTTCCAACTCATCTTGTGTCAGATGCTTGGGGTCTCTTACTTTTACTTTATGCCTAGAAAACATAATTAGTAATAAAAATTATTATTAGCATGTTCACAAATATGCCAAGAAATAGTTCAGTGCAAAAAAAAACTATAGAAATGGATATTTATAAAGTACTTACCTAGTTAGTCGCGTAGGTGTATTTTGTACACCACACCAAAAAATTGAATTTTAATGCACTTTCCTATTTGGCAGGCAAATGGGTACAGCCGTTGCATCTAGATGACTCATTAGGTAAAGGTTAGAAGGAGTGGTGGGGCTGAGGACGCATGCGTAAAAGGTCGGCAGCAATCGGCGCATTTTTGGTGTACTGTTTACACCAGTGCGACTAGTTAAAGGTTAAATGCTACGCTCAGAACGCTCTGAAACTCGACAACCAGCTTTTCTTTGTGTGTAATCTGACGGCTGCTACTGTAATAATTTTAGCCGGTTGTTGTAAAAACATGTGCGTTTTAAACGTTATGTGGATGGTTTATTTAGTTGTACACCTGCTTGTTTATTTACGCTGTTAACTATAACATACAGCATTTGAAGCATATTATTATTTGCATACACGTTTCATTTATTTTGATTTTGTGTGCAACGCACTCAGATTTGCATACATTTTATTATTTTAAAACCTGTCATCGGACTGAAAGAACTATTCCTGATACACATAGTTAGCTAATGTAAATAAGCAAACTGGTCTATCATTATTCACAACCTGAAAGCTTGTCTTTATTTAACTTCACTGGCAACTAGGTGAAATACCCGCTCATCGCACGAGTTACCACCCCCCGATCACCACTCTAAGTCGCATTAGAAATTCTAATATAGCGCATTCAATTACAAGTGTCATTAGTTTTTGCATAATTTACGAACAAATTCAGGAGATTTATAATACAGAAAAAAGTTTCAACTTCACATTTTCCGATACTTCAATGTTATCTACATGTTTTTAAATCAGAAATTCATGTAATTTGGTGTACCACAGGGTTCTATCCTGCGACCGTTATTATTTTTTTAAATGATTTACCTCTAGTTTTAAGAAACTTTGCTAAGACAATAATATATACCGATGACAAATTAATCAGATGTTGAAATAAAAAATAATTCTAATCTGGTTATCAACAGTACGAAAGAGTGGTGTAATGCAATCGAACTGAAACTTTATGCTAATAAAACACAGTTTCTGTCTTTTATACCTAAAAATCGTACTGTTACCGAAAGTTGTCTAATAAAACTTGATGGAATTTCTCTACATCAGGTCGAAGTTCCTAGGCGTTACTATTGACCATAAACTAACTTGGAACGTTCGCATCTCTCTTCTTTGTTCTAAGCTAAGTAAATCATGTTACCTGTTAAGAAGACAAAAACCAATGATGAACATGGAATCATTACTCTTAATTTACAATGCCCATTTCCTCTCACACTTGTCTTATGGGATAATTTTTTGGGGATCAACCCAAATTTACGATGTTTTCATTTTGCAAAAACGTGCATACGATATATGTGTGGAGTAACGAGAATCAGCCCCAGTAAACCTCTATTTGCTGAGCTGCAAGTCCTTCCTGTGGTATACATCTATAAATTATTAACATTTCATAAAAATTACTGCGTTAACATAGATGTTAAATGTAATGAGGAAATTCATACTTGTAATACCAGAATTAAAGAAGAGATTCGTGTTCCCTTTAATCGACTTGAAGTCATAAAAAACGGTCCTCTGCCCATGGCAACCCCTTTACTTAACAAATTGCCAGCCAACATAAAATACATTATCGATGTCATTAAATTTAAAAAGGCTCTTAATTGACTATTTTAATGATTAAATGTTTGTATACTTACTTACTTACTTACTTAATTTATTGTCACAAAGAAAATACAATTCATCTGACATTGTCAATATAATATTAAAATTTAAAATGTGAAATCAGAAACTGAATATAAACAAAGTGAACATAAACGTTTCTTTATTTCGGATTTAAATTTAAAAAAAGGCATTGCAGTTACGAGCTCTGGTAATGTGTTGTACATTCTCGACGCCGCAAATTCAGGACTATTATAAAATAGGGATAAGTTACACTTAGGTAGAATAAATTTATTATTATGGCGGGTTTGATAATTGTTTGGAACTAGCCAAAGAAAATTTAGTTTTATGTTTATGTATGTAGCATAATGAAAAATAGATGTAAATAGAAGGAACAGTTAAAATATTATGTTGTTTAAAATACTCCTTACAGCTATCTCGAAAGTCAAGATTAAATATCTTGACTTATCCTATACCACTGACTGGTCCTTGGACGAAATAAATTATTATTATTATTATAAAACAGGACGCCCTAATCGTTACTAGTGTATTGTAGCTGACAGTAGTAAGTACTTCAATTTCTTTCTGTTTCAACAAAATCGACGTATTGTAAAAATAGCAAATTATATCTGAAGATTCGGCAGATATAAGTGTGCACGCACGTCCTTGAAGGACGTACGTCTGACCTTGCAATGCCAGCTACCGCTTTGCTTGAATGCTTCTTGTGTCCGTCCTTCATATAAAAATACCTTTCCGCCGCTGGCTACATAGGTACAATAAAATCGCCACGAAGTATAGATATGAGGAGTTTTAACGCAATGTTAAAAAAATGTTTTCGATTTGGTGGATAAACTATAGTTCATGAGTGGTTACGCAGAGTTGGTAAAACAGCACGGCATCAATGTCTTAAAGCTCCTAGATTAGGATATTTACCAAGTAGCGAAATATATTGAACCCATCTGACATTATAATTTGGGTAATTTACGTATATTTATGAATATGAAAATGGTTGCCTGCCCTAGATTTTTATTTTCCAACTTGCTATTATTTTTCCTTAGTTACAAAAACTTTTATATTTTTTAATTGAATCGTTAGACTCAATGGGGGACGACTACGATAATCTGTCAAATCTAGGGACTTTAGGAATTCACGAACATCAGCGCTATTAGTGTCCAAAAAATGAATTATCGTGCGTACTTGTTTTTGTGGGAGCAAAAATCATCGTATCACCTATATATCTTACTTCGTGAAAATCGCGCATACCACATTCACAGATAAAACATCTATTTCTTTTAAATGTTTCTATATTGAATAGTTCTTATTATTATTTTATTTGTATGATTCCTAGAAAAATATACTTACGGAGCGCTTCGGCCTGGTATGCAATTTAATTTAATGTATATTAAATTCATACCTAGCTTAGAGCGTAATGTACAAAATACACATAAAATATACAACGAAGAAAATTAAAAGGCTATATTTGCAGGATTTTTTATATGGTCTCGGATTATTAACAGTCAACATTAATTTTTTGTAAACATGTGAACTCGTATAATATGCCCCGCATTTGCCACACTATAGTGAATTTTACTTGGTAATTTATACAGTTAATAGTATCAAAATTAAAAACAATTGTAAGTACGTCATTCAATGATTTAAAGAGGCTATTTCATTACCTACTTTATAATAATAATAATAATAATAATAATAATAATAATACGTTAATCGTTATAATATTACAAACAATTAAATATAGAACGACAAGTAATCAGTTAAAAATTAATCACAAATCCAGTACGGGCACATTTCAATTAGATAGTTGGCGACTTTTTTTAAAAATAATTTATATGTTTTGATGCCAACGATTTCGGCTGGTAAACTATCAAATAGCTTCACAGCCGAGTAACGGGGTCCCCCATGTATAACGTGAGGCGATATCCGGTATACCGTGATTCAAACGACCCCATGTGTCATAACTGTGACCCGGTAAATGACAGTGAAATAAGTCCTCATTTTTGAAAAGAAAACAGACCGTTTTTAACATGATGTATGTTGCGTATATTGTCAAAATTCTCTGGCTGGTAAATATAGGTTTACAAGAATCAGTACGCTTCAGATGAAATATAATTCTTATTATTTTTTTTTTTTGCATTACGAACGCTCTGTCGACATCAATAGATTTACATGATTTAGTCAATACGATTTAGTTTATTTATAGTTGTTAAAACTTTGAATTACTACGTAAGTATTAGAGGGTAGAATTTAGAGCCAAATTTACTTGGCTGAGGTGTTTTATTATAAGAATCACAAGTTTCAGGTCGTACTTTAACGTGTTCATCCATACATGTATCGAAACACCATCTAATTTGTAGATACACGAGGTTCTTTGCGTAAAAAGTGTGTTGCCAGTGCCCTGTCCTAAAATATTACCTAAGAGTGTTCAAAAAGTTACGTTTTCCCCGAAAAAGTAACGCTTTATAAAATTTTTATATTTCGGTATAATAAACACAATCATAATGTTTTTATAGTTTTTTATAGACTCCAATTATCATTTTATTTGAATGATTTGTTATGTAAGAATTAACGAAATCGACAAGCGTCTGAGTTTGCGTTTCGTTTCACGTAGATTTTTTGAACTCCAAAAAAATAAGATTTTAAAAGTCCATCCGATATGTAACGCAAAAGTAACGTTTTGTGACGTGTAACGTAAATATAACGTGAAGGGGTCAAAAAGCAAGGTAAAACGTTACAAAAGTAACGTTCTGGCAACGCTGGTAAAAACGCTTATTCGCTAAGAAAGGGTTTGTAGGGAATCTAACTATAAATGAGATTTTCATTTATATTTGCGATATATTCTGTTATAGTCCAAGAGCTGATGACACTCGTTTCATGAAGTGTTTGATTCAGGTAGAAATTTTATACAATATAAGTAAATGCGAATGTTTGCATGTCCTGCCTGGGTTCGCCAGGTACTGCGCATACACGAAAAGTTTAAAAAAATATGTACCAAAAAAGTGTTTAATTCAAAAGCCAACAAGTCCTACTCGAAAGTTAAGTCGATTTTAAATAAATAAATGAGGTAGACACTTTTGGAGGGGTTAACATTAAACCAAAATACCCCAAAGTTGAATTTTCAAAAATGAAAAAATAAGTGATTGATTCAAATTTGTATAGCAACTTCATTAGATATATTTAAAAATACTTGCAAAAAGCCAAACACTTTTTCCGGGGTTTGAAACGGGTGTCATGAGCTCACCGACTATTAGAGATATAGGTAATTATTATACTCGCATGCAAATGCAGAATACAATATGTTATTCAAATGAAAATAATATTTAAAGTTAACGCAATGATAAATCACATCCTGCATAAAACAGGATGCTTGTTCATTTTATGTGTACCTAAATATATTTATTCATAATCAAATTAATAACAGAAACAACCAGCAATGCAGGATTATAAACAACACTGCAAACAATTCTTTTGACGTAAATTATAAACACTGGTCGCAGAACCAAATACTATCGACAAAATAGACAATAGTGGTATTTGCTAATGCGTCGGGGCAATTAAATGTATTTCTACATAAACTTGAATTTGTGTGCGAGCAAAATAGAAAATGTAACCAATTAATAAATCTTTTAAAATTATTACACATTTCTCAATATCAATATTTATTAATCTAATTGTATCTTAATTAATTATTTTCACGGCATCTATTATTGACAGTTATCCGATTTCTTTTAAAAATGTTATCCCGCTTTTTTCAGTATATGAAATAAAAGAAAAAACAGTGGTTAAATGGTAGGATTGGCATCATGATGAAAAAATGCTTTAATAATGTTCGTCAAAATGGTAGAGATCATATATTTTATTTAAAACCCATACCATTTGGATAGTTTGTTTAAAAAAACGTATTTCTATATTTTTAAGGAGAGTATTTTTTTCCCGAGTCTCGCATTTTTAGCTTAAGCAATTTCAGATAAATAGCGTACCCTTTATTTAAAAAAAAACCGATGTATTTGCATGTTTTTAATGAGGATTTTGTTTGTTAGTTCAATACTTCTCATTTTGAGGGTTTATGAGATTTTGACAGCTTTAAAAGTCAAATTTCAAAATATCCTTTCCCGGTGACTTACATTTCAGCATTTTTTTTTTGTTTATATTTATACACATTAAAAAAAAATAGTACCAGGCTGGTGTAAATTATGTGAAAGGTTCAGATTTTAGGAGTCTGCCATCTGTACAACGTCATCAATATATCTGTCCATGTACTATGTAAGTGCGCAAATAATGTATTAAGAAGAGGGCTTTGTTTGCAGCCTGTCGTTTTTCTTTCACAAGTGTATAATTCTGCTTTGAGACTAAATTCTAGTTAATTTCAACGTGAAACTGACAAAGTTAAGTACTTTTAAAGCCTATAATTACTTTTTTTTAAATAACACTTACTGGACCTATTTTAAATGCATAGACAGATTTTGTCTGGCAAAATGTTTGCAACAAGCAATAATTGCACAATATAAAAATATAGGATAAACACCTATGATTACCAACATCTTAAATTGAAAAAAGAAAAAATAGATAAAAGGGTTCTACCGATTAACATAGGTTCAAATAAAATATGTACACTACATAAAGGGTTAAAACTGTCCATCTAAATTTGCATAGGGAATTTCCTTACCTTAAGACAGCGACGGTGTGTGAACATTTTTATAAAGTAATTATAAGTAGGTTCATGTAAATAAGCATAAATGCTTAGTCGGAAAATAAAACTGATGGAACGAATTTTATGACCACATTTTTAAAAGGTAACTTCAAAGTTAGGCTGCATTTCATTTTAAAGTTTCAAATGCGATAACAGAAGTTTGAGTTAGTTTCATCACATGTGAAGAACGAATATTTCGGATTGTGTCAAATATTTTTAAAACAATGTGATAAATTTTAAATAAATTGCTGCAAATATTTACCAATAAAATTTAATAGGCTGATGTTTTTATATATAGGCCCTTAGAATGAAAAAAGTACAAGAAAAATATCTACAAAAATGCTGAGTATCCGTACATGATTATTGAAGTACCTATAAGAGTAATTTAAAATGACTGATGAGTTTTACACTTTTAGTATTCACGCACAATTGGTATGGACAGGACTTTAATATACGCTGCGCCTGTAGCACTATCAATGCATTAACGATCAACTACTTACATTACTAACTAGATACATCATTAGAGCATTAATATAACATCAATTCTAAAAATTAAAGTCAATTAGAAAGTCCGTAACGCCACGAATTCGGAAATCATATTCTACAATAATTGAAGATAGGTATTTCGAAACTAACTGTAATTAATAGTGAAAAAATTAAATGTGGAGGTTTATTTGGTCGCAACTCTCATAATAGTGTATTTCATTTTCAAATTCCGAATATTTTCATTTAAATACTTAGAAAATTCTCTATCATATTTTCTTTGATTTTTGCTTGGAGTATCGGTTTGATACAAAGTTCTAGTTCTTCTAGTTTTTCAATTGACGAATAATTGTAAATCGAAGACCTGTGAAAATATCGCACCTGTATAAACGTTTTCAAAATCTCGTAACTACTCTTTGCGACGACAATGTTTCTTCATGTCCTTCACCACGTTGAGGAGGTACTTACTTGAGCCTTTACAATTTCTCAAATATTTGTCTTTCAAAAAACTTATCTAATTTTATCTAGTTTTTCGATTTTACTTAGTAATTATTAATTACTTCTCAGCTATTGTTTTTCTGTATTGATTTTTTTCGGCGATTCAAATGTTGATTTGAACACCTAAATTTTACATTCAGTGGTAAACTGTTTGTTATTCAACTGCTTTAAAGCCAATTCAGACTAGCCGTTCTCGGTTACGATTCACCGATCCGGTTGGGAGCTCGACCAATCAGGGCGTAGTCGTTGCCGATTGAGGTTCGGTTCGAGCGTTTAGGTTCAGCTCTAATTTCAACCGGACCGTTCGCAACCGTAGCCAATGAGAACACTTGCTGGAGTCACGTGACTAGCTACTTGTTTTTGTTGACGTTTAACTACACATCAAACGTCAAATCATATTTCGAAATTGCGCATGCGCACCGAGAATAATCGTAGAACCGAATCGGGATATTGTGAGCAGCCTAGATTAATCGAAAACCGAACCGGACCGGTGAATCGTAACCGAGAACGGCTAGTCTGAATTGGTTTTTACAGCTGTTCAAATAATAACTACGGGAAATTTAAGTTCATATCACGAATTTGATAGCTTTTATTCCAACTCATATTTATAAGGTTCAAGAATATAATATTGGACTTTAAAATAGTCAAGCTTGTGAGGATTCCATTATTTATATGACGTTTCCATAACTCATTTACTACAAAAACTCAGTTCTCGTTTTAATCTGAGAACCGACGAAAGTTCCATTTTATTGTCAAAAATAATACAATAAGAAATATGGATTAGTACTAGAAATTATATGAAAGTTTATTCGTTCACAATGTCATTATTTGAAAATTTTTCCATATTTTCAACAACTCAAACAATAATTTAGATACAAGAAATATTCAAAATTAAGGACTTTCGGATATTTTAAGTAATTAAGATGTGTAAAAATCACGGTATTAACTATAAATGTTACTTGCATTTTGTTCTAGCACATAAATGAAATCTAGCATAAGAAAACTAGAATATCGATGTGGATGATTGCACAAAAAACTCATTTATTATATACTAATTAGAAAAGAAATATGTAGTTTAAAAATTTAGAATGAATAGACACAATATGAACAATGTCTTCTAAGATAACTGTAGATAATGCGGAGGAACATTATACAATGGCATTTTATTTATAAATATAAAATTCTTATTTGTACTTGACTGCTACCACGAACCAGCTACATTTATCAATAGAGCAAAATCACCTGGAAATTTTAAATTTAACCATCAAGAAAAAGTTTCGTACATTGGTTCAGACAAAAACAGTTCGATCTACTTTTCCGAATCTTATAGCCGATTCGAAATGAGGCGCCATATTAAGTCACTAGTGAAATCACAGAAGTGATATTAAGAGTTTTTCTCTTTTCAAATTCTAAGGGATTTAAATTGTCAAATCTTCCCAACATGAGAAACGAACTTCGAGATATCTCGCTATAATTATGGAATTTAGAGTTAACGTATCAATATTGGATTTTCAATTTGTTATTAAAAATAATAAGAAACCCTTTGAATCAGTACTACGTCCAAAGCATGGCAGTGTTGTAAGATAGACATCAATTCATATATTTGAATTCCCTAACTTATGTCTTTGTATACAGGAAACGTAAGCTTGCGACCTTTTAACAACTACAGAAACATAATTTCGGCTACTTTACTAGGGATGGCATAGACAAGATAATCGGAGAATTATTGCTATCAAGACGATAGTTTTAAAACGAGTTGTTTTAAAATTCGAGGTAAGAACGAAAATGTACATTTATAATCGAGACGAAACGAGACAGTAACTTAAATTACAATTCTTTCTATACATTTGTTCGTGGATCATGCAAAAAAAGTTTGTTTGTCGATATTAGAATTTCAATTTAGGTTTGGGGTTATAAATTTTAATTGCTTGTTTGTTCAGGCAACACAAAAATAACAGCAGATCTTCACTAACTTAATATTTAATAAATAATAAATAATATTGACTCTACCAACAGTAATAGATATGTTAACCAAATAAAATTACTTGCAATACTGTTCAATATTTTTATTTATATAAAAGACGTTTCAACCAACAGTTTTGGTCCTTTTAAATTTTCAAATATAAAATTAAATTACAATTGTTTAAATAAAATTAAAACAAAATATTAAAAACGGTTACTAAATTTTTATAAAAATTATATAATTTATATATATAAATAAAAATATTGAACAGTATTGCAAGTAATTTTATTTTGTTAATATTTAATAATACTTAATTACACATTGGGGGTGGTTAATTAACTAGGTACTACGCATGTCGGTCAGAGAGGGATAGTGTTTGACAAGGAGGAAAAAAAATCCACGACGTAGTTAATGAATAGGTCGATGCATCTAATTCTATCGCATTTTAGAATTGTATTAAAAAATGATGATTTTAGGATAACGCCTACATCTTGCGAAGCCTTAATAAATTATTTTATCATAAAATGAGAACCATATGATAAAGCATGACTAGTATTACTACATTAAACAATTACGTAATGTAAAGAACATAACAAACAAACTGACTACGGGCTGCCTTAGAGAAAACAGTGGCAGAAACGAGTGAAACTCAACAATTATAATAATATACCGTAAATATAGTACAAAGAGCAGGATGGGAGAATTCATTTACAATTACAGAAACAAGAAGCTGCTTGACATCGTAACAGGTAAATAGTTAAGATTACGACCGTACAAACGTACTCTTGTGTTTTATAGATATATTCATCCATATACAGAACCGGCTTAAGACAAAATAAGTAAATGACAAAATATAACGCATATTTTAACAATTACTAACGGTTTGTCTTTATATGTAAAAATAAGTGTCCTGATTGATTGAATGACCATTTGACTCAGCAAACAAACTAAGCATGTGAAGCTAGTACACTGAACATGAAATAATAAATGAAAGTGTCTTTTTCTGTGGTCAGAAGTGGAATAAGAAGTTTTGTGACCACATCATCACTTTTCAAATTTAAACCTAAGCTTCAGAAGCTATTAGGTTTTACTTTGTTTATACATATCCCGTTTAATTTTCATGTTCATTCGAAACTTTAAAAAAATTGAATTTCGTTTGACACTTGCTGATGATAACGATAATGTAAATCTCTTGTCAAATTGGGAGTTTTTTAACACTCGGAATTATATTGGTATTGTGTCGTTACAGATCCCGACATGTCAACGAGAAGCAGTCATTCTACTTGCGTCATTGCCGATTTTTAAATCGTACATTTCCATAGTACGAAAGCTAGAAGAATATTCGAAAATAGGTGGATACTTTGAAACCATGTTATGCATATTATATAAATAAAAAACCCGGGTCGCAGTGCCAAAACCCTGCCGACAATATAGTGTATTTGCTAATACAAGTATTGTGGCTTTATTAAATGAAATTAAGTTTGTTTTTGGACAAAATAAAAAAAAATTGAACCCCTTAATACACCCCTTACAATAATAATTTTATTAGTTGAAATATTGTTATCAATCCAACATCTGCACCAAATTAAATACGACCTTCAGTAAGTAAATTCGTATACGCAAACTAGTGTTTTCATAAAATTTGTAAGTCCGGTCCTGTCGGGCCGATTTGCTTATAATTTTAGGAGCACTTTTTAATTGCTACTAAAGGGTTAAATTTCAATTTTGAAACGATTCTGAGAATTTTTTCGGTATTTTTGGGCCCAAAAACTTTTTTCAACCCCTAAAAACTACCCTTAAAATGACCCGATTGGGCCCATTTTAAATAGGCTTCGTGCGGTGATGGATTCCAACATGTATGCCAAATTTCGTTAAAATAAATTAACTCCTTCGAAAGTTATTGCCCGCACACACATATATATATATATATATAAAGATATATATATATATATATATATATATATATATATATATATATATATATAAATATATATATATATATACATATATATATAAACATTTTCAAAAATGGTGCCAAAGTGTTTGAGAGGTTATGAAACGTCGAGAAATTTTGGTCCGACACCTAGGTCCCGCCATCCGACCAACGCCAATAGTGTATGTTGCCATATGGCAAATACACTAATAATATATGTAGTATAGATATTATATAGTATATCTACGAGTGTTTTATAGACTGCTCTAATTCGTCTTAGACCTGACCTGCTTCCACACGTAAAAGAGGAAAGATTAAAACTAATTTAGAAGACGAGAGAGTAGGTGTGTAATCATCATGAGCGAGGAGAAACAGCGGAATTACAATATGAATCCAAACTGGTGCAAGTTGCGGCTTATATATAAGTAGGCAGAAAGACCAACTTTAAATTGGTTGGCGTTAATAAACAAAGCACGTTCTCATGAAAAAATAATGCTGGATAACGTAACGGATCCAGATATAGACCTATTGTCTCCATTACAGAAAAGCCAAAGCGCTTTGCTAATACCAACCGTGCCTCAGGGTTAGGCAAAACTTAGACGATTAAAATTTCTTTTCTAGGTATTACGCTTTTTTCAGGCAGCAATTAATATCGGAAAAACACTCATTTCTAAGACAATGTGACCGCCGAAAATGTCAATTTTTGCCATTTGATTATGCGTTGAAATGAATAAAAATTCAAATTACATTATACAACATCACTGTCAAATAACGATCACACCTTGAGCAAAAATGTCTCATTTAAGAAACTACTTATAAAGCAAAGAATTTTTTTCTGTAGTATTTTCGACGCAATAACTATGGTTATGAGACGACGTAACCATATTACAATATTCTGATAAATCGTGGACGAGATAAGGTTATGCATGCGCGTGTTTGCAGTCTGATTTTGTTTTTTTTTTGTTCTCAATAACAAGCCTATAGATTTTGGTGCCAACCGGATAAGTGGTTTTAAAATATGTTCAATTGTGTGCAATAACAATATTGACATTTTTCATATAAAATATTATTGCGTGGAATATGGAAATCATAGATACATGATTTGATATATATTTTATCTAGCTCTAACTATTAAAAGGAATTACTACTTGAAACCACTAACATGCACAGTTCTTCTATGTACCAAAATGCAAATATTCTTTTTTAAGATAAAATCATTTTGGAACTGAGTCATCGATTACAAAAACGAGAAATAAATCACTTAGTTAATACCTTCATCATTATGCAGCCGTACTAAAACCAATTTTATTCAAATATTTTTCGTTTCTGACTATTTAATTTCAGGTTAAGGTTACTGAGTACCAGCTATTCAATAAGCTCCCTTTTTCACCTACATACCTCTTTCTTATGAGCCGAGCAGTTGGATTTGTGAGTGCATGTATAATGCATTCACTTACGTTTCGGAAATCTCCAATTTTTATGAAAAATCTTATTCAATCTTTGACATTAATGTTTCAAAATAAACTAGAAATATCTACCAATCCTCCCATATGACTTTTAATTTACAGTTTATTTGATCTAAATAAATGATTTAAAATCAGATAAAACGACAAAATAAGCATGTTTTACACACATTTTGGACAGAAAAAAATATATTTCAAAAAAATTATTCAGCGAGCCAAATTTGTCGGTATTTTTAACACAAGTTTGTAAAGAAAAAACTTCAAAATGTTAATTTGCATTCCCGTAATTCAAAATGTCGTGACGTATATGACGAATAACACTGTTTTTTTATTCAATTTTTAGGGCAAAAGTATATGTTTTTTGAAATGTTCAACCAATAATAAAATGAATTTTGCGATCACAGTTCGAAATTTCCCGAGAGCATATTTGACGATCCGAGGGATCAATCAATTTCAGTGTGAACAATAGACGCTGATGACCTTAGCTGTTAAGCGTCTATAATCTACAATTCTCCTTTTTCAGTATGAACACGGAGTTTGTATTTATCCAATTTCCGGTATCAAGGTCTTAGCAACACCACAGTACTATTTTTCCCATTCCTACCCTTTTAGTTTGCTACTTTACCTACCGTCAAGGTACAATAATTCAAAGAACTAACAGACAATGAACACGCCGCTCATCTTTGTATTGTTAGCTCTTTACATTCAAATTTTATACATAATATAGGTATACGAACTGTCCATGATACCTAGTTCACCACAGTCTTTAAAAGTAATTTTAACTTTTTGAGTACAGTAATACTGCCCAAACATGTATAGCTGAAAGAGATTTTCTAAGCTCTATAGAATGAAATTAATTTAAGTTAATTCTAAATAATGTACAAAATATTTTCTTTTATTGCCTGGTGCCTACGTTTCATTAACAACATTAACTTCATCCAGGCTCAAAGTTAGTAATAGCACACTAATTAGTGTATTTGCCATAGGCAACATACACTATTGGCTTTGGTCGGATGGCGGGACCTAGGGGTCGGACCAAAATTTCTCGACGTTTCATAACCTTCTAAACACTTTGGCACCATTTTTAAAAATATTTATATATATATGTATATATGTATATATGTATATATATATATATATATATATATATATATATATATATATACATGTGTGTGCGCTATAACTTTCGAAAGAGTTAATTGATTTTTACGAAATTTTGCCCACATGTTGGAATCCACCACCGCAAGAACCCTATTTAAAATGGACCCAATCGGACCATTTTGAGGGTAGTTTTTAGGGATTGAAAAAAGTTTTTGAGCCTAAAAATGCCTAAAAAATTCTCAGAATCGTTTCAGAATTGAAATTTAACCCTTTAATAGCAATTAAAAAGTGCTCCTAAAATTTTAATAAAATCGGCCCGACAGGACCGGATTTACAAATTTTATGAAAACACTAGTTTGCAGATAGTGAATTATTTGCTGAAAGGTGTATATAATTAAGTTTAGAGGTTCGATTGATAATAATATTGCAACTGAGAAAAAAATGTTCTTTTAAGGGGTGTATTAAGGAGTCAAATTTTTTATTTTGCCCAAAAAAACAACTTAAGTTCGCATAATAAAGCCACACTGCCTATATTAGTAAATACACTATATTGTGAATTTTATATTAAATTTCTGGTAAAATTCACAATATTTTATAGTGGTACAAAATTGAATAAAAACTATAAACGATAAAAGTAACATGATTATAAAATTAGTGTACTATAACTAACTTTGAGCCCTGATTGTTAACGAAACGTAAGCAATAAAAGAAAAAATATTGCATTTTAGAGTTCTTTGTCCCATTATTAAGGACTTATTTAAATAAATATTACGGACGATAACAACGGAAAATATTAAAACAAATTATTTCTAAATTTTTTTTTTGAAATTTAAGAAAAATTCTATATGAAATTACTATAGGTGTTTCTTGCTTTGCTCGTTTGAGCGTTGAATTTGTCCGTAATATTTTTAGACGGTAATCTATTTCAGGAAAATCGATGCTGTCATCTTTAATTTCGTTTTTGAAGAGCGGTCTATTCTATATTATTTAATAATATAATAATAATAATTTATTACTTCCATAAAGAATACATAGATATATAAACACAAAATTTTATACAAAATGAAAGTATATAGGTTCCTTCCAAGGAAAACCTGTGTTGAGGGAACCATCATGAGAGAAATGATGTGGACATTTAACTGAACTTAAGTAATTAGTGTATTTGACATATGGCAACATACACTATTGGCGTCGGTCGGATGGCGGGACCTAGGGGTCGGACCAAAATTTCTCGACGTTTCATAACCTCCTAAACATTTTGGCACCATTTTTGAAAATGTTTATATATATATGTATATATATATATATATATATATATATTTATATATATACGTATATATATATATATATGTGTGCGGGCAATAACTTTCGAAAGAGTTAATTGATTTTAACGAAATTTGGCCCGCGTGTTGAAATCCATCACCGCAAGAAGCCTATTTAAAATGGGCGTAATCGGGGCATTTTAAGGGTAGTTTTTAGGGGTTGAAAAATGTTTTTGGGCCCCAAAATACCGAAAAAATTCTCAGAATCATTTCAAAATTGGCATTTAACCCTTTAGTAGTAATTAAAACGTGTCCCTAAAATTTTAATAAAATCGGCCCGACAGGACCTGACTTACAAATTTTATGAAAACACTAGTTTGCAGATAGTGAATTATTTACTGAAAGTTGTATATAATTTGGTATAGAGGTTCGATTGATAATATTAATGCAATTAAAAAAAATGTTATTTTAAGGGGTGTATTAAGGAGTAAAATTTTCTATTTTGCCCAAAAACCAACTTAAGTTCGCATAATAAAGCCACACTGCCTGTATTAGCAAATACACTATATTGTCGGCAGGGTTTTGGCACTGCGACCCGGGTTTTTTAAATTTAAATTTATCTGGACAAAATATTTGAAATAGAATTTATTAGTATGATTTGTTTTTTCTCTTTGTAAATGTGTACTCGATACGAGAACTTTTTTGAAATGTAGCACCAAATTTGGAGTCAGGATGAAATATAGAAACAGTTTGCCCATATTATTATCTTTCTGCAATATTTTAAAATTTAGTAATGAACACTTTGTATACTATGTGTGCGTAAGCAAAAACATACACATAACAATAATGCCATTGCACATTGTATATAGTTAAAACCGTTCCAGACTACACTATGATACAAACAGAATATGTAACAATCCAAACTGAACCCGAAGATTTAAACTTGAAAGCGGATATGCTATTGCTTCATTTGCACAGATAAGAGAATTTCCTGCGGTAATGAAAAAAATACAGCTTGCAATTCTCGGATTCACGGTTATTAGGATTCTACGGGTATGTTTAATGTATGTTTCTAAAATGCCGCATAAAAAATCTAAGCAACATTCAACAATTCATGTGATGCCACTTAACCGCGCAGATTCAAAATGGCTTTGGTTAAGTCATATTCTTGTATAAGTAGAATGGAACATAAGCAAGAAACAAGTTCTGCCAAAGTACCGTTGACGTCAACGCGATTAAGGATGTTTGGGAAATACAATCGACTCTCTGGCCGCATATACTACTAGATAGGGAAGCACGTCGAATGTACCCAAAACTTTTACCCCAGTACAGTTTGTTACACTTAAGTACATATGAGTTCCTACTAAAATAGAAAGAAATCAATGTCATTGCCTAGTTGTCGAAAGTGGGAGGAAGTTATGTTACAAATGTTTATAATAATCATAATACTCTTTATTTTATCCAATTTTACATTATAGCAAAATTTACCCACTTGTGGGTATAAAACATGTCAGAAAACAAAAATTAGTTTATAATTCCGATTTAAAATCAAAAGTATAAAAGTCGTCCATAGTGTATGGTGCTAGTTTTATCAATTCCTGTTTTAATTTATTTTTCAGTCTACTATTGTTTAATTTTACTAAATTATTAGGTAGTTTGTTATAAATGTTTACTATTGTATTATTTAACCCGCTATTGACTGCCTCCAAATTGATTTGAATTTTTTCAATATTATTTTTGTTCCGTGTAGGGTAATTATGTATGTGACTTCGGTTTGTAAAGATGTCTGCATTTTTTCTGTAAAACATTACACATTCTAGAATGAAGATACTAGTTACAGTTAAAATTTTTAAATTTCGGAAATGTGGTTTGCAGCTGTCTTTTTGTTTTATATTTTTCATTGTTCTAATAATAAGTATGATTGCGCTGTTGTCACGGTTTCAGATTGTCTCGATAACTCTGAAATTAGTGACAAGTTCATCATAATTACAGTCATATTTTCGAAATAAAACCTACAAGACTTTATTACTTCTCACTAATCATACTCTTTCATGCCTAAGCTCTTTACTTTCAAACTCAAAAATTGTTTAATTGTTTTTTCTATATATCTAATCAATTTGAATAATTAATAATAGTTATAGGGTGTTAATGACAACAATGTCGACACACCATCAAATATTTAATTAAAAATGTATAATAATAATAATAATTATAGCTTTTTAATAATGTAGTGACTCGAAATTTTTTTCAAAGCTTCAGAATTTATAAATACAGAGTGAAAAATTTTAGTTCAAAACATTTTTGAAAAAGCTCCATAACATCCGTAAGTGCCGTAAAATGCTGTTTAAATAGCGTAGCAGCATTTGTCTTCTTTAATAAATTACTGCACATCAACGTTTCTCAAATTTGCTAAAACTAACGATTTTCGTTTTGCATTATAAAAAAATTCCATGCGAGAATCCTATTAGTCAGTGATTACAAATATATCCAAAGGTGGTGCTATTTCCTCAACAAGCACTATATTGTATTTTTAAATAAGTGCGGGTCATTTTAAATGTGTAACCAGTAACAAAATAATAGCAAAAAAAAGTATCAATTGTACAAGATGTAGAAAATAGTTCCATGTATACTCGATTCACAACTTTATATTGAAATAATAATGTAAAGTTCTGTTTAACAAAAGGATGGGAAAACGTGAGCAATATTACAACTGGACTGAATGTCTCCCTGCTTTGATATATTACTTACTGTCTTTTCTTACAACTAAAGGGCAAAAACACATTGTATTTTTTTATTGAAACTCAGCGTTGATATCGACTAAATTCTTTGTTGTTGTCTATTGTTGTTATAGAAAAAGTTAAAATGTATGCATTCCTTATTTTTGTGATTTCTTAGAACAGTGGTCATTAATCAAAAATATTAAAACTGATTCATCTTCTAAACATAGATAACAGATTTACTAAAAATAAAATTAATAAAATAATTTCATTATTTGCTATAAAAAATAATGATTTCCTGCAATATCTAAACAACAAAAAAAGCAGGTGCGCGTACTTACGTACGCGCGTTAAAAGTTATACTTCTTTGGCGCGATTAAAACTATTTTTAATTTGCATGCAAATAAATTATTGAAATAAATTAACAAAAAGACTGGAGTGAAATATTATCATTAACATTCCCTACTAACAAATGTTTTCAATAATATTCACCAATACTTACAGTAGATTATTACTGTATACATAATTTTTATTCCGATTGAAAAAAAATCACCCGACATCAGTCATTCTGTCGTATTCACTGCGCACTGCGCCATCAGTCGAATTTTTGGTAAACGTGCTTAAAGTCAAAATATATAACAAATTGTTCAAAGCATATGGTTTAGTTAATTTTGATGTTACAGTAGGAAACCTCATCCTGTTAATTTTAATCTTAAAGAGTGCGCGTGAATCGTAAAAATTCACTCTCAACCTTTTTGATACATATATTAGCAGCAAGATTAAACAATAGTAATAAGATTTGAAATACTATATTTTTCGGCACTAGGTTTTTAGGGATCAACAAGGAGACCACATCCAAAAGCTCCGTGTTTTTCTTCATACCATCTCTCATACTTTCCCCATGGAGCTTGGCTTTCTGAAATCGTTGTCAGCTAACAGAGTCATTCTAAAAAAGTTCATAATAACTTCGAACTATTACAATATTGTTACAGTTCGAAGTTATTATATATTATTATCTACACTAATATTATAAAGAGGAAAGATTTGTATTTTTGTGTGTATGTTTGTAATGAATAAACTCAAAAACTACTGTGCCGATTTAAAAAATTCTTTCACCATTAGAAAACTACATTCACCCTGAGTAACATAGGCTATATTTATTGCTAGAAAATATTAGGGATCCTTACTAAAACTTTAGTAACGTAACCCAAGGTGTAAAAAAAATGCCATAAAACATCTTTCGTCGCATGCGCTGCGGAAACTATTGATGATAGAACAAAAGTATGTTCTACAATATTAAAGAACATATCAATAACTACAAAAAACTTCGCGATACTATATGTCCAACTATTATCGTTATGTCACAATAACCACTTTTTACATTTTAATAATCTATATAAATAAAAGACGATGTATATGTAATCTATGGACTCCAAACGGGTAGACTATTTTTCATGAAATTTTCAGACAATCTTTAGATTAGCCCAGCGGGTGATCTTCTGAAGTTTGGTAGCGATCGGATCAACATAATTTTTAAATTTCTTTTTGGGAAATAAGATTTTTCTTCGATTTTTGAACATTCACAAATAAAAACGACTGAATTCGCGCAAATTCAATACACGTTGAGAATTTAATGATAATGATTCTCATCTTTTATATCCTATATATTACATTTACACCCGGGCGAAGCCGGACTGGGCCGCTAGTATATTATAAAATGAATTTTATGTACCTATTTAGGTACAAAAAATATAATGTTAATGAATGTATGTCTTTAAATATTGAAGATACGTTCAGTTTTATTTTTATTTTAATTATTTATTCTTATGAATCTATAGAATGTATTAGGGTATGTCAACCTCTCTAGCCTATGCCTTGTTGTATTTGAGAAATATATATCTTCATCTTCAAAAATAAAGTCAAATTATTCCAAGCTTTATTTTAGGATTATTCGAGATCGTGTGGTATACTGTACAAAATTAAGATAATTGATAATAAAATATAATTTTTTTGTTTGAGCAGTGGTCTGAACTTAAAGCCCAAATGGTTGTTTTATTAACTAATACTATTATTAATTCAATTACAATATGAAAGGAACGCGTGATAAAAATATTTATTTCAGTCCGAACATTAAACTGTTTTATTGGACTCACCAGGCAATCTAATTTATCTATAGCGTATAGACCATAATAAATCAGTATAAGATTGTAACCATCAAATGATTACACCTGTGTGAAGGTATGTACGTGCTGTAAAATTGTAAGACGCATTATGAAAGGGATTCAATGTGTTTTTTAACTACTGGGTAAGTGCTGTAATAACTGGACGGTCTCATTTTGGCGTTGGAAACAGGTACTAACAGTGTCCCTATGGAGTAAAAAATTCCTCGAAAGGTTCATCTATCTCACAATACTACAAGAAAAATACATATTACTGTTCAACAGACCTATTTATACAAACGATCGTCATCGTACAAATCAAATGCATCACTCGTATGGCATTTTGTTGTCAAATTGCACGAGTCTGCTTTACGAGTCTGTTCAACTCGCCTATTTTAATGATGAGTCGTAATGAGTTTATAAACAGATTTAATTAAAACAAAATTATCTACGAATAGTTTAATGAAAAACCGTAGTTAATTGTATGAAGAAAATTATTTTAATAATTTTGAAATCTTCGAAATTATATTCTGACACACTGTCTTAAATGAGATACATATTGAAAATTTATGAAGGACAAAAAGTTTTATCGCAACAATTTTCTAATTTTTTACTGAAATTTACAGTTGAACCTTTCTTTTAAATGACTACCGAATGGCAGCAAGCCGGCAAAAGTTAGTCCGAACTGATTCAATCTAAATGATAAAAATGTAGTTTTTTTCAAAATCAACCAGAAAATTTGCGGCAAGCAGATAATTGTCCGTATTGCATGCTGATCTGCAACCTTAAGAACAGGGAAAAATAATTGGCTGAATTAACCAATGTAGCCATAATCTTAAAGTTTAACATAAAGATTGGTATTTTCAGTTCTTGCAGAGTTGTGTAATTGATCGTTATTATCACTACATGGGTGTTTATTTTCTTTAACCCCTATTGAAAAGTATGAATTTAAACCATTTTTTAGTAGAAAATACACAAATAAATACTGTTATATATTACGACCACTTATAAAATGCTGTGAATTGTATAGTTTTATAATACCCTTTATTTTTCAAATAATAAACGAATTTTATAAATTTTAATATTCGTACCTTATAACTATCTACACATTTTTGATTACATTGAAAAAAGAAAATAAAAATAATTTAATTTATTTAACTGGAAAAATGTGCTACTAAAATATTGAATATTCAGACACAGATACGAAATCGATACATACAAATTAAATTGTTCTTAAATGTATGTACACATAGGTCAGTGATAGGGAAGTAAAAATAAGCTTAATTCGGAATTCATTAGGGGAAAGTGGAAATTGAGTTTAATCCCTTCAGTTTAGGTCTGAAATGAACATACTAAGTTTTTCCCCTCGTGTGCTAGTAAGCTTTAGCCGTTGCGTGCATTACTTAAAACACGTATTTTTAATTCACATGTAACAATATTAGCCCAGTCATATTAGAGGTTTCACCTCGGAATGAGAGACAATAAGCTGTAAATTCGTATACACCTTTATTTTGGCATTCTAAAAGTTGTTTAAAAAGTCTCATATAAAATGTCGTGTCTGCGTCGTAAGTTATTCAAGGTCAAAGCTCACAGAAATCAGTTTTTCGCAAATATTTCGCTTCCTATGGCTTCAATACTATTTACGTCTATTATAAAAATTGTAGAACATAAAATTCTCCACAAATTTTGCTCAAAACATTTCTTCATACGATTAACCGTTTTTGAGATCGAGCGCGGAGTGCGCGTGTTACATGAGACACCATGCAGCTGTGCATAATAAATATGCACAAACGGCACATTGGGAACACCCACACTTGTTGGACAATCAACTTATCTAATAAAATTATCCTTTTTCTTCTAGCATGATATTAGAACATATTCATTATTGTTTTAGAATTACAATACTATAGACCAATGCAAATGGTCAAGAAATAATTCATTTATACATTTATATACTTTATAATATTTGTAACTAACAGTAAATACAAATGTAAATTGTATTACTGAAATTATACTTTTTTCATAATAAAAAATACAAACTTAATTTTTAATAATAAATAATAATTATACTTTTTAAAAACACAAGTTTTGGTTGCAAACTTATAACTGGCGCAGTCGATACTCTTGCGGGGGAGAGAAGCGAAAATTCTCTACAACTACACCTCAAGAAGAACCTACTAGTACTATGAAACAACGGACTACATTCATCATACTGTGAGTACATTTTCTGTTTCAAAAGTGATTCCTTGAAAACTCCTTTATTGTTCCGACACAAATAACAAAGCAACAACTTGATTATTCAATATATGGCTATTGCAGTCGATTTATAATTTTAAACAATATTATTGGTATACCCATGGTTGACAATTTAACACAATCTGACACATTAAGTCAATTGTTAGAAAATTTAACTATATCTGTACCACCAATTAATAATACAGCAAACATGACAAATACACAGAATTTACCAATTTTCGATCTGAGGGAAACTCAATTCATACCCGAATTTAACGGTAATAACCCTGAGATTCTTACTGATTTTTTGAATACGGTTGATAGTCTTATTAATTATTATCATGATCGAGCCAACCCTACAAATTATCAAAACGTTCGACTTTACAATGGATTTATGTCACGTATCACCGGTAAAGCAAAAACGGTTATCATTAATAGTCGCGCTAAAACTTGGGCAACTATTAAGGATACATTAATGCGGCATTATGGCGATCAAAGAGAAGAAGATGACCTTTTGTTTGCGCTTCTTAGTCTAAGGCAAAAGAGCACACAGAGCTACCTAGATTTTTATGAACAAATCTATCACACTCTGAGTCTTTTGATTACCTATACCGAATTAAACGATGACGAACCAACCCGTGTAATTAAACATACCCAATTTTCAAACTTAGCTATGAAAGTTTTAATTAAACATACATCTGAGCCTATGGCAACATTTTTGCGTACATCTAGACCTAGTTCGTTGGAAACAGCACGTAACTTGTTGATAGATGAAAGCAAAGTGATTGGAAATTTTCCTTCAAATGTTAATAGCAAAACACAAAACATAAATAAGTTGACAACCAAACCAAATGCATTTAAACCTAATAACAATACAAATCAAAACTACCCCGGATATCATTTCTATCCTAATTTTAATCAACCCAGACCCACATTTAACATGCAACAGATCCCGTCTCAACAAACTGTTTTCCCGTCAAAACCAGTTACAAACTTAAACCCGAGACAAATTCAACAACGATTCCCAACTAATATATCAGCTTTTAGAAATAATAATATTCAGAGAAACCAAAATGTTTTTCGCCCAAATACAAATACAAACAGACCGATACAAAACCCGACTCCGATGAGTATTTCTACTCGAAACACTACACCAAATAATAATTTCACATTTAGAAACCAAAACCCAAATCAAAGACCAACAATTATATCTGAAGAATTGTTTAATAACGAAACAGATATACAGGAATCAAACACCGAATATATGCATTCCACAGATTTACACACCGATAACAATAAACAAAATCAATTAGAACCAGATTTTTCAGACGAATTTAGCGAAATAACTTTCGAAAATTCAGAACAATCATTCGATGACCAAAATTTTCATTTTGTCGAGAACAGAACCGAACACACATAGAAAGTTATAACATTTGTAATAAAAGCCGTTTACCATATATACAAATCGCGAATCCACCCCTGAAACTTCTGATCGATACAGGATCTACCAAATCTTTTATTGATCCTAACGTTGCAAAAAAATACTTTTCAAAATTTATTGAACCAGAAACTTTTACTGTTTCTACTGTATTTAATTCCCACAGTTGTAAGGGTTCCATTAACATCAAATCCTTCCAAGAATTCAAGACCGACACTAAAATCAAATTTTATATGTTTAAATTTCATAACATATATGACGGTTTAATAGGCATAGATAATCTATCCTTACTAGAAGCACAGATAAATTTCAGAAAACAAGAAATTGACACTCCAAATGTTAAAATACCTTTTAATTATTTGGAAAGTGGAAATCAAATTATATTTGAAGTAAAAATACCACCCTGTTCTTCGATAACAACAAAAATACCTGTAGATAAAAATGGAACAATTTTAATACCAGAACAAAAAATTAATTTCGTTCAAATACCAGAAATCTTAGCTTGTTCGAACAATTTTTTAGCTACAATACAATTGTCCAATGACACGAAAAACGAAAAAGTACTAGCTTTAACACATCCGATAAACGTTATTTCTTACGATACAAATTCTTTTCAACTTTTTCATTCCGAGACACATTTTGAATCACCCGGTATAGAATCACTGATACGAACAAATCATATGAATCCAGAAGAAAAATTTAAAATATTACAAATCTGTAAAGAATTTCCTGATATATTCCATATTGAGGGACAACCTTTAACGTTTACTAGTAATACAAAGCACAAAATTAGAACATCCGATGAACTGCCAATATACACAAAATCGTACAGATACCCACACATACACAAGGCGGAAGTTAAACAACAAACTGAAAAAATTGAATGCATACAGAGATTTCCATTACCAAAAACACAGAAAGAAATCAAATCATTTTTGGGACTTCTAGGTTATTATCGCAAATTTATTAAAGATTTCGCTAAGATTACAACCCCTTTAACTAAGTGTCTACGTAAAAATGCCAAAATTATTCATGACAAAGAATTTTTAGACTGTTTCGAACTTTGTAAAAATTTATTGTCAAATGAACCGATACTAACATACCCTGATTTTTCGAAACCATTTAACGTTACGTCTGACGCCTCAAATTTAGCAATAGGCGCTATTCTGACTCAAGGGCCGATCGGAAAAGATAGACCAGTAGCATACGCCTCACGTACTTTAAATGAACATGAAAAACATTACTCGACCATTGAGAAAGAGCTTTTAGCAATAGTCTACGCCGTAAAGCAGTTTAGACCATATGTTTTCGGGACCAAATTCACAATAATCACCGACCACAAACCTTTGCAATGGCTATTTAATTTGAAAGAGCCAAATTCAAAATTAGTACGTTGGAGACTAAAGCTATTAGAATACGATTACAATATAATATATAAAAAAGGTATATCAAACACAAACGCAGACGCCCTTTCCCGCATCGAGATCCATACGAAAACTGTCACCAAAGATCCCGACGAAATTTCTATGATCCCCTTAAACCCTGACGTACCAAATCTAGAAGATCTAGATGACGTTTTGGATGATATACCACTATCAAATTTAGCTGACCTGCTAAAAGACAACGATATACCCGAATTAGATCCTGAAGACATTTTACAAGAATTTCTAATCCTGAATAACAGACAGAATGACGACGATGCGACTATACACACAAACGTTGAAAATCCTATTCTGGAAATACCTGTATGTGAAAAACCACTTAACTACTTTGGAAATCAAATAATAATTACATTCGTTAATACATTTGTTTGTAAACCAAAAATAACTAAACCTTTCCCTGATAAAAATAGAATAGAAGCCTTTATATCCAATGAAAATTTCGAAAAAGAAATATTTGACTTATTCAAAGAACGTATCAATCCGAAATGGAAATATGGTATTTATTTCTCTAATAGAAATAGGTATGACAATTTTATCACAACTCTACAAAAAACTTTTAAAAATAAAGCTTTTTGCCTAACTCAAACGAATAAACTTCTTATTGACGAAAATGACTTGCAAGAACAAGAATCGATAATAACCAATTACCACCTTGGTAAAACTAATCATCGCGGCATCGATGAAACTTACAATAAACTTAAAACACAATACTACTGGCCCAAAATGCGTGAACATATCACGAAGTTCATAAATAACTGCGAAATATGTCAATTAGCAAAATATGAAAGAAACCCTAACGTACCACCGTTACAAATCACACCAACACCTAGCAAACCTAATGAAATTATTTCGATCGATTTGTTTCAGTACAAGAAACAAAAATTTTTGACAATAATCGATGATTTCAGTAAATTTTCTCAAGCATACCCAGTAAATAGCAGTAACGCTCTAGACGTAGTGAACAAATTATTAACACATTTCAGCCATCATTGTGCACCACTACAAATTAGATTAGATGGAGGACCCGAATTTAATAATACTATATTAAAAGAATTTTGTCGAACACACAATGTAAAACTACATTTCACGACACCACAACACCCCCAATCTAACGGAACAATTGAACGCCTACACTCTACACTTTTAGAACACTTAAGAATAATTCAAAATAGCCACCCCAAAACAACACCTTGCGAACAAATGACCTACGCAATAATAGGTTATAATAACTCTATTCACACAACAACCAAACTAAAACCTGTAGATGTTTATTATGGACATATAGACAAAAACGAAATTTTAACTATAAACTTAAACGAAAAATTCCTAACAGACTATGTCCAAAATCATAGGGCAATCACAAAAACATTGTACCAAAACATACAAGAAAACACACATAATAAAAAACAAAAAACAATGGATAAAATTAACGAAACAAGACAACAACCTCCTAATTATCCCGATGATACACAAGCATATATAAAAACCAAACCTAGGTTAAAACATGACCTTAGAGCAAAAAAGGCTACAGTTCAAAAAGATTGCAACTTGAAAGTCAAAACTTCTAAAGGTATATTTCATAAACAACAAATTAAAAAACCTTTACAATTCCAGACTGTTTACAACAACCCTGACAATGACAATGAACCAAGAAGTTCGAATAACTGACCTTTCGGACAACCCTGGAATCTTACCCTTTTTCCTGTTTAATACAAAGATCCAAAAAACAACTCATACAGTCATACATTATTATGACCTGAACCTATTAGAAAATAATCTGATCCAAATCCAAAATCATAACTTCAATTTTGCAAATACTTCGCTATCTACTATGTTATCTGCTAGTTTAAAAGAACGAACAATTGAGTTAAATAATATATTAAACCTAAATTTTGAAAAACTTTATAGCGTTCTATTAAGACCAACCAATTATCACAAATCACATAAAAGTAAACGAGGTTTAATTGACGGACTAGGTTCGATAATTAAAGCTATATCAGGTAACCTTGATCACGAAGACGCACAAAATTTCGAAACCGAAATCAAAAAATTAAAAAACAAGCAATCTGAACTTATTAAACAAGGTAATAATCAAATTTCTCTAAATAAAAACCTTTTAGAAAACTATAATAAAACTATTACAGCCCTGTCAAACAATCAGAAAACTCTCGCATCGACTATAGTTAACAATACTAACTATATAGAAAAAAGATTCATAATTAACGACATAATTCTAAATCTAAATTCAATTCATAAATTTCTCACTGATTTAGAAATCGCTATTACCTTTACACGTGAAAATAAATTGCATACTACAATACTTCAACCAGTTGAATTGCATAAATTAATTTTAGAGATAGAAAAACAATATGGACAAGAATCCTTAGCATTTTCAAAAAATAATTTACATGCATATTATTCAACGATTACAGCAAAATCATACATAAGCAATGATCACGTTGTTAACTTTATCATTCAAGTGCCTATCTGTTATGATTCAACCTTTAAACAATATGAATTGATACCTATTCCAAATATGTATAATTCCATCCTAATACCTGAAAAACCCTACATTACTTTGAACCAAGAATCGTACTGGTATGGAGACAAACCATGTGACGTCTACAACAGAGAAGCATTCTGCGTTTTTCAACAAAAGAAGACAAACGCCTTAAAATCAAATTGCGTTTACAATTTGATAAGAAATCAAGAAAAAACCGAGTGTAACTTAACTAAAGCCGAAAGAATAATAAAACCGATAATCGAACAGATTGACTCTGTACATTACGTAGTAATTACACCTGAACCTACAAAAATATTAAGTTCGTGTAAAATTAAACCAATAATTAACAAAGTTAATTTAATAGAACTACCTAAACAATGTGATTTTACAATCGCACATGAAAACTACATAAATAAAGACGATTCTAAAATAAAAGAAGAAATTGTACTTCCAAATCTAATACTACATAATACAAATCGTGAATCGAATTTCAAAATAAACTTAGAAGACGTAAATCTAAAAGACATTCATAACGTTATAAAAAATTCAAACTTTAAACAAATAAACGAATCTATAAACGACAAATTTATTAAGTATAGTTGGACACCAATCTACTTAATAGTGTTTTCACTGATTGTGTATTTTATCTGGAAAAGAAGAAATCACATCAAGAACATTTTTTCAAAATCAAAAACGGAAGTTACATTTCAACTTGAAGAATCACCCCAACTCCCTGCAGAAGAATTTCATCCAAGTGCATTGCCGAGGACAGCAACGTCTTAAGGGGGGAAGTGTTACATGAGACACCATGCAGCTGTGCATAATAAATATGCACAAACGGCACATTGGGAACACCCACACTTGTTGGACAATCAACTTATCTAATAAAATTATCCTTTTTCTTCTAGCATGATATTAGAACATATTCATTATTGTTTTAGAATTACAATACTATAGACCAATGCAAATGGTCAAGAAATAATTCATTTATACATTTATATACTTTATAATATTTGTAACTAACAGTAAATACAAATGTAAATTGTATTACTGAAATTATACTTTTTTCATAATAAAAAATACAAACTTAATTTTTAATAATAAATAATAATTATACTTTTTAAAAACACAAGTTTTGGTTGCAAACTTATAACTCGCGGAGCGCTCAGCCATAGGTCCTAGTAAATAATACGATGTATAAAGTTAATCAAATGCGAGGAGGATTTACAAAAACCTTGAAGGACATGAGTTTTAATTTTCTTCTTCATCATCATCTTCCGGTCGCTCGAAAAAGTCCAGTTCATTATCATCTTCGTCGTCAAGAATATTTGTTTCTAGCTCTTCGAGGATTTCGGAATCTAATGCACTTTCCGAGATCACTTTGATACGATGAAGCTTTGAGGCAAGCTTGCTCATTACACTGGCCAGAAGCTAAATAGCATTGCAACCCCCAATTTCCTGCATCTTTGATGATCACTTGACAAAGAACAAAACTACAATACAATGGAATCTGTCCCAGCTGACTATTTATTGAAAATGTCCGCATTCCCAGATGCAATCCTTTTAATCCATTTACTATTTGTGGCGGAGACCTGAGCGCATTCTGCGCTGAATCTCAAAAACGGTTAATCGTATAAAAATATGTCTTGAGCAAAATTTGTAGAGAATTTTATGCTTTACAATTTTTATAATGGGCGTAAATAGCAGTTAAGTCATACGAAGCGAAATATTTGCAAAAAACTGATTTCTGTGACCTTGGACCTTGAATATCTTACGACACGGACACGAGATTTTATGAGACAACATTTAAAATGCCAAAATAAAGGTGTATAGGTACTAGTTTACAGTTTATTATCTTTTATTCGGAGGTTGACCCTCTATTTTGGCTAAAGTGACTGAACTCTCAAAAACAACCAATGCTATCAAAAACATTGTAATCTACATATACAGGGTGAGTTTTAAGTTGATGCTTTCTTTTTACAGCGTGTAAAAATCAAATAGACGAACAAATATTTCAAATAGTTTTTTTATCAAAACTCAAAAATAAGAGAGAAACAGCCTTTCGAAGTTTAAAAAAAATTTATTAAATTTTCTTTAATTTTGAGGTCGGTCCTGGGGTTATATTATGTTACTGCTACTAACGCCCACCGAATTATCTGACAAATTAATACTGGTGTTACATATTTCTCCTATTATTTATTGTAAGACCAAAATCTTCAATTGTATGATTTTTCAAATTTATATTTTGCAGAGATCTAGAAAACCTCGAATGAAGAAAACTAGTCCGTTATGTGACTGGTGGTCAGAGCTTTATTCCATGGATGGGCAACATACGCACCACAGCCATTGGCACACAGAAACCCACATGCAATTAACTAACAATACGTGACGATAGAATAGTTCTATGTGATTGTTTTGCTAAAAGTAGTAATAAATATATCCTGTTAAAAATGTTCACAGTCAGTCATTTTATTTAATTGGATTATAATTACACGCCGCTGATATATCCGCTGTAGTCAAGTCTAGTTGATATCACAACTGACAAAATGAAAATAGCAATCTCACCAACACGAAAATGTTTACACCGCATATACAGAGTGTTATTTGATGGGCCGAAATAAAAAAAAAACAGTTAAAAATAAAAATTAGCGTTCTCTAGTTTTTATTTTTTTAATTTCGACCCGTCGAATTATTGAAAAACAATCCCAAAGTTTATGACGTTTCTGTCAATCCATTTAAAAAATTATGTCTAATGGCTATGCAAATTCTACTTGAACGTTAATTAATAAAGATAGCTATCTGCAACTAATATGGTCGTGTAGATAATACGGTGTTCCAACTACCCCTTACGTAAGGGATTTTAGTTACAAGACTCGCGCCACTGCCCACTTACGCAAGGACTAGATACTACTGTTCAATAATTTGACAGATGTTTGCATGTAACAAGCAAGTTTCGAATATCGAGAGTTAAAGTTTAAAAAAGCAAGGAGCACAAACACCAAAACGCGTACGTTTCTTGAGACATATCCCGCTGCACTCTTACCTTTTCAGACCACTAAATGCCATCACTATCATAAAATATAAAGTAGAATAATAATAATATATTTCGTTGCAATTGATTGTATGTTTGTAACATGTCATTTACAGATTTACATATAAAATTCATTTAGCTTATAAAATTCTTCGGTTATCAGTTCATTCCTTATTACTTCCTTGAAGCGAGAAAGGGTCTCAATGTTTTTTATTTTTGCTTGTAAATTATTATATATTTTTAAACAGTTATAAAGTGCATCTCCCTCAAAGGAAGTTAAGGAATGAGCTGGCAAACGGAAGTCATTTGCCCCCCTAGTGTTAAGATCATGGTTTAATTTATAATTATCAAAAAGCAAAGGATTTTTCTTAACAAACTTAAGGCATTCGTAAATGTACACACAGGGAAGCGTCATAAGACCATGTCTCCTAAATATCCCTCTACAGGAATCTCGAGCTCTTAAGTCCGCTAATATCCTTACGGCATATTTTTGTATTTTAAAAATTACGTCAGTGTTTGCAGTTCCCCAGAAAATAATGCCGTATCTAAGTCTGGCAAGAAAGCTACCAAAATACATTATTCTTAGCGTGTTAGTGCCTACTGTACGTGACATATGCCTCAAAGAATAGCAAATTTTGCTCAATTGCCCAGCCAAGTCACTAAAATGCGATGACCACTTGATGTGCTGATTTATCGTTAAGCCTAGGAATTTTGTGTCTGTAGACAGCTCGTAGTTATAAGTTCCTAAGGTTATATTTTTTGGAGTTTGTGTTGCCCCTTGTGACGTTTGAAATACCATTATGTTAGTTTTACTTTTATTTAAAGATAGTTTATTGTTTTCAAACCAATTTGTTGTAGTAGTTAAGACTTTTGTGGCTATTTGAGTCAATTCATTCCAATTTTTCCCCGTAATTAATAAGTTAGTATCATCAGCATAACAAATGGTCCTTGCATCAGCGATCTGGCTGGGCAAGTCATTTGTGTATAAAATAAAAAGCAATGGTCCAAAACGCTGCCTTGTGGTACCCCCATTGTAATTGTCTTCAGATCTGAATTGCAACTGTCAATATCGCTTATTAGTCTCACGTATTGTTGCCTATCAGTGAGATAGGACTCAATCCATTCTAGAACCCGACCGCTAATGCCATATCTGGATAATTTATCGATTAATATGCCGTGATCAACGCAATCAAAGGCCTTCGAAAGATCAAGGAAGATCCCCATAGAAATCTCACGTGTCTCAAAAGTCTTTAACGCATGCATTAGAAAATCAAAGATAGCAGTATTAGTGGAGCGTGTTTTCATAAAGCCATGTTGACAATTTGATATTGTATTATATTTTTCTAAAAACGCTACTAGACTGATGCTATTTATACTTGTACGTATTACCACTTTTTCTTTTAATAAAGTTGTTTTATGTATTTTTATGTAAAAGAGAAAAAGTTACCCTTGAAATTTCTTATATTACTGATAAATCATCAGTAGTCAAAATATTGTATGTATATAATTTAATGTACTTGGCTACAGTTGTATGCGAATATAATGTCAGTCGGCGAAGAAGGTAGAATGCAGCCAAAAAAAACATTAATGTAAAGTAAATAGTGTTAGAGGACTCTAATTAATCACACAAAACTGACAACAGTTGTAAGATAGAGACATAAACTCACTTACTTGACTGTGAAATGATTGCGGTATGTCAAAATGACAAACTTACCTGCAACAAAAAAAAAACTACATTAATTAGAAGTGTCAAAATATGTTTTACATCCAACAAAAACACACAAATATTAATCAATAACTCAGTTACGGTTGTTCAGAAAGATTTTTTTAAGAATGAGCTACATTGTTTTTTTATAGATATACAAAACTTTGATGTTCTAAAATTCTATATATTATGTAGCATCTTTTAATAAGCGATGTGATGTTCTTGTGTTGAACGTTTACTCTCGCGTCAAGTGAAGTTTATGGATCATAATTTAGGATTTACTTTACTTATTTTATGACAGAAATTGTAGTCAATGGACTGACAGTCGTTCCTTGCTGCACGTTGCTGGTCGCAGGTGCTGCTTGAGTGTGCGCTACGCCGTTAAATAACACGAATGCTTTTCTGGCTCGCGCTGTGCTGGCCGTGCTTGATAAAAGAACGCGCACATCTATCAAGCACGGCCAGCACAGTACGATTCGAGAAGGTACCCATGTTATTGAACGGAATAGTGCACATTAGACCAGTACCTGCAATCAGCAAGCTACACCCAGCAGCTATCAATGATCGTCAGTCGGTCGCCTGCAATTTCTGTCTAGCCATGCTTGACCAGTCTAGTGAGCTGGAGATGCGTCGTTTTCATTAATTAATTAGCATGGATAAAATTATTTGAAAAATGCAAAAAGTCTACCACACACCACGAAGCCTGCACTAAAATTTGCTGGTTTGTGCAAGTTTGTGCTGATTTATGCTGGTCTAGTGTGCGATATGCAACATATCGCACACTGGTTGGCGGTTTGTGCTGATTTATGCCATTCTAGTGGACGATGCCGTGCAGGTTTATGCTTGGCAAGTGTGCGCGGTCTTTTAATCATCGAAAAAGACAAAAACTTTTTAGTGTATTTGCCATAAGGCAACATACACTATTGGCGTTGGTCGGATGGCGGGACCTAGGGGTCGGACCAAAATTTCTCGACGTTTCATAACCTCCTAAACACTTTGGCACCATTTTTGAAAATGTTTATATATATATGTATATATATATATATATATGTATATATATATGTATATATCTATATATATATATATATTTATGTACGTATATATATATATATATATATATATATATATATATATATATATGTGCGGGCAATAACTTTCGAAGGAGTTAATGTATTTTAACGAAATTTGGCATACATGTTGGAATCCATCACCGCACGAAGCCTATTTAAAATGGGCCCAATCGGGTCATTTTAAGGGTGGTTTTTAGGGGTTGAAAAAAGTTTTTGGGCCCAAAAATACCGAAAAAATTCTCAGAATCGTTTCAAAATTGAAATTTAACCCTTTAGTAGCAATTAAAAAGTGCTCCTAAAATTATAAGCAAATCGGCCCGACAGGACCGGACTTACAAATTTTATGAAAACACTAGTTTGCGTATACGAATTTACTTACTGAAGGTCGTATTTAATTTGGTGCAGATGTTGGATTGATAACAATATTTCAACTAATAAAATTATTATTGTAAGGGGTGTATTAAGGGGTTCAATTTTTTTTTATTTTGTCCAAAAACAAACTTAATTTCATTTAATAAAGCCACAATACCTGTATTAGCAAATACACTATATTGTCGGCAGGGTTTTGGCACTGCGACCCGGGTTTTTTGTTAATACCGTAGCGTCAATTATTAACAAAATAGTTTAGTAGTGTCATAGTTACATTCCTGTGTAATGTACATTTATGTCGAAAATAAAGTAGTAAAATAGCTCCGGTAATAATGAAGAACATTTCAAATCCACGTCAGAACGTTTACTTATTTTTCTATGTGAAACCCGATCTACAATCGTTTTAAAATTACAGTTAAAATGCAATCATATTTAATAGCAACTGTCAAATATTTCGTAATTAAATCAGAAATGAATAAAATATACAATTTAACTAAAACTGACAAACAAGTAATCTTTATCACAGACGGACGTTTATAATTGAAAACGAAATGGAAAAAGAGAAATACAGATGAAGAGTGGAGCTGACAGGTGCATTTCAACTTTACGGTGAATTATTAGCGAGAGAGTACGCAACAATATAATTATATTCTGTACCTGTTTTTTAGTGTGATATACTGCGTGTTTATATTTATTTAAAACGTATGTAATAGGTATAATTTATATATTTAAAAATTATAACTAAATATCTATGCATAATAACGGATCAATTTTAAAGGTTTATAATGCAGTTTTTTCTTTCAATCGTCTTTTACTTTTTTATTTTTAGAAGAATAAACTGTTTTTAATAAGAAATGTGATCTGCTTCACCTCGCTGGTTTTAATTACCAAAAAAAATCTATTGAAACTTTCCAAAGGATCAATCTAGTATTTTATTTTTTATTATAAAATTTTTTATCTTTACTAGTGACGCGCAAATCAAGACCAAGGTCTTGGTCTTGGACATTCGGAATTGATATTAATCTTGGAACAATAGACGTAGTCTTAGTCTTCGTCTTGTGCAGCCGAGTCTTGGTCTTGATTTTCTTACAAGACTCTTCACATGCTTTGTAGTAATTTATGACATATTTACATGTCTTAACAGCCTTAGAAAAGCAAGTTTTTAAGTCGGTACGTTATTTATACGTATATACAGATTTTAAGTTTGTTCAAGCTTAAATTCTCCAGGGGTTAACTGGTCTGAATAATTTCAAAAACGTTGTGTTCAGGAGATAACAATATAATTTTTACTTAAATAGGGTCCCCATTTTAAAAAAGTCACTAAAAAGCGAAAAATAAAACTTTTTCAAAGTTTTAGTAAATTCATGAAAATATATTTCATAAAATTACATATACATTAATTATTTCCAAAAAAATTTTTGAAGAAAGTAAATTCATATAAGGATCAAGAAAGTAAACGAAAGTGTATTTTCTTTATTCAACGTGTATCATATCGTTTTGTATTTAAAGAAACTAAAAATTAAAAAACAAATGTTTTCCATCAGCAAGGTTCTTGCAGTTCGGTATTGGTCTTGTTCAAGTCTTGCGCAGCCGTGGTCTTGTAGCGTTATTCTGTAATGTCAATATTATACATCACAGTGATGTTAGTTTTGACACTTTCCAACAAATTTTACCTAAGGTAAAGTCAGATAGAAATTTTGCAGTGCTTTAACCACACATAATAGCACAATTCATCTTACAAGTCGAGTCTTGATTTTTGGTTTTAGTCTCGCAAAAAGTGCAAGACTGCAAGACCAAGATCAATTTTGTTCATCACTAGATAACAAATTTACATACGTATATAAACCGGCGAACCGAATATAGTGAACCATCAGAGTATAAAGATCAGGACGACGGATGTGCCTCGAGCCAAATTCCAAAATCGGCGAGAAAAACTAACAAGAGTCTAGTACAAGTGGTTATGTTCTGATATGCAATAAAAATTGGTGAATACATTTTAATTTTAAATTTCGGTACATTTTTAGTCTTACCTTTAAAAAAAGTATTTTTACTAATAATTCGATATTTACAAGCAGTATTGCTTTTTATGCATTAAACAGCTGCAATCCTGTACAATTAAAAGCGTGTTAAAAACTCACTCTGCCGCTGCATTAAAACGGATTATTATAAGGAAGAGATAAATAAAGCAGAAGAAGAGATAGAACTAGTTTTACAATGTACAGTCGATCACGGCGTCCACTTATAATTAACCCATGACCCGGCCACGCAGCCGCTCTGAGTTAGCCGTGAAATTCGAAAAACGCGCTCGCGCGCTTGTTGCATAGATGTCTTAAAACTACATAAATGGAATGTTTACATGCGATTACTAGAAGCCAACATCTAAAATATAGAATAAAAGTTATTAATATTACTGTTGATTTTAAATAATTGCTAGTGTTTCGTGCAAACGAAACACTTAACTGAATAACTTCCATCTGTCACACGTGATTTCTATAAAAATATTTGACGAAAAAATTTGAAATGCAGCACAGAGAGAGAATTAAATGGCCCAATCACAGACAAAAGTTGAATTTTAATTCTGGGAGTTAATTACAGGGGGTGAATTGTAAAATGAAAAAAAAAACTTCTTTCAAGAACATTGTTTAGACCATAGGGTGTCAAATAAAAACATATTGAAGCACGAATTCGACAATAAATTTGTGTATTTCATTTTTGGGAAAATGGTGTTCCCACCTTTATCATCAAAAGGATCGCTCAGTAAAATCTGAAAAAAATCATGAACATTGACAATTAGAGCTAGATTGAACTAAAATTATTAAGATTGAAACATTCTAGCGTGATTAATTGTTACAAGCAATTTAATTGGCACTATTTTTCAAATCGATAAATAAAAAGGGTTCGATAATAAATTATAAATAATAAAATAGCTCACGAAATAAATGTATTCAATTAATTAATTAATTACCATTATTAAAATTATAATATTGTAATAAAAAATATAAATAAAAAATTATGACTCAAGTAGTTTGACAATTAATTGGCAGGGATGTGGATTTCCTCTAATATGCTAAAAGGGCATAGGGTAATCGAACGGATAAGCTGTCAGATCCTTGACATGAGATCAGACAGTATTAACCCGGAATACATCTTTCAAAAGAACTTCTCAGATACCATCCTGAGTAGAGATGCTTGCGAAAGAGGAGACCAAGAATCCTGAAGGGTTGATTTGGTACACGGACGGATCGAAAACTACTCAGGTACAGGACTAGGGGCATATGGTGTGAGACCACGTCTCAGCATTAGCAAATCCCTAGGAGTTCATGCCACCGTGTTCATAGCTGAAATCTGTCCATATTAATATGTGCACAAGAAAATATCGCCAGGAATTACTCTGGAAAGACTATCAACATATGCTCTGATAGTCACGCGACCCTAAAAACCCTAAACTCCAACAGAATAAGTTCAAACTTGGTAAAGGAATGCCAAACAACATTGCAACAACTTGCAAACGGTAGAAACAGGGTTAACCTTATTTGGGTACCTGGATTCATTAGCTAAGGAAGGATCTAATAATGAGTCGATAGCACCCGAACCCGTGTTTGGAATAGCTAAGGCAACAGCCAAGCTAGCGGTAGCATACTGGCTCTTAGAACAACACAAACAGTACTGGACAAACATTCCAGCACAGACACATTCATCGAAGAACCTTTGAAGAAAAGAACTACAGAAGCACTCAAACTCAGTAGGCACAATTTAAGAACGGTGATCGGGTTACTAACAGGACATTGTCATCTTAATAAACACCTAAATAAGTTAGGTATCTCCAACGATGTACTCTGCCGCTAGTGCAACGAAGCAGAGGAAACCGCTGTCCATATGCTTTGTAAGTGTGAAGCTGTAACGCAAACAAGGTACCAGCACTTTGGATCAACTTCTATGCAACCAAAGGATTTCAAAGACATCGGTCTAGGCAGGATATTAGAATATATCAATAAACTGGGAATCCTAAAAAGCTGATGGATCATTAGGGGAGCACAATAGACCTTAGAGGTCGCAGTGCCTACCGGTTTGGTCGGTCGGATGGCGGGACCTAGGGATCGGACCAAAATTTCTCGACGTTTCATAACCTCCTAAACACTTTGCCACCATTTTTAAAAATGTTTATATATATATATATATATATATATGTGTGTACGCGCGATAACTTTCGAAAGAGTTAATTGATTTCAACGAAATTTGGGCCACGTGTTGAAATCCATCACCGCAAGAAGCCTATTTAAAATGGGCCTAATCGGGCTATTTTAAGGGTAGTTTTTAGGGGTTGAAAACTGTTTTTGGGCCCAAAAATACCGAAAAAATTCTCCGAATCGTTTCAAAATTGAAATTTAACCCTTTGGTAGTGATTAAAAAGTGTCCCCACAATTTTAATAAAATCGGCCCGACAGGACCGGATTTACAAATTTTATGAAAACACTAGTTTGCAGATAGTGACTTATTTATTGAACGGTATATTTAATCTGGTGTAGACGTTAGATTGATAATAATATTACAATTAAGAAAAAAATGTTATTTTAAGGGGTGTATTAAGGGGTTAAATTTTTTATTTTGCCCAAAAACAAACTTAATTTCACATAATAAAAGTATAAAACCACACGGCCCTATACAAGCAAATACACTATATTGTCGGCAGGGTTTTGGCACTGCGACCCGGGTTTTTTAATTCTAATTCTAGTTGCAAGTCAAGACAAGATTAAAAAACACAGATTAAAATACGTGAATTTCTGTGCGTAATTAATTAATTATATATAATAAAAAATGCCTTTTTTCTCCGTATAGTTACGTACGGTATGCCCAGTGGTCCTGACTATTATATAAAAAAACCTTAAAGTTTTCTTTTTAACTTCAGTCTTATGTTCATTTCCAATTAAATGATGTCGTACTATAATACTTAAGTTCGTTTCAAACAATTCATTGTTACGCTGTATCTATTAACCAGGATAATCTAAAATCCAAAACAAGATCTGACAGTCACCGTGCACAACCGGGACTTTTCTAAACATACTTAACTCTTATTCATTCAATAATAAACATCTCCCACGTATATTTGTTGGCTAGCGCAAATGTCTAGCTACGCCATAGATATTCGGATATTTGAAACCAATTGATTTCCCACAGATTTTACCATGGCCAAAAAGAACTTTGCCGCAACGATACGCATTTTTCAAGACGAAACAATGATCCACAAATACATACACCAATGCAACGTGTATTACAAGAGCACGTTCATAGCGTGTTAAAAATGGTTTAAGAATTTATGGTCATACAGAATTTACAAAAAAAAAAAATCTGCCTCGAAAAAATTGTCGAAGATACAGAACATTTTCAGTTTCGGTAATGTATTTTAGCAATAAGTAGAGTTGTACCAGACTATATGCTCGGCAAGGTCACATGAGCGAATATTCCACTAATTTTGAGCAAGGGTTTTGAACTAACTATTCAAACATGTTGGAACAATGCGTTCTTATTTTATAGTATGTATGTTTTTTACATAAAAATAATTTAGGGCTTTTCTGCTCCCAGTTTCTCACAATGTATATAATAAACCAGAACAATCCGAAATTGAAGACGACATATAACGTCTAGTAAAATCAAAATAATTGTTTGAAATACAAATTTTTGTATAATGATATTTCATTCTGAAAAAATAAAGACTTGTTTCGTTCTTAAGAGTTTTTAATTATAAAACAATTCAAATATTTAAGCCAATCAGATTTGTGTGCCATAGTTCATTTAAGATTATAGTACCAACGGCAACGATATGAAATAAAAATAAAAAATAGCAATCTATAAACGAGGTATACGAGAAGTAATCGTGTTTAAAGAGACGGGTGGGAGTTTTACGGACGGATTTATGGATCTTCGTGACTTACCAATACGTCGTCTTTCGTTTTTATATATCGGAAACGATATTATTGATTTTTATTGTTGTAATATTTTAAAACATTCAACTTTCTAGACAAAGAAGCGATGCTAATGTCAAAATTAATTTAAAAACGAATTTTACAATCAATTTAAAAATTTTCTTTTAATTGATACATAGATAACAGATATAATGTAATACCGTACATTCTCCTGCTTTTATATTTCAAGAACGATAGACGTATTATAATAATTTCATCCATTTTTATCGACATTCTTTCTTTTTGATTCATTTTTCATCCGCAAGTTAATCTAGATTCCTCAGAATCAACAATAATGAAAAAAACCCGGGTCGCAGTGCCAAAACCCTGCCGACAATATAGTGTATTTGCTTGTATAGGGCCGTGTGGTTTTATACTTTTATTATGTGAAATTAAGTTTGTTTTTGAGCAAAATAAAAAATTTAACCCCTTAATACACCCCTTAAAATAACATTTTTTTTCTTAATTGTAATATTATTATCAATCTAACGTCTACATTGAATTAAATACACCCTTCAATAAATAAGTCACTATCTGCAAACTAGTGTTTTCATAAAATTTGTAAATCCGGTCCTGTCGGGCCGATTTTACTACCAAAGGGTTAAATTTCAATTTTGAAACGATTCGGAGAATTTTTTCGGTATTTTGGGGCCCAAAAACAGTTTTCAACCCCTAAAAACTACCCTTAAAATAGTCCGATTAGGCCCATTTTAAATAGGCTTCTTGCGGTGATGGATTTCAACACGTGGTCCAAATTTCGTTGAAATCAATTAACTCTTTCGAAAGTTATTGCGCGTACACATATATATATATATATATATATATATATATATATATATATATATATATATATATAAATATATATATATAAATATATATATATATATACATATATATATAAACATTTTTAAAAATGGTGCCAAAGTGTTTAGGAGGTTATGAAACGTCGAGAAATTTTGGTCCGACCCCTAGGTCCCGCCATCCGACCGACGCCAATAGTGTATGTTGCCATATGGCAAATACACTAATAAATTGCAAATAACACGTGCATAAGTGAAGAAACAAAAAAGATTTTATATACGTGTAGGTACAACTACATGTAATGCAATTTGGTGTAACAGCGTCAAGGGTAAAAAAAACAAGTAGGTACACATTTTATGATTACAAAATACATATTCAAATTACAATATTGCATATACATAGTTCAATTAAAATGGTTTGCTAAAATAAAGACAATACAAAAAATTATTTAAAGACCTATAAACAATCATCCATTAATTTAGTTCGTAGTTCTATTAGTCACTACCCGCGTGCGATCGAAATGAAACACGGTAGCAACAACAGTAGTGGAACCTTCGACTCGGCCGTATTACTATCATAGCTTGCGGGACTGCGCTCTAAATAACAGTAGTGCAGAGCCTTCGGCTCCACCGTATTACATTCTTATCCACGCGAGGCTGTGCCCCGCTCGGCGGCAACAACAGTAGTGGAGCCTTCGGCTCCACCATATTACTATTTTGTCTCGTGGGGCTGCGCCCAAGAAGCATAAAAATATAGTCGCTAAATTTCAAGTTCATAGGAACTGTTGTTTAAAAATTAGAATGTAATTATTGACACCCCTGTACATCCGCCCTTTCTACTCCTTAAAAAACGATTTTAGGAAAACCCATTTTTAGTAAATGTCGTTATTCCTACCAAATTTCAAGTCTGTAGAAGTTATAGTTAAAAAACGGGAACTTTATAACGTACCCGCAAGCCTCCTTGGGAGACGATTTCTGCAAGATTCGTTATTATAGCGGAGTTTTACTTAGCAAAAGAAACATGCCTGCAAAAATTTAAGTCTGCAGGTCTAATAATTCAAAAACAGAATTTTTTATATATAACACCCACGCAACCTCCCTTGGGAGTCGATTCCAGCAAAACCCGTACTTAGCAAATCTCTACTCAATAAAAGAAACATACCTGCCAAATTTTAAGTCTGTACGTCTAATAGTTCCGGATACACTGTCTGTATTTCTAAAATTGTAACTAAGAACGGGAAAAAATACTCTTTGTAGAAAATAAAGAAATACCTGTTCGACTGTCTTTTGAACACATCTACCCAAACAGGGCGGTGGTGGATTTATTATAAAACTGTGGGTACACTCTATACCGCGTGGACGAAGTCACGGGTAAGCCGCTAGTATAGATATATAATTAGTGTATATTCTTGTGTGTTGTGTTTATGTATGTGTGCGTTCAGTTCGCATCAATCTTGCGCAAAGAAACATTAGTGTCGCAATGGCAACTGGCAATGTTCTAAAGCAAAGAGCTGCTACATATTCTGTATTCAACTTGTCGAACACACAAATCGACTGACAGAAAGATAAGATCGATTACAAGTAAACCCCTTAACACAGAAAGGATGATGCAGACTCTGATGTTAGTTTCAAACACATTTATACACAGCGTTCGGGAATATTTAAGGCATAATTAATTTGAAAACATAAATTTAAGGTGTTTGGTGTCATTAAAAATTAAAATAAATATAAGTTTTAATTATGCCTTTATGCCGATTTTGAACAAAACTTTACGATAATATCTGGCATATGACCTTTAAAGCAGTGTATAGGGTGGTTTCGATTTACTTTTTTTAATGAGTAGCAAAAAGTAGCTAAAAGAAGACGATTAGTAAAAGTTGTATGACAATTTTGATGCACTTCCCTATATGAATTCAAAAATAGAATATGAGCGATGGCTCATAGCTATTTTTACTTTCCACATAAAAATTATAAAATGTTATCTACTTAGGGCTAACAAACGATTGATACTATCCCATAGTGCTGAGTTCTATAAGAAATACTGACAACAAAAATGCAATTAATCTGCCACCGATATGGTGTTCCTCATCATTTTATCTGTTAAATTCAATAATGAAATTACCCAGTAGAGTTTTATACCGTCAGAGCTTGGACAATAAGATATTTTCATAAAAATTGCAAGATTACAAGATTTGTTTTATATATAGATATTTATGGACGCATCAACATCATAGGTTATTAGCGTCCGGAACTATAAGTTAACAATCTATAATAGTTAAATTAGTGTATACAATTCTGATGAGTGGAGAAACAATAGTATGTGCTTGATGCCATTTTCTGTATCTTCAAAAATACTTGGGAGGTCGTTGGAAAATCCGCAGGAGATTCGTTCAGCAGCATAATGTGGACACTCCAAGAAGATATGCTTGATGTTGACAGGAACTTTATATAAATTACACTGGGGATGGTCGGCTTTGTCAAAAAGATGTTTATGCGTCAGTAAAGTATGTCCTATTCTAACTCGTATTACTATCTGATCCCTCTTCGAAGATTTTTTTTTTTTATTTCATATTCCAATAACCAACGTTTTACCTATTTGGAGCGTTTTCATTTTTCATTGTACAGTTGGATGGCTCAAATTATTTCTATTAAAAGTGGCAGTCAATTGGATTTAGCAAAACTTAAAATTTTACGGATTTGACACTTTTCAAAAAGATGCCAAAAATGGTGGCTTAAACTTATGTAATTCTTTTTATGTAAGTAAGTAGTACCAATGTGAGGGGGGGGCAAAACCAGAAATTAGCCTTAAGCTGATTGATAAATCTCTGTGCGCTCACAGACTATTATCACGCTTCTGAACTGATAATTTATTTAAGTTGTACAACTGAAATTAGCTCGAATATTATACGAAATGAAAATTAGAAAACAATATTAGTTATTAAACAAAATGAAATTACTAGCAATTACTGTTCAAATTAATTTTTTATTTAGACGTTTCGACCAACCATTTTGGTCCTTTTCAATTTTTTAAATATATATTTAAAAAATTGAAAAGGACCAAAATGGTTGGTCGAAACGTCTAAATAAAAAATTAATTGCTAGTAATTTCATTTTGTTTAATATTCTATTACTGTTGGTAGAGTCAATATTATTAATATTAGTTATTGTTGGACACAATGTACGTAGATATGGTGTAGTTTGTAGTTGAAAAGTATTTCGCAGAAGAAAAAGTAACGGAAATGTAGAAAAAGCATTCTGTATGTTCACTTTTTCTTTGACGTAAATCGGTTTGTTTACAGTTAAAAGGAAAAAGTATCAATAGAATCCATTGATTCCTTTTCAATAGCGATAAATGTGACATAGTTTTATTATTTTTTCAATTTTACAAAACAAGTTGCATAAAAGTATTTACTGTTCATAACACAGAAGTTATTCTGAACAAATTACTATATATGTATATAATTATTAAGCCGAAAACACACACAAATTGCCTCAAACCGTTGTGTATTTGTGTATAAATAATTAAACAAAAACCCGGGTCGCAGTGCCAAAACCCTGCCGACAATATAGTGTATTTGCTTTGAATGTTTTTACGATAATTATCATTTAGGCTCATGTCTATAATAAAAAATGTATACCTATATATACAAAATAAAATCGAATAACACAATTGAAACTTTTCACTTATCAATAAATACTTATTGTTATAACTATTAGTTATATTGTATTTTAAATAATATAATAAATACTTTAATTAAATTATAATTTCAAATTTTAGGACTCTTTTTTTAAAATAAAATTATTTTTATTTAAATGATCGATATTATTAACTAATAAAGTTAATTAATTGTAAAAACAAAAAAAAATAATTAATAAACAAAACAAAAAACTTACATGGCCACAGGATTCGAACCCGGAGCGCTCACACTGTACACATATACGTTGCCTTAGATAAGTACGTTACCGCTGCGCTATTCTGTTGTTAAGCGCGCACTCACTTAACTAGTATATAAGCTGTGGGTGAATTTTTAAAAGTCATTTTTTTTCAAATTGGTTGAGAGGTGCGCGTTCCCACTTCAAGGGGTGAACACCCTAAAGGAATACAATGATTACACGAAGTTTCATCCCAAAATAAAATCCCAAGGTCGTGCCCTCCCCTTGTAAGCTACATTTTATCTCAAGAATAAGGAGGGGGCATTCATAAAGGAGACGCTGTATTTCTGAAATTGCTTAAGCTTATAAAACGTAAAACTAGGGCAAAAATACTCTTCTTAGAAAATAAAGAAATACATGTTCGACTGTCTGTAGAAAATACCTCCCCGAACGAGGTGGGGGTGGATTTAATATAAAAGAAATGCGGGTATAATCTACACCACATGAACCGAAGTCACGGGTAAACCGCTAATGAAGGTATATAAATGCATTAAGCACTCATTCATTAATACATTAAGCACACCTACAAATTGCACAACTAGCAGAGAACACATCATAAAGAAAATTATTTAAACAATTAGCTAAAAATCAGAGATATAAGCGTTTGCCAATTTTACAGCGATTAAAAAAATCTTATAAATTAATCAGATTTACATAGCGGCGGTCTATTTGAAAAAAATAATGTAAGTGATGAAAGTAATTTGTGTAGTGATTCTGAAAGTGAAAAAAATTTAGTGAAACGAAAATTATTCCCGCCAGTTTAATTTAAATAGATCTATTTCCAGCGACTGATCAAGAGTTCTGACCGCCCTAGGCTAATTATGAGGACGCGCCCCCGCCAGGGTGTTACGGACGGCCTAAAAAGTAGTAAGTGAGTAGAGTAGTACACGATTTTAGCGCGCCCCCTCCGACCCTCGCGCCCTAGGCTGCAGCCTAATTAGCCTAAGGGTTAATCAGGGCCTGTCTATTTCAATGAAAGAGAAAATATCTGATGAAGATTTTCCAGATAAAGTTTCGAGTTTACAAGAAACTTTAGCCCAATGAATATCTCATTATATATTACCCAAGAAGCTCTTTATGTTAACTTTATGAGATGTGTTTCTAAATGTCAAAATTCTGAGCTCTTTCTGATACATATCTCTGAGCAACGTATTTTTATTGCAAAAAGTGAATTTTTTTCTAATTTTTTAACTTACTTTTACTCGTACTTTTCAGATTCGTGTTCATTATACTGGACACCGCACCACTGTCGCCAACTCTTTAAAAACTTTCCCCCTAAATCAATTTCAAAACCCACTAAATTCAAACTAAAACTCCCCAACTGTGACAAAAGTATATCTTTTTTAATACAATAAAACAAATCACAATACTTATTTAATTTTTTATAAGTTTTTATTGAATACAAGTATGGAGTATATATGGAGAGTAGTGCAATTCAATAAAAAAATACAAAATACACAATTAAAATTTTATCCCTAAAAATACCCCCAAAAAAACTCCCTGTATAGATTTTTCCCCCCAAATTTAGGGGGAAAACCCCCAAGTTGGCATCACTGCACCGCACGCGTCCACGCTAAGAAATAAAAAACCCTGGTCGCAGTGCCAAAACCCTGCCGACAATATAGTATATTTGCTTATACAGCCAGTGTGGCTTTATTATGCAAACTTAGGTGGTTTTTGGGAAAAATAAAAAATTTTACTCCTTAATACACCCCTTAAAATAACATTTTTTTTTCTTAATTGCAAATTATTATCCTTCGAACCTCTATACCAAGTTATATACACCTTTCAGTAAATAATTCACTATCTGCAAACTAGTCTTTCTTAAAATTTTTAAATCCGGTCCTGTAAAGTCGATTTTATTAAAATTTTAGGGACACATTTTAATTACTGCCAGAGGGTTAAATTTCAATTTTGAAACGATTCGGAGAATTTTTTCGGTATTTTAGGGCCCAAAAACATTTTTCAACCCCTAAAAACTACCCTTAAGATGGCCCGATTAGGCCCATTTTAAATAGGCTTCTTGCGGTGATGGATTTCAACACGTGGGCCAAATTTAGTTGAAATCAATTAACTCTTTCGAAAGTTATTGCCCGCACATATATATATATATATATATATATATATATATATATATATATATATATATATATATATACACGTATATAAATATATATATATATATAAACATTTTCAAAAATGGTGCCAAAGTGTTTAGGAGGTTATGAAACGTCGAGAAATTTTGGTCCGACCCCTAGGTCCCGCCATCCGACCAACGCCAATAGTGTATGTTGCCTATAGCAAACACACTAATAAGACATTGCCATCACATTCAAAATTATTATAAGACATAAACCAGTAAAATATCATGGCTGCCCGTATGTTTACTAACATCACTCGAGAACGGATCAATTTTGATGATCCTGACGGGTACACCATTTAATGCTTATTTTTTGTTCCCTGTCAATTGACAAGTATTCATCGAAATAACTAATAAATCCTGCAGACACTAAAATGCTATTTTAAAAAGCAAAAAATATAAATGTTTTATCGATTATTTACACATGCAATCATAAAACGTTAATTGTTAATTACGAATACATTGACTATAAACTCTAAAAAAACAAACAATTACTGTATACTCAAGTGGTGACTGCAATGAGCAATAAGACAACAAGCTCAGTTTGTTCGACTAGTGTCAACTCGGACTTGGTAAGTGCGTTAACTACAATGATTTCAATTTTTTAAATACAGTTTTTCAAAAGATATGATTTTTTTAAGTGGAAGTTTTTAGTTCCCACTCAATTCTATATCAGATGTATTTAGAATTGTCTTGGTTGAATAACATCTTAATGTGTTTGATTTATTTTAACGCCTACAGCGTAAATCAATAGCTTCTAATGTGAAAAAGAATAAAAAAATTAACAGTGTACGTCCAGTGCTTATTTCTAAACGCTATCATCGAATTTCGTTCTCTTGTATTTAAAAAAGAATGAGAAACGATTTTTCAGTGTGTCGGACGCCGATGCTTAGTCCTAGGTGTCGCGGTTGTCGGAATAGCGCGACTCGCGGTCGGTCGGTGACCCGTGTGCGCTGACCACCGGCGCTCTCGCTGCCCAGTGCCCAGTGCAGTCATCATATTATGCCATAGAGGACCTCATGCGGACACCAGCACACACACACACAAACATACGCTGCTGCGAGCGAAAAGCGCACTGCGGAAAGATCGCTGCACGGAGAAATTAACAATTCCATATTGTTGTGTAGATGATAATTATTATTGTTTATGCTTCAGTAAAATTGTAATTGTTGAAAGAGTTCAAGAAACGCATACGAAAAAAAAAATATTTTACACAATATCTTTGGAAATGTTTACCAAAATAAATATTTTAACTTTACCTGCTTAGTATATTTATAACTGTTTAATATTTTTGTTGTAAACATTCATTGTTACATTGCTAAATTAGAAAAATTTATTTTTTATCCACTGTCACCGTCGGGCTTCAAACCCGAATCTTTCCACTTTTCCATTTTTCTAATTTAGCAATGTAACAATGAATGTTTACAACAATTATATTGCTCGTTCTGAATGTTTTTAACAAATATTAAACAATTTAAGAATATGTTAATTCTTAAATTGTTTAATATTTGTTAAAAAACATTCAGACTTTAATAGTCATATGTCCCTGCACAACTACAATACAAGAAGAAAAGAGGATCTTGTTCCTTTTTTCAGACAAAAAAACCCACATATGGTCCTAATTATTTAGGTTTACAATTTTTTAATAAATTATTTTTGAACGCTCGACGCAAAAATCTCAAATGTTTAAAAAAAAATTTACAAACATATGATGAAAGAGTGTCTCTATTCGTAGCAAGAATTTTTAGAGGTGAACAATGCTTCATCGCACATTATATTCTCTGACGTTTTTTGACGTTTTTTTGTATAACTGAAACCAATAAATCTATCTATAGTTGAAGTAATTCAGGTATCAGAATGATTAGCAGTTTGTATTTTGTCGAAACAATTCAAAACTACCGCTGGATTACGACATTCAAGCTCTAAGTCATATATAAAGCTGAAAGTCGTATCAGAAACTCAGTCTAAAATGTTTCTGGTTTTTTTTTTATTATTTAAACAAAAAAAAGGAACAACAAAAAAAATTGAGTTATTAGCACTGAAAAATATAATACATTGAAAATTGGTGAATAAATGATAGTACAAGTACAAAAAAAAATATATTAAATGGATGGGCAGTGTAAAGAAGATTCCGGTGAGTAAAAGAGTTTTTTGTTTAGATTTAAAACATAACATATTGGCTAATGAATGTTGTTCGACTCATCAAGATATTTTAGAGATTGTATTAGTTGTTTGATACTGTATAATAATGGAATATCCACATCAAATAATACAGTCATTAAAACTTATTAAAAGTACAAAGAAAATGGAAGAACAGGATGGTAATCTATTAGAATTATTTGTGTTTATAGTTCGACTAATTGACAGGATTAAATAATAACCAGAAATATATATCGAGTAGGTAAATAATTAAATGCCCCAAGTAAAATAATCATGAGACCGGTATAATTAATTATTTCGGCCTTACAATAGTAAAAACGTGAACGCAGAAAGAGGAAGAAGAAGAAACCGATACATCGGTTTCAGTGGAGTTGTCAGATGTTGCCACACGCATAGGACAATCGTGCACAAATGGCACAAAACGAGACATCGGTATTTGCATTCATTAACAAACACCGATAGGTCTGAAAGGAAACGCTACCTTGCGCTACCTGTCATTAACGTTATACCTATTATATTATGTCTATGGTCTGTGTTTGTACGAGGAGCTCTCAACAAGAAAGTCAGTCATGGTAAATTCGATTCTTCGTGAAAAAAAAAACAATTTTGCGCACAAAATAATGAAACTGTAAAAAAACAGGCATGTTGAGAAAATCTGGTTATTTTTATGTTGAAATAATATTGTTGTCGAAGTGCGTTTTCTATTTATTTACCAATCGAAAATTATTACTGGCTTACAAAAATATAGAAGCAAAACTGCTTATACATACTTTTTTTATAAAACCTTGCAAAAATGAATATAGAGTAATAAATACCAATCGCAAGTATACCATTATAATAGAAAAGACATGTCACACATTTTACCAAAATTCAGTTTCGATTCGATCAGTCGTTTGACCTGTATTGTGTTCCCTAACAGACTATTTCTAAGATATGTATTTTCGGACTCGGGGGACTTCAAAACAAAAAAATATTGTCAAATTTTGAGCTAAATTAGTACCGTTCCCACTTGTGGATATGGAATAGTACATTTGAAGAAATAGAAAGAAACGTGGAATATGGAATAAATGTAAAAAAAATATGCTTGCCGAGCGACGGATTCGAACTACTGGACACTTGCGTACGAGGCAGTAACTCTACCTCGCAGCCACCTTAGCTTAATGCTAAACAGACGGTTTTTATGATAAATGATATACGTACATTGCAACACGTTTCGTTACACTTTCAATCTCCTCAGCCGGTTTTACCCTACCATATGTCAAAACATGTTTTACTTTAAAAAAACACTGGTCGCAGTTCCACGCAATACAAAACAGCGTATTTCATACGTGCGCTATAGTTTAATCCGTAAACTATTTTAAATGATACAGAGTACAGCGTCCTACCGGAAGCATCACTACGATTCATTTGAAGATGTAAGAAATTGTCATATTGTAGTACTTTTAGAACTGTTAGCAGGGCAGTTTTTTAACGTCCATTTGTCGACATTATGTTATAACATAACCATCATTCGTACCATGTTTTTCATCAGGTACCATTTATTCCGTTATTTTCTACGTTTTTGAAACTTCAACTTAATTAATAGCAATGGACGAAAAAGTAATTGTAGGAAATTAGGATAATCTGGGCAATTTTTGAACTAGGAGTTTGATAAGTAATGGCATCATCTCGATATTTATTTGGAATTAATTGAGAGAAATCATGGAAAACCTTAACAAGATTGAATTGCCGTTTCTCGGCGAGATGCAGTACGAAAAAGTCCCTGTTTCATCTGCCTCCGCCAGGATTTGAACCCGGTATCTCCTAAATGCGAGTCTAGTGCTCTCACCACTACTCTACCCCGCTCGGGGTTAGCAGGACAGTTTTATACGTGGATATTAACTTCTTAATTATCCATGTGTTGTTTTGTTGAACTGACAATAAAAATAATAACAAACTCTTTATTTATGATTGTAGGTATAATTATTTACAATAATCCTTTTAAAGAATAACTACAGGTATTTATACTTGTAAAACATTTTTATGCGTGTATGTTTTAATTGTTTACAATACAAGTGTGTTTTATGATGAAAGCGTCCTGCTTGAAGGACACCCCTATGAGTGGACAAAAGTACCGCCTCACAGAAGCGCTTCTACCAAGATAAGCGTTTGTAGACTCTATAATTAAAAAGCAATTGAAAAATAGATTCCATCATTTAACTCATATTTTACATCGACGGAAACATGACATTATAACTTTATAGACTTATGACGCTTATAGTATTAAAAATTGACATAGAATTATGAGCAATATTTTCTGAAAGCTCCCAGTAAATGCAATGCGGACGAAGCAACAAATAATTGTGCTGCGTTACGCACTTTAGTTGCATTTACTGCAATGCCTTGTGATGCTTCATATACAATAAAATAACTCTTGTTAAAAGACTTCAATAGATTGTGTATTTCACCTCATTATTTTTAGACAAAAGTTATTTTATTGAATGTATGTTGCTTTTATTTGAAAAAAAAAGGTTTTCTTCAAGTGTATGCTGAAATCTGAATACCAGCAAGACATGATCGAACTACAAATTATTCTGGAATCGTGAACCAAGCGTTAAATTAAATCTAAAATTGCACACCAAAGATCCAAAATGTTTCCTTTCTATAAAAGTTAATTAATTTTAAGTTTTACAATGCGTACAGAACATTAATAGGTATTGTTTCAAGAAACTTAAAAATCAAGTAATTTATGTGGATATTAACATTTCAATTCTTTTATATTATTTGTTTGTGTTTTATTTTCTTTGTAAGTACTTATCTTTTATGTATTCTTTATTTGCTAAATAAAAAAATCCTTTATTACTTGTGTGACGTGTCATCAAAAATCCAGCAATAAATTGGCAATTGAATTTTTAAAGTTCATTTAGATAATATATTTCATATTAGAGATGAGCATATTTCACTACCGGTGAATTAGTCACAAATATCTTGATTTCACTATTCACTGCAATAAGATCAGACTATATATTGGATAAAAAAAACTCTAACAATTATCCGTTGATTGTTGAAAAGTCGAAAGGAAACTCGGTGGCTCGGGATCAAATTAAAAGCAATACTGATGTTAAAATTTCATTTATGGCTAACGTTTCGGTGAACTTTTCACCATCCTCATCAATCGCATTGTTGCTCTGAGGATGGTGAAAAGTCACCGAAACGTTACCCATAAATGCAATTTTAACATCAGTATTGCTTTTAATTTGATCCCGAGCCACCGAGGTTCCTTTCGACTTATCAGACTATATAGTTGGCGAGTTTGTTTAGATTTGTAAAACATTCCTTGGGTAAAATATGAATTCCATTCCATTCGTCGTTCGCGACGCTTCACTTGTGTGAGACGATGCTTCGAGGAATGTATTTTGCGGTTCAATCTTTTCTCATTGCAGTGAAAAAAACCTTATGTTAAGGAAGGTTAGTTATTTGGGAATTTTACTGTATTAAACGTTAATTATTAGGGTTAGCGGCTTCACAAACCAATAATCTGCGCAAATGTTTATGTTGGCGCTGAAAGAGATCTAAACAGATTAGTATTCTGGTTTATGAAACCGCATTTAGTTATATCCCTATGTATAATATGGGTAATAGTTTCACATAACAGGCACTGTTAGTTTGTGTAACCGCAGCCCGTTACAATAAAGCCATGTGTTCACCGTTCAGTTGACGCGAAAACCAGAAACCGTGTTCCGACTTTGGTCAATAGTCGAGTCTAACTTATTAGATTAGACACAGTCAGGATCGAATTGTGTACTCTTAGAACTAATCCTGGGCTGCAAAATCCATTGTCAGAAAATCTAATTTGATAACGACAGTAAATTGTAATCTTATCTAATGTTCTGCATAACAAATTATTTTTGACTGTTTTTTCCGTAGATAGTTTAACAATGGTCGGTTTTAATTCAATTAATTTTAGCTCCAAAAAACAAGGATATCCTATAGCATATTTATGATTTTAGTTAAATCCCTATTTGAACGCGCTGTTTAGCAACCGGTATAAAATTAGAACTTTAATTACAGTTATCAACCAATCAATTAAAAATTGTACATTACTTTTCTTAAGGAGAAATGTGTGTGGTCGCAATTCAAGGTCATCGTCAAGTTTGATTTTCTGACAAGCTTTCCACAATCCAGTGTTAGATAAGTTAATATATTGTAAATAATTTATAGACACTGTACACAAGAGGTGTCATAAACCCAGCAACAGAATAACAATTGGGACACAATAAGGTATTTTACACTATGAAAAAATGATTATGAAATAATATAAATACGATGGTTTGCGAGAAAGTCAACCGTAATGGTTTATAATATTCATAAAAATACAAGATCAATTTAATATATAGTCACATGTGAGATGCTAGCCATGATTTCGTACGTGACATCTTTCGGTTTGGATTTAAGGAACGTCTATGCTAAATTTCATTAAAATTAATTCACGCTTTTGGCCGTAATCAACGGTACAGTTGCAAAGTACACACTCTTAGCTTATTATTCGGGTATTAGTAACTTCCCAGCGTACTGAGAAGTTATTGTACTGGGTCCGAAAATAGAAATAATAATTTTTATGTTTCAAGAGGCCTTGAAACATAAAAATATATATTAAAAATTGTGCCCTTCAGTATCTTACCCTATTTTTAAAAAGAAGTATGTGTGTGTGCGTAATGTGGTACATACGTAGTTATTTATTTTTAGCATTAAATTTCGCGAATAAAATATGATATTGACTACATCATGGCGTCAATCACCGCGTATTAACTTAAAAATAATTTAAAAGATTTTTTTTCAAAATCTGGCCAAGTGTAGGTTTACACAAAAAAAAACTCCCGAATAAAATTAATATCGACATAGAGTATTAATGGAAGCGTTTTAACGTCATTCAGTCCATCGGATTTTTTTTTACAAAAAGACAGTAATAAAAGTGTATTGAAGGATTACTCAAATAAGATTAATCAGTCTAATTTGTTCTGGTAGCAGTCGATATACTTATTTATTATTTGCATGGCCAAAATTTTTTGGTACAAGAAGTCAGAAAACATACAATACTTTTAAACATTAAATATTTTCAACAACATCAGTTCACCCAGACCATTTATATACAAGTTAGGCTTATTAATCAAAAATATATTTAATATTCAATATTGATCATACCGGGAAGTTGGTAAGCGTCGCACTTGTCGAGTTCTAATACGCAACCCACCTCACTTTGCTTGTACTTAATTGATAATAACAATACATTCATTACTGTTGACATTAATTATCACCGGTCAATTATTATTTATTATCGAAGATGTGAAAAATCTCTGTTTGGAAAAATCCAAATAGTTACTATCAAATAAAATGTGTTTTTTAATTTTTGTGTATGGTACGGGAACTTTTACAAATTGGAATAGACTGAGATACATTCTGTAGATATTCTTCAATGAAAGAAACTGCTGTATATTATTCGCATAAAAAATAAATTGATACGAAATAACAATTGCACATCGCAATCGTTTAATGCACAGTATGATTCCTGATGCAATTTATTTAGATATTTATATAGTGCAAAAAATGACAGAGTAATGTCCGTGCCGTACTTGAATAGAATTTGTGGTCATTTTCAATTATTTCGACAATAAAACTTCGAATGTTGTTGCATTTTTAATAAACATTTAAATAGAAAAAACAAATTATATTACAGGTGTTAACTTGCGGATATGTTATAAAAAATAAATAAATAACAGTACGTCTCTCCCATGCCAAACTTTTTTTCTATAGATAATAGGAACATGAGAACTAAAAAGATAACAAAATACATTTAATTTAAAATGTAGAATCTATTTACTGGTCCTCAAGACTTCAAAGTCATTCAAATCTACACATAATTTACACCATTTTTGCGCATTAAAATTACATAACGCAAAATTTTTCGTAACGAAAATGTGGACACAGAAGTGGCTTCCGCGCGTGACACATACCGCAAATCAAACAAATGGTACCTATAGACTAGTTGTTTGCGAATTTGAACCGTACCCCAATGATTCGACTTCTAGACACTTTTATTAATTTTTATAATGTAAATATTAACTTTTCAAGAAATTCAATTTCATAAGAATTTCAAAAAACATACAAAAAATACTGTAGATTTCATTACTTAGTTTTTAATCCTAAATAATATGCATTATTAATTCTAATTGTATTATTTCTATTTCTTTTGCAAAACATTGTCATAAACAAAAGTAAAACAAGTACCTATATAATTTGGAGTTTTAACCGACGGTAACGACCAGTATTAAATATTATAAAATTTACTATTCAATTTCAAGATACCATAAAAATTAACCAAAGCATGCTAAGTACCTAATTTCTTTTTGATAGATCTTCAGAACAAAAGAACATCTGATTTTTTTTATTTTCAAAATATTTTCGAAACAATGAAAAACAAAAACTATGAAAAATGTCTGTACGAAACTTTCTTGAAAAAATAAATAGAATAATCAACCGTTATAAAAACTATACAATCATTATACAAAAAATAACATCTGCGCATGCGTCGTTTTCCCCAAAAACAATAGGGCTCTTCAAATTTGCATATTAAATATCCTCCCAAAATTTGGTTTCAATCCGCTCATCCGTTTGATCTGTATCGTGTTCACAAACAAACAGAATTTTTCCAAATATATGTTTTATGGATTCGGGGCACCTCAAAACGAAAACAAAATTGAAAAGCGAATTAGTATTATTTCCCACTAGTGGATTGGAATGGTGAATAAAATACAAGAAAGAAAAAAATTGTTACAAGAAATATCAAATACTCAAAATGCTCTCTACAGGGTGTTTGGATCTGAAGTACCTGCGTGTATAAACAATTGTTGTATACACGTAATATAAGTATAGTTATGAGATATAAGCAGATATCACGTATTCACGTATAATATATACTATAGTACTTCCATCTCATTGCGCGATAATGGTATTTATATATCAGGGGACCATTTCAATTCAACTGTAATGTAATGATGCAGGCGAACGTGGCATTCAATAAAACAGTAGCAACTCGTACCTATTCTACTGTATCTACAGCGTACACGATTGGATAAAAACATTTCAATACAATGTCAATTTTAATAACACATTTAGAAAAATTTTCATAGTAGTATTATATGGTAGTATTTAAATTTGATAAATCAGACTCATCCTCACAAAAAGCCGTAGCTGACTATTCAACTACATGGAATATTATTAACAAACAATAACAAAATAAAAAGGACAAATAATATTGAATACAATAATTGAAGCTGTTTTAGTTTGAATACATTCAGGCTTCCACTTCCCTAGGAAACTGCAGGTAGTTCTGCGCTTTGGCTAAAGTCCTAACGTATTTTTTCACGGAATACATTTTCAGCATGTTATTTTCAAGCAGCAATAAATGTGTTCAGCTTTGGCATATTTTTATTTAACTACGACAAAACCAAAAGAGGACATCTATAGGGTTGTAACGATATGTCCAGAGATCGATAAAATCGAACAAAAATATCGATATTAAATATTTGTCTATATTAAAATCGCCACGCATTCCTAGTATCCCACGCGTATGTAATCTATGACTATATTTACATGTTGCTTTCTAGAAACCAAATGACTGAATTGGTTTTGATAAATGTGATGTTGAAGGGGGCATCGGTGCACGGACACCTAAGGAAATTTTTTCAATGGGAACACCGACTCCATTATCAACAAATAAATGTTTTCAAATATTTAAATCATTCAAATAGAGAAACTTACTTTTTCTATCGTCCATGATTGGTTTATATTTTTTGAGCGGCAAAAATGAAACGCCTTTGATCTGCGCTCATATTGATATTTGCAGCACATGCAAAATAAATATTTTTCTTTAGTATTCTTCTCCACTGACATTTCAAGAATCCAACACCGAAATTGTAAGGTTCATCTAAATCGAAAGAACAAGACTAGATGTATGAAAATAATAACATTGTGGATCTAGGACGTACATCAAAAAGTGGCGCTATTAAATTGTGTGAAGTATAAGATTTAGTACTTTAGATGTCACAAGCAAATAACAGTAACTAGATTATCTAGATCTGATTGTCCATTTTCTTACATTCTTTTTTATAGCGATTTTGAATATTTCGATAGTACAATGAATCCTAGTTATTTTGACAAAACTCCGAAGTTGCAAAATAGGCTGAAGATAAAATAATCATATATTTTGTTTTTCCTAAACGTCGAATTACTTCTTTCGTTTGTCACAAGATTCCACCGCCGGGAAATTCAAATGTACATGAACACAGCTTGGTGTAATAGTTAGTACGCTAGCCTTTGAGTCAAACTGTCAAACATAGATCAAACAAGAAGCCGTTTTAATGAAACGTAACTTGTTAAATAGACGCTAATGACTGTCGCTGGCTAGCGTCCTTAATCTACAATAAATAAAGGGAATGTGTATGTTGGATTTGGAATGAGAGTTTAATCAAGAAAATGGTTACCTGATATCACAGCATTCGCTTTTGCCATAGTTACAACCCCGTAGTTTTGTTATTAAATCAGCAGAACACTAATAATATTGTTCACAACTGTACAAGGATAGCATTATTGCATGCACAAGGCTGTAATGTGTTCACTTTATATGGGTGCTATCATAATATTGAACACTTGCAGATATATTTAAACGATGTGCAACAATAGTAATGAACTGTTTGTACGCGTTCCATGATATGTATATCGGCTGTTTACAAACAGAGGATCAATGAACATACGTCATTGGTGCAATATACAGTAAAACAAAACGTCAATTGTCTGAAGAGTAACTATATACCCTTGAAATACGTAGTCATAGATTAACAGGCGTTATTTTTTCAATACTTGGCTCAAAAGATATGTTAAAATAACAATAATTCTTTCCCGGTCTAATTTCAATTTAATTATCAGTATTATAATTTTGAATTTTCTTATTATTGTTTGATGCACTTAGATCCCGAAATGAGAAATTAATATTTTTTTGGCATCGTACCCTCTACTAAGAAAAACGACATTTCAACACACAAATCACCCTCACCCCCCATATACTTTTCGTATGGGACACTCCCTCCACATCTCTGCCAAATTTCGAAACTACACGATTTTTTTCTATTTTTCTTTTATTGCTTGGATTATGAAAGCTTGAGTCGACCTTTCGGTTAGAATTATCTTGAACATTTAGTTCGTTGATTTGGCATTCTACGAAAAAAATGTATGCGATCAATTTCATAGGAAATGTTCTCTAGTTTTCAGATTTTCGATCAAATTTTTTCTACGAGTATATCCGGGAAAACAAGTTATATAAAACAAACTGCGAAAAAACTTTTTAACGAAAAAAATTATAATGCGCCTCACCCTCATAAGCTCACATACGATGTTTAACTTCTTTAGTTTTTAATATTATTCCCAAGTTTAATTTTTTGTTATGTCAAATTAATTAATAATAATATTAAACATACTTTAGCAACACACTATAAACTTCTGTCCTTGTCAGTTTCATGTAATTTAGGAAACAAACTAACTTCCCTTTTATTGGTCGATTCTATCTCCCCTCGATTTTTGATTTACAGATACGTCGCTAAAGAAGTTAAACTTCAAAAATATATGTCCAGAAAAAAATCAAGGTGACAAACCCGAAAAACATACTATATACAAACTGATTATCAAAACTTTTCAGAACACCAGTTTTTGAGCTCCAAAGCCTGAACTAATGACAATAACACTGGCCAACAGCCATTTTGGTGCCGGGGTATTTGGAGCTGATTTCATATGATTTTGATGCCCTAAATTCAAATATGGCATTAGTTTTTGCCTAGGAACTCGAATTTTTGAGATACAGCATTTTAGTGATATATACGTTAAACTATTTTAAGTTAAAATACACAGGCCAACAACATTAAAAAAATGTTTGGTACCTAAGATTTTAGAACGCATTTTAACTAAATTTGGGGCGCTGAATCTAAATATGCAACCAGTTTTTCCCCATCAGCTCTACTTTTTTAGATAAGTGGTTTTTAACGTGCAGTTATATGGTAACTTAATGAATTAACACCTACAGATAATAGGCGCAGCTATAAAACAAAAACTAGCCCATGAAAAAGTAGATATTAAAAATATACGATAATAATTCAACTTTTGTGAGTCCTTGATATTTGAGGTCTCAGGGCTTAAGCCCTACTTCCTGCTTAGATAAAGTCACATAAACAATAGTATTCCAACGATATCAGATATTCTCCGGCCCAATATATTATACAGTTAGAATATGTTATTTAAATGGTTCCAAATTTTACTAAGATACATTAAACCAATACAGAGATAGAGAGATTAATATAACATGTACAATAAATATTAGACGTTTTTTAAGTCAAAATAATTTCACGGTAGATTTTCTCTGGAAATATTAATATGTTACGTTCATACACACAGGTTCTAATATTCATGGTCTCAAGGCCAATTGGCTTATATAAGATTCTTGATAAAATATGACTAACGACGGTTTCTAGTGAACTGCATGGTTAACGATAATGATATGTTTGCAATTTTTTTATCATTTCACTATTACAATGAAGAGAGGCGTAAAAATCACTATTAATTTCCATAAAATTATTATCAGTAGTTGGGTTAAGGTGCAACTTAAAATTTAGGGTACAAATAGAGTTGCCATACTTTATAATAAAGTATAATACTTTATTTTTTTGGTTGACATACTTTATAGTTTATGTTTTATACTTTCAACCTTAATTTTAGCCGAAGACAAAATAGGACGGAACGCACATGCTTAAATTGATTATTGCTGAACGAAACGGAAGATCTCCGGACAGAGTTCGGTGTTATCGGTTTCTTTTCCTTCTGGTTATTTCAATATATTTTGTTAATACTTATTACTTGTCTGCTATTTCCTTTATACTTAACTACTGTGTTATTAAATATAACGAAAAATTAAAATACCTGAGCAGCAAAAGGCAGAGACATTTGTTTGATTTGTGCAGCATTGTGAAAAGCAATAATTAATATTTTGATAAAAAAAACTGGAGAGTTTATTCAAATTATACTTAGATATTAGTGTGTAATAAAAATACATATATTTATTTTATAGAATCAGTATAGAAAAAACAAACTTTTGTTTAACCACAACTTGATAGACATGTTGCGTTCTTGATTCAAGTTATCTTCAAAAATACATATTCAAGGCAACGGATCTTAAAAGGAACTTTTTCTACTAAATACTTTCTTTTTTCCTCTTTCAAAAACAAGTACATTATTTTATTCGAGAAAAGTTGCAAACCTAGATAAAAATCATTATGCTAGATTAGTGTTTCCCAACCTTTTTTTCCTCGCGAACCAAAAGAAAGGTCCAAAAAAATTTGACGAACCCCCTATGTAGTCGTTAATGACAGGTAAAAAAAAGCAATAAAATTTGGTAGAATATATATTTTTCATATTGCAGAATAATTCGATCAGTATTGTCAGACGCTACTTTTATTATTTTTGGAATATTGAAAAATAATAAAAAATAATTAAAATTAAATTTAAAAAGAATTAAGACTAATTTAACAAACTGGTTCTTATGTTTTACATTTGGAGAAACTCTTAATGGGATATTTGTAAATAAATGTTTGTAATAAAAAGAGAATAGTATTTGATTACTTGAATAAGAGGAATAAATTATAATGTATAAAATTGTTGATATAATTTGATATTGATGAAGTAATTTTGAAAAACAAATAAGGAAAAAAGAAATGAAAACATTGAAATTTATTACAGATTTCTTAACAAACAGGCAGCGAACATTCTGTTTTACAGTGGGTGTGTTCTTTAGTTTTTATGTTTTTGTTTTTTTTTTTTTTTTATTTTAATGGCCTTTTAAAAAATCCGCCATTACAATATTATTTTCGCGAACCCCCTTTGCAAACACTGCGAACCCCCAGGGGTTCGCGAACCACTGGTTGGGAATCACTGTGCTAGATCATCAGGGAGTTATAATACGAATCGAGAACGAGCGAACCATCGGGTAGAGTCGTAAATAAAAACGGTACGGAATCTCCAGAAGCTCACTATGTTTGCTAACATATTTAGAATTAAAATATACATTAGTGTATGAATTTTGTTCCACTCGCTGTTTACGATGTTCATGTAATGAGAATGTACATCAAGGCTGCATTTTTTTATGTAGCGAAACAGACAAGCGAGCTTAAATTTTTCTTTGAATTTGTGCGGATAGATAAATCTAGTTTAAATAAGATAACATAAAATACATCTGAAAATTATTTAAAAAATAAGACATATACCATTTTATCTTGTGACTACAGGTATATATATCTCAACATGACTATGTTTAATGGAAAAGTTTAATAACCTACAATAAATAATATATATGTAACAATAATAACCATGTTGGGTAATGTATTTTAAAAACAAATAATTTCAACAGCTGAAGAGAGTTTCCTGTGTTATCGCGTGTTTAAACAATTGCAGAATTAATTTGAATGCATAGAGCTGTTCAAGGGTTCATCAACATTTGTTTGCTGAAATGGCATCATCATATTTGTTCTAATTGAATCTGACAAGTGGGCCACACAACTAATTATAGTAATAGCTAGTTGTGGAGCGTGTAATTTTTTTCTAAAATAATGTAAAGCCCTTAAAAGAGGAACCCCAAAAATAGTCCGTTTAATTATTTTTATTATTAATTAATTAATTATTTTTATTATTAATCCCAAAAAACTGAAGTTGAGCATAAGAAAGATTTCAGCGGTATGGAGGAAAAAAATAATCAAAATTACGTAAAAATTATGATTCCGTAAGGTCGACATCTTATTATGTATAGAAATATAAATCTAACAATTTTAATTCCATGAAATGATCGGAATTTTGACAACATATTTCTGAGGCCTTTTTTAATTTAGATACATTTTTTTTCATTTTTAGTTACGCCTTTTGGCTGCCATATTGGATTTTAAATAACGTCACACAGTTTACTGTATTCATACCGTCTCATTTGATACGCATATCAAGAGGCTTGTCAAGAAATAGACGATCTGCCGTTTTCTGTAGGTCGCCATTTTGGATTTGGAATGAAGTCACATTGCTGATTGGATTCTACTTGTCATACCCTTTCATTAGATACCCATGTGGAGAGGGTTATAAAGAAGAAGGTTATCCGCCATTTTGTGGTAGCGACCATATTAGATCTACCATATATTCAATGTACTACATTGTATTGTCTTCAGAACCAAAGATGTGTGCAAAATTTCAGTTCAATCGGAAATTGGGAAATTTAACTTGCAAGATTCGATTACAGACAAACACACCGGGACAGGTGAAAGTAAATAAAAGCTCGTAAAAATAAGACAACGGTATTTTTATCTTGATTTTGCTATGGTCAACTCGAAATTTTTTTCTGATTAATGTCTCCACCATAAGGTAACATTTATATCACAATCAATCAAAAATGTTGTAATAAATTTTTGATGAATCATTAGTGAGCAAAGTTTCGACGAACCACCTAGCATTGCACTTCAGAAAACATTTTTTTTTTAATATAAATTTAACACGCTCAGCTGCTAAGACTATTTGTGTGGAAGATATGTTATAGAATTATGCTAAAACAGTTCAATGAGAAATATGATCAGGTAAATATAGACACCACTTATTGTAAGGTAAGTTTACATAATGTATATGCACCTCACTTGATTTTTTTATTTAATTTTTATTATTTTCACTTTTTTACACTGTAGACGGAGTCTTTTAAGATGTCACTTATTATTTTTTTTATAAAAAGATTCAGCGAAGAAATTGTAACGTCAATTGTTTGTTTCTCACTTTCGTGCGGCGACTCAATCAAATTTGTCATATTGTAGAAAACCCTGGGTCGCATATAATATGTTTCTGGGAAAATGGCTAATGATGCGGTATTACAATTTGTACATTTAAATAAAAAATATAGAACGTTTTAAAAAATTCTCACAACTACAATTTTGCAAATTATGTAAATTTAAAAATAATAGATAGAGCTCTACAAAAAATTATTTGCACGTCAAAGATTTTGAGTAAAAAAAATGTGTATAGTTTGGACTTAATTAAATAAGTTGGTGCAAATGTTGAATTTACGAATTTCATATCGAACATTGAAAGTGAAACGGATTAATTTTTTTGTTCTGTACAAGAACAATTTGAAATTCATGTAATAATACATTTAAATTTTAAATGCTACAATGTATAATATATTAACAAATGCGCTATTTTAAGACCATGGTTCAGCACTGCGAACTTTTTTTTGAGATACATTTTATCGATGTCTTTAAGATACTATCGAGGCGGTATCTCAAAAACGAAACGTATTTTTAACTGATGTTATAAACACACTTTCAATTCGAGCACAAATATTATTTTATATCTAAAGAAAAAATTCTAGCCATTAAGGAAGCCACTTCTCTGATCTTTATTTATTTATTATTTAATTGCTATAAGCGCTTAACAACTAATGAAATTAGTCTAATTATACCCAATTTCAATTAAATTAAACGACACTACAAAATATCTATGAGTCAAGGTGGGATTTAAACCCACAATTTAATTCAACGGCCAGCACAGTATCTGTTACACCATACTGTCATCTGCCAATTTTTAATTTGTAATGTGAATTCTAGCACCCAATGTAAATTAATTTTAGTTTATTACTATTTATTAGTGTATTTGCTATATGGCAACATACACTATTGGCATCGGTCGGATGGCGGGACCTAGGGGTCGGACCAAAATTTCTCGACGTTTCATAACCTCCTAAACACTTTGGCATCATTTTTAAAAATGTTTATATATATATATATGTGTGGGTGCTATAACTTTCGAAAGAGTTAATTGATTTTAACGAAATTTTGTCCACATGTTGGAATTTACCACCGCAAAACCCTATTTAAAATGGGCCCAATCGGGCCTTTTTAAGGGTAGTTTTTAGGGGTTGAAAAGAGTTTTTGGGCTCAAAAATACCGAAAAAATTCTCCAAATCGTTTCAAAATTGAAATTTAACCCTCTGGTAGTATTTAAAAAGTGTTCCTAAAATTTTAATAAAATCGGCCCGACAGAACCGGATTTACAAATTTTTTGAAAATACTAGTTTGCAGATAGTGACTTATTTACTGCAGGGTGTATTTAATGTGGTGTAGACCTTCGATCGACAATAATTTTGCAATTAAGAAAAAATGTGATTTTAAGGGGTGTATTAAGGAGTTAATTTTTTTATTTTGTCCAAAATCCAACCTAAGTTCGCATAATGAAGCCACACGGCCTATATAGCAAATACACTATATTGTCGGCAGGGTTTTGGCACTGCGACCCGGGTTTTTTTTAGTATTACGGACATAATTTATAATACGCCATTTAAAACAGCCTGTAAGTATATAAATATGCAATGAGTGCGTAAATATATAGCGGAGTTAATTAGCAACAAAGTATACAAGAGCAATACGACTACAACACAAGCCCATTAGTGAAAACACTTTAATGAATATAATATAAATATAGGCTATTCACACCGTATCACCTTTTTGTATTGTGGAGCCTACGCATATGTGTGAGGAGTTAAATATAACTCTCAAGGTCGGTCACAGTCACACACGCAAGTTCAAGAACGTACGAAACTTAAAACGGACGTATCTACAAACGTTCTGCTTAACTCACAAATACAGTAAATTGCGCACTGCAGGTTGGTGTTTTGATTGATCGTTGAAGTCTCCGCAATGAAAACGGGGTTTCGAGTATTCAATACTCTCGACTCGCATAGAAACGATTAAGTACTCGCTAATGCAAAACTTAAAGACAATGAGTAAGCACCTGAACGTAGATATCTTTTTCCTGCTTAGTAAGTAAATTACGCCACTTCGATCTCGTCGGGAGTGATTAGAGTAAGAAAGTAAAAAGTACCTAAATAGTAAATGATCTTTATTCTCTAGATTCTAGAAGATGAATATTTTTATTACAATTTTCAATGAAAATAATGCTAAAATGTATACAACAGTAAATTTAAATTTATAAAGAGTTTTAAAAAATGTTCTTCAAAAGAAAAAAAAATATGCGATTTTAGATAAGTTTACTATTTATCAATTACTACAATTAAACAGGTATTGCATGTACTACAAATTTTAATTAAAAATGTTCTACCAGGCCATTAAAAAAGTAACACATTATACTGAAATAAAATAAAAATGTATTTAATATGATTTGTGCATAATTTAGCTTGTATTGAAATCAAAATTATTATAAATTGAAAGTGAAAATACTTTCATGGTTCAGCTATACGCAACTTTACGATCATTTAACCCTAAAGAGGGGTTTATACTTTAAAGTTATTAAATTTGTTCCATCTGGAACATAATTAGTGTACGGATATGCGTTTACCGAGTACATTTGTCTTTAGCATATTATAAGACTTTTCCATTTAGAAGATATTCCATCGCGCGGACTCTTCCTAATTTTTTTTTCGAGACATGTGGATGGTAGGCACATTAACGAACTATTGATTTATCGAAATTTTGACCCATACATACTATTTCAGGCAAAGTGAAATAAAAGCTTCTAAAAATTATTCGGTCACGAAACACTTGAAAATTAGATAAAATTCAAAATTTCAAATCCTAATAAATGTGATAATATATTTCAATTTGCAATAACTACTTTAATATTTTAAAAATGACTCTTTTCACAAGATTAAGAATATTATTCAAACCCAAAATTTTGCATAAAATCTCTTGTTTTTTAATGCGTGAATGAATTCAAGCTCACGGTGAATCAAAATCGAGTAGACTATTCACGAATTGTCAAATATGTTTCTAAAATGGCATCACGTGCTAGAGAAAATTGCAAATCCGAACTGTATCCGGCGCTAGGAGTCCAAATTGTTTCCAATAAAGCAAAAGTGAATCTAACCGATCCATATTGTAGGTAGTAGTGTAATATTACCAGTAATTTATGATAGTAACCATTGATCAGGATATTTCTCAGAACAGAAACCAAAACAATAAAGCAGTTTTCAGCAGTAGAATCGAAACAATTAATTAAATAATGTATTTAATGTCTATATGTAGATATTGGTAATAAAATAAAAATTAAAATCTCGACCGGAATTGACAATCATCCGCAGCCTTATGATACTAAATAGCCGCGGAAATTTAACCGGATATTTAACCGGTAATCTATACTTTTACATCACAAGCATATGGTATGGTTGGCTCATCTTCACGACCATCTGTATGATAGGCATCTTAGAGTCATCTTTTTTTAATATCGTACATTTTTACGTATTGCACACTCCAAAGGCACCTGTAACTTGATGAAGAAAGAATGAAAGGCCTAATGGTAAAAGAGAAAGAGACATGCATATTCGTGTATAGGCAAATATTTATGTATATGTTATACCCCTTCTACCTTCTGCAAACCAACAGGTAAAGTTACATATGCAAGGTATAGTTTGTCTACTTTTGATTTGTGCTTACGTAACAATGAGTAACACTATTTTGAACCACAAAACCATGGAAGAATGAAAATAATAACCCATTGGAATTGAATAGATTATAAGTCATGCCGACACAGTGTTTTGATAATAGTTTAAATGGCAACCTCTTGACCCCGATCGTTTTCAAGATTTTCCTCGTTTTGTTCTCTAAGGTGAAAATAATGGCGTAATTTAATAAATACGAACTAGCCATTTTGTAAGTACAAGGAATGGGTGTACAATTAGGTATCTAAAGATGGTATAATTGAGCACGATTGTGTTTTTCCATATCTGCTCTGAATAGCATGTCGCTTGTCGCCCTTTACGAGTTGACGGCGAGTGAGAGCATTGATCTGACTCAACAACAAGTGGACGTACCATAACAGTACCATTGCAGTATTTGTAGTAGCCTCGACATTGCTTCATTTGAAGACACACACACACACATTTAGACGCATGCATGAAGCATGCAGAAAGAGAGCCGCGAGACGGTGTGGACGACGAAGAAGAAGAAATAGTAAGAAGGAAAAGTAGCCGGGCACTGTGGTCATTAAAGCATTACAGTCGTGATCTTGGCCGTGAAAACACCGCTGTCCATCGAACAGCAGTGCCTCCAATATCTTAATAATAACCGTGTCTTTGACTCTGCGACACTCTGTTGGTTGCATCGCAACATCCAGTGAAATAGTCAATTGTTATTATAAACAATAGAGAATCAAGGGTGTCGCGAAACAATAGTAGCGGATTCGCGTATTATCTTTAATAAAAGACCCCCTCGAGATATTAACAGTGAAGTAAAAAAAATATTTATTTTCAAAGTCAGTGTTGCCGATGCTATCGAAGTCAACGCATGCAAAAAACTGGTGGTTGAGTTGTTTTGTTTGACCGGACTGTCGTCACTGGGTACAATTATTGTGTACGGCGGCGTGTACTATATTGAACGTACAAATGCCATTGACTTGAGAACGCGCGACAATCTTATTTTTTTGAAAAGAACTGTTTATTTTTTTTTTTTGAAATCAAAACTGTTTTATTGAACTGAACTACTCGCTTTGTGATCTGCCAAAAACATTCACGCTATCTGCAAAGTTCCGGTGTTCGAACTGGGAAATTGGTGATTGACAATTATAATAAAGGTAAGAATTTATTGTTATTTAACCACGGCTCTTGAACTATACAACTTTATCGTTACACAATTCTTGGATGGTAAATGAACACGATATCTTGGTGAAATGAAGATAAGCTAGATGAAAACAACGCATTTTCTCTAATGTTAAAAACCCACAACTAACCTTTAGAGTACAGTATTTTTGGAATAGTGTTCGTTGCAAAATGCGACGAAAGGACATTGTGAAAAAATACGACTAAAATTATAAGTAATGACAGAATAAATTAAATTCCCATATTTTGATTTACCTTGGGGTTAACCAAGACGATTGAAACGTCATTGATTTTATCTAACGTTACCACGGCTGATTAAATGCAAATATTTAACCAGGTTCTAATCTAAGAGCTTATTTTTTTTTGAGTTTATTACGAAATATGCGAATAAATAAAGCTATTAAGTTCGGATACTCGAAGGTGCTCCAACTTTCCTCAGTAACAAAAATAGCTATGCCGAAAAATCCAGCTACCAATATTTTGTTATGTAAATTATATAAGTTCCGGACTTTTTGCATTTTTTCTAATAATTAAAATTCGTTAGAATATATAATTATCGAACTGACCAAAATTGACATTAAATTAATTAATTCGGAAACAGACTTCCTTCATCATCAAACAATGTTAGAGAAACATTAAAATCATAATTATATCAAAATATAGAATAGTATAAGTACCTACAGACGTTGCACAAATACTTTTAGCAAAATATATTTCCATATTAATATTTACTACATTTTCAGAAAATGTAATTTACCTACGCTATGAATATGGAAGAATTACCAACTTGAAAGTGTATGAAATATATTTGCGCATACATTTTTAGATTAAATCAAATTATTTAACGAGAAAACATTTTCACATAATTGCTTAAAAGGTTAAATATGTTTCGGATAAATAAAGGAAAATTATTATTAGGAGCGATATTCTTTTTGAATATAATTTTTATTTATCACCGTTCAATAAATAAACAGGTAGCTCGATACGATACTGTATATTAATTAGTCAATCAACATTGTTATGATAGCAATTCGCATTAAGGTGTGAAATGCAATAGTCGATTGATAACAGGCGCGATGCTTCGACTACATTTATTATAAAATATACATTGTACATACAATGTGTAAAATTGTTTCTGACCTATAAGAAACAAAATCTTTCCAGGACATTTCATGCTAAAAAAAGTGCATATTCGCTTCGGACATCATATTACGCGGCACAGTACAGGAATTTCAACTTTCTGGCCATATGGTGTGTATTATTTTTCTTCATGTCCGGTCAAAAGTACGTATTTTCGTATCAATATACACGAAAAAACTGTTTCGGCCCACCGTTACAGATGGGATGTGAGTAATTTTAGCAGTGCATAAATGTTAGGCTTTCTGCCTTAAAATTGAAGCCGAAAGTACGTACTTTCGACAGGGTATGAAGAAAAACTTGTCACCGCGGAGAGCATCGTGCAAAACGGCTTTAAAAATTTATTTTTGTCATTGCAATCTAAGTAAAGGCGATGTCTGAGAGTAAAAGGTTACTTAAAGTTGAAAAAAAAAACGGCTAAGAAAATACTGGAAAGAAGTTGAGGTTTTTTATGAATTAAACAAAATTATTCGTGTAGTATTCGACTATACATTATATATTTTCTTAAGTTTAGACAATTAATTCTTTTGCGTTTAATGATGTATTTTTGTAACGTTACCTACCCTTTTGTATCATGTTCTGTTTATTATTTTCTAAATAAAAGCTAATTATTGACAATAGTGTCATTAAAATCTTTATATTTTTCGATATTACTTTGTGTGTCAAGAATCATTCTACACACTGTAGCTAAGTACCGTGTTGAGAGATTAACCGGCCAACTGAAACTGACGTATTCTTATTGCATAATCTTAAGCTTTAATAATTCTGCAATGCAATTTGCATTAACGTTATCGCATTCACATTTACACAGATGCGTATGACGCTTGGATCAAATATATAAACTTAATTAAAAAGTCCTTCATTACAGAGTAGTCAAGAAAATCTGTTCTTCTTTTACTATTAAAATATGTCCCTGTACAAGAATAATAAAAATACAGTTTTTTTTCAAATGGTTTCTAATTTGAAATTGCATAGTATGTTTAATTCAATAAGGGTGGGCGCAAACCAATTAACCAAAAAAGTTTTTGTATAAACCTGCCTAAGCTATTTGCTCGAGACGATTTTTTTTTGTTAATTTACTTTCCTCAACAGAAAAACTGTGCCAATTAATTTCTACAAACATTTTATGCTATTAATAATATTATAGACTAGAGACCTTATAAAATATTTGTATAAAATACTAATCATGCTTTAAATTACGTTGAATAGATAATGCAATGAATATATTATAAGCAAGATACTTTGGATGTGTGACTACTACCTATTCATAAAATACAAAAGACAAAACAAAGCATACCAATGCATTTTGTAAGTCGAGGTGACACGATCAAAAGTACCTACAAATTGTTACACGCCAGGCGACAAACTACTTGAATACCGTTGAATAATAATCACACGCCAATATTTCCTTCAAATTAATACAATAATGACTATCGTAAACAAACTATACCCCCAACTATAAAACATATAATGCAAAGAAATTAATAATTATAATTAATGCTGCTGTCGCTGCCATGTTATATCTCATGCGCATGTGGAGCCGCAGGTAGCGGCTAGTGTTGATATAATAAACATCAAGATCGCATTTTTATTGACCCATAAGCCACGAATCACGAAGACATCATCTTTCTCAGTTACGTTAATTGATTGAGCACACTATTCACAAACTTTGTGGTAATACATTTTTTGTGTTACATTAAAAAAGTTGGTGCTGATATGTTTATCCGTTTACTTAAAAAGATAAATAAAAGACAAGATTTATTATTTACAATAATAATATACAATATAATAAAATTGTAAATTGCCTGTTGTACTTACATTCAAAATATTTGCAAAAAAAAAAGTTGGATGACGGGTAAGTGACAGAATGCATTAAGGTTGTTCTAGCGTGGTATAATAAGAACAATCACTTTTCGACAGATTTTGCTCATCTTTTTTTCATAGGCTCAAATTAACGATTTCTAATAGATCCCAAAGTTTCAGAATTTTAACCGTTCAGAACGCGAGATAATTAATAACAAAGTTCGCTTTTTCACGATCAGTATATGAAAATTGCGAACTTTGTTATTAATTATCTCGCGTTCTAAACGGTTAAAATTCTGAAACTTTGGGATTTATTAGAAAACGTTAATTTGAGCCTATGAAAAAAAAATGAGCAAAATCTGTCGAAAAGTGATAACACGATGGAACTACCTTAAGACCATTTTTGGAATATCTGTCTCTTTATCTGTTTGTCCTTTTGTCTTTTCTTTGCGTACGCATCACGTAAAAAATGCTGAACCAATTTGGATGGATTTTTAGCACATAGCCCTGAACTTGGAGTGTAACTTAGTTTTAACAGTTTTTCAAAATTCAACCTCTAAAATGGTCAAATGGGACTATATAGGGGTTTCAACGCCTAGACTAGACCGCTGAAACTTGAAATGGATAGTGGAATCTTTTTGTGGGGAATATTACTGAAAACATTTGTTAGTGATAATATCTCACTCCACTTGTCTTATTATTTTGAATCAATAAACTATTTGCACGGAAATTAAAAATTCATTTTTAATCACGCCAAAGAAGTATAACTTCTAACGCGCGCACATAAGTACACGCATGCATTTTTTTACACTATTTTTAACATAAAAACATGTTATCCTGGAAAATATTTACGCAGTTAAAGTTTAATGTTAAGCTGTGATAATAAAAAAAAACGTTTATATAAAGTTGTGTTACAGTAAATTTTCTTATAACTTCAACATACCCTTTAAATTGGGAGAACACAAAAAAAAAAACTGGAAATGAATACTACTGATAAGCTGAGTGCTAGAAAAGATCATTTAAATTTTGAATTTTTTAGAACATTCAAATTCAAAACAGTCTTTAATATTTTTTGTTCCAATATATATTTTTAACGTGGAAGAAAAGTTTGGTTGAGGAACAGTTGAAAAAAAAGAAGCTTTACCGATGTTTCTCTTGTGGCCTACGTTTCGGAAAATATATTTCCATCCCTGAAGATGGAAATATATTTTCCGAAACGTAGGCCACAAGCGAAACATCGGTAAAGTTTCTTTTTTGTCAACTGTTCCTCAACCAAACTTTCCTTCCAAATTCAAAACGTTTTTAAGTCACTATATTCTTCCAACTCTAAGTATTTCTAAATTAAAATATAACTCGATTTAAAAAAAATAATTTTTGGCGTGCTCTACCTCAAACAGGGTCCCTAAATTGCGAATACTATTGCGATATTGGTCGAAAAATATTTAAATTAAAATTCTTAAAATAATGAAACTCGGCGTTAAAAATTCTCATCTCAAACCAATTAAAAAAGATAATTGAATTCATACGTACGAAAAAAAAACCCAAGTCGATAATTTATGACTAAGATAAGTTGAGCAGTAATGTTATGGTCATTACTAAATTATCATTTTAGGTAGCCCAATACACGCTTCACGAAGTATACCAAGCCACAAAGCCAGTGTAGCAATCATACAGGTCTTCCTTCTAAACAGGAAACATAAACTGCATAACATATGTATCTTCGTGTGACTGTGTGCGTTTCGGACAACCTTGCTCCGAACCAAGCTACACAGTACACACAGACCGATTCAAAAATATAGATCACAATTTTGTGACCGTGATTCTAGAGCTTGAAATAAAAAAAGCAGCGAGTCTTCGGTACTCTCAAGAGATGTGTAAACGTTCATTTTCAAAGAACAGCCAAGTATAAACTCAGAAGCTTTCACAGAATATGGCTGACACATCGGTCTTGAGGGAAGCATCAGTTGTTTTTACATCAAAAAGTTTTTGACCCATTTATATGAACAATAATCCAAATCAAGTTTTTATTCAATTATAACGCATTCTTTAATGATAGAAGTAACATTTTTATATCTTGTATGTAACATTTAAAACTTTATTTCAGGAAACTTCAAATATCTTGATATTTGAAGTTTCCTGAAATAAAGTTTTACTGATATTGAAATACGGCCATTAAAAATGTAATGCTTTTTCAGATTGAGAATGTTGTTATTTATAATCCCTGACATTTAATGGAGACTTACACATCGCACCGTACAAAATTAACTTAGGAGCAACCATCATTTGTTTATTTCTAGTGTCAGAACATTTTCGATGTTTTTTCTTTCGAATTTTTGAATCACCTTTACATATATATGGTTATATATATAATTATGTATCGTATATATGTATATTTATAAATCTGATTAAAGGAGAGTTCAATGCTCGATCACACACTGTGTATACAAATATTATGCATACGTGACGAACCTAAAATTGAACTTAATTAAGGGTGTCGCTATTTACGCCGTTATTTTCGCTATTAAACCCTCAGTTCTAAATCATTCGCATGCTTATTTGATACACTAGCTATTATCATCACAAATCTTTATTATCATTTACTTAAGCTATTCAAAAGAATGTCTCTGTCACTCTCTACTAAAGAAATGATTGGTTTAATTTATTTGAAACGTTATTTTTACTATAAAGTACCGTCGTGCACACTGCCAACATGAAATTACAATATGTGAAAATGGATAATCTGCAGATTTCGTAATCTTAGTTATAATAGTTTCAACTCACATTTGTCACGTTTTATTAAAATCGAGTAAATAAAAAGAACTTAATTAGTTAACAGTGAAACTTTAATTATCTAATAGACTAAAAAGTTCTGGAAGCAATTTCAGATTGTCTGTAATTTTACTGTTATCTACTTAAACCAAATTAATATTAACCCATAAGTTGCAAACACTGTTCAAATACATCATTCATATCAGTATATATAAATGTAAATTTAGGTTAATTTAAAATCTAAAAGTTGGAGTAAGTCCCTACAATGAATTTCAAACAGTAACATTAATTAAAATTTTTTCAATAACTAACTTATTTGTTCATTTGTAAGTTTTTTTGTGCATTTCAATTCATTTATCTTCAAGGTAACAAAATATATTCAATGGCTGTCATATTTTTACATAAATTATTATATCTGCATCCCAACCTTTTTGTGAGTTAAACATTTGAATCTGATTATATTGATAACTGAACAATTATCAGGTATAAACTATCCACCACGTTTAATGAGAAACTCCTCGAACCATGATTTTTTTTATTTTCATCATATTAACAAATTCATGTTACTGAAAGGTAACTGTAAATAATATCTTTAAAAAGAGATTAAAAATTCGCTTAATTAACACGTCAATAAATTTGCATTAAACGACTTCATACATTTTATTATTGCATAATTATTACACTACGTTGAGAGAGAAATACTTTTACTTGTCATCACGTGAGGTATGCAGTGTGTTTATACATACAAGGTCTTTAAAAATGAAGGTTATTTAAATAGTTTTTACGTTGCAAGCCAATTGAGTATATGTTTAATGTTTGGCGGTCTAAGTTTGCTAAAATTAATTACTTGATAGCGACCGTTCCTGATCACAGTTTATATAACGGCTCAATTTTTATCAACATTAAGATCAACCATTAGATATCAGATCTAGTTAATTTAATTACGTAATTATGCAAATATAATTACACCAGTTTTTTACGTCTCAATTTACAAAATTTTTGGCGACTGGAAAATTGTTGCTAATGATGGCAATAGCTATTGAAAAAGCAAAATAATGTAGTATAATTTAACATTTTACTTTTCGTTTCAATGGTGTCATATTTAAATTGAGCGCTGGAACGAAATGAGTGCGCTCAATCGCTTGAGGGCTAATTTCCTGATTTTTCAAACACATATATACATTAAAGAGCAGAAAGAAATGCGAAATTTTCTTCCAAGTAAAAAATGTAGACTATAGTTCCTCGAAAAATAAAAAGGTTGTGCGTAGCATTTTTATTAGTGTATTTACCATATGGCAACATACACTATTGGCGTCGGTCGGATGGCGGGACCTAGGGGTCGGACCAAAATTTCTCGACGTTTCATAACCTCCTAAACACTTTGGCACCATTTTTAAAAATGTTTATATATATATATATATATATATATATATATATATATATATATTTATATATATATATATATTTATATATATATATATTTATATATATATATAGGTATATATATATGTGTGCGGGCTATAACTTTCGAAGGACTTAATTAATTTTGACGAAATTTGGCACACATGTTGGAATCCATTATCGCACGAAGCCTATTTAAAATGGGCCCAATCGAATCACATTAAGGGTGAATTTGAGGGGTTGAAAAAAGTTTTTGGGCCCCAAAATACCGAAAAAAATCTCAGAATCGTTTCAAAATTGAAATTTAACCTTTTAATAGCAATTAAAAAGTGCCCCTAAAATTTTAATAAAATCGTCCCAACAGGACCGGACTTACAAATTTTTTGAAAACACTAATTTGCAGATAGTGACATTTATTTTATTGAAGGGTGTATTTAATTCGGTGTAGACGTTAGATTGATAATAATATTACAATTAAGAAAAAAAATGTTATTTTAAGGGGTGTATTAAGGGGTTAAATTTTTTATTATGCCCAAAAACAAACTTAATTTCACATAATAACAGTATAAAACCACACGGCCCTATACAAGCAAATACACTATATTGTCGGCAGGGTTTTGGCACTGCGACCCGGGTTTTTTTTTTCTATTGTAAAAGATTTCTTAATATAAATAAAATTTTTGAAGTAGTGTAACAGTTTTTTTTTTTAATTTTTTCCGCTTTAGGTAGATTCACTATTTCTGGTGATGGAAACTTGTGAATTAAAATATCAAATCTCGACGTTTCACATTTTTTAGAACATTTTCTGAAAATCTGGATCCCATGTTGAATTCTATAACCGCAGGAATTCAACTTAAAATATGCGTAATCGAGGCCAACTAACGGGTATGAGTACCTAGTTGTTTTTTGGGCACCAAAACATCGAGTATTAGAAATTATACCAGTATAGTTTTTCACCAGATTTTATCTATAGATTATTTCAAATTACATTAGTAACGACTGCATTCAAAATCGTTTGAAAGAGATGATACGATAAAGTCACACAGTGTTGAATAATATTTATACAAATGACCAACAATCAATTTTCTGATACATAAATATGTATTATCAGATATACGTATTATTATCTTTACATAGTTATTAATAATTGTGTAACATTAACTGTTTTATATGCCTACAACTTAAATAGTATTCCACGATACAGATAATGATAAAACCAAATACCTTAAAATCACAAAGTGCTCGCGGCAACAGCAGCTGATTGAAAAAGTTGCATAATATTTAATAACAATACTATCAAATATGCAGTTCTTATTAGAAAAGATTTATTTGATATAAGAATAAAAACGAAGATACAAACACAAAGTTGTCTATCAATGATATAGGTCTTAAAACTTTTATGTCTGTGATTTTAAACCGCATAGTTCCATTTCATGAACTTAAATGTATATCGAAGAATCTAGAACTATATTTTATGGCCAAATAATTATTTTATTTGCTGATTCAAATATATTTGTATTGCAAAAAAACTTGGGATGCAGTGTCATAGCCTGTCAACAAAATAGTGCATTTTCTAACACACACATTGTGGCATTTAAATATACTCGTATTATTAAACTTGTTTTTGGCTGGAATAAAAGAATAATTACGATTTTTTTTTACAATTTTTGAGTCTAAATTTGTTTCACTCCTAACCAGGCTTCGTGCGACGATTAATCTTAATATGTGTACCAAATTTCGTTTAAAACGATTGGTTTTTGAGAGTATTGCGCTATCACACAGGCATATAATTATGCACTTTCGTATCAGAAATTCACTGTGAAAATCTTAAGTAATTTAACGAAATTAACTTTGCATTCTTGAAAAATATACCAAGTCGCAATTACTTGCCAAGTTAATTACAATTTAAAGGCATTTTTGCATTAATTTCAATAAAACAAGAACCAATTACCATTCTCCAAACAAAACAATGTGTTCTCGCTTAACAACTAGTTCACACGGAAATGTTAACTTTACGAGCGTATGGGCATTAAAAAAAGTTAACTCAGTTGCATATTGTATGCACATAACTACATAGTTAAAGTAGAGTTTGCGATTCGTTTCTGAAATGAACAACTACATTGCACTAAACATAGTATGTAACAAAGTTGTCGAAAAAAAGCCACATCGAACGATCAATTCGGATCAAGTCACTATTGTACCGGTGGTTTTGTACCTTCTAGACAATAAGTCAAACCCACAAACAATTTTTTCTACACAGTTAGCAGTCCATGGATAGGTCTATATTCGCTGCAAAATAATTCAATATTTATTTAATAGAGAACTTCACGTCAAGTGTTTAAATTTCTTGTCAGAAACTACTACCTTGAAAAAACCGCTTCTTTTAGTATGATTTGCCTATTTTTTCAACTTAGTCTATAACGCCTGTATGGGAGTTTAATATTTCTCGAAGACGTTCCTTACTAGAGTCTTTCGCGTCAAGCGTCATTTATTGTCAAAAAGTACTAATTCATACATAAATATGATCGTATCAACTTGGTTTTATTCGATTTAGCGTAAAAAAAATACATAGAAGACGATACATCACTTGTCTAGATAGCGAAGTTGAAGTTCTCTCTCATTTCATCCTTCATGTATTTCGCAAAAAAAGGGTGAAGCAGAAGGTTGGGTACTTTTCAGGTATCATTTAAAATAACATAATAAATCTTTGTGTGAAAAAAACCTTAGCTTATAATTATTCCGAACTAACGCCATTTTTGGTTAAAGTTATTGGACTAAATATATTTAGTTTCATTTCCTACCACAAAATTTTGAAAACAGTTCTTAGCATCACAAAATTTGAAGTGCTCTCGCTACGTGCTGATTGTATGATCGTTTCCACATCAAATAAATATAATCACAGTTCAAAAGTAACGGCTTAGAAAATTCCCATACCAGGATATAATAACATCTACGCAATAGTTAACGCGTCTTGTAAAATAAGATTAATTTCTAAATACATTTAAATATACGCATGGCAATAAACTTATCTGCCATAGCCATTATAATGTACATTTAAGCAGATACCAACGCATCTCATGCCCTCAAGCTAAGTACCTATTCGTAGTATTTTAAATTAGTATCAAATAAGTATTCAGAACCGTATGGCAAACGAAGGTACCGGAGAATTTGTGATAATGTTTCCCGTTACATATTATTATGTATCTACTTAGACTGTGTTAAACAATTCATTTCTCTTGTGAAATACATAAATATCCGCCCAATTAACAGAGATTATTATCATAATACTTGATGTAGTTAAAACAAACATTTTTCCCCAAACTATCAACACTCGATTTAAAAGTCGACGTTGCTTTCCGTTAATCAGATTTGCATAATCAAAAAATGATTATAATCCAGAATATTTCCAGAGGCGACTTTTAAAGTGCACTGATTCTGTAAAAACTGAGCGAGTTAACGTGATGGAAATTTGAAAATACTCGATTTAAATCTTAGCGCAGATTGGTATGACAGAGAGAGAGAGAGAGAGAGAGAGAGAGTTTATTTTCGATCTTCAGCACAGTTTTGTTTGAAGTTCTCTCAATGATTTCAAATAAATGTCCAGACATTACACAATGCTCAAAATCTTTCCAACCTGCATTCACTTAGCGCACACTGCTCAAATGACAAAAGTGAAAGCTTAAAAAATATTAAATAATGTGAACTGTTATAATATGTTTATGATATAAGGTAGAAACATGGAGTTTAATACATTATTTTTGCTATTCGTATAATAAAAGTCATTACTAAACGAAGACAACATTAAAAAATTTAAGAAAACTGGGAAAGTATAGAAATAAATACAGAAGCGCAGCGTGCCTTGGCGGGGCCCCGTATAAAAATTGATTTGGGGGCCCTTCCCCCGTTGAAGTAAATGACTTAAACGGGGAAATCCCGCAGCCCGCGATAAGCGATGTAGGGTGTTGTCAACTTTTGAACGCACGCTTTACGCGGGAAAAAAAGAAATTGCCTTTTTTGACTTTTGTCATTTCTGAAATAAAAAAAAATTGGGATGTTTTTAATCATTTTTGCTTACGCACGCTGGGGACCCCCGTGGCCCGGAGGCCCTGTATAATTGATACGGCGGTAGCTACGCCCCTGAATAAATACCAGTTACGGAACTAAAATCCAGTCAAGCTATTGCCGTCATAAAATATCAACTAAAATGGTTCATTTCACCGGAAAAACAAAAAGTCAAAGTGGGTTGTATTTGACAATTAGTCGGGCTAGCGTATTAATAATAATCAAAAGTAACTATAAATTGATAAAATATGCGTTCTTAAATTATTTTTTACAGTAATTAATATCTTTCCCACCATGAAAATAAAACATAATTGCCAAGTACATTAAAATACACAAATTCGCGAAAGTGAAAATGTATTTTACACAAAAATGCTTTAACACGAAAATAATGATATTTAATGGGAAAATAAATACAATTTAATATACATATGTAATACGGAAAAAAAACAAAAAAAAAAATGTGAGAAAATTTCTATGTGTAGAGTGCCTAAATATTATTATAATATTACTTTTTCATGCACTGAGCCAACATAGAGTGCGTTTGCTGCTGGCAATTCACAAAAAAAAGTAGTTAAGTACGTATGTTTGTCATTCCCAACGAATTTAATTATTTTTAATTTTCGTATCTCCTTTTTAAACACAACTCCTTCCAATAAAATACAAAACAGTCATCTACCTATGTCCTATAATATGATATATGTACACTACAGAAAATATTGTAACGATTATGAAATATCTGACTTACCGCTGTTGGATAAAAAGCGTAGGTTAAGTTAAACTTACCTGAAAAAAACAAGAAAAAAATTAAAATGAAATATAATATTTCTGTGCACGACACCCTATAAAACAACTGTTTTTCATGCCTGCATATAGTGGTTGTAAATTGACCCATTTCGCACTACTGCGTAAAGTAAAAAAAGTAATACGATTTTACTAATCCAATAGTTACATATATATTTCTGCCAGTTACCTGTATACAATCAAATATTCAAATATGACCGAACTGTCAGTAATATAAATATACTATGTAGTGAAATCAGCTATTTTATAGGAGGTATGTTCCAAAAATGTAGTATGTATCTTGTTTGTAATGACATTATCACCCGAGTAACTGTTAACACTAGTTAAATCGACCGTGTTCATATCACTCTTGTGATAATACCTCCATTTACAAACAAGATACATAAACTACTGTTATTAAAGGTAATAACAAAAAGGGAAAAAGAATTTAACTATACTAGTCCTTCGACTTTAAATTAGAGTATAAATGAAAATTATTTTTTTTTGTAATTAACATTCTAAGTTCATTTAAAAGTAGTTTTTATACTTCCAAACAAATTTGGATTATAGATTGCATAAATAATGAATTTGAGAACAAAGATCGGTGATGAATAGCCTCTTTCCGGTTCAAAACTTATTTAATTATCTAAATTTTACATCTTATTTTTTATTACTATTTATAAGATACATCGACTTATTTTGCGCCTAAATCTAAGATATAAAATAATTGTTTACACGGGGTAAATAGCTTGCCGCGTTTCTATACTTGCGCGGCTAGCGACAGTGAAAAAAACGTTAATTTATATACAAAAAAAAATAAAATTAAAAAATAGCGTTTTCAAGATTTCTGTCGTTAAGTGATGATAAACATAGCTTTTAATTGTTTACGGAAGAACTATTAAATTTATTTTAAAAAAAGCTTAATTTAATTAGATTGTACCTATTTTAAAATGTATGCAAAACACAGGTAAAACTCGATTAAGTTGCAAATCTACAAATTGTATGTCATAATATTTGGAAATTAATGGTCATTTAAATAATAATAAAAAGAGGAAAAAAATAAACGCTACATAATATTCATGACAACAATTTACTGCGAGACGAAGATATATTTATTTATATGCTGTAAAAATATTAATTACAGGATACTGATAAACCCAAAATTATTAAACTTGTTATTAGTTCTTTAACCTTTCCACATCATAAATTCCTTTTCGATACAAATGGCTTATTTTAAAATTAATACGAGACGAGTAAGTACTTATATAGTTTCACAGCAGATTGTTGCTTTTTATTTCATTTCATTAACGACACTGAGCTGGAATAAATTTAATTTTTTTTTATACGGAAAAAACAGTGGCTGCGTTCGGTTTCACAAAAATTTGGCTAGCTTCGACAAGTGGCTAACTTATAAAAGATAATTAAGTACAAATGGAATGCATTTTGGTGATTCTATGGAACAGTGGGCAGCTCACAGGTCTTACTGTACATAATTTTCATCAGCAAAAATAGCTGCAGCTTATGCATCTGTTATTATACGAGTAAATGTCAATATGGTAAATATGATGGCTAGCGAATTTTAAACCTCACGAGTCATAATATCATTACATTTAGAGATATACTACTTTCGCACGTACTACCTACGAAGTACCTGATTTTCAGTTGATTTTCCGTTTTTGACATTTCTGACAGTTTCATGCGGAACAAACTTGTTTTATATTTACTGTGTGTGGATCTTTATACACTTGTAATGATAATTGACTAATTATGTATGTAAAAAATGTTGAATTGTTAAATCAGATTTGTGAATTTTTAGGGCACTAGTGTCAAAAGTGCCATTTCACGATAGCTATATAAACATGAAAAGTAGCTATTTTATATAGAGGGGTTTGCTAAAGCATTATTAAAGTCCCAGATTCATATTAATTTTCACAATTAAGCGCTGTTAAGATCTTACGTATAGATACTGTTATGAAATGGAAAGCGATCTCAGCTATCATATTAATATCAAAGCGGACTTTAAATTAATTATTATTTTCGCACAAAATGTTCGCCATCTTTATGTTAATGGTTCTCAGAACGAATATAATATAGAACTATTTCAAATTAAAATATTTACTTACAGTTTCTGTAGCAAACTTCACAGGTTATATGAATTACTCTCAACAGCAAAGTTTATGCATTGGAAATGATTTTATTTTCTTACAGAAGTCGTTTAAAATATCTACAACATAAATTGTGAGCATTCCGAAAGATAAAAATGCGCTACTCTTTGATGTATAAAACTAACCACAGAAAGATAACAAAAAAAGAACTTTCTGCAAAGTTGTATAAAAAAATTTATATTAATTACCACTAAACAACAAATCAGAATACCTGGAAGATAAAAAAAGTAATTTTAATAAGATACTTGTTAGGTAGGTAGAACTCAATTTTATCATATTTTCTTAACACCAAAATCAAGGTGAACTGAAATTATCAACAAAATATTTCCTCAATTTTAAAACTACTTTCTAGTTATTTTTCAAATAATTCTATATTTTGTGAAATCTGCGAAACACTGAACTATTTGTTGAAGCGCAATAATTTAATAAAATATGAAGACTCTTTAAAAGAAGTCAAGTGGTCAAAGACAGAGTGTCACGCCACTATACAGTTTGAGTATTCGTCTTCGAATAAACGCTTAGTTTGCACAGTTTACCTGGAATTGGAATCCAATACGGTATTTTTCTAGGTTTTTAGTCTGTATATTAGTATAAACGTAGTGCCTCCATACGTTCATAACCTGTGACATCGCGATCAAAAGTTTTTTACCAGTTGGGATTTAGATAAAGATTTCAAACATTAATTTTAGCTCATCTATTTGAAATCAGAATTGAGTGATTTAGGTTTAATTTTGCTAAGAACTTAGTGCTCTGTTAATACAGCGAATTATCATGTAAAGAAATGTTAAATTAATAAAAATATTAAATGTGTTCATATATCTGATATTGACGACTGCCAATCATACAAAATATAAGATCTTTTGTAATTTCGACTTCCCCAATTATTTTAGGCAAAAAACTATAATAAAAATTTTAAGATATAAAATTCTAGAGCTACAATAAAAACAATTTTATGTCCTAAAACTTTTATTTGAAAATTTCTTGCCTAAAATAAATAATTAGGGAAGCTGGAAATTACGAAAGTATGATTTTATATGTGAAAATGCTGTCATCACCCAAACACAAACATATTCTAATATTTTAGTTAGTTCATCCTTCACATACTATTTGTACAAAAACTCATTATTAGACAAGGCAGCTTTCGTTATTCGTAGTAATTATTGATCGACGTCTGTTTAATCTTTAAAAAGATTAAAGGCAAACAAGACCGGCGTGAAAATACGTATAAAGAGTATTAAAAAAAAGCGACAACCGGTATCGAATCAAACAATTCAAAACATTTTTTGTAACTTGCAAAAACATCAAAAGTTCAATAGCCTCAATAATTAAGTCAGCTTCTGTACACCAATTTTAAAACTAAAGATGACAGCATATTAACAATCAGGATATGGACTTACAGTGTATAAAAGATAACCAATAAAGTTAATTTCAAATCAAGCGGCAAAGTTAATGTCCATAAAATAAAAATATGTACAATAAAACAAGCTAACGTCGAACATGGCAAAACTATTTCCTTCTAGTTAAATTTTTATTTATTTATTTATTAATTTCTACTACAGATGTATATGTTGCAAAACGGAGACTACAGATTTTTTGTGTAGATTTAAAACCTGATTAACTTGTATCGACATCATAAATCAAATATCGATCCACTATAACTTTTGCTTTTATACTCGACGCAGCTAGTTTAACAGCTTTATAATTGTATAATATAGTACATTTGTCTTACAAGACGCACATAACTAAAATGCGATTTTTAAGTACAATCTGTCTGTGAACCCGATAAACTCTCCGTACATTTTTTTATGGAATTCATGTGTATTGAAACAGCGCATACCCGTCATGTAATTTGACAATAAAATTATTATTATTCTCAATATTTTTAAAGTTTAATGGGAATTATGGACAAAGATGTGTTAAACTTTTTAATTTATTGCCAACGTTTCAACAGTCTTTGCTGTCTTCTTCAGGGCTCAAATTTTGCGCTTTACACATAAGTCAAAATTGACTATGTGTAAAGTGCAAAATTTGAGCCCTGAAGAAGACAGCAAAGACTGTTGAAACGTTGGCAATAAATTAAAAAGTTTAACACATCAAATTTGTCCATAATTCCCATTAAACTTTAAAATTATTAAAAAATGGACTTAAACTTCGATGATTCTCCATTATAATTAATAAGTTTTTTATTATTGAATTGTCCAATTTCCCGTGAAAAAATAAAAAAAAAATTATTATTATTATTTCCCTATTTATCACCGACATATTTTTGTACCTTTGTTATACACTGACGAAATTGTTTATCTTTTTTTTGTTTTTGATTTTATTTTTATGGCACACTTTGGAGGTACTTTAGAGGTGCATTTGAATTTGCGAAATATTAAAATCCAGAGCGCGATTTGGTTCACAATCTACACACACAAGTAGCAGTCAACCGTTCAAAAAAGTAGAATATAAACATGTTTAGTTGCAAATAACCACCGTGGTTGAGCGTCTATAATTCAATTGAATTATAGACGCTCAACCACGGTGGTTACTATACGGTATAAATATATTATATTTATACCGTATAGTAACAAAATAGAAACAGCTCTTAATAAAATAAAATTGTCATAGAAAACATTAAATGCAAATTTCATGGCGTATTAAAAAATCCATTAACAAAAATCAAATATGATAAGGTTTTTTTTATTTAATCGATACCTATAATTAAACTCGAATAAATCATAATTAAAGATTTAATACTTTATGTATTATACAAAGTATCAAATCTGTAATTATTATGATTTGTATAAATCTTTTGAAATAAAAAACAGTTATGATTTAAAAATGTATGTATATTATTATATTTATGCTTACATAATAGGGTTTCACATGTAAAAATTAACTAAAAAAGTATACTTGTCAGCTAATTAACTAAATTCTTTTTCACAGATCTTTAGAACATAAAAAGGTGATTTTTTTTATATTTTCTAAATATTTCCGAAAACTTCCTCTTCTGCGCTTGCGCCGATTTTTTTTTCAAAAACAATAAGGCTTTTCATATTTATATGTTAAATTCGGTTTCGATCTACTCAGCCGTCTGACCTGTATCGTGCTCACAGACAAACAGACTAACAGACGAACAACTTTTTCCAAAATAGATTTTTAGACTCGGGAGACCTCAAAACGAAGAAATATTGTAAAATTTGGAAAAGTGAAGTTTGACCTAATTTAATATCATTTGTAAAAATTGTGAAGTGACGGTACAAAAAGTGCGTAACGGAGCCTCACAAACTCCGTGATAGTCGTTAAGGGTTAAATTATAATATTAATGAAACAATGGAAAGGACCTTAATATTTCGGCTGCATTGCTCAAGATTCGCAGTTTTTTAGAGTTTCGTACCTCAAAAGGAAAAAAAAACCTTATAAGATCATTTCGTTGTCCGTCTGTCTGACGTCCTGTCAAGACCCTTTTTCTCAGGAACGCTTGAAGGTATCAACCTGAAATTAATATCTAATAGCTCTAAATGCTCGGAGAGTTCAATAAACATGCTATTAATTTGCTATGTGATTTCTGTACGTTTTTTCATTAACACTTAAAATAACAATTGAAAAAATTGGTAACAATGAACCAACAAAGAAAAATTTTCAAACTATGAAAAAATACGGTAATTATTTCAGTTACATTTTAATGAGCGGTAACTCGCATACACGTCGCAAAACTATGTGAAAACTGTGATTTAACTGTGCGTGATAATTTACGAAGGTTTGACAGTATTAAAGAGTCAAATTTAAGTTCAAATCGTCAATAAAAATATATACTCGATTTTCATACGGTGAATTATAAAAATATCGTACCTTGAAATTCTTGAATTACTTGTGTAGCGATGTTTTCGAGTGAAGGTCTCACATGGAAAAGAGCAATGTTGTAAAAATTAGATAGCGGGATATTAGTTACTACCTGACATTATTGGTAAATTTCTAGATGAATCAACTGCACATATTTTCCATTCAAAGGCACCATCTTACACTAAAACACAGCGCAAATATACGATATCAATAAAAAATCTCATTTATCTAATTTAACCCTGAAAAGGTGTCCTATTTTTACCAAAAGTTAATTTGAACTTCCACTGTCTATCCGTCCTCACTACATAAATAAATATTAACTAAACATTCGTAAACACAGATATTGTCAGGGAATTTACCACAGCTTTCAAAAACTAAATATAATTTTTACACTCTGCTTACAAGTTTCAACACACACAACTAGTCTCGTAAATAGAGAAATGTTAACTAAAATTTGATAAATCTAAATGTGTAATTTACTACTATTACGTAACTAATGTCAAACTTATATTATCGAACACTACGTAGTACAGTGGTAGCGCCGTTTATGTGCAATGGTCCTTTTGCATTAATTTTCACATACCGTTTTTCTCTTTTGATATGTTCCGAGTTTATACGTTTTTAATGCTTCTAAGTCTTTATAAAGAACTAATTTAACACAGTAATATACAAAATTTATGTAGAAATTTCTTCCTTTTCGTTTAAAAAATGCTTGAATCCATTTAACATTAATTGAGAGATTGTTAATGTTCATAGGTATTTGGATTGACAAGACTTGTATTAATTAAAAATAATTCTTTAATATTTGCATACAACGTTTCGTCTCTCAATCCAAATACCTATGAACATTAACAATCATTTAGTAATATGGATATGAATATAGTAAATCAATTAATTGAGAGAGTTCTAAGCAAATAACATTTTTATTTTCACTTCTCTGGAACCGAAATTCTTCTTTAGAACTATAATGTTAAATATATAATAATGTTAAATAAATACGTCATGATATAAAAATAACATACCTTAGATCAATAAAATTAATGAAATATATTAGTTAGCATTATGTTTACCTAATTAATATTTCTTCTTTTTTATTAAAATAATTTATGTTTTACTTAGTATAACTTATTAAAAAGATTGACTGTCAGTATTTTGACACAATTGCTCATTTGTATTTCCAAAACTTACAATATTACAGTATTTATTACGGTATTCTGAAATGTCAAATAATTGTTTTTTAAAATGAATAAATTTGCAAGAAAACGGGAGTTTCCAAGAATAAAACTTAGCTAGATCGATTTTTTGTCCCCCAATAGCCCGTTTCCGTGAATTTCATCCAAATCGTTAGAGCCGTTAGATACGCGAAATTTCTAATCAAGCTAGAAAGATATAAACATATAAATATATAAATATACAAGAATTGCTCTTTTAAATATGTAAGATACTTAGATTTGCAATCCCTTGGAGCTGTGAAAAAATCAAACTTCTATTTCAACGCAATCAAAAGATGCCACATATTTTGACACTCGCAAGGGAATCAAAACCTATAGGGTACTTCCGGTTAACTTAGATTCATAAAATTTGACAAGAAGCAATGTCTTATAGCATAAATAAAATCCGAACACCCGTAAATTTGAAGTCACATCACAAATTTTTTTTTCTATAAACGTCAAAATAGTGCACATTGGCGACATCGGACGGAATCTCTTAAAAGCTATCAGTTCAGGCATTTCTATGGCCGCTATAACAACAAATAATAAAAATACTATAAACGTAATAAATATTGTACGGTGGTATGGAACCCTCCGTGTGCGAGTCCGACTCGCACTTGGCCATTTTTTTTTATTTATTCAGAGCGGGTGCTGTCCCTAGTCCCTACAGAAAAAAGTCATGGGTGCACGTACTTCGATGCTTCCACATACCCGGCGCTAATGGAGTGAAAAAACAAGTTACAGTTACGTCAGAAAATACATTTTAATTATTATTCTGAAGGTGATTTCTTGTGCAGTGAATTCTCATGCCACGCTAATTAGAAGTCTACTGAAGAACGTACTTTAACTATATACAAATTATGTGTATACTCCACAGTTCGTATTATTAGGTAACTATTAGTCTTGTTAAAGTGTTGGTTCGAGTTATGCAAATGCAGATTAAATTATTACTAACAATAAGTAACGATACTTAATTATATAAACATTATTTACCCTATGCAATTATTTGCTTAAGCGCTTACATAACATAACTTTCAAGATAACAAAAATATTTGTTATGACCACCAATTTTAGTATTTATCATGAAAATACATTTGAAACATTATCTTTCCAGTAATCCGGTATTTTCGGCAGTGCCCAAGATTTTGACATATTTAATTTACATACACATGAAACTAACAATGGAGTCAGAATGTGTTCGCACTTCTAATATATTCTAATATTTTCGTTAGTGTTGTGATTTCTTTTATTAACATTAATACTGCATTATCAGCACAATATTTTTTTTTTGGTTTGGCATCAAAAATAATTTTTAAAAAAATGAGGCGAACAGTGTACGTACTATATAATAAATAATATAGTTGTTTATCAAGGCGTCAGAATAGCAAACAAAATAAAATATTTTGTTGGTGCAAATATACAAATTCAAAATGTTAAATCCACTCTAATCATATCTTTGACACTCAATGAATGACAATATATTGCCATCTCGTCGAGGACAGTAATTTAGCCAATAGGTTAGTATTACACCCACATAAATCCACTTATATCAATGTCAGTCACATAACAGTAGGTGCCAGTAAATACATCTGAATAAAAAAAAAATGTCCTAAATACAAAGTATTTTTACAATTAGCTACAAAATTGCACAATATATTATGAGGAAATGTGATTTGGAAATAATTTAAGATTATGCCCAATTTTAGACATGAAATAGCTCAGGATGTGTTGTCATCTATTTTTATTTTTGAAGAGCCTACGGGACTAATCCATTTTTACATTCACAGTTGAGATAATGGAATCAAATAGAACCTTATTCAGACATTCTTTGTTTATCGAATAATTTACTCGTTTTTCAAAATATTAGTATGATATGTAGTTGCTTATGACAGAAAGTTCAATATCAATTTAACAGTGACAAGCGAATTTATGAAATATATGGAGAGACCAGAGACCCAAGTATATGAAAAAACAACTTTGTGTACTGAAATTCATGCAAGAATTTTAGGGATAAAAATGGTTAGAAATATTTTAAAAGATTTCCATGAGAGTAATCTACTTTCCTGTATTATAAAAAAATACAAATCTCAAAAGCTCGAGAACTGTATGGTAAGAGTAATTTTTTAGTCGTTCGGTTGTAGATACACCTGTGATTCGATAATAGCGATTGTCAATGTGTCACGAACGATTCAGCGAATCGATAAAACAGTTTTCAAGCTTATTAATTCCAACGGACGACAGTTCATTGTGCCACTGTACCTATAAACAAACTATTGTTTCAGAAACACGTAATCCGCTGGCTTCCGTCCGATATTATAATATAATATATTATGTAGGTTTATCGGTAACACCTTATAGTCTCATATATCAATAATATTTTGATTGATTGATTCATGATAATGATTAATTGATTAGCGATCAACTACACGTACACTATTTACTACCTCGGAATCTACACGTATTTCGGCACAAATATGAAAATAAAAGTGAAGTGTCTGTGATTTGAAAATAAATACATATTTTTAAGTTAACTTGGTTATTTAAATGATACAAATGCATAACAACAGAATTTTTGTCTGTTTGTGTATCTGCCGAGGCGATTTAAAAAACGACGCAAAGGACCTGAATAAAAATTCGCTTACAGGACGAAAACGTAGGCTACCTTTTATCTTAGTCGATAAAGTACTTCCCGAGTGATAAGACGAAATTTTATTTTCTGCTGATCATCACGCTTAAATGAGAAAACTGATTTTAATGAATAGTAGATAAGGCCAGTATTTATTCTCTCCGCATGTATAATGAATTTTTAAGGCGCTTCCATTTTACACGAGTGGAGTATTAATGTTCTCAAAAAAAGCCAGCCAATTGGGCGACAGGATTATTCCAACTTCAAAAATATTAATATTTGACATATTTAGTAAAGAAAAAATTGTCTGTTAACGCCAAAATTTGGCCTGTATTGTGTTCACAAAATAACAAACGAACAGACATTTTCCAAAAGTATGTTTTTCTTTAATATTGTAAAATTTTCAAAAGGAATTTTGAGCTAAATTAGTATTGGAATGGTAAAATAGTATTAATGTAAGCTAATATTTTTATTATCTGACAATATTTGAATTTTAATATTAGGTACTGCATATTTGAGATTGGCAACTTCCGGCTATCACAATATTATTATTTTTTGATGGAAATCAGTGATGCACAATGACATTTTTTTGTTTATAGACAGATGTTTATTTTGACTATATGCAAAATAACACAAAATTCAGCTATATACAAGCACACGTCAAAACTAATTTTGAATTTTTTCAGTTTGCACATAAATTTAGATTCTGGTCAAAAATTGTAGCAGCCGTCGTACATAAACCGTTAATTCAATGTTTTGTGTATGCAAATGATAGATCGCGGAACGACATAAGACAGAGTTGAAAAGACGTTTACAACATTCCATTCTGAGATTCTATAAGTGTACTATAACCAGTTGATGGATTCCTGTTCGTAAGAGGGACAATCTGTAAAGAGTTGATAATCTGGTAGATCACTTCGATACGATAAAATTTGACAAGCTGAAAAAAACACTCGTTTTTAAAGCCTTAGGTCTGCTACTGTCTTAAACATACACGTAGATAGGAATTCGTACTACGCACAAATAATTCTGGCTTCTGGCTAATGTTTTATAATAGTGACAATGATACTTGCAAAATTACGTATTGTAGACAGAACGCTTTTATTAGCTTCACGTGTATGTGTTTGTAATGGAATCTTTGAACGTGAAATTCACCTACTTCAAAACGTCAGATTAAACTGAAACTTTGCACACATATCAAGGACCGACGACAATATAAGAATAATAAGTTTGTCCCATTATCCTAACCTGGACCTTCAGGATAAAAAACTTGAAAAATTACAGCAAGCAAGCTAACACGCTGTACAGTAACGTACGTTGAGTTGTATACCTCATAATTAAATGCAATTGGTTTTTAGTCTTATAATTAAAATTAGTTTAAAAAAACTATAACACGGTTTTATGAACTAAAAAATGCAAAATAATTTGACAACAAAATTAGCTTTAGTGTAAAAAGCGTAGAGTGCTATCTACTTAAATTTTCATGATAACTCTACGTGTACAATCAGCTCGTAAATAAAAAATGTATTACCGATATTAAGCACTCCACGCTTTTGACAGTAAAGCTAATTTTGTTGTCAAATTATTTTGCATTTTTAAGTTCATAAAAGCGTGTCGTTTTAGTTCTTTAAACTCTAAATTTAATTTTTAAATCGCATTTTTCTAAAATAGCAAAAGGTATCGAGATTTGAGACCTAGTCATAGATACCTGGCCAGTATTCCAGTTCTGATGGTCAACTGACTTGAGACCACAAATATGTGTAATATATAATTACGTGCAATAATCATTATAATATGGATTTCGCGTATTTTATGAGGAGGTTCCCATGCTGATTTTAACACATTAATATCTTATTTATTTCAGTTGTGGTAACATGTAACCGTTGTTGTAACGGTCGAAATAACAACGCGTTGTACATGAATTCATGCACATCTTTCTAATCTTACCAATTTTCTTATTTGTAATAATTCAACAATACATTTTTTACTATCAATATATTTAAGTTTCAATGATATTTAATTTGCTGTACCGTAACATGCAATATCAGATCTTCTATACAAATATTAATTTGTTTAATGTGAATACTACACATAACAATTATTATTCAATATATCAATAAAATTGAGGAACGTGTTTTTTGCAAAATCTAATAATATGTATGCACGTTCAAATCTCAAAGCATATGTTTTTATGGAGATAATAAATAGGTTAAAACAGTTATACGAAGAAAAAAATAATTTAAAAATGTAAAAAGAATGCCATACTGAATTTTCATTGTTATTGTCCAGCAGCTTGTAGGCGTGAATATTATTTTAAACATTTACATAATATTGAATTTTATTTAAGTTTCAAATTTTTGTACTCTAGAATTAAATTAAAATATTCAAAAGTATTTTTTACAGTTTTCTTTTTGTCTTGTAACTAATATTAGCTGTATTATATATTTAAAAACGTGTCTAAATTATTAAAATCAGAAATATTTGGATATATAGATTTTATCGTCCAGAAAATAAAGCGCACATTTGCTTTTTAACATTAATGAAAATGAATTAATTAACGAAAATTGAATATCCTCGATTTGTGATATATTACCATATCAACAGATTAAATAATATATTCGAATACATAAGCAAAAAAAAGAACAGCTGCCATTAAAAAACTGACCACCTGTAACCCTTTGGTGATTCCCAAGCACAGCTTTAAGTAGACTACAAAATAATTTAAAAATCAAATCGAAACACATTTGCTGTTATATAGTGAAAAAAATTATTTCCTATATAATATGCATCCATAATGCTGATTTACCGACCATAAAATGTTGTCAAGCGAAGGTGGTTTCTCATATTTGGCTAATATATGTTATTAGAGACATCGTGAATAATTTTGCTAATTCGAGGTTAATCTGAGGTTACACTTTCCGTTTTCAATCAGCTCAGTTTACAAAACTGGTTTTAATAACAAACAACCATTTATTTGGTCATTAACCCCCAAAAATATTTATATCGTAGTGAACATTAGAATGATGAGAGCGAGCATTAGAAAAGCACCAAACCCGTAACTCGGCGGGAACTGATTGGATATACCACCAGCAACAACCTATTTCCGCCCACAAAGTTAACAAAAAGCATTTGTTTAATATAAAAGGACGGGAAAATGCCGATTGAAAACAGTAATGGTTAAGTTTTTGTTATGATAACAAATGAATATTGAGTATTTGTACTGTAAAAAATGTATTCATTTCTTATTTTTTTTTTATTTGTGTTAATTTTGAAAACTATCTAAAAAGAAAAACTATCTATAATTGAACTTGGTTGGTTTCCTGTAGTCCTATTAAGTATCGCCGGTGACGCCGTTGTTTTTGGGTGTAAAAAGTAAAACAAAATAATGGTTCTACTGTATACAATCGAAATATTGACAGTATATCGAAATAATGTCAATATTATTGACCGTGTCAGGGCAAATACTGATGAACTATCAGGATGATACTTTCGCGATCCAGAAAGAGTTTTGATTTCGTCCAAACACCAATATAGTGATCGTGTAGGGTGAATTTCAAAATACTGGCAGTATCAAGTACTGTCAATATTAGTAATCGTGTGCGGGGCGCTTAACACAAATTATAAATATTGAATTTGTTTCTTATATCACTTAAGACAAAACTACCCATCTCGGTAATTTCTATTCACGATACGTCCTGTCCTAGATCGGCAATAGTCCTATAGTAGATTGTATATCTAATGTCCTATTATATTACGGTGAGCTGTGACATTATGATTTAAATAAACGCCAGCGAGCTTTAATAGTCGTAATATCAGTGCGCACGAGATTTATATGGTATTTGTTGCACTCATCTCCTATAACATTTCTGCTTTTCACTTTATTTTCAAACAGTTTCAAAGTTCATTTTTGAACAAACGTCACTAGTACTTATAACAAAAAACAACTGACAGTGATTTAATATATGGATTTGCTATAGCACGACAAGTTTTATTTTGCTTTATTGCACTTGTGTGTAAAAGATTACCTTACATGCCTGGATGCATGCATGTAAAACAGTTATTTTATAGTGGGTGATGCAAAAAATTAATTTACATATTGGTGCTTTTCTCAAATATAATCAAATCAATATCATTTGCATAAATTTTCAAAGAATTACATTTTCCCAGGAAAATAATTTAGTCAGTGTCAGTGTTACAATAGAAAAAGAGAGAAATAATTTAGCAACCTGTTACTGCAACGTGTTTTAAAAGTGTTGATCACAATTCACCTGAAAGCCGTTTTGTTCTATGATTATGATTAATAAAAAAGAGAACATAAGTTATTATTTATTTATAAGTTTTTCAGTTTTTCTTTATGCTTGACAGAAGTTTATTATTACGTTTAAATGACAGCATCAAAGCAATAGGGGTCACCTACCGTTAGGTCTCCTTTGGTACATCCGATTCGATCGACATAAGAACGAAGTCAGAACAGAAATATTATACAGTGTCTCACGAAATAATGTCACCATGTCTGGTGCTTTGTCGAAGTTAATTATTAAAACGAAATGTAGAACATATTTCTAATTAAGTGAACATAATGCGATTTCAATAAAAAAAACACAGATTACGTGACGCTTCATTTTTTTTTTAAAAGACCGAAAATTGATCACATCGTTTTACCTACTAACATATAAACTTAAAAATCACGTTCACAATTATCTATTGGTAAGAAATATGTTGTTATCCATTCTTAATTTGTTAAATACATTACAGAAAAGTACTGAGAATGGGTCACATTAGAACTAGGAAAGCACTGGTAAGTGACAGATTTTCCCGATGAGGTAGTTCCCATACAGAACATGTTAACAGGAATTTCAGCAGTTTTCTACATCTCAAATAAATAGGTGCTGAGACGGTTCCCTAATTCCTGATCTATATTAATAATTTCGTCGAGGATTATGGTAGAATCTATCGACAATTATAAGCATACAAAAACGGCCTTGTTCCACTGGCACCTTTGCATTGAATAAACTGAACGATACTATATCCGCGGATTGCACATCGACGTCATTCTACAGTTATAACGTCTAAACGTCGTATAAAACGACGAGCCCACCCGATATACTATCATAACATATGCACTTTCATTCGGGAACGAACTAATACTCATAATACTAATACTGTGTGGACTTGAGGAATGGCGACAGATCTCGTGATAAAATCGGACTTTACGCCGTAGTATGGACATGTTAAGACGCGTTCTGAGGAAAGATAGAAATTATCTGCGACGGAGGGCGTGATTACCGAACGTACATGATAGATACATGTAGTGTGAAAGGGTATCTAAGGACACAGGCAACTGTGTAGCAGGCGACTTTAAAGAGTTTACTGTATTGATCAACGCACGACTTTTCGATTGAGCCACTGTTAACAGTATAATGTTATGAAGAATCGCAGGCAGATAGAGGTGCTACGATGCACCGCAATGGCACGTGACTGTTGAACCGTTCGCATGATGACGGTTGGGCACTCGCTCGAGCATACATCAACACCTCTTCTGTCACTGTCTGCGTGTATAGAGGACAGATTAAGTATTGTGGAGTGACCGTAGTATGGCAGTACGATTGTGGTCGCAACGTCCGACCATACACCGTTACTTTGACTGGTGTATTTTGTACCTGACACTGTGAGTTGTGTGAACCGAAGTCGTGATCTTACACAAATACATACGCGCGGGCATGATCGAATTAGCAATCTTGTTTTATACTGTTTTTTCCCAAACTCATTTGTAAATTAAATTTGTTTTCTTACGCATGGTTCTGATGTGTTGTTAGAATCTTTAAACAAATCAACAGCTCTAGTGCTGCGTTTCTGTACTAATATTTAATTTATTGCAAATATTGTGTTTGTGACTGATAGATCCTGGTAAATAATGTATCCCAAAATTTACTCTCCAGTTGAATAACAAAATTTAGGAAAAATGTTTCTACAACTTCCATCATATTTATAAAATTGAATACAACAGAAAAATATGTCTATCACCGATATCGCCTATATAACTATCCCCAACATCACCTAGTGAGTTGAATTGGTTTCGGGTTGCCTCGTGTGCGAACGGCCTTACGGTCTCATGTTGCAAGAAAACTTATGCACGCACAAGGGACATAATATATTAAATCTTCTTCCAAGCATTCAGTGCCTGCAGATGTCGCTGTCAGTTCTTTTAATAATTTGATAAACAAATGTTTAATAAGTCTGATATGTGCACCATCCCAGCACTAATTACGACATTTGCATTGTGTGCAAATTGATACAAATCGACATTAGTCTCATAATTTAAAAGTAAGTAGTAAATTATACAATTTTAATATTGAGAACAAAATACTTAATATCCGTTCACATTTAAATTCTGTAAAATATAATTCTCTAAATCCAACATACAAAAAAGATGTTGGATTTTTTAAACAGCTAACTTTAATAATTAATGAATTCTGTAATAGAATTGCGGTGCAAATCACTATTTTTTTAAGAAGAATATAAATTAGATACAAAATACAAACATGTTTAGTTCTTCAAATATTTTCATACAAAAAACTGTTTTTAATTAACAATTACCTTTCATCGATTTTCTGTTCTAAAATAGGAAATCGTAAAAATATTATCCATCCTTAAATGAATTGTGTTAATTCATTTAAAGATGGACAATATTTTACGACTTCCTATTTTAAAACCGAAAATCAATCCATTTATTATGGTAACCTTCAGCAAGCTCCACGAACGATTTATTCGAGATCGAAATCATATTTCTGTTTTCAATAAGTACACAAAACGTCGAGTTTTGGTTTATCTAGTCTTTGCTTTTACACGTTCTTGGTTCATATTTTTTCTACACGTAAAACTAAAATGTAAGTGCATAGTTCATATGATTTTAATTTACTGGTACTCAGATTCCAGGTAGCCAAGGAAATCATGAAATTATTTCCGTCACTGATGGACTGCATCTACGAATGTGGGTACTGTACTAATTTGATTGGACGTTTAATCATGTTCGATTGCACTAAAATATAATATGTATATAGTATATTTGGTCACAAGACAAAGTGATTTATATCAGGTTTTTTACCAAACCAGACCGAATTGGTGACATATTTGCACACAGTTTCCGTTACAATGAAAGAAGACAGCCAAGCAATTTCCAACACGAGCGAGGGAAACTATAAATCGAGCGAAATTTATCTATCAATCATTTCAATCAACTAACGAAAAGTTCAATTTAGATTTAAATGGATATCGGTGGACGAATTTCTTTCACCACGTCTCTCTCATGGAATCTTTGTGCAGAAATTTATGAATGACGTTCACTGGAGGGATACTAAATTCGAAATGCAATTTATGTTTTAATTACTGAGATAAAAAGAATAGCTAATAAAATATTCTATTTGAATGTAATACTTTAAAATTTCACATAAGCCCCTTTCCTTTGTAACCGCACATATATCGATGCAGTGGGATGCCTGGAGAAACAAATCGAGCGTGATGAGTGCGGCAAGGGGAGACATCTATCGATGGCTTTAATACTAGAGGTTCTGTCATCGTCCGCTCGTCCGATATGCCACAAACTTGACAGGCGTTGTTTTCATTTCTTTATTTTTATACCGACCTCAACTCGCAAGACCGCTCACTGAACCGCCTTTGATATTTTTCTCTTTTTTCAAGTTACCAACTGTTGTTTCTGTAAATGACTTTGTATTTACTGGATATTGTAAGAGTGTCCCCGAAGAATGTAGCGTGAAATTACAATTTGATCAATTAAATTAAAGTTTGCGATGAGATGTGTAGTTTAACATATCAACGCAAAATACTTATCGGTCTATTGGCTTCAGATAACTATGGTTAAATACAAATGTTTTAAAGGAAACGCAACACATTTTCTCGACATAATCTTTCAGGGCTCAGGCTATTAGGATTATGCACCCCCCCCCCCTCCCCATCCCCGAGGCTTGTTACGTTACAGAATTGCTTTTTTTCAATGGGATTATAGTTATGAAAAGTACTATCTAGATTGCAGACAAAATAGTACGCAAAAATCGCCCTCCATATTCACGTCTACAGAATGAGACATTTAGGTGTTATACTGATCAGTATTTTTTAACATTAAATTAATATAAATATAAATGTGAAATGAACAATATTGTTGAAAATTGTATTTCTTCTTACAGTTTGCATTTTAAATACTATTCGTATAAGATTTAAAAAGATGTGTCCATTCCGGTTGACAACAAACATACGAAAAGATATGTCTATAAAAAAAAAGAATTTGCGCAAAAGATAGTTAAAATACCACAAATAAAATATATTTCAGAAATGCAATGTAGCCGACTTCAAACGTCCGTTTCGCCGTCAAATATAGAATAAGGAATACGCATCAGCGTATGCAATTTCGTTTCGATTTGCATAACTAAATTTTCTCGATTTCATACTTTTTTCTAGTTCTAAGAATATGCACACAACAGGTGGCTGTGATTCTGTGATGTGAATCAACCGATACATCTCGTGTGTTTAGGACTGAAAAAACACAAACAAAAATGAAATTAGGAATGCTATTTTTCTGCTCAAATTTATTCCAGGTGGTCTTTAAACAATGTATCTCTAAGAATGTATCCAAAAACTGTAACATTTGTATTAATGTGGTTACAACACAAAATCACCTGTCAAATTTTTTGTCTGTGCATAAAATCATTTTTTCTCTATAATATGTAAAATGTAAATCCAAAATACTTATTAAGTCTCAGTGGACATAAGCAATGAAAAGAAGCAACTCTACTGATCGCAATGCAACGAGATTTCTTCGGACTAGTACTAGCAACGTACTAAATTAATTATCAGTTCGAACTGAAAAATGTAAACATAATATTGGGTTTATTGTACGATTTCAACGCTAAAGGTGTAAAAATCTATATCTATTAGAAAAATTTAATTTAGCATTGTAACAAGGGGTATTTGTTAACAATTGTTGCAAGCTATAGCTATCCTAGTGTTCTATTTTTTTTTTTTTTTTAGTAGCTTAATTGCAATACGTAGTTTTTTCGTGATATTTGATTACTAAACTAAAAGAAAAAACTACTAAACAGTTTTAAGTAAAAATTTTATGGAATCACCTCGACATTTTTCTGGACACAGCTGAGTTGAATTTGCCCTTCGAGAAGTTAAAACTGAACATATATATAAAAAATATATATAAATATACACGTCAAACTGACAACCTCCGTTTATATTCGGGCCCTGAGAATATTTTTCCGACAGAAATTAAATAAAATAAATTAATCTTCAATGTTAGATATTACACATAATTTTAAAAAAGACACTAAATAATAATGCGAGAAGATAAGAATAAATAAAGCTTTCAAGCAGTATAATACAAACAATTTTTATTCTTTTGTTAGATATTATGTTTACTTCAATAAATTTTACGTAACAGGAAAATATGCTAATAATTGTGCTTGTTTATATGCTAATGTTGTATTACTAGACAGCATGCCTTGGGCTGTTAGCTTGTTGAGATGTCTTAACTTAAAAAATGTTACGATATGGTATAATAGACACATATCGCATTTATCGTTTTATGACTTCTAGCCCAGATGAATTACACCTTGATGATCAGTGATAACGTTACACATTTATAGGCGGTTATATAAATGATACGAAAGTCATATAACTAGTAATAATAATGTAAGCGCCAGATTCTGAGCTTATATAGTAACTTAAAATAGATCAATATTTTTGTTTGTTTTGAGAATTTTATTAAATTAAGTATTCCAGAAATGCATGTGATGATGAAATCACTGGCTCATTTAGAACTTCACGTTTCACGTCCGTCCAAACCAGAACGTTACGTGGCAACTATAAAATCTTTTTGAAAAATTGTGTTCTTGAATTTAAGAATCCAGTTGAAAGTTATCGACCCTAGCGTTTTTTTTTATTTAATGTTTAAACTCAGTTTGAGTTTTAAACTCAAAATAATAAACAAACATCTCCAAAAACAATAATATTTATTTATTATTGGTAACAGTAGTTTCAAGACTGTTCATCATTAAGATAGCTAAGTAGGTTAAATATTCAGTTATAACAGTGACAGAGATAAGTTTCCACGCATAATGTAAATTCGACGCCAACGAATAACATTTGTAAGGAAATTAGTCATCGATACGTCCGAAATAAACTAATGACTTAAACAGTTACTTTACCAACTGTGTTAATCCACATAATAAAAAAATACATGATACAGAACTATCTTTAAATTGCAGATTAGAAAAAAGCTCTATCGACCAGAATACTAGATTATAAAACCTACATCCCTGGGTTTTTAATAATCCCCAATACACTCGAAGACTGCAATTGCAATTCGAAGTTGTAAAACCTGCAGTGCCCAAGGATTTATTTCATTACGATCAAATTAAACAATAATTATTTTATACTAGTTCGGATCGTATAACGCGTTAAAGATATAATGCAAACCATATAACAAATGGCCATGAAAAATATTTTTTTTATATTTATCTGTCAATTTATAATATTTAGACCGGGTTTCTGGCTTACCGTAGTTTCCATGGTAATTCAGTGCCAAAAAAATACATTTAGCACTTATTAATTATGGAAACCACGGTAAATTTCTATGCTAAATGGACTTTAAAACAATTGTTGGTAAAAGTCGTACCAGGAACTCAGCATAAGTCGTAGGATTTATCCAATTATCACGTGTGTAGCGTAAAGTACGGATCTACAGTCAATACAATCTTCTAAGTAGAGATTTTATTTTCCCGTACACCTGGCTTAAGAGCTAGAATTTTTTCTGGTATTGTGACGTACGCAATTTTTCAGTCACTTTTTACTAATGTTCTTAGAGAGAATCGATTGCAGTATCCAGCAAAACTAATAATGAATCTATTTATTTACTGTTTTATTTGCACTTATTTTCAATTCAGTCGAACTATATAATATAGTTTGGTTTAGCAGCTAAAGTGGTCACTCTTTATTCAGCAAGTATGACTATTAAAATCTTTGGTTGCACCATTGGTCAATTTTGAGTACAGATGTATAATCAGCAAAAATCTAAAAATCAATCATATGCTCAATTTAAAATATGTCTGCAGTTATCATACCTAATCATTTGTCGGTTCTTAAGTCGAGGGCACAAAAACGGGCATTTTTTTCCGGTCGTGGAAAAAAACAGATAAATGAAAAAGTTTACTGAACTACAAATTTAAATACCAAGATGTCCATTGTGAAGTAAAATTACGGTAAATAATTAAATTACGGTATATAATTTAATTTCTGAAAGATGAAAAAGTCATTTATCTTTATTAAATAAATTTTGAAAAGCTTTTTCCGATCCAATTAGTCAATTTACAATGTACAATTTGGGCGGTATTTCAGTGCAATTGTGCACCGTTCTCGATAAGTTACTATGCTGATTTATTTGAAGTTGTATAATTATACAAATATTATCCTTATTACATTTAAAGGTAATAAGGATAATATTTGTGAGGAAACATTAGAAAAGTATTTGACTTAAAATATATTTTTATTGATTTATTATATAAGAAAAAAAGGAACAAGTTGCATAGCGTTCTCAATGGACATAAATTCTGAGATTGCATTCTAAATATCATTTAAAATATTTGAAAAATCCGCCGGAAAAGGAAATTATTGACAGCGGTACTCCTGTTATATCAACTAGTATCTCGCAACCAAGTTAAATATCCAAACTCAAATATTGATATTATACCAACGTCTCTATTTCTTTCAGACAAACCTTGACCCTGAAACTTTTTACAACATTAAGTTCTGCATTTTACACATTTTTACATTTTGCACTGTGGATTGCATATGTTGAACTAAAATCATACCAAGTATAAATTTAAAAAAATAGCAACATTGCCCGTAAATAATGTGAAGGTAATCACATGTCGAATGAACATTTTCTCACTACAATAATAATTTTTACTTTTAACAAAAGTTAACTTAGTAAAAAAAATGTGTATCGAAAATGGTCATCGGTCTAGGAAGTGACGTCATGACTCATGGCGTCGCATCCTGGTCGCTATTGTTCACACAATGATACATAAACGTGCAACTGAGCATCCTATTTATCTCAAAGATTAATTAACGGATAAAAACGACTCTCGATAAAATTAAAAGATCGCGCACACTTATCAAGCATGGACCTGCACAATGTCGCAGACTAGACCAGCAACTTGTAGTGCGTGTTCACGAACGGCACATCATTGGTGCACGACGAAAGTACCGATTGACGGTCGTTGCTGACTGCTGGTTGCAGCTGCTGGTATAATGTACGCTACTCCGTCAAATAACATATCCTCACGAACAGGATTTTCTATTCCGTGCTGTGGTGGCCCATGCTTGACAAGTGTGCGCGGTCTTTTCTACTCCATATTTATTACTTATTGTTAGATAAAAACACAGTTGCATAAAAAGTCCTTCAATTTAAAACTTTAAATCTAACTAATGTATAATTCAGATCCTTTTGATGTAATAATATTATATAAATATTTTAGAGGAATTAGGATCAATGAAATTAAAAGACAAATTATTATTTATTGTGAAATAATAATTTGTCTTTTAATTTCATTGATCCTAATTCCTCTAAAATATTTATAATATTTTTAACTCTAACTTTTAACTAGCGAAAAAATCATCGTACCAGGAAGTTACACCGTAAGAGTAATTAAAATTGAAGATTAAACGTTTTAGTAAAAATATATCTCCCAAAAATATTGTATTAGACATTCAGTAGGGATTATAGTTTCAATGTTAATCTAAATGGAAAATATTTTTTTAAGTTCGCATCAATTTAATATTTTAGCATAATGTTGAATTTAGGTTCCATACAATTCCAACTAGGTCTGATAGTTTAAGAATGAATCTATTCGATATAGAAATAGGTATTGATGGACAGTAAATAATAACTAATTAACTAATGGAATATAAAAAATATTTTTCAAAAGTTCCTTCTCAGTAGTGATATGAGTGTTATGCAAGCGAAATAATGTTCGCGAATAAATTAAAATGAAATATTTACATATTCTATAACCATTGGCCATTGGCCGGTCGGTCCACCTCACATATGAGTGTGACCAGACTGTTCTATATTTAGCTAACGCACGCAACAACCAGTATTTTACCCGAGGGCATTTTACCGTTTCAATCTCTTAAATCACTGCATCAATCAATATTCAGCTGTGCCAAGCGGGTAGTTTAAACGGTAATGGCGCTCGACCCGCATTCAAATTTCATTCTCCATGATACAGGATTTTTGCTTGATACCTTTGGTCAAGCAATTGGATTCCTGAACTAACCGATTACTAACTTTTAAAATGATGATAACAATAAATAAAAACCCGGGTCGCAGTGCCAAAACCCTGTCGACAATATAGTGTATTTGCTAATACAGGTATTGTGGCTTTATTAAATGAAATTAAGTTTGTTTTTGGACAAAATAAAAAAAAATTGAACCCCTTAATACACCCCTTACAATAGTAATTTTATTAGTTGAAATATTGTTATCAATCCAACATCTGCACCAAATTAAATACGACCTTCAGTAAGTAAATTCGTATACGCAAACTAGTGTTTTCATAAAATTTGTAAGTCCGGTCCTGTCGGGCCGATTTGCTTATAATTTTAGGAGCACTTTTTAATTGCTACTAAAGGGTTAAAAACGATTCTGAGAATTTTTTCGGTATTTTTGGGCCCAAAAACTTTTTTCAACCCCTAAAAACTACCCTTAAAATGACCCGATTAGGCCCATTTTAAATAGGCTTCGTGCGGTGATGGATTCCAACATGTGTACCAAATTTCGTTAAAATTAATTAACTCCTTCGAAAGTTATTGCCCGCACATATATATATATATATATATATATATATATATATATATATATATATATATATATATATACATATATATATATATATATATATATATATATATATATATATATATACATATATATATATATATATATATACATATATATATATAAACATTTTTAAAAATGGTGCCAAAGTGTTTAGGAGGTTATGAAACGGCGAGAAATTTTGGTCCGACACCTAGGTCCCGCCATCCGACCAACGCCAATAGTGTATGTTGCCATATGGCAAATACACTAAAAAATTAAGTTAGTTTGCTACCGATTCGAAGTTTTCTATCACTTTGTTAAATTCAATTTTAGTAGTGTTGTCCAGAAGACTTGTGTACGCGGTCAGAGATTGGACTATGCAGTACAAAACGTATCTTATTTATTCGAATGACTGGCATATCAATTATAGAAGATAATATAATTTATTGAACTTACTTGTGGTACTGTTCAAAGTTAGATCCGTGGTTATATTGTCAATCATTTAATACCTTTCGGTTATTTATCGCAGCATAAGACAACGTACAATGCTGGAGAACAGTTATTCGCGTTCGGTAATTGTTTTTATGATTCAGTCACGTCTACATGACAGTTCGGAAAATATAATTATAACTTGGAAAACTTATTAAAATATTAACAATACATACAGAGATTTCACCTTTGGAGCACAACAGAACTTTAATGTTTAGGGGGAGTGGCGCAACTAACTAGAAAATTTAAAATAGATAAATTTATGTCATTATTATTATTATCATTACAGTAATAAGAATCACATCTAAATGCTACTTTCAGTTTGTTCCATGAATGATGCATTCTCTATTTTGTAGTTATCGTTTATCGGACCATCGATTTTTGTGATTTTAATCGAAGTAAACATCGAATTTTTTAAGCAATTGTCCTAAAATCTATTGATCTGTAGCATTATTTCAGCAAGAGATATTTAAAAATTGTTTAATACATCTAATTGATAGACGGTGACTTATTAATCGAAACATCGACAAAAAAATATAAACAAAATATATCAGCTGATTTACCAGCGAGTAAACTTACTACTTTAAATAGTAAATAAATCAAACGGGTGTGACTTTCTTCTGCAATAAAGCTAACAAGAATACTGTAACACGGTTGCAGTCAAATAGTAACAATAAATATTATAATACAACCTTTAAGGTCAAATCAGAATACAAAAAAAAACGGTATCAGACGATTATCCTAGTAAAATCAGCGCCGTCATTCTCTGAAAGAACGTGGTCAGTATTCTAATCAGACGTTAAGTATGTACTTGGCATTAAATGCATATACATAATATATTTGATGTCACAAAAATAAAAAATGTCGTGACCTCGAAAGAAGTTTAACTTCTTATGCAATTCTCAACGTCCAGCAAATAGGTATTCTAGGCAGAGATCAGGAACGTAAGTTTTTAAGTGGGCAACGGCGGTATTGTATGAACGTCGTCCGGCAAACAATGATATGCCATTTACTCCAAAGTAGTTAAACTTATGCAAAATCAATATCTAAATGTCATAAATGGATATTTGCAGAAAATATATCTATTATATTACATGTTTTCATAGCCATGTTTACACCATTAAGACTACTGAATATCTACAAATATCTCCTGCGCTCTTTATAACCAAAAAACGGGTACAGCTCTCGCGACGCTATTTTTAAAGCTAAAGCGTTAGCTTTAAAAATAGCGTCGCGAGAGTTGTACCCGTTTTTTGGTTAAACGAAAGGATTTGAGATGAGTTCAGAGAGTATTTGTAGGTATTCAATGCTCTTAAACAATCCGAACACACAAGTTATACTTCAATATTACCAGTTGAAACTTCTCTACATTTTAGAATATTTGAGTAGATTTTTCATCCAATTAATACTTGAAATTCCGTAATTTTGAGACTTCAACATCAACCCCAGGGAACGTGCAAAATAAAATCCATTATAAAGAACGTTTTGGACCACCGACCGGAGTGTGTGTACCTTTACATTCATAGACCATAAAAATGCGACGATATGTATCTGATGAACGCTACACAAACGTTTCAAAAACTGACACGCAACGTGCATTGCCAAAAGTAAAAGACAAATGGGTGAACTCTTGTTCAGGGCCGGTGTCAGTTGAACAAAACTATATAAGTATACTCTACTATCCTATAGTTGTTGACATTTTCACTAATTTCTGAACTAAGAATCGAAAGAAAGTTATTAATACAGCACAGAAATAATTTTTTGTTCAGAAGTTCAATTATTTTTTTATAAATATTTAATTTGACATGAGAAAATGGTTGTATTTACTAAATATAATCACGATGAAGTAAACCTTCGCCAAAAACAATAGTATAATTTTTTTTTTTAATTCGTTTAATTGCAATAAAAAACCAGTATAATTAGGTACTTCTGTCAGTCTATTTTTTTTCCTTTTAATATTGACCAAAGATTTGTTTGCAGCAAGCAAGCATTTCTTTCACTTATATAGGATGTGTATTTTCATCATAACCGTCTGCTGACCAAAACGAATCCGAACACGGTACCATAAGCTGTCAAAAAGTTGCATACAGTGAGCTGACTATTTTGACGGCAGCATCAGGTCATGGTTATCAAACTACTGTACTGTTAACGATGTTCGATACTACATAAGTATACAAAATTTTATAGATTAAAAGGAAGTGATTTAAAATCGTTCGCAAGATTTGACCCAAACTAGCAAGACTGACTGAACATGTGAAGTTGAATTAAAGCTTGTAAAACACGATTACACGATTCATGGGCAAGTAACGATAGCGTATTGTGAGTTTATAACATTCGTTGTACTTATTTCAAGTGCGAAAAAGTATTTGGGTAACTGTAATTTCGAAATCGAAGCTCCCGTAACATCCCTGCTTAATAATAATGTCTAGGAATTTGCAAAGCACTATCGTAACAGTGAATTAATAACAAATGCTCCGATATGAATGTGACTATAAAGAGGCGAGGTTAAATCCTAAGGTCGCACGATCTATCAAACACTTTTTCTGAAACCAATCTAGTGACCTCTGACATGCAAAAGTAATGTAAGCACGAATATCGCAGCACTATGGAAAGTATGCACTAAGGCAAGAACACAGATTATACGTACCTACTTTGCGCATTATTTTTAGACAGTGCAATTTCATTTACGGTACTGTACAAAAAGTATATGCCACATTTCTGTTGAGAAATGTAATAAAATTACATAATGTTATCACACTAAGCACCAACATGTTGATTTAGAAACATCAACACGGGCTTCGTAAATCAAATTTCATCACGAAAAAAACTATATACATTGAATAAAACGAAACTACTTGCGATTACTGTTCAAAATATTTTTTTATTTATAAAACGTTTCTACCAAATTTTTGGTCCTTTTCAATTTATCAAAATACAAAATAAATTATAATTGTTTATAAACAATTATAATTTATTTTGTATTTTGATAAATTGAAAAGGACCAAAAATTTGGTAGAATCGTTTTATAAATAAAAAAATATTTTGAACAGTAATCGCAAGTAGTTTTGTTTTATTTAATATTATATTACTGTTGGTAGAGTCAATATTATTAATTTATATACATTGAAATTAAAATTTAAAATACTTAGGTATTGAAGACGATGATCATTTTCTTGATTAGCAAAATATACATCGTGGTAGCAATTGGTATTTGAAATATCATATCAACGTACTAATTATTAGAATTAGACTTAAAAGGTAAGGGACCAAACGGAAAATTTGTTATCTCCATCTCAAGGCTTGTTCGATTCCAAATTTGAAAAATTTTTACGTCTTACTGAGTAGACGCCAAAGGTTCGTGACATACGTAGGTCTTGATACTACCTCCGACGACATTTCTTAACTGAGATTCTCAGAGTTTTTAGTAACAATTTTTGGATACGAGCGGAGATAGTTCTTTACTCAAGGAGATGGTCCACAACAATTAATCTTCATAACTTTTTTTATATTTTGTTAATTTTCCGCACTGCATTATTAACATTAAAAAAACAAAATTAAATAATTAAAATGAACTCTAGTCGCGGTTCGTTATATATCTAGAGACTATTGTTACCATTATTACTAATAACCAAAAATAATTACAACGAAAAGTCTTCTTTCGTGATTATCGGCGGAAGCAATACAATACTTTTGGAGTCAGTTGTGATCATAATTACATTAGGTACATATACTGTATTAGGCATGAGGATTGAGAGGTTAGGCGACTTTACTATCGGAAGTCTATTTACAACCCTACTGAAATCGAAAGCCAGACCGCAATCCGGGTAGTGAATTCCAGTAAATATCATCACAGCTGCCATTGTGGTGGAAATGGGAATGTCAAGATGTCAGGATGAATGAGAGTATCTTTGGCCGGTAGTATCAATACAGTAAACAAGTGCATTGTGAACATGTCGGTATTGTGTATCAGAAGAAAGAACTTATACTATGTAGTATACATCCATACGAGTAATGTAATAATATAAAGTACATTATGTATTGTGCTCTTTAAATAATATGAGATATGTGATCAGCGCATGCACAGTGCAGTGGCGGTCTATGACATGAGTTCATTTTTATTGTCTTCAGGGTGCACGTAATCTCATATAATCTAAGTAGCTAAGCTGGGCGCTTTATTAAAAAAAAAATGTTAGGGCGTGGCTTTGTCTGCACAAAGCAAATTTCGGTCTTACATAATTAAATATCACGTTAAGATCAAAATCTGAACAACATATATGTTAAATTTGTTCGTTTTTTGATAAGAAAATACAGTACTGTTCGGTTTTGCGATACATTGGTCTCGCTGATCGACAGCGAAAAGTGCACTCTAGGCACCTCAAGTAAGGAAAATATTGTAAAATTGTGAAATGTAAATTTTGATTTTTGGAGTTGTAATAGTACAAAATAATCCGAAAAAATTATTGTTATAAAGAATTTGAAAATCATCTTGGAGAAAATATGTAAATATGTACAAACAAATTACACACCGATATAGTGGCAGTTTTACGAAATAGGCATATTGGAATGAAATTAAAAGTATTACTGAATTAAAAACGTTTTAAAAAGAATAAAAAACATGCTCATTAAAAAGCCGGTGTATAAACTGCAGGGATATATTTTTAGTGAGTTTTAAACTCTTATATTTATTTTACATTTATTTTAATAGTTCGTATATTATATATTTCATATCAATCTGTGAGCAGACATTTGGTATCTAAATTGTATATAGTTCCATTGTTCACAAATAATCTATCTACCTATCTATCGATAATAACAAATACAATAATAATAATGATAATTGAAATATGTAGGAAAGACACCTTACACGTTATGTACCAAAAGTAACAATGAGAAATTTCAAAGTGAAATTTTAATTGAAAAGCTCTTAAAACCGTAAAAAATTAATTAAATTATACCATTACATTTTATATGCTGTAGTTGATAAAAACGGTAATGGATTTTCGATTCGATATCTCACAATAAATAACTAATAAGCTTTCCAAATGCTCTTACTTCTGGAACATTCTATACAATGTATATATTTGCATGTACTTTATTGTGCATAGAGGTTATTACAGTTGCAGATCAAACATGCAACTTGACCCCACACATGACTAGTTTTGGGGCATGTTATGATGTATTAACCTTTGTAGGCTTGTATGAGCGAAATGTAAATGTGCAAATACTGTATGTTATGTAAGATCAAATATGATTTAATGTATTGCGTGTATATTGCCGCACGCCCGAAATTCCAATCCTCTCCGCTTCTTCGTGCGCCATGTATCAAAAGCACGCTTAAGTAGCATATTTCGGTAATATAACGTCGATCTTAAGTGCTAATCGGTACGCGAAAACTTGTTTTTAGACAAACAAAAGTTGAATGAAACGAGTAAAAATTAAAGGATGAATTTCTAACTAATACAGCGTTTACAATTAACAAAATGTCTACAAATAATTAAGCATATATATACCTACAGTTCTACTGCTGCGTAAACGTTGCTAAAACATTTAACGGTTAGATACAATATTGTCTTCAATGATAACAAAAATATATAATATTAATCATTATTGTATCCGTGCGAATGCGAGGTTCCGGATCGCAGAAGACATAATTTATGGACAATCAGCAACGGCTCCAGAAGACTATATCAACCATCCAGTCCACGAACTGTGCAAGTTAGTACAAGGAACGAGGATACTGGACCGGGTGATATACAGAAATTGGGAGATAGCACAATAAGCCCTAGAGGCTGCAGTGTTCCCGGCAATAGACCGGCTCCCATGACAAAAAAAAAATTATTGTACGAAATTCTTGTAAATTATAAACGTTTTTTTAACAGATTTTGACAATATTTAATAAATCGACTATTAACGTTTATTTCACCCATGATTTCGTTAAATATTAGCACTACTTGGATAAATCCGAATCTAATAATAATTCACGCATTTTAATTATGTTTGCAATTCGTGACGAACAGCGAATAAGTCGGCCGATCTTTCGGCGAACATCATAGTTTGATGAAATCACCTGTGACTCGAACATTTGTTACATTATAAATCATTAAAACTGTGCTTCTTATTATTAAAATGTCTAAAAAATGCTGATACAGAGCAATTGTCAAAAATTCGACATAAACGATTTTGCATTTGACCTAAGAATTATTCTGCAACCAACTGAAACAAAGCCCATTAGTGGTTTACGATAGTCATTTGTCTCTTCGCATATTATAAGTTATAACATTATATTATTCTTTTATAATGCAATTAGCTTAGAAACTTGCTATAAACAAGAAGTGAACGTTAAATTTTGCACTAAAAATTCACACTAAATTAAAATTACACCTTTTTACATAATATAATATTTTACGGGAGCAGTCTCTATACAAATAAACTGTAAATTATAATAACCCAATTATAATAGTAAATTTATAAGTAACCTTTAATTTTAACCAGGGTCGAACTATTCACAATTTGCTTGTCCATCTTTACTTACACACAGACATTAACCATACGTTCAAGATTGTGCAAAAAGTCTCTACATGCTGGTTTTGGGTCGCAGCTCGCACAGTGGTTTTTAGCAGCGTTGCCACTTTCCAGACGTCCTAATTTTTTATCAATTAATTTTAAGGTTCCGAATATTCAATAGCGTAATATTTTATATTAGAACCGCATGGATTGTACTTGACGCGCCAAACAAAACTCCCTAAGAGGTACAAAAATAGGAGCTGATTATAATTTTCAAATCGAAATGATTTCGTAATTAAATACAAATTCTAAAGGATGTAATTATTTTTTCTAATTCGTCCAACTTTTGCGCATTAATCCTTTCTCATGCCAAAATCCCCGAAAATATATAAAATCCTGAGATAACTCACTCTCTGTCAAAAACTTGGGCCACTTCTAACTGACTTAGAAACCTGAAATTTGGCATGAACTTTATTGGGCGTATATATATAAAATTTCAGTAGATGTAACTTTTCAGATAATATCGCTATCCCACCAAAAACAAAAATCTAAAAAAAAAGGTTAAATTCGGATGAGGTCGAAGTGGGTGCGAAGTTTTTACACACACGACATACATTTATAAAATAAAACACGAAAACTTAGCACTCTTAGATCTCAATTCTTTTTTATAGGAAACTTGGCTTCTTTTTTCACATTGATGTTTTTGGTGTTCCGTTTACGTGACATATTGATGTCACGTAATATATGCTGTCACAATAGAAATTTTTAAAAGACAAAACCCATCCCTAACAGATATTGATTATTTTTTTACAGCCATCAACAACAAATTATAAACTCCGTGTTTTTACATTAAAGATAAAAAAACTTGTTATTGATTATTTATTAAAAGCGTTATGCACGACAGTGTAATTTAAGGCAATAATGAAAACAGTGTTTGTGAACAGCACGCAATAAATATTAAAACAAAAAAATTTAAACAAAAATAACGCAACTCCTTTTAAACTGCATATAAAAGACTAGTTATTAAAATAACGCCGTAAACAATACATTTAGATAGACACACTGTACGAATATAATAAAGCGGAACAATTAGATAAGCAATAAAAAAAGCTTCCGAAAATATTTCGAGACGATTTCATCACGAAAAGTAGAGTAGTCTTCCACTGAGAAACTCTTGTGTTATTCCTTATTCTAATTCCTATTATTTGCCTCCTCGCATTTATTTAAAAATATACTTGTTTATGTTTTACAATAAAACCTTACGCAAATTTTTGCGATTGGTAACTCAAATCACTCGAATATTTGATGACCTATTTGTCTTCTAAAATGTATTTGTCCACCCAAATTCCTTTACGAGCTATTGCGGGTCTCCGGACATTCTTTCGAAAAAAGTTTGAAATTTACATATAATTCTTATTTTACAAATGGCAGGCAGAACGCCGTAACATTCGGCAATATAATTTACATACACAACAAAGAATATATATACCGTGCTATATTGTCCATTCATACAATGATAGTTACAATAATGCGATGTTATTAAAATATCCGCTATAAACATTAACAAAGTGGACGAGACTCATGTGAAAAAAATATTACATTAATTTCCCTAAACTCCCACTCAACCGAAAATAATGACTTACAATTAATATGCACCGTTAGTGAGGTACCTACGGTTGCAAAGCAAAGTAGGTTACGCCGATTTTTTTATTTCTTTGCGTAAAAGTTTTACCAAAAAAAGATCATCTGAATAAAATTATTTAATTTAAGCAAATCTTATGTGATCCAAACAAACTATTGAGTTTACGTATCAAAAGTGTCCAATCAATAATCAATTTTATTATTTGTAACAAATAATAATTTCTGTCGACATGTCAAATGAAATTATATTTATTGATTTTTGTATCTCGTTCATAAATGAATGTATCATATGAGCAAATGACATTATGTAAAAACAAGTGACCAGCAACTTTTAACAGATCTGAGTCAAAGTATACACACCACATTTCTTGCAGGTGCCTCCTATAAAATAGCTGATTTTCACCGCATAATAAGAATATACATATTTATGTATCTGACAGTTCGGCCATATTGGAAATTTGGACTGTTTACAAAGACAAAATCCAATTTACTTCTTTGTTGCTCATATGGAGTTAAATGGCAACTGACAAAGATATCATTATTGGATTGGTCAAATCGCATTACTTTAGTTTTATTTTCCCATTCCGAACACTGGCATTCATTTGATCAAAATCCATACACTACCTACACAAACTGTACTTATAAATGCAGCCCTGTCTAAGATTATACCACAAAGCTAAACACTGATTTTGAAAAAAATCCTAAATTTTTTCGGTGCCCAAAAACTTTTTTTTAAACTCTAAAATAGATATGATCTCCGCAACCAAATGATGTAAACTGACGAAATAAATTCCGCCATCTGATTAATTGCGAATAGTGTACTAATATGTACTATATGTACAGGCAACAGCGTTGCCAGACGTCCCGATTTTTAAATCAAAATTAAATGTCCCGCGCGGGACAAGCTCAGTCCCGCTTTTCGGGGATAACTCGACCGTGCGTAAATAATTATCCTCTTATTGTAAGTTGCAATTTGTAACACTCACTCCTCAGACTATTATTTGAGACGCCATATTTTTCTAATGAATAAAACTTTTTTGATTTTGATTTCTGTTTTCTTTTTATTTTTTTATTCAGAAGACGAATAAGACTCAACTATTTAACGATAGGGTAAATCTGATTTGAAATATCATATTTTTATTAAAATACATTTTCTATTTGCTATCTATTGTCACGTAAACGTAATTTGAACTCAAATAAAAAGATAAATATTTAAAAACTTCTGATTATACACGTTTTTTACTATGTCCCGCTTTTTTCACTCAAAAAGTTCCAAAATCCCGACTTGGCAAAAAAAATGTGGCAATGCTGACAGGCAAGTACACTAAAAGTTGGCATAAACCACTTGTCTTACAACAGCAGATATAAACGTATAGGGTAAACAACAATGTACATACCATCCAACAATGTATATTATATAATATACGGAGAGAGATATACCGAAATTACATAAACAACAATGCCTGCATTATGACTCCTATGAGAATACAGCGCAGGGATGTCCAATTAGCATGTTTATGTAAATCTCATTAACCAATTGGATTTTTCTCATGAGTAATTTGGATCGTTTTACATTTGTGCTTTCGAAACACATTCGCACTATTGAATTTAAAAATAAACAAATATTACACGTCCACTGAAATGACGTTTGAGAGGAAGGTTTTGTTGATGCGATGCTTCGTAAATCTTTTTAAGAGATTGTTAATTGACAAATAAACGGAATTAGATTGTATGTAAAAAGTTACAGTGATTTGTGTTTTAGAATCACCTTCCCTACTTACATTCAATTCAGTGGCGGATTTAGCAGCAGGCTGAGTAGGCTGAAGCCTATGGCGGCAGATTTTAGGGGGCGGCAAATTTGGCCCAAAATTGTTGTCTTACAGAAATAAAAAAACAACATTATTATATACATAGAGAAAACGAGTTTCGAGTATTTAACAAAAATTTCAATATTTTAGTACTGTACAGTATACTGAACACTCTAACGTCTGTATATGAAAAATTACTAAACGCTCTGTAAAATACACTTTTGTGATAATGCGTTTTTAAAATATTCCAATAGCGTTTCAATACTGCAATTTAAATTCAGTAATTTTTTTCTCCATCCTACCTAAATATTACTAGGTTGCATTCACACAATTCAATCATCATGTAATATGTTTCAATACTTAAATATTTTTTTTGTACAACGTATTTGCGTAGTCGTTTTTGTAATTAAGATGAATGAACTAGGGTATCGAATTTCAGAGGTCAGTAGGGGCGGTAAAAATTTAATAGCCTACTGGCGGCAAATTTGTAAATCCGCCACTGATTCAATTAAAAGTGTGGGTATAAATAAACCTTAATGAAATAAAATCTTCTTTTTCGAAATCCATAAAAAATTAACTACCTAGCAAAAATAACTATTTTCAGAAATCAATGACCATACATATGAAAAAATGTATTTTAAATCGTTTATTCTCAATTGTGAAATTAAAAAAAACACTAATAATTTTTTGGAACTAAGTTTATATATTTTTGTTACAGGTAAGGAGTACTGCAATCTACGAATCGTAATAGTACGTAAGTTTTATAATTTTTTTTAGATAATTAAAAAAAAATAGTCGCAAATTACAACAAAAAAATATTATTAATATACATCTAATTCTAGTCTAACCATTATTCAAGTTTTTCATGAAGCTTCAAACTGAAAGAGTAGACTGATTGTGTATTTCAGTATTAAACACCTGGTTACCTATAGATAATTTTTTTTAAAAAATCACTAAACGTGCTTAATGTTCAATAAATTTTTGACATTTACTACGGAAAAAGTAGCATGAGTGCATTTCATTCACTTTACGCAACTTCATTCCACTGTGGTTTAAGGCATGAAAAGCAGATATTTTATAGGGAGATGTAAAAAAAAAACTCTTTGGGCCTGGCGGTGGAAAAATCAATATAGGAATTACGCCGACAATGTATGAAGTGATTGGGGAAAGATAGTCACTCGCGGATTAAAAATTCAAACGATTACAAATCTGGCAGCGTTACACCATGGCGGCCCATTTGAATATTTGTGGACTTTATTAGTGATTTATCAACAGATTAGCCTTTAGAAAAACACCAGCCCTGCAATTCGGGTTTGGCTAATGCTTGCCCGTTTGTTTATGCATAAGCAAGCCGCAACACATCGATACAACCCATAGCTAACTAAAGCGATATTTCGTCTATATAAGCACACATTTAAGCACAGCTCTGTAGGTCTTCTGGAAACACTTACTCCAGACTGCATGCAGATAAATTGTTACATCTTCCTCAGAATATTACAATGCAAAAATTTTCCAGTTACTAGTTGGGGCCTAGAAGTTGTAAATTATCAATGTCAACAAACGTTATGTATGGGTTGTCAAAGTTGATTTCTTTCTGAGGTTTAATTGCATAATTTTATATATTTGATAAAAATTATCAAGTTCATGCCTCAAGCAACATTTTTCAAAAGTTGTATAGTGTTCTTAAAAATAATTCTATTAAAATCAAGAAAATATTTTTTAAAATCACAACTTACTAGTTTTTTTCTAAAATAAGAACTAAAATGCCACCTATAACCCCAGATTGTTTTAAATAATTTATCACCTGCTAAAGTTTGTATGCCAAATTTCTGGCAACAAAACATTTAATGAAATAATAGCAGACATCGGTATATTTAATAAATAAAAAAATGTATTTCTGTATACATATATAGCGCTTTCATTAAATATGTAATCCACCAATATCAAAATATCTCCACATTGGTAATCAAAATTTATAAAAGTAAGGTGAATATATTACAGTAGAATCTCGTTTATCCGACCCTCGATCAACCGAGGCTCCGCGTTATCCAACGGACTAATTCGAGCACTACGCATTAATTGAGGTGTGTAGTCGGATAAAACGAAAAAACTCAGATAAAATGGATGAAGCCGCTATACTTATGCTGTACGCCCGTAGTATTTTGCGTTTGCTACTTTGTTTCTTATACCATAATATGCCCACATATAAACTTGTTAGGTTCGTTAGATTTTCACTTTTATATACTTTTGTGATTAAATTTTATTCTAACATTTCAAATACACATAAAAATCAATTAAAATTTTCGAATTTTTTATTTCTTCCGTGTTGAGTTTTCGCTTATCCGAGGTACCTCCTCCCAATATATCTGGGATAAACGAGCTTGTACTGTACTCTCCAATAACTATAAGGATGTCACGGATAATACGGGACTTGTAAATTCCAGTTGCCGAGATAGCTTTACTGTAATGTGGCGCTCATTCAATGTTCTATTTTACCGAAATCAATTAACAGCGTTAAGCGATGTTTCCCTGTAACACACACCTATTCTACTATATTTTGAATCTATCCTGCAAATGTTTAGCAAGAATGCCTTGAAAAAAAACAGTGACATGCAAGAATTTTATTGATACGGTGAAGGGCTTGGTAATTTACTGATGCTAAATCTTGCTGAGTGAACGAAAAAAAATATCAGTAACTTAGCAAAAGGGTGTAAACTACGATACAATTTGTATCATGTTGAACATTTTAACTCCAAAATAATTGAAAGTTTATACAAAATTTGAATATTTTTTATTTTTAAGTAAAAAATTAAAAAGTCTATTAATATTTTTACGAGTACTTAAATGAGCAATGAGATGAAATGAGCCCTCAAAGAAAGTAACGAATTTTATCAAAAGAGCTATTTGAGAAAAGTAGTTTAGAATGAAAAATTATTTTAAAAAAGCCTATTCCATTTAATTATATTTCTTAAAATTAATGGTGACAAAGAAACAGCTCAGCATTTTTTAGCTATGGATTAGTTAACAAATATGTTACTCTCCTTTACTGTTACATCTGAGTTGTAGCAGCATTGCAAATTATTACTGCTTGCTTAAAGGGTTGCTATTTCCTATCGCAAAACTTATTATTGTCGTTAGCAGAATAGAACCCAAAATATGAGTGTAAGTAATTTATAGGATGCAATGTTAGCAGTTTAGCAATCCTGTTAATAAATAATTAGATAAAGCTAACATGTTGACAGTGGCTTTGACAGTACGTTGGCACTGATTCAAATTCATTACGAAGTAATCAAAACTGATACGATCAATTGCGAACAATAACGAAATAGTTAGTAACATACATAAAATAAACAAATACATTTTAAACACTACGGTAACAATTAATTATTTTAGTTTTATTTTATTGTACAATATTTAAAAGTATGTCTTCGACAAGTGAGCCGGTACGTTTTGATAACAATAGACAGAAAACTTAATATATACAAAATACCGTATTATCTTTACTATACGTCCTAACGTTTATTGTTTTAACTAAAAAAATATTTTCCTCTCACAATCCAAGAGTTAAGATTCAACTATACATAGGTATACCGTACGTAAAAAACAAAAATATACCCCTCTACATTACGTCTTGTGGTCTACATAACATTTTGAAACAATATTTTCTATACCGTACAAATTACAAATCGATATTTAAAATAGAAAACTTACTTAAACGCTTAAATTTCTTGTTGGGACAGTTATTATATTTGCAGCTAAAACAGCAAGTTTTCGAGAAAACGAATGACAGGCAAGCACGAGATCCCAAAATTCCCAGAATCTCAAGGTGTTAAAGTGTATTTCCAAGTCCAACTTTTTGTGTGAGAAATAAGCTAGATACAAGAAAACTGGTAGTTTTGTAGAGTATAAAATGTCCTACAAAAAGTCCATGTACAAAATCTATACTTTAAAAATACGGGGGATGGCCTGTAGCTCCAACGTATTTTTGGCAAGAATTGCAGACAAGCTTTTTCGAAAGTATGTCTGATCAGGATACTCCGGACCAAAATAGCTCACATCTTCTGCAGCGAAATTTTTTGAAATAGACGCCATTTGAAAAGGTTCCGTTGCGGCAATTTTGTATTATTTTGGTTCAGAGTATCCTGACTTTTATACTTTCAATATGTAGCCTATAAGTAAAATGTGTTTAATCAAAATGCTTGAAAATAAACCGAATCTGCGTAATTAAATTATAGCGCACTAAAATTTAATTAGTAACTACGCAATTTTTCTTATGGCACAATAATACATTCTAAATAATAAACTATAAATTCAAAAGGGAAACTTTTATCCATTTACTATCAATAAATATGGATAAAGCGAAAGATTATCAATACAATTATTCGGTTCAATAAATAGAATAATAATTATTATGATGTGTTCAGTGAGTTTTATGTCAAGCGATTTTTTCAAACAAGAAATGCATTTCCGGCGTGATGAATCAAAATGCTTAAAAAACGTCGGTTAGGTTTCTTGCACATAACGCGCATTATGACGATATACAAAACAATAGAACAGCAAGTAATACTGTGAACCAATGATAGTGCTATTATGAAATAACATTCTTGCAAGTAAGTATAATATGGCTTTTTATTTTTGTATGAAAGAAACTGTCGCATATTCTAGCTCACTGTGTAATTATGTGTATTATATCTATTATACATATTTATGTAACTATTATATAGATGAGAATACAATAATAACCTAACTGTTCTTCGTTCATGTCACTTTCTGTCGCAGAGGTTAATAAACGAACTCATTAGAATGTAAGAACTGCGGCGCTAAGCTAATTGTAATCGGGAGGTCCGTGTTCAAACTAGGAACGATGAAACCCGCTATAGATTTTACAATTGAGTAACAAATAGTTAATTTAATCAGTTACCTACAATTACTACCTACCTGTTTCGTCTTATAGACAGATTTTACCATTACAACCAGTGGGGAATGGTACTAGTTTAGGTCAAAATTTACTTTTCAAAATTTTTTCGTTTTGAGGTCCCCCGAATCCAAAAAACATATTTTTAGAAAAACTCTGTGCGTCTGTTTGTCTGTTAGTCTGTTTGTCTGTAAGTTTGTTTGTCTATTAGTCTGTGAGCACAATACAGGCCAAGTGGATGAACGGATTGAAATCAAATTCTGGGAGGATATTTGGCATGCAAATATGAATAGCCCTATTGTTTTTGGGGAAAATCGACGCAAGCACAGAAGAGATATATCCTATAATGTTGTTTTTTTGTATAATGATGGTTTATTACTTTTTATAACGGTTTAATATTCTATTCATTTTTCCAAAAAAGTTTCGTAAAAATTTTTTTCCCTGAGTTTCATAGTTTCGGAATTATTTTGAAAAATCACATGTTCTTTTGTTCCGAAGTACTGTCAAAAATAGTTAGGTGGCTGATAAGCTTGCTTTGGTTCATTTTTACATGTAAAATCCTATTACGTAACCATGAAAATGAATAGCTTTCATAATATTTATTACTAGCTGTTATCCGCGTGACCGCACGTTTTAACAGAAATTTCATTTTATTTATTATAATATTTCAAATGTCAATATTCGTGAAGTTGGAATGGTCCTGCCACCCAACTGGCTGGAATTTTCTTTCTTCTAATTATCAAATTTAAGAAACAAAGGTATGATTTTAGACAAAACTTATCGAACCTGTAAAATAACCGTTTCGGATAACTGTTATCGGTATGCACGGTAACCGAGTAACAAAAATACTATCAAGTAACATATTTATTGAGCATTGATAGGGTGCCTGAATTGTTCATCCCTAAAACTTACCTCGCGGTCGACAATCACGTTTGCCTTTTCACAGTGTTTCTGTATCATTTTAGACAGCGCCGTTAATAAAAAAAAATACAACCTTAATAAATTGGGATAGCAAAATATTCATAACCTCTTATTTTTAGTAATGACGACAGCATTGTGTCCGTTCCCAAAATAAGAGACGAACTAGGACACCACTGTTTGGTGTTTTGTAACTACTACCACAGACTAGCAGGTACATGTGTTTAACAATTATGGACGCGGTAAATATAATTATTAAATTCACATTGAAGTAGATTATGCCAAAAGCAAATGATAACAAAAATTCAAGCCCCAGCGGCATTCGTCTGTAAGAAATAGTATAATCCATTAATCAGGACTCAGTGTTGAAAAAATTGCATACATATGTAATTTAATGATTACACAAAAATTGACAAGTAAAAAATTACGACTTGAGTTCTGTGTATATAATATAATATAAAAAAGAACGACATGTATAAATATTGTGTTGAATGCACATTAGATGCTGTCAAAAAAAGGAACAGAAAAATAATGTAACTTAGAATTAAAAAGTTGAAATATTTTACTAGTCATCATCCATTACGACTTACGACGGAAGTTGTGTCTCACCATACTATACCAAATAGGGATGTTCAAAACTGTTAAGCATCGACTATGGCACGATTCATCGAAATAACAAAATCTAAGTCACAAAGATATTGAAATAAAAAAATTGAGCGAGAAAAATCTAGAAATTTAATACATAATTATAAACGAAATTAAATCTACGAGTAGTTAAACAAATCATAATTTTAAGAAATAACCGATTAGAAAAAGATTTTTTTTTAAATAACAAAATATAATTCATTAAAAACTACAAATATTTTTAAACTGAACTTGTTACTGAAAAAAACAGAAAACATCGATGTTAACTAAAGTATCGAAAAAAAGTAACATCGATATAACATCGAAAATTAAAGACAGAAAATCAATGTTTTTTAAACAGCAATTTATCGTGCGTATCCCTACTACTAAACGAAATTTTACGTAGATATTTAGGCTTTAGCTGCTGAGCGTTTAAATTAACAATTTCTCTTAAACAAATGGATAATATTATCTATTTAAAACAGTGTATTTGCAGATAGCTTGTTGACTCCGTTTACCACGACACAGGTCAGCTTCGATCAAAGTGGGCAGTATAGGCTTAAATTAATATTTCACTGGACTTTACACTTTCTATAGTACTAAATTGCAAAATTAAAACATCGTTTAAAAAAACTTGCGTTTTAATATTGTAAATCTAGCGTCGTGGTCGATATAACATTGGTAATTTCACTTACGAAAACATGGCAGTGTCAAAACAGCTTCAGAACACCAGGCGTTGAGCAGAAAGACGTGAAAAAGGTTATGCATGCCCGCGTCGAATGTAGAAAAGAAAAACGACAGCTAAAACATATATATTGTATTATTTGGAATTTACTGTTTCCGATCTAGTATAGAAGAGGAGTCGGTGAAGATTTACGGTTCCGCATTGTGTTTACGTATTTATATTTATACAGTTACTATCATATCTATTCGTACCTATTACAAATTTGTAATTACTTAATTATCTCCTACTTCCCAAAACAAACAAAAATGTATTTTGAATAACGTGTTATAATAACATTTATCTCTGTTATGTGTTATAATGCGGTTAACAATATGGTAGATTGTATACCTTATTTCATAATTGATTATAACGGGTGATTCATTTGGAGATACTTTTTTCAAAACTAAAAAAAATTTAATAAAAAAAAATTTATCGGATAATTTTTATTATTATACAAAAGAACTATTCTTTACATTTATTTTTTAAAGATTATTTCTTTCAAATGTTGGCCGTAACTACGGTTAGCATAGTCCATTCTGCCGTTCCAATTTTCGATGACGCGTCCGAGCATTTCGATTGGTATTTGGCGAATAACGCGAGTAATGTTGGCTTCCAGTTGCTTAATCGTATCCGGCTTATCAATATAGACTTTGGACTTTACATAGCCCCAAAGGGAAAATTCTAGGGGTGTGATATCACAGGATCTAGGCGGCCAACTCACCGGTCCGAAGCGCGAAATTAACTGTTCACCAAATTGTTCACGCAATAAAGCCATGGTTTCACGTTTTGTGTGGCAAATGGCGCCGTCTTATTGGTACCAAATGTCCTGGAGATCACGGGCTTCAATTTCAGGAAACAAATAGTCTGTTATCATGGCACGATAACGGTCACCATTGACAGTTACGTTCTGGTCGGCCTCGTTTTTGAAGAAATATGGACCGATGATTCCACCGGCCCATAAACCACACCAAACCGTTGTTTTGTCTGGATGTAATGGTAGCTCTTGAATCTCTTCAGGTTGCTCTTCGGACCAAATACGGCAATTTTGTTTGTTGACATATCCGTTAAGCCAGAGATGTGCCTTATCACTAAACAAAATTTTTGTCGAAAACAGTTGATTTTCTTCCTCGCAGAACGCTGATTTTCGTAATACAGCTGAATAATTTGTAGACGCTGTGCGGGGCTAAGTCTTTCCATGATGAAATGTCAAACTATACTGAACAAAAATACCATAAAAGGTTATCACGACTCACGCTTCATCTGTCAAAAAATCCATAGACAAAAAAGTACCTCTAAATGAATCACTCTATATTACAACGAAGTGTGACATGTATAAAACAGCGAGTTTTAACAGTCACACGTATCGTAATACAATTATTACGCAGGAAGTGTATTATGGTATTTTTTGCACGTACTTCCTATAAAATAGTTAATTTTCACTTCATTTTTTAAATTTTCGACAGGCTATTTTTGAGAAAACGTCTTTTCTAACACTAAATTAAATTAAAAAAAAAAACAACAACAACAACTCAGCGATTTTGCAATAGAATTGGTTTGGCGTGAGCAGTTTGGTTTTACTTTGCAGCACTAGTGGTTCAATGGGTCACTTCGTATACCTGCTATTTTATAAGAGAAAATATATAAACATGATTTTTCTTGTTCGGAGCAACTTCAGAATGTATTTCAAATTAAATTATTAATAGCTTCTTTATTTAAAATATAAGGACTTGCAAAATACATTCTAAACTTTTTAGTAGTATAAAAAGGGACCCTTAAACGCTCACATCTGACTATAATTCTAATACAGGGCATACATTACAGTTTGCGTTGCCAGTTAGATTGATTTAAGAAGATATACTCGAAGTTTCACATATCGTTTTTCGCGTGATGACCAAATAAACATTGTCTTCATATAAATTACACAGTTTTCTGTAAAATAAATTATCACTTTCAAATAACAATAATTTCATCCAGAAAAGCAGACTACAAGTACAGCAGCCAAGCACTATAAAAAAATGAAAATGTAAAAACAGGAACAAAACAAACAAATAACAGGAATGCTTATGTAACTGTTTTTTTGCGTTTCAATTTTTATGGTGTTATTAAGAAATTAATAATAAAACTAATATTTTTATTTGTTTCGAAAAATAAACAAGACTTTCGGCATTCCTATATGGCCGTCAGAAATCTCTATAAACTTGCAGGAGGTATTTCGAAGTTCGTAATAAAAAAAGCACATAGGTAGATACTTGAGTACTTATTGTTAAAGAAATGATCGAACTGTTTTTGCCGTATTTAGTCTGTTATGTAGTATCGATTACTGTTGTGAAATAGACGAATTTCACACAAATAGACGAAAAGTCACGAATTTGATACCGCAGCATGTGAGGTATTGGTATGTGACCAAAGCATTGTACTGTTATTTACTAAACGTGTGAGAAGCAGACACTAAAATGCTTTATTACAAAAATGTTTCACTTTTGGTAAAATCGAAACCACAAGTTTCTATCATACGGTATTTGTTACAACGTGATATATTGTCTTTCCTTTGTAATGTTCTCAAAATGTAATTAAAAATAGAATTAACATCGCACTTTAAATCTTCCATGATGGAAAAGTATACAAGGCGTTTAATTTCGATTCCAACATTTCTCATAAGTAGTTACTACCCTATATAAATAAATTAAAGGATTTTATATATTTTTATTCTTGGTAACACTACTTGTTCACGTTATTGTTATTGTACCTACAATAAAATAAATAATGAGAAAAAATTTGTTTTTATACAAAAAAAAATGTATTTATAAAACAAGTACCTGTATAATTATCCTCAGAAAATTGGGCTTCATTGTGCACAATTATACATTAGAAGGAAACAGCCAAAAACATTTTTTTAATCGGTTTCGTTGTTTATGCTGTACTCACGATAGAATATACATGATGCATAGACTCACAGACAAACGCCGCATTGCTGAGATCAGACCCAAAAAAAAAACAATAATTCTTAACAAAAGAAATGCGATGTATTACTGATAATACAAAACAAAACAAAATTAATTGTTTTTTTGTGCCGTCAGCTTGCTATTCTTTCAAAGAAAAGGACTTCATAAAAATATTTCATTTCCTTACCTATATGTTAAGGCAGAACAATTTACATCATTAAAAAATAATGAAATAAGTTTTTAAAATACATAAATGATTACAAGGTGGTTCAATAGAATAAAATAAATATATAAATAGATTCTGAACATAACCTCACATTAGTCGCAAATCTTGCACCAAAAAAATAAATATAATTATATACACATTCGAAGAGCTTAGGATAAACCTGCTTTAACTTTTTTTAAATCAAATACAGTGGTACCTCGACATACGAGTGCCCCAACATACGAGTTTTTCGAGATACGAGCCGGCGAGCGATTGATTTTTTGCTTTGAGTTACGAGCGAAATTCGAGATACGAGTTCGGTTTAGCAGGAAAAAGTTGCAACAGGTCGTGCATCTGATCTTTTTACTGACACTTGCCTAACTCATTTCCGGAACATTCTGAGAGGGAGGAAGAAACAAACCTCCTTGAACATGTTTTTTTCTAAACGGCCTACAGGTGAAAGCGAGAAAAATGTAGCGAAAAAGGCAAAGACCAGTGAGGATATCTAATTTATTTCTTTACATTCTCTTTTTTGTTTTTCTACAATAAATATTTGTCATTTATAAATACGCTTCTATTATTCAAAACCACGTAACAAAAATAACTGGGATGACATTTTGGAGGTTGGAACGGATTAATGGTAGTTCAATTGTTTTGTATGGGGAAATTTGCTTCGAGATACGAGTAATTCAAGATACGAGCAAGGTTGCGGAACGAATTAAACTCGTATGTCGAGGTACCACTGTATACATCTATGCGTGTAGGTTAATAATGTAGAAACAAACCACTCTATACTTAAATTATATTAATTAGGGAAACAGAAGGATGCCTGTAAGCACATTTTAAAATGAAGACATTTAAATTATCAAAAAAGCACGGCTATCCTCACGAATATCAGGAACAGAGTGTCCGATGTACTGACAACTTTCCCCTGTATGAGTAGTAGTTACTTTAGAGTTTAGATATTATACAAACTGCGGAACTCTGCATCTATGTATATATTTTTATTTTGCATCTATTGAAATCAAGTTAACACGTGACATTAATTAGAGACGCGAAATGCATTTCAATTATTTTGTCTTACTTCAATGTCATTAAAATTGAATAGAAATGTCAACCATCTGTATTCATTACTGCATCTCTACTCGTATAGTAACGATATGTGTATACAGAGTGTTTCCTATTTACACACATAACTTATATCAGTGGGTATTTTAACCCGTTTTTTTCAGTGTTCCAAAATTGGAACTGTACATTTGTCCCAGTGTACCAAAATTGGAACAAGTCTTTAAAAAATTGTAACTATGTTAATAGAAATGTTCATAAAGTTTCCCACCCTGCATTATTTTAAACAGAAAAACCATACTAAAAAAATTGCTGTTATGAAATACTATTTATACAAAATATATATACTATTTATACAAAACTCGGGAAAAACGGGTTAATGTCATTTATTTCCACTAGTACAGCTTTTTATTTTCTATTTACTATTATTTTTATTAATTAATTGAAAATTCAAATGATACGTTCACCGGTGCTCACTCATTCCAAACATCATGAAGACTGATGAAGACCGGAAAATAATTAAAAAAAATTGAAAAGTAAAGATACCGTTTTTCCAGTTGTTTGGGAAACATAACGTAAAATGGTCTTTCTGCGATTTTCTAGACTATATGTAAATATAGGATTTCCTGGAAAAAGTTCGCGATATGTTCGTATACTATTATTACTTTATATTAGTCACACGTAAGTATCACTGTGTAAATAAATGTCAGAAGTGCGTAAAATGTAAATTTTTATTGTTGCTAATTTATTGAAAAGTTAAATTCAAAATTTGAAAAAAAAAAACATATTAACGAATAAAAAATCTAGGTGATTTATCCTTCGCTGATTAGTTTTCGACCCAGAAATGATACAATTATTTCTTTTTTCTTATAGCTAAAATTAGGATTAAATACTACTTCTGAAATGAAGCTGCTTTATTATAATATATAAAGCAGCTTCATTTCAGAAGTAGTATTTAATCCTAATTTTAGTTATACGAAAAAAAAAATTGTATCATTTCTGCGTCGAAAACTAATCAGCGAAGGATAAATCACACAGATTTTTTATTCGTTAATATGTTTTTTTTTCAGATTTTGAATTTAACTTTTCAATAAATTAGCAACAATAAAAATTATTATTTATATATAATACCAAACTATAGTAACTAAACCTCTGATATCTCGGTATTTTGAAGATTGTCTCAATATTGTACCTACATATTATGTAGGTACAATATTGAGACAATCTTATAATGCAAAATAAAGTATGTAACGTTCGCATTAATGTGTTTTTTTAAAGTTCAAAGATAAATGTTTCATCTGTAGAATTGCACGTGTATACAGAATTCTTGTAAATAAGGATTTCTTTCAAGTACACATAAAAGAAATTATACATGTAGCGTCACTATAATCCAAATGTTGAATTCAATTTCTAGAGAGCAACTTGAGAATTTAAGTATTACAGTTTGAATTTGAGACGAGAAAAGATATTTTTATGTAAAAAATGTTATTTCGTTCAACAAAAAAAATCTGTTTAGGCTATTTAGTGATTTCATTGTGGGCAAATAAAAATTCAGGTGGATCATTACTGCCACATACACTATCCGAAAATCAGTAAAATACCCCAATAATCTAAAAACTCATTTCAATTACCTGTAGGGGAAATAATTTCAAGTGATATTTGAATTTCTATTTCGAACATATAAACTGAAATAAAACAGCAGGAAATATACATTTTTTTCTGACAGGGAAATAGTTTCAACAATGTCAATAAAATCTCCGACCCGATTGTTATCCCTTCTTGCGAGTGCACATTTTTGAAAGACGTAAATTCGAAATGACGTAAATCAGGGTCTTGTATTCTAATCTGCATAAGTCATCTGCAGAGTTTACAAATAACGGTACAAAGTGTGAAAGACACGAACCGCGGTGGCGGTGTCTCTAATGTCATCAATCTATGGTCCTCCCACATCTACGGCACACGGGTTGTGGGTCAGCTAATACTGATACCATCGTGTCAAATAACAGCGTCGTAACATTCTTTCAAGTTTCAATATAAATTAATAATAACTTTGAAAAAAAATTGTTAAATAAAACAAGTCAAATCCATTGGAATATCCCAGTATAGTTATATGACGTTACCATGGTCAAATATAAATCCTTAATCCATAGTTTACATGTTCTTCCAATATCTATTTTTATTTGTTAATTATTTTTTTCTTACATAAAAATAAATAACAAAGTTAGGAATATTTGAGTACTCAGTGCAAGTAGCTCTGGCTGTCAAAAAAAAACTCAGATCTTACCAAATAATAGTTTTGGTTTAAAGCAGCTAAGAAATGGTAATATCCATATATTATCAAAAATATGAATATGGAGGTGTTAGGTCTAGCAAACTATATTCGTAAATTTTGTAATCACATATTTACCTTAAAATCTTAAACGAAACAAAGGACTTGTGGAGAAATTTTTATCATAATTATACCTGGCCTTAATAATATTTAAATCCGAAGATTCTTGTTTCTTTTTGTAAAGTAGTTAATACCATAAATTGCATTTATTTTGATGAATTCACTTACGGTTGTAGTATATTTTCATTAATAATTGTTATGAAAAATAGCACACAATTTGTATGTTAATTAATTATTTATTAATAGTGTCCCAAATTTAACGTACGACACTGTCAGTACAGCATTCCAAGTGCATGGGCGTGTAATTCATGCAGCTTCTGCCGTCTGAGAACGGCATCAGACGCTTGACCAGTGCGCTGCCATACATTGGTACAGCCATTCGATCCTCAGGCTATTCTCGAGCTGTACACCGATAGATACCGGACAGTTAAAAGCCTACCGCAGCAGGCCCTCTTTGCGTCATCGAAATATAAGAGAAAAAAATTTCACGACTCAATCTGCAAGTATGATATGATAATATGGTATTGGGGTACGCGAGCCGTATCGTAAAATTAAATTGGCTTGTTTCTACTTATTATGTAGAGAGAATCTGTTTTTTTAGAGCGTCACCAATGGCTCCAGGGTTTAACCCATGTGCCAGCATCCTATTCCCATAACTTCAAAAACATATAAAACTGGGACGCATAGATGGATAGATTAACATGACTTGAGATAAGAGGCATGGAAAGCAATAGACTCATAAATGCAGGACCAACACAAACAGTAGAGTCTTTCATGTATGGATTAGTAAGGTTAGAAACAACATAATGGGAAGCTTTAAGCTTTTTAAATCGAAATATCATTATTCGAACAAAATTCGTTAATAGCGTCGTATACTTCAAAATTCACCGAGCTGGGTAGAGTAGTGGTGACAGCACTAGACTCGCATTCGGGAGGCCCGGGTTCGAATCTCGGCGGGGGCAGATGTGGCTGGGACTTTTTCCTACTGCCTCTCGCCGAGAAAGGGTAATTCCTGTACCGGCCATTTTAATTGAGGTTTTCCATGGTTTCCCTCAATTAATTCCAGATAAAAATCGAGATGGTTCCTTATTCGAGGCCGTGGCCGATTACCTATCAAACTCCTACTTACCTACCTTATCATAATTTCCTATAATTCCTTCATTCGCCCATTGCTATTACATAAGTTGAAGTTTTAAAAATGTAGAAAAATAACGGGAAGTGTGGTAAATGGAAAATAGTAATGGTACGAATGGCGTCTGTTATGACATAAAGTCGAGAAACGAACGTTAAACGCATTATTATCATTATTATTATTATTATTACTTCAAAATTCAATGAGTTTAGAATTTGGCAGAAATTGATTGCGAGTGAAAAGCCCTTATTTTATAAAAGTTGTATACACTCATAAATTCCCATCTTGAGTTTTGATGTATCAAGGAGCAATTAAGCGAGACAGCCACTTAAAAAATGACCACATTAAAAGACAACGGTATTGTTTGCATGCTATATTTTAACTTGCTCATCACAATCCAAATATTTGTTCGAAAACCTATAATAATATTATTTCATCCTGACCTGAGAGTTTTGATAAAACTTCTCAAGATGATTTTTCAGTATTATAAACTTAAATTTCATGTTAAGATCGGTTAAAAATGTTCATAATTCATTATTTAAATGGCGTATGTATTGTATAATCCGTGTTTTTTAGTATTATTTGATTTTAATGTAAATTTTATCAATCGACCAGGTGGAAGAACGACAATAGTAAATAGTGAACCATGCCACTCGCATGTTTATATTACAAGAATCATTTATCTATTTATTTAAAAAATGTTTTTGGTATTATCCGCTATCAGAATTATATCTAGCCGCGCGCACTAGTCATGGGAGTTTGAACTTTAATAGTTTATTACCCACAGGTTATTCAATAGGAGATGCTATATGAGGATATTTTTATCCCTAATTCTAGGAACACTTTCGATGAACTGGGATTTTCATGATTTTCTTTTATATAATATTTTGTTCGCATTTTATCATAGGAAATGCACACCGAACCGCCGAATTAATGATCTTTTTTTAGTTTACTTTAGATTTTTTTAACTAAATTTTTTTTTTTACTCCAATGGATACAGTTTCAGGCATTATTGCATTTATGAAATTCTATAGCTCTTTATGACCAAACATCTACTTACTTCTCACACTACTCATTTGGCATTAATTCGATTTTTATCGCTCAAAAAATCTTTTTCTATAAAAAAATAATAGGTAGGGCTATTTTACGAGACTATCAAATATAGGCTTAAATGAATAATCGTGCGCGTGCTGTACTTAGTTCAACAATTAGAGAGAACAGTTCGTTCAATAAATCACAGTGTTAATCTTCGAATGATTCCGGTTAGAGGAATGCACATTAAATGCTGTACAGATTTAGTAAAACTAATTGACATGAATGTTCAGCATTCTTATATCCGTAGTGTCTAGTTATATAATACACATATACAGAGACCAGCGTAGCATTAGTTACGTATGTTGGTATTATACTGTTAATGTCCAGATAACGGTGAAACGATGTGCGATTGCTACAAACCGCATATGGCACGATTGATTTACCTTTTTCATCGAGATAGCAACACACGCGCGTTTTTATTTACAATGTTCATTTCGTCGTATCGATTTCATTAGCTTAGACACCTGGAAACAAAATACAATCGTGTATATTTATTTGGAAAATATATTTGTAGAATTTAGGACAGTGTGATGTACTGGTTAACGCGCTAGCCATTGGGTCAGACTACGGTAACTAAAGATGGGATATTTCGAATAAAAATCGATTACTTTAATATATATCGAGATGTCTCGAGAGGTTATTCAAAATCATTCAAGTACATAAATAAAGTGATTTGTGAAGTGGTAACGATTATTTTTAATTTGGGTGGTAATAAGGGGGTGACTTTCACATTTTTTGACGCCGAAAAAAATAGGGACCAACATTAATTTCGTCAGAACTCAGTCAATTTTGATGCTAGGGACTTTTGTAAAAAATGAAAATAAAGGTCTTTTCAAGCACTTCAAAAAATGCATTGTATTTTGGTAACTTCACGTTGAAACTTTCAATTTTGGCTTTTGACGAATAAGAACCAACCTTCAACAGGGTAGTGCTCCGTTTGTATTGGGTCTACAGACACTATTAACTCACCATTATTTTTGTTTTTTTATAAGCTACATTTTTACTAAGAATGATTTTTTCGATAAAATACTTACTTTTTCAGTAATTCGGGAAAAACCATCTGAAAACGTGGGTTTATTGGTTGAAAAATTGACACTTACACTCGCGAATAAGTCGAAAAGTATGGACTTTCAGAAAAAACTTTATAGAACAAAAGTTGCTTAGAATTAGTCAGCCTATCCGTTTCCGTACTTATTTTCAACGAAACATTTTTCACCCTCGAGAAGGGGTGGCATCCACCCCGCAATCGAGAGCGGCAAAATTTTTTTTTAAACTTTTTTATTTGAGCTTTTAACAATGCAGTCCAACAGTTTTTATGAAGATTCATTGACTGGCCCTGGATTCCGAGGTTTTACAATTTTTACGTCAAACGGTACTCCACTATACGTTCTTTCTTTTTTTTTGAAGCACTGCAAGTAATTGTCTCTGTCAGATTGCACGTCGCAGTATTTAATATATTATGATTAAATAGACTTTTATCTGCCACTGTTGTATGAAGCACTGCATGCAGGTGACACTTTTAAGTCTCATAATCGAAAATTCGATCGTTATAATAATCATATCGACGTTCACGCGAGCAAATCCACAGAAAAAACTTTGTTGATACGAGGTTCTTGAACAATCAGTAAATAATAAATGTAAAACTAATAATTCGCATAAAGTTAACAATACCGGAATGATGTTGATATATTGCTTACATAATTTTATAATATGATTGTAGTTCATATGTAACACTGAAGATTAGACAGTCCGTGTTCACTTATCAACAGGAAAGACTTATAACAAGTCTGGTTTTAAAATGACAAAATCTACAAACAGCACATCGGATCTTGTGACCAGATTAGCGTAAATCTCGACAACACATAAACGTTGTTGCTTCAGCTTATAAATTGTCACGCTACCTCAGTAACTATCGCATGGTAACTGTTGTCTTTAAAATTTGAGTCTAATTATTTTAAAAAGCAATCCCGCCTATGTGAATTAAGAACTAAGTATCTAGTTATTTACAAATTATATGGCCAAAAAACGTTTAAATGAGGTTTAATTACTAAAAATTGTTTTGTAAATATTTTTTTTTATCGAAATTTCTTTTGACAATATCTTATTTGATTTTGAGAACTTATAGTAAAACAATATATTTATTTATGATCTTGAAGTTTGCAGACAATTGAAAACTTTAAATCACGACATACATAAACGTGATTGGACTTTCGTTTAATTAGCGAGGATTATGTTTATCTTCCTGAGTTGTACAGACGAATTTTTTTTTAGAATTTTGTTTTCGACAGAAAAATTATGGCACAAAAAGTCCAGAATATACTAAAGAATCGTTACCACGACCTTTATGGTCGTGGTTACTAAATTTTGATTAGCGACGAGATAGGATTTTATTCATCTAAAATTAATCTATACGTCGTGTATCTAATAATTTCAGATGGAAAAATTCTTTCTTTCCTTGATTCCGCCATAAATTTGTTCTGAGGCGAAAAAATGAATACCTAGATCTCAGCAAGACAAATAAATTCATTCCTGCTAAATAAACAAAAATCAGTTAATTTTTAACTCGAAAATGTTCATGATTTTAAATTATCTAAAACTTTAGAATCTTCTTCATCCCATCGACCCTGAGGTACTAAGCATAAATTTAATCGTCCAAGTGAGATTCATTATGCAACTTTCCCACTTTTCGTGCCGATCAGTAACCATACTTGTGTGTTCAACATAACAAGTGAATAGCACTTAAAGCCTATTCAGACTAGCCGTTCTCGGTTACGATTCACCGGTCCGGTTGGGAGCTCGACCAATCAGGGCGTAGTCGTTTCCGATTACGGTTCGGTTCGAGCGTTTAGGTTCAGTTCTAATTTCAACCGGACCGTTCGGAACCGTAGCCAATGAGAACGCTTGCTGGAGTCACGTGACTAGCCACTTGTTTTTGTTGACGTTTAACTACACATCAAACGTCAAATCATATTTCGAAATTGCGCATGCGCACCGAGAATAATCGTAGAACCGAATCGGGATAGTGTGAGCAGCCTAGATTAATCGACAACCGAACCGGACCGGTGAATCGTAACCGAGAACGGCTAGTCTGAATAGGCTTTTAGGTAGACTATGCGTACTTGGATATAATATAAAGTAAATTAAAAACAGAAATATTCAGTAATTTTGTTAAATAAATTTTCCATTTCATAGAAACGCATTAGTATTACCTGTGTAGATATTTAAATAATTGATTAATACGTTTTAACAATGCAATTTCAAAGCGCCTGCATTGTTCTTTCAAATGATTCTAATTTAAAAAAGCAATTTACCGAAATCAGTGCACTGAACATTATTATGTAAATAGCGCTACTGCAAATGCAACTGCAACAAGTTTCATTAAATGAAAGAGCGTTTAATATACCTACAGTTCGTTTCATAAATAATTATTTGCATCTCTTATAAAATTGTATACTGACTTAATTATTTTTCGGCAGTTATAATATAAAAAAACTCGGGTCGCAGTGCTAAACGTTGTCAGCAATGTAGATTTACTAATGCAGGCATTGTTTATTACAAGTATTATGCTATCTACAAATATCTCCTGCACCCTTCATTAAATTTTTTTCCAGTCGCCATAGAAACTGTTAATACAGGCGAACAATTGAGAAACGTTTTCAAAAATTCTAAGCTCTGTAGTGTGATTTTCGTTCTTTCATTTACCGTTTACTCAAACCCTTTAGCTCTCAAAATACCGTCCGAAGACCTGTAACTATTTTTAGGCGTGGGAAAAGGATTTGAGATGAGGAGAGGGTTTTTGTAGGCAGCATATAACTCCTTAAATTGGTTTTTGGGCCTAACAAAACAATTAATCCTTTAATACATACATATATAAATATATAGGTAATATAAATAATATTTTTTTCTTACTTTCAATTGTAATGCAATCTCTGCACCGAACTAATTACGAAAATCAATATTAGCAAACCAGTGTTTTCATGAAGTATGTTATATTTTTACAAGATTCAATTTCAATTTTGAAACGATTCTGAGAATTTTTGGGGCCAATTAACACTTTTTAACCTTTAAAAAATTACCTCGACCGCGACGCCAATATATGCATCACATAGCAAATCCACTAAAAACACACCTATTCTCATAATTTGTTTGGCCAACCTGGCATATATTTTTTGCCTTCAATTTTCAAAAATCAAAATAACAAAGAATAAATACAAATACATGCCAAATGCTTCAAAATTGTAATATAAACTCTGAAAAAAATGCCTTATATTCCAAAGTATGACGTAAAAAAATAAAGGACATTATTCATTAATTAATTTTTACTCCAAAATTTTCGCTCTCTTGAATGTCAAATTTTCACTGATAACATTATACCAAGTTCCATCAAAATCGATTCAGGCGTTTCTTTTAATACTGGTACAAAGTATGTAAACGCATATTCTTTCATCTAGACATGTTATATCCGAAAAAGTTGTACCAAAATGACTCATTTACTATATCAAACAATTGCACCCAAATAAAAGTCTAGTTTAGTTACTAAAGAATTCAAATTTAATGTAAAAAATTAAAATATTAGTAACTAGAGTTCACTTTGTTATTTTTCTCTGTTATTCTTTTTTTTCAGAAATGAGAAAGATAAAGAGTTTCGAATATTTGTGTGCAGAATCACGATTTTTTATGACCGCCATCGGATAAACAAAAGATAAATTATTTTGCTACCAAAACTTAATTTCAAGATAACTTCGAAAGTTGTCGCTTTATAAACTAATGCATAATTGTTTTTTTGACAACACAGTTACTCCATATCACTTTCTGGATAAATAAACTAAGGCCTGATTTATGAGACAAAAAATTAAGATTAGGCCTAAGAATAATTTAAATACAATTTAAATTTGCAATTTCTTAAAATGATCGATTAGTGGATTAGTTCAGTTCACGTTACGATTGTCAATTTGAAAATCGATATCTTTGTCTCAAAACACACAACATTTTACATGTAGTACTTTGAAATCTGTGCAATCACATTTATTCAATACAATACAAATAAATAATATACTATGGACTTCGTTCACACAGTAATACACTTTTTTTTTAAATAACATACTATTTGCCAGAATCAAACGCCATTGATTACTGTATTTACCTCTATAATTTCCAACCAAATATTCTTTGTTATTTACGTTTATTTTAGAGATTTCTTTGCTTGCAATTTGCAAGAAGATAGGAAAAATACCCTGTAAGTAATCAAAGCCAAATATACATAAAACAGTAACAAGACATCTCCCTATAATTTTTTTTTGCGAAATTTTCGGGTTTTTAATATAATACCTAGACGGAAGAACACGTTTCCAAAATTTTGTATTGCTAATTGTTTGTACCGGCTTACGTCCATTATCACGAAACTATCGTGACACACGAAAAGTATAGAGTAGTCTGACCATATTCCAGTTATGGCAGAATTCCCGTCTAAATCGACCGTATCACAAACGAAATAAATTTGGTAAAGTTCAATTAAATTCTTCATGTAAAAAATTATTTTAAAAATCAATTTTAAAACATGAAAACTATGTCTGATTTTCCACACCCATATGTAAAAATTGTCAAAAAAAAAATGAAAATGAAACTCTTACGTTTTAAGATATTTGCTTTCCTCAGAATGAATTATCACTTTTTTATGACTTGAAAAAACTAAGATAAGATACCTAAAAAAAATGTCTACGCTATCACATTACAACTATTATACCCTAAATTAATTTTACATCTTCTACGTGGTAAGATTTCAAATTTCTAGACATTATTTGTTTGACCGAAATTTTAATATTTATTATCAGAGAGAAAATGCAAAAAACGCCATTATCAAAATATCATTATATAAGCATGCCGTACTATGGTTCGTATTTTAAAGGTCGGGGGAGTAATAGGTCTTTATTCATAATACAGTGGTACCTCGACATACGAGTTTAATTCGTTCCGCAACCTTGCTCGTATCTCGAATTACTCGTATCTCGAAGCAAATTTCCCCATACAAAACAATTGAACTACCATTAATCCGTTCCAACCCCCAAAATGTCACCCCAGTTATTTTTGTTACGTGGTTTTGAATAATAAAAACGTATTTATAAATGACAAATATTTATTGTACAAAAACAAAAAAGAGAATGTAAAGAAATAAATTAGATATCCTCACTGGTCTTTGCCTTTTTCGCTACATTTTTCTCGCTTTCACCTGTAGGCCGTTTAGAAAAAAACATGTCCAAGGAGGTTTGTTTCTTCCTCCCTCTCAGAATGTTCCGGAAATGAGTTAGGCAAGTGTCATTAAAAAGATCAGATGCACGACCTGTTGCAACTTTTTCTGGGCCGACCTGCTAAACCGAACTCGTATCTCGAATTTCGCTCGTAACTCAAAGCAAAAAATCACTCGCTCGCCGGCTCGTATCTCGAAACACTCGTATATTGGGGCACTCGTATGTCGAGGTACCACTGTATATTGTTTCTTGCTCTAGCATTACATGTTTCGTTATTTAAACGAGTCATTTAGGCATGCGAGTAGCTCAGTTTTACATTGAAATAGATAATAAATTAAAAAAAAAATAGTGTCTGCACAATATTTGTTCAATGTAGTCAATTATTGTAACCAATTATTTGCTTTATGTACCTATTAATTATTTATGACGTTTTGACACATGTTAAATTATACATACACTCATAGAAGTATCATTTCACAATTCTGTCAAAAAAAAAACACATTATTAAAAATTGCGGTTGAAATTCATATATTGCTGTTTGTAAGCGTATACTGTAATAGTTATTAATCATATTTCATATGAAATACCGCCACACAAACGACTTAATATAATAATAGATATATAAATGTCAATGTTACTTATGAAATCTTAATCAACTACACGATATTAATCTATGATCATATCTGCAAAATGGTTTATCCGAGTTTTCCATTATTCATTTAAATCAAAAGGAATACTTTTAAACATCAATATATGATAATTATAATTACCCACGTGCACGCTTTTACAGAAAAAAAGATATAGCACTTGAGTTTTCTGCTTATTACCTCTAAATGAACTCAAAAAAGTGGTTAAATTATTGAACTACTAGCCGCTACCCGCGGCTTCGCACGCGATTGAAATTAAACAATGTTATGTAGTTTTTCCCGCGAATAGAATTTTTAAATCTTATATATTATTTTAAAGATATTTAAAACTTGAAGAGCCTTATTTAGAACTCAATTACATTATAGCCATGTCTTGCGGGGCTCCACCGTGTACGTTTTTTACAGTCAAGCAGAGCTATCACCGAGCTCATACAGTTGTATGTTTTTCTTTTAAAGTTAGTTTTTACATTTTTAATTGATTTAATGCATTACATACTAATTCGTCAGTTCGTTTAGATTAAAAAATTCATGACCATAGTGAAAGTATGAGTAAAATAATATTATTAACTATATCTACCTAATAAGTATGTTGTACTATATAATTGGCGATTGGATTGTTTTTTTTTATAGACATAAAGAAGACTTTTTCAAAATGTCGTGATACGAATAACTCATTTGTCGCTTGATCATTGTTTGGTTAACTGGGGTACAATTTAAATTCAAAGTGTAATTTATTAATTCAATTTCGGCTCATTATTCGCGAGGTCCAATAGTAGGAATGTACTACGAGGCATTCTATAATCTACAGTGAGAGTATTTCTATTTTGCCAGTTGCTTACGCAATTTGGCAAAATGGAAATCTTCATAAACTTAAGGAATAGTTATGTTTTTTCTGTACGGAATAATAAAAAATGGAAGAAGAAATATTACTAATAACATAAACTCAATTTCAATTAACGAATAAAATCTCCAATCGATTCTCAGTTCAGATGGTGTATAAAAAAACAACATCGCACGTCTGGTTAATACATTATTTTTCATCGGACATAATCGGATCGTGTTAACCAATTGAACTGTTAATTTAAAAAAGACAATGCAAGATATTAGCATTTAATTAGTACTGGCTTCTGTAGTCTTCAGTGAACAATCAAGTCATTAATAGTAAAATAATTCTACACATAATAATTGTGACAGCGTTATTGTCTGGATGTACAAACTTCTATTCTTTTATTCAATAAACAATTGATTGTCAACCATACAAATAACAAATAAATAAATAGTTAATTCGAGTGGGTAAACGCTGGTCGTTTGTTAATCACCACGTTACTAAATGTCGATGGTAGGTACGTTCGAACATTCATAGCTTATAGTTATAGTGCGCTGATTCAAATCATTAAATGCGTAGACGATTCGCTTCTGTCGGACGTTCCCCGACGCCACTCGCTTTTTAAGTGGCCTTGCAATACGTAGTTTGCACGCTATTAACAGCCTTCTTCCTTTTAATACTAAACTAGAAAAAGAACTGCTGAACCGATTTACGTAAAATTTATGTGAAATTGTCTGAAGGTGTGCCATATTAAATAGAAGACGAATACTCAAACACGGTTTATAATTAATGCTGGCGATATGAGGTAGCATAAATATAAAAACACATTCTTTTTTTGAAATCATTTAAAAACCACTTGCCCGATGGTACCAGTTTGTAAACATTCTGAACAAAAACGGTGTCGACATTTTTCTAATCAGTTAACCCCTCGAAAAATTATGACTGAACAAACAAAAAAATATAGGATATAAATTGATAACCTCCTATTTTGAAGTCCGATAAAAAGAAACTTTATTTAGACTATAGAGGTGGGCATTTTGCTCCACACAATGAGGTTTGTTCTCTATTTTACGTTAATATACATAGCAAGGCAATGCAAATCAATTACCATGTTAGTATATTATACAAGGCTTTTATCTCTAAACGGTGTGCTGTGGGAGGATGTATGATGATTGTTTACCGTGCTGTTAACAATCTATCTGTACTACAGGTGCACCGCATACATTTATGCAAGGTTTATGTGTACCGATTTATTCAAAATATTGTTTCCTATTAAAAAATAGTATATTACACCACAAGAGCCGAAAGTTGAATTTCCTGCACTGCGCCACATGATGCCCGAGGCGAAGTCGAGGGCATCAAAGCGTAGTGAAGGACTATACTATTTTTCTTCATACAATGCCGAAAGACCGCATTTATATTTATATTAAAAAACTAATTACTTTCAAGTGAGCAATGTTGAGGTTATATTCGTAATGACACATGCATATAATAATGTCAATATAACAGCAGACAGCTACCTACAGTCGTACACATAGACATCTATGGGCAAACATGTGATGACAAATGCGCACGACAAAACTGTTTAAACCCGCCTCTACAGACGATATGTGCGTAATTCCAGCTTGTGACAACAACAATGCAACAAATTTATACTTTCTGATCTAAAATTGAATTAGAAACGTACTTTCGGCATAGTATAAGAAAAAAATATTCCGCAATTCAAACAATACAGAAAGTCGTAAAAAATTCTTACGAATAGAAACCATCCAACTTGGAAAAGCGAGTGCTAGGGAAGTTTTTTTATACACATATTTTTAGCATTTCAGTATGCTGCGTGCGTACGTGTATGCTTTGGGGAGTAATTTGCGCGTGAGTGACTGAGTTTAAACATAAACACATTAACCAAATGAACGTTTACTGCGAAAGAAACACCTTGTGTTTTTGAAAATGTTAAGAAAAATTCGTGTAAAAAAACTTGAAAAACATTAACCACTTCTTACAAGCCACTAAAATTAGAAAAATAAAATTTTGAGATAGGCAGCAACTTAATAGTAGATTATGTATCAAGTGCGTGAATTATTATTTTATTTATTATTATGGTTTTTAGTGACTGGAAATATTTTCTGGATTAAAATCACTTCGATATATATTAGAAAATGTTTAGGTTTTTCAGTGTTAACAGTTACCCTAAAAAATTAATATCGACAGAATTTCGAGTCATTTTAATAAAAATACACACTAATGTCCTCAGATTTACCCACTTTTCTTTGGGAACTTTAAGTACCAATCAGTCTTTAATCAGAATAATTAATTATTAATAAGTCGTATGAACTTACATCAATAAATTGCCGTACAATACACAAGTAGAAAAAAAAATTAAACTTCAACGAGTAGCATTTTATACAAATCTCTTTTATATACATGTATACGAGTATAATATTATACAAAGAATTTTATTTCTCGTGCACACCTCGTTGCTTTTCGGAACTCTTCTATAACCGAACTTGAATTACATTAATCAATAATAAAATTTTATATTAGTAATGATACTAATACACTCATACCTCGCTATACGGCCGCTCTTTATACGACATTTCGCTATAACGGCCCTATTCAATTAAGGCACGTTTTCAATTTACGGCAAAAAAATTTTTTTATCGATGTCGATATATCTACATGTTGCCAATCTTGCAATTTAGAATAATTGGTTCCTTATACGGCTTTTCGCTTTGCGGCCAAGTTTCGTGGAACGTATCTAGGCCGTAAAGCGAGGTATGGGTGTATAAAATTTTTGAATTAAAGAATTTAATATTATTTAAGGAGGTAGGAATGTTTTATATTTACTTGCCAATTTTGCAATATATAAATGCGTAATACGTACCTCAAATTTAAGGATTTGTTCAAGGGCCTACCGAGCGTGGAGCAGAGGGGCAGCTCTGAACAAAATACATTGTAGATAAAGGGTATCTATTATAAAGTGGTAGCATTAGCATGTTTCGTGATTAATAAAAACAGTGGGACTAAGTCGCTGAGCACGACGCTTGATTTAAAATAAAAACTCATTCTCCAGTTTTGATTTTTATTTTATAAGAAATCGTGCTCAATTTATCCCTCCTGTTCCATTTCTGGAAACTAATATGAGTTGCCTCTTCTAATTAAGGTCTCGAGTGCCACCTTGGATTCTTATTTTTTTGTATAGTATAATCAAAACTGAGAAAACAGTATGAAGTGATAACGACCTGCTGTAATAGTACTAAACTCGCATTCGGGATGTAGTATTTTGGAGTTCGAGAGGATTACACAGAAATTTTTTTGTTACCATATGCTTGGCAAACACCAACATATAATTTAATATGTATTTTCAAAGTTACGTGCCCACAAGGCCTCATTCTGATATTCTTTACTCTACAGGTTGAGTTCTACATAACAAAAAAAATATGTAAATAATAATAATAAACACTACATCACAAACGATTTATTATTTAATAAAATATAGTAAAGCCATAAAATTTCCAACTGTGTAATATAAATACCGTATAGAAGTAGGTCTAAAAATTTAGTTACGATGTACGAGTTACTTATAATAAATAATATTTTCGTATTTTATAATTAAATGAAAATAAAGAAAGCAAATGGGATTCCCATGCGAAGATATCTTACAGAATTGATAGGAATTTATAAGCTTTTGATATTATTAAAATTATTGTTAGATAAAAATTATTAAGATCGAACGTATGAGAGTTAAGCATCAAATCAGCACCTTGTGATATGTTATAAAGAGAGTAAGTCACGCTCAGATTCGCCAATTTAACACTATAAAAGGTTGTGAGGTCTGTATTAAATGAACCATGTCAAATAATCTTTTGAATTTTAAAAAAAGTTCTAGAAAAAAGATGAGAGGAGACGCAATTCACGTCAACGTTGTGAAATCTCTTTGAAATGTTTTTTTTTACTTTTTCTCTCTCTTCGTCATGACGAATCAAATCACTTTTTCAAATTTTTATCTTTTATGCATGTTGGACCCTGCGGCCGGTCTGCACAAATCATCATATACGTGACTGCTTGTACAATAATTGTCAAAAAAAATATTTAAAAAGGCACGTATTTCTTTTAAACTCAATCGAAATTTCGCCGATGTTCCTGAATTATTTTTTTACAGTTTTAAGTGCCACAATGGGAATAAAAAACCTACCCTTTTTCTAATGAATTGTTTTAACTACTTCCAGAACTTTATTGATGATTTTATGAGTAGCTACCACACCCCTTGATGTTTTACTGTTTTAAAAATTTCATGTTCGAGAAGTTCGTTAAAACCATAGGCGGGTTGCCGGGGGTGCAAAGAAGAAGGAGCAGTTGGACTTCCCCGGCCGCCTCAAATACTAAAAGGTATATATCAACTTTATTAACATCTTTTCTTCGGCTTTAACAAGAAGTTTTTTTCGATAGAACATTAATGTCTGAGCTTCTGAAGTATATATACTTAAAAATTTCTTAATTATTAGTAAGATTATCTTTAATTATTCTTGTTTTTTGGACTAATCAGCTAATAATTGCTGTTTTTCAAAAAAATAAATATTTTATTTTTTTTGACAATTTATTAGAAAAAATAAAAAAAATATTTATTTTTTTGAAATATGACAATTATTAGTTGATTGGTCCAAAAAACAAGAATAATTACTTCGAAACAGCTGTACTAAAATCAATTACCTTATTATCTTTAATTCCATTAACCTATTCCCCATTAATTGAAAAATTTAGATACCTGAGGTCGTCAATGATATTACTGAAAGCTATGATAACTTATATTTTTTTAATATATAATGAATGGATGTAATAGAGTGCTAGCACAGGATAGCAGGACTGGCTAAAAGCCAGGGGCACCGATTTCAGGGAGTCCGCAGCTAACAATAAGTGAATAAGCAGCTGTCTCAACATAGTCTGCAAAGCGTCTAGCTTTCGTTCTTTCCGTATTATGCGTTCTATTCTTACATACATATCTCGGATTTTTGTCAATTTTTCCTTTCATTAATTATGAAGATTGGTGGTGGAGGGGATGATAGACAACATTCGTTTTTATTGACGAGTTCAAATTAATGTTCACTATGCCAAAGAGTTAACAGTAAAATGTTCAAAAGGTCCCAAATTGAAGAGCAAGCGCAAAGTGATTTTTGAACCATTATTTTTAAGACACAAATATTATTATTATTTCCGACTTCATAATTTTGATATGTTATGCTACTGGCCAAAATTAAGAAAAAATAAATTTTAAACACACAAGTCTGTCTCAAAATACTAAGCTTAAGATTAATTATCAGTTCACATTTTTAATTTAAAATGTATACACAAACTTATTACAAAACTATCCATATCTTGTATTTTTTACAAATAATTAGATTAAGAAATGTCCATTTAACTATTTCGTTTGCTTTTGAAATAAAAGACAAAACAAACTAAATAGGTACAATCATATATATATACAAAGGTCAAAACCTTGTTATTTGAACTGACTTTGTGTATAAATTGGAACACGCTTAAATGTAAAATTTTGATTGAATCTGTATGTGAAAAAGTTATTTTGCTATGGGTGCATGATTTTAAAATAATAAGTTGCCCGACTCAGCTCACGGATACAGTATACATATATATATATGTGTAGTGCACAGAAGGTAATTTAACGATGATGGGATTTCGTCCGTCCCGCGTAAAGCCAGAGAGAACTAACGTCGTAAATGGATGATAGGAAGGTTCGTTATGAGGACGATTTCGTCTCCGGAATATGAATTCACGTAGGAGCCGGTCAGCTAGAGAGCTTCGCCATCGGCGGCGACAAACCTCCACCAACACCAACGAATTTAGCGGCAGGCGAAACGGTTACAGAGGGTTTCGAGGACAGCGCGGGTGCCAGCCACTGCTGCAGTATTATGGTGGGCATGAGGACAACTTACTAAATCCGACGCTTTAACTTCATACATAATGTTATACAGCTAGGGGTCAGTTGGTCAGTGTACACTGGACGGAGAATATATACACATACAGTGACACTCGCCTTACCTACAAATACACGCTGCGTTTAAAAAAAAAATCAAGTGACACTCAAGAAACAAGCATAAACATATTTTAAAACTATCTGCGAGCCCGGCTTCCCTCGAGTCAAGTTCTGTATGTCAGAAATAGTTAATAAATACCGCTTGTCCTGTGGGGTTGATAGTCCACACTAAATCGATATATGTATGGTAAATGGTATTCCAAAGATCGTGTTTCAATGCAGTGCAACTGGCGCTTCTAAAAGCAATTATATGTCAATTTATCGACATGATGAAAACAATTCTTTGCAGGAAAACCAGGAATCTAAACAATTTCAGTAATCTTAGTACTGACAAAGAGAATAGTATTTTGTGTATCAAGTCTACCGTACCGAAGCGTCATCTATGAGCCACTATATCAACGACATAATTAGTGTATAAAACAGCATTCGACAGAAAACTGTTTTGAAAGATACGGGCAAGCTATCATGGCGTGTGTATATGAAATAATTGTCATTGATTGTCATAATCAACCAAAACTGGACTTGTTATATCTGCATATGAAGGAATTACAGTTAGGTAATACATAGATAAGCAAACGAATCGTAAATTTAAAAAAAGATGGCGTATTTTATATTACAAACTGGCATAATTGTAAAACTAATAATAATAATAATGGCGCCGACCGCCGGAGTCAAATCTACGACCTTGAGATTACGAAGGAAGTATTCTACCTCGTCGCCAGCTTAATGTTCTACAGACCTACGCAATGAAGTTTTACTTAAAAAAAATCACCATTGTCAAACATTAAAATTAAACATGGCTATACGGTTCTGCTAAACATGTAATAATAATAGAATAAATCAGAATCAAATGTAATTAATATTTTTCTGGAACAGAGCATTTAGCGTGTAGCTAGCCAATATTTCTGTGTATGTGTGTACGGTTAGACGTGTGGGCTAACCGGAATACAAAATTGGCTGTTCGGTATTGTAGTAGAGGTTTGTTATATTGTGGTTTGGATTTAACGACATAGTCCAACACAACTACACACAAATACTTACTGGTCGGGTTTCGTCGTTCCACAAATCATACAGCGACACTGCACTTCAGTCTGGATATACTGGATGTCATAAAAATATTCACGTCGATATATAAAAAATTCTGGTTACAGCTACTGAGATAAAATGGGTTTTAGTTCTTGGGAGCTAGTCTTTCAAGACAGTCTTGAGATCCAAACGATCTGTGGTTTTGTTATTTGTGGTTCCAAACTTTCAGACGAAAAAAGTCCAAATTGATGGTGTTCCTCAACGACTCCGATACTCAGAAAATATTATTTAGCATCTAATAGCGTTTATAATATATACATTATAATAATTTAAATATTTTTATGAACAGAATTCGAAAAAAATAGCGCTCTTGATGACTGTTGAAGTAATTTGTTATTAATTCATCGCGAAGCAAATAATAATAATTGGAAATATATATTTATTATTATATTTTTTTCACATAGAAATAGTTAAAACTTTCTAAACAAAATATTTTCTCCCCATCGTTTCGTTAGTTATAGCACTGGCTTCTACTGTAACCAGTAAGTATTCGCTTAGTGTCCATTGGTTTTGAGATGACGACGCAATACATATTGTAGACAACTGGCAGGACCTGGTTCTCATCTCTAAAATTACACACCACTCCAATCTTCACTATATATAATATACATCTCGCTTATTTCATTATATAATTGATGGATGACGTAAGTAAATGAATACTGCGATACGTTCATACACGAAAACCTTACCATAGCTCGATGTTTCGTTTGTTACATAACTCATCAAACCGTAGGCGGTAGTCAACTCTTAAATCACCACTCAGGAGATTCCCTTGCACTATTTTTAAAGGTCATGTTCCGCTAGAATTAATCTGGGCCCGGTATTCATTAATACTTCCAATTTAATAACATGTTCATCAATTCTTAGATTATAGATATAGTAACTAAGGTGTTGCTAACAGACGAATCAAACAACGGCGTTTAGTCCGTCTCGGTTCTTCTCATTCCAAGAGATTTATTTACTGAAGGATCTAAGATACCGTCTGTTTTACATATTTTGGGAAATATCGATAACAATTTTTTTTCATGTGAGACTTTACATGTGTCGTCGTTATTTAATTTAGAACGCTACCTGTAATCATTTTAATAAATATAATACCGTATTTATTAAAAATAGTATGTTATGTATCTAATGCGATAAATATTACTTTATGATGAACATGGTAAAACGAACGCCCAGCAAGGTTTAACTGTCACACAAGTCATAAAGTAATCGAGATGTCTCATATATATCATATATACAGTGTTTCTGCACGTACCTCCTATAAAATAGCTGATATCCATTAAAAATTTTTTGATAGTTTATTTTGAGTAAGATCACTTCTGGCTGTAGGCTGCGTTTAATTCCCATGCAATTAGACTATGATTTACTATGGAAATGATAGCACGACTGCGTTTATTTTACTTTACGCAATTTTACAGTACTAGTGTCAAATGCAGGCATGAATTTTATTGGAGGGCGTGCAAAAAAATTGTAGTTCTACTAGAAAGATGTGTCTAAATAATAAATGATGAGCATTAAAATGAAAAGTCGATCTTCAATTAACTCATAAACTAAAGTACATAATATTTTGTATATACCTATGTACTCGTATAACCCATATTTTGCGAGTTAAAATAATGCAAGAAACTTCACTGCGTAACTAAAATTTAACAGTTGTTTAAATTAAAAAATAGATATGCAGCGAAAGCATTAATGAAAAAAATATTAAATAGATTCCACAGTGAATCAAAATATTAAACACGAATTGTAAATATCCGGTTCAGCAAAAAATATATATTATACAAAGACCTGGTGATACAATATCGAATTCGATACGCGGTCAAAAAGCTGTTGTTCTAATGTTAAGAAGTTACATTAATTCACTATATAAAACAACACAGACAAAACTATACTTAATCCAAAAATCGACTGTAAGCATTTAAAAAAAGACTGACATATAAACTTGCTTTCGTCGAATCTTGGTATTTTTTCCTATATCATCATGTACTAACTTAATTTATATTCTGACAAAATGTTTAATCTTTAAACACATTATCATTTTAAATCGTACTTCAAAATGAATTAACAACTCCTTGGATGTGCACGTCACTCATTTCGTAGCAATAAAAAGAACCACTACCGTCGATCATATGCCGTGTGACAGATCCTATGCAGATTTAAATGCATTAAGTCAAAGTTCAGCGATTCGACATTTTTACCTGTCGGATATCGCTTACGACGATTCAAACGAAACTCATTCATCCACACACATTTTAAATTAAACATTGACGACATCTCTGACTCAAAATAGAAATTTAAATTTAAAATATATAATGATTAATGAATTTCGCCCGAATCAGCTTATGCTTATGTGCATTTATGATCAGTTATAGTCTACTGACTTTATCATTGTTACCTGCAGATATTATTTTTAGGGAAACTAAACATAAATATTTGATCGTACTCTAGCTCCTTACAGTAAGATTGACTCAACGCACGTACCCTATTTCTATGTGAACGAGCGGTACAGGTGTACGTGATGTATTTAAGTACTAATTTCATTTCTGTTGCGAGTTTAAGATCTGTTATTCATCATGTGTGCGATTCCATTACACTAGTTATACATTACAGATATGTATGCTGTATCTACGGTCACAGGGAAAAATGGATTTTGTTAGACACTTCATAAAATAAGACAGTTATCCATTTTCAATGAAAAGAAACAGTAATGTCGATCACATGTCATTAGTCACCTTCTTACCACTCGAGTCGAATGAAATCCATTCGCCAAACTGCAGTATAATATAGATATAAGTAAGTAAATAAAGCGAAGTGCATCTCCTTACTGCTTTGGGAGTCCAGATTTCACATATAGTACGTTGACGAATGAATTTTGGTCAATTTGTCGTTCGAGACGATCTTGTATTAAAAAAGTATATCTGTTTCTTTTCAATTGCAAGAAAAACGAAATGCAGTAGAATTTATTGAAGTGAGCGTTTAAGGGGTTGTTGATGAAGAAAACGCTTACTTAACGGGAGACACTCTTACCTTTATTCATTCTTAGTAGAAGCCAATTATACTACCATAAACTCATCACGGAATGCAGGAGTGTAGACTTGGGAATAATCGAATGATTTTAATAATCGAAAGATTGCTACTCGAATGATTAATTGGAAATGATTTCTACGCTTGATTTATGAAAATGGTATGTTGGTACTATATGAATGTTTCAAATATCGAATGAATTTGCACTCGGTTTCGATTTTCAGTCTCGAGACTTGATTAAGTCATCTGCCTACAGTGTTTCATAGAACAGACCTAGATAAAAAACGTAAGACATAAGTATCTCGAGTGAAGAATCGAGTAAAGAAACAATTCATTTGATTTGTCTATGCATGCATTCGACATAATATTACTATCAACGAACGAATTTAGCTCTCGTTTTCTAGCGTGAGACCTGCACGCAGTGTTTCGTAGAAGTGAAGCAGATAAGAGACATAAGTAATCACATTCAACATGGTGAAATACAGTGAGTATGCCAACTGATGAGAATCTGAGAGAGACGTTTACAAGCAGTGTTTGCGTAGTAAAATAATTTATTACTGGAGTCGTAACTCGTGGGAGTAAAAATCATGGAATAACCTCTGCAGATATTTTAACAATCAAATATTTAGTTCGAATATTTTCACTCGAAATATCTCATCTCTACAGAAGTGGTGACTTGCACTATTTAAAAACAGTAAAGCGCAGGACGAGACACGCTAACCAATGATCAGCGTCTTCTATACTAAATAATCCGACAAGTAGTTGTAAGTCACTTTGATCAGTAGATTATACTTGAGTTTAATGTAAAATTGTGAGTTAAGAACATTCCAGGCAACAAAACAAAAAGGCAAAAACAATATTTTAAAAATTAAACATAACCCATTTTGCAATGATCCAGAGATATTATTATACAACATGCCTACTACCTACATAAATTATGTACCTACATTGTATTCGTATTAGTTAAGGTTCACTCAAACGTGGGTACAATAAAGCATACGCTTTTCGAAGCCCATTTTAATTACATTCTTGAAACGAAAATATGTACGCATTTTTTTTTTATAAATACTACGACGAGGTTAAATAAAAACTGAAATATTTTTCTTTTATCGTCTCTTTTAAAATTAAACATGTAATATGATTTATGCATCGAATATTTGTTTTTTTTTTCATAATTGTTCGTGTTTGTCGATGTAAATTGTAGCTGTAAAATGGCGAAATAAGAAGTCAAAGACGATAAAATGTATACAGCTTCCGTTATATATAATAAATAAAACAACAAAATTCTACCAAATTGAACTGCATCTATTCATAACGAAAAACTTAAAGAAACACATGAAATCATAACAAGATAATTCGGATAACGTATGAAATGGCTATATGCCTTTGCGAACGAAACATCCTTTTCTACATGTTTACCACTATTAGGTAAGAAAAATGATAATCAAAATCGTCGTTATGGATTATAGTTTCTTGAAGAGAGGTAACCGAAATGCAAAAAAAAAATGTCTAGAATAAAAAATATTTGTTTTACCACCAATGCGTGCTCATTAAAAGAGTGCTCTATTCGATAATTATTACCAAATTCGTACTCACTTCTAGCCAAATAATTTTGAACCACAATGTATGTGGATACATCGATAAAATAACAAATACAAGAACAACAAATTACGAAGAAACAGACCTTATATGAAATAAAGAGTTATTTTAATTATTATAGATAATTTTTTTCTGCAAATATAAACCTTCTGCTCGTAATTTTACCAAATTTAGATTATCATATAAACACAGGAAAAAATGCATGCGCAAATCTATTTTACTTTTTGGTTTTGTTTATAGTTAAAAATTACCGAGCATAATATGTGCAGAAATCCGCAGCACTTTCGTGTAAAACACTTCTTTAAAGATACTTATCAAATTTGTTAATTTGATTTGATGTCCCATAGGCTTAACCTTATGAGTGTACAATGTACACCATATGAATTACCCACGTATAAAATTGTGATTTCATGTCCTTAAGTGCTTTTTGGGTACTTTGTATGACACCTAGATGAGAAAATCCGATTCGAGAATGTCTATCTATCTTTTTACTGGCATCAATCGAAAACAGCTGGTTTGATTTTATTGATTTGGTACACTCGCTCTCAGATTACAGCGAGTGAATTGAGAAAAAAATTGACGTTCATGGGACCGAAGCTTTGTGAAGATGTATATTCTTCAGCATTTTTTCAAGACATTTTTAAAGACAACGCTCATACTATTTTCACTGCAAAGTGTTCAAAAGATATACTTTTTACAGAATATGTTGGACGGCAGACGCAAACGTTGAATCAAATCAAGAGCAAAGTGAGGTATAAAATATTTTACTGTTGCATTTACGTACAGACTTTATACAGTTGACAGTGCGATAAGAAATCACCCGAGTTGCACAATCCACAAAATACATAAAATATAATATAAAATAGATTACCGCCAACAGTTTAAACTATATGATAAAACAACTTTCCTTATATGCAAATTTACAGTAAACTTTGAAATTATGTTAGATGTAGGCTTCGTGTTTACAGCACCAGAACGTCTGTGTGAAAACCAGAGCGATACTAGCAATGAGAAGAAGAAATACACACTCCCAGGGTTACCAGATATACGAAAATGTTATTTTAAACGTTATAATATTATGTATTACATTATTTAACGTTGTAAACTTCATTATTTTTGCTATAAATTTCAGTGCTCAATTTTTTCTGCTGTGTGCTATAATTTAACATAATGCTTTTTTTTTTATTTCACTCGCGCCATGTTTCAGTTTGAGAACAAAAACATAAATGAAAAAATCTGTGCACGATAACTCATTCAGCTAAAATAAAAATGATTCCATTTGCTCTCGAAGTTTTGCAAACTGCAAGCTTGGTAATTCGGCAGCCCTGTGCGTCGATAACGAGTTATCGTCTGTACAGTTTATTATTAAAATATGCAAAAATTGCATATCTATATAACAGGGATTATAAATAATTTTGAATTGCAGTCTAACTTGAAAAACTGCAGACTCCAAACCAGTCTACCATGCAAGCAAATACATTTCCATCATTTAACAGTAAAACTTCTGCTCCAAAATTAATAGAAAATGTGTAAAAAGTACCCTATTTTTATGTTAGTTTAGCCTTCCGAGAGGCAATGCCGGTTACAAAAATTCTGAACACTCATTATTTAGGTCAAGGTCACGGACTCACCTCTGAAATATATATTGAACAAAAATAGACTGTACAATTTACACTACAGACTACAGACGTGAAACTTACGCCAAATTTTCTAGCTAGCGATTTTGAACGCAAGTTTTGTAAGTGGGCAAATAGTGATACATTCAGAGACGTAAGTATTTGTGAAGTTTGCACCCCAGTTTCTTAGCATCCTACACATTGCTTCAAATATTTAAAAAAACACAATTTGCTACATCCATCAAAAATAAGAAGAAAAAAGAAATATAATTTGTAGTGATGATAATTTTGGATTTGTAGATTATAGTAAAGAAGATAATACTATTCCAAAAAACAATTTTAAACTTTTTGAAATTGTGTTATTTTCCTTACTACCTACCTACAATCGTGTTAGTGATAATAAAAACTGAATGTCTATCAAGGCCGGAATAAAGACGATTTTGACAATGTGACGTGGTGTCGACCTTTTAAGTCTGCCGGCATATGGAAAATGCTTCACACTACAGAAGTCAAAACGCAAAATCTACTTCAAATGTTGTAAAAATCACATTTAGAGAATTCGTTACCATGGCTACTACACCGTTGAATCCAATTCTGTCGTACAGAAAAAATTAAATAAAAAATTACTGTTTTATATCAATAGAGACAAATGACAATGGACAATTTTGTTAATCTCCAAGAGGTCTTTGTATAGGCGAATAAGTTTATTAGTGTATTTGCCATATGGCAACATACACTATTGGCGTCGGTCGGATGGCGGGACCTAGGGGTCGGACCAAAATTTCTCGACGTTTCATAACCTCCTAAAAACTTTGGCACCATTTTTAAAAATGTTTATATATATATATGTATATATATATATATATATATATATATATATATATATATATATATATATATATATATATATATATATATATATGTGTGTGTGTGTGCGGGCAATAACTTTCGAAAGAGTTAATTGATTTCAACTAAATTTGGCCCACGGGTTGAAATCCATCACCGCAAGAAGCCTATTTAAAATGGGCCTAATCAGGCCATTTTAAGGGTAGTTTTTAGGGGTTGAAAAATGTTTTTCGGCCCCAAAATACCGAAAAAATTCTCCGAATCGTTTCAAAATTGAAATTTAACCCTCTGATAGTAATCTAAAAATGTCCTTAAAATTTTTAAAAAATCGGCTCGACAGGACCGGATTTACAAATTTTATGAAAACGTTAGTTTACAAATAGTGAATTATTTACTGAAAGGTGTATATAATTTGGTATACAGGTTCGACTGATAATAATATTTCAATTAAGAAAAAAAATGTTATTTTAAGGGGTGTATTAAGGAGTCAAATTCTTTATTTTTCCCAAAAACCAACTTAAGTTCACATAATAAAGCCACACTGCCTGTGTTAGCAAATACACTATATTGTCGGCAGGGTTTTGGCACTGCGACCCGGGTTTCTTTCAATTTTAGTGTCACCTCTTTTATAATGCAAGTAGTTTAGACAGGAAGTGAGGCATAAGATAACAATTTACGATTTGCTCTCTGTAATGATCTACGTTTCGGCAACAATTTATGTTTTCTTCAGGATCCACAAAAATGTACAGTAATTTGGAATTAAATGTTAAAATAAAATCAAATATGTTAACAGAGTTATGAGCAAGTTATTTAAACTATGTTATTAAAACAATAATATTTTAGATTTTTTCTTTTTTTAAATTTTTTTTAAGCTTCTTACCTTAAAACAGCAAATTATAACTTAACGGTTTTTGCTACTTTAAGATAAGAAGCTTAAAAAATTTTAAAAAAAGGAAAAAATCTAAAATATTATTGTTTTAATAACATAGTTTAAATAACTAACTCATAACTCTGTTAACATATTTGATTTTATTTTAACATTTAATTCTAAATTACTGCACATTTTTGTAGATCCTGAAGAAGCCACAAATTGTTGCCGAAACGTAGATCATTAAAGAGAGCAAATAGTAAATTGTCATCTTATGCCTCACTTCCTGTCTAATCTATTTGAAAAAGTTTAAGAAACGCGGCTTTCTGTTATAAAAAAATACCCCAAAAAATCTCCAAAAAAAGCGAAATTACCGATAAAGGTTCTGTTCCTATTTTATTTATGCGTATTATTAACACGTAAAGGAAGCCACCAGTGGCAATAATAGAGACGTGAACAGAGATAGCAACTACACTGACATCACAAGAAGAACACTATTTTGATTTAATGCAGCACACAACACGTCTAGTTCGCTCAGAGGCGGTCGGGTTGATATATTCCTCTGTTGACAGTATCACGCGTTTCTGCAGTCTCGAGACTTCATTCATATTTTTGTGTGAAAATGAAAATTATTATTCTAGGAACGCGCGTACGGTTTTCTATTACATGAACACGTGCGCACGCCATCGTGTGTCGCTACATCACTGGTCTGAAATTGAAATGTACTCGTATTTGTTACTTACAGCTTAAACACTTGTACATTCATTTTCATATGAAATCAAAATAAAATAATTTTTAACATAAGTATGCTTAACTTGTATGTTACATTCAATTAAAAACATTAATTAGGAAATATTTCATGTAAAGTTGGTTGCCAAAACTCACAAGCTCATAATGCTTTCACTGTTAAAAAGTTATGAGATCTCTAGTAGAGCCAAGCCGCTGTCTGAGCTCCGATTTGTACTCTACATCTTGGTCAAAAGTATGGCTTTGCCGTTTCGTGATTGTCGCATAAACTACACCTTATGGACTTAAACGTTATGTCACGTAATAGTTTCATGAACATTAAACGGCCAAGCCATACTTCACATCAAGATGTGGAGTACAAACCGGAACTCAGATAGCGGCTTGGCTTTACTAGAGGGCACTGATATTGAAGATCAAAAATATTTTTTCCGTATTTGTCAATTCATCATTATCATAATTTTTATTTATAGTTTGCTACCCCCGAATATTGCTTCTAAACTCGCAATACTCGTACTCTATGTATGTAAATATACTCGTTAACAATACGCCATCTGAACGACTGAAATGAAAGGATTTATTCTGATTATTTTATTAGATTTTGTTTTTTTTTCAACTTGAAAATGAAGTCGGTGTAAATAAATCGACAGTTTCGAGAATTTTAAAAAAATATGGATATCATCCATATAAATATTGATAACAAATTTGATTTTTATATCGTTTTTTTTTTTTAATTTTCCCAATGTACCAGTCGCAGAAATTTCTACTTAAGTTCCTAAAAGTTTTTGAATTAGGCTGTCGCCTTTCTGGATGAAGATTTAAGTATTCTGCTTGAGCTAGCGTGGTATTTCTGTTACGGTGAATGTATGCGCAAAAAATAGTCTATTTCTCCAAACCTGAAAATGCTTGAGCCATTTTAGAGAGAAAATCAAATAAAATGAATTAGCAAAACTGTCGTGATCGCTTGACAGATTGTTAACTTGTCGGTATGTATTTGTTTTAACAAATTTTGTTTTATACGGCACACTCTGATCAGTATGGATAACGCCAAAAAGTTATTTTGGTCAGTTTTGTATAGCTTTTGATTCGTTTAGATATAGAACATGTTATATCAAATTATTCAGAAAAATAGTCAGAATTCGAATATCTAAAAATCCAAAATGGCGTCTATAGGAAAAACCAAAGTTCATGTCAATAGCTCATTATGTAGTGGAAATAAAAAAATTAATCCTACGCTTCTGAAAAGACCTTAATAATTCATCAAAAAATGGCTAATGAAATTTTCAGATATCTTCATAAATAAAAAAGTTATGACCAGTTTTCATAAATGGCAATTTTCACTATTTTCTGAATAAATTCATAGGGTGTCAAAATTCAATTGTTTTTTCGACGGGACGTTAATGAGCACAATTTTCTGCACTACTTTGCCAATTTAACCGACTTTCTATCTCCACTAATAACAAAGTTACCCATATTAGCCAACGTCGGTTGAGACACCCTATATGTGTTAGGCTTTCTGCCTTAAAATCGGATCCAAAGGTATGTACTTTCGATCGGTTATAAAGAAAAAATATGTATGTTTTAGTCTTGTATAAGTAGTGTGATAAAACTGTCCAATACTATGTGACAGTGTATGAATACTGGGTACGTATGCATTGCGGATATATACATAGGTACGCCGCCTGGTGTCCCGTTTCCATACGTTCCTGGATCTTATATATGCGGCGCCGTTTGCACTGCACATTTTTTTTATGTCCTGCATCTTCCGTACTCGGTGGTTACAAAAACTACACAAATGAAACATACACACACTAATACCTCTACTTTACCATAATCACAATACAGTTTTTGTTTTGTTTATAAAGCTATGTGAATAAATTATTACGGGTCAAATTACATTTATGAATTCCTAATATGAACTGAAAAATAAAATCGAATCGAACTCGCGTGGAGAGGGTTCTGTATCATTCAGTTTTCCGTGAGAACTTAGGCTTTTCGTTTAAGTTTTTCTGTAAACTACGTACCTAGATATCTTTGAAACAACACGATTTCTTTGAAAATTATAATCCTCACCAACTGAAATAAAAAGCAAATAAGACTATTCTCTCTTTAGCTTTTTGTTCTAAATTTTTTATTTCGAACTTCGATGTCTATTTATGTAAACTTTGTATTTTTGATCTTAAATTTAACTTCCAGTTCGCGTTGATTTCTGTACAAAAAAAAATATGATCACCATAATGAATCTACTATTTTCAGTTTTCGAGTCTAAATTTTTCCTGATACCTTGAGGTCATTCTAACGTGAAATTGTATCTTTCTACCTTTAAAATGGTCGTGTTTATTGTGAGTTATACAAAATCTACGGAGGTAAAAAGTTACAGAGAGAATCCTGATCCAGAGATAGGAACGTGTAAAGGTATTAAGAGCACGCGTGACACAGGGCAGTCAACATGTCATGTCGTACAGATTACGGATCGTCATAGCTCTGGCACGAAACGCACACACCATAAAGGTATATGCATAGCGATCAGGAGATAATACCTGCACTATAGAGGAGACATAGATACAAGTCAGCCGTATTCAATTACATTTCGCTAAAAAACTGAAAATATATAAATTAATGTACAATATTACGTCACCTTTACAAAAAAAAAAAAATTTGACCCAGAGAATGTAACGCAACTATTTTACAGACACTTCTTTACTTTTAACTTAGTTTATTTACTAAATAATATGAGTTATGAAGTGAATATCACTGCTTATTGTTCGCGTTTTATGACATGCAACACGTTTCTGTAGAAATGTTATCTAAATGCCAAAGGATTCAACAACGAGAATGCAGTTGCGATATTCAAAAATAAACGAACATATTGATATTGCCTTGTAATTCCTACGGAAACCCACTAGAAAGTTACAGCAGCAACCAAACCAGAGATATGAAGATTATTGAAACCATATTCTTGAGACCCCAATAGCTAGATACTTAAAGTTGGGTGTAAGTATCTACAAGACCAAGACCAAGACTGGGTCAGTCTTGGTCTTGGTCTGGCTTATATAGCCTTGGTCTTGCATATATAGTTCGGTCTTGGTCTTGTTCTTGCTTATATAATCTCGGTCTTGCGTATTAAGTTTTGGTCTTTCTCATCTGATCTGGTACGTTTTTTTAAAATTTTTTTTTAAACACTCATTATAAAGACCCTTAAAGGTATAAATTATAAATAACTCACAATTAATAATTAACTAATATTCAATTTATTTTATTTACACTCTATAATCATCCTAGATGACTAGAAATTTTTTTAGAGACGATGTAAACAGAGAAGAAACTACATTTACACTAATCGAAATTCAATTTAATTTACGCCCAAAAGTCAGTAAGAAGACATAAAACGAGCAAAATTTTTGTTATTTATGTATTTAGCAATAGTCTTGCGTTTTGGTCTTGGTCTTGCATACTCGGTCTTGGTCTTGGTCTTATTTTTCGGTCTTGGTCTTGCATACTCGGTCTTGGTCTTGCTAGTGTAAACAGAGTCTTGGTCTTGGTCTTGCTTTTTTGCAAAACCAAGACCAATTTTGCTCAGCACTAAGGTGAAAGAGAGGTCACCGGCATGAATGCCAAATGTGATCAATATCGTCTATATTATAACAAAATGTCGGTTTGATTACTCAAATTTATTCCTACTTTAACTTGTTTCCCTGTTTCTCCTCTACAGATCGTTTAAAACTACTTACTTTGAATATGGCCTATTTTAGAGAGTGTGAAGTGAATGTGTGCAATTTGACGGGTGTGGCGACGGTACACAGTCATTCGTATGATGTGAACCGCCGTAAGTCGACGCCGATGTCGCGCCGTATGCACTGCACTAGAACGCGTCTGTCTAGAATACAAATGATACCTCTCTCTCTCTCTCACACACTTTTCGATCCATTGCACGCCACAATGTCTCACCCACCGCTGCCCGCCCCCCTGTTGCATATGTATTGTGTACTCACATACGTGTTGTACTGAATTAAGAATAAGTAGTTTTATTTATTTTAGCTTACACTCAAGTTTCAGAATCTGGAGTAAAAGTAATTATAATATATGTAGGTATATGAAAATCAAAGTTTCAAAGGGATAATGACACTCTGGTTATCTCTCGCCTTTCATTCTGCGTTGTTTCACTATTGAGCAATTTGAATTTTTAATAGTTGTAGCACCCTTAAAACGCCGTATAGGGTTATTTTTAAGGAATACTACATATCTAAGCAAATATCTAGCTTCAGCGCTTATGGAACCAAAAATCAGCTGTAAGCCAGTGTAAAAATGGATCAGCAGCTAAGCATATTTAACCTAATTATGCTATTAGAATCATGAACAATAACAAATATGCTATTTTCTATTTCCCAACACGTCTATTACCCCGGCCGAATTTGATTGCAAGCCTTGTCCACCGGTTTAATAATTAACTCATCTTACGTGCCTATTAACAACGTGTATCAAACAAAAACAATCCAATATAATGTATCATAATATTCAATATTGTTCAATCGCGTTTCTCGAAACCGCTACAAGTCTGACATCGTCGCCATCTCCCGCAATGTCTCATCTGTAGCTTTCTTATATCCGCACGCTGTTCATCATGACAACAATAACTATTATAGTCAGGTTTCGGAAACCCTTCAATGGTTATTATAGGCGATGTACTAAGATTTCTTTTTAGTGTATTTGCCATATGGCAATATACACTATTGGCGTCGGTCGGATGGCGGGACCTAGGGGTCGGACCAAAATTTCTCGACGTTTCATAACCTCCTAAACACTTTGGCACCATTTTTACAAATGTTTATATATATATGTATATATATATATATATATATATATATATATTTATATATATATTTATATATATATATATATAGGTATATATGTGTACGGGCAATAACTTTCGAAGGAGTTAATTTATTTTAACGAAATTTGGCACACATGTTGGAATCCATCACCGCACGAAGCCTATTTAAAATGGGCCCAATTGGGTCATTTTAAGGGTGGTTTTTAGGGGATGAAAACAGTTTTTGGGCCCAAAAATACCTAAAAAATTCTCCGAATCGTTTCAAAATTGAAATTTAACCCTCTGGTAGTAATTAAAAAGTGTCCCCAAAATTTTAATAAAATCGGCCCGACAGGGCCGGATTTACAAATTTTATGAAAACACTAGTTTGCAGATAGTGACTTATTTATTGAGGGGTGTATTTAATTCAGTGTAGACGTTCGATTGTTAATAATATTACAATTAAGAAAAAAAATGTTAATTTAAGGGGTGTATTAAGGTGTATTAATTTCACATAATAAAAGTATAAATCCACACGGCCCTATACAAGCAAATACACTATATTGTCGGCAGGGTTTTGGCACTGCGACCCGGGTTTTTTGAGACTTAAAATTGTTCGAATATTTTTATATTTCTTTTTCAACTGATAAAAATGATCTACTGATGGTAATAATTAAGACCCTCAAATTTTTTGTCAAAATGTTTCTATCCCGCTTTTTGATGGATTAAATGCCTTCAAGATCTATATGCCTATTGATTTTCGATTTTGCATCAAGTCTTTTCATAGTAGAATAGAATAGAATATCTTTATTCACAGAGCTAATGTTACAATGTTATAAGTAGATGTGATTGTCAATTAAAATTACAAATAAAACAATTACATTAAAATCAGCGACAAGTAAACTTTTACGGTGCATATTTAATTACCAAACGGCTATTGATTGCGCGAAGTCTGTATAAATACAGTGGTTCGTTTGATAATTTTCGCCTGATTTCTTTTCTATAAAGGTTAATTGGCAAATTTCTTACACTAATGGGAAGTATATAACTGAAGTGCTAAATAATTTGGACAGATTATACATCAGTAGAATATATATTTATATTCTATAACTTATGTATAACCTATTATACTGTAAGTACTTGGCAAGCACTTACTTTACATAAATAAAACGCTTTTCTATTGAATAATTAATAATTATTCGTAATTAATGTTTTCTCAAAAATGTAATCGAAAGAATGATTTTTTCAGAATGTTTTTATAACAACCTTCAATTTTCCTCGTAGCTAAGAAAAAACAATTTAGACAATATTACATTACATAGGTTATACATTACAATAGGTTATTGTAACGGAGCTTGCAACAATACTATGAAAAAACTTGATGGAAAATCGAAAATCAATAGGCAAATTCCTTAATATATGGACCGCAAAAATTATAAAATGAATTCTTGTTTGTAGATAGTGAAATATCTATCGTATGTGTCCCGGGAGGAATCTGTCAAACTTCAGGGGTGTATTCCTTAGGTCATTTTAAGCAAAAACGAAAAACAACATCCGATTCGAAGAATTTTTAATGCTGCAGATGAACTTCACTTTAATCGCCAAATACTGCAAAATGCGACAAACTTAATTTAACTGTACTCAAAGATGTATTAAAGCAATGTGTGATAACTTTCAACTTTTCATGTAGCTTGTTTATATGACTCCTCCTTTAAATTTTATTTTTGCTAAATAAAAAGTATTGTCTGTTTTTTTTAAATTTTCTCAATGAGCCATAACTCATTAACCTTTCTGAACCTGATAATTCTTTTTGTTGTTTAAAATGACCTAACACCCCCCCAGTTTGGCACATTTCTCCCAATGCAGACAAGATTGTTAGTTATTGCAACGGGGAAAAATTAAACAATTTCAACCGACCTATTGAAGCAAAAGTTTCAAGTTCGGCCGGCGATGGTCGAACTATATGAACGCCGTCTTTTCTTCAGATGAATCCAATTCACTTTACCATGTGTGAAGATTATAGGTGGACAGTACGACTTAATAAACTACTAGAGAAAAAAGTTTAACGAAGGCCATGTATAACTTCATGGTGAAGTGAATTTCAAACAAAATAGCATAACCACACACTCTATAAATACATTGCCTATACACACATAGCTTATCCATTAAACGGCAGATAAGGGAACTCCCTCTGAACGTGATGCATGTCGATACACTGTCAGGGAATTATGTCAAGTGGACAATAATTGCATTTGATCACCAATAGCCGATAGAGAGAATGCATTCCATATGCAGATAAATGTGCACGCATATACATAATATGTTTGCATATATGTAGTGTGTGATCATTAAATACTTATTTATTACTTGCACTGTGTATCGACACAGGTCTCAGAGCCGCGATCTTTACAGCCAGCTTTGTCTGACTCTATAGTTACTCACGAGTCGCGACTGGGCTCGCGCGAAACCACAGCTCAGTACAAAGTACAGAGTCAGTTGAAATAATTATAAGAAACGCGCGTAAATAAACATGGACAATTATATATAATAAATTTAATAATAAAGTATATATATACTCTAAAATGGGATACTTAAGGTATTACAAATTCTGAAAAAAAATTACAGACAGTTAATTATTGCAAATTTAATACGTGACAGTTTTGACATAACTTTATTTAAAAAAAATACAAAAATGATATAAAGACTACAAATTAAAAAAAATGTTTTTCTTTGTCACATGGTTATTTCCCATTTTAGCAACACAGTGTTTAAAACGGGATTCATTATGTCGCTAAAGTGGGATTGCGTTTAGTGTACCAAATTATAAAAAAACCCGGGTCGCAGTGCCAAAACCCTGCCGACAATATAGTGTATTTGCTTGTATAGGGCCGTGTGGTTTTATACTTTTATTATGTGAAATTAAGTTTGTTTTTGGGCAAAATAAAAAATTTAACCCCTTAATACACCCCTTAAAATAACATTTTTTTCTTAATTGTAATATTATTATCAATCTAACGTCTACACCAAATTAAATACACCCTTCAATAAATAAGTCACTATCTGCAAACTAGTGTTTTCATAAAATTTGTAAATCCGGTCCTGTCGGGCCGATTTTATTAAAATTGTGGGGAAACTTTTTAATCACTACCAACGGATTAAATTTCAATTTTGAAACGATTCGGAGAATTTTTTCGGTATTTTGGGGCCCAAAAACAGTTTTCAACCCCTAAAAACTACCCTTAAAATAGCCCGATTAGGCCCATTTTAAATAGGCTTCTTGCGGTGATGGATTTCAACATGTGGCCCAAATTTCGTTGAAATCAATTAACTCTTTCGAAAGTTATCGCGCGTACACACATATATATATATATATATATATATATATATATATATATATATACGTATATAAATATATATATATATACATATATATATATAAACATTTTTAAAAATGGTGCCAAAGTGTTTAGGAGGTTATGAAACGTCGAGAAATTTTGGTCCGACCCCTAGGTCCCGCCATCCGACCGACGCCAATAGTGTATGTTGCCATATGGCAAATACACTAACAAACATCACAGTCGAAGTGTTCATCATCACTGTTTGTTCCACTACATGCTTCATGAACCCATTTTTGGCAAGAATTGCACTGAATCCATGATTCTCCTGCCTTACTTTTAAAAAAATCGATGTCGCAATAAAAGCATACGGGATTTTCTTCACTATCAGTTTTTTTATTTTCAATGGTAATTATTTCTATTTTCTTCTTCATTTTTGCACCGTTTGTCTTTGCGTTCGTCTTCTTTCGCGCTTTTTCTTTTACCACTTGCTCCTTGCGGCGTTTTAGCAATATACTCCATATCCCATTTTATCAACATACTCCATATCCCATTTTATCAACGTATCTACACTATGTCAAAAACTGCATGCACTATTATAATCTACAAAATTGGCGCGGAAATTTTATATACAAAATGACACATTTTGACACTAAAACTGGTAAAAATATCGCCGTCATAATCTCATTACTCAATTAGGCAAAATGCTTACCTTATCATACCAGTATTCTTATAACAAAACTATTGAAAACTTAAAAACTTGCTTAAATTTGACACTTGTAACACTATCGTACTGAAAGTACTACAGATGAATGCTTATCAAGTGAGGTGCATTTCGTGAATTTTACAAAAGATGGCATTAGGTATATTTAAAAATAATTAGGGTATCTCATTTTACCTAAGTATCCCATTTTAAAGTACCTTCCCCTACTATATACCTTTTTAGATCAACGGGCAAGAAGAATCATAATCATTTTAGTTTTTCGCAAATAATAAAACAGAATCGTCTTATTTGTAATCAGGCAACTTCTGCTTTATTGACATTGTGAATCCACATTATCATTGATTTCATTATTCAACATACATAAAAAACGGGTTAGTAAGACGGAGATAAAGCGATTTATATAATGATGTGGGCTAAAAGAACATTGAATGTCCTACTGATTGATGAGTATGTTTTGACAATAAAATTCTGAATATCGAATTTTGCATTGATAAAGTAGTACTACAAATGAAAGAGACCAGGGCATCATGTCGTCTTTATAAAAACACCAGCTAACCACAATATATAATTTATTTGATTCTAATATTTTTAAAAAATTAGAGCCGCTTGAGAAGTACAAAAATATCTCCAAAAAGGCTAATTAACATTCTTCGCTACATAAAGATCAAACACAAAAAAAGAAAGGATAACTGTTTTAATGAGAAAATATTAACGCAAAAAACTATCCGATACTCCTCTAATGGCCAGCGTTGATAATCAAAAATAATTATCTTATAGACATGTAGGATACGAATCTAGAAAATTGAGTGAATCGGTTTTATGATCAAATGTTTTTCACAAAAAAAAAAGAACATTTCAAGTCACGAGGTGGCTTTATTTTGGTGTTTCCGTGATATTTTGAAAAGTGTACATTAGTGTTTGGCACACTTAAAGGCGAATGTGATCTCGTAAAATTGATTATCATAAATAAGCCATCCGAGGGCAAAAGTTTTGTTATAAAATTTGAAAACGAATGTAAAAAGATTTTCCATAAAAGCTACTTCTCTCTGCTTTTATTGGTGCATTGAAGGTATACAATAACATATACAAAGATTGACGGAGGGTGTTTAATCCGTCTGCAAAGTTCCCAACTAGTTACGTGCTGATTGTATTATTTATTATTGGATAAAGTGCTTGCAGATTATTGTCTCAGATGCTGTCAGAATGGAATTACTGACATGACAGACGTAGCGAATGCAATTTATTTGAATATCACTTCAGCTGACTAAAGAAATCATATTGGAATAATCTTTTAGATCAATCCTTCTGGCATCAAATCATAATTACGTATCAGTCTTCTATAGTTCAATACCTATTACTTAAGTTATTAATGTCACTGAAGTAAGTTTGTATGAATCAGATGACTATTATAATGATGATAATTCTCTGCCCTAGGTTATCACTCTTCAACATTATGAAATAATGAAAATGCAAGTGTTAATTGTATTGTTGGTAAAAATTAACTGATCGAGGAAATTAAAATAAATCGAAAAACTACATGTACTTCATGTAAAAGCGAAATGAATTATAATCCTTTTTTACTAGACAGAACGAGCGAAGCAAAAATGTGTCTCTTAACTCTTTGGCTTTATTTCATCAGAATAATTCACAGGCAATTCCGAGTATAAATTAAAAAAATTTCTACATTATTGATCAGTAAAAAAATGTTCTAGATGCTAAGTTCAAAGTTACAAAATGGTGAAGATTTTCAATACATACCTACGGCATGTGCTCAACTTTTAAGCCAAAGAAATTGTATAAAAGTTTTTCTACATACAATCATCTTATTCGTAACTTAAGAAAAGAAAAAAGACGAATGTAGAATTTCTCTATACGTTTGATTACATTTTCACAGACTTGTTTGGAAAAGCTACAAATATTAAAATAAAAATATAAAACTGTGTTATGATTTGACAAGGAAATTTGCATTCGTATATGTCAGGGTTGGAAAATAGTAAACGAATAATCGTTTCCCAGTCATTTTATCAATTAGTACAAGTCTACGCAATAAAAGCTACGGTTCGGTATTTGCTTTTCATTTTTTATGCTTTATTGTAATTTTTGACACAATCCAAGCAAATACTTTTTTGTTTTAATGTAATAAAGAAGCAGATTATATTAATAATTTAATCTTTATTCAAGGAATAACTAAGATGTATCTTTAATATGAAAACATCACCTAAATTAATACATAAATTACAATAGTCCAAATGACGGACGTAAAAAATAGCCCCGAGTTTTTGGAGGATGAAACTTTCAAATAATATACTTCAATCACTTGCAAGAACCTCATCCAACAGCGGTGAAACACCCTTTCCCCGCACCCCGGTAGGTATTCATTTTGATGTAGTTATTAGCTCATAGAGTTAGAGCTTTTAATTTTTATGAAATTATTGGTCGGTACAAGCTTTTTAGTGTATTTGCCATATGGCAACATACACTATTGGCGTCGGTCGGATGGCGGGACCTAGGGGTCGGACCAAAATTTCTCGACGTTTCATAACCTCCTAAACACTTTGCCACCATTTTTAAAAATGTTTATATATATATGTATATATATATATATATATATATATATATATATATATATATATATATATATATATATATATATATTTATATATATATATATATATATATATAGGTATATATGTGTGCGGGCTATAACTTTCGAAGAAGTTAATTTATTTTAACGAAATTTGGCACACATAGGGGTTGAAAAAAGTTTTTGGGGCCCAAAATACCGAAAAAATTCTCCGAATCGTTTCAAAATTGAAATTTAACTCTCCGGTAGTAATTAAAAAGTGTCCCTAAAATTTTAATAAAATCGGCCCGACAGGACCGGACTTACAAATTTTATGAAAACACTAGTTTGCAGATAGTGAATTATTTACTGAAAGTTGCATATAATTTGGTATAGAGGTTCGATTGATAATAATATTGCAATTAAGAAAAAAAATGTTATTTTAAGGGCTGTATTAAGGAGTAAAAATTTTTTTTTACCCAAAAACCAACTTAAGTTCGCATAATAAAGCCACACTGCCTGTATCAGCAAATACACTATATTGTCGGCAGGGTTTTGGCACTGCGACCCGGGTTTTTTAGAATTATATATGGTTACCGCATTAAATAATGATCAAACATAATAGTAATTCAGTTATTTTTTAATATTATTACATAAAAAACTGAATATAATGATACTTCAGAGAAAAAATCTATGCAATAATGTCGTTATTACGGCAGCCCTACAATGAACATAGACTCAAGCCACGAAAGTATATTATATAAGAAGTAAGCAGTGAATATATGCACACATATTCAGAACGGAAAGAAGAACTGTAAGTTCGTCTTCTATTGTAAATGCACACACAAGAGAACAGTTTGGTGACTTGATTGGCGATGCTGTCGCCAGTCGTCGCCACAGTCGCGTCGTTTCAGTCAAGCGACTAAAACGGATGAATAGACACGTTCAGATACGATGTTTAACCTTACATATTTATCTAATTGTAAAAAAAAATAATTTAAAAAATCAATAAATTTAAACCCCACTGCTGGGACTCGAACCCAAAACTTCCAAATTTGCGGCGGTTGAGTTACTCTACAGTCCCCGTAAGTAGATTCATTGTCTGAATTCGTATTTTTTTACGATACTAAGTAAAAACTTGGTGAAGTAAATAGTCACGGATATTTTTGACGGTGGTAATAAAGTAAGAAAAAACATGTTAAATCGGACTACAGCATCAGACTTTTTAAAGCATGTCCAACAGACACTAAGATGACTTGTATAGTAATAAGTTTTCTAGAGTTGAAGGGGCATTTCTACCATCTACTTGGTACTTTGTAGTTTAAGTACTTAACAATAGAGATGTATGTTGTATGTACCTATGACATGCACTTTCACAAAACAGCCCTCATCCCAGTTTTACGCGAGCTGCTGAATGATGACAGCCAAAACAGTGATTTAGTGACATTTGCAATAACTGCAACAGACTTGAATTTGACATATTATTATATTATCCCAGCAACAATAAACATCAGGAATACTATTATGAACACGTATTGTTGAAAATATAAAGGATTTGGAACTGTAACGGAATATCCCTCTGTAAATCTTTTATTTTAATGAACGATACGCACCCGTTCAATCCGATTCCGCCCGGAACAACACGAAACAATCTCCACTTTTACAAAAAACAAAAAAACATCGGATCGGCATCGCACGGCATCGTATTAAGTATTAACACGAAGCAATGTAATGTGCGGATCCCCATATGTTTTTAAAAGTTCAGATTGCTCTGTGCCATTTCAAAACTACTTCTTGCTTGACGAAGTTTCGGATCATATTTTATAGTGTCGTAGTAGTCTCAAACGGTTTTGGGTATGATATTATTAATGCTTACTAGCGGTACCCGTGCGAATATTCGCACTAAAATTCATTTCTAATTTCTCACACTCTTTATAACTTTCTTCTTTTTGTTGTATTACATTACGAAGCTCAGTGACAGTTCAAGAAAATATTTTTCTAAAAATGTTATATAAAGGCGCAAGTATCGAAAACGTTGAGCTGAAGCGCCGCCATACGAAAAGTATTTATACGTTACTTTTGATTAAAAATTCAACAAAAAAAATTTACTGACCGTCAATCATGTTGACGTTGTTTCAAAGTTAGAACCATCAGATGACAGCATTGCTGCATGTTGAGTAAATGTTTATATATATATATATATATATATATATATATATATATATATATATATATATATATATATATATAATTTTAATAATTAATAAATTTACAAGAACAAAACCAATAATAAATTTTTTAGTTGTTGATGTCGGTAGAGCAAGCAATTATCTATAAAATGATATAAAATTTATATGGAGCAATTGTGTGGTTGTTTCGAAAAAGGGAGGCAAACATCTCAACCTTAGCGTATTAATATATATGATAATCAATTTGTCCAGAGAATTACACTAGATTTCATTAAATCTTTGACTAAAATTTATATTAATTTCTTATTCTGTAATCAGTTTAGTCATCCAATAAGGTATAATGAAGATAAGTGAGAAGCTGTTGTTTGATTACAAATACGCATTTCACATTTTCTAGTTTGAGAACCTAATTCTAAAAACATCAATTAAATTTCAGATTTTTATATAATATTAAAAATAATACAATGAAAATATAAAGTGGCATTAGATCCATATACTCTGGCGGTGTTTATAATTCTTTATTAAATTGTATTCTGAATAAAAATGTTTACATAAACTTCAAACTGTATTTATCGAAACAGCAAGTTTCGATTTATGAATCAATAAAAATGTAAAACCTGTTGTAGAACAAAAACAATTCACAAATTTTTACAAAAACTATAAAAACAGCACGTATATTTTATAAGCTTCCGAAGGTATATAATTTATGTGGGTATTAAAAAGTCAGAGTGCTCTAGTGATAAAAAAATAACTACACATAAAAAAGCAAAAGTATCCCAACACATAAAAACTCTTATTTCATCAATAAATACTGTAATTTAATAAAAAAAAAATTAAAAACCACTACTATAAAAAAAATAATTATAAACTCTTGAGCCTGTATACGACGTGAAAGCAAAATATTTACCGAATATCTAAAAGCTATAATTTCTCGTAAATAATTACAAATATTATATTGGTAGTGTACTAACAAGTTCAACAAACCAAAGCATACACCTAGAGCAACAACCTGCTGGAAGAACAGTCTAATAGTCAGTATATAGACGCGGTGAACAGCAGTTAGATATCAGACTGTGACAGACAAACTGTCAGATGTAAATAGGTGTAGATGTTTACTTTTGTCCGCCATAATCATTGGTATCCCGAGGGGCGCATGATTATGTAATTCAAATTTACTCAACCATATAGGGATGGAGACGGGACTATATATGTATATATATCTGTCAGAACAAAAAGAAACATGCACTGGATCAAAAGTATAATATTGTTCATTGTACAGTCAGATAGCCTCCGAACAACCCAATACAAATATGTACATAGTAACATAATAAAAAAACCCGGGTCGCAGTGCCAAAACCTTGCCGACAATATAGTGGTTTTTGGGCAAAATAAAAAATTTTACTCCTTAATACACCCCTGAAAATAACATTTTTTTTTCTTAATTGCCATATTATTATAAATCGAACCTCTATACTAAATTATATACAACTTTCAGTAAATAATTCACTATTTGTAAACTAGTGTTTTCATAAAATTTGTGAGTCCGGTCCTGTCGGGCCGATTTTATTTAAATTTTGGGGACACCTTTTAATTACTACTAAAGGGTTAAATGTCAATTTTGAAACGATTCTGAGAATTTTTTCGGTATTTTGGGGCCCAGAAGCATTTTTCAACCCCTAAAAACTACCCTTAAAATACCCCAATTACGCCCATTTTAAATAGGCTTCTTGCGGTGATGGGTTTCAACAGGTGGGCCAAATTTCGTTAAAATCAATTAAGTCTTTCGAAAGTTATTGCCCGCACACACACACACACACACATATATATATATATATATATATATATATATATATATATATATATACATATATATATAAACATTTTCAAAAATGTTGCCAAAGTGTTTAGGAGGTTATGAAACGTCGAGAAATTTTGGTCCGACCCCTAGGTCCCGCCATCCGACCAACGCCAATAGTGTATGTTGCCTTATGGCAAATACACTAATAATAATAAATTTATTTCACAGTGACAGTGATGTGTGTGAGTCGTCAAATACATAAAATTTACATTAAAAATTACATGTTGAATAAATCATTCACACTATAAAAAACATTATTAATAAGGAATTTTTTTAATTCTTTTTTAAATAGAGAGAGCCTCTCAATGGCAACTATTTCCCGAGGTAGACTGTTAAAAATTTTCACACCCATATAGGTACTGCTCTTTTTGAAGAAAGAGAGTTTATGAGCAGGAATCATTAGGCAATTTTTGCGAGTACTATAATTGTGTTGGGTGTTAAAATCAAACATTGATCGATTATTGAACAAAAAAATAGATATTTTATATATAAATACACATGGTAGGGTCATGATTTTTAGATTCCGGAATAATTGCCTATATGAGTGTCTGGAATCATTTATGCCACAAAGTATCCTAATGGCTCTCTTCTGGATTAAAAAAACCCTATCAACATGCGCTGAACAGCTCCACATAATAATACCATATGCCATAAGCGAATAAAAATTAGAATAATAAAGTGCACAAGCCGCGTTTCTGCTGGCAAGACACACAACACGTCTCAAAGCATAACAGACAGCATTTAATTTTTTTACTAATTGATCTATATGTTTTGACCACGAGATGTTTTCATCGAGTATTATACCTAAAAAAGAAGTATTAGTCGAGAAAGGAATATCGATATTGTTGAGTGTCAAAGAATTAACAGTTGTCAACATACTATGAGTAGTATGGAAAGGAACGCAAGTAGTTTTGGAATGATTAAGGACTAATTTATTCTCATTAAGCCAGCTATGCAGCTTCTCAAAAGTTGTGTATTATATATTTCCTCTTTGCTTTACATTATCAAGACACTACAGCATAATAACTATATTTTAAAAATTTTGACCTGATTACTCTTCATTGTATCAACAACCAAGGGAGTAGCGTAGTGGTGGAAGCAATGGATCCGCATTCGGAGGTGCCACATTTCAATTCTGACGAGATTGTGTTATACGAATTTTTTAGTAGGTTGAATCGTTGAATTATTGTCTCTTTCCACCGCTGTATATTCATCGATATTCAAAATTAAGGTCAACAACTAGTTCATCGAATGTATAAAATTAAAGGAATTCCCATTGAAACCGACCACACGATTGCTCCCTTTGTTCGCACAAATAACTAGATTTTTATTGCTCTTCACGTCTGACAAGTGACTATGCGTACTATATGCAAAAGCAGTTCGTCCAAACGAGGTGTTCAGCCAAGGAAAGTGTCCGTTGAGTAATATTTCGCAGAACACTGCGACCTGCGTTTTTCGAGTTCTATGGACCTAGTTTCAATAAAACTAAAAACCTAAAATAGTTCCACGTAGTTCGTCTGTCTGTTTGTCTGTACAGCCCCACAGTACATTAAAATGACCCAAAAATGGAAATTATGACATTTTTGGCAAAATGTTTTTGACCGCCCTATAGACTGAAAATTGTACTTAACTTTATCCCATTGAGTGGGTTGTCTTTAGATACAGGTTTTCTGAACTGGAACAAAAATGTTCTCGAAAGTCGTTACCAAAGTACCCCCCCTCCTCTAATGTCTAAACTAGCGATGCAAAATATCTGAAAGAAATTCCGATTATAGCCTTTAGCTAAAAAAATTTATAACGAACCCTGTTGCAAAAATAGTTCATGAAAAATTTAGAAGTAATCATCTTTGATATTAGTGAAAATTGGCTACGGTAACGCGCGCTTGGCCAGTTTTACTTATTTGTAGTTGCATCATTCAGTCTCAGAAAGGAGTTGAACTACACTAGTACTTATTACCTATTATCATTTATGCATACTAACTCACTTGGCTGCCGTCTCTAGACTAAATAGATTACTGCAATCCAAATATTTGCTATCGCAGTGGACATGTTCGGTGTAACAAGAGGTCAGTATACAGACTGTTCGTCGCGATCAGTCATTTACATATGTAAAAATTATTGTGGTAATTATTTTGTTTAGAATTAGTTACATCGATTTTCGCCGAACATGCTTATACATATGTCTACTTCACTTGAATCTATGTATGACGAAAATCTTGCAACCCTCTTCCATATGGTCAATTTACGTGAAACTTTGACCTCATATAATATAGTTTTTATTTGATATTTAGTCAATTACAATTTTTTTCGTATCCGCTATAAAATAGCTGCTTTACATATATGTAAGCGGGCATGTAAATTGACCCATAACGCACTAGCGCTGTACTGAGTAGGATCGAATTTTTATTAACAATCTATATAAGAAGTGACGTTTATGAGACAACTGAACCGTCGAAAATGTTGAAATTACACTGACAATGAAGTAAAAAGAATTTATTTTACAGGGGATTTGATATTCTGACTCATGTGACTGTTAAAGTTCTCTATCGCTCGTTTTCATATAATGGCACTCGTAAGTAATAAACCCCATTACACAAGTAGACGTACAATCTACTATTGCATTCGAAGTCAAAAAATTGAAAACAAAAGCACATGGTGGAAGTTACGGTGCTGATGGTGGGAAAACGTATTTCCTGTCGTTTAAAGTTTAAAATAGTAATTTCAAACTACAGAACCATCTGTGTACAAACGAAGTTGTAATTGGCCGATTTTTCAAACAGAAATTAGGCTAAGATTTGAGACGCACAGTCGTTATAATGTTCTGGACAAGAGTCATGCTGGCGGAGCACTACTGTACATTGACGAAGCAATTCACCAAGGACGTTGAGCTGGACTGACAGAAGGGTTAGTTTGCCTAACAGTGTCACCGGATGTGTTATTTGATAATTAAGTATGATTCCACAGGATTCACAAGCATTCACGAAGACAAGATATACTAGTTACTAGATACATAATAAGCGAAAATCAGTCTGCAGTATGAACTTCATGTGTTTACATGATATATCGAGCTATTTAGTTGGACCTTGTTGGACATTCGTCGCTTTATTTCACATGTAATTAGTCATTACGATGCTTAAGTTAAACTTCGCTATTTAACATTTTTTATACATAGCAATATATTTATCACAAAAAATACTATTTCATATCAACATTTGAAAACTCGACATGCATTTCGCTAAACCAACAAATCATTATTGTTTCTTGATGCTAGATTTGTACATATGGTACGCTATGATGCACCTTGTATTTTTTTTTGTTGTGCAATTAAAAAAAAGTATGAAAACTAGTTCCGTAAAGTAGTTCAAAGCTTCCACACAAGGAAGTTTACTTGAAAAAAAAAAAACAGTTTAACGAAATAAAACGGCCATAAATTCCAGTTTTTTTAATCACTTATGCGGTACTTTGGTAAAATTCGCAATGTGCATCACTGAAAACTTATAGAATTTATCGTTTTATTAATTCATATAAAAATAAGACATTACTCTGGAAAGATCGGTTATCTAACAATAGATTATATATCTAAGTCGGAATAATATTCCTATATTACTGCCGAGTTTTTTGCTATCAACTATAAAATAACTGAACATTTCTTCATTTTCAGTTTTATAAAAAAAAATGACATTTAACTTGTATCTGTAGCAATGTCACTCAGGCATACATAGAGTAAACCAACAATGGCCTGACAGGTAAAGACATTGGTCTATCTTAAAAATAAGATTCCAGGTTCGCAACTGCCTTGGATGGATATTTTTATTCATTTTTTCTTTGATTATTATTCAAAATAAAAAATTGTAAAACATTAAATTACTATCGAATTTTACTTTACCGCATACGTGTACAGTAAAGTAAAAAAACTGCTTCTCGTCACCGGTCGTATAACAGGCCTCTATGAATGCAAGTAAAGTAACTTTTTTATAGGAGGTTGGACAAAACAAATATCTAATAATAAGCGAATACTTGAGATGAATTACTGAAAAGAAGAACTACTGCTATGCGTTTAGCATTCAAGCACAAATCAGCCTTAAGTTCATTCCGTTCATTTAAATTGGATAAATGAATATTGACGCGAATGCCATCTGTCATATGGAAACGCAACTACACAGTACTCTGCATAGCAGACAATGCAATGTACCTTTTTGCTGACGTATAATCAAAATAATGAATCTAAATAACATGTAATATCTACTGTTACTTTCGTGCTACAGATAATGTCACAATCACATGCACAAATTGCCGGTGCGTTGAACTGCACCATCTAATCGCATAGACTTGCGTTTTCATATTGAAATTAGTCACTGGAAAATTGGTACCGATACAGTATTCAAGCACGCACGTTGCACTATATTTATATATGTAACGTCTGCATAAGACCCGATTAAGTGCAGTAAATGCCCCGTTTTGAATCTTAAAGAAAAGAATATGACTAAAGATGGGATATTTTGAGTGAAAATTGTCGAACTATTCGATTATTCAGGCATAATTATTGATTAATGGAATTGTATCGACAGTTACAGCATGGGACGTTATCGATAAACTGTATCATCTGATATTCGGCTGTCAGTTGAATAAAGGCAACCGAGCACAAAATTCATTCGAGAGTTATTCATTCATTCAAAAAGGAGTATACACAATTTGATGTTGTATTTTTTTATGAATTACGATTTTAAAAAGATTCATTAGGTTCAGATTAGATTGGAGATTATAGACGTTCGACAATTGAGGTCATTAGCGTCATTTTAATTATTGTCAAACTATTTACAAAATATAATATCTAATGTTAAAAATGATTAATCATAAGAGAGTCAATTTTTCGAAAATAATTTTTATTTCTTTTGTTACAGGTAAGACGCTTTCAAAAAGTTTTCATTAACATCTGCGATATTCTAAGATGCAGCTGATTGATGACTGCTGACTGTAAGTTTTTACTTTTTAATTAACTAATATGTACCTACACATATCAATAAAAATATACAACACTGGCAGCCCGGTCTGGCTTCGCCCGGATTTGTAGATTACCTATTAAAGATAGACACATTATGCTGCCGCGACTTTTTAGATACTTTTACTGATCAACTAAATTATCGTACAGCTTCTCTGATACTATACAGAGAAGCTGTACGATAATTCAGTTGATTAGCTGTTACAAAATGACTATGAATTATTAATAATTTTACGGAAAAAATATTAATTATTCATAATTCATAATATTATTGTTGCGGCTGAAACAGGAAGGCCATTCCAATCAGTCGATTTGATCGATTTATGTGGTTTGAAACAGAAGATATTAGCGGTGTATAACACATCGAAATAACAGTACAGTATTACAACGTATTTTATTTTATTACCACAACTTTAGCCTAGGTTACTAAGGTTCGGTTGACTTATACTTAAAAAATTATGTCTATAAAAGATCATAATTTCATTGAAACTTAAAGAATAAAAAGCAATGATAACATAAAGAAACCCGATGGTAGAATTTTAGAACATTCAGGTACGCGCAACTCGCAAGTAAGTGTAGAGTTTTACTTCGTCAGTGAATATTTTCGAAACTTCATATGCGAAAACGATAAAGGATATTTCTCATATTTAATATCCTAACAAAATCCTTGGCATTACTTTTGGGACATCTGTATAGATAACAATAACAGTACATTAGTTAATATAATGAATTATTATAGAAAAAACTCAACAAAACATTTTGAACAATTGGCTACATGCACACGTTTTGATCGTCAATTGAAGCAGGTACTATTTTATTATGTATCCGAATAAGTTCCAATAAAAACAACTGTTAATCGACTAACAATCGACATTTTTGGTTAAAAATACTTTTAAAATAATTTATTGGCAGTGTGTAAAAATTATTTTACTTACTGCTCCATACTTCCTGAGAGAAAAAATTATAAAAAAACGAGACTGAACGTGATAACAGATGGTCTAATCTACTAATTATTTATCTGTTCCAAAATTGAATAAACCTATTATTTCTTTTTTAAATATCATATATCCTATAAATCAAAATTTAATATTTTTATACTTAAGACAATAACAATTCAACATTTGACATCATTTGACGACAGTAGCATGTTGCGTATAATGTGTTTGACAGAGACAGATAGAGTTCAAATAATTTGACAGTTGTTTCGACAATATTTAATTAATATTTCCCCAAAACTACACGTGAACTTTTTTTTAATATAATTTTTATGTTATCCAAAAGAGTCAAAAAGATTGCAAAAAGTTACACGAGTAAACGATATTGATTTCATTATAGTGCCAATCGAAGCATATTAACGTAAATACGATCCTATTTTTTTTAAATAAAAATCGTTCGATCCGTTTTTTTTTTGTTTAAATAAAAATACTGCAAAAAGATAGATTTTGCACGAAATATCGCAAATAAAAAATGATATCAACTTATTGCGGTGCTAACCGAAACTTATTAACGTCAGTATGATCCGAAAGAAATTTTATCAAAATCCGTCCTGCCGTTCATTGGTTTAACGAAAAAGACTGTAAAAAAGTGTATTTAATATTCAACAACTTACTTTACGGCTTGTTTAAAAAAATGCACAGTTTTATTACTAAGGATTTTCAGAACCAGTCCATAATAGAAAATTAACAAAAACCTTTTACAGGAAGCAAATATTAACAAAATACGAGTATCATAATCCTATGTTATAATTATATTCTCAAATAGCGTGGGACACATTGTATTTAAACCACCATACAAATTTCTGCCGCGTAAAATATTGGCAGCATTGATTGATTAATTGAATTAGCGCATCTAGTTATCCATTTATCATAGCCAAGTAGAATATATATAATCCATACCTACATGATTCTAACTGCTAGCACATTGAATGTCTATCACAAGGCAAAGTTGTTCATGTCAAATTTTAGTACAATAACATGATGATTCTCTAGTACTCTCGCAGATATATTACAATTTTTTCCTTACAATGGAAAGGGATAATATTATCGTTCATATTCCTCTAGAAATTTACTTGCTAGCGTACCTAAATATTTTTAAAATAAATAAATTCGCAAAAACGATGACGTCTCTTCAGTGAATGATTTCAGGAAGGACCCTCGTGTATTCAAACACAAAACTATGTTCAATGAATAACGCAGACTTGGATTCAGGACACCAACACCTTTTCTCGCCACAGATCCACACACCATTACGATCCCAGACAAACTCAGGACTAATTGGTTGACACACAATGATTACAGTTACTATGTAGGAATTATATCTTAATATTGACTTAAAAAGTTATGTCTATAAAATAAAATAATTTGTTAAACTAAATTCCGATGACTCCTATTCAAAATATAAAAGTGGTCAACAACAGAAAGGTGGTCGAGAACTTATTTTATTATAGCGGTTTGCATTCTATTTATTTCTTTGCCGGGACTTTTAATGTAAAATTAATTAGACACGACAGAATATATAATTATTCATTTTTATCATAATGAAAATGACATATTACGTTTAATTATAGAGCAACGACTATTTATTAATTCCATGGTTTTTATGAATTACACAAAATGAAAACTGAAAAAGCCGTATATAATAAATAATATATCCGTTGACAAAAATCATTTCTTAGAAACAGTATTTGCTTACCGTTTTTTTTTTGAAGAGATTTATGCAACAATGAACAAGAAATGACTTACCTGAAACAAAAAAAATATATGAAATTATTAATTTAATTAAATTTAATATTAAAGGTCAATTCACGTTTTTCACATTGTTTGTTACTGCAGTTTCTTTACAAAGGTCGTATATACAGTTAAAAACAAAAGGTAAAAAATACTCTCTGTTTATGCTGATAAAATGTATTTGTTATAATTTCATGCCTATCAATAGTAGTTATGAAATGACATATTTAACACTAGTGGTGCAAAGTTGCGTAAAGAAAATGAAACGTAGTCATTCTACTATTTCCATTGTAAATCGTATATATAGGCATTACGAGTTCAATCGCATGCAGCATATAATTTATTAAAAGTGAAACTTACTCAAAAATTGTAATTTAAACATCGTAATATTTTACGTAATTTAAACGACACTCAACTATATAGAGGGCACGGAAAATGTAAACCAGCTATTTTATAGGGAGTTAATACAAAATAGATAGTGAAAGCTTTGTTTCAAGGTGTGATGAATATGTCGGCACCATCTCCTCCACTGGATAATTGCCAATACAGTTTTAACAGCAAAAATCAGACTTTTAAACTAACAAATTGTGAATGGTCTGATTGTTATTTTTTGTGTATTAACATTATAATCATCAGGATTATTTACTTCAGTATCTATTAATTATTAATCATAATCATAATCGTCTGCTATGTAAGTTAGAACAATAAGGTATCCAAGGTCTTCCTCTTCGTTGGATTGAATCGTACCTCTTACACAGGCGACAATTAGTAATAGTACACGGGACTCGATCTGAGCTTAGCCAAATTACTATCGGTGTACCGCAGGGCTCCATTTTAGGACCTCTGCTATTCATACTCTTTATTAATGATTTGCCAGTTTAATTCAATGAAAAGAAAGGTGTGATAAACGCTGACGATACAAGCATCCTGTCAATAGGTCAATCAATGTCAGATCTCTATGGTAATGCTAATGAATTACTTCATATTCTAACTGAATATTGCAATCATAATGATTTGACATTAAATACACAAACAAATAAAACTAATGCAAATATCTCTATGCTCAACTGATGCTAAAATTCCTCAAATTCTTCTAGATGATCAGGTGCTTGAAACTGTTACTGATTTTAAATTATTAGGATTTCAAATTAATGACAACTACTGTTGGATAACGCACATACACTTTATATGTTCAAAACTTTCTAGAAATGCTTTTTTGATAAAAAGATTTTTCATAATCTCTAAAGATCCTAGTGCCATTAAAACAGTTTATTACTCTTTTATTTTTCCTTTTTTTAAATACAGAATACTCTGCTAGGGCCAAGCAGGACAGAGTCAAAATTTTTTTGTTAAACAAAAAATTATTTTAAGGTACATGTTCCATTTAAAAAGAACGGATTCTTGTTTTCCTTATTTTAAATTACATAATATAATGACATTGCCTGTTTGCTTGTTTTACGCAGCCGTCTACGCGAAAACAAATCGTCTGTCCTTACATACGGTAGGTGAAACACACGATTATAATACCCGACATGGTGGAACTATTAAAGGTTCTAAGTACAACACAATAAGCTTTCAAACAAGCCCTTTGAATTTTTCTATAAATGTTTTTAATAAGCTGCCAATTCATATAAAAATCATAACACCAATGCCTAGGTTCAAAACAGCTCTGAAACATATTTTAATTGAAAAGTTTTTTTATAAAATTAGCGATTTCTTGTTAGTGATTAAATTATTATATCTTATGTATTACAATCCAAGCATCTGCTATGATCTTTTGGAAATAAAAATTATTATTACAAAAAAAATAATAATAAAAATACAAAATAATAATGCGTTTAACGCACCATTACTATTTTCCATTTACCACCTCCCGTTATTTTCTACATTTTTTAAAACTTCAACTTATATAATAGCAATGGGCGAATGAAGGAATTATAGGAAATTAGGATAAGGTAGGTAATTTTTGAACTAGGAGTTTGATAGGTAATCGGCCATGGCCTCAAATAAGGAACCATCTCGATATTTATCTGGAATTAATTGAGGGAAACCATGGAAAACCTCAATCAAGATGGCCGGTACAGAAATTACCGTTTCTCGGCGAGAGGCAGTAGGAAAAAGTCCCAGTCACATCTGCCCCTGCCGGGAATCGAACCCGGACCTCCCGAATGCGAGTCTAGTGCTGTACCACTACTCTACCCAGCTCGGTAAAAATTATTATTATTATTATTTTTAAGGTATTATAATTTTTAAATGTCTTTTTTAATGTAACCTTAAAATGTTTATTAACAACCACAGTCGCCTATGATGTCTATTCAAGTAGCACGCTGCGGTAAACGTCACGGATGACGACACGCGGGTTACGCGAACTGATCTATAAAAACGTTTCTTAAAAGCGTATTAATCAAATTAAATAGATATTGGATTGTACATACGTACAATACAAGAATACCGGAGCTCTGTGCAACTGTAAACAGGCAATTGACGAGACGATATGTCGACAATACCGTATAACTTCCGTGTGTATCAATCAGTGACGTACGCTACGCAAGGCACGCTTTAAAACATCTCAGCTTTTCTCCGTGACTTAAATCGCGTTAGTGTCGGTTTTGACGGGAACCTTATATTAACCCGAACGTATAGCCGGATGAAAAATATCCTCTGCTTACAACCTCTGAAGTACATAGAAGTTTTGAACATGCCGTGTCGCATCTCTAGGTTGATACAAACGTACTGCACTAAGGCAAATAAACATTCTGGAAATGCGTTATTGCATCTACGTAACACAAAATATTCGAAAATTCAGAAAAATCAGCAAGAAATTAGACAGAGGTTCCCGTTTCGCAAACAGACCACTCTAGTTACAGATGGGCAGTAAACAAAACAAAAAAAAAACGAGCGACCGACCGGAGGGAAAATCGTCACGAGGCAAAAAGTTTGACGTTTATATAAATCTACGTTTTTGGAGGAAAAAATTTAGGAAAAAACAAAAATACAGCTCGATGGTTTATTTCGAAAAACGAATAGGGGATTTTTTCATTTCGGGGGTTTATGTGGTGCGTTTTTTTCAAAGAGACCGACGCTCATTTTTCGTTTTTTATAAGATGGTCCGACCGCTCAACTCGACTGTGCGATTCGGCCGCTAAACTCGACCGTGCGGTTTGGCCGCTAAAGCCAAAAGTTTGAACCCGCGCATGGTCTCCATTTGATTGAAACGGGAAATGCTTTTAATGAAATAATATTAACAGTATATAAAAGCGGTTTCCCATAGATAGCTATATTATTTTAAACTGCATATTATATGTGATAATGCATACGGTTCGGTGTGAGGATTTGACACTTTTAGACAAAAGTAAACAAAAATATTGTCACTTTAATTAACAAAACTCACATTTTGTTAATTGATCTTTTAGCAGCCCGTGCAAATATTAAAGCAATATTTTCATACTAATATATAAATATGATTGTTTGTTTGTTCGTATTCTCTACGTTCCTACCTATACCATTTCATCCGATTACAATGAATCTTTGGTGAATTATTGTGCGAGCTCCCGCAATCAATATAAATCGAGACGTTTTTTTTAAACAGAACCTAAAATCGTCGACAAAACTAACCACAATTTTATAATTTCATTTCGTTATTAAAACACCGACTGGGGAATTTAATTATACTTTAAAAACAAAAATCGGAAAAATTAATTACGTACATACAATTTAAAAACAAAAGCCACATTAAAATCAACAGGCAGATGTTACACAAACAGTTGTATGTATGTTATGTAAACATTTATGTAACCACTGATCGCCATTCGACAACAATGCAATGTAGTGATACATGCTGGGGTCACAATATAACCCCAGTGTTCTGACCTGAATCCTGATCCCCCTACTCACGTGTAGTAAATTAAATACAGACTCAGCTCCAAGACAAAGTACTCTAATATAATGTCAATTATTGCTACAAACATATTCATTCCCAGTCAGAACTCTCTTTTTTAAAGGCAGTACAGAGATAAAACTTTTTTTCTTATGAAATTCAACTTAAGTTTACAATAATTTGTTAAATCATTCATTGTTATAATGCTAAATTAGAAAAATTTATTTTTTATCCACCGACACCGTTGGGACTCAAACCCAAATCTTTCCAAATTCGCGGCGGAATGAGTTATCAGTTACTCTACGGTGCGATATCTAACCAATCAATTCATCATAATAAAGCAAATTGTGTAGTGAATTTGATCTTTCAATTTGCTTTATTATGATGAATTGATTGTTTAGATATCGCACCGTAGAGTAACTGATAACTCATTCCGCCGCGAATGTGGAAAGATTTGGGTTTGAGTCCCAACGGTGTCGGTGGATAAAAAATAAATTTTTCTAATTTAGCATTATAACAATGAATGATTTAACAAATTATTATATTATAGCGTCTGCAGCTTTGTAGAAATAAAATATATCTTATATTAAGTTTACAAGTTGGACTATCTCCGCCCCTTCCTTACAATTTAAGTTGTTTCTTTCAATGTTAAACGTCATTTAGATAATATTTCAAGCCTAATAAACTGTATAGGTTTTAAATATCTGGAATAATAAACAATCTTAATATGAATTTTGATACAGTTCTGCTTATCACGAGACGAATTAAATCTCACATCGACTGCATTGAACCAATTTGATTTGTAATAATGTTGTATTCGACCATGCTTAAAAGTACGTGTTCGAAAAATCTGTCAAGAAATTACGTTTACTGCAGAAAGACAGAAACAGTGAGATTAAGAGAAAAGGAGAGAAAGGACGTCACGAACCGTGTACTCCGGTGACCGGTTGATTTGGTACATGGGAGACGAATTAACAGTTAGTCGCGTTAAACATGAATTAAAACTAAATACTTGTGCGGGCGGCGAGATGTCAATGATTAAAAAGTACATAGGTATGTAGTAAGCAGGGACGGTCCAACTTTTATTCTGTCAAACAGTGTTACTGCTCCGACAGAGATTTTCCTTGAAATTAAATTGAAAAGCAAAAATGAGAGATGAAAAATATAAATAGAATAATGAGAAAATTCAGATATACGCACGACTAAGTTAGAAATTTTAATGATTATGATCATGTATATTATTAGTACAATTTACCAACCATTAACTTGCCTAAAAGCCAATTCAGACTAGCCGTTCTCGGTTACGATTCACCGGTCCGGTTCGGTTTTTGATTAATCTAGGCTGCTCACACTATCCCGATTCGGTTCTACGATTATTCTCGGTGCGCATGCGCAATTTCGAAATATGATTTGACGTTTGATGTGTAGTTAAACGTCAACAAAAACAAGCTGGCTAGTCACGTGACTCCAGCAAGCGTTCTCATTGGCTACGGTTGCGAACGGTCCGGTTGAAATTAGAGCTGAACCTAAACGCTCGAACCGAACCGCAATCGAGAACGACTACGCCCTGATTGGTCGAGCTCCCAATCGGACCGGTGAATCGTAACCGAGAACGGCTAGTCTGAATTGGCTTTAAGGCTCTGAAGATGAAATAAAATATTTAAAAACGTTGGCCACAAGCGCAACATCGGTAAAGCTTTTCTTTTTTTATTGTTCCTCATGGAAACTTCCTTTCAACGATTATTGGAACAAGACAAATAATAATAAAAATGGATGCTTATCTGTTTGAGATTAATAGACTTCGACACCGTTTGATCGATCACCATGAAAGTTGGCACATATATGTATTTTTATATGGAGAAGGTTTCTGTGCTATCCAGTTTGTTTAACTCGCCACTAGATGGCGCCAAGTGGAGCCGGAGGTATCACTTCTGTTATGCTGATGTATTTAATTTCAATCGCGTGCAGAACCGCGGGAGTGGCTAGTTACTTATAAACCGCTTTGAATTCTGAAACTATTTGGGTACATATTGTGTCATTATTTCAAGAACGTCCCTGTGAAATTTCGTACAAAAATGTGCCGTAAAAACGGAATCCAACACCCAGACAAACAAGTAATCAAGCAAATAGAACCAAATAGTGCAAACGGTCGACTCATTTTTTTCTTAGTGCTGACCCTGACATTGCAGCTAGAGATAGTGTCATTTTGTCGTGACCATGTGACACTGACAAATCTTTACAGCCGTTTTTTTTGCTGGTTAATATCAGATAGGACGTGAGGTTAATGTACAGTGAATTAACTCGGTATTTGCAAACAAGTGTCGTCATTTGCGTAGGTACTTTGTTTAGAATATGTAAACATACCAATAAGACACATCGGCTATATGTCGCCACATCTTGTGTACGTAAAACATTAATGCAACAAATAATTCGGTTTTTCCTGAATATTTTCAGTCGATTATTTATTAGAAGGTCCCAAAGTGAACGTTCGTAAAATAAGTTCGCAACGGAGAGGGGGATATCCCTTAGCGTGACGAAAAGTCTCAATGGGGGAAGAGATCTAAGGAAACGCGACGTTCGCATTTCATCAATTTTATTTTAATTTCTTTCCTGATTGTCTTTTTTATTTTATTTTTTTGTTACGACAGGGAGGCTCTAGCTTTTGTGACGTAATATTTGTTAGGGCGATTGCAGAAAATGTGACGCCCGGTAACGAAGGCAACGAAGAGGGATCCAAAAAGTCGAAATTTTGGGTGACGTATTTTATGAACGACCCCCAATGGATTTTAATAGTGCAATTAATAATGATTCATGCTTTTTAATTTATAATCTACAAAACAGTGTCAACATATTACAATGATGCATTTTGAGTGTCAAACAACTATTAAACCAATAAATAATTAGTCCACAAATACGTCATACGAACGCTACTAAGAAACCCTACCATAGGTAAGCCCAACACACGCTTGGTCGGTTTTTTATTGTTGCAACTGTTAAGCTGAATATATCTGCAACTACTCTGAAAGGTTTAAAATTAGTTGAAACATATTTCTATATCCTCGCTGCGCTGTAGAGTTTAAACCATATAAAAGATAGGTGTGGTGTACAAGGTGGCATTATTATTGACAGAGCTTGTCAGACATCATCATCATAATATGACACATGCCCCGGTGCACATATAGCGGCGGTCTACACCTGTGCGAGGGGCAAAGTGCCGAAGACAGGTCTCACGTATCTGTCCTGTCTGTGTTCTATATAGAATTGTGTGCGATGCTAATGATCTTATAAGCAACAAGTCACGCGTGAATTTATAAAACTGACATTGTTCCATAAATGTATGAAGTGGCTCGTTCCAAAGTGATAAATTGCTGTTACAAAATGCAATACGCAGGATAGGGTGGTTACAATCAATAAGGTCCCGGAATATTAATATCGTAGCATTTTATATATATTTAAATACAACCAATCTCAAAATTAACTACTACCTGTCGAATTTAAATCCGGACTTTTTTTAAGATTCAGTAGGTACTCAAAGAGTCTAAACGGAGCCCTATTGTTGTGGAAGCCTGTCTATCCGTCATATCAGAAACTTCTGGCTCGTTAACTTCGAAAGTTGTAATTTTCACAGATTCTTTATTGCCTCGACCCAAAATTGAAAATCATTTAAAAAAATTATCCGAGGAGAGTTCGACTTGAGAAATTATCTAAAACTAAATACAGCGATGAAATGTGAACACTGAATTTTAGAAACTTTAAAAATTGGTCGTCATATTATTGTTTTATTATTATTATTAGAGATGCGCCGAATAGTGGTTTCACCGAATAACCGACTACCGAATATTATTCGGTTTAACCTTTACCGAACCGAATATTTGGCCGAATTATTCGGTTTACCATTTCATTGTTTTGCCGCGTAAACAACCTGATATAATTTTTAAAAAATAAATGTAGATTTGATTGACATTTCAAAAAATGTTGATATTAAGTTTAAAAATAAATGGTGATTTAAAGCTTAAAAATAAATATTGTTTTGAGTTTGAAATTAAATGTTGATTTAAGGTTTAAAATAACTGTTGACTATACTGACTATAGGTTAGGAAATAAATACATTTTCTCTTATTATTATTCTAATAAATATATTTAATCTTACATAAGAAGTTTTGTCTTTTAGTTCTACACCTTGGCTACATGAACCAAAAAAATAGAAATGCTTGAACCGAATAATTCGGCCAAATACAAATAGTGGAAAAGACACCGAATACGCCGAACACCGAATACCAAACGAATATTCGGCGCATCTCTAATTATTATACTATTTTATTCGGCACACATAAAGAAAATGTGACATGTGGTAAGTTTCAATAATGAATCTCTACGAACATTACAATAATAAGTATATTATGAAGGTGCGCAATGAATGTATTAATTACCCAACAAAACAGGAAGTTTAAGATACGATTTGTTTCGCCTTCAGTCATTAACTACGTTGGGTTGCATTTTTTACTGTTCATTATCTATACGATGCAAGTACCCGTATCGTTCTTACCAGTAGGACTGTACTGTAGTTTTATTTATAGACTTAAAATAGCAATTATATTGGAATACGTACTTAAGTTGGCAAAACACACGGACAAGCGTTTAGAGATGTATTTCCACTATGCTAAGAACGAAAGTTACCAGCCATCTGCATCATCGATAGTACCAAAAGTTCATAAATTATAATATAGATAGATAAGAAAAGAGGGCGAGAGGATTTTATTCCTCGTCAACACCGCGACCTTGATAGATCTATTGTGTAGCCCTGACTCATTTATATCTCTATGAGATTAAGGCTTTTGATAAAGCCTAGAATTGCTTTGAGATCTGTGTCCCATACCTGATCAGGTGTTGGGAATGGATAATTGAGGTGACGGAGTCTTCGCCTCATGATTGCTTCACATTTGCAAAGCAGATGCTCCGATGTTTCAGGAGCCTCCAAACAGAAGCGACATGACTCGATGTCTATTACGCCAATTTTTTTAAGGTGATACCTCAAAGGGCAATGACCTGAAAAGAGCCCTGCAATTATTCTGAGCTCAGATTTCTTTAAGCGTAGAATTTTATCCGCTTTGTCATTATTAGGTTTAATGAAGATCTTCGCTTGACGAAGACCTTGGGAGCTTTCCCAGAACAGGGAATATTGTTTATTTTCCCATGTGGCAAGAGCCGTTCTAAGGTAACATTTTGATGTACCACAGTAGGGCTCCGGTCCTATAAAGGGCGTTACTGAACCCTTTTTGGCTAGACTGTCGGCAATTTCATTGCCTTGATGACCCTCGTGTCCCGGGATCCATCTAAGAGTAACTTTGTTACTTTCTGACAATTGTTTTAACAATTGTATGCATTCTCAGACTACCTTAGAGTCTACTCTAAATGATTTAAGTGCCTTGAGGGCAGCTTGACTGTCTGAGAGTATGTGTATTGTGGAGCCATTTAGAGCTCTGTCAATACAAACTTGGATGCATTCTGCAATGGCTAGTACTTCTGCTTGAAAAACAGTAGGTGTCGTGCCAAGTGATATAGTGATATAGATACTACAACAACGAAATCTCCGTCTGTGCTTTTATTTCCTTTTCCGATATTTTGTATAATACCTGGAATCTGGATATAAGGACGCGTTTTCAGAATTATTATCTTGCATCGTTCAAGCGGCTTAATTCATTGTAACGAAACTTGGTACTTTATATCAATAGGCACTCAAATTAAAAGTATAGCGTACCTTTTACTTGACTGCGTTCATGTTAAGTTGGTTTTTTGAAAAAAATCGAGCTATTCTGTGGACAAAAGGTAGTATATATTATGTATCGTTTGAACGTATACAGACCAACCGCTGTTTGCACTTTTCAGTTACAATTTCACAACTCATTATGAATTCGAATCAACCTAGAAACGATTCCACTTTATGGAACAGAATCTCCCCTTTGCAAAAAGCTAGAATTTGATTGGATTCGTACGAAATTAATCTAGATATGTATGAACGAATTTCAGCTTTGACGTGCAAAGTGATAATAGAGCACACTACCGCTACCGGTAAAAAATAGAAATGCATTCAATCATCATGCAAGTGTCACAATAAATTATACTCTAATTATTAGACAATGAGGAAGTAAAAAATAACTTTAGAATTCATTCTAACCTAGCTCAGATTATTTAATAATGAAACGAAACATGTAAGTGTAAATGCATCTTAATGTAAACAATATGAATTAAAAAATCTTCTGTTTCCTGAAATTAGTGTTTACTGAACCAAACCCAGTACATTATAGTTACCACATTCGCTTATTTATATCACTAATCGTCTCTAATTAATAAAATAGATCGTCAAAAAACGCATTAAAAAATAACTGCAATTTATGATGATAAAAATTTAAATATCCTTGATGTCTACAAACATATGGCTATGTCATTCCTCTATGGAATATATCATTTTATTTTGGAACACTCGTGTCGTTATCCTACAAAAGGCTGCCGTCCGTGCTATAATGAATGTTCCGTATCGCGAACACTATCGACCTGTTTTTTGTGATCTCAAAATAATGTCCCTATCTTTGATTTATACTTATCATAGTTTAATCTAATTTAATCTATGTGAACATTCGTAAATTAATGTATTTATACGAATAAGTGGCAACCTTACAACCACAGATCAGCGCCCAATGGCCAATACTTTAATGTGTAATGCCTACATAAAATAATTCATATAAGAAATAGTCAACACGTAAGCACTTATCCTTGATAGTTATAGCATCTATTTTTTCCGAACCTTTAACAGGTGGTAAAACTCAAATAAAAACGGAAAATCGGTAAGAGAACGAAAAAATGACTGGGTGACTCGGTGATTTTTTTTTTGTAAGTTGATTTTTAAGTACATGAATTCCATTTCAAATATTATATATATAATACAGGTAAATACATGCCGCTCTGCTGCTTGCATTAGGATACATACGTACCTAATATTATGCACTATACCCAGTAAAGTATAAGCAAAGCTATATTCGCGTGCATTGATTTTACAAATTAACATTTTTGTCGACCTTTTTTTTTAAACACATCGCGCACGGCACATCACTACCTACTACATATTCATGGAGTGTTTCGTCTGCCGCTAGCAAAAAAAAAATAGAAAACTGCCGAATCTGCGTGCGAATTTGATTTTATCTTTCTTAGAATTCGGCTACCGAATTTATATTCAACTAGCGATCGTCGAAACAACTTCTCTCATTTGCTTAATGGGATACGCTAAACATTTCAAAATCCGTACAATGAGAAAAATATTTCAATATCCAGACCACTATGTTCGACTTGTTAATACCCTATATTTTTTAATTGAATACGTATTAATGATTAAATCGTATATTCAACTTGTTTATTCAGCTTAATAAAGTACCTAATTTGTCACCAACTGTTATACACATTTTATTATTTTTTAACTATATCACAAATCTTACAAGACGATAATAGTAGATTGTTATATCCAGTGTCGTAATGAATCATATTACGGAGACTATGGCATTATGTTTAAGATGAGCGAAAGCGAGATTCGACAGTCACACGCATCATAATACCATTATGCACGAGATATATATTATTTTTGCACGCATCTCCGATAAAATAGCTGCTTTTCACTTTATTTTCAAAATGTTTGACAGTTCACTTTTCAAATAGTATAGGTTATAAAAAACAACTGATATACAAACAGTGATTTACTATGTGATTGTTTTACTTTACCACAGTAGTGCGTAATGAATCACTTTACATGCATGTAAAGTTGCAAATTTATAGAAGGTAGTGGAAAAAAGAAATAAAAAAACTTACGCCGGTTTGATTCATATACATATTATATATCAGTATTGTTAGTTTTATAAAGAAATCATGACCTAATTAGTTACTTTAAAATTATAGATTGTATCCCTAGTGTCATAATACTATTACGCACGAAATATATGGTATTTTTTGCACGTACCTCCTATAAATAAATAGCTTGTTTTCAATTTTATTTCAACATTTTTGACAAATCACTTTTAAGAAAGCTCTATCCTGATAGGTTATCAAAAAACAAAAAAAACTTGAAAAACAAATATAATTTTCATGTACCTAAAGGCGTTAGTAACGAAATGCGACTTAATATATGAGATTAAAATCTAGCTACTAAAAAGACCTTTTATGAAAACACGGCACTATCATAATATAAAAATGTCAATACATATTAATAAACCATTCATTATTTGAGTAGTAGGTATCTATAGTGTATCTTCACCACGTCTTTTATCACTGACCACTGTCATTTACCGATAGTTTGTGAGTACGAACAAGAAAAAGTCGTTATACCAAAACCGTGTAAGATAATATCCATAACTGTTACTGAAAGCAGCAAGGAAAGTTTACAATACGCTATAGAAAGCGCTTAACAACTACAACAAAACACAATCGTTCCGCTTTATTTTAGTTAGATGCACTTGCACATGCAATATAACGGACATTGTAGCGATTATTCCACGAAACATCTGCAAATCCCTTCAACCTGTTTGACTGGCACTGCACTGGTAAGATGCAGTTGTGATGCAGTCACTTTACAACATACCAAAACTTAATTCCGAAAAATGCTAACGACCTTTAATGCATCGCGGTTTAGATAAATGAACACGTTGCAAGTCTAATTTAAATAGATAAGAGAATGAATTCTTTCGATCAGACAGTGCTGCATTTCGTTGAGATTTCCACTATCATATGATTGCGGTTCATCTGGCTGTAATTAAATAATTGAAGCGATGTTTCTTAATCTTTAACTACTGAGGTGGAGGCCTCTCAGGCCTTGAGAAAGTAAAATTTTGGACTTACTCCCTTCCCTCGCGCACGACACACGCGTACATTTTAGTACCTTCGAGTTTAGTTGCGCCGAGGCTGTCAACGGCTGTGCACGTGTTTGCACGCGCAATTTTGATAAGAAAATTTATTTTGAAATTACTTGTGGGCCTAATTCGCAATAATTGATGTCTGTAATTTTTTGTTCCCATTATAGTATTATAAAATTACTGATGTGCCGTTTGCTAGAAACACTATTTAAAATTAAGATTGGAAGTTAATTTGTTAATTTTTTTTTTGAATAATTTTAAATACTTTGTGATTTCTAAACTTTGAAATAATAGTTAATTATAAACAAATAAATTATACAAAAATATTTTTATTTTATTAAAATATATCCACTAAAGCTAATTATTAAACACTAAGTCCTAAAAAACCTAAAAAAATTTAAATATAAGCACATATATATACGGGCCTCTGAGGCCCCCACGTCAGTAGCTAAAGGTAAACGCAGGCGTTGGGACTGGCAGCGAACTGCGAACACAAATACGTATTTATTTGTGTTTAAATCTAAGCTAAGGAAAGGACCATAGAAAAAAGCACACAGTAGTAGTCGTTGATATTATATTATATAATTTTTACATGTGAAGGGGTGCATTTTGTATACCTGCTTTAATGTCGTCAACCAAAGACAATGGGTAGCTGTAATCGCTACGTTGCGTCGGTTTAAATCCCAAATTTAAGTTTTTTTTTTTTACTTATGACATTTAATTTTAAATTTCTTATTAACGATTCCAAAATTTAATAAGTTTGTAAACTATTTGTGTATAGGTAAAATTTAACCATTTATATAAAGTGCCCAAGGAGCATAACTTGTGTCGCGTATTCACGAAACGACGCAACACTTTTTTAATTTGTATTATTAGTCAGATGAACTTATGGTTTAGTCTTTCACCTAATTATTAAAATCTTTCTTCAGTTCGGCCGGTTTAATTATTTTATAATTTTAAAAATATCTCGATGATAAACTGTTTTTTGTACAACCTGTATTCAATGTATTCACACACTATGCAACAGAGAGCGTGTTTATTAATATGCTCCGTTATTTTAACTGGAGTCTTCACATGATTAAACTGATAGTTATTATAACGCTCATTTATTATCATAAATGCATTAAATCCTTCTCTGAAATTGGTCAAGTCATTTTTGATCTAAGGAGCCACACAATAAATCGTCAATATTACTACACACAACTTGATTTCAGAAATATAAATAATTGTGTTTAGAATTAAATTTTCTAAATGATGCCAGATAAAATTTTAATAAAAACTGTATGCTTACATTCTAAATAGGTAAAAACGAACTCGAGCAAATATTGTCTTTAACTTTAATCTCCGTAGGTAAAATATCCAATAAATAACTCTACACCGAGTCATTACTAGCATACACACTGTAGCATGTAAGCTGGGGGCAATCAATTTTCATTTGTTTATAAACCGATCGCGCTTCTCTTTTGTTTGCTTATACAATAGTTCCGTTAACAAGTAATTAAAATAGCAGCGTTAATTACACCTACTTGTCGAATTGACCATCAAACAAAAACACTCAACAACAAAAACAGTATACAACAACCAGCTACCTTAGTATTTGTCAAGGAATTATGTTATGGATCGACAACCAAAATTTGAGCAATATGATTAGCCAAAACTATTACTTATTTTCAAGAAAAAAAAAATAAAATAAAAAACACGATTTTTTCAACACACCAACTGATAGAAATTAAATTTCTGTTATAATAGGTATTTAAAATCGTAAGGACCTCGATGAATTAAATAAGTTCAGTGTCCCACGTTTTAACCGTTATAGTACAGACAGAATTTTCTACTTTTTGGTTTGTTGACATAAATGATTTTTTTATTTTTTTAAATATTTTTTATTGTCCAACTTTTAGTTATATATATTAAATGTAAACTAGCCGCTACCCGCGGCTCTGCACGCGATTAAAATGGAACATGGCAGCTCCATCGCATTTCAATCTAACCTCGCGGAGCTGCGTTCCGTTGGGAAGTGACAACAGTGATGGAATCTTTGGCTTCACCGTATTACAGTCTTGCCCTGCAGGCGAACGCTCCGCTCGGCTGCAATAATAATGGAATCATATTTCAGTCCTACCTTGCGAGATTGCGCTCTGCTCGGCAACAACTGTAGTGACGCCCTGATTTCGTCCCCGTGGTACAGATGACATATTTGTACCCAGTTAAAATCTTTTCTATTAAATCCACCCCTAATTAACCCCTTTAGAAATATAATTTAGCCGCTAATGCACTGTCAACATTTCAGCACTTTAGGTCCAGCGCTTTTTCGTCACGGTAATGCCATCCCCCTTTTACCCCTTTAGGACGGACTTTCAAAAAAATCTTTCGTATCCATATCATACTAGGAATACGCTGTTAAAACTTCAACCCTTCATTTTCAGAGATTTGGTCTGTGCATTATCTGTCACGGAACTGTTTTATATAATACATGCGGCCCGCTTCGGCTTCCCCCGGATAAAGACATATTATGCTGCAGCGGTCTTTCTCATTGAATAATAGACGAATTTGCCCGGTATTGCTTTCTATTTATTATTAATAGTCGCACGCGACTGAAATAAAACACGCCAGCGACCGTATTGCGATTTTGCCTCGCGGAACTGCCCCCCGTTCGGCAGCGTCAACAATAGTGGACTCCTCCTACAGGCCTCAATTGTGAATCTAAACCATTCTCGAATCTACTTGGACACACACACACAAAATTTCATCAAAATCGGTCCAGCCGTTTAGAAAGAGTTCAGTCACTTACACACGTACAGAAGATTTTTATATATAAAGATAGAGAAGAAGATTATAATCGACTGGAGACATATTTTCCCGACCTTAACTCCGTCACTTTTTTTTTCATTTGATAACAGGTTATTATACAAATAATATTACAGCCAAAATATACGAACATTTTATTCCCATCAAAACTACATACGACTGCAAAGTTTAACGGCAATGGTACATTTGGAAGAGTGTATTTTAGTAACAACGTACAAGTGTAGCTAATAAAAGATTTTATTAAATGTCGTTTAAAAGACAAAAAAAAACTATATTATTAAACCAGTGGCGGCATCTTTCAAATTATTAAAAGAGGGCTGAGTTTAATTAAATTGTCTAAATAAATTGTTAACCGCACATTACGTGTTCTTCTGATATTTTAAAAACCGTGTACATTTTGTGAATATCATTTGTCTGTGCCATCGTTAGCCCTGGAGATGACACGAAATAACAATTTAAAAATTTAAAAAGAATTTCATCGATCAAATTTGACCTCAACTACTTTCTGTTGCATTACGGTTCTTTTAAAATGAAGGATATCTTGTAAAACTTACATTTCTACACGAAATGTAATATGGAACATATTTTACAGGAAATGTAATTAAATAACGGTAAATTTAGCAATGTCTTCAAAACGAAAGGACTTTCTGCTACTAAATTTCTCAAAGAGAACGTTAGTGTATCAATAATAACCAATTTTTGGGTCGTAATTTTAGTTGAAATTCGGAACTAATATTAATATATTTATTATTTCCCTAGATATAAAATCTAGGAAGAATTACCAACGAATATACCAATATATAACTAGGCACAAGATAAAGTGACTTTTTCAAATTTTTAGTAAATGCGGTTTCTAACATATTCTTTCACTTATGTAAAACATGTAGTTTTTACAAAAACATAAAATTTAAAATACATTTAAAAATATTTCACAGACTCTCGACTGTCGCATAGGTCTATTTTTCACTAGAACTGAAACAAACGGCGACTGGAACGTGTCAGACGACGAGTTGAATAAAACTGATTAACTGACATCCGTCTAAGTCTAAATAAACTCAAAACTAAGTTTTCTAAGGGGATATCATTGTTTTCGCGTAATAGGCGACAACATCAAATCGAATGGCGATGCTACTTCTTTCCTTTGAAACGAAAAACTGAAGACTGCATCACTGCAATTCATTCATCATTATTATTATTATTTGATTTTAGCCACTTTGTGTTGTGACCACAACTGTATATCTGCAAGGCAAATAGTGACCGACATTTAAAACAAAAAATCGCAGCCCACACAAAAGACGCGCACATCGGCATGGCCACACGTCCGTTCATTCTCACACAATAATATCATTAGAGCTATGTTCGCCCCAAAACTCGTTTGCATTACACAAAATGACCGCCGGAATTCTTATTGTCTGCGGACATGAAACTGGACGGTTCCTTTATGTGTACGGAGCTTTTTTTGTATTTTTATTTCGTATTTCTCGAGAATATTTCATCTTATACTCTGTATCTGTACTCGTATATAGGTAATCGGAAAAAGTAGCCCCGGAAAAAATAGACTTGGAAAAAATATACCTAGAAGAAATATATTTGGAAAAAATAGATCTGGAAAAAATAGATTTGGAAAAAAATAGCCCGGGAAAAAATGAGTGAGTGGGTGTTGGGCGCTTTTGGGTGGGTGGGTGTTGGGTGCTTTTGGTTTATAATGCTAAATGCCCATATACAGGTTTTTATGTATTCTTAGTGCATATATATCGGGTTGCCGTTTCCATATATAGTTGTGATTCGGGTCTATTTTTTCCATGGCTATTTTTTCTGGGACTCGTTTATTCATCTTGAATTGTTTTCTCGACGCCGAATTATTTATTTTACGTATCTGTTTTTCAATCAGTCTTAAAAAAGCACTTGATTTACAATTTCTTGTCGACCCAGAGAGTTTACGTTTAGCTTCTTTCACTTAACCTAAAAACATTCTCGGTTTGACTGGAAGTCTGAGGGGAATGGACACTCCCGGGCAAAGAACGGGCATTTGAACTAAGTATACTTATAGGCACGAAAAAAAAATATTTTCGATTGTTCTTCTATAAAGATAGAGCGAATAATTCGCAGTTGGTGATTGTTTCTTCTTGCTATTTTTCACTCGACTGATTTGAAGGATGCGTCATGCTGGTTCATATTGCGGTATAAGCACCAGAAAGTACTAGACCCACGATTCAGACCAGACGTACCGTTAGACCACTCGAGGGCTACAATGTATTCTTTCAGAAATTCGTTGCCAATTATTTGTAAATAAACAATAAATCCTACATAAGAATAACTGTGCTCCGTCTTCAATAATTGCTTTTCACATTATTACATATTAAAGATGGTTAAATAATGACATTCCCGTCTGACTACATTTTAATAGTGATTACTCAAAAAGATCGACTGTGTAAATGTTAATGCCCACAGGTCATCAGAAACAATAATTTAATATTTTTTTACGTGTTCGTGCGCTATATTAAATATTCAACTTTAGATAAAAACTGCAGAATCAATTTATACACTATTTTCACTTTACACTTAAAAATAATTATACAATCTGCATTTAAACACTTTTAAAGCTTATAAAATGTCAGTATTTTTCTGATGTCATAGTGTTTTTTGAAAAGCGATTTTTACTAGTTCAATTAATACAAATATAACTATTTAGCAAAAGATAACTCTAATAAATTTTTTTAGAGTGATGACGATCCTTGAAGGTTATTGAGAAATTTCTTAGGAAGAACCTAGGTGGCACAGGATCGAGATATGTGAATTGCATTCTCATATATCTCAGTATTTGCTTTTTTTTCATCCTGTGCCACCTAGGTTCTTCCTAAGAAATTTCTCAAACTATTTAGTTTTTCGTAATAACTGTATCAAAAGATCTAATTATTGTCGAATATTTTTTATGATGTTTTTTTAAGAATTCGTAAACTTTTGAGTAAATAAAACATTTTTTTTCATTTATAAGCAATTTATTTTTGAAGCCTGAAAGTACACCAAACAGGTTTATTTGATAGATTTTCAAATGTTATGTTATCGTATGAATAAATTGTTGTTTCTCGTAAGAAAACGTAGACGAAGAGGAATTATTAGACAGTTTTGAATGTTAGGGTTGGCCAAATCAATATTCAAACTTACTAAATCTCAATCGCGAACATTTCGAAAAAAAAATGTTGTATTACGAATTGTCCGACAAAAGACCAACAATATCCGTTGGCAAAGTCAAAATCCAGCTAAGTATGATATATTTTTTACAACAGACTTTTGTTTATAACAAAAAACGAATAAAAAATAAGCAAAACTATCCGTCAAGAAATGCCATTTGTAAAAGTCAACCGATAACTTGCTGTTTTGAAAATGTTCCCATTTTATAGATTAGAATCTCTCCTTTTCTAAAAGCTACAATTTAAATTCTTTTCCTGCGAAATTAACGTATAAATAAACTAGTATAAAACTTGAAGTAATATTCGTATGTTCTAAAAATATTTATAACGGAAATATTGATCTTGGTGCATATGAAACATCCCTCCGTTCTTTTGAGATATGTAGTATCATTCTATACACACATAAGAAGTATTAATATTATGTATGTGTTGTGCAACATATGAACGGATGATTCAATATTTCGTGTTAGAGCTAAACAACGTCTATTAGTACACAAATAATTATAATTCCACCAAAAACATAAATGTGAAAAAACGGCCAAGTTCGGTGCAAAGAACAAGTGGATCTAGAGATTTTCCGAAAAAATGAAATGAGATCTAATAAGATGCCAAGTTTACACACACGACACATTTATTTATAATATAAAACATAAAAACTTGGCACTTTCTTAGATTTCATTTCATTTTTTTTTCGACAAAACCAGCAAACCCTCTTGTTCTTTTATCGAACTTTTTCACATTTTTGCTTTTGGTAGGATTTCAATACTTTTTGTTAAGTTATATTCTTACTTATTTTATTTGAATTAAATATTATCTGGACACATAATATTTAGTTATATATATTATATATATATATATATTATATATATATATTATATATATATATTATATATAGTTTTATATATATATATATATATATATATATATATATATATATATATACCACACTTCATTACATCCGCTGTCTAGTTAGTTTTCGGGACGACCGGTTGACACATTCACGTCGATTCTCTCAGCACCGGCTAGACGCTTGTGAATTATGGCGAATGATGATCTAAATCGTGATTTTTGGACACTTAGAAAATATTCCACTTATGGCCGTATTCATAAAGAGTTGATAACTAATTTAACAGGTATATGACACTGATAAACTAGTCAATAGGCTACGAAATTTGGAATACTGATGTTTTACGATAATTTTAATCTCGCTAAAAAATCAGTTCTGTAACGGAGATTGAGGGAGTCGAAATGGACTCGAAATGGTTCATATAAATATAGTGCAAAGTATTTTGCGAGAACTTGGCCGTCGCACTACGTGCGCTATTATTAATGTAATTTATAATAGACATATTTTTATGATAGCTATTAAGTGTCAGAGAAAATAAGGGCTTATAGCGAGTGCTTCCCTGTCTAGCATAGGCACGATATATGTAAGCAGTACAACCTACCTCCCTCCAACGTACTACAGTAGACTATCATGTCGTTTCGATCTTGACGATATGTGTTCGAGATGATAAGGGCGAGCAAGGCGGGCGAGTATGAAAGTGGCATTTCTTATTCAGGCAACGGTCGAAGACCCCTCTCGACAACCAAACCATATTATGTCGATCACCGAAATGAACCCTTATACCACACACACGCGCATCTACTGTTTTATACAAGCTGCAGAAGTTATATAAACTTGAAATTTTAATAATATTGAAATTTTAATCTAATAATTAATCGTACGACTATCAAAATGGTAGACCTGCATTCTGAAGAAAAATAGAGCACACAACTTTTTCCTGAAAAAAAAGGAATTTCTGTGCCGGTCATTTTGTTGAGATTTTCCTCAATATTTCCTATAGCAAATGTGGAAATGATTCTTTATAGCCAAATCATAACCCCAAATATAGTTCACTATAATTCACAAATTACTGTTTACAAACACCCAATGATGTCATAACGTTACAATGCAATATGAGAAAAAAATATTTACACTGTGACACTGTCAGGGTTCAAACAATATAATAAATATGTAAAATCATTTCCGTTTATGAAACAATTGTGTCCAACTCGTAAGCTCATAAAGTTTCCTACTTGCACTATACTATTACCAAAATGTAATTTTAAAGAATGTAATTAATTCACATTACAATAAGCATTGGTGACTTATATGACAAACAAGTTAAATCATGATGATTATTTGTACAGATTATAAGCCAATATACACAAAAATTCGTACCATTGCATTAATACCCACAATTATTTTTAAAACTTGAAGTTTAAATGATATCGTAGAGTTTAGACACTATATTATACTATGCATAGTGTTGTCGAGCGTCCATTATTGCACTTTTCTTTTAACACTTTCGAAATTGACTGCAAATTGAAAAGTTAATGTTCCTTACCAAATTAGACCGAAGTCATCCTTTTGTCCTAGTGTTTCTATAAGCTCAGCGCAAGTATGCAAGAGTTAAGGATTGCTGTAATAATACTGTAGCGGTACATCCTGTATATGCGATCTTAACCAACAATACATTTCGCGACATTCTGGAATTATCGAGAAAAACCTTGACAATTCACAGACGGTATGTTGTCAGTATATAATTGCCCAAAAACCTATAAAAATGCGAACAGACTACAGAAACATTCGTTATGACAATATATGTCCGGGGAAAACCGGACGGATGGCAACACCGAAATGTAGGTACTATTTTAATACGACAACTTGTATGCAGGACGCAGATCTTTGACTTTTCAACTATAGTACACCAACGTTGGCACTTATAGGGAAACTCTAAAACTTCAATAGATCACAGCGCACGGAGTGCGTTAGCCAAGTTCTTGCAAAGCACTTTGCTATACTTATACTATTTCGAGCCCTTTTCGACCCTTCTCTATCTCCTAGGTTAGTCATGCTATAAAAGTGAATTTATTCAGGAAGTTAAGGTTACCACAACGAAGCAATATTCCAAATTTCACACGGCTAGGTGGGAATAAGTTCTAAGATACGAGTGCCCAAAAATCACGGTTTTGGGCATTCACAGATTGTAACTGACTGACTGATTGAAAGATCATCAAAATTCAAAAGCATCTAGCCGTTGTTGGGAGCATCGACCCGAATGTATCAACCGGTAGTCTGAAGATTACTGGTGTCTATAGTCGTATGATATAATGAAGTGTGGAATATAACTATGATATAATGAAGTATGATAATATTATGTATCTTTTAGTAGAATAAGTAAGAGTATAATTTTACAAAGAGTATTGAAATCCCACCAAAAACATAAATGTGAAAAAAGGGTCAAGTCAGGTGCAACGAACAATTAGTGGATTTGCCGGTAAGTTTTTATGTTTAATATTATAAAAAAAACCCGGGTCGCAGTGCCAAAACCCTGCCGACAATATAGTGTATTTGCTTGTATAGGGCCGTGTGGTTTTATACTTTTATTATGTGAAATTAAGTTTGTTTTTGGGCAAAATAAAAAATTTAACCCCTTAATACACCCCTTAAAATAACATTTTTTTCTTAACTGTAATATTATTATCAATCTAACGTCTACACCGAATTAAATACACCCTTCAATAAATAAGTCACTATCTGCAAACTAGTGTTTTCATAAAATTTGTAAATCCGGTCCTGTCGGGCCGATTTTATTAAAATTGTGGGGACACTTTTTAATCACTACCAGAGGATTAAATTTCAATTTTGAAACGATTCGGAGAATTTTTTCGGTATTTTGGGGCCCAAAAACAGTTTTCAACCCCTAAAAACTACCCTTAAAATAGCCTGATTAGGCCCATTTTAAATAGGCTTCTTGCGGTGATGGGTTTCAACACGGGGCCCAAATTTCGTTGAAATCAATTAACTCTTTCGAAAGTTATCGCGCGTACACATATATATATATATACGTATATAAATATATATATATATATATATATATATACATATATATATAAACATTTTTAAAAATGGTGCCAAAGTGTTTAGGAGGTTATGAAACGTCGAGAAATTTTGGTCCGACCCCTAGGTCCCGCCATCCGACCAACGCCAATAGTGTATGTTGCCTTATGGCAAATACACTAATAAATGACCCGGGTATGTACACTTGCCACCTTTTTAGATCTCACTTCGTTTTTTTTGGCGCAAAGTCAGCAAACCCATTTGTTCTTTGTATCGAGCTTGGTCCTTTTTTCACATTTATGTTTTTGTTGGGATCAAATATACATTACGCACACAAGTCACAAAGAAAGGTGCAACACAATCTATAGGTGTAAAAGGCGATAGAATTGCTACCAACAAATTTATACCGTGTGGACCATTTTCAAATATTTGAGTTTCAACCCGATAAACTTCTACACTTTCACAAAGATTTAATTGTCTAATTATTCCCGCAACACCGCCCTTTCCAAAACAAATGCGTTCGCAAAATCACATGAAATTATACCGAGAAAATAAATTACACAGAAATAATATAAATTATGATATTATAAAGTAAGAAACGAATGTATCAAACTGCCTATACATTATCTTCAGATATTAACATTGGATATTGTAAACGAATATACGTCATCTCTTATTAACACTTCTTAATATAATAAAATCCCATCAAAAACAAGTACAAATGTAACCCAGTCTCGTGCTAATATTCCTAAAAACGTAAATTTCAAAAAAGGAACCGTCCTCAGTACAAAAAGAATTGAGATCTATTAAGTTTTCACTTCAGAAATTTTCACACCCGAGTCGTGTATTTATAGCATAAACCATACAAACTTGGCACTTTTTTAGATATCAATTCTTGTTGTACTGAGTATACGATCCCTTTTTTGACATTTGTTTTCAGTGGAATATCAGCGCAAAACTTGGCTACTTTTTTAGATGAAATATGTTTGATGGAATTTCAATTCTTAGGATAATATTATATCAATATAGAAGTTTTACTCTTTTTAACTTTTTTAACCAAATCATCATTTTCTATTTTCTCGGTATTTGTACGTGAAACCCAGTATGTATGCGAAATTTCGGCTTTCTAGGACAACGGGAAGTACCCCAAAGGACTTGATGAGCATAATTGACCGAGTGAGTGAGTGACGAAACCAGTGAAGTTTGCATATTAATAAAATCCAAAGTAGTACGGCAATAAAATTAAAATCTGGTATGTTGCATAAGCATGGTAGCATTTTATCCTGAAAATTGAGACCTGAAGTGTTATCAAGACCGAAGTTGCAAGAGTTCAAAAATACGTCGAATCTCTTCGAGAAAATGTAGCCGGTGCTCGCTTTGACACCCAGATTAATGTTAAATGAAAGTTGAACTTACACACATTTATAATAAGAATAATTTCTACTTTCGGCTAAGCAATGCAAGAGTTTTATTCTAAACTAAGTTGAAGTTCTGGTTTCACATTTATCAAATTTAAAAAAAGTGAAAATCAGGGGTGTTTTCAGATCTTTCGCGACTTTTTTGTGGCATAAACTATAAATACTTTACTTTACATTCTGGCTACCGTTTTGCAGTTAGAAATAATACTCCCTAAAATATAAGAAAATTGATTTGAATTTTTATAGGCTATAAAAATATTGTATATTATAGAACAGAAGTCATAAGCGTTTTAAATCATTTTTTCTGACCATAAGCACTGTATACTGCCCGGTCGTTGACGAGATGGCCAGTGGCTCTCTAATGGTGAGTAATTTGAGGAATTCCGAAATTCTCATAATAATATCTTCAGTTCAGAAATGCATGTGGTTAATAATTTTATTGCCGGATTGGAATGGAAGCCTTTCTTAAATACACGACGTTCTTCTTAGTTACACTTATATATACATAGTCAAATCATTTGCAGTCAATATCAAAAAGATCGACGTATTATTCACAACTGTAAATGCAATGATTTTGATATTTTTCAGAATGAAACATTCATATGTAAATATGCGAGGGTGCATCTCCTATCCAAATAACGGATTTCATGCATTTAATATATAAACGTCTTTCATACATAACGATTGCAGTGTATGATATTGTGTACATAGTGACGTATACAAAGTCACATTACAAACAACAAAATGCAGTTGTAGAGTCGAGGGATTACGCTATTCATGCATACACAGGTTGTCCATTTAATTGTGTAAATCCTGCAGGATAAAACGATACACAACTTGCCTTACGAAAATTCTGATTACTTCGATACAACCATATCGATAAATCTCAGTATGGGTCATATGACTCTTCAAGGAGCCAAGCCATTTTTCTAAGTCGAACCATATGTAAAGAAGACGAAACCGCGTAAACGGTCACAGATTTGAATAGGCCACACGTTCAGTGCAATACGACAATACAGTAATAAATACAATTAACTTAGGTGAGATTTCGTGCGCATAAAAGTGCAGCAGATAACTAATTAATTATTCAAATAAGTGGGGAATTAACAGACGGTTGGCATCCAGAGCTCGGTTTTGCCGAATTCCAAGCGATATTTATACTCACTCACGTTTTCGTTTTTTGCAAAGTTGAAATCACGTTATACCCTTTTTTTAATGAGCGATTTTTATATTAAATGATTGAAATTTTTTCCGTTTAATTCGAAGTCTAACCCAAATAATGGCGCTGGATTATTTTTGTCTAGCCCTTAAAACGGCGTCACTATAAATTTGGAATATTTTTTTCTTTCATGGGCCTGACGTCATTTACGCCAAACATCACGGCCATTAAGTACAGCTAACTATGTGCGAGATCAGTGTACAGGGAACGTATATATGTAGCGAACGCGACTTAACTTTAATGACGCAAACAGGTATTAAAATTTAAAATTTCGTATCTACGAAAATGCTTATAGTGTTGTATTGAAATAAACGTCATTGTGTTTGTGGCAATGATTTCTAACAATCATATTATAGCGGAGTAGGGTTTTTTTAACTTTTCCCTACGTTTCAAATAAAAATATGGTAACACACATAAGCATATATACAAAAGCAAATTTAACATTAGACTTATTGCACTGGATAAATAGTAGGAACCGGAATCAAACTATTGTAACACTTTTGTAAAATTTTATAATTATAACAATAAATTTTATCTTTAAAGTTCAATTCCAGATATATGTTATAATAGAAAACAGTATCGTGGATAATTGGAATAAAAATAAATCAATTTAAACACTCAATGATTGCAACGTTTCGTCTTTATTTAATTAAGACTTTTTCAAGCTTCTGAAAAAATTTTACAAAAATTAACATACATATACCTAACAAAAATATTAAACATTATTGTTAGTATTAAACAAAACGAAACCACTTGCGATTACTGTTCAAACCAATTTTTTTTTTAACAGTAATCGCAAGTCGTTTCGTTTTGTTTAATATTCTATTACTGTTGGTAGAGTCAATATTATTATTATTTTTAGTAAATTATTTAATCCATAATGTTTAATATTTTTATAATATGTATGTTAATTTTTGTAAAATTTTTTCAGAAGCTTGAAAAAGTCTTAATTAAATAAAGACGAAACGTTGCAATCAATGAGTGTTTAAAATGATTTATTTTTATTCCAATTACCCACGATAATGTTTTCTATTATAATAAATTTTATCTTTTATCTTTAACAATCATATTATTATTATTTTTTTAATATTTTGTAGGTTTATTTTTATGAAAAAAAAATAAAATTAGCTCCTCTACTAATTACTTTGGATGATATTTGATTACAAATTTGCATAGAAATTTAAAATTAAGTAAATTTTTTAATCGCCCCTATATGCTGCATGCAATATTAAATGTATTTTATATGCGAGATTGCATGCAAAATGCACCGAATTTTCTCTCTCAGGTGGAATATTATCAGTAATGTGTGCCCATTTGTTTACAGCTTTATGCTATAATAAATTATAGCGTGATTGCATTACACAAGCACCGATCTATACGAACACATTAAAGCAGGCTGTGACATAAACAATATAGTGCCAGTCAAAAGTCTCCCTCCCTCGTGTTGTTTTTTAACAGACATTATACGTAAAACAACTAAAAATTTAAATGATAATGTTTCCAGCAGTAAAATTAATAGTGCCGCCATTTTTATATTCTAAGATCCCGGCATTATGATCACATCTTTGAAATGTGTTACGTGGTCCTAAAAATAATTCTATTTATCATCCATTATTAAAATTTAACTTAAACTACGGCTCTTTAAAATTGTTTTATATCAACAGCTCACAAAAATATAATTTAGTAATAATAATAATAATGCGTTTAACGTCCGCTTCTCGACCTTATGTCATAACAGACGCCATTCGCACCATTACTATTTTCCATCTACCACACTTCCCGTTATTTTATATAATAGCAATGGGCGAATGAAGGAATTATAGGAAATTAGGATAAGGTAGGTAATTTTTGAACTAGGAGTTTGATAGGTAATCGACCATGGCCTCATATAAGGAACCATCTCGATATTTATCTGGAATTAATTGAGGGAAACCATGGAAAACCTCAATCAAGATGGCCGGTACAGGAATTACCGTTTCTCGACGAGAGGCAGTAGGAAAAAGTCCCAGCCACATCTGCCCCCGCCGGGATTCGAACCCGGACCTCCCGAATGCGAGTCTAGTGCTGTCACCACTACTCTACCCAGCTCGGTACAATAATATAATTTAAGGAAGAGGGTAAGAATACAAGTTGACGATGAAAAAAGTGAAGAACAAACAGATAGCCTTTCTAGGCATTTATTGAAAAGACAAGACAATGAAAAGCTGAGACATTGTGGCCACCATAAATCGACTCACACAGACCATTACTTGGACAAATAATCGAACCACCCTCAAAGACAGAAAAGAGAATTACTTATGAAACTAGTAAAAAGAGCAACCTGAATATGCGAACCGAAACATATGTAGTCGAAACTAAAACATCTAAAAACGACGTTGCGGAATAACAAATACACACCAGAAGAAGTAAAACGAGCCTACGTTGTCCGGCAAACAGCGATTCTATAAGTCAGCTAAGTTAAACTCGACATTGTATGTGGGCAAAGCTGCGCAGTGCGGCCGGCGAAGACTAAATTCTATAAACGCCGTCTGGCAAGCACTATTTTAAGGTATATACTACACACTACAGAAATGACACGCAAAATTTACATTTAAATGTTATAAATTAACACTTACAGAATAAATATGATTTGCTTTTAAATGACACTTGATATCATTGCAGTTTTTTGACAGATACGTCAAATTTAATGTCACTTAAAAATTATTGTTGCTATATACATTAATTAGGTTCACGACAGTTTTGTTTATAGTTGGGTAACTCAGATCTGAACCGGTTCAAAGAGCCGACTCCGACAGAAGATCCGTGAGAGCCGACTCACTTTTTTTTGAGCCAACGGATCAACGGATCCGCATAACTCAGTGAAACACTTAACACACAGAAGCACATTTTACACTTACGTATCAGTTCTTGCTTTGATGCATCTGTCAGCTCAAATGACTCATGCATCACATGTTTGGCTATGCATTCTTGATTCTATACAGGTCGTGATATGATTGACTGAACTAGGTAACTCAGTGGCAGACTGCAGTAACATATTCAGAACTCGGCTCTTTTTGAACCGGTTCAGTAAGCCGGCTCACATACGGGATCCAGATGCAAAAATGCAGATCACTAAAAAGACCCGTTTTTCCCATTTCTAGTTTTGTTAATCTCTAAGGGGTTCGTAGGCGAAAAAGTTTAAGAAACACCGATTTATAAGACACTAAAGTATATTTGAACTATAATTTTGTCTAAAATTGATGTTACATCATTATTATTTTCATTTTGATTAACTGTGAATTTTAAGGACGGTGATGTCTCCTTTATGACATACATTAATTTTTCTATAGATAGTTGTCACCTTTGAATGACACTGTTTTAATCACGAACGCGACCTTCGAAGGGAACAGAGCACATTGAGTAAAGAAATGGTGGATGGCAGTAATTACTGCGAGGCGAAACGATGCAATCAGTAGCGTCACTGTTTTTGTCGACAAATTCTAAAGTGGTAATGAAAAAATAAAGTGCAAGTAAATTTGGTTCGAAATATCGGCGCTCTTTTTACAAAATAAACATTTCATTAAAACGAAAAAGATTAGCGTGTTATGTAAAGTAAACAAAAGGTAATCTCTGAAATTTATTATAAGATCGAGTTTACGGTTTTCCAAGATTTTGCTCATATTTTGTGCTAAAACCCATTTCCCTAAATGGCAGAAATAAAATATAATATTATGCCACGTGCTTTTTTTAAGAAAAAATGTAACACTGAGTAAGGTAGCCCGCTCAGAAAAATTAATTATCTATAACTAGCTGGATGGATTGCTATTTACATCACATAGCGATTTAATTATCTACTTCTATTATCTATACTAAAATGACATTTACACTGCGTGCGAGAGTCTCACAACAAATACTGTATAGATATTAAACTCACTATTGTCGACTAAGTTGCTGCCACATAAGTCGGCGTTTTTCTGCTGCTCTTTCGACTGCTACAAGTTTTTAGGTCTGAACGCCTTTATCCTCCATCCTTTCTCCTCAAAACAACATCCCACACCACAGTCATGCAAATAACTGGTGTCTGTATCGATGGTAAAAGACCATCACGCGTAAACGTTTATATTTTTTACATACATTAAATTTGAAAACAATAATTTTCTTCGTATATCTACAATAAAATTTCGATTAAACATCTACTAGAAACGGGCTGTTTATCTCTGATATTTTAAAGGCAAACCGAAAATAGCAGGAATTTAGAAGTGACAGAGAGCTCGGAAAGCCTAATAATGTTACTAATGAAACACCTCAAAGCTCAGTGTGATGTGTGCAGGGCATTGTTAATGATTGTAAGGGTCAGAGGTCAGTCACAGCTCCGGCAGACTCGTAGTGTTTAGTGCAGATTTAGACGAGCTATTCGATAATTCTTAGACGTAAAATTTGAGATAAAAATCGTAAGTTGCTTTCTTAAATAGTGTGTTATATGCAAATGGACATGTCATTTATTTCAGGCACACTTAAACATCTTACTACTTATGAACGTTCAGTGAATAGTATTTTGTTTATTGGTGCAGCATAATGAAACCCCTAGAATAAAAGTTAGTTTCTTTTACGAAGCGAGCCAAATTATCTTTGAAATAGGTCAATAAAATTTGACGTTGTGCAATAAGATCTGTTATATTATTATAATTGTAAATATCCATAGGTAAAAATATGTGATCGGTTAAACGCTGAATTTCTTTGATGCATTTCACTAGAATAATAGGTATGTATGGATATGGTACCTGTTAGATAGTCGTAAAAGTGATGATTTTAAAAATTATATAATCGAAAGATTATGATTATGGCTGGTGAAATATACTATAAATTTCTGAATGATAAACGGTTTATAATAATTTAAATAAAGTACATGATATAAAATGTGCATTAAAGTTTTAATGATCAATAATAAGTTTTCTTATATCGTTTATATCAGTAGATCACTGTTAAAGCTACTAAGGCACGGGTATAAGCAAAAGCTATAATATAAAATTGAATGGAGTTTCAGAATTCTGTATCTTTTATATGAAAATTCACATACTCAGATCGATTACAACAGCTGTGTTGACTCCAGGGTCGGATCAACAAATTGCCAAATTGGGTAACATCCACGAGCGTCAAGCGCTAACTGGTGCCTTTTCAAGTTGTCTGACATTTCCCAATATCGAATGGAAATGCGGTAAATACAAAACGATATGATCTAATCATATTACACAGGCCAGTTAGCCCGGGGTTCCAACAATCCTACGTCGAATCTGACGATTTTGAGTTAAATGGCGGTTAACTAAGTTGATAACACTCAACCAGATGCTATCTCTTATTTTCCCGTAATTAGCATCATCTTAAAAAGCACTATGATCAAACTATTTTGAATATTTCTGCCTTAGAATTGACACTAGAGAAATTATTTTGTAGACTAAACTATTGAGCTGATAAAAATAAAAATAGAAGAAAACTCGAATACATTAAGGGGTTATATACAAAGTTGGGGCGAAAAAGTGAGCTAAGTTCGTGATTTTTTAAAAAGGTTTTATGCTAATTTTATCGGAAAAAGCAAAACACAGTGTTCTAGTAGTACTATCGAAGAAATAAAAACACTTTGTTTCGAAAAAATTTTGAAAATTGTCGGAGTTATGGCCCATGCCCCGCAGCGCTTTTTTTGCAGAGGCTTGCGGTGAACATTCTCCAAGGGGAACCGCTCAACCGAAATCAAAAAAGTAAAAAAAATATTTAAGAAAAATGTATTGTGGTGTACTTGAACGATTCGGTTTCTCAAAAAAATTTTGTTTTCAATGAAAAACCCACGTTGACAGGAAAAATCGATTTTTTTAGTGGCCCAAATTCAAAAAAAAATTCATTGCAAAAAAATAAAAATTTTCAGATGAAAAATGAATCGTTCAGGTACACGAGATCTTAAATACGAATATTTAAAAAAAAAAGTTTGAAAATCGGTTGAACAGTTTTTAAGATATCACGTTCACCGCAATAGTACTTTTGAAAAAAACGCATTCCGAGACAATCGCGTTTAAAGTTTTGTGTCAACGTCATTCGTGCAAAACATTTGTTCAGTTTGACTTACAAAACTTGAAAACCAGTGATCCGATCTGGATGAAATTTTGCACAGATATTTTCGAAAGTATGTACTTTCAGAATATGCAAAAAAAAATTTCGATTTTTCAAGCCCCAACTTTGTATATAACCCCTTAAACTAAACCCGTCATGTTTTCTATACTTCTTAAATAAATTTTAAAAAAACATTAATACGATCAACGTGGGATAAAATTTTATGACGTCTATGGATTTCGTGAGTCACAGTCTAATGAAATATGCGTACTACACATTGTTTTTCAAATTTATTGAACGATCGATTTCCGTTTATCTCTTTTTGTTTATTAAAACATAGTGGACATTTTCTCTAAGCATAATACTAATAATCGTACATTTACATTTAACTTTAATTTAACTTGTTTTCGATTATTCAAATTAATAAAGTTTTTAATTTAATATTTTTAATCAACATATTTAAAGAAAAAGTCCGAATTACAGACTCTATTATGAATGGGAGCTGCTCTCTCAAGAGGCGCTCAAAGAGTTGTGTAAATGTATTTAAACGCGCACATCAGGTTTGTCTAAATTCGGTTTATTGCGAGTTTCTCATCTCAGTCATCATCCACGCTCTCGGCTTCTTCCCAATACCCGTCTTTTTCTCTCCTTAATCTATCTGTCTCGCTTGCCATCGACGACGCACAAAAAACTTTCCGTTCCACGATTAATGTTTTTAATCTCTATATATTAAAGCTGAAAAATTTTTCGAGGTACAAACGGGCGGTCTATAGAAAAGTGCAATTTTTGAGGGATTTTTACGAAAAAAAATTACGACGAGGGCGCATTATTTCTACATCTCAACGTCGCATCGGCAAAATTTTCATATTTAGGGGGGCCGCAGGGCGATTTTTTAAAGGGGCGCCCGATCGCCTATCTCTTAACGTTGAAAAAATTTTCAATCGCCCGGCTAAAATCGTAAAAAAATCGCCCAGCGGCGAGGGCGGTCTTGAATTGCAGACTTTTTTCGCCTCTTTTTAAAGAGTTTTCGCGCGGACGGTTTTCGGCGAAAATTCGGGCGCCGACGCGGAAACAAAAAAGTCCCATTTGATTAACCCGTCGTCCGGAATCGGTCGTATCTCGGCGACTTTTCGTCGCACGACGCCGAGACCGGTTTTAAACGAAGCGCGAGAAAAAACTCTAACTGCAAAGTGCAAAAGACGCGTCGAAAACGACTTTTCTAACGCAGTTAATTCGCAAATAAAAGTCGGCGTTATTGTTTTTTTGTTCCGTTCCTATGACGGTGACCGTGTGGGGTTCTCACTTAGCATGGCAAAAAAAATTAAAAGTCACAGTCTAACTTAAATGCGAAATTAACACGCGACAAATCGATCAAATTTTTTAAAAACATACGTCGCTAAACTACATGAAAGTGACGGGGACAGAAGTTTATTTTTTGTCGCATTTTGATTCGTGAAACGAGTCGATTCTATTTTGAAATGTAAAATTTAAAACAAATGATTGATAAAATTTGAATTTTTTCTAGCTGTCAGTTGAATTGGTTTTTAACATTGTTTAGCGAAATTATACCCATCGGACGTAAACTTTTTGCCAAAATCGTGTAAATTGATAATTATAGAACATTTTGACAGACGTCCGAGACAAATCGGGTGATTTTTGCTGAGATATTTCGAAAAATTATTCCGCCAAGAGGTCGCCATATATGCAATTGGTTAGAAAGAGACAGACATATAATTTTGAGTACGGCCACAAATCTTACACATTTGACATTTTAAACAAACGACTAACAAACAATGACATTTAATTTATCTGTCAAACGGTTGGTTTTTAACATTATTTAACGAAATTGTGACCATCGACCGTAATTTTTTTGCCAAAATCATGTAAATTATTAATTATAAAACTTTTTGACAGACACCCGAGACAGAGTCGATAATTTTTGCTGAGAAATCTTCAAATTTAATTCGGCTAAAAGGATGACATTATATATACAATTAGTAAAATAGAGACGGACATATAATTTTGATCTTATTTTGATCATTGTACACAGTCTGACATCTGATACATATGAAAGGTTAATCTGACAGGCGGAAACTTTTTTATAAATGATAATTCAAAGTCTCTAACCAGTAAACGGTAGCTTATCGTTATTTAAAAACGAAATTTAAGATAATTTGACATATTATAATGGTATTTATATTATTTATTGGCGAATTAAGCATTTAGTGTGGATTGTCGTGTACTAAACACACAATCAGATGTCAAACGTACCCTATACGTTCTATGTGTGAGATGATTGAATACAAAACTATCAAAGCTGATTTTTGGAATATAGAAAATTATAATACGGTTTGTTTAAACATTTTTTCTTAATTATTATATACTTCTTGAAATAGTTGAAATAGTTCATATTCAAATTTATTTACAGATCACGAAATAAGGTTATAAATTCATTCCTGTATTTTGGAAATTATTTACTTACTTATAATGAATGCGAATGTAAAGAATTGTTGAAATGACAATATATTGGAATTTTAAAACATAAATACTACATTTGTCAGTCGGATTTGTTTTAAAAAATTATCGTATTTAATAACCACGTCATTTTTTTGACGTAAGTTATGCTGTTAAAAATGAGGTTATGTATATTTTTTCTTTTTTAGTTTATTTTTGATATTATTGTAACAATATTTTTTGAATAAATGTTTATAAACTTATTTTTATTGATAATATTTGAAGTAATTCATATTATAATTTGCCTCTCGGGGCTGCGACCTGCTCGACAACAACAACAATAGTAGAGTCGCCGGCTCAAGCATATTAGTTTAGCCTCGCGGGGCTTTGGCATGGATATAATAAGAATAGATACCATAGAAAATAATAATCAATATTTTTCTGATTTTGAGAAAAAATTAGCCAAATGGGTCCTGCCGTTTTCAAGTGCTGTGCCTACCAGTGAACAGCATTCCTTTTTTATTACATAGAATAATCCGTGAAATGAGATTAAGAGACGTATCTGTTATTTTAAAATAATTTTCAACTCGGATGGCCATCAAATTTTATAGTTGGTTTGAAAACACACCGTTCATTTAATCAAATAGAGACCAACTTACGAGTGGTATTTTTCATGTAAATAAAAGATGGTAAATTTCAAAATGACGCCGAAATTTACAGAGGGTGATCACCGAGGTTAACTTAGGGGAAAAGGCGCCGATGAATTTAAAGGCTCAAAATTTGCTACCATATAAAGAAATAGCATCATATTTATAGATTTTTTTCGAATCGAACATTTAAAAAAATCGGCTCCTATCTCTTTAAAAATCGATGATGGATTTTTTTTCAGAATATCAAAAAAAAAATCGATGCTCAAATATAGACTTCATTGTGATAAATTTGCCTCTGTACGTCACAGATGAGAAAAAAACCGGGCAAGAATGAGACGAACTCGCGTGAAGATGGTTTGGTACCATTCAGTTTTCCGCGAGATCTTTAAGACTTGGATTTTTGTTTAGGTTTTCCTATAAACTATATTTCCTATTTTCTAAAATTGAACTTCAGTTTTCACGGTGATGGGGGAGAGGGTGAACGCTCGATTTTTGTATATTTTCTTTAATATCTTTCGAGCTACGCATTTTAAAATTATAAAGGAAATATATTTGTATTTCTCATAGCGAACCCTTTCATATGATACGTCCATGATATATATATATATATATATATATATATTTTTTTTTTTTATTTTTAATTTAGCCCCCAAAATTTACCCTAAACTCGGAATTCGTTTATTTACGCTATACAACCGTCATTGCGTCATCTAACATTTATATAAGAATAAAATTTCAACACTTTTCGTCCCGTAGAATCGGAGAGAGCTGTGACAAACGAAAAGACAGACACAAGAGTGATCCTATAAGGACTCCGCTTTTTCATCGGATATACGGAGCCCTAACTATGCTTCGATGAAGTTAGTATTCGGTACACAGACTTCAAAAAGTTAACAAGTGTAGAAATACATAAAATCTGACGAAAAATACCCGATTTCTTTAAAATTTGAATATTAATGCGAGAAGTCAAATTCACTTTATTTACACATAATATATACAGTGTGTTTCAACCGACGTGGGCTAACACAGGTAACTTTGTTGTTAGTGGAGATAGAAAGTCGGTTAAAGAGGCAAAGTAGTGCAGAAAAATTAATTTATTCAGAAAATAGTGAAAATTTCCATCTAGAAAAACTGGCCATAACTTTTTTATTTATGAAGATATTTGAAAATTTCATTAACCATTTTATGATAACTTTTTAAGGTCTTTTCAGTGGCGTAAGTTTAATTTTTTTATCTTTAAAGTTCAGTTCCAAAATATTTATTATTATTATTTTTTTATTTCCACTACGTAATGAGATATTGACATGAACTTTGATTTTTCTTATGGACGCTGTTTTGGATTTTCAGATATTCAAATTCTGCTTATTTTTTTGAATAATTTGATATTGCACATCCTACATTTAAACGAACCAGAAGTTACAAAACTGACCAAAATAGCTTTTTGACGTTATCCATACTGATCAGTGTGCCGTGTAAAACAAAATTTGTAGAAACAAATACATACCGACAGGTTAACAATCTGTCGAGCGATCGCTACAGTTTTGCTAATTCATTTTGTTTGATTTACTCTCTAAGATGGCTCAAGCATTTTCAAATTTGAAAAACTGGCTATTTTTGCGCACACATTCAGCGTAACAAAAACACCACATGGGTTCAAGCAGAATACTTGAACGTTTATCCAGAAAAGCGACAACCTTATTCCATAACTTTAAGGAACTTAAATAGAAATTTAATGGTATACGGTTTATTTTCAAAGAAAAAAAGCAACATTCAACAATGTGAAGACGAATTAGTTTTGGCAAGCTTTGAAATTAATGGAGAAAAGTCAACGAGACAACTTGCAGAATAGGTATAAAAAAATGTATAAAAAAACGTATGTTAAGGCCCGTACTAAAAACATTGATCATTGAAAACGGTGTAAACTCGCAAGGATTTGCAAAGATCGTCTATTTGGACACTAAAGTAAATAAATGGTATAAGTGAAAATTATTTTATTTAGACAGATATAAAAAAACAAAAACTGTCTTCTTGGACTGATCGGCGAGATCGTACGACCGAGTAGATATTGAGTCGCAGACCAATTTATTGCGGGCCGAAGGCCCGCCGCGCCTTATTTTTTTTTTGGGTCTAATGGCGAGGTCGTAAGACCGAGTAGATATTAAGCTGCAGACCAATTTATTGCGGGCCGAAGGCCCGCCGCGCCTTAATTTCTTTTTGGGCCTAATGGCGAGGTCGTAAGACTGAGTAGATATTGAGTCGCAGATCAATTTATTGCGGGCCGAAGGCCCGCCGCGCCTTATTTTCTTTTTAGGCCTAATGACGAGTCGTAAGACCGAGTAGATATTGAGTCGCAGACCAATTTATTGCGGGCCGAAGGCCCGCCGCGGCCTTATTTTTTTTTTGGGCCTAATGACGAGGTCGTAAGACCGAGTAGATATTGAGTCGCAGACCAATTTATTGCGGGCCGAAGGCCCGCCTTGCCTAAATTTCTTTTTGGGCCTAACGGCGAGGTCGTTAGACCGAGTAATCGCAGACGAATTTTTTGGGATCATATGGCGAGGCCGTTAGGCCGAGTAATTATTGGGTCCCAGACAAATTTTATAACACTTTGATATTGGAGAACTATTCTAAAGACACATTCAAAAAAGTTTTGTGTATGCCAGCAATGGTAGTTGGCGCCGCAGGCGTGATTCTAAACACATCGATATTGGAAAACTATTGTAGAAACACATTTAAAAAAGTTTTGCGTACCCCGTTAAAGACAATTGGCGCCGCAGGCGTGATTCAAGTCACAGTGATCTTTACAAACCATGGCAAAAACGGATGCAAAAAACAAAATTTTGTAAAAAACAAATTTTTCCGCAGACCCATACCAAAAACATTGATCTTTGAAAGCGGTGTAAAGTTGCCTGCAAAAAGGTTTTGCACAGGTCATCTGTTTGAATACTAAAGTTAATAAATGGTAAACGTGAAAACTATTTTATTTAGACAGATATAAAAAAAATGAAAATAAGGCTACATTGCGGGCCGGAGGCCCGCCTATTGTCCTTTTGGGGCAATATGGCGAGGCCGTTAGGCCGAGTTATTATTGGGTCGCAGACCAATTTCATAACACGTTGATATTGGAGAACTATTCTAAAGACACAGTCAAAAAAGTTTTGTGTATGCCAGCAATCGTAATTGGCGCCGCAGGCGTGATTCTAAACACATCGATATTGGAAAACTATTGTAGAAACACATTTAAAAAAGTTTTGCGTACCCCGTTAAAGATAATTGGCGCCGCAGGCGTGATTCAAAACACAGTGATCTGTACAAACCATGGCAAAAACGTTTGTAAAAAAATTTTTTTTTTGTAAAAATTTTTTCCGCAGACCCGCACCAAAAACATTGATCTTTGAAAGCAGTGTTAAGTCGCCTGCAAAAAGGTTTTGCACAGGTCAACTAGTCTTTTATTATTTTCCATAATAATACAACTTTCATCGTCACTTTGACACGAAAAATATTAATTTTGAAAATTGAAAAGAAAAAGGGAAGAGGGTATGTATAACGTTTGCAATTAATGTCATATATATTATATTATGGCTATGTAAATAACATGAAATCGAAAAGATGAAAAACAACGTTCTTTGTAATTCATTAAAACATTGAAAACTTCGTCGCTATAACTTGAATACTCGATATATAATTTTTATAATATCTCATAATATTATGCATCTGCCATCCGTTCAGCGACTTTATATCATAACAGATGTCACTCGCACCATTACTAGTTTTAGTTCAAATTCAACGATTTCAAATGTTATCATTTTGTTTTGATTATTACATTATGACAATTAAAAAAAAACAAATAAATTCTTATCGTTTCATTTCTTTTCTTTTATGCGACCTATTTTTGATCGACAATAGTAAATTGTATATCTAGTGGCGTAATGTTATAGATTACGACGAGATATGATGTTATGTTCAAACCAAGTGGCAACGCGTTTTAATAGTCACACGAGTCATAACATCATTACGCCCGAGATATATATATATAGTATACCACCTATAAAATAGATGATTTTCACTTCATATTCAGTGTATTTGCAATATTTTTGTTTGTTCAATTGTCAAACAAATTTCACTTTTGTTATATTGCTTATGAAAATTACTATTGGAGATTTCAGTTGCCTTATATAAAGGTACTTCTAATAGTAGCTGACAAGTAGTCAATGAAAATTAGTCTTGAATTGGTTAGATCGCGTACTTTTGTTTTTCATTACAGCACTAGTGCGGAATTGGTTATTTTAGAGGCCTGTATACATGCGTGCTTATAGGAGGTAGTGCAGAAAGATTCTGTGAAATTAAAGACGATATTTTTTTAAAGAAGTTTTAAAGAAAGTTTTTCGTCACACCAGATTAGAAAACGTAGCCCTTAAAAAGTGTGTATAACAAAAATGATTTAAGTAATATTAAATACAATGAGAAAAATAGCGATACAAAAATTAATATGTCTAAGGACAGTAGAGCATTCTAAATAGCTGTAAGTTAAACACGAAAGATAAAAAGCAAAAGCGCAATGTCGTAGTGACCGGATGACAACTATAACTGCACTATCCCGCGGACAAGTTTGACCACTTAACTGCAATCCACCAGTATATGCAATTCCACATACTGTTACTGGGACAACGGTATGCAACCGACCCACAACCTGTTCTCTCTTGTAATCCCAGGGCTATGCAACTAAGACTATGTTACGAGATATGCTTTATAAAAATTACCCTGCAAATTATTAACAACGAACACATCTCGTTAAAATGTGTACACGCACAGGCTGGTGCATTTAAATCAATGATGCCAGAAAAATAATGTAATTCTTAGGGCATTTTAGTTCCTTACAAAAAAAGGAGAAACTATAATACTAAAAAAAATATGTTTAAAGAATGGGAAAAACCTGAGTATTTTTGCCAATTTTGTTAATATTTTTTGATAATGATATTATGTAAACTGTTAATGTAAAATGTCGATTTTTTAGCATAATTATTATATATATATTTTAAAACGTTTTCCTAATTAATCATAAGATTGTGCTTCTAATTATATGTTAAAAACTAAACATTTAATTTATTGTAGAGTTTTATAATCGCAAGGTTTGATGGAATTATAAATGTAATACATAATTGAATAAATCTTTGGATCGGAAAGGAATTATCACCGATCTTTGCATCTTCATTTAAAAGAAAACAATTTTAGAAATTCTGAATAAAAGATTATAAATCGGTTAAATGTGATATAAATGAAATGGCTAATGGAGCCACCGTAAATATTTTTCACTGAACTGCACCGACAGCGGATATTTGTTCACCAATAAACCCTTTCTGGGTTTTTCTGACACAAATTAATGGCAGCATATTGTATTGTCCTTTTCGAGAAAATCATCACCAATAAGCTAGTCGGAAGAATATAAGAAAAAAATCTGGAATAACCTTAAGTCTAAAATTTGAATTTGATCCCTTCAACATGCGAAAAACCGTCAAAATCTCGAAATCGATTTTTTCTTCATAACAAGAATTTCTTCATTCCTAATAATCATTCTAAAGTAAAAGTGCACATGTATTTAAGTTACACGCTTTTGAAGTAATTGTATGAATCTAGTACTGAATTTGTGACAGTATCTAACCTATCCATTATCTGACGATTGCTCAAAGCGTTTTAAATAGCAACAGTGGCACGTTATCGAATTTGTAGATATTTATCAAGTAACCAATATAATAATTATTGAAATAAAACGGTTACTTTATTGCCTCCAGTGTATCAAGAACAATAATTTGATATAATATACTAACAACCTTATCGACATACAGACTATGTATAGGCACTATACTACTGTGCTTACCTCAAGTTTTATTAAAAAAAAAAAAAAAAAAACAACCAAGGGCGTGTTAGGAACGCGCGTGATAGGGTTCCATAACCATTCTATACTGATATCGAATTTAATTATTTCTAAATTTTTATATAAACTGTCTTTGCTACAGTATTCGTATTCGTTAGCACGACATTTTTCTGTACTTTGCATCGATATTTTAAAAATTACAGGGCGGCCGCTTTGATAACGATTTTGAAGTCAAATATTTCATGACTGAAGAGTTAAGATCAAAAGACACTAAAATATTTTTGTACAAACTTGACTAAAAGCACCTCAGTCAATAGGGAAATTGAACCACACAAAGTCTATTTAAAATCGGCCCAATCGAACAATTTTAAGAATGTTTAAAAATGAAAAAATGAGACTTACGACAAAATCCAAATAAAACCTTAGTACGTACGTACCTGGAACAAAAAAAAATTATTATTTTTGTGACACTTGACCGTTATTATTTACAATTATTTTAGAGTCTTAAAACTTAATCACAAATACGTTCATAATGATCAATGGTTTTGTCTTGGTAGAAACCGGACATTAGGGACAATTTAATAGCTAAATTCAATTTGAAGTACAACAGGTTCTTAACATATGATTAAAATTGTGGGGATAAAATGTTTTATGAGCTATTAATTACTGTAATAGTAGAAATAATAGACGGAGCAAGTAAATTTATTTTCTAAAGCGCAGCCGGGTAGAGATTCGGATGGCATTAATTAGCTATTAAGAGGGTTTAAGATCGTGTAATTAGATTTTAAACGCTCGTCACCAATAATGCCCCAACACACATATAATATCTCAGGTTAACGAAACAAAAGATACACAACTAATTAGTAGACTATAGAACAAATCTTTCTATAGAACGTAAGTTACCTTTAATTTGGTTACTGTTCACAAAGAATTTGGATGACGCATAAAGTGAATCAACGGAAAATTTCCTCTAAAAAATATAATAGTCAATGTCATTTGTAAAAATAGGAATAACAACTGGAAACAAATTTCCACCATTGTATTAACTAATTTTGTTGAGATAAATTTTCAATAAATAGTTTCAAATATTTCTTTATTTCACTATAAATAGATACTAATAAAAAAAATGTTTCTTAGTTATCTTCTTGAGCGTAAATCTTGCGTTTCTATATACTTTTAATAAAAAATATTTATTTTCAAAAGTGAAAATTCGCTCTTTTCTTTGTAGAAAGTATCATTCCGCTATTTGTTTGCTATACTGTTTGCAAATTATGCGCAAACCTTCAATAAAAAGCACTTCACCCCAACTGTTTCAGAATTCAGGAGTATTATTGACATTGAGTCTGAATTCGCCTGACTGAGATTTATTAAACAGTTATTTTCAAACAATATTTTAACGTTAGGCTTGTATCTATGCATTTTTTATATGTTTGTCTATATTGTTCAAGAAGTTGAATTTCTCTTATATTCTTCAGAGTTTAGAACAACGAAATATCAAAACTAACAACTGAGCTAAAATACTCACGTGATGATACAATGGGTATCATTTTTTATTTACGTATATTTTTACATCAACGCTAATAACCTCTAATCATGAAGTACTGCTACAATAATTGGAAAGATCTTCTTTTCCATGAAACTTAAATACAAACGAAACAGTTTTAAGGAGTACGGTAATGTGATGTGTTTACGTTACGTGTTTAACAGTTACATTTATTGTTTTTTTTCAGTATCATATAATGATACTGAAAAAAAACAATAAATGTAATAAACAAAAACACTGGTCGCAGTGCACAAACCCTGTCGTCATAACAAAATAGTGTATTTGCTCAGAGGTACATAGTGGCAACACCATTTGAACACCGGTGGTGTTAAGGGGTAACACCACTGTAACAGCCTAAAAACGTGTTTTTTTGTTATTTTTTTTTTTGGGTGGAAGGAAAGGTAATAAAATTATAATATTGGAGGAAGTTATTTAGCGTATATTTAAGTAACAAAATAGAAAATTATTATAAAAAAATATTCAGAAATGACGGCACCACAGCCATTTTCGCGAGGCACGTAGAATTTGAGGCGCTCTGCGGCACGCAGTGTAGCTGCTGCAAATTTGGATTTAGAAAAAAAACACTTATTGTACATGCTTATAGCTAGAGAAATACGTAGGGGATTTTAAAAATATTGATTTTTGTGTCATTGGCGAGTATTTGAATTAAATCGTTAAATTTTCAACAAAAAAAAAGATAATCATTTGTTAATAAATAATGATTAAATTAACTTATCGAAAATCCTCTACGTATTTCTCTTCAAAATCTTATTTTAAAGATATTGTAACAAATTCGAATGAAAAGAATGAAAATTGTTGGAGTTATGCTGCTTGCCGTTTTGAAAAATCGTGTATCGAGAAAAACGCATTTAAAGTTTTGAAATGGATTAGACATTATAGACGCGCTTGGGGAAGAACTCGAAATTACGAGAAAAAAAAATACTTTGAGGTATGAAATATTTTTCCCCATATTTTAAAAGGTTCAAAGTATTTTTTAAGCCTAAAAAAAAAATTCGATTTTTTGAAAAATTTACAGTGGTGTTACCCCTTAATATGAATGTATTATATTGTAATACAATGGTTCAATAATGCTCATTAGTCATTGTAAAGCAGGTTTCATGTGGCGTATATTATATATACATTTGCCTTTAAACATCTTAAAAATGAAGTTCAAAATGATGCGAAACATCCAGAGTTTATGGTATTCCTAGGCTCCGATGTTCGACGTTAATATTGTATGTGCCATATTACACACTAATGTACAATCGATTTCAAAATGAATCCATTGATTTTTTCAAACGGGATGTTTCTCAGCGCCTGGACTAATTTATTTTGTCTAGTTTTTGAAATATTATTACCGACCCACATAAATCGATATAATTTATATTTACTTTTAGTTTCATATCTATTCCTTTCACGCATTATCTGTTCTAAAAATTATCTAGTTAAAAAATCAATGTTATTTAATAAATGAACACATTTCTGATGATAACCATAAAACTGTTTCTGTGAATATGTGTTCGCAATTTTAATACGATATCTGATGAACAAAACAGCCAAGAAAATTGAAATTTAATATTATCATACACGATTAGAAGAATGTTGCTTAGTTTCTATACGTACGGTAGCAACGAATAATGACCCCAACAGAGAAACGGAAGCTTGTTGTATTAATCACTTCTCTTTAGATACATCTAGGTACCTATGAAAACTGTTTTCAATGTTATCTCTAGTTGTTGCAATATTAATTACTGATTACGCTGATACGTTGTCTACCTACACACTGCAGAATTTTTGACTCAATTATAATTTTAGAAGATTTTTTTTAACAACTAATTATATTCTCGTTAGACGAAAACTACATTTATAATAATTTCCTATTGTTTAAACAGTTATGAGTTAATAAGTTCAAAAATAATTATTTTATAATGCGCTCCACTATGACTTATAGCCTGGGAGCCGGTGACACTGCCAGTCATAGTAGAATCGATTTTTGTTATGTGAATTGATAGTTAAAAATTATGCGAACAAAAAAGCCTGGTATGCGTAGATTTAAAAAGCCGAACAAATCTTCGAAGAAAATATTATTATAACAATGCAATAATGCTTCACTGTCATCGCGGAATTTGATTATTTGTTGTGTATTCGATAGAAAATTTCATACTCTTTCAGGAAAAAATTACGCAAACCACTTTATTTGCCCGGACGGGTCTGGCATACCTGTTTGTAGAGCATTTTTATAATAATTAATTTTTTATAACATTTTTTCGGCTTTTTAAATCTACGCATATCAAGCGTATTTTGTTCGTATAATTCTAAACTATCAATTCACATAAAAAAATTTCGATTCCGCATGACGGGGCTTTTAGTGTCACCGGCTCCCGGACTATTACTGATTGGATATTAACTTTTCGAAGCCTTCGTTTTATAAAAATCCATCAAATTATCTTTTGTCGCACCTGTTAAATTTGAGGTTTTATTACGCAAGCGGTGATGACCAATATTTGCGTAATTGTGACGGTTTAAGAGAAGATGTTCAAAATGCGTTTAGTTTTTTGCAGTTAAGAGAATTTGAGAAAGGATATATCAAATTTAACAAGTTGATTTATATAATTTGTTTCGGAATGAAGAATAATATGTACTGTTCAAAGTGGTCAAATTCTGATATGTGGGACGACCGTACTATCATAGATCCCGTTAAAATTTTATTTGACATGTATAAGGCACAATCAAATTTTTGAAATTATAAAATCTGACCGTAAATAGTCATGAATTCACTTCAACAATAACGGTTACTACAAAATAGCTGGTGTTTTATTTATTTTACTATTATGACTAAACAATCACAGCATAATAGGTCACTATTAGACACTATAACGTCTGTGTGGTAACTGGTAAGTCGGCCTTTTCTTATTTACCGGCGCTATTACTGCGTTCACAGCTAGTGTAATGCAGCGCCACTTGATTTAGAGCGGTTTACACAGCAGGTGACATCACATTACTAAACATACTAGGTCCGCTCAAATGACAAATAAACCCCATATTATAGTAAAATCACTTAATTACTCGAACTTTAAGGAAGTCATCTAATGTGTAATTAAAAACATATTTTTTTTACATAAATCGAAGTTAAAAGGTATATAGAAGACGTCGGTAAGAGGTTTTTATTTTCAAGATTCAAGCTCTTTCGGTCGTTATGGAATCTTGAAGTTTGAGCGAAGCAGCTACTCAACGACAGCAGTCCGGTCACCCGGCGGTTCCATATAAATGCAATTAATTTATTAACTCAACAATAAACTTAAATAATGAAAAAAACGTTGCCTATATCATTTCTAGAATCATAAGAAACATTCATCAAAATTTGTCAAAATATAGTCTTCAAATTAAAACCGTTCAAACATACCATACAAAGAATTTTATATTATAGTATATCGATGAGCTTTTGTTTGTACATTAAAAACATAAACTGTCGCGGAATAGTTAGGTTATCATAAAACATTGCAGCTTCCAGACTTTCTTTTGTTATATTCTAGACTTAGAACAAGTTGTTTTTAATAAGATGTGTATATAATGTTTATAACTAACGTTTATTTTAAATACAGTAGCCTAGATTATTTATATTACATTGTGGTAAATCTCTTCTGAATATTTGGAATATTTATTCGGAACTAGTAAGTAACTATACTAAGATACAAGGGTTTATGTTATGTTTCCAAGCTGCTTGTACAGCTGCTGTCATTCTAATAAACATAATTCCATATTTCATGAAAACGTGCGACTTGTGTGCATCACATAACCACAGACGCCCCCGCCGCCCCACGGTGACTGTGGAAACTGCAAAACAAAACACTGTGACGCAGACACTACCGAGATGTGGGTAATATTCTGACCATCAGTTGTTGTCACAAAATCCCACACACATTTCCTTTTCGTCTTAAATACGATAAGCCGGTTCAAAAACTAGCTTAACATTATCTCAAAACAGGCCTGATAAACTTATAAGATTTTCTTTCTGAACAGTATTCAGAAAAAATGAATAATAGATTTTTCCACTAAAATTTTTCAACTGGTCGGATACCTGTGTTGCTAAAGCATTCCGGAGTATCTGATTAAGAATTTTTTTCTATCATATCCCGTCCAAAAAGAATAAATAATTTATTAACCGTTTTTGAAGTATGATTATAAAACGACTGAGATGAAATTCTAAATTATTTTAAGGAATAATAATGACTAGCTATTTAAAAGACAAAATTAAATGTTTCCCATGACTATTTTAAATATATTTCTAGCGTATGTACCTCACGTAAAAGATCTGAAACAAAACAAAAAAAACTTTTTATTTCGTATAATATAAATTTTTTTACACATTTCAAAGCCACATTTCTCAACTTTGAAAAGGGTTCTGATTTATGGTACAAAATAAAATTGAGTGTTTTTGTTACAGCGATTTTTTAAATATTTTTGTCTAAGTTCTCTAAAATTGTATAACTATGCATTACTGATATAATGAATGCCTATTTTTATTCAGTTTTCATACTAACAATAAGTCTTGTTTGAATATCCACTTACTTATATGAGTTTGATACAAATATAATAAACTGTCTTAAGTGACAAAATCTTACTTGTTTTTTCGTTAAAGTCATCCATTAGAAGGCTTATATAATCCTAGTACCAAATAATAGTTTTAATTTTTAATAATAAACAAAAAAGAAAAACGGTTGTATCGTCAGAATAGAACCGGAAAATTTGTAATCTGAAACGGGCATGCTAACACTACATTATATTATATCAACAACGCACCAACGATCCCAGTCATTCCTAAACCTACAAAATAATTTATAAAGAAATGTAATCAAAAATAAAAAACACCATATAATAACAGACAATAAAAAAAGACTAGTATTTTATCTCTCAATGTATAAATTCATCTAAATCTTGTTTTAGCGAATCTACACAACAATTTTTAATACAGTAATAGTTAATAATATGAAAGCGAATGGTACCCATATAATATTAAAAAAAATCATAGTTCTTTTGACTGTGATTTTGATCATTATCTTATTCACTTACATACAGTACTGTGATATAGAAAACGTGAGAAAATCTCAATTGATATTAATCTTCAAACGAGTAGGTAATAATTATATTGAGCTAGTATTGAAAACTGAATTATAAATACTAAAGTGACAGCAAAATTATTATATTCTAATATTAAGGCTGTCGGAACGCTCTGAATTTTGTTTGTGCTGAGACCCAGCGATAAGGGGCGAGGTAAACAAAAGACATATTGTGGGTGTGACCTTCTTTAGCTCTGTCTCGCTCAAATCATCCGCACGTTTCAATTTTTGGCTGGTGCCAACTACGAGGCTAAAAAATTTTATTGCAAGGGTGCCGCTGTCAATTGATTACTCTAATTTTTGGAAATATTTTGAAGATATAAAAAACTTTTCCGAAAAAGGAAGAGTCACTTTAGGTTTGTGATGGAACAGTTTTGTGAAATAAGTACGAATAAGGTCATAGTGTGACATTGAAAATGTGCGTTTTTTTGGCACAATTGATGCCAACTTTTTTCTAGTAAATCGCATACATAAATTACAAAAGTAGTCCATTAGAGACTTAGATTTGTCCTTTATCTTCCTTACAGAGAAAGAATTTTTGCAAAATATCGACGAATAAGTCTACAATCAGTTGACAGCCGAAGCTCTATTTTTGGCTTAAATTCAGAGCGTTCCGACAGCCTTAACTTAAAAAATTTCTCGCTACAATCAGTTTTTGAATTCTTAAATTGTTAATTTTAACATGCTATCACCATGCGCATCTGTAGTTGTAAATATATTGGCTTGTTTGTTTAAACATTGACCTACTGGGACACACGATATATAAAATTTCATTTACTTTTTGTGAAACTTGCAAAATGCTTGTGGTAAGTATATGATTGATAGATAGATATTGCAAATTAAAGACGCTCAACAAAAGAGGTCATAAGCGTATGACAATACCTATATTATATGACTACCCTCGGTTTGTTGTAGACTAGTATACCATTATACAATATATACAGTATACACCACATAATATTATTAGATGGATTATAAACAATGTTGATTACAAGCGAAACACAGTTGGCTATGTAGGTACTTACACAGTACAAGCAATATTCAAATCAGAGCAGAGTGGAGAAGAAACATGAACGATCGCCTTAATAGACAGTGGTTCTAAACTAACTAGTCTAAGCAAATAGAATCAAGTTTCACTATTAAAGATAATCGCGCAAAATTATATGTAATTTCTAAATTTGCCTTCCCACTTGTAAAATTGTAAAAAAAATACACCTAACATCATTTATACCAATGTTACGAAAAGATTGCTAACAATTTTAGTTTTCGTGGCGACATCATCGAACTCGCGTGTAACAGACAGGGGATTTTGGAATGTTTATGAATATAAACTGTAAAGGAAAATTTGCCTGCAATTTCCAGTTTTCATAGAAATCCTCTAATGAAATAACTAGAATAGCGATAGTGCAATAACCCATTTAACACTACCGCTGTAAAGTTGCGCAAAGTATAATACGCGCCACGGTTCTAAAAAGTTCTGAAGTTAGATGCAAATGGAGGCTTGCGCAGGTACAGTCGGTTGAAAAACTACAAACTCGCCCTATATTATTATTTTTAATTTTTCTTTAATCTAATTCCTTGCACAATGTCATCCAAAAAATTATTTTTCATGCTTGTCTATGCAAAACTGTATTAGGCATCTTGATCAATTAACAATCAAAGAAACAACTTAACAATAGCGTACTGGACTGTACTTTATAGCAGGAAAGCGACAAGTGACACGACAACCAGCGATAACCAATCACCGACGAGCGCACGTTCTGTGCCGGTAACTGGGAGATGGTGGGAGTCTGCCTTTGCCACAAAACAACCAGGACGGCTCTAAAATATGCCGTTGCGACGCTGTTTGTGACCAACTTCAGAACCTTTTGAACCGTGGCGAGTATTATAAAAGAAACGTAGTCGTACTACCATTTCCATAGTAAATCATAATCATGACGTGTCCAATAGCATGTGAATACAACTCAACCTACTGTCAGAAGTATAAACTTACTGAAAACTGCACTGTAAAAAAAATTGGAAGCTAAGAAAAAATCACCTATATATATCTCGTGACTGTTAAAAATGGCTACCTCTCGTTTTTAACATATTATCACACATCGTCGAAATATACTACCCTATATTATTACAGCTATTTTGTAATAGTCAAGTAGAAATATCGCATTTACGATAAAAGTCGTTACTCTGTTTGTATGTTTGTTTACTCTTAACTCGAAAACTATACTGAATCAATTTCGATAAAATTATTGACCGTTATTTTAAAGTTTAATTTAAAATTTAAGGTACAAAACCTTATGTTGGCTTATGAGGAAGCATCAGAATTAAGGGCGAGCGAAGCTGTGGGTTAATTTAGGCTACAGATAAGATTTGTACCTCTATCTTACGTATACAAATTAAAATGATTTGCCTTCAGAATGAAAACATGTTGTTCTAATTAAAGTCATTCAAAATCGTTACAAGTTTCAAATCACTCGTATATACACTTACACCGTTTGTATAGCATTCTAGTTATCTTGTACATGGACTATAGACAACATAGTAGATAAGTAGTTATGATAAACAAGACACTAATATTATGTACGTCGTTACTCTCTGATACAATATCAAACCCGCGTATCCTCATAAATCACATCACACTGGCACATGCATAAAAAGTTTTACTCAACTATAGCTTCCTATTCATCCTAGTCGGAGTCTTATCCCAACTTAAATTATAATTAACATTTCGGACAAATTTATACAAAGAAAAACGCGTACGAAATATTTTTTTTAAATAAGTGCACTTATCTATTTCAGATTTTTTAAGTATCATATACACGGTTTGAAACAAGGTTAAAAACAAAGGTCACCTTGAAGAAAAGCGGTGGTAAGCGTATGCTTCAAAACTTCCTACCAGCTGGTCAAAATTTAACAGTTGACGGTTATAAAATGCTGTTGCAAGGGTGCCGCTGTCAGTTGAATACTCTAAATTTTGGAAATATCTTGAAGATTTAAAAAACTTTTCGGAAAAAGGAAGAGTCACTTGGGGTGTGTGATGGAGCAATTTTGTGAAATAAGTACGAATAAGGTCGTAGTGTGACATTGAAAACTATGTTTTTTGGCATAATTAATGCCAACTTTTTTCTAGTAATTCGTCCATAAATTACAAAGGCACTCTGTTAGAGACCTAGAGTTGTCCTTTATCTTCCTTATAAAAAAAGAATTTTTGCAAAATGTTGACGAAAAAGTCTTCAATTAGCTATCAGCCGAAGCCTTTTTTTTGGCTTATATTCAGGGCGTTCCGACAGCCTTAATATGGGCGACAGTCTTAATACAGAAAATGAAACAGAAAATGGACATTGCCCAGTCGCAATCATTTCGGATAAGAAGATCGTCCCACACTTCTGCCCTTACATCCAACTAAAGGATTATTACTTTAACAGACAGATAGCTTTGAGGTCGGATTATATCTCTGTATTCACAAAGACAAGTTGTGTAAGTCAATTTTTTGGTGTTTAACAAGATCAATGACGATTGACGATTTCGCGGAATACAATAATGATTCACTTGTCCATTTTTCGCTGTAAAATTAAAATTTATTTCAAAACGAGCCAATAAGATAATAAGTGGTTTTACTTCAATGAAAAGTGATACCTTCCTTAAGCCAAAATTCTACTGCACGATCATTGTGACCGACGTGCAAAACGAAATTCAATCAGCTATGTGTTTGATAAAACTATTAAATTTGCGAAATCAGCGAGTCTAATAAAATTCATACACCGATATACATTCTAAATTCAACGGTGCAACCTTCCAAGGAGGTATAATCGTTATTGCAAGTTTAATTTAATTGAAATAATGTGATGTATATTGGTGGATGAATTTTATTCACCTCATTCGTAACGCACATGCACTAGCAAGATACTAGATTTATACAACAAAAGTTACGGAGCATTCGGAATAAGTCGCTTTGATTCGCGGTCACAGATTTGTTAGCACCGTAATTGGTACACGCGCTCAGATCTGAACAGCTTACGGAGAGGACGTGAACATGACTAACTATAAACAATCGTGGACTATGCAACCCGCCCACTTGTGATAGCCGAGAATAAATAATATTGCCACGTTTATCTGACAATAAACAGAATAAAGTTGTAATAAATAGTTACACGCACACAAGCGTACGTTCACATCAGACTTTCTTAACAACGGTTGTAGAAAAACTATAATAAAATACAATTTAAAAAAAGCACAATATTCATGTAACTGAAAACAACCTAATAAAGCTTCAGGGAGATCACGCTAGAAATGTTTTTCATACTTGAAATTTGTTTTTGTAATTGGCGTGATCGGATTTTTTGTTTCTTTAAATTCTTCGGTTTGCTTGCATTTTATTCTGTGCAGAATTTATTAGAAATTGGACAATTCAATTTAAAACTTCTTTAAACGAGTATGTAGAGATTTGAAATATCTTTCAAATCAGGTGTAAAATAACCCTATCATGATATTTAAAAATGTAGAGTTAACAGAATCCCTTGCGCCATATTTGATTTTCCAAAAACGGGTTTATCTTCAAAAGATAGTCGATATTGTGTAAAGTCTTTACCTTAATTTTTTCAAAAGTTAATCTTAACGTGTATAACTTCTGACAAAAGAAAGTTAAAGTTGTCAATAACTCGGAATTGTTTTGAGAACACTTTGTTCAGCCCTGAACCGATTATATTAATTTATAGTTGTGTTGCTTCGTACTATGCAAAAGTGGAGTGATCAAATCAGTCCTAATCGTATTAGAGATGGAAAATGATAGGAAATGCATTGTATTTCATAAATCATAAGAAATATCAATGCAAATAAGATACATAATTCTATCGACTAGTCCGACGGTAATATAACACTAATCACATTCTTTAAAGTGTTATCTTCGAATCCTAACATAGGATATTTTCTGATACCTCCCGTCGCGAAAATCATTTTCTATATCGGACATCTTAATTGAGGTTTTTTCTTAACCATTCAAAATAAATATCGCAACGATTTGTTATTTGTTTACCAATTGTTGGGTTCTAAACAAAAAAAATCCTACTTTAATTAGGATAGTATCACATCATGATAATAAGAATAACTTTTCCAATGTTAAAATAATTGTTTCTATATCTTTAAATTCATGGAGACTTAATTTTTTTAATGTCGCGCGGCACACGGTATCATATTAGTAGTAGGCATAGTAACCTTCTTGTTTTAAAAGATATTTCAAAAATTCTTTAGCCATTAATTTTGCAATTTTAGGACTATAATCAAAGATAAAATAAAAACAGGAAACTTTCTAATTATCAATTATTTGCATGGCGTAAGAATAAAAATAAAACGCCATCTTCACCTATCATCTAATTCAATTTTTCCGGATCACAACTCTACAGACAAATTATAATGAAGTTATACAGGTTTAATTATTATAGTCAGTAAAATCTGCAAACCCTTCATAGCTGACTCTAAATTCAAATTGGACCCCAGTACCCAATTGCTATACACTAAGGAAACTAGTCTTGAAACCTTTATTCTACCGTTGTTTAAAAATAACGGTTGTAAATTACTTGAAATGAGTAAAGCGTGTATTTGATAATTTTAATCAGCCCCAACTATAGGGTAGATATCCATCATTTTTAAGATGCGCTTTTGTTAATTGAAGCTCGTACCAAAAACTACAATGCGTACACCGATTTTCGTAAATAAGAGCTTAGAGATATCACTATCTGGTTTTTAGTTCTACAGTTTACGAATAATTAATTATCACATGGCATTTTTAATATACTCAACTGCCACTGTTATCAGAATTATGACACTTTTACTAATTCTCAAACTAGAACATGAGAAGGACATACAAATATATAAAGTCTAGTTGCCAGTTGCTGAGCATCATAATTAGAATAAATAATTAATCAATTTATTTTAACCAAATTTTTAATAAAATTACTAATGGAAATTATTTATTTGTTACAGGTAACGATCTTCATTTAATGCTGTCATTCGTGCTATTACTACCAAACAGGTTTATATTTTTATTATTTTTTTCTTTTAATTCTTCTATTGCCTCATTTTGAAAGGAAAAAATTCAATTGTTTTGAGCAAAAACCTATCTACCACAAAAATAAATTTGAAACAAAATTGGGAAACATTTTCTATATCGTAGCACTATTTCAAAAGTGTTACTAGTTTCTACTTATTTCTTGCTGGCATATTTTTAAATTATATACCTATGTAGACTATGGCGACCCGGTTCGGCTTCGCCCGGATTAATTATAGTGCAATGATCTTTTTTATAGAATAATAGACAAATTTGCTTGGTGTTGCTTTCTATTTATTATTAATAGCCGCACGCGTCTCCACCATGTTTTATCTTACCTCGCCGCGTTGCGTCCCACTCGGTAGCATCAATAGTAGTGGAACCCTGCCGAGTAAAGACTGCTTACACAGACATTGTGGAATTATGCAAATTGAAATTTGTTTTGAGACCAAATAAATAAAATTAATTTCTTAAATATATTAGTTAAACTTTTTCTTTATTTCAATATTCTGGTAAGCCTTTTATGAAATTAACATCGGCATCAAATTATCTAAATTATATACTTCTTTCAGTAAAGATTTTGATAAATTTCAATTTTCAGCTCACACATAAACATTTTCTAATAGTGCCAAGTTGTCTAGGATTATGCAAAACATTGATATTTTATGATCTGACTCCCACCTGATATTTGACTGACGCCAATAGTATTTGTGAAATATACTATGTATACGGATATACACTAAAAATGCATTTGTTAACTTTATATCCAATCAAGTCCGATAAATCAACCATAGCCAATTAGAATACTCTTTGTTGTCACGTGTTCACTTTCAACCAATTTCAATTGTTTATGTCATTACAATAAAATGAATTCGTCACTGTCAACTGTTTTTCTAAATCTAGAATCTAATGATTTGTAAAAAAACTTATGAGAGCGAAACAGATTAAATAAAACAAAGATAACATGCATTTGTATGTATTCCAATTTGGCAACGAAATATAAAAAAAAGTTTTTGAAAAAATAAATTACTTGTTTGTTTTTGTGCTACGGGGTTAATGTGATGTCTAAACACAAATATGACCAATTAAAAGTGATAAATTGGGGTCAATCTCTTGAAATGCGAATAGAAATTGGTTAGTAATCATAAAAAAATATAATTGGACAACCAATTCCGTAGACCTACTCAACACCTAATATTATTTGTAATTTTTTGGATAGATTTTTGTAGTTCTATTTTGTGTAACAGAGCAAGAAACGTTTTCTTTGTACACAAATTCTTTTGAATTCTAAGGAATTTACTAAGCGGTAGTCTAAGTCACTGAGAGTTTGTTTTTTGGTATAATGAAAGAAAGCAACACCGTCGATCACATGGTTCCAGTGATTTGTGAAAATATCAAGTGCATTTAACTATTAAAAATAATAATAAATTGAAAATAAGGACTGGTACCAGTCCAGGCAACCCTGGCAGTTAAATATATGAAAAAAGAAAAAAATGTATAAAATAGTAGAAAATATGTTTAAATTTAAGATTGGTCGTGTGAGTAGCGTTATTGCGACCGATTGTTGACAAAAGCATTATAATTTATTAAAATTATTATACTTTGTGCGATCAATATAAACAATCGCAGCTCGATCCAAGAGACAAATTCAGTCATTTCTCATGAGTTTGTGCATCCTGAATTCAAAATAAAAACAATCTTTTGCCTAAGGGCGATTCTCTATCAATCCTTGAGGTACACCAAATGCATATAAGTGACTGACAAATAGACAGACTGACGCGTGAGAATGGACATAGATGATGATCGAAATAGCGCCGCCAGAGCGTCGGCACCGCCGGCGACGCTGTTTTGTTTTAACCACAAAACGTCGGTTGTGGAGTTTGAGTTAACGACGGAAAATCGCCAAAGGCCGCAGCTATTGAACTGTCAACTGTTTGACATACCTTTCTCTGTATATAGGTACAAAGTGGCACGTGAGGAAAAAACACGCAAATTACCTTTGCATGTTTCTTTGAGATAATGTTTTACAAACGTGTGAATAGATTGGCACAAAACTTTCAATACCTCTTTCACACGAATCGAAATTTCATCGTTTATAAGCATGGCGGTGCCGCTAATTCGAATCCGTTATCGGAAATCACGTGCTCGAACTGGTGACGCCATCACGGTAGCTGAGAAAAAGCTAAGCACTTACAAGTAGGTAGTCTCAAATAAAGGATGAAACACAATACAGACATTACTGCAAAAACAGCAATAAAAGCATGGGACAAATTTCACTGCCAACGGAAGCGTAATTATGGGATGTAGTATTATGTCTTCTGATAACGCTATACCGTTGCTAGCGAAATGCCTATCGGTTCGTAATTTTTGGTGTGTTGATCCTTCTGGAGTAGAAAGTGTTCAAACAAAAAAAAACATTTTCTTCATACCTTGTCACCTTTACGTATTTTCGGCTTCGCCTCGGACACATCATGTTACGTGCAGTGCAGGAATTTCAACTGTCTGCCCTTACGGTGTAATATACTATTATTATTTTAAAAAAACTGAATTTGAACAATAGATAAGCCTTTTTGAAACTGACGGTTTATTTTTGTATATTCTTCATCAGCATTTTCGATCGTTTATAAAATAATATTACAGCTGCAAATAGTAATTGTAATACGAAAATTAGTATTTCATTTGATTTGCTAGATTAAAAATGTTTTCAAAACATCAACATTGCTTGATCGCCTCTATAAAAAAATCTTCACGTAATTGCATTATTACTAATTAAACGTTTTATTTAATACAGACGTTCTCACGAAAGAAAATATATTAAAACCGTTTTTAAATTAAAACACTAGTAAATACTTTAAATTTTTAATATTAAATTACAATAAAGCGTTTCAAACTGCTTAGAATGAGCTTCTATGTATACCATTTTTTTCTTTTTTTAATATTTTATCATTAAAAATTCTGTAGTTCGTTGAGCATTATTCATCTACTCATTCCAGATCGAATAACAAAAAGCTCCCTTAATTTTTCTCATATGGCTATAATATAACCTGATCCAACTACAACCATTTTTAAAATACGATTAACAATGGCCATGACAATTCCGAATTGAAGAACTAGATACTGCGTTACATCCAGAGCAGTTTTAATTAGTAACTCTCTGAATATTTGCTAGATACATTAAAGATGTAAAAAACGACAAAAGTTATGCATTTTTATATTTTTTATCGTTCCTTTTTTACTTTCTTGATAAGTATTCATTTAATTTGCATTTTATCTTACAAAATATGATCTTTCATATTTTTTACAAATTTTGATTTTGATATTTTGATTTTGATGCAGCAAAATTCTGTCTTTTTGGATTTCGGAATTACGAATGATCATCAAAAACGATATTTGCCTATACTCAGACAGACTGATATAGATTGCAGATTCTAGACGCCCATCAGGTTAGGTCATTACCGTCTATCCGTATATTCAGATCGCAACCAGAATAAAAAAATTCTTTAGACTTTACTAAACCAAAAATACTAATAACAACTTAATGTCAAAACATTCTGTACCTACATCGTCAACTGACATGAGTTTATTCAACTAATCGAAACTATCCTCAGGGACAAAAACAAACAAAACAGGTAATAATATGTCTCTGCTTATTAAAGAACTTACTTTTTACGCCGATTTCTTAGAATTTCAATGTCCTGTGTGAAACGTAGGTAATCGTGGTTAATTATAACAGATAAAATATAACCATTAAAAGCAATTTTAAACTAAATGAAACAGTTACAAGATATTTTATACGTTCGGTACTTATAATAACCACCTACAGTTGGACGTGAAGTAATCAACAAGTGATGAAGATATCCACTTGCAGGTTATAATTTCGCTCGATTAACTAATAATAAACATATCTAATAACAGTTTGCAGTATTTAAAAGTATGTATTTATAATAAAGTGCGAATGTTTGCTTTTGTTTTTTCATTACAGTTATTCATAATAATAATGATTTTTCATCAATTAATTCATATTTTTTACTAAGAACGATCATGCCTCATATAAACAAATGAGGCAGTAAAAACAAAAAAAAAAAAAGGTACACCTATAATGTTTTGTTTACACGACTGCGTCATGTCATGAAGAATATTGTTTTTAGCATAACTAAACCTCAGAGGAAATGGTATCAAAAACGTTTTTCAAAATTGTGCACGTGAAACAAAAAAGCGCTTTGAATGTGCGGAAATAGCGCCTAAAAACTAATAAATTTAGATCAATTTATTAACATGAGAATTATTAGCTAGCACTCTCAAATTTATTCTCTACAAATTATCACCACTAATCCTATACCACCGGTTGCCACCCAAGAACATTTTCATTTGCATATTAACATCGCATATATTTATATCTATTTTCTATAAATATTTTAATGAACACCGCTACATAACAAATCAATATTTAGTTATCAGTGAATTAAAAACACCAATAAAACTGACTCAAATGATTTCGAAAACGAAATCAATTAGTACAAAATTCTAATCATCAAAGAGAGATGCGCGCTTACAATGTCTGGTTAATTAAAAATTATATATAGTTTATATTAATTAAAATATCATATTATTCCGATTTTATATCAAGATTAAGCATAGAAATGCGCAGTGACGTTCCTCAAATAGGATTCCGTAATTGTAAAAATGTTAAAAATAACCAAGTGCACACTGATGCGTAAAGTAAAACAAAAGAAATGCGATTTTACCAATCCAACAGTAATTTCCCTGTCAGCTTCCATTTAAAACCACATGGGAAACAGAGACACCAAAGTAGGCGTCGTCTTCGTGAACAATATAGATTCCAATATGGCTGAGCACTCATCTATTAGATATATAAATATATACTTATTATGAGGTGAAAACCAGCTGTTATATAGGACGTATACGAGCTAAAAATGTAGTATGTAGTTTGGACGTGCTATTATAACTCGTATGACTATTAAAACCCGCTAGTTTTAACATAATTTTACATAAAAACTGCATTTACGTTATAGATACACAAACTACTATTATATATAAATTACAAAATCTAAAATCCTTTAAACTTCGAATGTTTATAGCTGAAAAGGATAGCCATTACGAACAAAAATCATATTTAAAGCGTAGTTTACTCTATGAAAAACTAAAATTTCAATTAAAAAACAATTAATACTGAGGTTGACCAGTCTTTTACGTCTTAACCGTGAGCCGACGCGAGGCGAATTTTTCCTTGTCAACTAATGTTTGTTCAAAATTTTATCAGCTCTAAGATCGAACACATTTTTTTTTTATTTTTTAATGGGAAATTGGACAATTCAAATATAGTTAAACTAAATCAAAAAATTGCGACGTTAAATCTTTTTAACTTCTTCAGGCACAACTGAAATGATAAAAATACAAATTAGTTAATGAAATAAATATTTTTTTTAAATAGAATTAAAAAAACATTTATTTCATTAACTAATTTGTATTTTTAATTATTTCAGTTGTGCCTGAAGAAGTTAAAAAGATTTAACGGAACGTCGCAATTTTTGAATTGTCCAATTTCCCGTTAAAAAATTAAAAAAAAACTTATTAATTACAATGGACGTGAACAATATTGAGAATCGAACACAATATTTGAAGATGACTGTTTTTAAGTAATTTACAAATAACCGGTTTTGAGTTCCTTTGTGACCTGAAAACTTCAGGATCGCTCTTCAAAAGGGGAGAAAGCAAAGGTCGGAACACCAAACTACAATTTTAGCACAAAATATAGTTTAACATTTGTTTCTAGGCTGGTTTTCTGATGACAGGGCTGCATATACAATGTGTACGCAAATGTATACACAAAAAAAAAATACACTACGACTATGTTTTTATTACCAATGTCACTGACCATGTATAACGAGTTAGTTGAACTGAACTAATTTAAAAAAAACAACTTAACAAATTGTAATGCAAAGAAAAATCTAAAAGATTATAATTAATGGAGGCAACTATACGTCCTCACATCCTGAGAAAATTATTTTTCTTAAAAAACCGGTTTAGTGTTTCCCGTCGCATTTTGAAACAAAAATACAAAGTTTTGTTTATATATATATATCACCAACTAACAGAGCAACCTGGGACTAGCAGCGATTATGACACATAGGTAATTGGCATTGGCTGGATGGTGGGACCTACGGGTCAACCTAAAATTTCAAAATTAAGCAGCTTGGCATTATTTTTGAAAATGTTTATTTATATACGTGCGGCCAATAACTTCCGAAAGAGTTAACTAAATCTAACGACATTTGGTATCGATCACCTCATGAAGCCTATTTAAAATGCGCCCAATCGGGAAATTTTAAGTGTGATTTTTAGTGGTTAAAAATGTTTTCGAGCCAAAAATACAAAAAAAAAACTCTCAGAATTGTTTCAAATTAAAATATAACCCTGTAGTAGTTATAAAATATCCTTACAATTTTATTGAAAACAATAGTCTTCAGATAGTGCGTTACTTACTCAAGGGTATACTTAATTTAGTGCCGATGTTCGAGTGGTAATGATATTGCAATTAAGAAAAAAAAATAGTACTTGAGGGATGTATTACGGGGTTAAATTTTTTTGTCCAAAAACAAACTTAAGATCACATAAACCCACGCTGCCTGTATTAGCAAATACACTATATTGTCGGCACTGCGACCCGAATTTTTTTTTACATAATCTTGATTACGATAAAAACATTAAGTACATGGCATCGTAATAAAATAGCAGTTTCAAATTTGATATTCTGCCTCTACCTATATGCTATGTTTTAATAATTTTTTCATAAAAAGATCTTCATTATTTTCAACACAAATTATATATTTTTAGAAAAAATGATTTGTAGTCACTTATACATCTCGTATAATTAATTTATGCATTACATTTACAAGAACGTACATCAAAAGCATCATACATAATCAGAAGAACATAACTGCATATGGGGAGTAAAAAGTAATAACTGTTAAAACCTATTCCGGAGGTAATTTATATAAAACGCAATTAGTCTGTCCGTTTCTTGTACATTAACAAAATGACAAATCCTTAAATATTTTATTTTTAAAAGAATGCTCTGTGTTGACAAAAACTCAATTTGACATGAAAAAGTTTATTACACTTGTGTTCAGCAGAATTGCATACAAAAGCTTTGTGTTACGAAATTACAATTAAAGTCCTTGACATATCAACTCACTTCTTACGCAACTTAATATTTCATATATCTGAAATCTAATAATTAATTAAATTTAATTAAATATACATTTTTTCTTGAAAATTGTTTCACTAAATTATTCAATTGGTACTGGCGGATCCCGTCCAAGAACGATTTGGTATTAACTTACACATAAAGATATGGGAAAAAACCGGTCAAGCAGGATAATGTACAGTGACGTATAGTTTTCCTAGTTTCAATAACAAATTAAGAAAATACAATATTAATATGTAAACCAATATCAAGAGGAATATGGAACAGTTGTAAAAAACAAAAAACATTGACGGTGTCGAACCGGTTCTTCCAGCATAGCATTCGACGGTACGTGAACTAGTTCTTGAGCAGTCGAATCAGTCCGAGGATTTCCGTCAGAAACTCGCGGTAAAGAAAGAAAAAAGAGTAGACTATTGCTCCGCCTTTGTTCTCGATTTTATTGGCTCACCAGCTGTGCAACAAAGCAAAAAGAACTATCTCTGACTCATTGCGAAAGTTACTCTCTCAGTGCGTAGTGTTCCAACAGGTTGTGACTTTTGACTCAGTCAAAAAATGGAATTATTAACGCATTAAAAGTTGCACTAGTCGTACCATTACGGTCGTCTGCAATTTCTGTCTAGCCGTGCTGGATCGATCTATTATGCTAGTGATGCGTCGTTTTCATTAATTAATTTGCATTAATAATACTACTTGAAGTGTGCAAAATGTCTAACTCATATCATGAGATCTGCACTAAAATTTGCTGGTTTGTGTTGGTCGTGTGCGACATCGTGCCGGTATATGCTCAACACGTGCGCGTCATGAATTTCGACCTGTACAGCTCGGACATATATCTATATACGCATATACTGATCAACCAACAACTGCTGTTCGCGACTTTCAGTGGCAATTTTAAGGCTTTAAAGCTCCAATCAATCTAAAAATGTTTCTTTTTGTGGAACAGAATCTTCCCTTTTCATAAAGTTTGAATGAATTTCTTGCAAATTTAACCTACATAATATCTATTGTTTGAGCGAAACAACACTGGTTCGTAAAGAGATAATAGGGCACAATATATCGCTACGACGTGCGCAATTTGAGATTTATACGTTTCATGGTTTCAAATACCAAAAAGCGAGTTTTAGATGCCCGTATGTCTGTCTATGTATAATAACATTGTTCAACGAATCGAATTTTTTAAACTTAGTATTTTTAGGGGATTCTTCAGATGCTTTTTCCCAAACAATGGTAGTTTACTGATGATGGAAAATCTGCGGTTAATCAAAATGCAACTGAGCAAAAAAGTCAGTGCTGTGGATGAAGTCATACCGTTTTACATTATAGGTATAAAATAGCTGTTAATATAATACGACAATTACTGTTATCCGCTAAACACTTGAATCCCTGTAGAGCAGCGCATGAGATAATTCCTTACGAAGGAAGTAGCAGATGCAACAATAATCGCAGAGCAAAAATTACATTTCTGATATGATTATCGCATTTAAACTGAACATATAGCATAAATCACGTTATTCATGTATGATGACATTTTGCAACATATTTAATATTGCACATTCCGTTATAAAATTATTTTCGCGGAAAAGTGAATTACGAGTTAAAGAGTAAAATAATGTCTTTTCTAAATTATACTTAAGATAATTAATATAAAATTTAAAAAAGTAATAATAATATAGTTTTCTAACTGTTCAACATGGATTGAAACAGCATCCGTTAAAAACAGTTTCATTTCAATAACCGAAATTACTATTTTAGAAGAAATTAAAAACAAATGAATCGTGAAAACCGGCCAAAATTGGTTTTCGTTTACATTGTTTACTTTCGACAATTTTCCGCAAATTATCTTTGTTGTCTAGGGCACTCAATGTCCAATCGATTCCTAAACGGATTTTTTTATTCAGTGTACGTGGTCTCGAAGCCGGTAGCGGATATCACTAAAAATGATTGCTATAATAACTTCCAAATTTTAAAAAATATCGTTTTTCCTAAAATGATAATTCCTCTAGTTTTTCTGCAAAAATATGCTTTCAGTCCTAATAAAAATAAATAGAGGGAGTAAAGGATGAGATTTTTAGTATGTTAGTAAGAGAATATCCTCGACAATTTTCCAAAAAATTCTCTTTGTTTCTGCACTTTCCTCTAAATGCTATTTTTATATCTAATTCACCTAGTCTATATTGCAAACAGTAACTTTTCCATCTCTTGTGACGTCATCATGGTAAAACATGAAGCAATGAACGACGTTTGGACTTAGGCAAATTGCACTACGTTTAACACACTTTTTAGGTGCGTTATTATTAGTGAGGACTTTAAATTAAGTTTTTTTCAGAAAATAAGAGTTTGGCGACATAACAATAACATTCTTTCTGATGATGCCATAAAAATGTGATAATTATTTGTTACATTATTAAAAAAATTACTATCGAAAAGGAATTATAACTCGTTTAATAGAAACATACGTATTTTTCAGATCAAATTACATAAAAAACTGAACTTTTTATCCTTACTATTATTATTATTGTCATTATAATTCACAAAACTAATAAGAAACTTATCTCAATTTTAAACGCATCTATATACGCATAACTTCCTATTTACACTCTGTACCTGTAATATAATATGTTGAAAGATAAATTTCCCATAAAAATATTCAATTTGCATACACATTGATCGGCATATGTTTGAAAAGATAAAAGAAACAACAGAAAGTGTTTAAATGACGTCTATAAATATTGTTTTAATAGCTGTCAACTGTCAAATAATACGTCATAAAGCTTTTGTCCACCTGTTATAATGGATTATACTGTGAGATTAATTTATTTTGCGTAAAAAACTTTATTATAATATTTATAGTCGACTCTATAAATTATTGGTTTTTGAAACAATGTAGTAATCGGCATATATTTACAATTTTTAGTAGTCAAAGCTCCTTAGTCGTGGAGGTACGTTCCATAATATGCCGCAAATACAGAAACCATGAATACGTAAGATTTATGTAGAATTATAGGAGGTACGTTTCAGGTTTATAAAATGAAAAATTATTAAAAAAATAGTTGTATTTAAACTTTGTTTAATACTATAAATATTAAGAGCACTGTGGTTGGAACAATAAAAATAAAAGAAAAGAATAGTTACTTCTTACCACAACAGATTTATTCAGTGGATGTACATTTCGAAAGCTAAGCTACCATCTTCAGCAAAACACTAAACTAATATAGTTAAACTAATATAGTTCAGTGTTTTGCTGAAGACGGGAGCTTAGCTCTCGAAATGTACATCCACTGAATAAATCTGTTGTGGTAAGAAGTAACTATTCTTTTCTTTTCTTTTTTTTTGTTTAATACAGTAACTGCATTATTTGACAGATAGATAACTATGCGTACAGTTAGATAATTTTCACAATGTTTTTACAACAGTGCAATACTGGGCACCTCAAGGTACTGTGCTTGGTGCGATATTCTTCACAATTTATATAAACGATCTGATTTCCCTAAATTAGACGAGATTGTTTTATATAAAAATTGCAGTTGGACATATCTTAAAAACACAATTAATAGTTCAATAATAGTCCCAACGTTTAATAGCGCTAAAACAAATTCCTATCCTTCTCATTGTTTTATAATCTTATGACTATTTGCAGGTTATAAACAATGATATAAAGTGTGGACAAAATTAAGTATCAAGGAATAACCTTAGGCTGAAGCTTGAACTGGAAAAAAACATACAAAACATAGTAAAAAAGGTCGTAGTCTAATCAGAGACTTTTAAATTTAAGCAAATGCAAGCTACTATACTTCGCTCTAGTGCAATCATTATAAACGTCCGGAATTGTAGCCTAAGGCAAAAAAAGTATTTTTAGAAATTGTGCAAAAAATTATATTAGTAATAATATATTAATTATCAAACAATAAATGTTAATAATAATATGAGACATATAATATGTATACCTATGTCAGGACGGTTTTTATTCACTTTTAAAAAAAGAACACATGTTAGTGATAATGCTTGTTTATATAAAACTCGTGCAATAGACAGTTTCTTTTTGAAAGTACCGACAGTTAAAAAATCAAAACAGCTAGTGAAAAACAAATGCTTTTGTCTCAAAACAAAATATAAGTCGTCGTCATTTTCATTTACGCTTTAATCGGCCATAATATTGTCATTCGAACAATACTGTATTGAAGTATGCGGAGAGCGCTTTCAACGGCATTTGTTTTATAAATATTACAAAATCAAAGTTTCAAATTCCCTGCAGGAAGAAACTAAATATCTATATTGAACTCTGCTGGAAGAAATTATCATTTCCCATAATAAGCGATTGATCAATTGAACTATGACTTCTTTCATACATTGTAGCACAAATTACTTCTGATTCAATATTATCTGTCTCCATTTGGCTTATCAAAACTTGCTTTCCTTAAAAATTTCGAATCAGACTATATTATTTTTCATACGTGAATTCGATTTCTAATCTAAAAAAAATTTTCGTTAATAATGCTTGTCATCATTTATAGTTAGCGTACATGTTTGACCACTGTAATAACAACAGTACAACAAATTAATAACCAAATCATGAGTGCTCATCGGTCGCATTAATAATGGGTACAACAGAATGTAACACAATGTAATAACCAGCGTACAGCAGAACGTAACCGTGCGAATTGCGAAGCCTACTGTAACGAGCTAATAACACACGGAGACATATCTGTTACCTACGTATCTCAATTAAGACACCTTCCCGCTACACGAGCATCAATACCAACAAGTCAAACAATAATCGATCATAAGCATCTTTAAAAAGTAAATTCGACACGGTATGATCCTCGATTGGGTTTTCACCATTTTTACGAGTTTGTTTTCATTGAAATCGGACGCTGGTGAGTGAACAGCTATCGTTACTCTTAGCATTCAGGACGCTCGTGCAGTTCGAAAGGGCCAGTGTCGTCTCTTTTAAAAGATTATGCCCTTTAGTGATCTCACACACCACTGTAGATTAAGACATGGAGTTATGATAGTACGTGAGGCATGGCCTTCTGTGAGATGTGTGATGAGACTTCGAGTCTCCAGCTCACACGTTTTAATTGAGTGAGTCCAGGGGCACACGACAGCAGATCTGATTGTCAGGTGATTTGTCGGTGGCTTTAGAAAAATGATCCTGACAATGTCGATCTGCTGTTTCATTAAAAAAAAAACTGGGGTTGATTGGTTTATAAAAAAAAACTGGGGTTAATTGGTTTATGAGTTTATTTATTTTTTATCATTTTTACTAATCTCTTTTATCTATATAGAACCTTGTATACACTATTGATGTTTATTTACTGTTTTGTACTATTTTCGTTTTGATATATTTTTTTATAATATAGACGCTGATAAGTACAGCTGTCTAGCGTCTATAATCTTTAATCTCCCTCACACAAACACACACACACGCCCACTGAAACATTACAACTATGTTTCTAAATGCAGTTTAAATGTATATTATTTACAAGACAAATAATCTTATATTAGTTGAAAAATCTACGTGTAGTATACAAGGTGCTTCCCCTCGATATTTTTATCTCATTACAAAATGTACTAATATGTAAACCGCATCTACATACTAATATTAGTACAATTTAATTTGATCACAATGATTGTACAGGTAGATAGCGGTAGGTACAAAACAAACCATTATTATTAACGTTGGACTAGATATTGAGTTGTCTTCGATATTGACCGGTGATTGCCAACAGAATTAACGAATATGTTATCCAAAATATCTTTATTCAGTATGTACATCATCAGTAAATATTTTCCAGGTAACCTAAATTACTTAAGAATATGTGGCTGTATCTATGCGATTTTAAAAACTTTTTAAAACTACACTTATAATAGGCAGCAATACAGTCGCGATTCAAATCAAAGCGACGTTTTGTGTATAGTCCGTCTTCAGTAAGAATACTTATTTTACTAAAGCCGTAACGCGCACTACTTAGTCTTTGTCGAGAGAAAAATTCTAAAGTAAAAAAAACTACACTGTTTTGTATTGCAGTTTGATAATTCGCTATGACTAATTTTTTTTCTTTTTTTTCCATCATTGATCAACAAATTAAATTTGTTGATCAATGATAGAAAACAGTGAAAAAAAATTGGTCACAGAAATACAAAACAATGTTTTTTTTTAAACCTTAAAATTTTTTCAACGTAAGTGCTCTTATACTGAGTACTGATTACACACAAAATTTCAATTCGATTTGAATATCTACCCCACAATCTTGCTGTCTCCTTGTAAATCGAAGAAGTGCCTGTAGGTATGTGTACGAAAAACTTCGTGGTGTAGTAGATGATACCGAGACAAAATTTTTTGTACATGAAGTATAAAACACGTGGCCGCCATCAACAAAAAAAGTATCTCTTGAATGGCTAATTCTCAATTTTTGTAGATTATAGACGCTCAAAAGCTGAGGTTATCAGTGTCTATCAAAATTGTATATACATTTTACTCACTTCTTTAAACATTGTTGTATAAAATTTTAGCGGATTGCAGCTACTGCTCATTCATCCAATTTTTTTGGTAAGAAACGGAGAATAAAGTTCGATTTGTTAATACTATATGTAAACTGAACCGTGATAGTCGCATTCAAATTATTGTACATACTTATGAATAGAATACCTATAAAGTCTGTTAACTCGATAGGGACGAAACAATGCGTCGATGCTGGCTTCTACCAACCTACGAAGTTTATGGAAGTTGTGTTTAAACATTCTGTGTAGAAGAACAAGTTTTGTAATTTTTATATTAAAATACAAATTTTCGGAGGATGATTTTCTCCTAAATAACAAATAAGATGGTGACAACGGTAGACGTATTTAGAAGAAATAATGTTAAAACGTGGCACTAATTTTGCAAATATATGATATAAAACTTTAACACTAGAGTCATTACACTTGTAACTACCTACTAATTTATTTAATCTCCTTTCTAATTGATAACTGACAACTTGATTGCTAAAGGTGACAAAATTATTGGCTGCGATAATATTAACGACACAAACTTGAACGCTAAGTAATACAGTTAACATCTTAATTACAGACATATAGATATTTAATATATATTAATATTTACTGTTTTAATTTGTTATCTTTATAACATCTAAACTATTCGTTATATTTTGTGTCGCATTGATTCGCAACTTTATTTCTTTAATTGATGTTTTACTTTAAATTTTTAAATTATAATTTTAAAAGCAACATCAGTTTTAGAAATATTATGTAGCAATTTAGTACGGTATACACCAGACATAAAGTGAAATGGACTGGTTCTAAATGTGCACGTACATAGATTGACCCACCAAATAGATTTGTTATAATAAATGCACTAGGCTTGACTATAACGAGCGTTTGATAGCGGCTTGTACAAAACATCGATCAATATTATACTAATTAAAATTTCTGACGATTTTTCTTACATTCCAAAATGAAAGCTGTACTTATAGGAAACTTAGATCTGTCAAACTGAATGTTCAAACTATTTCGAAGATTGGTTTTCGTGAAAGTAGAAGAGCCAATCTCAAATTAGTCAATTGTGTAGGCTTTCACGGCTGGCGTTGTTACAAATCTTCTTGATTTCCGGGCTTGTACGCCGTGGTCCATTGGTATTTCTACCTGACGTTTCGTCTACAACTTGCTTGTGAGCAGCCGAGAAGGACACTTCGCCCGCTACCACATCGCCTTTGATAATGTCTACCGCAGTTGTAGACGAAACGTCAGGTAGAAATACCAATGGACCACGGCGTACAAGCCCGGAAATCAAGAAGATTTGCAATCTCAAATTAGGTTTTGTCTAATACCTAATTACCATGGCTTAATTTTTTATAAATGTAATAATATCACTTGAAACTCATCTACGTCGGAACCACGCGGTTACTCGTTCTTTATTCTGATAGACCGGTCTTTGCTGTTACGGGGTAACACCACTGTAAATTTTTCAAAAAATCGATTTTTTTTAGGCTTCAAAAATACTTTGAACCTTTTAGAATATGAGGAAAAATATTTCATACCTCAAAGTATTTTTTTTTTCTTGTAATTTCGAGCTCTTCCCCAAGCGCGTCTATAATGTCTATAATGCATTTCAAAACTTTAAATGCGTTTTTCTCGAAACACGATTTTTCAAAACGGCACGCAGCATAACTCCAACAATTTTCATTCTTTTCATTCGAATTTGTTACAATATCTTTAAAATAAGATTTTGAAGAGAAATACGTAGGGGATTTTCGATAAGTTAATTTAATAATTATTTATTAACAAATCATTATCTTTTTTTTTTGTTGAAAATTTAACGATTTAATTCAAATACTCGCCAATCACACAAAAATCAATATTTTTAAAATCCCCTACGTATTTCTCTAGCTATAAGCATGTACAATAAGTGTTTTTTTTTCTAAATCCAAATTTGCAGCAGCTACACTGCGTGCCGCAGAGCGCCTCAAATTCTACGTGCCTCGCGAAAATGGCTGTGGTGCCGTCATTTCTGAATATTTTTTTATAATAATTTTCTATTTTGTTACTTAAATATACGCTAAATAACTTCCTCCAATATTATAATTTTATTACCTTTCCTTCCACCCAAAAAAATGACAAAAAAACACGTTTTTTTAGGCTGTTACAGAGGTGTTACCCCTTAATATGCCAAGTATGTAGTTAAAGTCACATGCTGAGTTTTTACGCAAAAGATAATATGCTTCGGTGTCTTCCAACTTTAAACATTATTATTAATGAAAGAGTCATTGCAGTTTACATTAACAATCCTTAAATCCTACCTGAAACTAGTCAAGACGAACAAGTACGAGCAGAACTCTCACCCTGGGTGATCCGCACCGTTATAACAGTCAAAAAAAAATTAGGTCTATCACGTAATAATTCCACACAAAATTAAAAATTAATCATAATCGGAGTGTTTCTTTTACTGTGCTATAAGCTCTCCCTTTGCTTCAAAATTTCAAATTTCTGCGTCAACGGTAAATACCTACTATATAAGTTTTGATGCGTCAGTCAGTATCAATTTACGTGATTTACGAAAGACCGTAAGTTTTGAAGCGACGCTTTTTCTCATTCGTTGCGCTGCTGGAGAGCAAAATGAGAAAAAACGTCATACGTCACTGTTAACTACGTGAGCGCGCATTCTATCCACGCTTGCTTAGCTAGTGACTTGTGAGGCGCGCGCGTTCTATTCACCCTTCGTTTCTATTCAGCGTCTCCCGACGCCAGCCTTTTTTTACATTGCACTGACCGTTTTACAGCACTATGGGGTTGTAGACCTTAATATTTCATAGTAATGTCAATTGGATACCTCTAGCCGTTAATTTTATAAGAATTTAGTTTTATTCATTATATAAGGTATTCTAATGGCCAAAGCTACAAAAATACGTTCTGAGGAGAGAAAGATTCGGCAAGTATCATAAATATATTAGAATCTGTGTTACGAACTATCGCTTCCTATAAGTTAGTTTGAGTATATCTAACTATGTTATTGTATAATTTCGTACCAAGAATTAGGAAAGGAAACGTAAACTTTGATCACGAAAGGGAATTTTGCATACCTAATTGGTAGTGTGCAGTAAAGTATTATTACACAACAGGTGTAGACGCCAAACAATACTATTAAAAACAATGCAACTTACTGCAATTCCAACAATAAGCAGACAGGGTATCTATAGTTATCTATGTACGCCAGTGCATTGTGGGAAATAAAGCATAACGTATAATGTACATGAATGCATGAATGATGGCTAAACAACACTTTGGTTTGTTGATGCAATGACGGGTGCAGTGACCCTGACACTGAAGGAGACTGACTACTGTTGATCTATGCACGTGCATTGGAAGAATGCAAATGTTGACGAGCGCCACGGAAACGAAATAATCCACTCACTGTAGCGAATACACGCACATCCATTAAGATCATTGGTCATCGAAATAAGAAAAAAAACATCCTTCCTTATTCACACCAGTCGTTGAACTAATCATATACCTTACATACTCTTCAAGAAACGTTACAACATATTTTTTTTTATAAATAATAAAAACATAAGAAGAATAACACGCGAGAATGAAACTAGTTGGGCGCGTACAGAAAATTTCCTTACATGGTTATGACGGTGAGAGAGAACTTTCAACAACACTTGGGGTTCAAATGAACCAGCACAAATCGGAAAATCAATAGATTTGCAATAACTCGACGTCCGTGCCATATTTTATTTTTACCTCAAACAAATTACGAATCTGACCAAAATTTGAAGAAATAACAGGCTACTAAAGTTGTGGGGTCAACTAGAAAACTAGTGTTGAAGATTTTTTTAGAGTGTGGTGTCTAAGGGTTAATTGTGGCCTGGGTGTTCCATAAGGAAAAACAGAAGGCTAAGACATAGTAAGACTCTAACATTATAATGAATGAGTTTAAAAAGTTTAAAATAGAATGAGGTGGTCTCTTGGCCTAAAAGCGTTACATCCTGAAAGGATTTTTGTTCTTCCCCCTTTTACTGGATCTAGTCAGCAAATAATCTGGATTTTCTTATGAGCTCCAGAAGATTTGCTACTAGATTGTCTTGTGAAACTATTCCATCCTCATCAATACAACCAAAGGTGGTTGTCCTTCTGTAAGTTAAAGCCTCACATTCAGACGTCATGGAAAGAAAAGAATTATTAAAATGCATTTTTTTATTGGAGAAGGTTGGCAACTGAGTATAAATAACTATTATACTCGTCCAGCTTCGACAGGTTGCAAATTTTATTTTTGCTTAACTGCTCAAGCTTCTTTTGTATTAACGTAATTATTTCTATAGCCAACGTTAGTCATGAAAGTATGGGCTATTGTCACTGAATATAATACTAGATCCAAGAATTCAAGCTAACATCTTGCTTTTACATATAATATAAAATTTAACATATTTTGTAGAAACAGAGAGGCTCTGTTTCTGCCCTTGAAGAAAAAACTAAATTCCGATTCGATTAGGTTCTATCCTGTGCTCTATACTATAAGTGTACAAAGTTAGCTTCCTAGGTCAACGTGGGCTTTTTTCCGAAAAACTCCCCTATTTCTGTCCTCGGGAAGAATACCCAAAAAGCGGCTTTGTTAGGTTCTATCTTGCGCCTTATACTATAAGTCTATACGTTTCAGCTTCCTGTGTTAACAGGACCTTCATATGGATCATCTGACATGATTTCTTCTAAAGCATTAAATTTTAAAGATCCAAATCAGTCTGGCATTTTAAAATCTCTCCAAAAGTCAAAAATAAGACATCAGATCATATTAAATTCTTAAAATAAATTTACACATCACCAATAATTTAAAATTGAATAATGAAATGTTATTACGTCTGAGAACGGTTTACTAACTCCAAACGGTTAATCATCCAATAAAATTGCACCGTTTATATTGCGTAACGAATGCAGTTGCATACTGTTCACGATGGAAAATGTGGACAAAAGGTAAAACGTCTTACGTCGAATTTGTGAAAAAATAAAATTAAAGATAATTTAACTAATTAACTTGCAAGTTACAACTAGCTTATTAGTGAACTAGTTCTTCCATTTTTAACCGCAACTACAAGAGACAACACATTCGTTTGTGTCGAATTGAACGAAATAAACTCTAAACGGTGAGCCCTTGAAAGATTTTTACCTTTTTTGTAACTTTATTTAGAATTTAAATATACAATGACAAATGAATTTCTTTCATGAGGCTCGCCTACTATAAAAATTGAAGGTACTTCAAGGCATATTGTGACCCATGTTACACTATGTTAATATTAAAAGTTCGACATATGCCGTTTTATCTTTTGGTCGCCATTATAACTGCATTATTTATTCAGAATGCTACTTTAAATAGTACAAGTAGTTTAAATTATACATATACGAGTAGTCTATTCAAAGTCTGCCTTAAGCTTGTAAGAAACTTCACATATACTAATGTACCTATACTATTCGCAGTAGCGTTCACACATTTTCGAATTATTGAGCACTTTTTTGGGTTCCGTACAGTCGATGAAACAACGGAGCCCTTACAGGATCATTATCGTGTCTGTCACAGGCTACTTTCTACGAATCTACTGAAATTTGGTTCATATATAGAGTTAGAGATGACACAATCGCCAACGTATAACGTTAATAAACGAATTCCGATTTTTGGGGCCAAATTAGAAAATTAAAAAATAAATGTATATTTAAGTGCATCATGTGTTGTATCAAATGAAAGGATTCGTTATGACAAATATAGCTATAGGTATATATTTGTCTATTATTTTAAGATGCGTAGTTTAAAAGATATTAAAGAAAACATACGAAAATTGAGCATCCTTCCGTTATCACCGACACTACTAAGTTTTAAATTTTGAAAAAAATGGGAAATATAAAGCCTCGCTCATAGTTTACAGGAAAACCTAATGAAAACCTTAACTTTTAAGGTTCTCACTGAAAACGTAATGATACGGAATCCTGTTCTCGCAAGTTCGACTCGCACATGACCAGTTTTTTTCCTAATATAGATACAATAACTCTTCTTAACAAAACAACATAAATTTAAGCGTTTCGCTAACGAAGTTAAATCATCCAGAAACCATCTCTTGACGATATTAATACGTTGTAATTTACGATGTTTATATGTATAATAAAGTGCATGGTATGATAACTAGAAATATTATGTGTCTAGACTACAGATAAGATTTAATGCAAATACTTTACAAAAAAAAAGTGTTAAAATCCCACTAAATACATACATTTGGAAAATGGGCCAAGTTCGATATAAAGAACAAGTGGGTTTACCGGCATTTTCCACGCCACTGAAATATTGAAATAGTAAGTACTCAAAGGCACCAATTTTTCATAAAATTGAACAACAGAATACTTCACGCGGAAATAGCGTAACGATGCGCAGATAGTTGCACATACAAAAGTAATACAATGATACTTCCAACAAACTATTTATTAAAATATCATAACAAGTTAATAAACACACTAATCAATGGCTACAAATATCTACTTCATATTAGTGTGGGTCACAAGGCAACTTCGCTTACATAACATTTTTGATAAATACATTTAACGCAAATTGCCTACGTGTTTATGAATAAATTATTTTTGTGGTACACCATAATATTATAAGTTACTTTTCATAAAGACCAGTGATCTGCACAATAATTATTGTAGTACAAAATTCAAAATACAATTAGGATTCCCAACTTACAGGCTACTATCATAAAAGCATTGCAATCGTTTCTATAAAAAAATACCTGCAAATCTAAAAAAAAAAATTGCATTTAAAAAATGCCAAAATCTTTTTTTACAAAATATATACTTTTGCAGTAGTGAGGAATTCATACCCTCTATTATAAACTACACCGTAATTTTTGTGCATGACGACCTCTTCAGGCTTTAAGCTTTGTAGTTAAGAGCAAATAAAAATCTACAGTCAAAGCCCTCTAAGTGCACAGCTCGGAACCGAGCCCATCCTTTAAGTGCACACTTCCCCTACGATCTTTTTCATCCCCACTCTTCTAACTCCTATAGCTATCTTTATTCAATCAGATGCTATAAACAATATCTCTAAAACTCTATGAATCTGATGGAAATGGAAAGTTTGAAAATAGCGCGCTTACGGTCGCACGTGATTGGTCGCAGATTATTCGAAGTGGGGGCTGGGGAACGTGCACTTAGAGGGCGAGTTCGTGTGCAGTAAGAGAGCGTGTGCATTTAGAGAGCGTGCACTTAGAGGGCTTTGACTGTTTATCATGACAATATACGGGATGTATAAAGTCATTTTTTTAACAGCAACTATATGAACACAGTTGCTATAAAAGTATATTTCCGTTGAATCAAAAAGAGTTTAGGCTTCAAGACTGGACCTTATAAATATCATGAACGAGTCAGATTCACTCAGCAGCATACAAAACCTCTAATATTGTTACTTTTCATGGAATTAAAAAATAGACTAAGTGATCGACGCTCCCACTAGTTGTTCAATATATTGAAACGTAAATTCACATTGTATTATCAGTTTGCAAGACGTTATTGAAAATATTAGAATTAAGTAAAGAAAAAACATCCAACCAAAAAAAATATCGCTATAAGCCACTCTGCCTTGCGTCTACGGATATGTCTGCATTGTTGTTCATATTGGCGTGATGTCGGTTTCGATGCCTTAATATTAAAAGTGAACGTGATATAGAAACTCTATGTAGGTATTATAAACCATCAGTATAAATCACGATTTCGATTTAAAAATTTATGTATATCGTAGGTTTACTGCAAAAACTTGAAAGTGAGTTTCTATGAAAAACAAATGATACGGTTGTCTTGGAAACAAAAATTATCCTTTTTGTGGTCCGTAACAAAACTGGGCAAAATGGAACACTTATAGTATCGCTCTGTATCAGGTATCAAACAAAAGCTTGTTAAAGTATGAACAAAAATATATATTTTATTTTCGCCGATTTTCTACTAAAACAATAGGGCTCTTCATATTTGCATACCAAACGTCCTCCCAAAATTTGGATTCAATCCGTTCATCCGTTTGACCTGTATCGTGCTCACAAACTAATAGATTAACAGACAAACAAACAGACGCAGATAGTCTTTCTAAAAATATGTTTTTTGAATTCAGGAGACGTCAAAACGAAAAAAAATTGTAAAATTTTGAAAAGTGAATTTTGACCTAAATTAGTACCATTCCCCCACTAGTGGGTTAGAATGGTAAAATTAAAAATATTTACGGAACACTAATCACCCAAATTCGACTCACTCAGTGATTAAATGTTCATAAAATCGGACGTAAATGGTGAAGGATATTAATAATCTTTTCACTTGAAATATTCTTTAACGTGTAAAGGTAGTGAATCAGTTTGCTCATTAGTTTTTACTGATCCCCCCTCATACAAATTTCTGTGATCGTGCCTTAGTGAAGTGTCACGGAAGTGTGGTCCGGAAGCAACGCTTGAAGCAGACGATACGAAAAGTTCTAATGGCCATCGCGTATCTAGATTGTATTCTATCCTCTTTGATCATATGTCAAATATTTCGAGGTTATAATATGCTGCTGTCACCGTGTTCGAATCTGAATGTTTACATATTTCGTAAGAGTATTGGCAACTCATTGTTTTTGTGACTATTTTCACATTTAGAATCGGATTTAGTCACTGAACTATGTTGCTTAATGGTCGTTTTATTGATTTAATGGCCATAAACGAAGATTTTCATGCAAACCTATGATCATTTCAATTGAACCACAGGGGAATCATGATAATATATTATCTGACAGTTAAAATGCTTGTCTAATAGAATTATGCAATAAACAATGCATAATTTCTAGAGCATACTTGTAAATCAAAATTGTTTCTATCAAATCGAACCAGCTAACTTATTATTTTTCGTATCGCTTGAGTGGATCACCTACGTGTACGACTACATCGAAGCGAACCATTACAAAAACGTATTCATGCAGCCAGCGAGGGCAAAAATAATACCGTGTGACACTCGTATTGCAAAAAAAATTGAAAAACAGACGTTCACTATTTACGATATCAACCTTACTTGTGAACTTAAGACGTATTGATGAAATTAAAAATCAACGACGCGTCTACCCTACTGAGCACGTTCTAGAAATTGTCTAAAAGATTTTTCAATACAGCTGGCGTAAAACTATTTAAAATTCACAAGGGCCTGAACTCAAAATATTTAAAATTTCGACAAAAACATAATTGGGAGGATATAATCAGATTTTAATATGATCTCTCCTAAAACTGTTATGCGAAAATATAACGAATTTGCTTGAAATTCACCAACATCGGATTCACAACTTAGTATTTGTTGTTAATATTAGGTTTGCACAGTCATTTGTTACTTTCTTGTAGTCATAACCCGGCGTCCCACAATTTAATACCACGTATATTTCATTCAAGTAGGTATCGTACGAAAATGTCTAGATCTATTTCAACGAAAGTAACAATACATATCAAGAAAAATTTAACTTAGAAAATACTGCATATCGCAGCGTGAGTATTAAAACCACCACGACTCAATAAAGTTCAACAGAACCAAAAATCAAAATCTATCTACCAGTACAAACAGCACAAACTTAACTAGTATCTAAGGAGAACAGATAACGCGGTATAAAATATTTTACATTTTGTTGTTAATATAGTAAAATAAAAACATTAATCTAAAAAAACAAAGTGCTATTTTATTTACGCATTTTAATTTTGCAAAATCGTAAAAGATAAATGTCTTAGAATGGCTTTTTTCGAGTTAAGAGTTTAATAGTCCCTATGCGATATCGCATTATGATTTCAAAAAACAGATGTAGTTGTCGTTCGAAGAGCGATATTTAATTAGTTTGAAGTAAAAGTTGAAATGGCGCTATCTGTCACAAATTTACTCTACAGCACCTTAATACTTCATATATATTTCAATTACGACTGATGAAACACATATTTCGGAATTATATTTGTTGTCATATATTGCGCTTCAATGTAGACGCGGCTGTATATATAAACACAAATCATTTGAGACCATAAACTATTGAACTAACATCTGATGATAATATAGTCACTTTTTTTTATAAATTATTTTGATCTTTTAATAGTTTCACAATTCACTTTAATAATAGTCATTATTCACCCACATTTAATACGATTTATACACTATTAAATGAAGTGTTTTGAAAATTATACTAAACTTAGCAATAATTACTCTCAAAGGATGGTTTCAACACAACCAATACAATATAGTTGACTGGGTATTATATATGAAATAGACAGGTATTATATTCTGTATTTATGCAATAATTCGAATTAGATTGACTGATTTTTTTGTTTAAGATTTTCGTTGGGATTGTGAAACGTCTACACTGAACTCTTTACGGATAAAATTCTAAAAAACCAAAAAAATATTTTTCGTGGATATTTGTACTGCATTGCTTATGTGCAAAAATTAAGACTGCATAATTATATCTCATAGCTACGGTTATTTAATCTTCATCTTTTATTCCTTAAACTTGCATTGTGAAACAATTATAAGATCAAACGAACTTACTTTAGGTGAAGTTCTATCTTAATTATATGAAGCGCTCTGCCCGACATGATGAGAATGTACTTGTGTTTTCTGTATCTTTAACGTCACACACTTTTAAAGCTAACTTTTTGGGTATCAATCCAGCCATGTGTTGTGTTGTTATTGATTAGGGTATAAGTAAACTGCACGAGGGGGGACTGATCATGTCAAGCGGAGCGCTTCATATAATTAAGATCAAACTTCACTTATGGCAAGTTTGTTTGATCTTATAATTATATCCACGTTCCGCCCTTTTAATCAGAATTTAGATCTTTAAAGCGTTGCTACAATTTTATCCAAAACGTTTACTTAACTTTAGACAGATTATACCATATAATACAATTTATAATGCAGTAGATTTGATGTTATTTAGATATATATAAGAAATCTAATGACATCTGTCTAATGGGTTTCTGTAGATTCATTGAAAATTCAACCAACGCGAATTTGGGAGTTCCAGACTTGAATCGTGAAAGTAGCCTCCCTAATAATAGTTATGTAACTGTTTAATTTACATCATGAATCAATAACAAGACAATATATGGGTAGGTTGATACAAAAAAAACCTAGCTTTAAAAGTGGGTGACGTCATCAGCACAGGAAATACTACTACATTCTGATCATAAAGGCGGAGCGCAAATATAATTACGTTCAGCATAACACATAGTTCATTATTTTACTTACTGTACAATTCATAACATTAGCAATGGATGTAAAAAATCTCATCTGCGTATTTTCTCCTCTATGAAATACAAAACATATATATTTTTAAAAGCGTTAACAAATATGGAAAAAAAACTGGTAGGAAAGTTTGCAACACTGTTTTCTACTGCTCATTCTTGCAAAGAAACTGTTCAATCGAAAACAACACAAGGACGATGGCTTTACTAAAACGCAATATTATTTTATTTCAGATCCAAATAAGCAGCAATGTCTTGGAAATTACTGGTGTTAATCACAGTACTGGTGGCAGTCGTCAATGGAGCTACACCAAAGAACAACGCCAACCAATCAAAGAACGTTACCAACGTTCCAAAACACACGCCCAACAGTCCAAAAACTGGTGTCAGCATACAGAAAACCGGTAGTAACGTTCCTAAAACTAGTGCAACTTTACCCAAAAATAGTGCGCCTAAAAATGGTGCTAATGTTCCGAAACGACCGAAGATACCACCCGCGTTAGGATCGTCGCGACAATCCGCAGGGGACGATGGTACGACAACAGCGGTACCACCGCCAACTACGACCGTAGTTGCGCCTGCCGTCAACCAAACTTCGGCAACTCTCGAAACAAACAATGAACAACCGCATGTGCCGGATAGTGGATCGACGGATCTTGGGGGTGATTCGGATTCGGAAGTGGTATCCGCACCGGAACCTGCACCGTTACCACCATCCAGTAAGTAAAATATTTTACTATTTATTTATTATCAGGATCATAGAAATATAAAGGCAATTATCTATATATCTATGACCCCGAAGTAAAGCGTGGTCGATTTTTTAATCGCACAATTTAATTTTTTGTATAATGTTGTGTAAAAATGTTTTATCTTCGCGCATATTAAATGTTAAAATAAAAATGATTTTTCGGGAAAAAGGACTTTATTTATAAGTAAAACACTTAATATTTTATTTTCAGCGACGTTTCGTTCCTTGTTTGGAACTTTATCAAGCTTTAATAACTATTATTAACTTGAACATCAACTGAAAAAACATTTTTTATAAAAAAACGAAATTATTATAAACTTTTCATTAATAATTATTGTTAAACTCAAATTATTCACATGTATATAATAATTTCTATATCTACTTAATCATAACATTTAATAGTTATTAAAGCTTGATAAAGTTCCAAACAAGGAACGAAACGTCGCTGAAAATAAAATATTAAGTGTTTTACTTATAAATAAAGTCCATTTTCCCGAAAAATCATTTTTATATTAATTACCAAGGACAAAAAAGAAATAAAGTCAATTAAATGTTAAATTTAAACTCCAAATATAAAAATTTGTCAAGCTTCTAATCAACTTTTCTCCACATTAAAAAGAGACAAAACTGCGATCTTGAAATATCTTCATCCCACAGCAGTGCACAAATGTCGCGAACGACTGATCAAACAAAATAATTCAATATTGCATTTTTTAAATTAATAATAAACTCGAGGATGCACACGGTTTGAATTTTTATCTATAAATATTATATAATCGGCATTTTTAGCACAAATAAAATTATAATTGTTATTCATTATACTGTGAAATACCTTATAAACTAAAAGATCTACGAGAGCTACTAATTAAGCAATAATTCGGCATTTCTGCCGACGTGTTGTCAGGACTAGTTGATAAGCCCGCATTAACATTAAAAAAATCACGTATCAAATATTTCTCATAATGCGTTTAAATCCTCATATTTAGATACGGACAATCTATTTATGTACCAAAAAAAAAGGAAATTACTTATCTACAGTTATTAAATCGATGGGTGCAAGGCAAGGTTGAAAGAATTGTTGTTGAATTATTTAAGTTTTGTCTAACAATAAATTCTAATTGAAAACCGAAGTTAGTTTTTTTCTACTAAAGAACATTCTTGAAGAATTTACTGTTTTTTAACTCGTCCACAACAAATAGATGAACTGAATCGCTATTGTAATTCAATGATTTTAACATTTCAACTCCACAAGTGAATGGTACTAATTTTTAAGTCGAATTAACTTTTCAAGACTACATTTTTTTGACGTTTTCCGAGTCCAAACACCATATTTTGAGAAAAGTTTGTTTGGCTGTGAGCACGATACAGGTCAAACGGCTGAATAGATCTTAAGTAGAATGTTTTACATGCGGTAAAAAGGAAGAACCATATTGTGTTTGGGGAAAATGTGTGCGCATTAGAGACATGTGCTATAACGTTTTTCCCCCCTTTATAACGCTATGTTTTTCATAACGGTTTATTATTCTACTCATTCTTGCAAACAAGCTTTGTAATCTGAATCATATTATAGCTTCGTAAATATTATTCTAAAAATTAAAAAAAAAAGCTTTCCTTTTGTTCTATAGTTATTGAAATAAATCAGTTCGCTGAGAAGCAAACTTCGGTTAATTTTTACTTGTGAAACCGTACTTAACATGAAAACGAAAAACAAATAATATAAATATTCATTAGTAGCCGTTACCGGTATCATTAATAAAAACTTTGGTTTATTGTAGGTAATTATGTCAAATATCAGTATTTTGAGTTGAAATTGCCCCGTCGTTCAGTTAACTGCAATTTTTTTATTGTACCAAAAATCTGACATAAACCTCTTTTCCTTGCAGCAGTAAATTTGTAACTGGTTTTTTTGAACCTACGCATTTTAATAGGTATGATTACGATGTGTGAAAAAAGGAGTACGAAACCACATATATAATAGTTAACTGTATTTGGCGTATACCGGTTTTTTTATTTTGTATTTATAAGCGGACAAAAAAACTATTATAGATAAAATAGTAAAATACTAAGCGTGGAATTAGCAATAGATATAACAATAAATAACATCGTGATTAAGCACAATAAACACACTTATATGTTATACATTTATCCAACCATTTTTCAATTATTTTACTTGATTCAGTCACGCCTATTTTTAAGTTTAATTAACTATTATTTAATAATACGAATTTTGGGGATACAAAATATGAATGATAAGTAAAATAAGCGAATCATTTTTTTTTTAATTTACTGTTTTTAATGTTTAACAAAAAAAATAAACTTAATTCATTAGTTCATTTGTGAAGTAGGTATGAGTCTATAAAAAAATCGTAAATAGAGGAAAAACAATTTTTAAAAAATCAATAGACGTAATATAGTAAAATCATCAACATAAACTATTTTCAAACGAAGAAATGGTCGGAAACAATTTTTAGAAAGAAAATAATTGAACTTTTATATTACAGGTTCCGGAGACGAATGCGATCCAGAGATGTGGGGATTTGAACTGATAACAGGCTACGTGTTCTCGGCACCAGGAAATCTACTGGATTCGATTCCTGGCACACTGATGTTGACCGACTGTTTAGAAACATGCCAGGGTAACGATTCTTGTCGCGCCGTCAATTACGAAACTGGACTTTGCGTTTTGTTCAGCGCCAATGCTGACGCTCTCCCAGGTAACTGCTTATTCTAAAAGTATTTATACCTTAAATTATTTCAAGTCGTTCGCGCTGTTATAAATTAAAGACGACCTTTTAAACCCGAACATCTGATTTTTTCATTTAGAATTGGTTGACTAAAATATTACAAAACATTTTTTAATGAGACCGAGTCGTATGTGCTATAAAATATTCAAATACGCGAAATCGTAACAATTCAATCGAAAAGTTACATTGTATATATTACTTAATATAAGTGCTTGTGTTCGGGCTTTTGCATGTCAGTGACGAAAAATAAAAGTCGTTGCGATCAAAAGTAAAGCGTTTTCGTCCTTTTGGAAATTCTTTTCGGATCGAAAGTAAGTGAAAGTGTTGCCATCATATGCGAATAATTGTAAATTGCATCTAATGACGTAATCAACAATGTCCATTTACAGTGTTTTTTCTTGTTTGTAATGTTGTTCATTCAATTTGCTTTTTACGAAAACTTGAACTTCCTTTACAGATCGGTCCAATTTAATTAAGTCATTGGCATAAAAAGTTATAGTACGTAATTAAATTGGCACCTACATCGAAACTTTATTATTTTATACTTTTTAGTGGCCTTTTATAAAGGTTCTATTTTTTTAAGTTTCTTCAATAATATCTGTTAAATTAAATAATATTAAATCTTTATCGGCAACGTGCTGGTTAAGTTGTTGAAGAAAAACGGAACCAGTATTTGCACATCATAAATATATGAACAAGGAACATACATTGACAGACAAAAAGGTAGATATTTAAAATCGAGACATTAAAGGAAAAGCATTAATATTATTGTAATTCACATTCAGCACTTTAAACACAATAAAATGAAAGACAATGAGATTAAATACAGACTGAACGAATTACCAGATTGTGCACGAAGCATGGTTACACCCCTGATCAAAAAACTTAGCCCATTATAGTCGAATCTGCCAGATTTCACACTCTATAGGGACATAATTTCAGAAGGTTTTAATACGACATACAGGTATATAAATAAAAGCGAAACAATAAGATCATAGATTCCAATGTTGCATGTCGCGTCGCCGAAAAATAGAAATAGAGTACTTAATCATTAAATTATCAATATTTTCATTTTTTTTTTACTGATTTTTACATCAACATTTTCTTAGTCACACAGTGTCATGATGTGGCCTTAGGGATACGTATTACTTATATCAAAATCAGGGATCAAATTCGCTTTGTTGCAATATTTGCAATATCCAGCAATATTGTTGTTTTTAATATTCCCAAATTTTAGCAATTTACGTTATTCTTGGCAACTTTTCGACAATATGGGAATATTACCAATTGAAAATAACTTTGATTTTCGAATAATTTTCCTTTTGCTTGCTGTTTTTTTTTATACAAGTATCTACATTGCTAATACGTTCCCCATAATACGCGCTCCAGTACTGCTTTAAAAATAAATGTGCATTCATTTTTCCTGATAAAGAGTACAAAACGAAAAAAATCGGTTTAGAATTTAAAATATCACGGGGGAAGTTAAAGTTACCATCCGTGGCATTGCAGCGTTTACACAGGAGGCCACGATTGCATAAAATAATTGTCAGGGATGAGGAAACATCAGGAGAACTTAATTTTCAACTTTAACTCATAACAAGTAGAAAGTGAGCCAAAATGTGTTTTAAAGTCATTTATATTTTGGAGTTTGACTGTGAATTAAAATAAAAAGTAGATTGTAGCAAAAATGTATTATCCATGCAAAGTTTCAATTTGGAAATTTTAAAGAATATAAAGCCTGCCCTACGCTGTGAAAGAAATTATACTTTCGCTCCTAAAGTGAATAAAATAAAACATTTATTCTTTATTTATAGTGCTGATAGCAGTACAATATAAATTTTTTATATTTGATATTAATTTTATTTTAGAAATAATATTTAATATTATTTATAAAATTAATCTTATTTTTTCGAGTATTATTGATATTTTATCTATTTAATTTTTTGGAGCGTTTAGAGAATAGAGTTGTTCTTACTACTACTTTAACCGTTGATTGAGAACCCTATTTATCGAGGCAAAAACGCGTACAGCTAGCATTTAGCATCCTTGTCTAACAAGTAGCGTCGCCCGTTACTCTATGTCACTTTATTTTCAATACCTAGCGTCTTTAAGAGCAGGCAACCTCGATTCGCGGGCATTTTTTTGCAGGCAACCTTATACCATTAAATTCAGAAAAAAATTAGCTTTAATGTGGTATAGATGAAATAAATGTACGTCATGAACGAAAAGTTTCTACGAAATTATACCTGTTTACATCTGGCTGCGTAGAGGTTGCGGCTAAGCAATCGGCGGAACCTGTGACTTTTCAGATCTTTTAAATACACTGTTGTGAAGTGGTGTAAGTTTTATTTATATACGATATGAACGAAATTTTTCCCCAAAATTCAATTAATAATATTTTAATTATAATACTGGCGGGCAATTTTTAATTGGCACCCTATGAAAAATGAATTCCCCCACTTGTAAAAATACTGAAAAATTTGATTTTGATTGTCTACATTATTCATGTAGTAATTTTGCAGCCCGATCTTAGACTATAAGTTTAATACATAGTAGTACAAAAATTAAGATATTTTTTCATGGTCCATACGAAATTGTTCTCACACCAAAAAATATTAAATGTCGATTACGCAATTCGAGCCTAATTGATTATTTCTAAATTCCCAAAGTAATGTATTTTTATTTTATTTTACAAAAAACCCATATATATTGCACATATCACTCAAAAAAATATACAAGGATCCTTCCTCTTTATTACCTTCTTCTCACTGAGCGATTGAAACAATTATAACTCAACCAAATATTTTTATAAGTTAAGAATGTCGAATAACCCACCGGTTTCCGTTCATTAAGTATACCAATTAATTAATGACCGAACGGATATCTATTAAATACAGCTCGTCCATCCATCGTTGATACACACGTACTGTACTATTCTTGGGTTTAAAGCTTATTTGCATATTGTTCGAGCATTTTCTTATCGCCCTAAAGTACTTAACTATTATATATACAAAGTATCTCAAAAATAATTTTGATTATTTGTGAACTAAAATCGAGCGCTAATGACTTCAGTTGAATTTAATTAGTGCAGTTAATTCGTCATTCAACCCTGCATTCTGGGTACGCAACCATTTTTTTGCGAATCGTAGGGAGGTCAGGGCCGGTGAGCTTTAAATTGAGTTTTCTGGACAGCTGAGTGTCCCCATTCGGCCGCCATCTTGATAAAAGGGATCACACACAAATTTTGTTGACAGCAATTTTGTAAAATTCTCGACAACTTTTATTAATAACTGTTGTAGGCTTATAGCGTAAACGTTACTAGCCTACCACCGTATATTAGATGTAGTTACGTCCGTATTTTGTGGTAATAAAAAATGTTAAAAATTATTATTTCTTATTCTATAAACCAAAATTTTATTTTTTAATATTTAAGAAAATAATAATTGAACGTTAAACATAATATATTTGAGTTGATATCGTCCATTATGTTAATATATATTTATGGTTAGCGGGTACTTGGACATAAATAAATTAAAATCCTAAGTTTTATAAATTTTGCGACGTTTCGTAGGCAGTTTTCCTAGGAAAACTGCCTACGAAACGTCGCAAAATTTATAAAACTTAGGATTTTTATTTATTTATGTCCAAGTACCCGCTAACCATAAATATATAAGTTAAACATAATTTTACTACAGCAGCATATTACGTATAATGTGTTTAACAGCGACAGATATAGTTCAAACATGGCTTACAAGTAATTTGACGATTGTTTCAACAATTTTTAAGTAATATTTCCCTAAAACTAAACGTGACGTTTTTTTGCTACCTATAAAATCTACCTTGCCCAAAAGAGTCAAACTTTCGAATAATCAGTTTTTCAAAATGTAGTCTGGAGTCAATTTGGTTCAATTTCAATTCTTATGTGCACTTCTGGCGAGTGACGCTTTTCGGGCGTTTATAAAGCTTACGCTAACTAAACCATGTAAGATACATCAAATTAACGTACCACAGAATTGTAGGTCTTAAAAAGTTCTACAAGAAAGTCCGCGATAGCACAATATGTCTATCTTCTAGGGATGATGCACAGTAACCATTTTTATCTTTAAAACTAATAATATTTGCGGAGTTATTTTGATCCTTAATCCTTATCCAACTAAATGTGTAGTTACCTTAGGCATTTAATTTAGATCAAAACTGACCTTTGCACTATATCATTAAATAAATATCTTAAAAGATGTCAAAATTATTCGTAGCAAAATAATTATGGTTTACTTGATTGGCGAGACTTGCGAAGCTATTTTACCCGACATAGTATTGAGTTAAACATGTTATCTTTAATAAGCGATCTACAAATCCAGGTGAAGCCCGATCGGGCCGCTATTAAACAAAATTTTCAAATGACAATAATAATACTAGGTAATATCTGCAATAGGTTGTTATTAATTAATCCATATTTATTTAGATTATACCATGAAATTATTTATGAGAAAAAAATCGATTAAGATACGTTTATTACTGGAAAAAAGTTTCATTTTAACTGACATTAACAGGATGTAAGCAAACACTACAAAATTTTGGTGACGCAAAGCAAAGTGACTAATGTCGGATTTTTAGTAATATAATGATTAAATGCCTCAATAGTCGCAACACTTGCAGCAATCATCCAACCGGCAGTCCATTTGTTATTGCAATGGAGAAAAAGCACATGACTTCAGGAGTCTTCTAACTTACAAAAGTGATGAACAAACGTGGCAAAAAAAATATTTATTCAGCTAACACTTTTAATATAAATAATTTTAAAAATCGCGATCATCCGAGGGGATGTCACTATTTATAACTATTTGTATACAAAATGTAAACTTTTTGAGTTTAACTCGTCGTTCGTAATGCGTAATAGTAGTGTCCAAAAACAACTAACAGCACTAACTCTTCTCGCTGCAAAAAATTAGATCAATGAAAGGCTATTAAATCATTTTTATATGCAATTAAACATTTACCCAGAATTTGTGTAGGGATAAAGCAATTTTAATTTTACAGAATGTCACAATGCCTAATTACTAAATAACTAAAAACATTCTATCGAACATATACAGTAAATTAGAAAAAAATCGACATAAGGCACTCTGCCTTGTGACCAGTGAAATAATCTAAAAATAACCATGCTGTGAGTACAAATAGTCGCCTAAGGCGACTGCAATATTAACATCTTAATTCATACACCTGGCTTCAAGTAAAGGTAAAGGGAAAAAATCGCTGTAAAACATTTTATTATTATCTAGCCAACAAAAACTTTGGAAATGTTTATTTAAGAACGAGTAAGTACGTCAAAAAAATGGTAGATAGATACTTTAAAGGTCGTTACTCTACCAGTATTAGAAATGATACTTCACTTTCATTACTTTAATACAATCTTATTTCGGTTGTTACTTTGAAACGAGAAGCCATTGTAATTTCTTCATTTTAAACATCGTTGTACGCTGTGACTTCAATATGCTATAGACTGTCGTAGCCTTCAACATAGTTTTGTTTTAGTTTCTAAGAAATCCTACGCACAGGAAATAAATAAGTGTATTTTAAATTCAATATTAAACCCTCACTGTGATCTGACGTTAAATAAATTATTGCACGAAACGTTTAATGTTTCTCAGATTTTAAAGTTGTGTTCAAATCAGCGTTGCCAGATTTTTTTTTGCCAAGTCGGGTTTTTGAAACTTTTTGAGTGAAAAAAGCGGGATTCTTTCGTCAAAAGCGGAACATAGTAAAAAAACGCATATAATCAGAAGTTTTTAAATATTTAAATTTCTATTTGAGTTCAAATTACGTTTACGTGACAATAGATAGCAAAAATAGCCATAAAAAATGTATTTTAATAAAAATACGATATTTTAAATCAGATTTACTCTATAGTTAAATAGTTGAGTCTTATTCGTCTTCTGAATAAAAAAAAATTAAAAAAACAGAAATCAAAATCAAAAAAGTTTTATTCATCAGAAAAATATGGCGTTTCAAACAATAGTCTGAGGAGTGAGTGTTACAAATTGCAACTTACAATAAGAGAATAATTATTTACGCACGGTCGAGTTATCCCCGAAAAGCGGGACTGAGCCTGTCCCGCGCGGGACATTTAATTTTGATTTAAAAATCGGGACGTCCCGCCAAAATCGGGACGTCTGGCAACACTGGTTCAAATCGACATAATTTTTCGAACTATATTATAAAAACGCGAAACAAAATTCATGCAACTTCTCAATTATGGTCAAAATAAAAGCACATTTCAAATTGTCCTATGTGCCATATATTTCTGTCTGTAACTGCTGTATTTGATGGGTTGAGTGGAAAAGCGGGTTGGCTGAACTCCGCCACTAAAAAAGGTTATAAGTACTAATAATAATGAACAGGGGGCCCCTTCGACTCGCACTCTGTATTCAAACTTAAGATTTATAAACTTCATCAACAACAAATTCGTTTCATTATTTAAAATTTTATGAGAATCGGATTTATAATTATTTACAACTTCCTTTAATTAATTCAGATTTTTTGTTGGCCGTCTTGACATCATCATCACTAAGGACTGTCTGCATTATTAAAAAAACAAGCAAATACATATATTTATCAATTTTAAATATTGTAATACGTAAACTTTCTTGGGCTATAAACATTGCCAAATGTTTTGTGTTCAGATGCAGTTTATTATAAGATTTATTTAATTTCCATTTACGCTTTTACTAGTCCTCCGATTTAAACCTTAAATCTGACATGCGATGAAATAAATTCAGATGTAAATTAAGTTCTCACGGCATAATTTCATCATACTGATCGGTTTTTAAAAAAAGGAAGAGGTTCTCAATTCGTCGGAATCTTTTTTTTTTTTATTTATTTTTTTTTTTTTATTTTTATGTATGTTCCCCGATTACTCGCAGACACCTAAACCGATTTGGAAAATTCTTTTTTTGTTTGAAAGGGTATACATCCCAGGTGGTCCCATATAGTTTTTATTAAAATCGATTCATCCGTTTTTAAATAACGTCAAAAAAACATATTTCTTAATGTATGCTACCTCATATCTCCAACATTTGTAAAGCGATTATGATGATTCTTTTCTTATTTAATAGGGCACATCTTCAGGGTGATCCCACATAAATTTTACTTAAATCGGTTCAGTAGTTTTTAAAAATGTGCGAAATCAAATCCACCACTAAAAAGTAAGCAATAAAAAAACTTTTAAAAAAATATTAACCTCCTTCAAAAAAATCACTAAAAAGATGAAAATAATGAAATTTTGAGGTCGGAACTAATTTCATTACAAAAAAAAATCACATGAAATTTTGAGGTTTAATAAAAGTAGATAGGTATGTAATTAAAAGTTTTTGTAATGAAATTAGCTCCGACCTCAAAATTTCATTATTTTCATCTTTTTAGTGATTTTTTTGAAGGATGTTAATATTTTTTTTTTAAGTTTTTGAAAGAATTTTATAAATCTTCACTATAAATCAGGAGCCAAAATATGGTAAATGATTGGGATAAATACGATCCATATTCCGATGGGTAACCACAGTAAATTGGAAGGTGTGTTATTATTGTCACTGTTGATATGTTAATAGTAATAATTTTAATTTTAGCTTACTTTACATGCTGTTGTTTGGTATATATAATACAGTAGGAAACGGTATAAACTTTGAATAGGCAGTCTATATTATTATCGTACTCCAATCTCAAACGGTAATATTAATATACTGTATAGATACACATTACACATATACAATTTTAATTGTGATATCACATAATCCTCTGACAATTATAATTATCTTTAGAAATTAGTACAGTCGATAAATGAAGTAAATACAGACTGTTCAAATTTGCAAATAAACAGCGGTACAAAAAAATGGATTTGGAATTCGTAATAAATAATCCCAACGAAAGCATAAAAGTGAAAAAAACCCGGGTCGCAGTGCCAAAACCCTGCCGACAATATAGTGTATTTGCTTGTATAGGGCCGTGTGGTTTTATACTTTTATTATGTGAAATTAAGTTTGTTTTGGGGCAAAATAAAAAATTTAACCCCTTAATACACCCCTTAAAATAACATTTTTTTTTCTTAATTGTAATATTATTATCAATCTAACGTCTACACCGAATTAAAGACACCCTTCAATAAATAAGTCACTATCTGCAAATTAGTGTTTTCAAAAAATTTTTAAGTCCGGTCCTGTCGGGCCGATTTTATTAAAATTTTAGGGACACTTTTTAATTACTACTAAAGGGTTAAATGTCAATTTTGAAACAATTCTGAGATTTTTTTCGGTATTTTGGGGCCCAAAAACATTTTTCAACCCCTAAAAACTACCCTTAAAATGCCCCAATTACGCCCATTTTAAATAGGCTTCTTGCGGTGATGGATTTCAACACGTGGGCCAAATTTCGTTAAAATCAATTAACTCTTTCGAAAGTTATTGCCCGCATACACACATATATATATATACGTATATAAATATATATATATATATATATATAAACATTTTCAAAAATGGTTCCAAAGTGTTTAGGAAGTTATGAAACGGCGAGAAATTTTGGTCCGACCCCTAGGTCCCGCCATCCGACCGACGCCAATAGTGTATGTTGCCATTTGGCAAATACACTAAAAAGAGGCCAAACTCGATACTTGGAACAGATGCAGCGAAAAAAGAACTGAAATCTAAATGGGTGCCAAGCTTTCACTTGGCAAGTTTTCCCACATGAGTCATTTATTTATAATATATATCATGAAAACTTGCTATTGAAAGCTTGGCACTAATTTTGATCTCAATTCTTCTTTCAGTGAAGCTGTTCTTTTCAAATACGGTGCTTGGGAATCAAACAAGTGGAAAAAGGGACTTTTTTCACATTTATGTTTTTGTTAGGATATCAACTGTTTTTTAAGTTACATTCTTCACATGTAGACTTACTAGCCGCTACTCGTGCCTCCGCACACGATTGAGATGAAAAATGTTTTATACTGCAACAGTAGTGGAGCATCCGGCTCAGTGTACTGGATAATCTACAGTCCATTTAAATGAGTTACAAAAACGTCTATGCTGCATTACCGCCAAGTTCTATATTATTAGTGTATTTGCCATAAGGCAACATACACTATTGGCGTCGGTCGGATGGCGGGACCTAGGGGTCGGACCAAAATTTCTCGACGTTTCATAACCTTCTAAACACTTTGGCACCATTTTTAAAAATGTTTATATATATATATATATATATATATTTATATACGTATATATATATGTGTGCGGGCAATAACTTTCGAAAGAGTTAATTGATTTTAACGAAATTTGGTCCACGTGTTTAAATCCATCACCGCAAGAAGCCTATTTAAAATGGGCGTAATCGGGCCATTTTAAGGGTAGTTTTTAGGGGTAGAAAAATGTTTTTGGGCCCCAAAATACCGAAAAAATTGTCAGAATCATTTCAAAATTGACATTTAACCCTTTAGTAGTAATTAAAAAGTGTCCCTAAAATTTCAATAAAATCGGCCCAACAGGACCGGACTTACAAATTTTTTGAAAACACTAATTTGTAGATAGTGACTTATTTATTGAAGGGTGTATTTAATTTGGTGTAGACGTTAGATTGATATTAATATTGCAGTTAAGAAAAAAAATGTTATTTTAAGGGGTGTATTAAGGAGTCAAATTTTTAATTTCACCTAAAAACCAACTTAAGTTCGTGTAATAAAGACACACTGCCTGTATAAGCAAATACACTATATTGTCGGCAGGGTTTTGGCACTGCGACCCGGGTTTTTTATAATTTGTTAACATTTGCTATACAGCAGGTACCTACGCGGGGTAATCAGTTATTGTAGAAATAATAATATTGTAGAAATATCAATTTTAAGCTAATTTTTTAAAAGATGATTACGTCGAACACTCGGTATGGTTGAAAGTTCTCTCAATACACTGGGATTCACTATCTTGGGACCACTAATTTAGCGAAGGAGGCAAACTATTATCAGTTTGCAACCACCCCCATTCCCTCCGTCTGTACATACCTATTGTATATGCATGTGTAACCAGTAGATTGGTTTGATTTGGGTGCTCCAATACTCCCAATTATACCGAACTTTAGATTTAATTGTTGAAAACTTACTGAACTGTAAATGAAGCAGACTGTATGGCTTTATTTACACAAAACTTAGTTGAAAATCTAAATCTAAAAATAGCATCATGCTTTTAATAAACCTAAAGCTTGAAATAAATGTTTCTCTGGTAATTTTAGTTAAAATACACCCGAAATATTTACCATTAAAAAAATTAGAATATCGACATTACCTGATCATTTACCTATTTTGCAATTATTCTCGTAAAATATGATTTTCAAAGAGAAATATCAGTACGTTAAATTATGTGGATTTCATACTTTATTTTAAAAACACACTACAATAACAATAATAATTTAAAAAACTCGAAAAATTCGGGTAAAAGTAATTAAGGAAATACAATTTTTACTGAGTTTTTTGAAAACATATTTTTTTTCAGAACTATGCACATAATTTTGAAAAGGAATATAAAAAGAAATATCAAATATTTATTATCTTAATATATGTTGATTCTTATGAAATATAAATATATTTTTAACAGATTTTATAATGCAATCCAATAACGCATCTTGTCTTCAAAAAAGTTGAACATGTTAAGAAATGTTACTGAATACAATGTTTCTAATTACACAATAAAATAGTGACATAATTTGTTCTAAATTAAAGTAAATTTATAGCTCATTTAAAAACCGATATCATTGAGTTATATGTATACCTACACGAATTTGTCATGTTTTAAAACTGGTTATGCCACTTAATTAACCAGCACTTCATTCTAAAAAATGAACATCTAATAGCTAATAATTGCAAAGTGAATTGATATAAAATACAGAACAATAAATTATGTTGTAGTTGGAAACAGACAAGTTAATTAGAAAATTAATTTAAACGGTCTGATATGGAATAATGGTCGTTTGTATAGAAGCTTGAAACATAGCTAACTTAGAAAGACTATCAACGTTGCTTTGTTTTTCTCATTAATGAATCGATTCAGCACGGCACTGATTCGAAACAATGTGCGGGCTTTCGTTTTCTAAAAATGTCAGTTGTTTCAAGTGAACAGCGTCGATCCAGTGCTCGTCTTGTTTTATAAGATATAAACTATTCCGACATCTATATGTGTAAACCAAGTAAAATAAAAGGTTACAAAACATAATTGGTATAGCTAACTTTATCTTAAAATACGTCCAAAACCTTCGGACATTGTCATAAGTCGTCTAGTCTGTAGACAGGTTTTCTGCGCAATGAACTGACGGAAACGAATATGCCAAGACACAATTTTCTAAAATCGACTAAGTTGGCAATAGTGATGAATTTCTCATAATTCAAATACAGTTTTGCATTTGAAAATATGTTTAGAATAACTAATAAAAAGAACATTGTACGGCAGAAATCACTTCTGAAAACCATATGTATAGTTGTCTTTCAAAGAAGCAAGTGTTGTCCGAATACTAAACAATCAATTCCCACACCCGCCAGCCGAGCCGGGCATAACATTACATACTTTGCGTAATGCGGAATGGCGTGACAAGGTCCTCCGCACACGGATTAACTGTTTTTAAGGCTGTCGGAACGCTTTGAATTTAAGCCAAAAATAGAGCTTCGGCTGTCAACTGATTGTAGACTTATTCGTCAACATTTTGCAAAAATTCTGTCTCTATAAGGAAGATAAAGGACAAATCTAGGTCTCTAATGGACTACTTTTGTAATTTATGTCGATTTACTAGAAAAAAATTGGCATTAATTGTACTAAAAAAACACACGTTTTCAATGTCACACTATGACCTTATTCGTACTTATTTCACAAAACTGTTCCATCACAAACCTAAAGTGACTCTTCCTTTTTCGGAAAAGTTTTTTAAATCTTCAAAATATTTCCAAAAATTAGAGTAATCAGTTGACAGCGGCACCCTTGCAATAAAATTTTTTAGCCTCGTAGTTGGCACCAGCCAAAAATTGAAACGTGCGGATGATTTGAGCAAGACAGAGCTAAAGAAGGCCACACTCACAATATGTCTTTTGCCTACCTCGCCCCTTACCGCTGGGTCTCAGCACAAACAAGATTCGGAGCGTTCCGACAGCCTTAACACGCTTTTATTAGCTTCACCTGTAGTTGGTATCATGTATATTCTGTATATTTGTAATGGAATCATTGAACGTGAAATTCACTTACATCAAAACGTCAAATTAAACTGAAACTTTGCACACTTATCAAGGAAATTATATATGTAGATCAGTAATTACCATACACTAGTGTTAATTATAATGAAATATTAATATATCATGGTAAGAATTTTAAAAATTAGATGAAAATCAGCTACTTTATACGGGTTACGTCCAAAAACTACTACATTTTATTGTGAGACAAGATTCATACTCTGCATTGTCGATCACAACCTTGTTTTGTTTTGAGTTTCTATTATTAGCTACGCTGATGAAACAAACAAGTTTAATTAAGTTTTCAGTCTAGTTATAATCGGACATATTAAAACTTCGTCTTGACTAAATCAAAGTTTATTGTGTTTAATTTATTATTTTTTATTTTATATAAGGAACAAATTGATCAACAACGTTTATTTTACTTTATGCACTAGTGCAAAATAGGTCATTTTACGATTCCTATACAGGCCTGAAATGTAGCTACGCTATACGGCGGTGTGCAAAAATATGAATTACTTATAGGTCTACCTAGTCAAATATTTTTAAAATTATCTGAAGCCAAGTGTTTTTATGACTTCCACATATCGGGATGAATTGATAACAATAGAATAGTTTCATGTCTCTGTCAGGAGAGCGGGTACCCATCGGAACCTTTCACTGGTGAACATAAGTCTACCGTGACTAGACGTATTTTGCTAGACTTAACGAAGAGTTTCCACGTATTTTTTTTTCTTTTTTAAGAAATTTAAAAAATTAAAAAAAATGTATCTGCGACTTGTAATATACGAATACACATATCGTTTTTTTTTATATAATTTCTGTCTACATGGTAGACATAGTTGCAAAAATCATTTTTTTTAAATATATTTTCCGAAGAAGACACACAATAAAATTCGCTCTCCTTTTTGGTTAACGTTTTAAAAGAGTTTCTTTATGAATGCGTCTCCTTTAATTATCTTAAAACTTTGTTCTTATACCTATATGTCGTAGGATAATTAAAAAAATCGGATTTTCGCGAAAATCCTAGAACGTTTGCAAAAACCCGGATTCCAATTACCCGGTTTTATGCAATCTTCCTAGAATTTTCGCGAAACACCGAATTTTTTAATTATCCTGCGACATATACATAAACGTTCTATCAGAATGCTCAGATTCTAATACGATTTTCAGCTTTAAATCTAGATTTAAGAATGCTATTTGTATTGAAATAAATGGAGATCTCCATTTACTTTAAAACACACGACATTTTTAAATCTAGTTTTAAAGCCAAAAATCGTATAGAAACTACGCATTATATATTTAACAGCCAACTAGGTGGTACGAATACAAGATTGCAGATTACAGACGCTCAACATCTAAGGTCATCAGCGTACGAATACATGAACAAGATCACACAGAGTTTAACAGACGCTGTGTGTGAGATTCTGGAGTTAAAATTATCTGCTTATTAATTTACATTTAAAAAAAATGTAAATTATTTAATAAAAATTATGAAAATTGTCCTCTCATTTTCCGTATGTGTTCGTCGGTGTTTATACAATTATTTCATTGCACATGGTACTTGCAAATCTAGGATTGCCTTTAAAGTCTGATTAATTATGATTTCAATACTTACCAGACTCGAAAAGAATGGTTAGAAAATCAACTCACCTGAAACAATAAAATAAAATATATTATAATATGTGTGTCTAAAAGGGCCCAAATGATAATGCGTAAAAGTTTTTTTTTTGAACTTTTATTAAACATCGCGATTAGAATTAAAAAAAAAATCGTTTTTGAGCTCAACGAGCTTGAAAATAGCGGTTAGTTTTAGGGGCTTGCCTTTACGGTCAACCGCTTTTTAGATTTTTTGAATCTTATGTAAGATTCATAATATCTCCCTCTCCTTTTGTCAGCAAAAGTTAAAAAAAAAGTTTCCATTTCGATGTAATCAGACATATTTAGACCTCGTATTGATTAAGTCAAATTTTACTGTCTTTTATTTATTTATTTTAAGTCTACATACGAAGATTAATGATATGATAATATCATCAAATAATTTTTTGTAACAGGAACCATTCATTACAAAGTAGTTATCGTTCAACCAGACTACCGTTGTGTCCTAATTTTCTACGAACCGTTTGTTAACTAGTATATAAGATTATATTTATAAGCAAAGGTGATACAAAGCAAGTACAGTGAATATAGGATGTGAAATGTCGCCTATAGCGTGTTACCGTACATACGTGTAACACGTGGTTACATAATGATTCGCACATAAACGCACAGGAACTTAAATCATGGGGCTCGCCATTCGTAGCTCGGCACAAGCGGCCGTAACTTCTTATGCAACAAAACTTATCCGCACCACTTGTGTCAATAGCAATCAATTTGACTTAAATCGATTTTTGTGTTTCGTGAATACCCGCCTGGATGCGTAGGCATCTATCAAACATGATACAACATAGATATTCAAAGTTAAACCAGCATATAATAAGTATTTTGGGTATATATGGCAGGCGACGAAAACGACATATCATGGATAAATATTACAGAAGACAACTTTGAAATTCGTATTACGCACCTAACACGGCATTTTGAAATATATATATTGAAATATAACGGTATTTTGGCTCCGCTCAAATACTTTCAGGATCAATTTTGTTTGAATTTGACACTATCAAAATATGTTTCAAAGCCATCTTAGCCCGCTTTAAATAGGCAACGGTTTTTTCTTCACCAGCAAAGTTAAACTTTTGATAATGAAGAAAAAACCGTTGTCTTTAACATTAAGATAGTAATGTAATACCAAGATTTTTTATGACCAGATGTCCAAAATTTTTCTCTGTCAAAAATGCAAAAATATATAAGGCGTTCCGATACAAAAAAGTTACTTTTTGCGAATAGCTCAAAATCCGACGCGTGTATTGTTTTTTGCACCCTCGTAGTCTATGTACAAAATACTATACATAAGTCCCTTTAATAAATATTAACATAGATAGCAATGGCGCCTTAACTTTGGACATCCTATATAGATATAATATATTATTAAATATATATATTTTCTTATTATTTCTCATTTAAGTACGAAGAAATTCAAAGAAATAAAAATACACAAAGGACGTTATATAATGAACTTATTCATCAGAAATTCACTAGATTTGCACAATAATAAGATATTATAAAACGGTGTCTTTTAGTCACATTTTAGTGAGCAATTAGCATTAGGATTCAATTCTCTCATATTTTTCTCTTCTCGTGGTTCTCCACAGCTATAGATATTTTTTTGTCTAAATACATTCTTTATTTACCACTTTTAGAAAAAACCTTGCTCAAAATTTACGTAATAACTTTTGTATAGGTAATCATGTATATAGTAGGCGGTAGACATGCGAGTGAGAGGGAAAGAGGAAAAGAGAAAAAGTACGTGTGAACATGGTGCCCAATAGTCTACCGATACTCTTGATTTAAATGTTTATTCAGTGTTTAATATTATAAAACTAGAATCAAAATTTAAGTTCCTTTATATAAGGTAACGTTATTCCTACTCGAGTTATGTGGGGCACATAAATGTAACGCATGTGGGTTTCGATTGCATTAAGAATAGCCGGTAGAGCGCAATATTTTAAAAAGGGGCCTCTTTGTGAAAATATGGCCGCTTTAATGTTCTGTACGTATCGTTTAGTTATTCTGACACATTTGTATATCCCTATGGATTATGTTGATGTGTACACTCTGTATCCATTAGTGTTCCGCACACAAATTGATTCACTTTACACCACCTGTCTGTGCGTTCATTTGACATGCAGATATGCTGCGTTACTTATACATTATAATAATAATCTAAAGATGACTGGAGACTATTTGAATGTATATTTGAGGATCAAAAGCATGTCCTGTGTAATAAATTTAATGCTCGTTCTAGTATTTTAAATCTAGATTTAAAAATACCATTTGTGTTCAACTAAATGGAAATTATCTTAAATTTTAGGCTGAATGTTGTAAGTTGTATACCTAGTATCGTAATTAATACGGTATAATTATGGTATTTTTGCCCGTACTTCTTATAAAATACCAGGTTTACATTTAATTATAACATTTTTTACAACTCACTTTAGAGCAAAGCTCACTTCTAATATTTTTTTACTACGGAATTGATATAGCGCGAAAAGTTTTGTTCTATACTTTACAGCACAAGTGATGTAATGAGTAACGTTATATGCCTCTATACATGCATGTAAAGCAGATATTTTATAGTGGTTAGTACAAAAACGATATTTTTTTAATTGAATTTGACTTGTCAAATAATCATTTGTTAGTTGTCACGTTGATAAAATACGTCTAGTTGCGTAATGAAACTCTGGAAACCTTCAAAATAAAATCAGCTTTTCTGGAATCATTAAAGAAAAACTCGTAAAACTATGTCAATAGAAAAGAAAGTAAAAAAAAATAATTATTTTGATAAGAACAAAAAAATAGAGACTAACTAAAACAAAGAAAATAAGTCGGAAAAAACTCAAGACGCATATCAGGTGGAGACTTTGTTCTTTTCTTTTGTTTTTGAATGGATTCCCACCTCCTGCGTTTTAACGTTTTTCGACTTGTTTTCTTAGTTTTAGTTAGTCTCTATTTTGTGGGTCTTTTTTATTATTATTATTTATTTTACCCCGTATTGTATACCTACATATTTTTGGTACATACGCATCATGTTTTTTCATTTATAGCCCGACACAAAAGATTTTACCGAATTTTTGCGTTTATAGTCCACCATATTAAATTTTACGTAACCTCATATTCCCAATCAACACCTCAATCAAAGTCTTTCAGTCGTTGCTGACTTTTGAATTTTGACAATATGGCGTCCGCCACTCGTGAAACTAACACGAATCTATCAATACCTAATTTTTCAAAATCTGAGCCTCTACGTGGGAATAAAGAATCTCAGATACACCTTTGAAAAACACAACCTTTTGCTAGTAGCAGTCGGGTAAAAATGCAATATTCGATACACAAATACTTTCATTTTTCATCTTCAACATTTCCAACCTTCTAGTTTTTTCAGCCGACTTATTATGACGACAAACGAGGGAAGATCAGTTAGTAAAAATGTAACATAATATCAGCGCAATTAATTATTAATGCACCTAATTGAAAAACAAAAACCCGGGTCGCAGTGCCAAAACCCTGCCGACAATATAGTGTATTTGCTTGTATAGGGCCGTGTGGTTTTATACTTTTATTATGTGAAATTAAGTTTGTTTTTGGGCAAAATAAAAAACTTAACCCCTTAATACACCCCTTAAAATAACATTTTTTTCTTAATTGTAATATTATTATCAATCTAACGTCTACACCGAATTAAATACACCCTTCAATAAATAAGTCACTATCTGCAAACTAGTGTTTTCATAAAATTTGTAAATCCGGTCCTGTCAGGCCGATTTTATTAAAATTGTGGGGACACTTTTTAATCACTACCAAAGGGTTAAATTTCAATTTTGAAACGATTCGGAGAATTTTTTCGGTATTTTGGGGCCCAAAAACAGTTTTCAACCCCTAAAAACTACCCTTAAAATAGCCCGATTAGGCCCATTTTAAATAGGCTTCTTGCGGTGATAGATTTCAACAAGTGGCCCAAATTTCGTTGAAATCAATTAACTCTTTCGAAAGTTATCGCGCGTACACATATACATATATATATATATATATATATATATATATATATATATATATATATAAATATATATATAAATATATATATATATATATATATATATATATATATATATATATATATATATATATATATATAAACATTTTTAAAAATGGTGCCAAAGTGTTTAGGAGGTTAAGAAACGTCGAGAAATTTTGGTCCGACCCCTAGGTCCCGCCATCCGACCGACGCCAATAGTGTATGTTGCCATATGGCAAATACACTAATAACCATACAACAAGCAATCCTTTAGGATATGTAAATACATATACATACCTGTATACTATATTTAAAAAATGTTTGTTCATTATTCATAGCAAATTATTATATTAAAAAATATACTGTTCGGAGAACGGAAACAGATTTTAGATGAGGCGTATTCTATATTTAAAACAAAGAGTTCAGAGGCTATATTATAAAGATTTAAACAAACCACTTTACCATCTGTGTAGTTAATTAGTAATTATTATTAATATATCGGTTCTATAATAAATGATACTTACGAAGGATACATAATGAACACAATATTGTTGAATGTTATTTATTTGTAACAATAATATATGAACTATAGTCGCACAACGAAGATAACCAGTGCGGAACGGATCTCGCATCATAAAAAGATCAACAGTGACACAGGGTTGCATTGGCAACTTCAACAATATTGACTATTATATCAGGTCACTACTGATAGTGAAATATTAAATTCATGTAGGTTGATATTATTTATCTATTGTTCAATAAGTGTTCATTTTTGTTTGGAACTAACCTTAGACGCTTCTATTTAGTGAAATATCAAACACCAACCATTTTAAGTCTTTTCCACCTGCAGATATAGTTATCAAATGAACAGCACAAACTCTTTTGTTCTTTGGCTTGGATTTGATTAGTTGTTCTGCTGTGTTGAGTTTCAAAAGACCAATCAGATGCTGCCAGATGTTGATCAAGTAGTTTTATTGCTGATAACGGTTCATAGTACCCCGATTTTTGAACAACGAAATTTTTGATCACGGTACAACTAATGTTGCGAACAAATCCGAGAATATCATTAGATATGTCAAACTTCCTAATTGCTATTACATTAATTTTCACATCTATTCAACTATTAATTTCGTTGACGTCATGACCTGCTCTATTATTACTTATTAGCTACTATAAATATATATATGGCACAAGTGCCGTGTGACGTCAACGCTCTGAGAACGTCACAGCACGGAGAATTGTCAAATTTAAGTTTGAAGTAGCATAACTTTGTTATTTTTAAATATAATACAAAACTTCTTTTGCCGTTAATTTTTAAGACTATGATTAAGAGGGAAAAAAATGGGAAACTTCCTCATTCTGAAAAATTTGTCCAAGATCTAAGTCATCTACTATTCGAAAAATTATTGTGGGCGCAAAATAAAACATTGTACAAAACACTTATATTTTGGTGAAAAATACTTACAGTATTTCCTTTAAAAACACTGATATTTTGTTTAAAAATACTAATAATTTACATAAAACTATATATACTATAATCATATCATTACGAAAATTAATTTTGTTTTAATAACGAAGCCAGCCCTGGCGCGAGGAGGCTGCAATGTGTAGTGTGTAAAGCTGAAGCATGGTCATCGTACTCTCGGTCAAGTGTACGACCTTGCCTTGTGTACTCTGATCAATGATTGTAAACTTGTGTTAAACCGTCCCATTACATGCATCAACTGGCCATGCGACAATAAGGATGGGAGAAAATATGTGTCTGGAACGCCGAAATGCGTCTTTATCCAAAAATACAATAATAAAAAGCTGGCAAAAGAAACGCACACGAGATGCTATTAATTTCGAAATAATTTGCAATCAGAATCGATTTTCAGTGATTTCAGTTATTCTTAGAACATTAATTGTTACAATGCTAAATTAGAAAAAATTTATTTATCCACTGTCACCGTCGGGACTCAAACCCGAATCTTTCCACAAGTAGAAAAATTCGGGTTTGATTAATAAAATTTTTCTAATTTAGCATTGTAACAACGAATGTTCTAGCAATTATCATTAGGAATCTACAACTTATGTAAAGATCTTATACGTACTATAAACGTAAGAAATATATTTATGAAAATATTAATGATTTAAAGATATTTAATGTGAATGAACAAGATATTGTTTGGGACAAATTGTTTTATAAATGCCAGCACTTTCCCAGATATATTATGAAGTTAAAAGTTGTCAAATGCTACTGCCTGTTAATGATAAAATTTATGACACCAAGTGATTTCCGTGAGATTATTAAAAGAAATTAGTATATGTGAAATACCGCGAATGCATATGTGAACAATTCCATTGCACTAGTTGGTAAACACATAAATTTATACTCGTTTACGAAACTGGAAGTTTTTATTTTGTATTAACGACAAGAAACAGTAATTATTATGATATTACTAATAAAGCCATCATGAGAAAATGACTGATAACTATAGGTCAGTAGTAAATATGAAATTTCCTTTAGAAACCGGTCATAAATTAATCTTAGATTAATAAACTGATCATAGCTCAGACCATCAACACATCCATGAGATTATCACGATATTCGTTGCGAACATTGGAACTGCTCGGAGGGAGTCACGATTATTGTTCGAATTTGCATCATTACTTCTACACAACCTGATTAGATTTCTACCATAAAGTTTTTTATCATTCCTTTGTATAACAAATGGTATCCATAAACAAACAAATGTAAACTAGATAATAATAGAACTACTGCACGGAAGAACACTTCACTGATGTGTCACAATTAATTTAGCACTTTTATCAGCACATAATCTAAAGTTCAGAAATTCGGAAGGAATACATTAAAAAAAAGAATAGTTACTTCTTACCACTACAGGTTTATTCAGTGGATGTACATTTCGAGAGCTAAGCTCCCATCTTCAGCAAAACACTAGTGTTTTGCTCTCGAAATGTACATCCACTGAATAAATCTGTTGTGGTAAGAAGTAAATATTCTTTTATTTTTATTGTTCCAACCACAGTGCTCTTAATATTTATAAGGAATACATTGTTGAAAAATGTATACTGGATCCCAGTATCAAACGCTATCAACAAAACAGTATTTTTATACAATGAATGTGGTATTTCAATTATTAATAAAATAATAATTGTAATTTATTTTGGCAAACAACAAACTGAAGGTTAATAGCATTCTATTAGATTAGAAAACAAATTGGACAAATAAATTGTCTTAAAAGTTAAACATATTTATAGCATTTCATGTTTTACTATTTCCTGATTATAATTTACTGAAGATTTTTATTTCATTAATGCGAGGAGAATTTTTCCTCAGATCTATTCTACTTGAGTTCTTACTTAATTAAGGCTACATTTTAATTTATTCCTAGGTGAATTTTCAAAAAAAATCTTCTCTGATTTTAATGATAGATTAAGAAGTAGTATTGTTAATGTTTTAAATTCACATTTCTTATTAATGTTTCGAGAGAACTGCGCTCATCTTAAAACCATAAATTCCGTCCAGATAATCAGTAGATCTTATATAAAATAATTAAAGTTTTTTTATTCAATTTTTTTAAATAATTAAAAAAAAAGTATTTACGCAGTTCACAAATTAATACATTAAAATAACGTGTTTTTTCCCAAAAACTTTAAAGAAGATATTCTTTTAGAATTCACCTTATAATCGCATTTAGGGTTCCTGTTGTCCACAACAAACTATTGAGTTTGGACATAAGGGCGGAGTTTACGTATGTATGTAAGTATGCAATGTCGCATCCGCCATTTTTCATATATATGTATGTAGTAATACTAACAGCAAGTAAAATGTAAAGTGTTTATGGTGTAAATTTCTGTCGCCAGATGTCATATCGTTTTATGCCAAATTCGAATGGCAATTCAATGAGAATTTTAATTTATACAACAATAACAAATTTTAGTAATAGATTTTTCAGCGATCAAAATTTACCACAATTCTATGTCGAAAACAGCACCGGGAAGGCGTAATTGGATTATAGAATGGGCTTGTGAATATAAACCTTAAATACCAAATGATAATATACCTTGAATGCAAACGCGAACGGTCGGTCCATTTGCATTCTAGTTACATAGTACATGATGTCTAAGGAATCTAATACTATAAAAGAATACAGCACGTGTTTTTAGCCAATCTAAATAAAAAGTAAATTACACAGAAGCATGTAACAGAAGAACGCGGTAACTCAAAAAACGTGTGAGTAAGGAATATCGCTCCAGTGATTCAGAATAAAACAACTAAGAAATTAGTTTTATGTATAATTCTTGTCACTCGATCATTTAAATTACTTTTTTAATGTGCTTGTTTATTACTGAATTACTTTCAATCGTTGATAAATTAAAAGTTTCTGATGTCGCAAATACCAGTTTTTTACCCTATTCAAACAGATTTAATGAATTACATTATTTTGTAAAAACTTGACTCAGACAACATTTGAGATAAAAACCTGTCCAATCTTTAACATTGAAGATATGATATTTTTAGAGTTCTGTATGCAATATTTAGAACTCTATTCAGAAGCAGAGTTAGTCTGTCCACACATTTCCACCTAAAATTTGAAATTAATAAGTTTTGGAGACGAAAATGGAAATTTATAAAAACTAACATGCCGGCTGCCAAACCGTAGGTCATAGTCTAAAAAGTGTTGAAAAACAAATTTTTAAATTGTCTTGACGATCCACAGTTTAGGTCTCCGTTTTTTAATTTTCAGAGTTTTGACGATAAATTTACGACACCTATTAAAATACGATTCGCATATTGACCCAACGCATAGAAAAATTCAAACGATTATCCAGGGAAAGAAAAAAAGTAGAAAATGGTGAAAAGTAAATAAAATTTAAATAGATATGAGGAATTATATATTCAATTTCTTCAGGACAGAGGGTCATTATCAGGTATGCCAGCAACTATAGTACAGTCAAAGCCCTCTAAGTGCACGCTCTCTAAATGCACACGCTCTCTTACTGCACACGAACTCGCCCTCTAAGTGCACGTTCCCCAGCCCCCACTTCGAATAATCTGCGACCAATCACGTGCGACCGTAAGCGCGCTTATGTCAACAAATGTCATATGATTGTAAACACAGTTTGAGTTTGAACTCATTTTTAAATTCTGCGCAATGTTTCGCGCAGAGAGAGAGAGCATCTGATTGAATAAAGATAGCTATAGGAGTTAGAAGAGTGGGGATGAAAAAGATCGTAGGGGAAGTGTGCACTTAAAGGATGGGCCTCGTTCCGAGCTGTGCACTTAGAGGGCTTTGACTGTATAGCGTGATAATTTTCGACACAACTTAGATACTACTTTACGTTCGGCTTTTCTCGGGAAGATTTTAGTCTAGCAACGAAATAATCAAGACCAATACATTATTCATATTAGGTATATTAACTTCATTCTATTTCTTATATAGTTTAGCCAGCGTTAACAAATTTAGTTCAAAAATCTATTCGCATTACATTTTCGCGCACTGCTCATTCCTGTTTCAATCAAATTTGCATCTGGGTAAATAATTGATTGATATATTAGATTTTAATACGTTCAAAATGCAATTTTACACACGCTTGTTTCGCAGTGCCAAAACCCTGCCGACAATATAGTAGTGTATTTGCTTGTATATAGGGCCGTGTGGTTTTATACTTTTATTATGTGAAATTAAGTTTGTTTTTGGGCAAAATAAAAAATTTAACCCCTTAATACACCCCTTAAAATAACATTTTTTTCTTAATTGTAATATTATTATCAATCTAACGTCTACACCGGATTAAATACACTCTTCAATAAATAAGTCACTATCCGCAAACTAGTGTTTTCAAAAAATTTGTAAGTCCGGTCCTATTGAGCCGATTTTATTAAAATTTTAGGGGCACTTTTTAATTGCTACTAACGGGTTAAATATCAATTTTTAACGATTCTGAGAATTTTTTCGGTATTTTGGGGCCCAAAAACATTTTTCAACCCCTAAAAACTACCCTTAAAATGGCCCGATTACGCCCATTTTAAATAGGCTTCTTGCGGTGATGGATTTCAATACGTGGGCGAAATTTCGTTAAAATCAATTATTGCCCGTACACATATATTTTGGTCCGACCCCTAGGTCCCGCCATCCGACCGACGCCAATAGTGTATGTTGCCATATGGCAAATACAGCAAAAATTCCTATGCCCTATTTAAGGAAGGATGCTATGAAAATGTGTTTGCCATCGCGAAATCTGATAGCAGTAACAAAAAAATAGAGTATAAAGCGCGCCCACACACGCACACAAATCTTATACAAATACGATTAATCTGTTATTAAAACAGTCGGGAGGTAATTATTGTAAATAGTTAAACGTAAATAGAAAATTATATAGTTCAAATAATATGCGGCAACAGAAGGAAAAAAGTGCCGTGAAGTTAATATCAGCATCATGAGGATATAAATCATTACACATAAGTATACAATTATTAGGTACCCACGTAAGCTATATCGAGAGATATCTCGTATTTGTGTAATTATTATAAACATAATTATGTCAATATGTGCTGGAATGCATAAATATTAAATAAATATAGAGAATTTTATACTGAATCCTTTACTTTAAATTACCATGAAAAATGTTAGCACATAAACTAAAAAAAACCCAGGTCGCAGTGCCAAAACCCTGCCGACAATATAGTGTATTTGCTTGTATAGGGCCGTGTGGTTTTATACTTTTATTATGTGAAATTAAGTTTGTTTTTGGGCAAAATAAAAAATTTAACCCCTTAATACACCCCTTAAAATAACATTTTTTTTCTTAATTGTAATATTATTATCAATCTAACGTCTACACCGAATTAAATACACCCTTCAATAAATAAGTGACTATCTGCAAACTAGTGTTTTCATAAAATTTGTAAATCCGGTCCTGTCGGGCCGATTTTATTAAAATTTTGGGGACACTTTTTAATTACTACCAGAGGGTTAAATTTCAATTTTGAAACGATTCGGAGAATTTTTTCGGTATTTTGGGGCCCAAAAACAGTTTTCAACCCCTAAAAACTACCCTTAAAATAGCCCGATTAGGCCCATTTTAAATAGGCTTCTTGCGGTGATGGATTTCAACATGTGGGCCAAATTTCGTTGAAATCAATTAACTCTTTCGAAAGTTATTGCGCGTACATATATATATATATATATATATATATATATACGTATATAAATATATATATATATATACGTATATAAATATATATATATATATATATATACATATATATATAAACATTTTTAAAAATGGTGCCAAAGTATTTAGGAGGTTATGAAACGTCGAGAAATTTTGGTCCGACCCCTAGGTCCCGCCATCCGACCGACGCCAATAGTGTATGTTGCCATATGGCAAATACACTAATAACAATCCTGCAGTGTTTACAAATCAGTTAAGGCGAATTGTGCTTCGCAAACAGCGTCAACAACGTTTAAACAAGATTAAATACAAAGTTGAATAAAGACAATAGGGATACATCCAGAATGTATTGAAAAAAGATGATACAGTAAGAGCTCACTTAACGCTGCTCCGCTTAACGCTGTTTCTAAAAAAAAAAATATGACGTAAATTATGGATCAATTTATACAAAATGATTCAAATGTTCATGGAAGTTCAAAGGCAAGAAGAAGTGTCACTGATGCAATAACTTGCTTTCGACAACAACTTGCTGAATGAAACAGAAAAAGACAAACGACAATAGATGACTTCTTCGCAAAAAAACAAAATATATCAAATGAGAAACCTTTCTCATTACAAACATAACTTCTTACTCGAACTATATTCATAAATATTTTATGAACGAAAATCCATATTAGCAATAAATAAATTTATAATTAATGTGATAAAAAAGTATTTAACAATAAAGGTTACAAAATGAAAAATAAAAACTAAACACATTTTCTTATTCTCTGTTCTGTTTCACTTATTCCTATTATCTACTTATTAAGATTACCTTGTTTAGCGTTGTTTCGTATAGCGCAGGAACTTGTTGGAACGTATCATCTGCGTTAAGCGAGGTCTTACTGTATATGGCATAGGCAAACAATACATACAAGTAGCGTTTTATACTTTATTTATGCATCGAAAAATATAAATATGAAAACGTATTTTTTAATATAAAGTGCCTATAGCTAATTTCAAATTCCAAAAAACCGTCAATTGAGAGTGTAACTAACACACCGAGTGTTCCGTGCAGCTAGCACGCGAATAATTTTTTACCCTCAATTTTTAGCGACCCAAAAATATACGAAAAAATATTTGTGTGGCTTGGACTAAGTACGAGCAAATAAATTTTGTACCTATGCCAAATTTTATGTCGATAGTATATTCTGGGCAAATTGAGATAGAGACATATACAACGAAGTCTCATCATAAGAGTTCCTTTTTTAGCATTTTTGTACAGAACTCTAAAAATAAAGACCATCGTTAAATAGATTTTCAATTTTATTATTCTGCATCGTGTAGCGACTTTGAACAATTGTAATTAACTGAAATATAACCGTTATCCAGAAACCATGACCAAAAATCAATAGCCATGATAACTAGGATATCTAAAACAGTGGTGTTAATAAGAGCTCGTGCGATAACTTATAATTTTGTATGTTTCATTTTAGGTGCTTTGACTCGTTCCCAATTTCCTGTGTTCACGATCTACGCACAGAAGAGTTGTCTTGGCGTTCGTCCTTGTGAACGCGCCTGGTGCTTTGACCGCGTTCAGGAATACAGACTCGATGGCTACACACGCCGTATTGTACAAGATGTGAGCTCGCGACAACACTGTCTCGAACTGTGTCTTGGAGAGAATGAATTTACGTGCAGGTTGGTGTCAACTTTCTTGTTTTTTTTGTGTTATTAATGTCAAATTTTCCTTGGAATTATTTACGGGGTAAAAAGGCCTCAATCTTATCAACTTTACACAGAGTGCAAAGTAACGGTTTCTTAAAATTATTATTAAATGTGGATTTAAAAATAACAGTAGCTATTACTTTTTCTAGAGCTAAAAAACGAAAAGCTTTTCAAGATTTAAAACTTCTCAAAATAGAAGTAATTTTAATACAAATTGTTTTTACATTGAAAAGTTTGTTTTTGAAGAGTATATGAACGTTTTGAAAGTACAAAAATGACAAGAGGCATTTTTTTTATGATTATAGCTTCTCATTACAGGTCAGTCTAATGAGCAAAAAAACAAAAAATAATGAATTAGCCGTATACAATTTTTTACTCTTAGACTTCATTTTATTCATTTTACATTTTATCTTATAGACGTTAATGCGTAGTACATCTATAATCTAATCTATGTTTCATATTTGGACAAATGCATCATTACAGGTATTTTTAAAATAAAGCCTGTAAGACTTTAATATTTCTGATTAATTATTTTCCTTGATGCCTAGTCTCTTCATTTTCAAACTTTTAAATTTTTGTAACTATTTTTTCTATGTATTCAATCAATATAAATGGACACGAAGACATGTTTTCCATAAGCCTATATGTAAAATTGTGCAAAATGGAAATCATTTTAACTTTTTATTTATCAAGTGAATCGATATAAATGTATTTTTCTGAGTTTCAGAATTTATAGATAAATAACCAGTGAGTGAAATTGTTCTATTTTGATCATTTTATATTTACACCTCTATAACATCAAAGATGGGATGAATGTAAATATATAAAGTCGATCAAAGTCGATCAAAAATAGAGCTTCTATAAAAATTTTACGGTTTCATGTCCAAAAAGTGTACAATGTGATATAAAAAAGGCATAATTACATTCGGAGGCCTCTGTGAGTTTTGTGTTCAATGCTATTATTATTAATTAAAAAATATATCAGATATACAAATAATAACAAGATGTTAATTATTAGAGTTTACAAAATTCTCATCACTTTCAGATGAGATAGAAACTGACGTGATATTTTGTTAATTAATATTAGTTAAATTTCAAGAAAACACTAAAATATTAACTGCATATACCTACTACATTACTACCGAATATAGGGAATCTATACAAAGTATCTAAATCAATTAAAATTATTTCATGATGCATCACAATACTACTAGAAACAATCGGTAGACATGACAATAATTAGTAACAAAATACGATTTGGTTTGAATTAAATCACTACTCAATTACACATATTTTTAGAGAATTAATTATATACCAATTAAATTTATGTAAAACACACTGCGCTCATATATGTTCGGTATGTTTGTTTTGACTTAGCGTTTTGTTTTGTTTCCATTGTTTTTTAAACAAAGGGATTCGAATTAGATTAACAGATAAATGGTGGAGGGGCCGGGTATACACACGGATAGTATACCTACATAACATAGAAGGTATATTGTACAAAGGTATATATTCTAAAATGAAATAATAAAGAAGTTTAACAAAAGAATTTTTATTATCCTCTACTAGTCTTTTTATACAGATGTAACTAAAAACTGGATGCTAAAATACAGACAATATTGAATATAGGTGTTACAAAAATTACTCAACTCTTCTGTTTCGTATGTACATAATTAACGTGTTAATTCGACAATACGTCTGATGAAAATTGAAATATAGAAGAAAACCGAAATTAATTAAATATTAGCATATTTTTAACACCTTATTTTAACGCTGATGTAAGTTAAATCTTGTAACAAATTATGGACGGTCTATTGTAATAAGATTCACGTAAATCACGGAGTTTTCAAAACTCAAAAATATGAAGTGCGGGCCTGGTCATGACAGGCGTCTTTCAAAATTTGCATATAAAATAACGAAATTGGGAACGTAGATATAATAAACTTTTAAGCGAGAGAAGGAAGACAAGAGTCGTCTTTAAACGACAGGGCACAGTGAAGAGTGGTCGGCTGTCAGCACGGTTACACTCTAATGATCTTAGTGCAAGTACTATATCCTTAATGCCGTATCCGCAATTAGTTCAAGGAAGCCCATTTACTGTCTGAGGGCCCGATGCCAACTACATGTAATACACTGCAAGCCTAGTTATCTACAGGAACCAACACCAGAATTGAGACATTTTTAGTAATAGTTTCTTAGTTTAAAATAAATGTTAGACCGTCCATAGCAATGTATCGGGAGGGAAAGCTTGATTGCGTTTGTGTGTTTTTTGTCTACATTAATTTCAAAAATCACTGAACCGATTCGAAAAATTCTCTCACTGTTCAAGTCTACATTCTACATCTTCGGAATTATTACAGACTACATAATTACGCTACAGCAAACATCTGCACCAAATTACACCCTTCAGTAAGTAATTCACTCTCCTCAAACTAATGCTTAAATTAAATTTTAAAAAATGGGGCTATTATGTATGATTAATGTAAGAATTTACGGTGCTGTTAATTTTTTGCCCCTTTATAACAAATTTAACATTTACGACTGGTGTAATCGTCTCTTTGCCAGTTTAAATTTTGTGCATTGCATGCTTTGTGTCACTGAACAAATCGCTAAGGCAATATTGCCACAACATAATAGTTTTTACGCATGAGTTATATTTTGTTATTTTTAAAACTGTACTGTCAAAATTTGAACTTTAATCAGTTTTAAGCGTTCGTCAAAGGGTTCAATGTAACATCGACTATAAAGACACACAGAATTTCAAAACACAAGATCGCAAATATTGAATTTTCCGTCAAACAATTACAGACGAAACAGTTGCTACCTTATTAAATTCGGCAAATTTTTTTCAGTTTCAAAAACAATTTTTATATCACAAAATTATGTGATATTTAAGTATTTAAGAATTTATTTGTTGCCCCACTATTTTTCCTACGATCAGTTTTTTTTTTTTTTTTTTGTTTCAACATACATTGGCCAAATCTCGAGTCAAACCCTGTGCAAGGTATAACACAACGGTAAGGGAGAAACCACGGTCACTGCGATAATGTCAAAATACAAACTCGGTTATAGCTTGCTCTATAGCAACAGCTGTACCTAAACTATGGTTTATTAAAATTAACACAAATTGCGCGGACTTATACTGTACTTGTTTGTTGTTATTTTTCGCACTAAAATACACAATAGTTGGCTTACACTACTTTTATTTAAAAAAAAACTCGCTACGATAAAAGCAATCTCTGCAGTTAATACAATAATAATATGTACCTAATTATTGTAGAATGACAGATGAAGTTAAATTTATATAAACTTTTCCAGTTCTTGATACTGTTATCACGGGTATTTTGAACTTGGGTCTTTATTTTATTTTTATTTTATTTATTTATATAACATGGATGTCAAACGGACTCTAGGTTCATACAAATGACACCTCTTATTACAAACGAAAATAGTCCATTGTTAAATTACATTGCATAAAAAATGAAGATAGAACAAAATATGTATTAAAAAAAAAAATTCAACGTTCAGAAATACAAAAAAAAAATAAGAATAGAATATCCAGAATAAGAATAGCCAGGCACTTATGTATTGATAGCCAGAGTTTTGAATATGCTTTTTTTAAAAGTAAAATAAGACATATTGAATATGTCAATGTCATAATTTTTTAATGAAACCTCATTGTAGAATGTAGAGCTTAGTGATCCTGTTCATAGGTGAATTAATTCCATAATTAGTAGACATAAACTCAATGTTAAAAAGATTATGCATTCCAGAATTGAAGGAGGGAACATGTAAACAAATGCAAGATAGCAGAGTAGATGAATTATAATAATTATTCAGTATTTTATATAGAAAACACAAATCTAATAATTTACGTCTAAGCCGAAGAGGTTGCATACTGTCAACTACTGTAGTATTATTAAATCTAAATTTTACAGTGCGAATAAACCTTTTTTGAATTCTTTCAATATTTTGAATATGTATTTTATAATTAGGTGACCAAATAATACTGGTATATTCGAGATTTGAACGCAAAATTAAGACGAAAATAATTTTATCATTTGATCTTATATCCTGAACATTTTATGTCTAAAAGTGATTGAAGGTGCATATTCGCGCAACGATGTCGTTTGTCATTCAAGGTTAACTAGTTTTAGTCTGGCGGGTAGTAAAGATTTTACTTCTGAAGACTATTAGAGCAGCAGACTCGCATGTAAGATTTTTTTGTGTGTTCATTATGAAAAATTATTAAGACAATATATCTGGTACCAAACAAGTACAACGGAGGTCAATATGATAGATCTAACTATAACGTAGAGATTGGACTATGTATCACATTTTAGAGTGGTGATGATATCTTAAGAAAACAGCAGCAGCCGAGATTCGGGCTGGTGATGTGCAGGGATGAGCGTTACAGGGGAAGTGAATGCGGACGTACTTATGACGGTCCAGAACTACCACCAACTCAAAGGGGAGGAAAGGGAATCAAGTTCTGGTATCGGACGTGTGTGTACATTATTGCATTAGTCGCCGACGACAGCTTTGCTGCTCACCAGCTCCGTATTATTACAATGGATGAAAGTGCACGTGAAAATTAAACTGATAAGCGATTGAATTATCGATGCTAGTGTAGAGTCGATGATAGAAATTAAAGTGTTGTTAAATGTTTGTCACTTTTTAACAAATTTGACATTACTTTAAGGTAAAGTGAGACAGAAATTTTACAGTGCTGTAAATTTTATCAATTAATCATACAGAATAGCGGTATAAATCGATTATAAAGACATGCCGGCTGTAACAACCAAACATAAGGATACCGTCTGATTTCCTTACTAAATATGAACAAAAAATATTGGTTGTTCGACCACGACGTAAGATACAAAGGAGGGGACTTTTTCATTTTGCAAAAAAGGGTGCACACGATAATTAATTTTTTGGACACAAATAGCGCTGATGTGCGTGAAATACTCAAGTCCCTAGATTTGACAGATTACCGCAGTCGTCCACCATTTTGAGGCAAACAATTCAATTAAAAGATATGAAAGATTTCGTAACTACTGATAAGTAATAACAAATTCAAAAATAACTATTGATGAAAATCATTTTCATATTCAAAAGTACGTAAATTACCCAAATTGTACAGATCGATCCATTTTAATCTATATGGGAAATTCTTGAGATAGAGCAACAATTTCAAGAAAAAAGTTTCAGGCAAAAGCTATTCAGTTTGAAGGGGGACGTCGTTTGGACACAAATACCATCCCCACTCCTAACCCCTGCGCAAGGATGAGGGTCATTTTTAATAGGAACACCTATTTTTTATCACAAATTATGATTTTTCGATAAAAAATAAGCAACATTTGTCTGAAACAATTTTTTATCCGATGCCTCCCTCAACGCCTAAAATGCATGTCAAAAATCGGTTTCCTGAAACTCCATTAAATTTTTATGCCTAAACAAACCTTGCGCAGAAACTTTCTGTAAGAACAAGCGTTTCTTTGTCAATTAAGAAAGATTCCCACTTATATTCCCATTTATATCGATAATTACCAGACATTCAGAAGATGAATTGACGGCATTCGAGTCGGAACTTCTAAGAGAGCGAGGGAATGTCGCACCTGTTTTTTGGAGGCATTGACAATAATAACCGCGAATTTTCGAACCAATACGAACTGTTCCGAACAATTTGATGATGCGTCGGGGATTCACCGGTGCACTGTCTCCCTGCGTATTAATGTCAGTACAAACACTGCGGTCATGGCGTACAAGACACACACTGGTTCAGTATGCGATAATTGCTAAAGTTTAGCGCGTTATGGGTTTTGTTCTTGTGCACGTTGCCAACCCCAAGTCGAATACAGAATTTATTGTAATAGCTACAGCTAATTTAGAACACTACACAAATGGTCGTTCGGTCTATAATAACGTATATACGTATATTATATATACTGGTTATATGCATATAAGTAACCGGCCTATGAGATATTATGTACTTATTATAGATAATATTACGTAAGTAAATTTATTATTGATTTACTTAAAAAATTCCACTCCGGAAATACCATCACCAAAGCTTCTTGGCAGAATCGTGTAAAAACAAAAATGTTGTAATCTAAAAAAAACTCGATACGAAACCTACACTTAACCTGAAAACAGCAAACAACAAAACTACCTGACACTATAAAGGATCTTTAAAAAAACACACATCATGGTCGCCATGGTTTTAAAGATATGGCTGACATATTTAGCACTTGATTTAACAATTAGCCATGAAAAATTGCACGATTCTACAGCGCGTTTAAATGTATTATTAAAAATGATGTTTCGTTGATCAAGTATTCCGTGCGTTACGTGATTTCGCGAGATGACCTAACTAGCCAACCAGATCGTATGATTTTAACGCCATTAATTATTACAGCACGCCCTCATTCACTTCAGATAACTGAAACTAAAAATTAACAAAATAATTACGCGAGAAAAAAGATAAACACTTGTCGCAGTGCCACACTCAGCAGACAAAATAGTACCTGTATTTGCTAATGCTTATTACTCCATTGCGTGACCATAAATAAGTGACCAAATAACCCCTAAAACCATCATAGGCACCTACGACCCATCTGCTAAGCTTACTTATTAGTGTATTTGCCATAAGGCAACATACACTATTGGCGTCGGTCGGATGGCGGGACCTAGGGGTCGGACCAAAATTTCTCGACGTTTCATAACCCCCTAAACACTTTGGCACCATTTTTAAAAATGTTTATATATATTTATATATATATATATATATATGTGTGTGTGTACGCGCAATAACTTTCGAAAGAGTTAATTGATTTCAACGAAATTTGGCCCACGTGTTGAAATCCATCACCGCAAGAAGCCTATTTAAAATGGGCCTAATCGGGCTATTTTAAGGGTAGTTTTTAGGGGTTGAAAAATGTTTTTGGGCCCCAAAGTACCGAAAAAATTCTTCGAATCGTTTCAAAATTGAAATTTAACCATCTGGTAGTAATTAAAAAGTGTCCCCAAAATTTTAATAGAATCGGCCCGACAGGACCGGATTTACAAATTTTATGAAAACACTAGTTTGCAGATAGTGACTTATTTATTGAAGGGTGTATTTAATTCGGTGGACGTTAGATTGATAATAATATTACAATTAAGAAAAAAAATGTTATTTTAAGGGGTGTATTAAGGGGTTAAATTTTTTATTTTGCCCAAAAACAAACTTAATTTCACATAATGAAAGTATAAAACCACACGGCCCTAATCAAGCAAATACACTATATTGTCGACAGGGTTTTGGCACTGCGACTCGGGTTTTTTGCAATATGATCGTTATGGAAATTTTTTAACAATTACCTTTTTTTCAACAAATTGGAATTTTTATTTATACATCTCTTTTCCATAAAAATGGAAAATATGTAACTAAACAAGAAATCATAGTCAAAACATTACTGACTATTTTACAGTACTCTTACTGTAGTAGACAGTATAAAATAATATAATATTGTAGGTATTAGGTAAAGCATAAATGCGTTAAATGAATTTGCGGCAACTATATAATTATCTTGCAGTTTGCATAATTTTATTACTTTATGGTTGCGTTTAAAGCCAAAGTTTATACTATATTATTATTTACACGTTTTACTAAGCTATTGAATTTATAATGGAAATAACTAATTTCCACTTCAACACGTTTTTATTTCACTATTTTCTGATTGGGCGGAACAAAATATTAATGCATTTTCAAAAACATGCCATCTACACCACTTCGCTGAGAAATGCTTAGCTACTCACTTTGTACATCGAATATTTATTTTGTGTAACCCATAAGCGAGTTTAATGCTTTTCACGGAGTATAATGAAAGAATCAGTGAAATAAACCAAATTAAAAAACACGTTTGTGTAATTTACAGTTTCTTATCATAGTCATCTAGTGGAGTTTATTACTCACGAATAGTGACATTATGTTAAAATGAGCTCCAGCGCGTTTGAAGTCACACGAGTCATAATATCATTACGCCCGAGATATATCCTATTCTATATTTTTACACGATATCCAACCCCAGACATAAATGTGAAAAAGAGGCCAAGTTCCGCACAAAAAAGAATTGAGACCTAAGAGAGTGTAAAGTTATTACTTAGCAATGTTTTACAGAAGAGTCGTTTATTTATAAGTAATATAAAACCTGACAACTTGCAAAGCGAAAACTTGGCACCCTCACAAACCTTATTTCGTTTTGTAATGAATTCGGTCTCCTTTCTCGCATTTTTGGTGGGATTGATTATTCCCAATTTCATATTTACTTTAACCAAGTGCGAGCTGTAAAAGTACGAATAAGTATAGTTAGAATAAAATTAGTATTTTCGTAAACATGAACTCGTAAAAAAATCATGAAAAACTTCAATTGGAATAACTAGAATAGGATTCACATTTTCAACCCTCCTATAAAATAGGTTCTTTTCATGCCTGCATAGCGATAGTAAAACGATCCATTTCGCATTAGTGCGTAAAGTAAAAAAAATGCAATTTTAGCAATTCAATAGTAATTTCCCTCTCAGTTTCCATTTAAAACCATATGAACAATAGAGACAGCAAAGTAGGCGTAGTTTTTATAAATAATCCAAATAGTTTCCAAGATATCCAAACACTCAATTGTCAGATATATAAATATATACTTATTAGTGAACATCGGCTATTTTAGAGGAGGTACGTGTAAAAAAATGTGGTATGTAACTCGAACGTAATGCTATTATGACTGTGAAAATTCGCTGGATGCTCGTTTTAACATAATGTCAATTCTCGTATATTAAAACTGCATTTACAATCTAGATATATAAACTACTGTTTCAGTGATTTTTTATGGCATTCACCAAAAAATAATATGGATACTATCTTAACATTAGCTAATTTCACAGATACCATTTTTTCCGTAAGATTAGAACGGGGTCCTTTGATATCATTGTGGACTGTGGTACAGAATAATAATAATATCTTATTCAAACAAAGAAAAGTACAAAAAAAAAAATGTTTTATAAAATACAAGTCAAGTAATGGAAAAAGAATTTGCATACTTATAGTTTTTATTTGATTTTAAACATCCAGCTTATGTACAATGCGTGGCGTCACAGCTAATACCATCCAATAAGTATTTATTAAAATACTTACGGTACTTTTAGTGAAGTTCAAACCGCGATAATAGTTTACAAAATTAAATATTTTGTCTGAAATAAGCATTAGAATGTCCATATAAATTCGTAAAAAAACCTTAATCTTTACACGATTTCCCTAATTTATTACAAAAAATCTATATTTTTTCCAGATCACCAAAAACATTTTAATTCTTTGTTACTAAATTGATGTTCATAATTATTTTGTCTTGCGAGAGACATATGCTCACAACTTTATCCGCGAATTAACTGCGGATGGTGGAAGTGGCGTGTCGTAATATGATTTTCTTCTAAATTTTAAAGTTCACTATTTTCCATTTTTTTATATTTTTAGAAAAAATCGACTTCTGTCATTAACTATAAATGATTTTTTTGTACAATTTTTTTTTTTTTAATATAAATCCGAGGTATAACGTGACTGTCACCAGTATGCTAAACGTGTATAAAAGTTGCATTCAAACTAAATAAAAACTGGAATACTGATGAAGAACTTTAACTTCCTCTTTGTAAGATACTTGTTGAAAGTTTGTTCTCGCGGCTAAACAAAACAACAAAAGACTCGGAACAACTTAAAATGGCAAAAATATTATCTTCACAACTGACTACCATACCGAGTGTCTACCAAAATATTATAAATGCGGTATATGTTTCACCTTTTTTACTATGTGTAAAAAATTACGAAAAAAAAAACACCACAAGTAGGCAGTTTTCTCATTCTTGCATAGGTAAATAAAATAAACAGTACTTGGGGTCAATAAATAAAAAAATAGTTTGTAATAAATCGATGGATAAATTAACAAATATAATTGCTGAGTTTTCTATTTTATATTGTTATTTTTTGTACATTTACTTATTTATTATTTGTTTTGTTTTAATTAAGTATCTTAGTTGCTATTGTTATGCCGTTATTTTTATCATTGTTACTATTCTTCTGCTAATTTTCGATACACGTCTATAATAATTTGTAAAAACATTGATTTTAAACCTATTTTTTTTAATATTGGCAAAGAATCGAAAAATGTCTTTTAAAGTGAAATGAATACGGTTGCACTCTTGTGTCGATCTTGAACTGGGTTTTGGATGTCGATCGCCCCTTATTTAATATCATAAGAAGTTTTAAACACGGTATACGTAATATAAAAATTGAAAACGTTGAAATTAAATTGAAAAGAACGTTCAATGCTACGTTGTATAATTAATAATTACCGAGCCCGTTTTAAACTATTGCCGCATCGCTTAACACACACAGCCAAGGAACACAAGTAACGTGTAAGTAGAGATATTTTATAAATCTAGTTACGTCTCTTTCTCACACACGCAATATAGAGAGGGAATTCGCACCCTCCATTTTCCATATCCATATAAATACATAACACGCGAATACATACATATTTATGAGAGTTTAAGTGCAGTGCAAGTAAGTACCTCAGAACAAGTAGTTCCCTACTTCATATCAGACCGGTACCTGTATTCCGTCATAATATATTTATACAGAATGATTATTTCAACATATTTTAAATGTAGAAAAATACGTTTTAATCATCCCTGTAGATCGATAAATAATTCAAATATATAAAATTGAACTGGGACATATCTGTTATTTCTTTTTTCTTCGTATAAACTGGGGTTGTTGTGTGGGTCGACGTATGTTGGTGTGTCTGTCTGTCGTCCTGCGGCGTTAAACGCTTCAATGGGTAGACCGATTTTTATGCGACTTTCATTATACGGAATACTGTTCCGGGTAATTTATAGAATAAAAAAAACTAAAACACAAATAACACCCTTTACAATATACTATTAATATTAGGTGATATAGATGAAAAATTGTCGGAGGACTTAGGATCAATTTTTGAAGTCAATACTAAATTTTTATTTTTATCACGACGTTTCAGAATTTATTTATTCTTTCATCAGGTGTCATAAATTATTTTTTATGTATTAACTGTTTTATTTAGTTGTTTTTGAAGATAATTTTTGACACTCAAATAAATAGAAATTGTATATTTTAATTAGTTTTTATAAACTATTTAGCTAAAAATTATAAACTAAAAAACCGTAGACTAAAAAATGGAAACGGCAAAACAACTAAATAAAACAGTTAATACATAAAAAATAATTTATGACACCTGATGAAAGAATAAATAAATTCTGAAACGTCGTGATAAAAATAAAAATTTAGTATTGACTTAAAAAATTGATCCTAAGTCCTCAGACAATTTTTCATCTATTTAATTAGTCAGGATCGGAACAATCTTTGAAATTATAGGTGATATAATATTGCGGTCACTTACTGTTAGTAGTAATATAAAAATGAGATTAAAAATTAAAATAAATCCGATTTTTTAAAAGAAAAAACAATACATCTTACGGTGAGTTATGAACTCACGAATCCCTCAAGGATTTTTTCTTTAAAATTGCTATTAAATTGATAAATTTTCATAAATTTGTATCCTATTTATTTGCTCCTATTTAAAATGATCATTAAATAATTTTAATATATTGCCTGATTAATGAAATAAATAAAGATTACATGAGACAAGAATTTTTAATTTGGGATTTTACATTTTTTTAACTAAACTGATCGTCGTCTCAAAGAAGAAAAGAAAAACGATACCACTTGTAATATTTCCAAAGATATGGGTTCCGTAGAAACAAAGGTCGGGAACGGGAAGCTTTGACAAATATCTATTATTTATATTTATTTATAAGACATTACGCTATCATATTATCGACATCCATAATCCAGAAAGTAGACTGTTACAAGGTTTTACTTTCTAGGCAAACATGATAAATTATCCCATTGCGACAGATACATTCAAAAACACTTGAGAAATAATATCGGTATAAAGGCTGATTATAAAAACGCTAGCTTCCCAATATGCACTGAAATACTATTTTTATTCCATATTTTTAAACAACAATTTAATATTAAATAAAACGAAACCACTTGCGATTACTGTTCAAAATATTTTTTTATTTATAAAACGTTTCTACCAAATTTTTGGTAGAGTCAATATTATTAATTATTAATTAATAACAATTTAATATATTTATTGATTCTTCATTTCGCAAATTATTATCTCAATATAAAAGCCATAATCAATGGCGTAGCTATGTAACCAAGGGCCCCGGTGAAAAAATGAAATTGGAGCCCTATTTTCAATATTAAATGAAAAGTATTATTAATAAAGATGAAATTTTCTCCTTTCTAGGAATCGTATTTTTTATTTCATTAGCATTAATAGTTTTCGAGATATTTGCAAAAATTAGACCCTCTTTTTTGAGATTTTTTAATTGTTAATAACTTTTGCAATTGTTTATGTACGGATTTCAAACTTTTGCACATTTTTCTAGAGGTGATTACAAATCTAATGAGCTATGACACGTATTTTAACTGTCAGTAGCAAAAATTAACGCGTTTTTCAACTTATGAACCAGACTACAGAGGCCAAAGACTCAAAAGTCAAAAATTATTTTTTCGATTAAGATATTTAAATAACGTTTTCGTACGTCGCTTACGAGGCCGAAGGGCCCACTGAGCTTGAGGGCCCCGGTGCCACTGGCCATAAGTAGCTTTTAAATATTAACTGATTAAATTTTGAAATTATTCGGCAAATCACTTAGATGGCGAAAACTAATATAATGGCGCAATTAATACTGTGACCGTAGACGTAAATAATCAACGAATAATTAATTTATACGAAACTGCACAGAACAAATTCAAAACACAAATACACCAGGTAACAATAAAATTATTGCCAAATAGGAATTATATTATAAGAAATGCATATGATTCAGAATAGTGGTATTCCAAGCTCCTACAACTATGAACTGCGATTTTAGTACGAGCAACTATCGTATTAACATTTAATATACAATACCAGAAATGGAACGATGATGACCTTAGATATTGAGCGTCTATAATCTACCAGAAATGGAAGGTTACAAAACAATACTATTCGCCTCAACCAAAATTAATTCTAGTTTCTAAAGAAATTTAGTTTTAAAAGTATACCTACTTTGAAAGTAAATTTAGCATCAAAAGTTTTACCAGAAACCAAAAAAGTTTTTCTTTATCATGGAGAAGCCTTAGATTTCAAGAAATTACTCAAATTTTTATTCAGTCTTAAAAATGTTTAGGGCTGCTACAGCTTTCGCTTGTCACTATGAAGTTACAAAAAGTACCTAAAGCTAGCAAAAAAACAAACCACATATACGTCACTAGCAATGGAAGTACTTTTGTCTTGGATATACAATTTCCAGTGCATCAGTCAAGGGTCGTGATTAAAGGTGAACCCCCGATGCAGTAGGTAATGTAGGTATCTACATGTACGTAAAACACCGGTCTGCGGAATGTTGCACTTTATACACCCACAACCATACGACACACATAACACACGTAAATGCGTATAAAGTATATCGGACATCTGATGGCAACAGTTCTGTCTTGAAAATAATTTGATTTAAGTAAGTCATAGACCGTGTGAGGCACTTAGGTATGTGGAAATTCTCAGGAAAAAATAAGTACATAATATTTCCAAATTTGCTCAAATATTTCCATTTATGATTGGATATAAACGTTCTGTACTGTCTTGCTCGACCGTGGATTTTTGTTCATCGGTAAACCGCTTCTTCTGACTTCTGGATTTTATCGAAACAAATGAATAGCGACATATCGTGATATAATAATAATGCGTTTAACGTCCGTTTCTCGACTTTATGTCATAACAGACGCCATTCGCACCATTACTATTTTTCATTTACCACACTTCCCGTTATTTTTCTACATTTTTAAAACTTCAACTTATGTAATAGAAATGGGCGAATGAAGGAATTATAGGAAATTAGGATAAGGTAGGTAATTTTTGAGCTAGGAGTTTGATAGGTAATCGGCCATGGCCTCAAATAAGGAACCATCGCGATATTTATCTGGAATTAATTGAGGGAAACCATGGAAAACCTCAATCAAGATGGCCGGTACAGGAATTACCGTTTCTCGGCGAGAGGCAGTAGGAAAAAGTCCCAAGCCACATCTGCCCCCGCCGGGATTCGAACCCGGACCTCCCGAATGCGAGTCTAGCGCTGTCACCACTACTCACCCAGCTCGGTACATATCATGATATCATTAGTGACATTTCGATTTATGAAACATGAGCCAAATAATGCATGAAGAAAATGAGAAAAAATTTCTCTGTTAACTATAGTATTTTTATACTGACAGACAGATGACCGGACGGACATACATCCAAAACTCGCTTTTTGGTATCTATAAGAATTACAAGACGTCTAAAGTCCTCTAATTCTCGGATTCGATTGTTTTTTCGTCATTGTAAGACTTTCTTTACTCCTACGTTCTCTCAAAAGTATAAAAACCCGGGTCGCAGTGCCAAAACCTTGCCGACAATATAGTGTATTTGATTATACAGGAAGTGTGGCTTTATTATGCGAACTTAAGTTGGTTTTTGTGCAAAATAAAAAATTTGACTCCTTAATACACCCCTTAAAATAACATTTTTTTTCTTGATTGCAATATTATTATCAATCGAACCAAATTATATACAACTTTCAGTAAATAATTCACTATCTGCAAACTAGTGTTTTCATAAAATTTGTAAGTCCGGTCCTGTCAGGCCGATTTTATTAAAATTTTAGGGACACTTTTTAATTACTACTAAAGGGTTAAATGTCAATTTTGAAAAGATTCTGAGAATTTTTTCGGTATTTTGGAGACAAAAACATTTTTCAACCCCTAAAAACTACCCTTAAAATGCCCCGATTACGCCCATTTTAAATAGGCTTCTTGCGGTGACGGATTTCAACACGTGGGCCAAATTTCGTTAAAATCAATTAACTCTTTCGAAAGTTATTGCCCGTACACACACACACACATATATATATATATATATATATATATACGTGTATATATATATATATATATATATATACGTGTATATATATATATATATATATATATATATATATATATAAACACTTTTAAAAATGGTGGCAAAGTGTTTAGGAGGTTATGAAACGTCGAGAAATTTTGATCAGACCCCTAGGTCCCGCCATCCGACCGACGCCAATAGTGTATGTTGCCATATGGCAAATACACTAAAAATTGAATTTTAGGTAAGTTTTCAAGAATTTCTCCAGCTTGGAAAAGTCGAAATTTCTAGCATATATATATATTTTTATCAACTGGTTCCGGTAGACTGCACTGACAGTCAAGTTCAGCGAGATCGTGCATCTCTAAACGATTTAAGGCAGAAAGATGCAAGCATCTTCATTATAAAACCAATTATTATACGCTTTTACTATATGCCAGCTTGTGTGAATTATCTTTAAAGTCTTTTCATACTATTTTAGAGAAGGTACGGGTAATTTAATAACAATTAATGTCGAAGAGCTTACTGGACGTGAGTACGGTGCGTTATACAATGTTCGACCGAACGGGATGGCTCAGTAAATGCCAAACCTGATTCCATTGCGTTCAGGATATTTTCTCATATTTTTCTTAACTATTTCAGACAAAAGTTATTGTCAAATATTTAGTTTTATGTAGTACCGTATCATCCATATTTTAATTTAAAGCTCATCTCTAAACCGAAATTAACAACAACCCGACAGTTGCTGACATAAAAAGTACTTACATTTTGAAACAATATTTTCTATCAAGCATTAATATTTTAAATATATAACTTCAATCAAGTTTACTGTACCGAAGCGTCATCTATGAGCCACACTATCAACGACTTAAGAAGATACAACGGCATTCGATAGTAAACTGTTTTATTTACAGAGACGGGGTAGCTGTTATTGCAATAACGTAAGTATTCGAATTTAGCGAATATATGTCGTCGATTCGATATTAATATTTTTTATGCTTAATATTTTTTGATAGATTTCAATTAAATCTACCGTATCTCTTGACGAAATCATTAACATAGATGATCGTACGTACAGCAACAAATTATTTAAATATATTATACATGATAAATAAAGCAAAGGAAGCGTTAAACCGATAGTTTGACTGGTTTATTGAAGATGCAAACTACAAATGACTTATCATTTATCAGATGCTAAAGCCACAAAATTATTCGTTAACTATAACACAGAAGTTAATTAAGACAGCAGAGTCTAATTAAGATGCAATTCTAATATCTATTACCATGTATGCAAATACACAAGCGCAAGTATTATAGTTGTACCAGAGGTCGTCAACTCATATCATGCGGACACGGCTCACACCAATGGGTTCATACTATATTTCTCGCTTAAACTCAGTGGTGTTCAACAAGTGGCACAATATGGTTCTAAAATGGACACAATATCTTTTTCTCAAAAATACCAAACTGATTTTTTTTTGAAAATTTATATTTAACGCCAAAACTACCGAGTTACTCAGTGCCGTGCAAAAATTATAAAATCTAGTCATATATGTATTAGCCAGGTGGTACAAAGTAAGATTTAGAACTTTAGATACACAGATAGATAAATATCGATATAGATTAAAGGTATCAAAATTACTGATTAAGCTTGTTTTCGATGAAAAATGGTTAATAACAAATTTTACATGACCCAAAGGAAATACTACGGGCTGTTAACAGTGTTGGATCAATTTTTGGCTGGTGCCAACTACGAGGCTAAAATTGTTATTGCAAGGGTGCCGCTGTCAATTGATTTATCTAATTTTTGGGGACATTTTGAAGATTTAAAAAACTTTTCCGAAATCACTTTAGGTTTGTGATGGAACAGTTTTGTGAAATAAGTACGAATAAGGTCGTAGTGTGACATTGAAAACGTGTATTTTATTAGCATAATTAATGCCAACATTTTTTCTAGTAAATCGTACATAAATTACAAAAGTAGTCCATTAGATACCTAGATATGTCCTTTATCTTCCTTATAGAGAAAGAATTTTTGCAAAATGTTGACGAATAAGTCTATAATCAGTTGACAGCCGAAGCACTATTTTTTACTTAAATTCAGAGCGTTCCGACAGCCTTAAGCATTATACATATTAAGGTGTCTGATTTTTCTGTTATACTATATATTATAATAAATCCTAAAAATGCTTTACAGTGCTTAGATGGCTCACTTGGTGTGTGATTCTTAAGAGTAAATAGGGCACAAATAACCGTCATAAAAAATTAAATAAAAGGATATTAACATTTTGCATCTTCTTCAACAAACACAGAAAATCAATTTCAATTATACTAATCGACATCATGCAATTCGAGCAACGTGTAAATCAAAGGCTACGCCGTGTAGTATTTAATAGTATATTCACTTCAAGAGCAGAAAGTTGAAATTCCTGCATTGAGTGACACACGACGTTCGAGACGAAGCCGACGGCATCATGTGTCGCGCAGTGTAGGAATTTCAACTTTCTGGTCGTGTGGTGTATACTATTTTTCTTTATACCCGATCGAAAGTACGTACTTTCGTATATCAGTGTGCACGAGAGAACTGTTTCGATCCGCTGTTACAAATGGCGTGCGAGTAATTTTTACAGTGCATACATGTTAGGCTTTCTGCCTTAAAATCGAAGGCGAAAGTACGTACATTCGACCGGGGATAAAGAAAAAATGTTATCCATGCCAGACCAGGATTGGAACGTGTGTACTGTATGACTGATTTCAAAACAAACAACAAAACCGCTGCACCGCACATAGTTCGTAGCATATAGAGCGAAATACTGTGGACCACACTATGGTAAAATAACACGACCCCAAAACATCTACACATAATATATACAAAAGCAGCGCACGATTTGCCTCCAAAATACACAGTTCGCTAAATCACTCTCCAATCAGTATTCGGCAGCAAGAATTGATTACAAACTTAAAACATCTTTTTTATACAGTTTTATGACCGATTTCAACTAATTTAGAAATAGATACAACTGTTTTTAGGGTTCCGTACCCAAAGGGTAAAACGGGACCCTATTACTAAGACTCCCCTGTCCGTCCGTCTGTCACCACGCTGTATCTCATGAACCGTGATAGTTAGACAGTTGAAATTTTCACAGATGATGTATTTCTATTGCCGTTATAACAACAAATACTAAAACAGAATAAAATAAATATTTAAGTGGGGCTCCCATACAACAGACATGATTTTTTTGCCGTTTTTATAGATAATGGTACGGAACCCTTCGTGCGCGAGTCCGACTCGCACTTGGGCGGTTTTTTTCATTTCGTGCATTTGCTAAAATACTTAAATTGCAAACGTACGATAATATGAATTTTAATGGAATTTTCAATAATTCCTTCGTATATTTGTAAAATAATTGTAATACTGTTTTCAGCATTGTCAAAAAATAAATAAATAAATAAAAACAATCAAACACGAACCTACATCATATGCCAAGGATTTCATTTTCAAAAGAAAAGTTAACGTATAAATTACATAATTAAAAAAAAAACAATCCGGGAAAGAACATATTTCAAAATAAAAGAATTTCTTCTCGACGTATGTTTCGCTAACCACGTTAACATCATCAAAGTTTTCACACCAAAGGTTCCATCACTCTTAAAAAAAATTATGGTTTATCTTTTTGATAATGCTAAATTGGTCAGTGAAACACGAACCGATGCTGTTAGTTAAATATGTTGATATATTATTACATTGGTATTTTCTTGAATCACACAAAAGAAATGGTTTTGTGGAACAGTATCAACAAAAAAGAGAATAAATCAAGTTTGAAAAAAAAAACTTGACAATATGAATAATAATAACACACTTTGACAAAAAAATTACGCACAAAAAACAACCTTAATCTGAACTAAAAAGTATCTAATTGCTTAACTAAATTTTCATGCCTTTGAAAAATTCAGGAACGTAGTGTATAACGTTATATAGATGCAAGTGCAGCGCATGCCACGACGATACACTGTCGGTAAAATAGAAACACTTTGAAGCTATTAAACTTCGACCAACAGCAATTTATTGCACCATCTACATCAGGACGTAGCTAATCTATATATATGTAAATAATTACGTATCTATCTTGTAGGTATAGCACAGCTAGGTAATCATAGCGCACGAAATTTGCACCGGCCAAGTTCTCGCAAAGCACTGCGTTTTCACGAACCATTTTGAGGCCTTTTCGACCCCCTCCATCTCCGAGAGGACTAATTTTTTCAGGGAAGTTAAAGGTTACCACTTAGAGGTAGTATTCCAAATTTCATACGTCTAGATGGAATAGTTTCCAAGAAACGATTGTCAAAAAATAACGTTTTTTTTTGCATTCTCTGATTAATGGGCAAGCATCTAGCAGGTGCTGGGAGTAGGAATGTTGAAAAAATATCGATATTTCGATTTTTTTTTTGATATATCGATATTTTTGGGCGATATTTAATATTTTGATATATCGATATAAAATTCCGAGTATCGAAAACCGATATTTTTTTTCAATAGCAACACTTGTATGTACTACCGCGACTGACTATGGCCGTTTGACGTTAATTATTCCGAAAATATCGAAAACTCCATTGAAAAAGAAGCATGTGTTTTTACATGTCTTTGGAACATACTTTTAAGTGCGTTCCAAAAACAACAACAGTGAATAAAGCACATGTAAAATAGGTTTTTTTTTCATCGGATTTTTCGATATTTTCAGAATAATAAACAGTCAAAATAGCTATTCATGCAATATTTCATTTCATTTCTACAACATCTAGAATATTTGCAATTATTTCGATTTGCACCTCAATTCATGCTGTACCAACAATTTTCTGTAGAATGTCACCTCTGGCATGCATTCCATAGGTTCGCCTATTAAAATTGTTCGATTAATCTCTAAAATTCTCTGCTCCTAAATGTATTAGATGTTTAAACAAAAAAATTCTTATCGTTGTTTTTGACTTCAGATAATTATTTATTACTTGATTTATTAGAAATAATGTCCGTTAATTGCTATGTGACATTACATTAAGCTAGCCAATATATATACTAAATTTCTTCGAGTGCCAATGTTCTCTTTAAAATTGCACCGATATATCGATATTTTTTAAAAAAAATATATCGGTAGCGATATCGATACGATATATATCGATACCTTTTGGCACTTCTGACATCCCTAGCTGGGAGCATTATCCCGAATGCATCAACCGGTGATATAAAATGTCAAGTTCTTCGGTCGCATCTTGTATAAATAAAGTACGTTATACATCTATATTATTGTGGTTTTGAAGATGCGCGGCACCGCAGTCTTTAATAAACAATGCATTTGCAACCTTGCGCAACATAATACGATACAGGTAAGGTACTAATGCGTGTACCGTGTTTATGTACCTGAACGTTTATTGAAGGCGTCAACAGTAGTGCGGCGGAATAGAGAGATGTAATTTGAAAGAAAATAATTTTCATCTCGTGCTGCCGTGGCCAAATATCCGTGTCTAATAATGTTCAACACAGGTAGTCAGTATACCGTCACGCCGCGCCGTCTATACTAATATTTTATATATGAATGGCGTATGTATCTACGATTACTAATAAAGTTATTATTCAATAGTTATATTTTTTGAAAACGGTCTAAAATAACGATATAAAATAGTTAATTTTTATGCATGCACAGCAGTCGTAAAATTTATAGCACTTGTGTGTAAAATAAGACAAAAAAATTATAATGAACCTGACCCTCATAAACTCGCATAAGAAGCTTAACTTCTTTCGTTTTTAATATTATAATTACGGCAAAATTATTACACACTTTAAGAGGTCACAATTTGATGTTTATGGCATGTGATAATTGTCACATGGACAGATCGTCACATTCATACCATAGTTTTATTTACATACTATAATCTACGAGAAAAACCATTTTTAATATGAATTGTCTGTAGTATATCAACCTCATAACCTCACATTATGTGACGTTTCAGGATATATACTTGTATTTAAAAAATTATCATTATTTTTATTATTGTATTTTCCTTTCTGAATTTACATGAAATATATATTATGAGTTCCTACCGTTTGTACGTCAAATTACGGAAATTATTTTGTACTTCAATTGTTCGTAATTTTAAACGTCAGATTCAAGCCGTTCATTCTTGTCTTACTATTTTGCGAATTAAAATGCAACACACTAGAAACGTCTGTCCTTGTCAGTTTCATCTAATTTAGGGGACAAACTAACTTCCCCTTTATTTGTTTAAATACCATTTCCTCTTGATTTCTTATATTTTTCAAACAATACGTCGCTAAAGAAGATAAACTTCAAAAACTAGTAGCGTTAACCCATACAACAGTAATTTTCATAGAGTACTTATAAAAGTGAAGTTTGCTACAAAAATGTAATGTCAAAACTTCTGAAAATATATTCAAAAACAGTGAAACAATTCAATAGTAATTTTCATAAAACCTAGTACCTATTACAAATTAATGTCAAAAATTTTGAAAATGTACTAGCAAAAAGTGTTTTAAGGGGATATAAGGGAATATAGCAGACGCTCGTTTTAACATATCACTTACTCGTCAGTAATATACTTCATTATGTCCTAGCTATAAATAAACTAATTATAAACTTTTACAAGCATGTAATTAAGATTGATTTATTGTCCACTCTCGATACATACATATTGTATACCTACATTTAGTGTGTAAAGTGTATACCTGTTCGTTTTTTTTATGTATCAAAAGGACTGCATGACTTTTTTCTATCGATTAGTAGTCATTATTAGTGTATTTGCCATATGGCAACATACACTATTGGCGTCGGTCGGATGGCGGGACCTAGGGGTCGGACCAAAATTTCTCGACGTTTCATAACCTCCTAAACACTTTAGCACCATTTTTAAAAATGTTTATATATATATATGTGTATATATATATATATATATTTATATACGTATATATATATATATATATATATATATATATATATAACTTTCGAAGGAGTTAATTCATTTTAACGAAATTTGGCATACATGTTGAAATCCATCACCGCATGAAGCCTATTTAAAATGGGCCCAATCGGGTCATTTTAAGGGTAGTTTTTAGGGGTTGAAAAAAGTTTTTGGGTCCAAAAATACCGAAAAAATTCTCAGAATCGTTTCAAAATTGAAATTTAACCCTTTAGTAGCAATTAAAAAGTGCTCCTAAAATTATAAGCAAATCGGCCTGACAGGACCGGACTTACAAATTTTATGAAAACACTAGTTTGCGTATACGAATTTACTTACTGAAGGTCGTATTTAATTTGGTGCAGATGTTGGATTGATAACAATATTTCAACTAATAAAATTATCATTGTAAGGGGTGTATTAAGGGGATCAATTTTTTTTTATTTTGTCCAAAAACAAACTTAATTTCATTTAATAAAGCCACAATACCTGTATTAGCAAATACACTATATTGTCGGCAGGGTTTTGGCACTGCGACCCGGGTTTTTTTTATAAAATGCATTTAGTACCAACATTGTGTTTGAATTCTAAAATGTCTGTTTGGTATATTATATTATTTGCTAAATAATTTGCCTTGTACTAATTAACGCATTTTATTTACCTCTGGGGAGTGGCCTACGAAGTACCGAAACTGGAAAACAAGTGAATAATTCGAAGATCGCAGGTGTTTGTAATACACACTCACTTTGTGTCAAGAAAAATGAATTCAGAAAATATGATCCACATGCTCTCACTGTTTATTTTACTTTCATTTTCCAATATTGATCATTAAAATTGATGAAAGTAGAACCCTTTTTCATTTTTAAAGACCACATGAAACTTCTGTTTATTTTCAATGAAACAGTATTGTAAAAGCGTGTATTTGATGTTCATTTCCAAGGAATAATTAAAAATGACTCGTAGGAACTAGGCTTTACTTTCTTAGTCCCACTCTAAGAAGTAGTAATAAGATTATTTTTAAATGATAATACATAAGTGGATACGAGCAAATCAGATCTTTAATTGGATAGCATTGTGTTATCAAGCCCTAGATTTCTGACATCGAAATGAAATTAAAATATTATTGATTATAATCCATCAGGGTCTCTAGAAAAAATTTAGCGGTGTAACTTTTAACTTGATGTGAATTTAATGTTTAATTTGCTTTATTATGAGAAGAATAAACTGTTGAGATGTAGCACCGTAGAGTATTTGATAACTCATTCCGCCGCGAAAGTGGAAAATTCGGGTTCAAGTCCCGATGGTGACAGTTGTTCGGAAATATTTTTTTCTAATATAGCGTTGTAACAATGGGTGTTTCTTAACAATTATAGCAAACTGTAGCTATTCTACTGTTCGTAAAAAAAAAAACATTCGCTGAGGAAAACTTATATATGTTTAAACTCGCAAAAAAACATCATTCTTGGCAGAAAAACGACAGAATAATTATGATTATATATAAAAAACTGTTTACTGTAAAAATCCGTATCCCCACACAAACCCTTCAAAATTCTAACTGCTGTAACACCCGTAAAAAGTATTTTTTCGGCTTTATTCATAATTTAAAAAAATATTTTTTTTCGAAACTGATTTAGAATAATTTAATGCATATTATGATAACATACTATTCCATTTAGATAAATAGGAAGCCCTGTTAAATTATAACTATGAAAATAAATTACTTTTAACGTAACAAATAAACTGTTTACATAAATCAGAGAAATGCATAATTATATTTGCTATATCAAGATCTATAAAGCTTCAACTTTTTTTTCGATTTTATTTACTGATTTAAAACTCTCTTTTGGCTTCTTAACTTTGCTTTCCATTTGGAAAAATCAATCAATCAATTATAATTGATTGATTGATTTTTCCAAATGGAAAGCAAAGTTAAGAAGCCAAAAGAGAGAATGTCCTTACGATTACGATTAATTATAATTAATTGTAATCGTAAGGACATTCTGTCTATAATTTAATCAGATACAGCGGAGTTCCGATTACATTATGATAATTCGTTTACTGACATTTCGATATTATATTTGTTCGTCTGCACTACTACATTTTTTGTGTCATACAAACATACTGTGATCGTATTTTTTTTCATTTCTTCATAAAAAAAACGGAGACGAGAAAAAGTGGTTCTTCCAACTAAATAAAAATCCAAGAAAAGGATTCAAACTTACTAAATTTATATAAAAATGATTTCCCGACAAATCATTTTTATATTAATTACCAAGGAAAAAAAAGAAAAAAAAGTAAATAACTAAAATATTCAATTTGTATTAACCATACTATGTAACCATGGAAACAAATAGCAAATATAATTTTTGTTACTAGCCGTTACCCGCGTCACTGCGCGCGTTAACAGAAATTTTATTTTATTTGTTATAATAATGTCAAATGTGAATAATTTTAAAGTTGGAATGGTCATGTCGCCCAATTGATCGGAATTTTTGTCAAATGGTAGCGAAAAGATATATTTTGTAAGCGTTGGTAATGTTTTTTTCCTTACTAATATAGTGACCAAATTCATTGTACAGTGGAATTAACGCTTATTAATACATACTACGTCACATTTATCTAAAATACAACATTTTTTTGCAGTGGCACTTCCTTACTCAAATTGTTAAGCACTAACTTTTAAATTATTAATTAGAATTTCCTACATTAATAATTAATTAATAATCAAAAACTTACATTTAATTGCAATCGACTGTAGACTTCAACAGCTTGAACAGCGCTCTTTTAAGACGAAAAAAATCCACACTTTCTCCTTGTAATCGTAAAAAGTTTATCACAAATTGTTTTTTCAAAACTATAAAATAATGAACAACAGAAGACTAAATCATAAATGTTGTACAAAACAAATTTTGAACAAAAAATACAAAACCACACAAAATCAACATTCAAAAAGTTGTTTTAATTCTCGTGTTTATGGAAGGTTAGAATAATTAACACACGAAAACAAACACTTAAATCCAATAAAGCGTACATATTTTTTGAAGTCCCTTAAGAAAACATAATGACTAAAAATTAAATAAAAACACAGAGTAGGTACGATACACTCTATTCAGAAATCATGTTGCAACTAAAAACTCTCAGCCGGTCATTTTTAAAACGTGAATTGTCTTGTAGATTACGTAATTATGAAATCGATCATGCAATTTAAAAAACCAACAACGCTGTTTCATTTATTCCATTTTTATAATGTTGGAAAAAAACTTTATAAATATTTATACAAAGTGTCCTCTTTATTTTTTTTTGTCTTTAAAAATAAAAATACGTAGTGTCAGTTGAACTAGAAACTAACTGAATGTTCCTTAGGAAGTATTTTGCGAATATTTCGTATAATCGTTAATATAAACTAAAAAAAAATAATAGATAATTCTTTTTATTGGGGTGTAAAAAGCAGAAAATAAAAAATTAATCTTCCAAAGAGTAAAATTTTCAAAACTTACAATAATTTTGGAACAAAGAGATGAAAATTTCTAGAATTTTGTATGAAATTTGTAGAAGGTTGTATGAGGTTTCCAGAACGTTCCAGAAGGTTTCCGATCATATCTAGAGCCTATCAATCGTACATACACCCAATACTTCTTACTTTATAATTTTACTATGGAAATGATAGTTCACTACGTTTCCTTCATTCGCCCATTGCTATTATTTAAGTTGAAGTTTAAAAACCTATTAGCAAAATAACGGGAAGTATAGTAACGGTACGAATGGCGTCTGTCAACCTCGGCCAGGGTAGTAGAATAGTGGCGCCACCACTCTCCAGCGTTTGAGATAAATTGTTTAAAAAAGCTCAAAAATATATAATGGGTGGCATTTTTTGTGACCGGGAGGGGAGAATAAGAATCCTTTAATAAATTTTTAACATTCCAACCCATTAGTGGAGAATGATACTAATTTAGACCAAAGTTCACTTTTCAATATTTTTTCGTTTTGAAGTCTCCTTAATCCAAAAAACATTTTGTTTTGTTAGGTACATTTAAAATGATGATAAAAGATGACTAAATTTAATTTTAAGGTCTGAAAATAAATAAAAAGGTGATTTATGACATTTTTAACTGTTTTTTATTACACTATGTTTAAAAAAACCTGTTGACATGTCCGGGTTCTGGGCTCTAAAATCCGGGATTTTCACACGTCTTGTCCTGGTTGTCAAATTTTAGAGATGGCAACCCTATATTCGTGTGACCGTTAAAAGTTGCTAGCGTTTGTTTTAATGGTAATGTCACATTTCGTCGTAATATAACCCATTACGATACTAAGGATATACAACCTACTATTGTACACACTATTTTTAATACAAACAATTTCGTATCTTACACTAGCGTGATCTTCTTCATACTTTATATGACGTCAAATTACGTAGTACCAAGGCCGACGAACTATACATTCAACAACAATTAATACACAAAGTTCCACGAACACAGCTTTGTAATTTGTTTGTCACTGAACCGTCTCCGCCGTTTGTCCTGAACACAAAATTAAACTGCATATTCGAATTAATTAATGAAATGTTTGAATATGTGCGGATCAGGTGCTTTGTAGGAGAACAGTAGACAGAACTAAGGCAGGGAAAATAATTAGAAGGGCCTTATACAAAAGAACACACGACTCATAGTTTTAATTAGGTACTAAAAACTAAAATGTAGAAATATCAAACAAGAAGCCATATATAGAGAGCACGTTTAAAAACTTTATAATTCAGTTTTATTACATCAACACTTGCTGTCTTGGTTTTAATGGCAAACATTTTATTTTATTTAGAACTTTTTTCCACCCAAACTATTACATTGCTGTATACACCTTGGTTCTGTTTCGACATAAAAAGCTTATTAATATGAGAATGTCAAATAAAAATAAGTTACCCTTTTGAATTCTTATACATTGTAATAAATCCGAACTTGTAAAATTACCGTTTTTATGATATCAAGTTTTATATAGAACGAGTATAGTGCAATGGAAGTGAGTTTCAGCAAACTTTTTTTATTAGCTTCAACACAGTCAAAAAGTTTCTTTTAGGCCTACAACCTAATATAAAATCTTGTATGCAATAGTATATATTTTGGTGACACTGCATAGATTGTCCGCAATGCGTTGTTTTTCGCTAAAAGCAATACATAATCACTTACGACAAACTATAACTTTTAAATACGATTCAGCATAGTATGTTTTTCTATATACCACACATTTTCAAAATCACAACTAATTTGTGGACACAGAAACGAACTCTTCGTGGCAATTAGGATCCTTTCAATTTGTCAATTCACTTAAGCAATTAAGCAATTGTTAAGTGTTAAAACAAAATGGGCATTCAGTACCTACTTTTAAAAAGGTATCACAATATTGTTGTGTAAACTGTAGCACAGAATATGACACATGGAATATAAATGTGCGTTGCATAATGTTTTGAGTCCAATCAAAGCTTGGGTCACATTTGATCAAAAATTAAACTTTCGGATAAACATTCAGCTTCGGCTAAAATTTTGCCGAAACAGAAATCGCGTTGACGTTAATAAACTTCGATTGGAATCCAGCAAACATTTTATATTTGGGAGATTTCGTGTAAGATCAAACTTTTTGCAATTTTTTGTCTAAACAAAAAACAGATAAAAAGACTACACCGATTTTGATGTTATTTCTTTCAGATCAAAATTGCATTAACATGTTTCGATTGACACCCTAACGAAGTCGATATAATTGTTTATTCGCGAAATATTGTGTAAAAACTACTTTTTTTGAGTTTACTTAATTAAAAAAAAAACACAGTTTCCCTATGCACAATGGAGCCAAATCAAAAAAACTCGGACAAAAGTCTAAAAAATAAAAGTGTCACATGGAGATTTTTCGACCTAAATTGGCTATAATGGTTCTTAGTAAATTCAAATTCACTCACAATTGCCCCCCCCCCCCTCCTCAACTTGACTACAGCCACCCAGATTGCAATGTCCTGGAAAGTTAATAAAAGACAGTAATAATTAAAAATCAATTTCTCAATAGTGAGGTAGGCCATGAATTACTTTTAATAATAATAATAACAGACATAAATGTTCAGTAATTATTTTTAGATCGACCATATAAAATTCTCTATATTGGCGTTATTAATTTTATGTAAATTATTAAGCATTTGAGGAGCAGAGGCAATTCTACGACAGAATAATAAATTAAAACGATTATCTATAAACTGAAGTGGGCTGGTGACGACCACAACGTTATATTATAGCAATTCTATGTACAGTAAGCACGGTTGCATAACTACATACAGCACAAAAAGTTTAGTACCTATATAGGACCATTATACGTCTGAATCCGTCAAAACTTCGAATAGGATTTTTTTTGCCATGACAAGACTTTTGTAATAATCGTTTCAAAGTAAAAATTGAATTAAATCTGTTTATTTCTTCTAAACATAATTCATAGAAACACAAAACAAACCAATGTTGTCATAAAAGGCACACAATTTGGCAAGTGGTATTTGCTGATTGGCTCTATTAGAGGTTCGGTACTCGTCGGCGAAAATTTATACCTTTACCCACATTAGAAGCTTGCTAAGTATATAGGATCACTGTTTGCCGGACGAATCGCGGAATTAATACAGCTATACGATCGACAGCGTGAATATGGAATACATAGTTTTTCTGCAAACCCTGTCGAAAGTACGTATACTTTCGGCTCTGATTTTATTGCATAAATTAGCCTAACATTTATGATAAAAATATTAAGAGCACTGTGGTTGGAACAATAAAAATAAAAGAAAGAATAGTTACTTCTTACCACAACAGATTTATTCAGTGAATAAATATGTTGTGGTAAGAAGTAAATATTCTTTCTTTTATTTTTAACTTTTATGCACTGCTCGAATTACTCGCATGCCGTCTGTAACGGCGGGCCAAAACGGTTTTGTCGTGTCCACTGATACGAAAGTACGTATACTTTCGACCGGGTATAAAGAAAAATAGTATACATACACTATACGGCCAGAAAGTTGAAATTCCTGCCCGGCGCGACACATGATGCCCTCAGCTTCGTCTCGAACATCATGTTACGCACAGTGTAGAAATTTCAACTTTCTGCCCTTACGCTGTAATATACAATTTAATCAAATCATATACGCATATGTCAAATGAGTCTCGGTTCGTTCCCTAAAAAACGCGTATTAAACTTTCGTTGACCGTTTTATATAAGACATGATCTGAGCATATATAACCGTTGTCTAAGGGCTGTGCTGTATAATAACAGTGTGTACTATGTAGGTATAAAACAGAGCAAACGTAAGGCAGGGAGCGAGGCAAGTTTAATACGCGTTATAAACGTCCCCAACGCCATTATAATCAACTTTAATGGCGGGGAACACGACGCCTCTTTCCAGTTTATTATTAGCTACTTAACACTTGCAATGGTTATACGTATGTAGCTACTAGCTACCGAGGCCTGTCTGTCTACTGACTACGCAAATACAGCTTACCTTTGGACAGTCAAATATCAGTGGCGCACGAGAAAACTTCACAAAAAAACAACGACAGCACCAAAGTATTGCACAATATCTGGAAGATCAAGTTTTGCTCGAAAAAGTTGAATAAAATTAGATTTGTGCTGTGAAATGTTGAATGCGTATTATTCCGGGACGAATTTATTTCCGTAACACACTTTAAAAACAAATAAACAGCTAGATAAAGTTTGTCATTCACACATTGGTGACGTTACAATGCAATATTAGAAAAAAATATTATTCAAACAATTTATAGATTTATTTGTATATTTATAACCTTACGTTCTGTTTCCGCAATAAAACTATTAATTAATAACTGAAAAATTTTGGAGCATTAATTCAAGAAACACAAGGCACGAAATTGTACATAATAGGTACACCCAGACTTTAAGGTATGAAAATCGGTGTATATTTTTAATGACACTTTGAGCTTAATAGTAGGTATAGGTAATTTTAAATTACTCAATTTGAGAAAAAAGTAAAAATTGAAAATTCGGTAGTTCAGTATGACAACGCAAATAAAAAAGTTTAAACAATGCAAAAAATATTAGTAAAAAAACTTTTCGAAGTGAGTTTTTTATTGAACTGTACTAAAAAGGGAAAAATAATTTTTGATAATTTAGTTTCATAATAATAAAAGCATCGGCTATAAATTCTATGGTTATTTATTAGACACAACCTACGCTTTAATAATTATGAATCCATGTCATTAAAAATTATTTCTTTTTTTGTACATTTCAATATAAGTTTGTCTTAAAAAAGTTTTCAAAAATCGATGTGTTTTAAAATGCGCCCGCGTCGTTAAAAGCCTAAGCTCTTACATTTATTTTCATTTGCAACAGTTCTTTGTTGTCTTGCGGATTTTTGGGTTGTTAAATGTGACAATGAGTTTCCTGATATTTTTTTGTCAATCTGTGTTCTTTTTTTTTGGAAAAATGTCCTTTCGTATAAAGAAACCCACATCCAATTCAGTCCACCTATTGAGCTATGCTTTCACAGACAGACAGACATATTTAAAATAGATAATAATATGTGTATTAAAGACTGAATTTTAGTTTTGGACAGAAGCTTTGCTCAAATAATTAACATATATGTTATAATATAGAGATAATGAAATATATATAATGTTAAGAGAAAATTCTTGCAAACGCGTTATTTTTTCCAGTTTTAAGATCGAACGTTTCAGTACAAATTCATAGACAGTAATGTACAAACAAACGGTCTACGCCACTGCGCATTAATACTCATTCACGCCCTTCAAAAGCTTGAGAAGATAACTAGATCTATAACAAGAAGTTGGCAGCACAGAAATTACTAGCGAGATTATTATATAACAGGAAGGTCGACAAACGGCGATGAAATATGCTCTGTGATCATTTAATAGGAACATTTTTGTTGATAAGATCGCACTAAAGTATTTTAATAGTCGAATAACGCACCTTGTCGTAAACAAGTGTATTTAAAACTCAGTTTATGTGAACGCAAATACAGTAGATTCTCTCTTATCCACCATTTCTAAAATCGATCACACGACCACACATCGAGTCGGTTAGATAAGCGGAAGGCATCCCAGAATTAAATAAAAAAAATTACCTATACAATAATTACAAAAGGCACTTTGCTTTAACAAATATTGGTTTTTTGGTACAAAAATGAAGTAAAAATATGTTTCCGTCATATAATTTATTACAGTTTATAAAAAAACATTAAATTATAGTGGGAGCGCCAACTGTAAAAATGGTTCCGATTTTATAGAGGTGAAACATTCGGAAAAAATACCACATACTATAGTGACTTCAATCATTGGCCTGGGCAACCCTGTGACAAGGGGGAAACACCACTCCGGTATTCATGTTGATGTAATTACTAATTCCATAGAGTTAGAGTTTTTAATTATTAAGAATATTTTGGTCGGTAAGAGCTTTTTAGGAATATATACGTAATAACATGAAAAAAGCTGTTTGATCATTATTTAAGACGGCAACCATATATATTCCTAAAAAATCTTACCGACCAAATCGTAAAAATTAGAAGCTCTAGTTCTATGGAACTACTACATCAATATGAAATTTGAAGTGGTGCTTCCCTGGCGTCAAAAAGTTTGCCAAGGCAAGTGATTGAAGTCACTATATGAATTATTTCCTGAAAGTTTTATCCTCTATAAAATCGGAACCATTTTTCAAGTCACCAGTTTTGAACTACCAGTATACAATATGTATTTGAATTATCAAAAAATATTTTCAAAAAATGGCCTGTATTGAAAGAAACCTTTAATTTTTGTTTTTTTTTTTCTTTAGTCATTTATTACCTATCCTTGTTTAGCAGTAAAATCTCTTAATAATTATCATCATTACCACTAAGTTATATATAGAATCACGAACTTTCACGTGAACGGAAAATGCTACAAGAGTTACATGCATAATTTACAGAAGAAAATTTGACAAAAAATTTAACAATTTAGTCCGCATGAAAACATTTGAAAATACGCTCCATAACTATACTTTTCTAATGTTCACTTAATGACTGTAGAAAACGCTAATTGTTATATTACAGTCTGCTATTAAGATTAACCCAACTTTCAAGCGTCCATGAGCTAGGGGCCTGTGGCGGACAGACAGACAGATGACTGGACAACCGAGTAACAGGTTCATTTTTTTTTGTATTTCAGTACGGAACCTTAAAAAACAAGGAAAAATTGAAACAAGCAGCCAAAGATAGTGGTACTCGAAACCTACGACTGGCTGATCCGAAACTAGATAAGATGCAGCATACTGTACGTTTACATTTTACGGCATGTCCCCAGAGGGTCGCATAGTTTTTGCGAGTTTATTTAGATTTAAAATTTACGTTGGTAAATACATTCCGTTCGAGGCATTTGTTAGTGTAAGTACAAAGAGAATTATGTGAAAAGCCTACTACATGATTAAAGTCAAAATTCATGTAAAATTTTTGATAGCTAATGTTTTCATGTCTTTAGTGTTGCCTTATTGAGCTATTTTGTAAAATGTTGCATCAGAACATTTTCAAATACAGGGATTTCTCATTTTACGCGGTTTTTGTTTTACGCGATCACCTATTTGACACAAGTTATTTTAGGCGGATAAGTTTTGATTAATTATTCGCTTTTGTCAAATTTTTACACCCGATGCACAATGCCAAACGAACTTAGTGATTTTTTGGTTATTGTACAGGATTCAATCATGGAAAGTTAAGCCTAAAATAATTAATATACTACACGGAACTCCAAAGAAAATTAACTAATAACTCTAAGCAGACCACTATAACTAACACTCTTTTTTATAATGATCCAAAAATGTTGTTTTATTTTAGACGGTATATTATATTGTTTTCTATTAGCATTTAATGAAGATGTACAACAATGTACATATTTATATGCTTTATTAAATTTTTATATTTTTAATAGAACGTTCTTTTCTGCTACTTTCAATTTATGCAAATATTAAGTCTTAATATACGAGTATATAGGTACGCGAATTTGATTGCGCGGTATTTTCATAGAACGTAACTTACGCCTAAAACGAAGAATAACTGACTCGTCGTTCACAACACTGTAGAATAAGAGCGTATACACAATGCATATATACCTAGCCGCAATACATATAAGCCTTAAAAAAATATATATTAAGTATTAACCTCATTTAAAAAAGTCACTACAAATATGAAAATACTAGAATTTTGAGGTCACCTTTGTAACTCTTAAGCTGTAGTGCCGTCCAGTGAAAATTGCTTAAAATATGCTCTGTGTAACCGACAGTAATCTTAGTGCACGCCAGTAAATAATCTCACGTAACTGAAAATCCTAATACAAAGTACAAACTTAGTGACCATAGATTATTGTTACAATGAGTATGTCCATACATATACGGTACTCATTCGTTACGTTAGCGACTGCTAAACATTATTGTAGATATCTTTCAGTACAGTCAGCGATAAGGTATAGTTAATATACCCAGTATACAATGCGCATGTTTATGGTACAGGTAATGTAAGTTTGTTACAAATTGAACGCATCAATTTACCTGTACGACAGTGCGTTGTCTAAGTACGTCGTGGTGTTGTCAATGTCGCGTCACTTGACCGGACTCTGAGAAAGACAATACTATCAGATACTATAAAACGTGACAGTTTGTCCAGTGGTCCACAGTAGTATATGTGGTACACACTAGAAGCGTATAATGCATTGCTAACGTAAATGTGATATTTGGATTCGAAGCCATGCAAGTCGAAATTTAATTTTATTTTTCTATATATCATTAACATACATCATTCCATTTCTGCATATTAAACTAAGCTTTTCAAAACGACGTATTCATCCTCCGATGGGTGTGTCGGTTACCCAGAGTAATTTTTTCGCAGCAATTAAACGAGAAATATTTCATTGTCTCCTGACGTTTTGTATCCAAATTTTGTAGGATCTGAAAGGGTATGAGGCGACAGGATGGAAGACAATCAATTGATGGGCGAACTTAAAAAAAGTTGTCAAATCGAAACTCTTTTTACGTTTCGAAATGTACAACTATAACAGTGCGGTAGAAACAAGTGGTAGAGATGGGAAAAACGAATCTCGTTAGTGATTTGCATTTTTGCATCTGGATCTCGTATATAATCCGACTCTCTGAATAGGTTCAAAAAGATCTGAGTTACTGCAACTGCTATCCATTAATGTTAACGGATAAAAATATGGTACGCCGTTTTGCTTTTTAATGGCAAGCATTTTTACAAGCTTTTATTTACTTCCACCTGTCCCGGTGGTCTGTCTGTCTGTCTGTAATCGAATCTTGCAATTTTAATTTAACCCACTTTCCGGTTTCCGATTGAGCGGAAATTTTCCACACATCTTTGATTCTGAAGACAATTCAATATAGTACATTTGAATATTATGGTAGATCCAAAATGGCCACCACCACAAAATGGCGAATTACCTTCTTCTTTACAATTCCCTTCACATGGGTATCGAATGAAAGGGTATGACAAGTAGAATCCAATCAGTAGTATGGCTTTATTTATTTATTCAAATAACATTCTACAGGCATAGCCCAATTACAGAAAACAGGCAATTTTTTAAAGATTTTCCACTAGATGGCCAAACGAAAGATACCCCCCCCCCCCTTCCGTACATAATTGAGTTGAAAAACATTATAGGAAACAAGTTATTTTTACAACGCGTGGGAACGAATCATCTAATTTATGTTTATGCTAGATCCGGAAATTGTGAAAGTGTTCTCGGTTCGTTTTATTTTTAATTATTATTTTATTATTAAATTAATCTATAAAGGAATTGTTAATGCTAAATGACCGTGGGTCATCACAGTATTAACGTTAAAAAATTTTTGAATATAAATCTCAGTCGATTTTTGAGCATACATTTTTGAATAACTTTTGTGGCCAGATCGTGGTTACTACGTGGCCATTTGACCACCTAAGGACTTACTTAAAAAATGGCCTGACAGAAAATGTATTGCTAAATTTCTGAATACGTTACTAAATTCTCAAATGGTGACCGCCGACACATAATGGCAGATCATCTATTTCTTCTACTTATCTAGAATTCCTTATTGTATAACTACAGTGCTGATCAGAGACTAGAGAAGAGAGAGAGAGAGATGCAACAAAGCAGAACTGGTACGTCAAAACTGTTCTGACTCTGAAACAGAATGATGTGTCATGTTCAGCCATCGAGTCCGAAAAAAGAGAGTTGCCTCTCACGGATCTTTTGTCAAAGTCAGATCTTTGAATCGGTTCAGAACTGAGCTACTCAACCCTAACAAGTGGTGTTGACACTTCATACTCCGGTTTTCGTTTCGTTTTTCACCCGGGCAAGCATTGGAAAACCGAACTGTCCGAATAAAATTTATTCTCTTACATAAGATGATATGGAAAAATAAAAAATTCTAAATAACTAACCGTATCCTGTATTAAGTGATTCGCCTGTAATTCTCAGTACGCACAATGCACATGCATTCCAGAAGTACATAAATTAATGTACCTATATACAAGAATCAATATCTATACTTAATCTACATTTAACTCGGCGTGGATATTTTACTTTGATTATTGCTTCGATCGAGTGTCTAATGAGACGAGACCAAGCTGGGTCAGATTATTGGATATTTAATATATAATATTGTGTTATAATATGTAACGGCTCCCAACATATCATTGCAGCATACTGATAGTACAGTGCACCACAAACTTATCAATCAATATAATGGAATATCGATAAAGAACTCATACGCTATACGAATAAAATAAGTAAATTGCACATCGATAAAAAAAACATAAGTACCACCAATATTGTTGACATTATGGACATTCTCCTATAACTGTAAATTGCTATATCATACGAAATAAATTGTAATGACCATGCTAAATTGGTAAAAACCTTAAATCAGTGTCGAAGCGATTTCGATTCTGCCATGACAATGGTTTTCCTGTTAATCGTAATTGACGGTTATATTTCGCGATCTTTTAAATTTTTATTTAATCGCATATACTTCGACTGCGCCATGTTACTAAATAAGGATCTATTCATAGACACTCAATAGAGCTGCAGATCTTCAATAATTATTTTTTATCCGTTGCTATAGTCACAAGACTGATGCTGGGTTGCAGAAAGGATTGTCAAACAATTTGGTTTGATGATGGCCTATGGTGAACACACATATTTCTCCATAAGAAAAGCATTGTAGAATTTTAATTGGATTCTGTTCGAAAAATAATTAATCGATTGAAATGATATTTTTTTAAACTGTGTGTACGTGTATTTAACATAATTTGTTGCATAATTTTTACTTCGAAACGATATTTTTCTACGCATTTTAATCAAAATTTAACTTGAAAAGCGGTATTTTCTGTGTAGATCAAGCATTTGTTTTTATATGAATACAATCTAATGTTGTACATGACAGGGAGTTTGAATACGACATTAGACTGCTCTTGCATATATGAAAACTATAATTATCTACTAACTATTATCTACTAACTATATATTATCACAATCTAAAGTCATTGTCAAATCCAATTTTTGACAATATTTTGTGCAACCCAGCATGAATCATTTAGGTAAGATCAATGGCAACAGGCAATGGAATCATTCAGTCAATTTGATTTTGAAGATCCCGTTCTCCATTTTTCGCTTCATTGAAAACGCATAGTACTGTCGATAGCATATCTTAAAGTGCACAAGATCATTGCGAACGCCAAGTCAAACGAAATTCCTTCTCCAATAATTTAAATTCATTTTCGATATATGCCCATCCCTCAAATATAAGCCCAATAAAAAAAATTGTATTTGTTTAGGTTATGGCAAACTTCATAATATGTATGTCAGTTCCATTACTGAGTATAGTTTAGGGGCCAAAAGGCTATGACACGCAAACAGACGCAATAGAAAGTACAGCAGGGTTCCACATTTTGAGTACGGAACCCAAAAAACGGAACTAAAATATAATCGTAATACTTGTATAATGAAAATACAGCGTGTAAATAAAACCAGTTTTTGATACGATTGGCCTGGACATAAAACTGAATGTCTATTTAAAAGTCGTGTTTGTCTTGTGACGTCATATAGTAGGCATTAAAACGTGGTAACGAATTAATTAATGAACATTATTAACATAAGTACGCACCAAGACGTAAAAAATATTGCGTAATAAATCAGTGCTCATGAAATAAAAAATATACAGGCTTTAAACTCGTTTTCAATAATTAGTCAAAGGTAAATAGGGAACTTAAGTGTCTACCCATTACTAAATATAAGAATTCTAACATTGCTCTTTCTCCTAATTTTTTTTCCATTTTACTTTTTTGTAAAATGAACACTGTTACAAATTTCAGAGGAGGTATTTCTCAGTAAGATACCATCATATTATGTAAGTTAAATAAACCAGAGTCCATATTATATTAGTCATCAAATCAAATAATTTTCTTATTAATAAATTAAACGGCAAAAAGGCAAATCCGACCCTGAGAATTATATCAAATATGGTAACTTCAAAGAGTGTGTCTTTTGAACAAATGACGTCTGGACATTGAACAAACAAGACTAGCTTTTTATTGAAGACCGCATTCTAACATGTCTTCACTTCTATTCAAGATTTATAAATTTGCAGACACTTAATCGTACAAAACAAACATTTGTACTTAAAAGTCAATTTAAACAATGTCGCATCAACTATTAAAACAGACTGTAGAAAATACGTAAGCTAAAAAATCCATACCAGGCCGCGTCCGTTTCTCAGAAATTTTATGTAGGAATTAGTTGTTTTTTGGCCACAAAAACTAAAATCATAGTTACACCCACGATCTACCTTCACCTGTATATAAATAATTATCCGAAAAAACAACGGTACATAATTTTCTTAAATTTTTTACAAAGCTCTTCTGAACAAATAAGTTATACTTATTTTAAAATCTTCAAAAACGCAAGATTTAAAAAAAACGCAAAATCAAGAAATGGAAAAATTCGAAAATTCAACTCTGTACTTTTAAAAAATGGCTGTCAGGAGTTCATCATAAATTCAATTCTATAAAGAAAAATAGCTCTGTCATCCAAAACAACACCTATTACCAACTTCCAAGTCTATATTCCAAATTTCGTGTCAATTAATTATATAAATTAACATTTTTGTTTAGCAGAGTGATTATCAACATTTAGCACGCTCCGTGAGTGCCTTTTATTTAGATATCAAATGAAACTAACAAAGTAAACCCGTAATACTTTGAATGTTACTATTATATAAGCTTTTATTTAACTTGCCACATGTTTGTCCGTCAGTGATCAATTTGAATCAAAACTTGCAATCAAAATTTCGACTACCTACATCCAATTAAGCTAGAGCTTTGAAACACCAAGAAAGATGATATGATGTCTTCAGGGGTGCGTAGAATTACTATAATGCTATGTTTAATATCAGGTTAATTTTCTCAAAATATTTCTTCGAAATTTCAAAACTAAAAATTAAAATGTCTGTCGCCGTAACTCAATCGACGTTAATTTGATACCAAGGAATATTTTGCCATAAAATAGTAGAAGAACTTAGTGTAAAAAGAGAAAAACAATTGCAGGAGTACAGTACATAATACGCTATGTGGAGACATGCTGAAAGACGAATTCTTTTTGCAAGAGAGAGTCGCCGAAGTGAAAAGACTATCTGAGAACGAAAGAGGGAGAGGGAGAAAGAAAGCGGGAATTTCTTTCCGCGACACTGACTCCTGATTTATTGTTTTACGAACGTGTCTACTTGTCGTGCAATAGTAAAGACAACAATAAAATATTTCCATCTTGAGAAGAGCGTGTGCGTCCTCTTCCTTTGCCATTCCAAATCGTCTTATAAATGCTGTATCAAAAGTTTCGTTCGTCGGAATATTTTGAATGGCAATATTGTATAGACCAAATTGTGAATTACACATTTTATAAAGCAAAAGATCAGTCAGATCCCTAAAGTCACTCTAAAGTGCCGCTGTGCTCAAAAAATTTGTTACACACGGCAGAGCTGGGCAGTAGTTAACTACAAAAGTAGTTAACTACGTAGTTAACTACTTTTTTTGGAAAAGTAGTTGTACTCTAACTACTTTTCTCCACATAGTAATCGTACTCTATTATTTTGAATATCTATCAGGTAATCACAAAAAGTAGTTAAAAATGTAGTTAACTACTTAGCTCTAACTACTTTAGGTAGTTTAACTACTTTTTTGTAATCTAACTACTTATTTTGAATTTTAACTACTTTTAAAAATATTTAATTATATTGTATTTAACCGACGTGTTAGAACAAGTTCTTATTCGTTATGCATTTTTCTTGATTCTGGAACACGATCAGATTTTTTTTAAATAATGAAATATCAGTTGCTTGAGTTTTATTTTGAAATACAACGTGGAACTGGTAGTCGCATTGTTGCTATTTGCAAAATTTAAGAAAAACACTACGTTTCGGTCACAATATTAGCCCTTTTCAAATGAATATAAATAAAAGATCCTACAAAAAATAATAATCATTGAAGAAAACAAAAATAGCATTAAGTTAAGAAACAATTAACAGCCTAGACTGTCAAAAAAAGATTAAAATATACAAAACTTGATTGCTATTGACAGTAATATACCTATATATTTTTTTAAATATCGTTTTTGGACATTCTAGGTTGTAAATTGTTTTTTGTAGAATTTTTGATTTATATTCATTTGAAAAAGACTGACATCTTGGCCGAAAAGTCGTATTGCTATTAAATATAAGTAAATTTTGTCTGTTAATTTGCTCAGTTTTTATTATTTCAAATAATTTTCATATAGGTATTATATATGCAGATCGTACGACACAAATAAAGAGATTTATATTATTATTATTATTATTATAGTAGTTAAAAAAGTAATTAAAATTTTAACTACTAACTACTAGTAGTTAGTAGTTTAACTACTTTTAAGAACGAGTAGTTTAACTACTAAGTAGTTTAACTACTTTCTTACTTAAGTAGTTAGTAGTTATACTCAACTACTTTTGTCAGGTAGTTTGCCCAGCTCTGACACACGGGATGGCGTGTTGCTGCGACTCAAATATCCTTTCAATCTGAACACAAGTCCAGAAAACTTTCTAGCGAATTTAGTTTTTCGACTTAATATCGTTCAAATATAGCAGGAGGCAAACTTTTGAATGACTGTATATTATGTCACTTCATACGATTTACTATTTATTGATTTTATTGATTTGAAGAATTGCATTCAATTGAACCTACAGGCATGGTTGATTACACTAGTAGGTGCATCTACCACGGATTTTCATTCACCAGTAAACTAATCTTTTTGAATTTGTTAGAAATAAATGAATGGTGGGTACGCGTAAGACATATTGACTTATAAAATGTGAACAAAATCGTTGAAATAATTTTTGAGAAAATCGTCATTTCTAATTTTTGTTCATAAATAAACTACCCTTATGGGATAAGGGGAAGCTAATAAAAAATGAGGAATCTCTTACAAACCCAAAACTTAAAATATGGTTTAGATTGGTTTTGTCACACGCAGGCTCAAGGCTGTTAGTCAAGCTTCTGTACAAATAGATGAACGAGAGAAATTTCTAAAGCTCATGTGCAGTTCTTTCTCTATAACAAGGCTTTTCCGCCTACGTAATGTATAATGTTGTTGTTTAAAATATTTTAATAGACGAAGGAATTATAGATATGTATCTACAATTTATCACCGTGCACTACTAAATTATTGTTCTAATCACGTAACATGTGTATGAGAGATTTTTTTTATAATGGTATCTTAATTTATTTCCTCATAGAAACACTAGCAAAAGGTAAATTTTGATCCTTGTAACAGATAACATATGTTCGGTGTAGACAAGAAGAAAATGATTTGTATCTATAACGCATAAAAACAAAATTTTAAAATAGTTTGTACCAATTTCAATTAAAGATTTCCCTAGAATTAATACTATTGTCAATGTTCCTATCAAAAATCAAAAATTTATACCCAAATTTAAATTTGTCAAACTGGAGTTTAAAGTAGTTTTAGCGTGGTTTAATAAAGAAAAATCACTTTTCGACAGATTTTACTTATTTGATTTTATAGTCTAAAAAAATGTAAAGTGATAAAATAAACTGTAAAAAGTTGTTTCTATCCAATTTCGTTCGATTGTAAATTAAAACCAAGACAAGAAGATTTAAAAAGTATAAGAAATTAATCGACTGAAGCATAATCGAGTAAGCGTTGAGGCGATAACTGCTGATTATGTTGTCAAGAACACAATGATTGATTCAGCCTTTTTGTAACACTTAATATTTATATGTTGCCATCTACTTACATAGTAATACGTAAGTTATTTGCAGTGATGTATGACACAAACCACCATGCTTTCAATAATATTATGCAGAGCACTGTATAATATACATAATTACCGAGTCAACCGAGATTCAACCGTAATCAAATTCTGAACACTTCTTCATGATAGCTTTTTTGACATTTTCACAAACAATCCTATTTTCGAAAAACAGTTTTTTAAATCTCGCCAAATTGAAAATAATAAAATTATATGCTTTTTTTTCGTTTTAAGTTCTTCTTTTTTTATAATTTATTGACGAAATCAAATTCTTAGTAGCTTCATATTTTCTATAATTAATATAATGCACACTTTCTGTCTAGCATTGTATAAGTATTCGTGCGATAACTCTCGAAAGACTTAACCTAAGGCTAAATAAAATATAAGTATATATATTGAAATCCATCGCCGTGTGTACTTAGCCTATTTAAAATGGGCATCATCGGATTATTTTATGGACTCAAAAACACCGAAAAGATAGCGAAATTGTTCCAAAATTCAGGTTTAACCCTTTAATAGCGATTAAAATTTGCTCCTAAAATTTTGTCAAAATCGAAGACAAGGCCGAACAAAATGTATAGAAATATTATTGTGCGTACAATCGCAATAGTGTAAGTGAAAACAGATAGATAGATTGTAGATTATAGACGCTCAACATCTGAGGTCATCAGCATCTATTAAGTGTGAACAGATACCGGATTGCGGGATATTGAAATTACGAACAATTTAATTACTTTAAGGGATGTATTAATAAGTAAAATTTTATATTTTGTCCAAAAATAAATTTCAATTGAAATAAGAACGGATTTAAATGCTACAGTGCGTGTAAGATCAAAAAAACTATTTTGTTGACAGAGTTTTTTTCCATACTGTTCCGATAAAAACGCTTTCTCCCTTTTAAAAGTAAGAATTGCTGTGCTTGCATAGGAACTAAAACTTTTGAGAAAGAAACAATAAGTCGGCCTCAAAGATAACAATATAATAAGAACCAAAGAAATAAACTTTACACCATCTTCAATTACGTCGATAAAATGTTCTAGTACTCAGTGCCGGATTATACCAAGTGCCGCCTGTACGCTAAAACAGGGTTGCCGCCCACTTAAGGCTAGCGTTTTCCCGAGCTTCTCTAGGTTATCTTTTCTTTCATTGAAGTTACTAAGTCCTTGCATGGCATAGGGGTATTTCTGTTCGAAGAGTCGAGCTTGAAGTGATGACTTCCGGATTGGATAATTTGAGGAAGGAGAAAAAAGTGCTTTTCCATTGAAGAGTTAGTAATATCTGATTCCGATTGGAGGTTCAAGACAGACCCTCATTTCGTTAGTTAGAAATCATTTTTTTTTTTTGCGACCGTCCCTGCCGCCCCTCCGACGAGTGCCGCCCTACGCTTCAGCGTAGTTAGCGTATAGGGTAATCCGGCACTGCTAGTACTCTAGTATTGTGTTCAGATTGAAACAGTGACGGCTATTTTTTGTAGGTACATCTAGCAAATATAATAAATACATTTTGTAATTAATTCAAATTCTACTAAAGAAGAAATAAATGTATACCGCGTAATCAGATGTAATTTTATATCACAAAATTACGTCTCACACATCAGAAAAACACACCATGCGTGAAGTGTAACATACGGTGACACATACTACAATAAAGAACTTTTCCAAACGAATGTAAAACATGCACTTGTAACGTCCGTTACTATGGTAACCATGACATCGCACGGTCAGCCACATGGTAAAGCATGTGATTGGATTTATAGAGTGTGTATAGCTAGATGGCTATGATATGTTGAACAGATTCACCCCATGCAGCAACTCAACTAATAGCTGCTTGCTTACTTCAGTAATGCCTATGAAATATTAACAATGAATCCGATCAACGACGTCGTGTGTAATTTGATTCTTAACACAAGTTCTGCTTATGCCCCTGAGTATAAGAACACATCTTCTCGCACTTCACGACCTTGGAACCCATAACCTGTCACTGGATTGAAATGATTCAAATAAAGTTTCACACAATCCTTATGTATTTAAAATATTTGTTTACGACGTGTCCTTAGGTAGCATTATTGTTAAATTTATTATTAAATTTATTAATTGTTCACAAAAAAAAAAACAACATTTCAAATAAATGTTGGTTTTTTTGTGAACAATTAATAAATTTGGTTCCATATAAACAAAGCTGCTTTTGAAATTACTATTTCCTTTATTTGTTTATAGTAAATGCGTATACATATATAACAGTTCTGTTTCCGCTTTTTTCTAGATCCGCCAATTACATCAATTCCAGCAACAAATGTGAGCTATCAGATATGGACAGGTTAACTGTTGCTGGATCGAATGCTTTCCAGTCTTCAGCCGGCACGGATTATCTGGAGAACCATTGCATAGACGAACCAACTAAACTGTGCGAATTTAAGAAGTTAAATGGTCGCATCCTAAAAACAGTCGATTCCGTTTATCAAGAAGTCGGCTCCGTCGAAGAATGTCGCGAACTGTGTCTCAACTCACCATACAGATGCCACTCGTACGATTACGGCGACACCGGCGACATGGTTTGCAGACTCAGCCATCACTCCAGAGCTACACTGTCTGATATTCAAGTAAGACATTTTATTATCTCTATAATATTTAGTCTCTATAATATTTAGTTATACCATCAAAAGGATATTATTGCCAGAAGGCGGTCGAACTAGATGTGCCACAGAACTTTTGCCAGTCAAGTTCTTGTACTATAGCCGATTTGATTTAGCAGCATTGTAAGGAAAATAAGTAATTGGCTCATTATTATGAATCACACGGCCACTGGGGATAAACAATTTTATCAGCGAAATAATACGAGTTGACATTATTTTCTCGCAGTATTTCCGTGTGATTTTATTTCACCATTTTTTCCCATCTCTGACTTTATGGTTTTACTGTTTTTCAGGACCCCTATTTAGATGTCCCAGAAGCCGCAACATACGAACTAAGCTCTTGCTACAACGTAAGCATCGATTGCCGCTCGGGTGACATGGTGGCACGCATACAGACAAGTAAATTATTTAATGGTAAGATCTATGCCAAAGGAAGTCCTAACTCTTGCGTGCAGGACGTGCAAGGAAGTCTCAAATTTGAACTTCACATGGCATACGACGATCTAGAGTGCAATGTGCGAAAGAATGGTTTGGGCCGCTACCTTAACGACGTGGTCATTCAACATCATGACAAGATCGTCACCAGTAGCGACCTTGGACTAGCCGTCACATGTCAATACGATCTCACGAACAAAACAGTCGCGAATGAAGTCGACCTAGGCGTGCGTGGAGAAATTGAACCGACTTTAACGGAAGAGGTGATTGTTGACTCGCCGAATGTAGCTATGAGGATCACAGATAGAAGCGGATTGGATATAATGTCGTCGGCCGAGGTCGGTGATCCACTTGCACTCAAATTCGAAATACTCGACCCGGACAGCCCATTCGAAATCTTTGTCAGAGAGTTGGTCGCAATGGATGGTGTTGATTCGAGTGAGATTGTCCTTATTGATTCATATGGTTGTCCAACAGACCACTTTATCATGGGACCGCTGTACAAAAGCGCCAGTTCCGGAAAGGTTTGTTACTGTTTTTTTTTTTACATTTACGTTACCAGTCATTATCCACGAGTAAAATTTTTTAAATTAAAAATTTTAAATATACTCTATAATATTCCCTCTTTTGCATAGATGAAGTCATCCACTAATTTCTTTTATTTAATACTGCTCTTCAAATCATTATTACTAAAATATTTAATGATTATTCTTCAACAAGATACATATTCCTTTTTTAGATTTTGCTGTCACATTTCGACGCCTTCAAGTTCCCGTCATCTGAGGTAGTCCAATTCCGTGCACTTGTAACGCCTTGCATGCCAAGCTGTGAACCAGTTCAATGTGACCAAGAAGAATTAACCGGTGAATTCCGTTCAATCATGTCTTACGGCCGCAGAAGACGTCGCCGTTCTACAAAACCGTACGAATCAAATGCAATTCCCGAGGACATGTTGCTCGTTCAGAGTATTCAAATCACCGATAAATTTGGTTTTGACCACGACGGAAAACGTCGATCTAACACGACAGCCACCGAAACAGTATTCATGCAATCGGAACTTCCGCATAACATATCCAGCGGGCATTGCGTCAATATGGGTGGACTCATCGTGGCAGGCACCGTGTTTCTAGCAACCCAGCTTGCAGTTATTGCCGCGTGGACTTTTATCTGGCAGAGAAGACGAATTGGCAACAAGATGCTTCATCATCATCACGACGGGATGTCTGTTAGCGTCGCAATGCCGTCGGCCTTGAGCGTCTCCCGTACAGATAGTCTTTGTAAACTATATGATCCGACGGGGTACAGTCATTCGCGAAGATTTTAATTAACCTAAATTGGTAGTCCAGCAGAGTTATGACTTTTTAACGGAGCTAATTTCATGAAAATTCAGTTAGGATAGATGTCGGCATTGAAAGTTCACAGTTCAACTAAAATAACCCATAATTACGTTCCTAAATTCTGTTTCAATTCATGTCAGTTAAGAGATAACTAGAAGCTTGTTGAGAAAGCAACCTTTATTTTTTAATTGAATAAAAAATGTTTAAAGTTTTGACTTCAGACATTATTTTCAAAACGGACAAGAAAAAAATGGTTATGGCATCTGTACTAATTGAATTTTTCGTGAAATTAGTGGCTCAATCCCACTTAATTATGTCTCAACTTTTCTAGACTACATATTCTTAAAAAAGTGCAATTAAAACGTACCGAAATACTTACTAAATAATTTGAATTTAACAAGTATAAATTTATCCAAAAAGCTTTTAAAATTTGTTGGCAGCGACAAAAAATGTGATAACAACTGATGAATTTTTAAAAGTTTTTCGGTAATTGCTGAAATTAGCCATTTCTGTAGTTTGTAAGTAAAAAAGAAATACCATACTTACTTTAAACAGCGAAAATTCTTGTTCTGTAGCAGATTTCGCAGATTAACATTTATAAATCGGAAATTTTAAAATCCGAATTGAGCTTTGTCCAGCTACAAAAGCTGCCGACATATTAGTGCATTTTTTTTTCATTTATAACGAGACGAAATCAATTGCTTTAGAATTGTTAGTTTATAACAACAGTATTCATATTTACTTCGATGAAATAGTATATTTAAACACGCAGAGAAAATAAATTTTAAATAGTTTTGCTGAAAGGAGTTCAAATCTTCATTGAATAAAATGAACAATATTTCACAGCCAGATTTTGAACTCTTGATAAATTATTCATAAATTAATGATAATTAATTACGAATCAGCTTGTGATAACGCAAATATAAACGTGTACCATTTCTATTCCACCACCATCTTCATCGTAATTCACAAAACGACCTATCAATTGACTATGGGTTTTCAGAAGACAGGGGATTTCATTACCACCGAATATAAGCTACTTCTGAGATATTTTAATAATCTCGGATTAGTAATTATTGGCTATATTTCGGTTGAACGTCTGACATTATAAAATAAATATTAGATAGTTGAATTTTTTACTGATTTAGTGTATTTCTCATTGATTTAGAGCATTTTTAAGTCGGCGTTTTTCATTCTCAGAAGAATTTTGGTCAGATCATAATAATTATTGTAAATTTTTCGCCGGTCATATAATACACTAGATGCACGATGTGCATAATTCATTTTAATAAAATTGAGATCTAGATTAGTCAGACCAAATTCGGATGGGGTAGTTTATTATCACCTTTCCGACTGCCTATAACTGAAAACTGCATTGAATTTCGTAGAAATGTACGTATAATAAAGTAAGGAAGAAACTGGTTAGTACTCAAAATCCACCTTATTTCTGAAAATGTCTACAGTCAATTTTAACATTCATAAAATCCATTTACTAAATCACGGTTAGAACTCAAAACTGATAATGAAAATAAATGATTTTTTTCTCAGTCTGTCGTTCACGTTATGTTCATTAAATGCAATAATTTTACAATCTTTTTAATTTTATTGCGGGGCGAAATAATTCTAAAAAGGTGACAAGGCGTTGGCACTTTTTCTGTTTCCAATTTAGACGAACACTGAGAAACGCGTTTTAGGTATTATGTTATATTAAAACGATTTTCCTTTAGGTACATGTAGAATTACAAAGATTCGCTATAATATATATAAAGCACTTTAGCAAATCTGCCGGAAAAATTAAGTTTTCTTTATTTAAAGATATTTATCACGTAATTTTATATTTAATATTTTTTTTTATAAAATGGAAAAAATAAATAAATTAGAGACGAGGACGACCAGCCCAAGCCAATTAATATAAGAATGTGTGTTGTTTGAAAGATTTCATTTTTGCATTCACCTATTATAATATTTTACTGGGTATTCACATATGCTGCCGAATATCTGTTTGTCCCAAATTTTAATTATATACAAGTTTAAAAAATCAATAATACATTAGGCCCAGATCGTGACGCTTGGTGGCCTTCAATAATAATAAAAAAACGTGGAGTTCATCTTTAGACAATCATGTTATATTCTGCATTGTAGGTCAGTACCCCGGTAATACATCAGGTCCTCAAATTACGAACGTGTGATTGAATGAATGTTTGAATATTAGGAATTAATAAAAGACGGCCATGCTTGTCCTTGCCTCTGAGGTAGAAATTTAAAGCGACTATCCAACTAGGAATCTCCTTGGGCACCCTTGAATTACATAGTTCTTGATTTTTTCATTGCAATGAAAAGACACAAATAATTTTTGCATCCCTTGGGCATCTAAATCTTTTTACTGCATGGGCGTCAAGAACAATGAATGGAACGAAATTCTTTTTCAAATAGAGACCGCCATTTATTTAGTGAATGGCATTCATGATAATGAAATGACGAAGATGCCATACACAACAATGTAAGTCGGTAAATTCTGTATCTCTTCATTGCAACGGGAAATCGTATAAAAACTTGCTTTCCACAATACCGATACAGGTATGGGTTGCATCGTTTTATATGTAATGATTATGTAGTGGGCTGCGTGCCCATAAGAGACTGAAATGAAACATTTCTGATACAAAGATGATCCCGCAACATTTCTACAAGTTTTGAGAGTGTCACGGGACGAATCATCAAAAAATAACAACACGATTATGTCAACATGCATAAACGTGCTGTTATTAAAAATACGGCAAACAGTTGAAAGAAATTGACACAAGAAGGGGTTCTTTCTATTTTACGAGGTAGCACAAAACTTTCTGTACTTCGTACTACACCACTATATGGATTTGGCATTTTCTTTCACTGCCAGCATTTGCTGTAATGTTCAAGTCGCGCCATTCTACCATAATATAGTAATATATTGATGATATTGATTATTTATTAGATAGTTTTTAAGATTTTATTGATAAAGATCTAAGCAAATCATACCATATAAAATACCCATCATTTAAATTTTAATATAGCAATATTAACCTAACAATAGTAATGCTTTAACTGAAGTAATATTCAATTAACAATATTAATAAAATAGTAAAAAGTAATAAAATTCTTACCCGATAAGGTGCCTTATTCAAAAATGTATATTATGAAGCATATTTGAATAAAAATAATTTTATATTATTAAATATGTGTTTTAATTTCTGAAACCTATCAAAGACGTGCAACCAAACTACACAGCGGTTTTATTTGGTCAGCTTATTCCCGAAATCCAAATCTGTGTTTGGCATCGCTGATCTAATAATTATGCCATAAAAAAACCCACAACAAACAGACCTAATGAATTTGTTCAGTTAAATCTACTATTTTACAAAATCTCAGATTGTTTATAAAATTAGGGGAATATATCAATAATGTGCAGTTCCCAAAATATTTCTCAAATACGAACTTTTTCTGACGCAAATTCTAATTTCAAATTTAATAAATTACACTATGTGGATTATGGAAACTTGCACCCTCTTTAAATCAGATTTCTATTATTTTTCAGCCGAAAATAACGCCCGCATGTTACCAAAAGTGCTGTTTTTAATAATAATGCAACCTTAAATGTAATCAAATCAACATCAATTCAGTTTGTCGACATGTTTATTTTACAAGTAAGATGACAAAAAATTGAAAAACATTATAATAATAATGATGAATAAATAACACTGATGAATAAATGATAATGATGAATACATAATAAATTAAAACAAACAAATACATGCCACAGACGTGTAAAACCATTTAATTCAAACTGCAGATAAGTAAGTTGAAAAAAATCAAATAGAGATTTATTTTAACCGCATATTTGGCCACAAATGTGTCAATTATTATTTAATTTTTCCACCCACTCTGAGTTAATGACAATAATTATAAGTATAGTGCCAAAACCCTGCCGACAATATAACGTATTATTTGCTAATACAGGCATTGTGGCTTTATTATGATAACTTATATTTATTTTTAGACAGAATAAATAAGTTAATCCCTTAATACACCGCTAAATTTTTTTTTTCTTAATTGCATATTACTGTTAATCCAACATCTTCACCAAATTCCCAAACTATTGTTTTCATAAAAATTGTAAGTTCGGTTCAGTGAGGCCGATTTTATTACAATGTTAGCAGCACATTTTAATGTATACTAAAGGGTTAAAATGTGGTGCTCTTTTCGAATCCGGCATCAAAAATTGGTGTTTCTATTAAAAAAAAAAATTAACCTTCAAATAACCTTGAAGGTCGATTGAACCTCGATTCTCTAGCAGTAATAAAATAGATATGAAATGTTTGTCACAATAATACATTTTGGAGTAAAATTGAAGATTTCTCAATTTTCCAATACATAATACATAAACGTAACATTTTCGACTACCTACTTACGATCTGCACCATTTAATAACATTCATTTAATTAAACACTTCTGTAGCATGTCTAAAAAAACAAGAACACCAAACATCTCACAAAACCACACTAAAAGTGATCTTCACTCACCCTCAGTCTCTGATCAGCCACGGTCCAAACCCTGCTGGCAAAGTCGTTCGATGCGCCTAAGATGTGCGTCCCCGATGAATCGAAATCCAATGACGTAACAGCCGCATTACTTCCCACTAGTACGCCCTTACTTTCATGTGTTCCGCCTAATAAAACAAATTAATAAACTCGGTATTAAGTAATTCATAAAAAAACTGACCATTTCAACTTAAAAAATATTGACATTTGATATAATAAAATAAAATTTCTGTTAAAGCATGCGAGGAACATTTTCACGGTGACATAATATGGTTTTACATGTAAAAATTAACCGAGGCACGTATACCATTGTTGTACAAAAAAACAGTATAATAGCATAATATATCTCTTCTGCGCATTTGTCGATTTTCCCCAAAAACAAAATAACTCTTCATATTTGCCTATATAATATCCTTCCAAAATTTGGTTTCAATATGCTCATCCGTTTGAAGATAGTATTACAGTGGAGCTAGAGTTTCCACTAGTGTTGTCGCTGCCGAGTTTCACCTCAATCGCGTGAGCTATATGTATGACGTGTCGAGTTTTAAGTTTTCCCTTCCACCCCCAATGACTGCTTAATTTTTTTTATTTAATTTTTTCGTTACGGAGGGGGTTTAGCTTTTGTGACAATTAGCCGTATTCTACTATTTTTGTTCTAATCACTGTTCTTACGTAACCACAGTGATTACAAAATTTATAAACACTGTCTGTAATCACTAATGTTTAATATGCTATTCAGGTAAAGCATTAATAACAAGTGATTATGCGAGTGTTTACAAATCTTTTTTGTCACTCGTTTTCAAAAAAACGTACCTATAAAGAGTTGTCTGAATTTAATTACAAGTCTATTTTTGTGCGGTTACCACGGTTATATACTTTTGAATTTTGTGTTAGCTGTCAAGTGCTGAAAATAATTAATTATTAATAATAATAATTATTATTATGGATTATAAAATTACAAAAAGACGACAAAAAAAGTATCATCTAGTCAATACAAATTGCTGATTGATTTTCGTCATTGGTTCTGTAATATCTCCTATGTGCAAAAAGTAAATGTTGCAGGAAAGGCTAAAAAGTGATTATTTCAGCAATAGATGGTAAGAAACTAGCAATTTCAGAGGTATATTTCTAATTCATACTTATCTTGACTGCAACATGTTTATTAAGAAGAAGTATTTTCTTAAAAATATTAATTAACGTTAATTTCAGATTTATTGGCACATAGGAGGTATTACAGAATCAATGACGTTTTATTGACGCTAATAAAAATATGTTGAGTGGAAAACTTTCATCAACCGAATCCACAATTTATTGTGGATAAAAAATGGAAAAAATTAGCCCTTATACTGAATTCCAATTCGAATTTTGGATTAAAAAAAAACGTAAAAGAATAATAAAAAAATGTATAACGCGTGTACGTTATAATATAATTCTATTATTAACCTGTTTTCATTCACAATTAACTCCAAAATAAGTAAGTGACATATTTCCCGTCCATTTTAATTAATAAACACTCGAAGTGTCAGCTTAACAACACCTATTTACAAGTTACAATTTATCCACTCTTATAAACACGTCACATGATCATTTTAACCACTTGTGGCAATAACTTTGCTTAGCAGAATAAGAAACAAATAAAAGTGGTTTCCCAGAGTGTTTATGTTGCTAAGCACTGGGTAATCACCGTGATTATCATTAGTAGAATAGCCCTGAATATCTGTTAGAGGGGTTGCAAAAAATGTGACGCAGCGTGCCAAAGGAGGAGAAGGATTCAAAAAGACGAAATTTTGAATAACGTATTTTATGAAAGATTTCTGTTGGAAGTTCACCTATATTTTTTTCAATCGCGTTCACGAAAAGTGAATGAATTTTTCGGAAATTTTACTGTAATTTTGAATAACAATAGCATTTTTAGGGATAAATCCGGTTGTTTTGGCTTTTATTCTCACATCTAAAATCGTTCAGGTGCCTACCTTTTGACACTGCCCATATTTTAACTTTTCTATCAGCACCACCTGTAGCAACTAATCGATCGACAGGACTCCACTGTACAGCGTTGACTTCTCCATCATGAGCGTCCTGAAAAAAGTTCATTGTAACCAATTTGTTAAAGTCTTTTTATAGTGTGTTCTCTGTCATCCCAAACCCCATAAAAAGCCCTACTGCAAATAGAAACTCTGCTCAGTAATCCAAGATTCGTGACAAAATATAAATCCAGCATTTTCTGTGTAATGCCCAAGCTGACATACTTAGTTCATATTTTATTAATGTTAAAACTTAAAAATTGGTAGACTTACAAATTTAATAGACGCTTTACTGGGTAACGCCGATGCAAAATAAGGTCCCCCACCTTCTTGCAGCAGCCGATCTGGTGAAGTACTGCGTGTATCCTTGCAAGCTTCCTCTAGTTCACGTTGCATTTTCTGTTGTCTTTTCCTGAAATAAAGTGGGTGACAATTCGTTCATTGCTAAACCTTAAAAAATTACCCTTTCACGTTTCCCTGTATTACTTCTTTTGAAACATTATAACGACAAAATACGTAATAAATACCACTAATCGTAAAACCCTTGAAAAAAAAATATTAAAAAACGAAATATTTGAACTCTTCAATTTCAAACTCAAAAACACCGAAACAAAGAACTTAATTTTTTTATCGTTTCGCTAATAAAATTAGCACAATCAACGCTTTGTCAAAGGGAAGGGCAGACACCTACTTTTTAGTTTAATCATTTCTAACTTCTCTAGCAAATGTGACTATCGTAATCCTTAAAACTTTTTCTATATCACACATCTAAAAAGTATTTTATTCATGTTGTTTAATCTTCAGACTAACTCAGAAAATATCAGATTAAATATTATGTACGCTATATACAACCAAATGTATCATCAAAGTAATAAATCTGAAATATAGCAAATAATAGTCGACAGAGAGCTTCAGATGACAAACTATGAATTAGCTCGTAAATGGCTGTCAACGCGTTAAAATTATTGACCTTAGGTAAGCCAAATATAGAGTTTTTTGTGTCAGCTAATTAAAATAGATAGGTACTATTAGTTACTCTAATAAGATATGCTTAATAAAATATCACTAATAGATATCAACTTGTAAAAAAATCTAAATAGGTTTTAAATTCTTTGTTTTAGTTTTGAAGCTTAAATTCGAGAGTTCTGTAGTTTTCTATATCACCAAGGACCCATATATGTACATATACTACAATATGTAGTTGTTAAAAAAGCAATTCTAAAACTACATAAAATCTATAATAAGCCCAAATAGATACAAAGCAAGTGATAGTAATTGCATAACTTACCCAAATTTACTAAACCTCCTGGTAAAAAAGGCTGTTGGACTTGAGGTACTCCCACTGAAAATAAAGTGTTTGAGCAAGCTCGCTTTGAGAAAAAAAGCTGTCCAAGGTGCTCATGTCCATACAGTCTTTCTGAATTAAATGAAATGCCACTAAGAAATAAGTAGTACAACAATATTATGTTAATGTGTTCGACAATCTACGCGCTAAATATTTCAATTTCCAACTATATTATTAATACCTACAACTAAACTAATTAGTTAGCTTGCCATTATGATAAAATTATGTACATAATGAAATTTCAACTACTCATACAAAATCGGTGTTATTTTTAATAGTGCTAAATAAATTATGAATCCTTTAGAAATCAGTTTAAAAAAGGTGTGATTGACGTACATTAATAAAAAATGAAGTATTTGCCTAAAACATAGCCAGTAAAAATGGATTTTATAAATCAGTGTTTTTTGATGCAAAAAATTATATTTGGCATAAACTGCATTACATAATATAAAAAATACACAAAATCTCGTCAATATGTAATGAAAATTACTGACTTCAAAATTAAAAATGAAAACGAATTAGAGAATTAAAATTATTAATTTTAAAAGTAGGTATATGAAATTTGACGCTCAAATTAACTAAAAAGAGGTATGGTCGTATGGACATGTCTTAGAGGCATTAAAATGTGTGCTCTTTAGGTCACAGTGTACAATTTAAATGGCAAACAAGACATTTTTGATAACTACAAAATAGTATCTATGTCTAAGAAAGTTAGTAACAACTACTACTACAATTACACAAAAGTATTTAAACAAAAGACAAGATTAATAATTAATTAACCATCAACAGTGCCTTCCAGTGTTGAATTTTAAAAGTGCAAGGTCAAGGTCACTCAGTCTAAATAATTTACAATGTATAGCACCAAACAAGCCCCCCCCGTTGAAATTCTAATATGACACGTAACCAAATTCCAAGTTGATCTATGTTTCATAAAAATCAATCTAGTCGTTATTTCCAGTATTACTGCGTTATACAAACAAACAGATAGATAGGAACACAAATTTATTTGAGTGTTACTGCTGATTTATTTCTTGATTTACTTTTCTTATAGAAGTAGGCCATAAGTTTCCGAATAAATATTTGATAAAAATAAAACATATATCGATAAATATTCCACATATAAACAAATATAATGGAAATTCAACCATCAGAAATCTGTTTAAAGTTTTGAAAAATATGGCATTTTGATCTAGATTCTAGACGGATTGTTTTCAATTAAAAAAAAAAGCGACAAATTTAAAATGGTCTACAAATAACTTAGAAAAGACCGAATGACGCATGAGTTGGAAAAACTTTTCGAATACATTTTTTCAGGATGAAGCATTGATTGCGAAAGAGCAAGTCGATAGCCAGAAACCTGGTCGAGTATAGTTTTGAAGATACAAAAATAGGCAAGTTTATGCGCTTTCAAAATGTTTTTACTTTTTTATGAGAATGTGGTACGATTTGAAAAATGTAATTTAGGCAATTTATTATTAAAGCAAGTCCCTATATTCCACATTCTACAAAAAAAAAATTGTTCAAAAAAATTTTCTAACTCATGCGCCTATAAGGTCTACTTTAACAATCCAAATTGAAAGGAAATACACATTATGATGTTAATTAATAGTCAGTACGATCTACTCAAAAACTGAGTTATTCATATTTTAAAAGGTAGATATACAGATAAAACAGCGCAAATGAAATATTCAGTAGTTGCACTAAAACTTTTGCTCTTATCGTTCCTCAAAAAATAAACAAACAATAATTTATCTCTAGCATTCAGACAGACTGCACATTTTATATTATAAAAATATGGATTCGTTAACGTCAGTTGAAAATTGGTCACGTCTGTCTGCAAAACACTCAAAAACTGCACAAAGGAGATTTAAATTTGTCAAGAATGTACGAATCTAGTAGAATTATTTTTCATCAAATAAGAATATTTGAAAGTAAAATTAAGTCTTTTATGTTACGTAAATCATAATATTGCGTTACTTGCAAAAAAAGAGTTAACTGCCACTTGCACCAACATAAATGTTTTGATTTACCTATTTTAATTTAAATAAAAATAAAATGACAAATAATAATGATAATAATATTAAAAAGATATAATTAAAAAATGATAAATTGTATATTATTACCATTATGAAAACATCAAAAAATTTCCACTAAATTTTATCCAAAAAAATTTATCCATATTTTTTTCTCCCTAACACGTACCTATTTTTGCCTCTGGGCAGAAGTCTTAAATCGTATATGAAACATGCTTACTGAGATCAGTTTTTTTTAATTATAGTCAGTTTCAAAACGATCTGAGAGATTCCAAATTTAATCAGCCATATTACTTTTCAAAAAAAAAAATAGCTTTAAGTTACTGAATTTGCGTGAAAATAAAAAATCCATCTTGCATCAAGTAATTTATTCATAAAGAACACAAAAAGCCACGTAACTTGAATTTATACCTGTTCTTCGAAAAAATACGATTTTAGATAAAACAAGAGATATTGTTATCAAAATATAAAAAACCCGGGTCGCAGTGCCAAAACCCTGCCGACAATATAGTGTATTTGCTTGTGTGGGGCCGTGTGGTTTTATACTTTTATTATGTGAAATTAAGTTTGTTTTTGGGCAAAATAAAAAATTTAACCCCTTAATACACCCCCTAAAATAACATTTTTTTCTTAATTGTAATATTATTATCAATCTAACGTCTACACCGAATTAAATACACCCTTCAATAAATAAGTCACTATCTGCAAACTAGTGTTTTCATAAAATTTGTAAATCCGGTCCTGTCGGGCCGATTTTATTAAAATTGTGGGGACACTTTTTAATCACTACCAGAGGGTTAAATTTCAATTTTGAAACGATTCGGAGAATTTTTTCGGTATTTTGGGGCCCAAAAACAGTTTCCAACCCCTAAAAACTACCCTTAAAATAGCCCGATTAGGCCCATTTTAAATAGGCTTCTTGCGGTGATGGGTTTCAACACGTGGCCCAAATTTCGTTGAAATCAATTAACTCTTTCGAAAGTTATCGCGCGTACACACATATATATATATATATATATATATATATATATATATATATATATATATATATATATATATATATATATATAAATATATATATATATATATACATATATATATAAACATTTTTAAAAATGGTGCCAACGTGTTTAGGAGGTTATGAAACGTCGAGAAATTTTGGTCCGACCCCTAGGTCCCGCCATCCGACCGACGCCAATAGTGTATGTTGCCTTATGGCAAATACACTAAAAAGTAATTTAGAAGTATTTTCATTCATAAGATATTTTTTTAATTATAAAACATGTTAAGACCATTGAGGTGTCGAAACATGTCTTACAATTAAAACAGAAGTGAGAAGTGTCCTTTCTAAATTCATTAACATAATATATTGTTGTAGTTTAAACTCCAATAAAGGCAGCTGTTGGCGCAAGCGGCCATAAATGTGTGATTTGTGAATAGAAACAGTGTTGCAAATTAAGAAATACTACAATAATGCAAAAATATTTTAACAGGATTAACATAAATCGACCGTTAGAGTGATAATATATACAAGTTCAACTATAAAAAGAATAACATTTTGAAAACTTTTGTTTTTGTGAACGTGAAATGAAAATTATTGAATATAAAAATTTTTGCATTATTTTTACTACTTGGTGCGATTACCAGAAAATTATAAAAACTCATGCTAGACAACAGAGAAAGAAAAACGGAAAAAAATCCACACATTTGTACGTTTATCAACAAAGAATAGGTCACAGTGAATATGTTAGTAAACAAAAAAAAAAAAAAAATTATATGAAAATATGAGATACACGTACTTCAGAAAATTTTCATTTTCTTCATTCATTTTATCAGCATCTTTAGATTTGTAGCGTATTAGTCTTTCCACCAACTGACGATTTTCATCCTGTAAACAAATACGAGTATATACTTGTTACAAAATTCCTGCATACAATGAGAATATAATTTCGGTCATGGTGCATTAAAAAATAACGATTTAAGCGATTTCATTTTATGTCACTTGAATTGGAATTTTGCACGTGTGTAGTTTATACTAGTTTCATCTTCATTCATTAATTTGAGAGACGAACGAACACCAAAGTGATTCCACTAGTTTCCCATTTGACAGGGAACACTAAAAATGTATCAAGCTCTGTTGAAAACGTCTCATTTGCCCATTTGTGGAGTTGGAATGGTAAAAAAAAAATCGAATTACAAATATTTTTAATAGAATGAAGGTAAAAAAAATAAGTAGCTGAAAATATTTAGTCACTTACTTGCGCGCGTCGTAATTTTTCCTCGAGGGCTGCAAAAGCCAACTGCAAAGCTTGATATTCATCTCTTAAAACTTGATTCAACTGCTCTAATTCACGTATATTATTACTATACATTTGAATTTCGGCTCGCAACGAAACTGTTACAGCTGAACATTCTGTTAAACTGTAAATTCAAAAAGTACTAATAGAAATCTTCAGTACTAAAAAAACAAACGAACGGTAGAGGCTACTATATAAAAAGTTGGTATACATTTTTCAAAGCTGGGCAATGTTGAGAACTTGGTGATTGTAATAATGCTTTAAGCACTTATAATGCTTAAAACATTTTGTAAAACAGATGCTCGATGCTTAGAGCACTTGCATAAAGACTTGCTACTTATTAAGCACATACGCATTATAACATTCAACAAGCTTAATAAGCATTTAATAGGCTTACTAAGCATTAAGAATGCTTAATACCTAATAATTTTAAATGCTTAATAAAACGTATATCGTCTACATTTTATAATTCTTTCGTTTGATGTTAGTGATCAATTTCTTGTTTGTTTAAGTTTAAACTTCCCCATCATTAGAAGTTAAGATTTAAGAAGTTGCTTTAAAATGCTTAATGCTTGATGGTTAATTTTTTCGCTTTCAAGCATTTTTGAAAATGAGAGCGCTTGTGACGAATAAATCAAGCATTTATGAAAATGCTCAATGCGTCAAGGTCTGATATTTAATACATAAAAAAATTTTTTATGTAAAACGATTTTATTTTCATGAGCCTAAATAAAATATTATTTTTTTCTTTTTATGAAAATAAAATTGCTTTATTAATGAAAGGGTTCCATAACACAGTTATATAGTGTTCGATCTTTCACCGCTGTACCTACTAGTAGTAAGATGACTTTAAACATGTTTTTACCCAATCACCATCTAGTTTTGTACTTTTGTGTTAGCAGCAGTTGTACGTTTTGTTTATGTATTAAAAATTGATTTCGCGATTTTGATGGATTTAGACTAGACTTGCAAAGAATAGTATATTCGGCAGTATACCGAATACCGAATATTCGGCGAGCTCCCTGACCGAATAGCCGAATATTAGGCAAAAGTATTTTAGCGCCAAAACTTGTACAGACGTGATTGTTTCGCGCTCGTTTGTTCTAATGTACTCACCGCCCGCTCGCCCGCAGTTGCTCTGCGCGGTACAAATGACTTCTTAATAAACGATTATAAAAAAAATGAGAACCTTACCCTTCTAAATTTTGATTACGACAATAATTCAAATACATAGAATCCTTAACTTTTCTAATTGTATGATTATGTACCTGTGTTTTGTACCAATGACTACTTAAATGATTATAAGAGAAATGAAAATATGAATATACACGTAATGAATGGTTTTTTTGTTTTTCATTTTACCAATTATCTCCTTATAACAAAATATACTACTTAAGTATTCGGTATTCGGCCGAATAATATGTAGATATTCGGTATTCGGCCGAATATAATAAAAGCAGCCGAATAGACCGAATACCGAATAGTAACCGAATATTCGTTGCAAGTCTAATTTAGACGTTTCACGGTCACTACGTGTGTGTGTCATGCGTATGTGCACCTAGCTTACACCGTTCAACGGATCAAAACCATATTTTAAACTTATGGTTTTTAGGGGGATCCATCAGGGTTTTTTCTTATCTAATTTTCTCCCAGATTTTGAAACTGTGTTCATTAAATGGTGGGATACATTAGATAAAAAAAAACCCATGTACACTGACACTACAAACTAATTGTGAAGACAGAAAAAATAATAAATCTATATATTACATCATTAATTTTAGTTTTAAACTTGAATAATACCTAAGTTCTTTGGCAGTTAGAAGTTTTTCTTTTTCTTGTAATTTCTGATTTAGATCTATAATTTGTTGCGCATTTTCTCCCTTACGACGATGCAATCCCGTCAGCTCTTCCTGCTGCGCTAAAAGTTTTTGTTCGAGCAACTGTATACGTTCGTTCGAAATCATATTATTTCCTCCGCTACTGCCAGAACTGCATCCTGCCACTCGCAGCTTTTCATTTTGTATCGACAACTGGAGGTTTTCGCTACGTAGTACGTTAGCATTATCGAATATACGATTATCTGTAATTAAACGAAATTTAAGATAATATGAGACGTAAAAATTAAAGTCATGAAACCTACACACTAGTTTAAAAAATTCAAGGTTTTACCACAAACTGTAGCAATTGAAAGGATACCAATGAGTGTTTATCTTTAAAATTAAATACAGCTTTCTGAGCATAATTAATATGAAATAAGTAGAAATTAGAATTCCACAACAATATCAAGGTTAAGGATAATATTAAATTATACGTACGAAGTGTAATTAAATCAAAAAAGCAATTTCTCTGAAGGCGATCTCTTTCTTGAAGTTGATTTATCAAATTAGTTCTCCAGCTATCTTCTTCCCTGATCATTTTTCTTCTTTTAATAAGATTAACACGTAAAATTTAAAAAATAATGTATTTGTTTTCAATACAAAAACATTGCGAAATAGGTTAGGATCTTAAGAAATGTCAATAATATGAATGTTATCAAAAATGACACACAGTAAAAACAAAAAAAAATATTAATCCGATGCAACAAAAGAATAATAGGACTTAATTAACTGCTAAATATTTGTTGAATTAATAAATTTTCAATGTAAGAAATTCACAAATACTTCTTATGTACTATCAAAATCAGCTGTTACGGTCCCGCACGGAACATGGCCTCGCATACACAGTATTCGTTGAAGTAACAGTCTTTAAAAAAATAATTTAGCCCTCAAACCAAAATGTATTGCTGTTGGAATGTAGCAATAATAAAATATAAATGTGATATGTAACCGGCGAATTTATTGTAATTACATAAAAAATCAACTATTTTTAAGAAAATTTAATTACACAATCGCACACATTGTGCGCTCACCTTTCCAGCAACAATTTCATTGGACAAATTATTTTAAAATAAAACGGCAAATACCGTAGCACAAGTACGTTTCACTTTTAAAACGGTTAGCTGGGTTAGCTGTTCTCTATGATCAAAAAAAGCTACATAACATAATTTACCCGGGAGTCAATCGATTACGGCTCCCCTAATACACAAAAAATAAAAATTATGTAAATTCAAATATCAGAAATAATGAATTCTACTTTTGAGAATCAAAAAGATATCGATATAACTTGCCTGTTCTAAAATCATTTTAAACGAAAAATTCAGGTGAGATTTTTCATAGAACCATCATACAGACGATATTGTAGGTATACACAAAATTGGGTCTATTTTCGCAGGGCTGTGTTGTCTCAGAATATTAATTTCTTATACTTTTTTTTATAAGCAAAATAAAAAATCGAAAATGTTAGTTTTTCATTCTATGCCGCGTCGCGTGCAGGTATTAACAATGCCGGCAATAAAATAGTCAAAGACGACGCTATGTTTGCAAAAATAGTAAGTATTGTATCGATGCGGTATACCTACAGATACATATTGTTTTTAGGGTTTCGTCTTCGTATTGTAGGATCTAACGAAACCCTATTGTCGCAACGTTGTCTGTTTGTCTATACACCTTCTTACAGAGACTTTCTAACTTCTAAACTAAATGAAATATCGGCTTGAAATTCAAACATAATATGTAAATGCTTGTCCAAAGATGAAAATTGTATTTATACTTACAAAGAACTATTTTTGAAGCGAGCGCTACACATGTACCTAAGCAAGAGAAAAAAATTAACTCCATCGGTGGGGCATAAATATATATATAAATAACACTTTTCAAAAATGCTGTTGAAAAAATCAATGCAAAATTTATTAATAGAATTTCTCACATAATGGGAATAACAAAATACGTATAAAAATGCTAAATACTCTTATGAGTAGGTATAATATTTGATACAAATATATATATTTATATATAAAAAAAATCACCTTTATGATGAATTAAAATTACATATAACTTTACATTTAGAGTCTCATTAATATATTGATTTCTCATTAAGCTTCTAGACATTTTAATTGAAATTAATTATAACATTAGTGATTGACAAAATGTAGTAACCAATAGATTTTAATAGTCCATATAGAGCTGAGCTGACTGTCAAATTGTACGTATAAAGTTTTCTTGGCAAAAAAAAAAACCATTTGAACGCAGACCCGAATCGAATTTTAAACTAAATAAATAAAATGCCAAAATAAATATCAGCAGACTAATTATTGTTTAATGAGGTGAAATGTGCTTCCTTTTCGAAAAAACACATGTTCAAGAGATTTTGAAAAATTCCACCTCTTTCCTCAATGTACTTTGAGGGAGACTGATTTAGACTGGTTGAGGTCAATGAGTTGGAGCCTTTTTGTTCTGTGTGCTTCAAGTGTTTCATGTAACAATTATGTTAGCGGCAGATTTACCATAAGCAAACATGGCCACGTATCTAGGGACCACAGTTCTAAGAGGACTCCAGCTCGAAGAGAACTGCATACTTTAATTAAGAAAAAATTATGACGAACTTAATTTTTTATTGGTTTAAAATATCTCAAGAGAACGGATGAGATGGTTCTCCCCAAGGTTTTCTTATATTGGCTCTTTATTTCTTAGGTGTATGGCCCCTTTTATTTTTTAAGATAAATACTAAATTTCGTTGAGGTAAAACTTTCAAAATGACAATAAGAATTAATGATAATAATAATAATAAGAGTAAAAAGCAATAAGTAAATAAATAAATAGTAAAAGAGAAAACAATGAAAACGTCGAAAAGAGAAAATAATAAAATTCAAGGGGCCCGGCGCCTAGAGATCGCATGAAGGATAAATCCGCCGCTGTCTCCAGGGTCTTGTAGCTTTAGCGCCTCTACCGCCGGAATAGTATCCTTATTTTCTTCAGTTTTTAGATGAATCCCCTTTTTCTGTCCTTTATGAACCGAACAAAAAGAATGGGAGTTCTTTTATGTATCTATATTTCTACCTACAGTACATTGTAAAGACGATGATACATACGATGCCTTGGCGTTTAAATTATTAAAATTATTTTTTACAAGATCGGTTATGAACTTATGACTAAAATTTTGTAAATTCGTATGTTTATGAACGGTTTTTCAAAATTTTCTTCTTCTTTGTGCCTTCACAGTCCATCACATCTAGTTTTACCGCCTCCCCTGGATAGCTTCAACTTCCCCGGGGAGACCCACTTTGGAAAACACTGGTTTAGTCTTACTTTTGCCATCAGATGTATTCATCCCACCCCCAGGCACTCACGTTTGGTTTCCTTATTTCTACTCGTTTTGATTATTAGTTAAGATTAATTTCGCTTCAAATTCATAATACAGCACAATAAATATAATCGGATCCATGTTCATATGGAAGTTTTTGGTTTAAATAACCTTAAGAACATGCCTCTTAATGAGTCTGGAAAATTTCTTTGAATTAGCCTGAACATATTTTGCTCGTTTATTTGTGAGTCAGCGATGTCATAAAAAACCAAAACGATTAACCTATCTTCATAGTGCAATGCTGTTCAGTTGGGACAATGCACAGATGACCATTACTATTGAACGTCACTGAAAAATTAAAAAAAATAATATAATTTTGGTAAACAAAATGAAAAATCAACAGTAGAATGAGACACCAAAGAAAAAGAAATTGATAACAAAAATGCTAAATGCTAAACTTGATTACATAATTTTTTCTTGTACTTGATTTATCAATAAAATACAACATTTTGTATCCGTGATTACACGATATTATCATGAAAATAATAGTAAAAATTAGTTCTGGAACCTTTTATGTTTTGGTTGGCTATTAAATATTATAACCATTTTCGAAAGAAAAACAAAGACCATCAATCAGCTTATTGATCAAAAAACCGGTTAGTTAGCTGGCCTTCCAATTTGTTGTATGGGAGACTATAACCGGTCGACTAAATTCTGATAATATACCTAATACATTCATAAAGCAGTTTTCAAGCCAAATTTAATTTATAATCAGTTGAACGGTTAACAAATTGTAACCAATTGATCAGGTTTTAAATATTCATATCTGTGGTTTTCATATCAAATTTTAATCGATCGATTGGTTTCTATTCACAACTTTAGTAAAAATGATAGGACTGCAATAAAATATGGAAAGGTAGACAATACAGGCATATTTTTTACAGACTGAAGAGTTCCTTTAACGAAAGATGAAAAACGCTTTAAATTAAGAGCACTTCAGTGAATGTCATTACTTTCGGAATGACAATGGCGTGCTTTGCTATTTGTCTACATCCATTTAACAATATTAGTTCAAAATATTTATATTTTCTCAAGGACTTATTCAATTTAATAATATGGTCAGTAACTACTAGTATTCAAATTGTCAATTAGTAAGTTCACATAATTAAAATATATTCTACAAATAGAAAAATATGTAAAATATTCAGCATAGAATAATACACCAACATTTTTACTTCTTTTAATAATCACATAAAATAAAAAACAGTCTGAAGGATTTTGGGCACGCACATGATAAGGTTCCGTAGTCATTATCACTAACATCAATTTAGTTCTTTATATAAATTTTTGATTAACTATTTTTGCTGCAATTTTCGTTATAATTTTCATTGAAAGTACTAACTGAAGACTGTATTCAGGAATTTTTCAAATATTTTGCACCGAAAGTTTAGAGCTTAAAGGGGGGGGGGGGGGCACTTTGGTAACGACTTTAAAATTGCATTTTAGAAGACTCATCTAAATTTATTCTAACATTTTTTTAAGTACATTTTTTACTCATGGGAGGTGGGTCAAAAAAATAATTTTTCCAAAAATCTCATCACTTTTGTTATTGGCCTTTCAAACAACTAAATTTCATCGTAATAGGTACCTATATGAGATAATGAAAGGGTTGTAACTTGTGACATACAAATATTGGGACAGACGGATTATAAGGCTTTTTATTTCCTACGGAACCCTAAAAAAGGAAAGGATCTAGAAGATATTTGCTTAACATTCAAGAAATTAATTTCGTACTAAATATTATTAAAGTTAAAATACACTATTAAAAAGTATCTACGTATCGAAAAATATGTACTTTTATTCAATAGATGAAAAAAAATGTTTATTTTTATTTACATATTATAGGCGGACAATATATCGTCCAATCAGTCTATGCATTATTAAATTATGCGTGAACACACAAAAATAATTAACTGAGAACCTTCTCCGTTTTTGGAGTCGGTTAAAATAGGCTTACATATAATATTATAATGAGAAAAATACATAATCCTCCTCTTTTGTCTCTTTATCAAAATAATATTTCTTAAAATTAAAAATCGAATACTTCACTAAAAGCACACAAATAGTGGTGGGGAATTGCACCGACTAGAGATAGGAAATTTTTAAAAATAATCATTTACAATAGGTATTTGTAGTATATAATATATTCTAGGTTTTGACCAAAACCTAACATTCCATGAAGATGGTCTGTGAATGCTTTAGGATTTTCTTTAAACTTTTACATACCAGCATATTACCATTCACACCAAATGTACAGAATAGAATTATTGATATATGATCTTCATATACTTTATATTTCAGGTCAATCGTTTAAATTAATTATTGAAGCTGTCCTCTTATAACAAGAGTGTTGTAATAAAGTAAAAAGTAGAAAATTAAAGGAAAAGGGACGTAATAAAAAAAGTATTTTTCCGAAACTGCTTGAATTTGAAACATGAAATTTGACTTAGTATTATAATATACCAATTTGATAACCATTCCTTTCTAATATTTTGTTATTTTTCATGCAGTGTGTAATTTCTAAATATTTTTGATTTATTTCCTTTCAATCAGTTTGAAAATACTAAAAAATATGACTGGATATTTATAAATCAAAATTATTCACTATTTATTCTCATTTTCTTTTCTGTTTGCTTTTTTGAAGTTGGAATTCTGCTGAAAAACAATAATATTGTCCATATTTTACCTACACTAATAAGAGGTCCAGAAACTTCTTTAAGCATTGTTCTCAATATTATTGCAGCTGACACAGTCTAGTGACTACTTTTCAAATTTACGACGTACAAAGATTAGTAACGTCAAAATATCCAAATCCTTGTTGTACTTTAAATTCAATATATTGAACACACTTAAAACAGATGTTCAGTATAAAAATAAAATTAGTTTTTTATTTGATCAAGTTAATGACCAATTTGATGAAAGTTTTTAAAATTACAACATTGAGCAGTGACATTTTAAAGAGGTGGATGAATGTAGCTTAGCTGTTCGGAATACATTTGATTTTGATGATGTCCCAGAGAAAAATCTTGGTTCGGCGGTATCATTATTTGATTTAGATGATTTTGATGAGCTGGTTGCGGTTGAAGTTCCGTTGTTAAAGTGTCTGAATGCTGATAAGGAATAGTTAGCCCCATACTGTTTGTTAAAACAGGATCTGTAATAATTTTTAAACTTTATATTAAAAAAAACTCAGACGCAAGAAATATTAATTTCCCAGTACATTGGGAAGTTATAGTTATGGGGCCGAAAATTGAACTCAAAATTTTTAACAAATTATTATTTTAAGGTCACTACACTATTTTTAAACTATTTTTGAAAATATGTCTTTCTTTTTCTCTGTGAGTATAAGTATGTACATGGTGAATGCTTTCTAAGACGAAATTTCATAAACAAAAATGATAGGAACTACGTCAGAGTGTCAATCAGTGCGTATTAACGTAAATATAATCTGAAAGAATGTTTTCAAAATCGGTTTAGCCGTTCTGTTTTTAAATAAATAGACTCCAAACAAGTGGATTTCACGCAAAATATCGCGAATATAAAATTATATTGATTTCATTAGGGTGTCAATCAAAGCATGTTAACGTCATTTCGATCTAAAGGAAATTTTACTAAAATCAAGTCAGCCGTTTTTTGTTTGTTTAAACAAAATGACTGCAAAAGTGAATTTTACACGAAATTTCGCGAACAAAAAACAATATTGATTTCATTACAATGCCAATCGAAGCGTATTAACGTCAGTATGATCGATGTTTATATAAAAGTCTAGTCATTTTTTTGTTTAAACAAAAAGACTGCAAAAAAGTGTATTTATGATTCTTTGAAAAATATTTCTCAGATCTAATTTGTTAAATATCTACAGATATAATATACAATATTGATTCATACTGGGAAGTTGGTCATGTGGATCGCAAGGATCGCACTTGTAGAGTTCCAATAGAGGACCCATTTGACGGCTTGTTTTTTTGAAAACAGTTATAAAGTTTCATGATAAGACCACTTTTTATAGTTAAAAACCGCAATACGCTTGACCATGAAATAAAAACCGGATATTAAATTACAATAGGTAAAATCTAAACCAAGTTATCAGTTGAAGATGGTTCATTTCAGTCGCTACAACGAGTTTGATTGCAATTTGTAGGACGTGATTTTTTCTAATGAATTCACTATCTCATTTCCGTATTTGTAACACTATACAAACAATGCATATTTAAAGAGAGTTAGAGACTGTTTAGAATCACTAAGTAGAAACTCGATGTTAATTATTAGTTCTGTTTTGTGTGAGTAATTGAAAAACTTTAGAAAAATACACTTACTGGCTAAAAAATCAAATGGATTATTGGTCTGCAAACAAATCCGCAATTCATCTGAAGTATATGAAGACAAACCATGATCAGCAAATCTTGAAAAATCTAACAAAAGACTATCCGTCACACCAATTTGGAAATCGGGGAGTGTTTGACTAATAGTTTGTTGATTAGTTAAAAGCGGTAAAATCGGCAGAGTGTCGACAAGGTCTGTTGGTTGACTTAATGGAACGGAAATCCCCGTATCTATTTCTTCCTTTGGTGCCTGTTCCTGTTTCGGTACAAGATTTAAGCCAGTTTTATGGTCAACTTTGTGTCGCCGACGTGTATGTTTTAACCAATTTGGATAATTTGTAAACGATTTTTCACAATAATCACACTTAAATGGACGATCTCCGGTATGAATATTGTTGTGTTGCTGTAAGAATTAAGAACAGGATAAATAATTGAAATGGTTTTTGAAGTTTAACTTCTTTAGCGACGTATCTGTTTGAAAAAAGTAAGAAATCGAGGGGAAGTAGAACTAACAAATAAAGGGGGAGTTAGTTTGTCTTCTAAATTACATGAAACTGACAAGGACAGAAGTTTATGATGTGCTGCATTTTGATTCGCAAAATAGTAAGACAAGGATGAACGACTTGATCTAACGTTTAAAATTACGAACAATTGAAGTATAAAATAATTTCTGTAATTTAACGTACAAACGGTACTAACTCATAATACATATTTCATGTAAATTCAGAAAGGAAAATATTAAATATCAAATTCTCTATTTTCAGATATCAGAACAATGATATTGATATATTACAGACTCTGGGACCCGTATATGCATGTAACTTATATTTAGTTCAAATGTATTTTTTTTTTGTAATCTTTATTGCAATTGATTAAACTCCAAATAGTTGTTGTTTTTTAATTTTTGCTAAATAATAAATATCAATTAAATAAAAATGCAATAAATACGCGCGAAATATAAAATGTAAAATATACTGGGTATCTGTCACCAAAATCAATACAAATTTGTTAAAATAAGATGTTTGACATAGACTATGACGTCAGCCGCGTTTGAATAACCAAAATACCTTGTCCAGAGAGAATATAAATGTCCTCTTAAAATGTGTAATAATTTCGCCGTAATTAAAATATTAAAACCTAAAGAAGTTAAACTTCTTAAGTGAGCTTATAACGACTTAGTGAACAGTCAGATAATAAAGACTGTATAAGTTACAGAGCAGAGCCTTAGGCATCAATGGGTTCTACATGCACGTTTTTTCGATTTCAAAAGAAAAGTTACATATTAATGGCCCCCAATTTAAAAAAACCTAACGTCCTTTTATTAAATATCCATCAGTACAGTAACAGCATGAAATGATTTTAAAGATAGAAGCTCTGAATAACTTTAGCTCACAGCAAAACTCCATTATCGATTCGCACGGATGCAAGTTGTTAGTTTTACTCACTGTTCAACCCTTTTTTTGTCGTAGCATAATAATATATAGTCTATACTCTATGTTACTCGTTAAGAAGTAGGTTAATAAAAATTAGGAAAAAATCAAATTGCGTCAGCCGTTCTTGAGTTTTGAGGCATTACAGATACGAACTTCTTCTTTTATTTGATAATAGTATTATTATAGAAAGTCTGGGTTGAAATTACCTTAAGTTTTGTGCTGCTCAAGAAACCTTTATTACACTGAACACAAATGTGAGGTCTGCTCTCTGCATGCACCTGCGAATGTACTTTTAAGCAACGTTCAGTCTTGTACATTTTTTTACAGACCTCACATTTATATGGGCGTGTTTCGCTGTGAAAACTGTAATGTCGAGTTAAATGGGATTTTTCCGCAAAGCTGCAAGAAAAATATGCTGAATGTATATCTTTTTTTTAGACAGAAATTAATTTTGTTTCATACAATGTATTTGTAAGAATATTTTCTTTTAATATTTCATACATATTGTGTTCTGAAATACTGCAATAAATATGTTGACACAAGATCTAATTTTGTATATTTAAATGAACAAAAATGTAATTTGGTTCAAAATCATATTTTTTGTGAAGCTTCACTTCACTTCGCATTCTAACAGTCCTTGCAAATTAAACATAAAAACATAGAAAATGAAAAACAAAAGCCTGAAAAGTTTCCAAGAGGTCGGTGTCCGCAGCTTCCTTTTTTTTTTGCCAAAAACTACCTCCAGGTTACAGACATTAAAAAACCGGTCAAGTGCGAGTCGAACTCGCGAGGGGAGGGTTCTGTACCATTCCCTTTTCTGTGAGAACTTTAACACTTGGGATTTTCGTTTAGGTTTTCTTGTAAACTATCAGTGAGACATGTTTTCCCTTTTTTTTAATTTTAGGCTCAGTAGTTTTGGAGATGGGAGGGAATTATCGATTTTCGTATATTTTCTTTAATATCTTGTAAGTTACGCATTTGAAAATTATAAAAAAACAATTTGTTTTTATTTCTCATAATGAGCCCTTTCAACTGATACGTCACTGTCACATGATAGACTTGAAAAATTTATTTTAAAAAATTTTTAATTTGGCTCCCAAAATGAACCCCCAAAATCGGAATTCGTTTATTTACGCTATACATCCGTGGTTGGGTCATCTAACTCTATATATGTATGTGCCAAATTTAAACTTTTTTCGTCCAGTAAATTCTGAGAAAATAAGCTATGACAGGACAGACAGACGCGAGAGTGATTCCATAAAGGTTCCGTTTTTTCTAAATATGGGCAAATTAGCGACTTGTTTAATGATTGTTGTCCAAATATAGCGCTGATAATGCTTCAAGATTCATATAGTGCAACATGACAAAATTGACCATAATGTAATTATTATCAAAATGCGCTTACCATTTTCCGCACTTATCACATTTATGAGGCCTTTCCCCGGTATGCTGTTTAACATGCTGCTGCATGTTCACTTTCTGTGTGAAAGTTTTACCGCACTTATCACACATAAATCGTCGGCCCAATTTATGAACATTCATGTGCGCAGTTAAACCGCCTCGTGTGTGGAGACTAAAAACAATACTTGGTGTTAATTATTTTCTTAATATTAAACAACAGATTATCTACTTTAGCTTATTAATTTAAATCATTATAATATTTTACGTAAAGAAATTTGGAAAATATAATAGTATAAGATATACTTTTATTATAGAAAAACAATTCCAAAATTTTGGAATTGTTTTTCAATAATAAGAGTATATCTTATACTATTAATTTAAACTTACACTTTTCTACACACAGTGCAAGGAAAATCTTCGCGCTGAGTTGTGCGATGTTTTTCTAAATGAATGCCAAGACCGTTTTTTGTTACAAACGACTTCCCACACTCTTCGCAAATAAATGGTTTCACAGCAGTATGACGAGCTAATGTATGTAATTTCAACATACTTTTTAGACTAAAACCTTTGTTGCATGGTTCACATCTGGAAATATAAACGTTCTATTAAAATCTTAAATAAATTTAGATTTTTCAGAATTAAAATTAATTTTAGTTCAAAAGCGCCTGCTTTTATAAAAAAAAACGGTGTGATTCTTGTTTTCATTGCTTTAATAATAAGTAAATAGTTACTTTTACACTATATTGGCGTAATTCTGTATCATAAATGCAAAAAAAATAACATCGCTGTTGAATTTTCACAGGCTATACGTCTGCCGTCAGTTTTACAATTTAAGTTAAAATTACCTAAATACTTATAATTATATTTGATTTTATTTACAGCTGGTTGGATATATTTAATTTAATAGAATTTTTTTTGGAATCCAGCTGGATTCCAAAAAAAATTCTATTAAACTAAATACTTATGTTCAAATTGTCGTTATTCATTTGAGTCTGTTAGTCTGTGCACTTTCTTTTGTCACTAAAATTTTAGACACAACCAAACATCTTTAAATACATATTTCCCAAAGCCATGACTTACTTGTGTCGATTTTCAGTGATATGTCGATAACAGTGAGATCTAAAAGTTGTATATTTGTTCACAGTTTTATTACAATAGGAACATGTATACACGGGTTTGGCACTGTGCGTTTCGATGTAATGAGACTCAAATTGAGTTTTGTGTACGAAAACCTCGGAGCAAACATTACATTTTACACCCCAATGCGCTTTCCATTCTTCATTAACAATTTTTTTCATTTCTTCATTTAATTCAATCCCACCTAAAATACAAAATGCTATAAATCAATATTATTACAGAATCTCATTTATTCGATGCTGGATTACAAGTGCCAGAGCTATTGCCAACGCCGGAATATCTAACATATTTATGACACTGGAGAAAATTTGAATTACTGGTAATTTCGGACCACTTAGGACTAAGTTAGTAAGATTCTACTGTATTTAAAATAATCTCTCATTAGATTAACACGTTCAATGCCGATGGTCCCACTGTAGTGTTGAGGTTGTTAGTACCACAATGGTGTCATTGCATAATTCAGATATCTCGCGTCAGTGTAGAAGCGTTTCATATTCTGCCTTTGTACTTATGCGGGATATCCGAATTATGTGATGACCCCAGTATGGTGCTATTGGTCTCTACTGGAAATTACGAAATTGCCAATGTCATCATGTCATTATAGTCATCGGCATCGATCATGTTAATAGTTCTGGAAATTGAAAAAACGTTGATGAATTTTAACAGTATAGGTAATTTGCTAAAATTTGGCGAATGCAAAAATATAGTTATTGTTTGGAGTGTAGTGGCTTATTGTTTTCGGTATGTTATATTTTTAAAATTAGGTATTTTGGACTAACAGATAAAAATAAGTTAGTTATTAGGCTATTTATAGATTATAGACGACGATTGGTGAGGTATTTGAGTGTAAATATATGAGTATGTCTTTTAATACATACCTGCTTCCCGTTTAAAAACTTTGTCTGTTTCCATATCTGGAACTCCATCATCGCTGCCTTGATCATCTTCAGTTTCATCATCTTTTTCAGATTCTTCATTGTCAATACCTTCGGCACACAACTTCTCATTGGAATGCGTAATATTCTCTTCAGCTACATTACTCAGTTCGCTCTTTATTTCTAAAAAGCTATTAATTTCTTCACCAGATATAATTCCGAGATTGTAGTTCAGAACACCTTGACAAAACATTTCCTGCTCTGCATCTTGATTAAGAGAACTGAACGTTTCATGAGCTATATTATCGCATCCCGATGAATTATCATTGGATATTTCTTCGTCTAAAACACGTTCACATCTGTCTATCAAGTTCTTATTGTATTCATCATCCGACACTATAGACGCAAAATCGTCATCATCTGCATTTGCGTCAAATATGTCGTTTTCAGTTAATGAATTTCTTTGAGGTTGTAGAGGTTTTCTTCGCGATCTTTTTTGTATTTGAAATGACGATGGTAGAAACACATCTTGATTGTTTAAATCACCTTAAAAAAGTAACGAGTTCTTCAGTGTCCATTTTATTATCTATATAAATTACAAAATCTACAGTTAAAAAGGATGGAAACAATTTTATATTCCCAAATAGCTCTGATTATTTATTTACATAATATGCGTTTTTCTTTTTTTGAAAATATTCCATTATCAAGGTGATCAAAATTACCTTAGGAATGTAAGTTAGTTTGCATAATTTTCCATGGAAAATTTTATTATGCTATATAGATGTTAAATCTCTTAGTGGTTTTTTTGAAAGAGGTGCAATTTTTTTATAAAAAATATCAATGCACACCGCCAACAGTATGTGGTCTATTGTTCACAAAACAATCTCAAACCGCCAGCAAACTTACAACGCATGCGCATTTGCTTAAAAGCGTTCGAAACTGAAATTTAACTCTATAGTGGTTATTAATATGTGCTGCTAAAATTTTGATGACCTAACAGGACCGGACTTACAAATTTTATGAAAACACTAGTTAGCGGCTACGGTTTTACTTACAAAGGATGTATTTAATTAGGATTGATTACATTTATATACCACCTTTTTCATTTTTTTTTTATTCTCTATTTATTTTTTTTATCATACACTGGCACTTTTGATTTTGCCAACGGCTTTTTACTTTCGAGATGCTTTAAAATATGTACTTTGACGTTATTAACTGACTTATTGTGTAATATGTCATTACTAAACTAGGAAAAAAAAACTACCGAACCTATTTAAACAGAAATTATATAAAACCATATCGAATTCTTCTTGAACACATCGAATACGAAATCACTAAGTCAATTACCCTGGAAGAAGTTAACGCTTAATAAACATTTGAAAAAAATTTGGAAACTGGATGACCTTTGGGGCAACCCTAAAACTCCCCACATGTGTTAAATGCGTTACAATAAATTGATACTATTGAAGATACATTGAAGAAGGTTATATAAAAGGTTGTATAAAAAAGTTAAGAATTTCTATGTTGATTTTATTAAAATTTCAGCAGCATTTTTTAATCTTAACTAAAGAGTTAAATTTTAATTTTCAAACGATTCTCAGAATTTTTGTGGTATTTTTAGACCCAAAACACATTTTTCAACCCCTAAAAAGTATCCTTAAAATCTGATCAGATCTAAGTTTCAATAAACCCTTTTGAATTCCGCAAACCCGATCTCAATCGGTTGATTTGCTCTGTATATATCGCGCAACAAAAATTAATTTACACACATCACTCAAATACTGGTGTCCATCCAAAAATAGTCAGAATAGCTTCCTATGAGCCACAAACGTCTAAATCTGATGAAAACTTTTTCGAAAATCGGACCGAAACCAATAACGTTTTTTTTTTATTTTCAATAGCGGGACGTAAAAAGTTATTATACGTCGAATAACTTTTTTGTTAATAAACAAATTGATATAAAAGTGAAGCCAATATTTTTTTTATGAAACAGAAGAACTTACTTTTTGAACTGGTTACAATAGAATCTAAACATTCATTTAATGGTAATGTCAACTCATCTCGAATGTCAAAATCTTCCACTTTAAGGTCTTCGTCTTTAATATCAACTTCACAAAACTCATTTTTAATTTCTGCACTAAGCGGCAAAGACAAATTAGTTTCTGAATGTCTCATTTCGAAATTTAAAATTTCTAAAAATCAAAAGCGAGTAAAATATAATGACCAGTACAAATCATAGTATGCAAATCAAAATAATAATATAACCAAACAAAACAAGTTAAAATATCATGCGAACATTATAGAAAAAGTACTAGAAATAAATTTAAAATAATAACTACGTGTTTATAACTAGAGTAATTAAACTATGCAGTAACGAAAAAAACTGCCATTACGAGAAATAATTATACATTATTAAAAAATTATAAAATACAATTGTAAACAAACTTACCATCGCCATTTTGATACAACAAAAACACTGTGTTGCATGTTCCTGTTTTTTCACGGAATTACCGCTATTGAAAGTTACAACCTGTGTGTTTCGGAAAGTACTTGTCTATGAGCTTGTCTTTGTAGATTTCAATGATTAGTTAAATTTTAAAAGTCGAGATTTAGAAAAAAAGAAAAATATTGAAACTTTTTAAAATTCGCATAGTGTGCAAAAGAGACTAGGAAACATCAAATATTTTCCAAAACTGTTTTTTTAGGAGGGTGCTCGGAGACGTCGAAATTTATTTTTATTTCTGATTTTTAAACAGTGACGTACCTATCATTGGGCTGACTAATTATTATATATTTTTAGTAGTTATCCCTGTTTTTTCATAATTTTAAAAAGTACATTTTCTGTATACTATTAAATTATGTATACTATTAACTTAAAAATAATATTATATTACAGAAAAAATCCAGATTAATATTGATTTTTTTTTTTTAAATATAGATATCGGTAAACGCAGAAATCTACACTAGAGCGTAGTCAAGTTCGTCAAACTGCACGGCACATGTGCATATTTACCATAGACGTATAATACTGGATTGCGGATGCGTAAAAATCGCGCGAGATTTCAGAATATTTAAAATTCCATGGTATTATTTCATTAGCAACATCAACAAAACTTATAATATTCAATGAAATATTGCATGAATAACTATTTTGACTGTTTATTAATCCCAAAATATCGAAATATCCGTTGAAAAACAAATATGTGTTTACATGTGTTTTTGGAGTATTCTTTAAGTGCGTTCCAAAGATTACAACAGTAAATAAAGCACATGTGAAAACATGTTTCTTTTTAAACGAATTATTTGTGCTCCCGTTCAGGTAAGTTTGCTACTTCTTAACGAAAGCCTTACTGAAAAAAAATGTTTTATTTATTTATTGCAAAGTATTATAAAAAAAATTGGAATCTACTTACAACAACACCATTGATATTTCTCTATCCCACTTGCCACTTTTAGTATTTTCCATGATTTTTTTTTATTTCATTGAAAATAAATAATCTCTTGATATTTAGTTAAGAAGTAATTGTTTCAGCCAACCGCGTAATTTAAAGAATCACAAACGCAGGCATACTGGTGAGAAACCATACCAACGTGACGTTTGTATTAAGTGTTTCTCTGTATCAAGCAATTTAATTAATCACAAACGCACACACATTGGTGAGAAACCATATCACTGTGACGTTTGTAATAAGTGTTTCTCCGTATCAAGTCATTTAAAGAGACACAAACGCATACATACTGGTGAGAAACCATATAAATGTAGCGTGTGTAATAAATGTTACAACTATATGGATCTAGAAATTTTAGGGATGGAGAATACAGCTGAGAAGGTGAATGCATCGAGGGACGGGTATAAAGCATCGGTACAATGTAAGACTGGAGTCAATATGTGATTAACCGGCGCATTGCATTAAAAAATTCAAACACGGACATAAGAATATAGATCAGTGATTCTCAACCACTGTACCGCTGCACTTTTGTGTGCCGCGAAATTCTTAGTGTGCCGCCAAATTTTAGAAAATTATTACAGTCAAAGCCCTCTAAGTGCACGCTCTCTAAATGCACACGCTCTCTTACTGCACACGAACTCGCCCTCTAAGTGCACGTTCCCCAGTCCCCACTTCGAATAATCTGCGACCAATCACGTGCGACCGTAAGCGCGCTATTTTCAAACTTTCCATTTCCATCATATTCATAGAGTTTTAGAGATATTGTTTATACTTTATAGCATCTGATTGAATAAAGATAGCTATAGGAGTTAGAAGAGTGGGGATGAAAAAGATCGTAGGGGAAGTGTGCACTTAAAGGATGGGCCTCGGTTCCGAGCTGTGCACTTAGAGGGCTTTGACTGTATCATAAACTATTTTACACAGTGTATTATAGGTAAATAAACAACTTTTAAATTTATATTTTTCTTTGTGTGCCTCCAAATTTTGAAATCGTTAAAAGTGTGCCGCGACAAAAAAAAAAGATTGAGAATCACTGATATAGATCCATGTACTAAATGAATTTTCTTTTTACACCATACTATCAACATAAATTTCATGCCACTAGACATGCGTAGTGCGTCAGCCAATGACCAATTAAACGACTGAACCCACCCTCGTCAAAAACCCAATTACATGCTCTGTCCCTAATATTCCTATGTCTATGGTCACAAACGCAGACACACTGGTGAGAAACCATACCAGTGTGGTATTTGTGATAGGTGTTTTAGCCATTTAGGTACTTTAACTATTCACAAGCGCATTGTACGAAACCATGTTAGTTTGTCCTTTGTAATAAATTGATTGTGCAGAAACTGTGAAAATCAATCAATAAAAATAGATAAAGCGTAACTTAGTCTGTAATTGTTTAGTTTTAAAGATATCTACATTTTTCTATTTTTTTATCACTTTGTTTCATCTCATATTTATACATAATAGCTATGTTCAGTTTATTAGTTTCGGAGATAAGACCTCCCCCCCATCTCCAAAACTACGGAGCATTTCACTTTAAAAAAACTTTTAAAAAATGTTGACCTCATCCATCAAAAAAGTCACTACATGACAATTCATGAATAGTGCGTTTTAGTGATGTAACGAATATTCGCATATTTCTTGACATTCGCATTTGCGAAATTCATCCGGATATTTTTCGAATATAAATATCAGAAAAAAATAATTCTTTTAATGTGAAAATAATATGAACAGAAAAGTTTTTTTCTTACTTCTTGTTTAAAAAATAACTTAATTGACATTCGTTACATCACTAGTACGTTTACTGTTAATGTGCGATGTAAAACGGCGCGCTAAGTTTGTGGTAAACTTGCACTTGATTGCGTGGTATACATTATTACTATTTTATTAGAATTCGATTTATACAAAATTTATTTTTTATTTAAGTATTAGATGTAGGTATAACAAATATTTTTATGGGAACTGCTTTGTACAGATCTCTAAAGAATTTCATCTATAAAAATATGCTTTATAAAAATTAAGAACACTGTGGTGTGTCTCTTCTCGACGAGTCTGCAATTGAATCACACGTCGGCGTTGTGAATGAAATGTACACTTCTTGATATGGATTAGATCCGATTGTTCCAACACTCACTCGATATCGACAGTCGAATTGAAGATCGTACAGATCAAAACGAGTTGCCTGCGTAAAATATTAGTCATTCAATTGGTTAAGATTTTATCATAAGTATGTAGGTAGTGAGATCATTTGCAAAGTTGGTCCAAGCAAAATAATATCATTTTTATGGTTATACAATATTAGTTTAACAGTGTTGGATCACTTTCACACAGTTTGTGTTGAGACCCAGCGGAAAGAGGCGAGGTAGGCAAAAGACATATTGTGGGTGTGACCTTCTTTAGCTCCGTCTCGCTCTAATCATCCGCACGTTTCAATTTTTGGCTGGTGCATACTACGAGGCTAAAAGATGCTATTGCAAGGGTGGCGCTGTCAATTGATTACTCTAATTTTTGGAAATATTTTGAAGATTTAAAAAACTCTTTCGAAAAAGAAAGAGTCACTTTAGGTTTGTGATGGAACAGTTTTGTGAAAAAAGTACGACATTGAAAACGTGTTTTTTTTGGCACGATTAATGCTAACTTTTTTCTAGTAAATAGTACATAAATTACAAAAGTAGTCCATTAGAGACCTAGATTTGTTCTTTATCTTCCTTATAGAGAAAGAATTTTTGCAGAATTTTGACGAATAAGTCTATAATCAATTGACAGCTGAAGCTCTATTTTTGGCTTAAATTTAGAGCGTTTCGACAGCCTTAAGCGGCGAACGTAAAAAATTATTACAATTTTATATAGGACGAAACTTTCAGAAAAGATAGTAGGTACATGTAGTGACATTAATCACTTGCCTAGGCAACCCTGTAAGAACCTGATCCAACAGCGGGGAAACACCATTTCCGTTATTAAATGAAAAAAACTGAGTTTCCATTATGCCTTATCATTATTTAAGACGCTAACCATATATCTTCGTAAAAAGTTTTTTCGAACCAACAAATTCTTAAAAATTAAAAGCTCTAACTCGATGGGGCTAGTAAATACATGAAAATGAATACCGGAATTGGTGATTCTCCGCTGTCGGATTAGGTTTTGACAGGATTGCCTAGGTAAGTAATTTAAAGACTAAATGTACTACCTATTCTGAAACTTTCAACCACTATAAAATCGAAATTATTTTTTACAGTCGTCGCTCCGACTATATGAAGTTTAGATATATATGTAGTTCGTATTGCTTGATGCACTGAAGTGAACAAAATGGACCTATCGGGGATTGCACATTAATTTAGTTTATTTATTTAGCACAAATTATTTTGTGCGCAAGGTCAGTGAAGGTAACTGAATTACTTATCAAGATTTCGAGTCTCTCAATTCTATCCTGTCGGGGGAGGGGGCTGGAATTAGAAGGGACCCGCCGTGGCGGGTCGACTAATTAAAAAAATGAACGTAAGACAAAAATTGAAGCGGTAACTATAAGAGTTTGCCAAAGATCCGGGCGAAAGGAGGCCTTCCTTTGGTATGTGTATGCAACTAACGTTAAATAGCGTATGCTGTAATTTGAAAACTGATAGTGAGTCATTTATTTAAAAAATAGCATCCTCAATATAATTTTTCAAATTTGGAAGGTATTAGTTTGCTTTGTATATTTAAGATTTTCGTTAGATCTAGGCGTTTAGAAAAAAAATATGTCAAATTTTTCGCATTCCAAGAAACACTTCAGTTAATAATTGTATAAAAACAAAAGGAAAAAAATGATATGAAAGGAAAAGTCAATACAACTATTCTGAAGATTGAACAAAAAAAAAATCAGTTGTGAGTTACGATTAGAAGACTTGAGCGGCGTAATTATCTGTACGCGTTCATATATACGCCATTTTCTGAATAACAGCTATTCTGACGTTGGGAAGAGAGTTAAAGTGCTAAAGTTGCCTTTTCGTGAGCAAAAGATTCCTACAGGTAATATGTATTTGCTTTTTTCCTTACAAAAAAAAAAAAAAAAAAAAAAAAAAAATTGAACGCCACGACCACTCCAACTCCAAAAATACTGACCAAATTGACACAATATTGTAGTAAATGATACGATAGTAACAGCTTGTATATTTATAATTATATTTACTAATAGAAATTAGTTTCACGGGTAATTGGAATAAAAAATCAATTTAAACACTTCTTGATTGCAACGTTTCGTCTTTATTAAATCAAGACTTTTTCAAGCTCTCAGCACGTTTAAATTATAATAAAACTATGATAAAAAAGGCAATTTTGCATTACAAAGATCAATAAAATTGAAAATTGTAGAAAATAATATTAATTACCCGTGAAACTAATTTCTATTATTACATATTTTGGAATTGAACTTTAAAGATGAATTATATTTACCTTTCGTTTCCATGTTTGCATATGGTTTCACATGTAAATATTAACCAAAGCATGCATATCAGTTAACTAATTTCTTTTTGGTAGATCAATTGTGTTTTTCTTATTTTCAAAATATTTATGAAACTAAGGTTTGCAAAAAAAAAATTGTAGAAAACTTTCTTGTAAAAATGAATAGAATAAAAGTATGTCATTGTAATAAAAAAAAAAACCCGTGTCGCAGTGCCAAACCCTGCCGACAATATAGTGTATTTGCTTGTATAGGGCCGTGTGGTTTTATACTTTTATTATGTGAAATTAAGTTTGTTTTTGGGCAAAATAAAAAATTTAACTCCTTAATACACCCCTTAAAATAACATTTTTTTTTAATTGTAATATTATTATCAATCTAACGTCTACACCGAATTAAATACACCCTTCAATAAATAAGTCACTATCTGCAAACTAGTGTTTTCATAAAATTTGTAAATCCGGTCCTGTCGGGTCGATTTTATTAAAATTGTGGGGACACTTTTTAATCACTACCAGAGGGTTAAATTTCAATTTTGAAACGATTCGGAGAATTTTTTCGGTATTTTGGGGCCCAAAAACAGTTTTCAACCCCTAAAAACTACCCTTAAAATAGCCCGATTAGGCCCATTTTAAATAGGCTTCTTGCGGTGATGGGTTTCAACACGTGGCCCAAATTTCGTTGAAATCAATTAACTCTTTCGAAAGTTATCGCGCGTACACATATATATATATATATATACGTATATAAATATATATATATATATATACGTATATAAATATATATATATATATATATATATATATATATATATATATATATATATATACATATATATATAAACATTTTTAAAAATGGTGCCAAAGTGTTTAGGAGGTTATGAAACGTCGAGAAATTTTGGTCCGACCCCTAGGTCCCGCCATCCGACCGACGCCAATAGTGTATGTTGCCATATGGCAAATACACTAAAAATGCATCGTATCTCGCTTCTGTGCATGTGTCGATTTTCCCTTAAAATAATAGGTCTCATCGTTTTGGCCTGTCAAATGTCCTTCTCAAATTTGGTTGCGATTCCCTAAACCGTTTGATCTGTATTGTGCTCACAGACATACGAACAGACTTTTTATTCCAAATATATATGTAATGATAAAAAAAGAAAGGTGGCGTAAAATTATCTTTACTGACCTTAAATGTTAAAAAAATAGTTTTTTCTATTGGAATGTTAATAGCAAAAATTTAAATATTGATTTTGATAACTGATGTGTAAAAACATACCGCGGTAGTGGCAGCTTGCTGAAGTCTGGTGGCACTCCCATCAATGTGTCTTGTCAACCCCTTACATGCGCCCGTCCACCAGGTGACTGTGTAATGACCACGAATTGTCGACTTCCACACTATTCTCGCCATCAATCTCTTTCTTGACCAGAATATTCGCTGCAAATGCAAATCCTCCACTTTACTGGATTTACGGCCTTTCATGAATGGTTCATTTTCTACTGATCTTGTTGCTGACTCCGAAACTGTCATTAGAAATACGTTTCGGTATAAATAATGACTATAAACAACGTAAAGAATTTACTGATTAGTCAACAAGCAGTAGGGTGTTTATTGTTCAAATACGTAATACGATAGTTCGCATAATATTTGCAATATCCAACGAGGTTTAAATATGAATTGTAATAATATACCACTAACAAGAAAGAGAAGGCGATAAACACAGTCTTTAATATGGCATATACGACGCTATTACATCCTCTATGGATTTTAATAAAGTATTATTATTATTATTATTATTATTGTTGTGTTATACAAAGCTATGTCAGAAAATTGTAAAAAAAATTGCAGTTGTGTAACAAGATTAGTATATATTAAAAAAAATTAAAAAAAAAATGTTTTTAAAGCGATTTAGTAAGTTTTGATGGTTGATTTTTTTTTCTAAATTACTTTTAATGGTATTAAAATCGTATATTTTTTTCAAATGAATTCGTTAAATCAATCAAAAGTTAAAAAAAAAATTCTCGAAAACCAATGGAAAAAAGTACTTAGCTGAAAATTTTACTGAAAACGTTTTTTACATCGGAATGTATGGCCAAAATTTCACTCGAAAAACCACGGGGGCACTTTTCACATGCTTACCCTACTATGGCATTTAAACAATACAACTCGACAAGTTGACTTATTTTAAACAAAAATTATATAACAACTCACTATCTGTGTTATTTGTAGTATTCAAAACAATGGCAGCTTTTTCTCCTTTGAGGCGATCTCGTCCAAACTGAGACAGCGCTTGCACTTGTAAAAAATACTGTGAGTTTAGTTGTAAATTCTGCAGCAAAAACCATGTTTGATCCTACAACAAATCATATTTTTAACGAAATGCAAATCCCAAAAATCAGTCTGTGAAATGGATTTTCCTTCTGGAAACGGAAAAAAATATTAAATAAGACACAACATAAAAATTACAATTGTTTTGAACGAATTTCAAATAATTATTGCTATTAAACAATGTTTTTATGTTTACCTTGTTCTGGTTACAAAAAGAATTGTCAAAAAATTTGATTTTAGAATTATCCTAGATGTGCTAATAAAATTGCACTTTTTGTACATGCAGAAACAATCTAATGTCGTCAAAGTTTTTGTCATGTAGAACATAACGTTGTATTGAGATAACAACAAATGACTGATCTACAAAAAAAAGATCGCTTTTCAAGCTAAACTTTGATCCAAAAACCGTAGAAAAATGTTGTTTCGAAGTGGAAATGGTACAAAAAAGTATGTTAAATAATACACAGTTTTAAAAAAATCGTTTCAATAGACTAATTAATTATTTTTCAAGCAGGGTTGATTTGAAATTCTACTATGCTTTTCTTAAAGAGAAATATGTACGGTTACAATTTAAGATCATTGTCAGATAAAATTTTCTGACAATGCTTTCTGCAACTCAGCATTAGTGTGAAATTCTTATTTTTCTGTTCTGCACCCCCTTGTCGACATAATATTGTATATGCATTCAGGGCTAGGGTTACCAGAATGAAAAAAGATATTTTCGAAGAAAATTCCTGATTTCCAAGAAAATTTCTCTTTTATCTATCGGGCGAGTTAAAAAGATAATTTGAAATCTAAAAATCTTTTGACAGGGAATCGTAAGCTGTGTAAAATAAGTGTTGCCCGTTATAATTCTATTGATAAATACTTGGAAAGTTCGGACGTACGACAACCCTATTTAGGACTGATTTATTCGTCTATGATTTAGTTGGTCTTCAGGATATCAATAAACTTTAGATAAGGTGGCCATATTTTTTATATTAAGAATACGCAAAATTAATTGTTTTGTTTTGACGATTATTCAGTAGGTTAGAGTGGAAGTATAGACTGGCTCATGCGAACCGCCGATAAAATTAATTCCTTATCGCCAGTATAAACTATATTTATAACACCCCAAATAAATGAGTCCTTTAGAAAATCGGTTTAAAAATTTGTTAAATTCCTTCATTCGATTTCTAATCATTAATTAATTTATATATTATTAGTATACATAAAAATAAATAAAAAGCCCGTTAAGTTGATATTTCTAAAAATATATACCCGTGTATTTTTCTATAAAAACCATTAGGCTTTCTTGTACGCAGTTTTTATTCTATCAATAGTTTCTGAACGTTTGAATTTCACCTGTAACTCTATTAATACGCAAGCATTACCTGTATAACTGATAACAATAGAATATTCGTGGAACAAAGTATATAAAAAAGGAATGTATCTCAGGACGAAAATAAACAACATTATGAACGTGAAATCTATCATTGTTATCCTGTTATTTGTCATGATTCATGAATGAGCCTTTATAAAAATTAACACCCAATATCATAATGGACGTCTTTTGTTTTGCGACAGTATAAAATACTGAAACATCTCAGTTTTCTTTTAGTATCCATTAAAAGATCAACCGGGATACACAGAATTCGACAGAGATGGTTTATTTTAACATTTTAAAGAATGTAAGTACACAATAATTATTTTTATATATTTTATTTATTTTTTTAAGCCCCGCTGATTTTAAATTTTATATCCTTATACATTAATATAGATGTCCAGTCCATCTTTCCCCGGGTGCACTCGATTCGCTCGAATTTATAGATTACGTCGATTTGCTCGGATTTATAATTAATTAATATCTATGGATTACCCATTTGTTTAGCTTACTTAATACATTATCCTTTTGCTTTACTTCTTCACTTGAGTTTATAATTAACTGACCGTGACATTATTATTATTGGTTATAACAACGTTTTCGATTTTCGAATATATAAAATTAAACGACTATTGACAGACAATTGAAAAAATTTAATTGTGAACGATTTTAATTCATCTTGAAATCAAACTGATATCTTGAAATCAATCCGAGCGAAGCCGGGCCGAGGGGTTAGTACAACTCAGACTTTCCTCAACAAATAAACTATCGAATGGTTAAAAACGCAATCAAGTCTGTGCAGTATAGGTGATTCAATCCGATTTTCTTCTGGGCGATTCCGGGCCAGACAGTTGTTGAGCTAAAATGTATTCCATATAATGGAGAGTCTAAGAAACGCATTGCAGTAAAGGTTTAGACACAAAAATTCATTTTTTAAGCAAAAAACAAATATATTTCAAACAAATCAATTTACGATTTGTAAATTCGAAAAATAACACTAAACTCGAACTTATCTAATGCGGCTATTATACTTTTTTTAATTTCCTAAGCTTGCGCTTCCAAAGGCATGATCTAGGAGGAGTGGGCAGTTGTCCCTATCAATATGTTTATTTTAGTTTTATTAGAATTTTTATTTCTAGATACGTATTAAATGCATTAAATTGTTTCATTGTGTCTTTGTGTTCCATTTGACCATAGTTTCAGCAATCCCCTTGGGGGAGGAACCAAATGAATAGGCTAAAACGAGTTTAGGTAGTATTGCACTATTTGGACCTATCGAACTAATATAATAAATGATTGCCAAAAACGTACTGGAACATTTCCAAAGAGAAATGGTTAAGTGAAATCAGTTCATAATATATATGCAAATTATTTTACAAAGACATATACAGCGTGTCCAAAAAGTCTAGAAACGATAAAATATTTCTGTTGTCGTGAAAAAAATTTCAGACAAAAGTTTGATTTTGAGAATAAAATCTTTTGAATACCAAACCACTCCTTACCCGCCACCCCCTCACGGGGGTTGGAGTAACTGCAAAATTTTAAATGGCAACCCCCATTTTTTCTGAAAAAATATATCAAACTTTTGTCTACAACATTTTTTTAACCGAAGCCATCCCGATCCTCCAAACGCGTATCCAAAATTCTCATTCTTCCAACTTTTATCACTTCTCAATGTCTTAACGACGCTGTTAAGGAAAAAATTGTAGAGACAAGAGTTTTGGGCATTTTTGGGTCTTAGGGGTCCAAAAAAGCTCATAAACAGGTTCAAAATGGCAAAAAATGCCATCTAAAATCTTAAAGTTACCTCCGACCCACGCGAGGGGGAGACAAGCGGTTTGGTGTTCAAATGATGTCCAAACAGCTTTTATCTCTTGAAATGTTTTCCTTATGTCTGTCGTTGAAACATTGAGAAGTGATTATGACGTTGCAAGAACGCGAAATGTTGACAACACAGACACAGCTTTGTCATTTTTATGAGGACTTTATATTTTTGTCGATGGATTCAGAAGAAGAACCACATTTATATAATAAAATACCAGAATCTAAGATCAAATTGACACTATACGGGTATCCCAAATTGCTTGATTTTGGTAGTTTTCCCTATTTTCAGACGAGATAGAGAAAAACTGCCCTACGAGTCTAGAGCTCGATTTTTGTGAAACGTCGACTGGCGAAAACCGCATTTCGATAAAAAAAAATCGTTTACCAATTGTTTGATATCAGGGTCAACTTTGTTATTTCAGATAGAAACCACAGTTGGCTTTGACGTCTTGTCATCCTTGCTGTCAGTATAACACATTTCAATGGGATTATTTTTATTTTGTATAAGTCAATCTCAGAAAAGCATATTTTTATTGCATTCAATAACATGTTGCAGTGGTTAATATGGACATTGATATTTCGTAAAGTCGTGTCAATTCGCCAACTATCTCTCTCAAATAATCGACGATGGAAGGACTTGGTACAATATAGGAGCGATCCAATTATAGACAACATACAGAATTACGAAAACAACCGCAATACTGATGACGAAAACTCTTGCAACGGCTTGAGTCAATGCGATCTCAATGAGCAGCGCCACCTTAAAATTAATCCTGCGAATCCAATATTTCCACAGAACTTTTTTGTGGACGAAGTAGAAGAATTTCCAAGTAAAAGAAAACATTCCAGGCTGCATGGATCGAATACTGAAGATTCATCGTCGGTAAGACAATAACAATTTTACGTTAGTATAACTTCCATGTTGATATTTTTAACACGCTTTTATTCGCTTTTATCAGCTATCTGTATGTATCAATGTACGTTAAAATTTCAATGTTAAGTAAAACTACGTTGTTTACATTCGGATCTCTGCCTTCCTTACGTAGTTCAGCGTAGCCTTCTACTGGATCTCTCCTTCCCACATGGTTTATGGAGAATTTCTAGCTGACTTAGGAAACTTATGCTATTAAATTATAAAATAATAATATTCATAGTATAGAAACTGTGCAACATATTTTTTCAATTGCTAGTACGGTGGTGTGGAAATAAAATTACCAGGAGGTTACATCCGTCCCTACTTCCAGTCGAGCCAACCACCTCCGTGCACATGCGGTGTTCAATACAAGCTGTTCGATCTGGGTCCGTTGTATTATCCGCGTTATTTGCCGTCAGTCAATTGCACAGGCGACCTGTGCTGGGGAAGTCTCTATCGCTGCAAAGAGAAACACTACAAGTTGCATGTGCTCAAACGAAAAGACGATGCCACAACAGCAGCCGTAGGAAATGGGGATTTGTTCAACGATGCTCCGCCACCGGTGGTCAATCAACACGGACCGCAGGTACCGGAAGTATTGCGCAAGGACTGGACGTTTGCATCGTTCACGGTGACGGTTGCCTGTGAATGTACACCATGACGACATTCATGTTCTAATCGGTATCGATCTGAGCTTAATCATTATACTATTGTAAATGCACACTAACTTCGAAACTTATCCAACGCGAATTTCTAACTCTGTATAACGTAAATAATTTCAATGGCAATTTTTCGTATTTCAAATACGCTTTCTATTGTCGCAACTCAGCTGACTTCAAAAGCCAACTTCTTAAGGTGACCGTTAATTACCTGTTCAATACGCCTCCTTTTTCACTCGCATAGCTCTGTTACGAGCAATTGGATGTGTGTGTGCATGTAAAATGCACTTACACACGTTTCGGAAATCTCTGATTTCTATTAAAAATCTTATTTAATATTTGATATTAATGCTTCAGAATAAACTATAAATATGTCTTATAAATCAGATAAAAACAAGAAAATTAGCATGTTTTACACAAATGTTTGTACAGAAAAAATTTAATTAAAACATTTTTTAGCATTTTTAACATAATTTCGTAAAGAAAAAACTTCAAAATGTCAATTGCCAAGTACGATGATATGCTACCCACTATTTTTTTTGGATAATTATCGGATTCTCATTTTCTTTCTTTTTTAAAATTAATTACGTGAGGCGGTTTTGACAATTTTTCAAATTGTTCAAATAACCGCACCAGGTTACCAATCAGCACATGCATTTTTATGATCAGTGCTTTATCTGGCAAAAAATTGAATACGAATATTTTTTATCCGAGGACGCTGATTTCACCTGGGTTAATAAAATCAAGCGAAGAGAGCATAAAAATCCAATAATAAATTGTTTCTTATATAAATGGACATTGGACATGCATTAAATTAACTAAGTGATTTTACATTAAAGAAAAAAAATGTTCACGGTTTCATTGTAATGTTGGAATATATATTTATGTAAATGTGTAATCTGTTCTTTGGAGTCAATAAAAAATATAATAACAGATTTGTAATGTTCCTACAGATAATGTAATTGTTTTATATATTACTATTGTTATAATCAAATTAATGTTAATAAAGTAATATCATTTACAAATCACATGCTTTGGTAATTTGCAAGAACATTCTAATATCATTTTCTTATTCGTTCCTTACTTATTAACGTGGAGAGTTTGTGAATAGAAGAAGAGTTAAAAGCGAGCAGTTTACCGTCAAGTAGGTTTAAAGAAAGTTAGAGTGATCACCGCGGATTCTTATGGCTAATTTATAATTGAAATCGATAAAAATAGATTCTCTGGCGACAGAATTAATAGACAAAGCGCCAGCGGCACTTGAGTGTCAAATCCTGAATGTGTGGTCAGCTCACAAATTATATCCCAACCTCTTTGTCTTGCATGTCGCGCACAATCTGTAGGCCACTTTCAAGTGAAGAAAGTGACAACTTCACCTTTCTTTTCTACAGTTTCCCACGAAAAATATTTTTTATACATTAAGTAAATATAATAAATTTTGTAAATAAATCAAATTCTCATAAAGTGGTAATAAACTCAATTTATAGCGCGCAATTACATGTAATTTTATCAGAAAGTTAGCGCGCCACGTTTCACATCACACATCAACAGTAAACGCAATACTTTTTGATGCCCCTTGCCCCCTGGCGCCTAGAATAACCGCTCCACTTGTTCTACCCCAGGGTCGGCAGTATCGTCATACCGTGACCAAACGCCAAACGCTAAACATTTTCACTTGACAAGTCTTCAACTCATTGCTGGTTGTTTGCAATCTATCAGTTTTTGTGAACACTATGTACTGTGTTATAGTAATATGTACAACGTTCGGTACAAATTATTGTCATTTTCCGCGTTTGCATTTTTTTTTTCATTTCAGCCCTTTCATAACAAAATTTTTGTCTATGCCCTTAATTAAAAGAACAAATCTTCACCTAGCACTTCATCACCAGGATTCATCACCAAGATTAAAATTTTCTCTCGTGCAGCTGCTTCTCTTCCGTTTAAAATAAATAATTGATCTGACTTGAGCGAGCTATGTATAAGCAAAACAATTTTTTATTTGTTCTCTCTTAAACAAAAATTCAAGAATCGTCATGTACAACCAAATATACGAAGGAATAAAAAAAAGGTTTTTCAAATCGATTTAGCTATTTGAGCTCTAAGCGCGATACAAAAAATCGTAACTAATAATAAAGACAAAATAATGTAAGCTTGACATAATTAACTCGAAAAATAATTATTATAATATAATCTCCAAGTACTCGATAGTTACTTAAAAATATAGAATACTTAACTATTTACGTATGTGAGGAAGATGTTGAATAGGTATATAAATAATTTGAACTTAGATTTTCAGTCTCGATACTCATATATATCTTGATATAAAATAAATAAAAATACGACTTACTTTGGGTACCGTCTGATGTCTAACCACCACTGAGTTCAATACTGTGACCGCACCTTGCAATCGATGACTCCAAAACACCTTGTAACGTTGAATAGGCAAATCAGATGCCGGAGGATTCCATCGTAATTCACCGCATAATGATCCATTCTGTAGCCACAATGGTCCGACTGTTAAATTATTAGGAGGATCTGGTTCTCGAGGATCTAAAATGTTGCTTATTTCACTTTCAAAGTTTAAACTTTTGTACTTTAGGTCAGAGATATTCATTTAAAAACGGGGTTTTAATTTTTTTGAGAACTATCGATAAGTTAACATTCGGTAGATATCACGGCCTTCGTTTAAAGATTACTATAACCCTGCTGCAGAAAACAACGTATCTTTGTATGCTTTTTTCTACGACTCTACTATTCCTTTTCCTTACAGAAAAAACTGAAAACCTTTATAAAAGTTAAGATTTATTAATAATTTACCATTTTGCGTTACAAACGGCATTGAAGGTTCCGAATATCCCTTCGATCCATTGACACTGACCGCAGCTACACGGAATTGGTACCAGCGTCCAGGCTTCACCACTTCTCTTACAACGATTGATATCTTTGGTGTACCGCGATGGCGTACTTTCCAAGCCCCTAATCGCGAAGGTGCAAAATGTTTTCCCACATGATGGCGTTCCTCGATGACATATAAAACTGGGTATGAAGAAGTTATTTCCGCGCTCTTCTGCAGCTGTTGCTGATTGACATTCCATTGCACGACCACGCCATTACCAGACCGACGTCGCTCTACTATTGTTATGTTCGTGGGTACGTCAGGCAAATCTGAAACATATAATAAGTGTTGTTTAAATTTGACCATTCCAACTCCACAAGTGGGAAATGGTATCACAAATTTCGGTCAAAATTTTATTTTTTTGTCGTTTTGGGCTCCCTCGAGTCTAAAAAACATAGTTTTGGAAAAAGTCTGTTAGTCTGTTACATGGAGGATTAAGGTAAAGGAGACGCGTCTGTGTATATTGGACACGGACCTAAAAAGAAGAACACTTTTTATAGATTGAGCCATCAGCCGAAGTGAAATATAATTGAATAAGTACTGTAAAAAGTGATTTTAGAATGAAATTTCATGGTAAATTAAATTTTTTTTAAGATGATAAAATAAAACCTACTGCCGAAGATTCTTATACTAGATAGGTTCGTATTGAAAACAGTGCTATATAGTACAAGTGAAACTTTTTAAAATTTCAAAAAATATCGATTTTGTGTCGCACGCTTTGCTTTGCAGCCTGCAACCCGAGGAGATTCCTTAATTTTTATACTCAATATTTTTTTTCGTTTTGAGGTCCCCAGAATCCAAAAACATATTTTTGGAAAATTTTTGTCGCATGCGCTGCGGAAACTATTGATGATAGAACAAAAGTATGTTCTACAATATTAAAGAACATATCAATAACTACAAAAACTTCGCGATACGTCCAACTATTATCGTTATGTCACAATAACCACTTTTTACATTTTAATAATCTATATCGATAAAAGACGGTGTATATGTAATCTATGGACTCCAAACGGGTAGACCATTTTTGATGAAATTTTCAGACAATCTTTAGATTAGCCCAGCGGGTGATCTTCTGAAGTTTTGTAGCGATCGGGTCAACAGAATTTTTTAAATTTCTTTTTGAGAAATAAGATTTTTCTTCGATTTTTGAACATTCACAAATAAAAGCGATTGAATTCGCGCAAATTCAATACACGTTGAGAATTTAATGATAATGATTCTCATCTTTTATATCCTACATATTACATTTACGCCCGAACGAAGCCGGACTGGGCCGCTAGTAATATATATATTTATTATATATATTTTTACTTTAAGGTTTGCTATTAATTTTTTAAATTATTTTTGCTATATTTTCCTATATATTTTTCAATTTTTTAATTTATTCAAATTTTTTTTAGAACCTGAAGAAAACCCAAATCCTGGCTGAAACGTTGATCAATTTAATTTCAATATAGTCCATTAATTTAGTCGTTAATTTTATTTACTCTTTAAAGATATTCGTTAATTTCAATGACCGGTATTAATAATTATTAAGGCCCTGAAGACTCCGCGGTTTCTACCCTCGTTTATTTAACATCGAAAACTGGTATTCTATATTTATATAAGACGAAGCATAATGTAGGTATATTGAAGGTATAAAATTACATTTACCTTGACTTACTGCTTGCTTTGGCACACTTTAAACTTGTGCACAATTTAATGTGAAGTATGGACGTTTGGACATTACTTGCACAAATAAGTTCGTGCATTCTGTGTCAAATTAAAACAAATGTATTTTTATCTTTCGACAAATTAACATAAACAATACAGTTGGCGAAAATTCAGAAATTGTAGGCATTATTAGTGTATTTGCCATATGGCAATATACATGGATGGCGGGACCTAGAGCTCGGACCAAAATTTCTCGACGTTTCATAACCTTCTAAACACTTTGGCACCATTTTTAAAAATGTTTATATATATATATATATATATATATATATATATATATATATATATATATATATATATACATATATATGTATATATATATATATACCGGGTGTTTTTTTCAAAACTTTGAATGGATTTTTTTGTTGATACACTGGTTGAATCAAAAAAAGTTTTAGGCAAAAGTTGTTGAGTTTTGAGGGGGAAATAATTTACACGTAATACCAACCCCCTCCCCCCACCCCTCGGCAGGGAGGAAGGGGTAACTTTTGTTTTTTAAATGAAAACACCCGATTTTTATGATTAAATTTTTTTTTGTGTAAAAATGAACAGCTTTTGTCTAAAACTTTTTTTAATTTTCCCTGTTATTTTTGTGTAAAGTCTTGATAATGTTGATGATAATGATGAGGGTTGGGGGAGTATTCCGAGTTGCCAATTGCATTAAAAATCTCACCAGGTACTTCAATTAAATTATTCTTTATTTTAACATTAAGATTATAAGTTTTCAAAGTGTTCTCCATTCACTGCCATACAATGGAACAATCGATTCAAAGTTTTGTAAAAAACACCCGGTGTATATATATATATGTGCGGGCAATAACTTTCGAAAGAGGTTATTGATTTTAACGAAATTTTGTCCGCGTATTGGAATCCACCACCGCAAGAACCCTATTTAAAATGGGCCCGATTGGGCTATTTTAAGGGTAGTTTTTAGGAGTTGAAAAAAGATTTTGGGCCTAAAAATACCGAAAAAATTCTCGGAATCGTTTCAAAATTGAAATTTAACCTTATAGTAAAGATTAAAGTATGTTATTAAAATTTTAATAAAATCGGCCCGACAGGACCGCACTTACAAATTTTATGAAAACGTTAGTGTACGTATAATGATTTATTTACCGAAGAGTGTATTTTATTTGGTTCAGATGTTGAATTGATAACAATATTTTAACTAAGACAAAAAATATTATTTTAAGGGGTGTATTAAGTGGTTATTTTCTTATTTTGTCCAAAAACAAACTTAGGTTCATGTAATAAAGCCACACTACTTGTATTAGCAAATACACTATATTGTCGGCACGGTTTGGGCACTGCGTCTCGAGTTTTTTTTAATTAAGCTCAAAGTGTCAAAAATATACCTACTTTAACGCCGGGATGCATTATATAAAATTTCGCGAAATGTAATTCTTGACAATTTCGTTACGCGTGGCATGTCTACATGAAGGCATTTTGGAATAATATCTCATAGACGTCAAATATTTTAAGTTGGTGTAGATGTAGGGAAAAAATTTTGAGATGAAGAGTTCAAACGATTTTCGAGTGTACCGTTTACGCTTAAAACGCGATTGTACAGTTACCGTAAATAATGAACCGCGGCGGCGGCGAATGTCAGTCGATATGCAACTTGTTCGGATGTTAACACATCTTTGGTGGTCTTCTACTGCGTTATATATGTGGGGGTATGCTACTCATCATGAAGCACTCTGTTGTGTGGTACCTTAACAGTTAACACACACATACAAATCTTGCAGTTCAGTGTGCAGCATGATCAAATAAAAATGTAATGAAAATACACCCAACCCATTCATTTATCGTTTTACAGACGGTACAGCTACAAATCCACAAACCGAACGAACGAACCAAGTCACAAGGAACTCTATTAGATTAGAAATATTAATATAAGAGTATGTTAATTGTGTAATGCTTCAGAACGAGCTATATAATTTTTGTAAACATTCATTGTTACATATATTTATGGTTAGCGGGTACTTGGACACAAATAAATAAAAATTCTAAGTTTTATAAATTTTGCGACGTTTCGTAGGCAGTTTTCCTACTTTTTCAAAAAAAAAAAAAATTCATTGTTACATTGCTAAATTAGAAAAAAATATTTTTTATCCACTGTCACCGTCGGGGTTCAAACCCGAATCTTTCCACTTTCGCGGCGGAATGAGTTAATCAGTTACTCTGCGGTGCGATATCTTAACAGTTAATTCTTCATAATAAAGCAATTATGAAGAATTAACTGTTAAGATATCGCACCGTAGAGTAACTGATTAACTCATTCCGCCGCGAAAGTGGAAAGATTCGGGTTTGAACCCCGACGGTGACAGTGAATAAAAAATATTTTTTTCTAATTTAGCAATGTAACAATGAATGTTTACAAAAATAGAAATCTTAATATATATGAGCAAATAAATGATATGTAGTCTAAAAAAATTAGAAAAAAACGCTTTTATCACGCACTAAAAACTTTAAATAATTAAATTAACTTTTATTTTTATTCAACACGTGATAAATGATAGATATGTTAGGTAGTTATAAGTATTTATGTCCAATGACTAATTCAAAAAGTGTGTCTATATTAATCAAAAGTAGGTACACATAGCTAAAAGCGCTCCCCGCTTTTTCAATTATAGGCATTGGAATTAATAGAAGTGACAAAACAAATAACTACCTAGCATACTTATCATCGATCACGTATTGAATAAAAAATAAAAGTTAATTTATTAGTATATTTGCCATAAGGCAACATACACTATTGGCGTCGGTCGGATGGCGGGACCTAGGGGTCGGACCAAAATTTCTCGACGTTTCATAACCTCCTAAACACGTTGGCACCATTTTTAAAAATGTTTATATATATATGTATATATATATATATATATATATATATATATATATATATATATATATATATATATATATGTGTGTACGCGCGATAACTTTCGAAAGAGTTAATTGATTTCAACGAAATTTGGGCCACGTGTTGAAACCAATCACCGCAAGAAGCCTATTTAAAATGGGCCTAATCGGGCTATTTTAAGGGTAGTTTTTAGGGGTTGAAAACTGTTTTTGGGCCCCAAAATACCGAAAAAATTCTCCGAATCGTTTCAAAATTGAAATTTAACCCTCTGGTAGTGATTAAAAAGTGTCCCCACAATTTTAATAAAATCGGCCCGACAGGACCGGATTTACAAATTTTATGAAAACACTAGTTTGCAGATAGTGACTTATTTATTGAAGGGTGTATTTAATTCGGTGTAGACGTTAGATTGATAATAATATTACAATTAAGAAAAAAATGTTATTTTAGGGGGTGTATTAAGGGGTTAATTTTTTTATTTTGCCCAAAAACAAACTTAATTTCACATAATAAAAGTATAAAACCACACGGCCCTACGCAAGCAAATACACTATATTGTCGGCAGGGTTTTGGCACTGCGACCCGAGTTTTTTTTTAGTTTTTAGTCTTAATTTCTTTTCTAGCCGTCGTTGCTGTCTCCAATGGTTTTAGTTTCTATGTTTCGTTTGTACTCATTTAATTCCCACGATTAGCGGACAATCATCAGCTCAACTTGATAGAATGAAATTATCGTATTCTCATCGGTATTACATACTTTTGCAAATTTTAAAATCGATACGACAATTAGAATTTGGTTAAATTCGACTTCCAAGATTTGTTTAAGGGTATTAAAAATCACTGACTGTCTCAATCATCACGAAACAGGAAGTGTTCAGTTTACAAACTTGACATAATAGGTCTTTTTAGTGACATAGGCACCCACTAGAAAGGGATTTTTGTAAAATCAACTATTCAGGGGGTCAAACGGTGGTTGTCATTTTTTTGATAAAATATCCACAATGCAAAATCGTTCAAGTGAGAGTTATTGAATTCAACATACTAACTCTTCATTAAAAATAAGCGAGCGTTTTTTTTTTCAATTCAACCCCTAACGAGATCAATGGGAAAAGATTGTTTGCTGTGTGGAAAATATGTATTGAATATTAATGAAATTTAAAATAATTATTCGAAATACATGTTTTTCACAATTCAATAACTTGGAGTACGATATTTAGGTACATTATTTTCTGTTTTGCGTCAAGTTTTTCTTCAAATTGTCTTGTATGCTCGCGTCGCGTGTAAGATTTAGGAATAATGATTAAGTTTTGACAAAATTTTGTGTGCTTCTATGAGACAGTAAAAGTTTTAAAATACGAGGGTATCAGGGATCATTCTTCTATTTCTCATTAAAGATTACAAGTCGTAGCCCCACACCGATTGTCGCCTTTCCTCGGAGCCGCATTTACCTCACTTGACCTTACATAATATTTTTTACTACAAAAAGAGATTTCTCATTATACTATAAACGTTAAGTTTTTGATCACTATATACACATCTGATATAGAGGTGTATTGTGTATTGTAAATATTCGCGGTCTATTTCATCATTCATATATATATAATGACCTAGGACCGGGTGCAGGTAAAAAAATGTGCAATTCCCTGCCCTTCTGATTTTTTTAGAGCAAAAATTGAAATTTATCACTGTGGGGTATTCAAATCAAAGTAGGGCTTGTGTACAATCCGTATTCAGTAAGAGTACTTATTTTCTAAAACCGTAGAGCGCCCTACTCAGCCATTGCCGAAAAACAATTCTAAGGCTTAAAAAAAAAATATTATAATTTAATAATCCGTTATGATTATTTTTTTTTTGAATTTTTTACATTATTGAACAATAAATTGAATAATTGATAACTTTTTGATAATTAGAAGTTATAAAAGACGAAGAAATTTAAATAGAACACACACAAAATACAAATTCTTCTTTTAAAAATTAATACCATTTATTTTTCATGAAATATATTACTACATCCGTACAATGAGATGTAATGTTTATAGTATTAACAACATTAGTAACCACATACGAATTCCCATGTGTTTAATGTTTAAAGAGTTGTAAATTATTCAAATTGATGATCAATGATAGAAAAAAATAAAAAAGTAATAATTGGTTTAATGACTAAGTAGTGGGCGCTACGGCTCTAACATATAAGTATTCTCACGCACAAAATCTTATTTCGATTTAAATATCCCACAGTCTTCGTAAGCGTGACGCCAGGGTGGTCTCACTTAAATTTTCCTTAAATCGGTTTAGCAGTTTAGTAATAAAATATTAATAAAGAAAGCAGTTTATACCGTGCAAAGCCATTAAAAAGTAAAAGATTAAAAAACTAAAAAAAAAAATTGAACCTCCTTCAAAAAAGGCCACTAAACAGCGTTCTGAGGTCGACGTCTATTTAATGGAGTACATAGGCACAACCCAGTAATTAAATTGGCGCTGACCTTTCAAGCAGTTTTTTTGGCGAAAAAGTCATTTTCCACTCTCTTACAGGGGTTGTAAATCAAGGAGTGGATTTGGTTTGGATCACCAGCGTCGGACTGGCCATATAGTCGAGGTGGCGATTGCCAGACGGGCCCCAGCCTGCGCCGGCCCCCCACGGAGCATTACGTTTCGTGCGAGTGCGTAACTTTGTCTATGACTTAACACCAACCAATTTCTACTTAAAGAAGTCCTAAGATGTGTTTAAGAGGAGAATTGATTTGTCCGGATCCATAGAAAGAGGGGCTTGCCGCAAGCCAGGCGGTTGGTAGGATAGAGGGCCCACGCAGGCTAGGTCCCAGCTTTTGCGACCTAAATGTAAACTAGATCAGATAGTTCGTTCATACATTAGAGAGAAATGAAATAGAAAAATATCCCATCTACCATTATCCCGTTTCGGGCCTCGGGCTTGTGGGGAGCCACCCGGGCCCTTCTGGCCCAGTCCGACCCTGTGGATCACTTCCCTTGAGAACTGATCCCCGCCACCTGAAAGACTGGTAACCAGGCCAAAAAGCGTTTTGGAAATCGATTTCTGCGCGAAAATGCGATGTGGGGGTGGTTTTTGGCCAATTCAAAGGAGTTGCCTAAGGAAAAAACTTTTTTGCCCACCACCAGCATTTTCAGCGACCTCGAAAATGGGGAGGTGGTGATTAGTTTGGAGCTCTGGTAAAAAACGCGAAAGCCATGAAAAATCCCCACTCATTTACTGGACTATTATAAAAACAAAATGGGCCGTTATTTTTCAGCATGCAGTTTATAATTTTTGACTTTTATTTTAATTTAACAGTAATTAAATGAGATCATAGGCAGAAAAGTTCATGTAATAAAAACACAATTTAAGTTGCACAATCATATTTACATTCATTAATGGTAATTTTAAATGTATTTTGTTATTATACGAATGCAGAAACTATACAAAATCGATTCTTATAATAAGAGAAGTGTAACGTCCGACATTATTTTCAGTTTATCATAATGTTTGTGTTATTTTACATTTTTAAACTTTGAGTTTAGCTAAGAGATCAGATCGAGCGTAGGGGTAAGGCAAACAGCTTTATCAACATTGGAGTGGAACCTTTAACTTGTATTTAGAGATCACACAAACGCTACAGAATTATTAATTATTTTTGTAAAGTTTTTCTAAATCCGTTCCTGCATTGCATTGCGTTGCATCGCGTCCGGGCGCAGCACCACCAAGAACCATGCAACTTTACCTGCTGTGTGTAGAGAAACACAATTTACAAACATACATACCTATATGCAACACTGGTTAGATATAAAAACTAGGCCATTATTTAGTGAACCAGTTTGATAATCTGAGTGCAATATATAACCCATTTGATAGGTGGTTAGCTTCATCTTAACTTAGGTCGATGCCTCCTCCGCCTCTGTATCTACGAGGGAACACCTGTGAGCACAACCGTTTAAGCATCTCCATGGACCCTGGACGTACCAACTTCCCTTTATTTGACTTTTCATAACCGAGCTGGGTAGAGTAGTGGTACAGCACTAGACTCGCATTCGGGAGGTCCGGGTTCGATTCCCGGCAGGGGCAGATGTGGCTGGGACTTTTTCCTACTGCCTCTCGCCGAGAAACGGTAATTCCTGTACCGGCCATCTTGATTGAGGTTTTCCATGGTTTCCCTCAATTAATTCCAGATAAATATCGAGATGGTTCCTTATTTGAGGCCATGGCCGATTACCTATCAAACTCCTAGTTCAAAAAAATTACCTACCTTATTCTAATTTCCTATAATTCCTTCATTCGCCCATTGCTATTATAAGTTGAAGTTTTAGAAATGTAGAAAATAACGGGAAGTGGTAAAATGGAAAATAGTAATGGTGCGAATGGCGCCTGTTATGACATAAAGTCGAGAAACGGACGTTAAACGCATTATTATTATATTATTATTATTATTATTATTATTTGACTTTTCATATTGCTTAATACTGATGTTACACTAATTTAATTGAGACTGTAATTACCTTGAGTCTATATTGAAAATTGGCTTATACATTACTTCACAATACAATTTAAGCGGCAAAGTTTTTACACAAGGCTGTCATTGTTTCATTGCTTTGTCACTCCATTTAGCGAACCGTACTATAATGACTACTATCTCCTTAAATGTTGGAACTGTACGGATTTAATGTTAAAATCTAAGAGATGTGTGTACGACGAGTTTTTGATACAGTAAAAACGGATATGAAAACATTCATGAAAGATACGAGTGAACGGGCAAGGGAATGTTTTTTTGAGTTACTATTTAGATATTTCAAACCGCATCAGGGCGAAGCCGGGTCCAGCAGTTATCATCTACTATAAGACTAATAACAAGATCTCTAATTGCAATGTCATTTTTCCAAAATGAAAAATAAGCGTTCGATAATTTTTAGAAAAACAACTTTCTGAACGGATTAACGCGTGTGTTGCAAAAAATATATATTTTTTTTTTCAAATTGTTATCTGTGATTTGGAAAAAAGTACAAAGTGGATTTTAATTTACCTATTATAAAGAAAAAATAACGTTTTTTTCAGCTGCCCCTCGTAGAAATGAACAAGATACAGAATATTAATGTTTCTCATAAGTGCATCTGCACTGGTCTTAGATTTTTTGTGTGCTTGCTGCACTGCCCTCAGCATAACTTTTCACTTGACTTGGAATCTCAAATTCTTTTCATAGGATTTTCAGTGCTTCAATAAACTATTTAGAAGATCGTTAAGCCTTAGAAATGTTATTATGTTAGCACGTAAATATACAAGGATGCAACATTTCAGTGTTACGTATACAGGCAACTTGTTCTCTAACTACTTATTCTAATCATTTGAGTGATTTTTATACCTACGAGTTACGACATAATATAATACAATTTTCTGTATTAAATTATTATACTACGCTCTTTCTTTACTCTTTAAAACACTGCATGTAATTGTCTTTCTCATATTGCGTTTCACAGTACTGAATATGATTACTTAGTATTTTATCTGTTTTATGAAGCAATGCATGCAGGTGACTCCCTCAAGTTTCACAATTGAAAACTAGAGCTAAATTCATTAGTTATAATAATCATATCGCATGCGTATACAGGTAGAATGAATTGTTTTCACTCCTAAAGTTCCTAACCAATAGAAATAATATGAATGCATTTAGCAGTAATTAAATACTATTACTTAGGTACGTAAGAGAGCAAAATTATTCGAGCGTTGAAACATTCATTCATTCACCGATTATTATGATACATCATATGCGAATAAATCATTTCGAAAGAATCATTCGATTATTCCCAACACTAATTATGATTGCTTAAGTCATACTAACCCTACTGCCAGACTATGCTCCTCGCACTGCTCCTCGCTCTGCTCATCGCGCTGTTGCCCTAAGCGGCCAGACACTGCTGTACTCGCGACGCTCCGCACTCGGCTTTCGCCTTTCGACAATGGAGGTCGATACTGTGGCAGCGCGCGCACTATGCCTTACACTTAGACCGCTTGATGCGTACTGAGTGGCGCGGGAGTATGTGGCCGGCTTACTCGTGCTCTTATTGCCGGTCCTTTGAGTCGCGCATAAAAAACCGACAATCGAGGGAGCACTGGGCATGACGAGGAGCATGACGTGCGGCATGACGAGTAACGCGGCCACACAACGTCTCTGCCTCCTTTCCTCGCTACTTCCCATGCCACTCGTCGAGTGTGTGGCTGAGGCAATGACTGTGGGATACGATTTTTCGATCGATAATAGTAAGAATTCATAGGTACCTACCTGTAACATTTTGAAGACCAAACGCTTGTTGACATGTAGTTCCACACATGTTTGAGCAACATTTGAACACATCCGGACAGTCAGAATCGTGCGCGCAAACGTTCACACAAGCAGTATCAAATGGTGATAACGGCCCGTTATCTGAATCAGGACACAGGCCCGGCTTTGACTTTGGTTTCGTTATGCACTGCTTTACACACTGCAACAATATAGTTAATAACTTTATACAACGTTCGTAGAAAGTTAATATTACATCCATGTGCCTGCCAATTGTATCATCATTGTTTAATAATAATTAAATATGTGTTGGCTTCGAAGAAATTTGTAGGAGCACGAATATATAAATGTGAGCACGACGAGGGCCGTCTTTAACCTATTGGAGGCCCTGGGCACTTTAAGATAATGGGGTCCCTATGACTATTACGGAAGACTATTTTTTTCTTAAAAAAAGATTAATTACTAAGCAAATCAATAATTAACAAATACATTATTAAAAAAATTATCGATATATGATATTCGTCGGCAGTATCAGTTATAGAATGTTGATCTGGCAAGAACTAGGGGGTCCCATCGATCGCGGGGCCCTGGACACGTGCCCAGAGTACCCAGTGGGAAAGAGGGCCCTGCGCACGAACGTGTACAAACATTCGCGAATAAGTAGAAACGAGCCAGGTCTCAAAGCTTGACGCTCCGGCCGTCCAGTGCATATTTACCTCATTTTCGAAGTATAAAGCCAATGAAAATTTTCTACGCCATTAATAAAATACGATTGTATCAAACGACCACTCCATGTCAAGCAAGTTGAACAAGAACGACCATTTTTTCTTTGAAGTACCGATAAGCGATGGGATTCCATTTGTTCGTTCAGGAATGTCTGTGCTCATTCAGATTCAGTCGTTAGGTGTACACGCGGTTTTATATATCCACAAGTTCTTAAGTAAATAGTTTTTAGTGTATTTGCCATATGGCAACATACACTATTGGCGTCGGTCGGATGGCGGGACCTAGGGGTCGGACCAAAATTTCTCGACGTTTCATAACCTCCTAAACACTTTGGCACCATTTTTAAAAATGTTTATATATATATGTATATATATATGTATATATATATGTATATATATATATATGTATATATATATGTATATATATATATATATATATATATATACACGTATATATATATATAGATATGTGTGCGGGCAATAACTTTTGAAAGAGTTAATTGATTTCAACTAAATTTGGCCCACGGGTTGAAATCCATCACCGCAAGAAGCCTATTTAAAATGGGCCCAATCAGGCCATTTTAAGGGTAGTTTTTAGGGGTTGAAAAATGTTTTTCATCCCAAAAATATCGAAAAAATTCTGATTAATTAAAAAGTGTCCCTAAAATTTTTAAAAAATCGGCCCGACAGGACCGGATTTACGAAATTTTATGAAATCACTATTTTGCACATAAGGAATTTTTTACTGAAAGGTGTATATAATTTGGTATATAGGTTCGATTGATAATAATATTGCAATTAAGAAAAAAAATGTTATTTTAAGGGGTGTATTAAGGAGTAAAATTTTTCATTTTGCCCAAAAACCAACTTAAGTTCGCTAATAAAACCACACTGCCTGTATGGCAAATACACTATATTGTCGGCAGGGTTTTGGCACTGCGACCCGGGTTTTTGATTAATTTTATTATTGCAAAATTTTTAGTTTACAAAATAATAAACATACAGTACATGAAGTGACGATAACGGCGTTCTTTATTGAGTTTAGGTATATATGTAGATATACTGTAAATTTCAAACTGAAATTACACATGAAAAATATTACTGCTCCTAATGCAACATCTTGTAGGATATAATATTTCATTCGAACACTATTTTATTTAAAAAAAAATGAGTGCGTGTAACCTTTGCGCGCAGGTGACGTGGTAAATATTACAATTAAATTAAAAAAATAAATACTTTTTACTAGACGTTTTACTTCAGAAATAAAAAAACCCGGATCGCAGTGCCAAAACCCTGCCGACAATATAGTGTATTTACTTGTATAGGGCCGTGTGGTTTTATACGTTTATTATGTGAAATTAAGTTTGTTTTTGGACAAAATAAAAAATTTAACCCCTTAATACACCCCTTAAAATAACATTTTTTTTCTTAATTGGAATATTATTATCAATCTAACGTCTACACCGAATTAAATACACCCTTCAATAAATGTCTATCTGCAAACTAGTGTTTTCATAAAATTTGTAAATCCGGTCCTGTCGGGCCGATTTTATTAAAATTTTGGGGACACTTTTTAATTACTACCAGAGGGTTAAATTTCAATTTTGAAACGATTCGGAGAATTTTTTCGGTATTTTGGGGCCCAAAAACATTTTTCAACCCCTAAAAACTACCCTTAAAATAGCCCGATTAGGCCCATTTTAAATAGGCTTCTTGCGGTGATGGATTTCAACACGTGGGCCAAATTTCATTGAAATCAATCAACTCTTTCGAAAGTTATTGCGCGTACATATATATATATATATATATATATATATATATATATATATATATATATATATATATATATATACGTATATAAATATATATATAAATACATATATATATAAACATTTTTAAAAATGGTGTCAAAGTGTTTAGGAGGTTATGAAACGTCGAGAAATTTTGGTCCGACCCCTAGGTCCCGCCATCCGACCGACGCCAATAGTGTATGTTGCCATATGGCAAATACACTAATAAACAATTGAAAAATATATAAAATTTCCGTCCAACTGATTTCCGTTTAAAAAGATCTTATTTATACCCAGGTTTATTTTTTTAATTTAATCGTAATATTTCCCACGTCATCTGCGCACAAATAACGCAAATCACTAAAAAATAACTTTCTTCAACACACGTGTCGCTATTAGTTTGACATTTACACTTAAAATGGCCGCTTGAAGTGGATTTAGCAAGATTTAGTCGTTGATTTTGAGGGGTATAGAATTGTTATTATATATCCAGCCTATAGAGCTTTTTTTCCTTTAAAACATGATACCAATATCTCAAAAATGTCAAAAAGTGGACTTAGCAGCTTTACTCTCTTAACCGACGATTTGTTAAGCCTTTTGAATAATTATTAAAGTTTTTAATAAGATAACATGATTAAATCAAATTGGCTCTTTAGACCGGAATCGTAAAAATTTATATCGCTATATATGTCGTAGGATAATTTAAAAAAATCGGATTTTCGCGAAAATGCTAGGATGTTTGCAAAAAAACGGATTCCAATTACCCGTTTTTTGCAATCGTTCTAGGATTTTCGCGAAGATCCGATTATTTCAATTATCTTACGACATATATACCGTGATTGGAAAATCCACGTAGACTTCTTTGAATATTTTGATGCAGCTTGTATAATTATATGGGTACGTACATAATATTATTAGCATATTATGATATATAAGAAGCATGTACCAGTAAGAATATTCTTAACCTATTAAGTAATTTTATCTTTGTCGGCAAAATGCAAAACCTATCAACATAAATGCAACAGTGGTTATAATTTTACCACATAGAACGTTCATTTAACATAAAGATTAGATTAGTTTTTTTACTTAATGCTTGTATACTTCAGTCAAATTTGCTTGGCGAATTTAACAGAATATTCCTGGATAACACTATTGTAACGCAGTTAGGGATTAGGTTTCTTGAGTATCTGTGTTTGCATTCCAATCGACACACACATGCTATTTTTCGTAGTACGATTTTGCGATTAAAATTCTGAGTATCTACAGTTAGAGGGTAAGCTGTTTTCTTTTCGAATAAATTATCCAGTTATGGAAATAGTTTTAGAGAATATTCTGGTAAATAATGGGTACAAAGCAATTACTTTTATTCCGGAAATGAACGAAATATCGACCGTGCATGCGTTAAATTAACCTCTTCGTGCAAAATTTGAAATTAAATGTTTTCATTTTACTAATGCTGCATTCTGATATTAAAACTGGAGGGCTATTTTATTTTTTCAATCATATAATTATATACGATTAATGATTTTCAAGTAACTTAAAATCAACGTGATATAAACTTGTCAGTAATTTATTGTTAATGCTACTTACGTAATGTCGCTCGTTAAATTTACCTTATAAAATTTGGACCATTACCTGTGACTATAAGATGTCCTCAGCAAAGTGAGAGAGACAAAGTTTGATATTTGCCAATCATCCACACTTAGTTATCGATGTATACGCGGCCACATTTTCATTCGATTACCGGAGCTCATATTTTTATGTCCATTAAATTTACCCCTAGATATATACGATATTTACGATCCTAAGTTAATTTACAATAATAAAATATAATTTGGCTATGGTACGTAGACAATTAAAGCAAGATAGATATATGTAATAGCATAATATTATCTGACTACTGTTTTACTTTCCTTTTTTATATCAAAATCGTGTATATCACAAGATTTTCATGTATTTACTACAAGTTTTTTTTAAATTTTATTTTCTGTCTGTCAATTGTCAGGGATAAATTTTGCGATCGATTTTCCGACCCCTTCCCGATATCCGATCATGCTAAAATTTTGCAAACATCTTTAGTTCTGAAGACAATACAATATAGTATATTGAATATTATGGTAGATTTAATGTGGTCGCCACCACAAAATGGTGAATTACCTTCTTCTTTACAACCTCCTCCACGTGAGTATCGAATGAACTGGTATGACGGGTAGAATACAATGAGTCTAACTTCAATCTAAATCCAAAATGGCGGCCGACACAAAATGGCGGATCATCTATTTCTTTACAATCGCTTCGATATGGGTACTTATCAAATGAAAGTAGAATACAGTAAGATGTGTGGCGTCATTCTAAATCCAATATGTTAGACGCCCCAAGATGGCAGATTACCTTTTTGTTGAGATGTGCGTAGATTAAGAAGTAACTAAGAATTTGAGCATAAAATATCAAAAAAAAACTTTTTAAAGACAAGCTGTTATTACATGTAAAAAGGAAAAAAATTATTTTTAATAATTTAAGTTCAAATATTTTATAAAAGCTCCATGGTAGTCACGGCTTTTATAATTATGAACCTAAATTATTAAAAATGATGTTTTTCCTTCTAAGTACACTGTAACAAAAACTTGTCTTTCAAATATTTTTTTCCGATAAATTATTTTCAAATTTTTTTAGGAGGTATAGTGGTTAAAAGCACACATACGGGTAAGATCAAACGAAACATACAGTTATAAAATAAAGATTGTTTCATCGGTAAGTACTGTACATCTAAGGGATAGGCGTTAATCATAATAATGACTTTAGTAATTGTTGACGGTGTTAAAATGCAGTTGCATTCAAAGTGCAGATAAATAATATATTCAGAGGTAGGGAGATTATGCACAATAATGTGTATTGTTACTTTCAACATTACGTCTTATCGAATTTAAAAAATGCATTTGGATTGATAACTGCAATATGCATTGTGACAAATTAAATGAATACCGGGTGTTTGAATAATTGGGAAAAGACTTATTTCGTTTTGTATTCAAATTATTATTAATGGACGGAGGACTTAAATATATCTATTACGGGTATATTCTGCAGTGTGTGTCACCATTGCAGTTCAGTTTCCTGAAAAGCAGAAATGACTTTATTAAAGAGTGCACTTGGGAAGAGGAGAATGTAATATAACAATTACATAGACAAACAACTTAAAGACCAAGAAACGTAGGCCCAGTTTATGAGCACAGATCAAGACAAATTATCTCAATTAATAAACATGAAACAGAAAGCACGTTAGATGTTATTGCTTACATATGTAAAGGCTCCCAGGAGGAGGCATTAGTTATATTGATCCAGCTTATCTATAGTTTACGTAACAACCCCAATGTATCAAATTCAATTTTAATAAATTCGTAATGATTTACTGGAACATTAGAGGTATCTATGACAAAAAACATGATCTACTCTTTTTTATTAATAAATGCAACCCGGACGTAATTTTAATATCAGAAACTAATCACAAATACACTCATAGCCTACACATACGGCTGGGAAGGGGGGGTGCGTGTCATCCTCGTGAAAGATAATATAATATTTGAAAATATTGGCATTATAGATATAACTCCTATAGAAATAAATTGCTGTGCCATTAAAATAGACAGAAAAATAAGTGCGAAAGAAATTAAACAAAAACTTCCTCGATAACATTACCAACATCAAACATAACAATATTATTATTTGTGGGGACCTTAACGCCCACCTTGGGGCTGTTCAACAATAAATACTTCGGGGAAAAATTTTAAATTGGCACTAGGTAACAACAACCTAATCATAAAGAACTACAACTCAGAAACTAGAATCAGATCAACAAATAATAATAAAAGTATCGTAGACCTAACGATCTCGTCAGGGAACATCTCTATCAAAATCCGATGGAGAAAATCTATCCAATGGTAATGACCACTTTCCGTACATGATTCACAACAATGAAACGTTTTCAAAATTCAATAAACACAGTACACCAAGATATAACATAATTAATAAAACCAATTAAGACCTATAGAAAATAGAAATAAATATTTAGATATTCTGATAAAAAACAAATTGAAAATTACTCTGATCTCATCATCTCACTCACTGTATCAAATTTTTAGTCCCCCTGCTGGAATGTTTCTAATTTCAAATAATCTAATATAGAATAGAATAGAATACAAATTTATTTGTCACAGCTGAAAGTTGACAAAAACGTCATATAGCATTTGTGTTTAAAAAAAAAAATCCTTAAAATTTACACTTAAAAAGTCATCGAAATTGAAGCTAGTTTTGAAGATTGTGAAGTAAAAATCTTCATTGATTCGATTACAAAAATGACAGAAAATCAAGTCAAGTAGTAAATTTTTAAGAAGCTTGATTTTCAAGTCAAGTAAAGTAATTTATAAAAACGTCAATCTACTTGACTTAATGAATCTCTAATTATTATTTATAAAATGACTCTAACGATTTGACCACAAAAAACGCCTGAACAAATAGACAAATTACCACCCCTTAAAAATATAACAACAGAAAACAAACCATTAGACCAGACTTTAACACTAGATTCAAAAGAATTAATTACATAAGAGCGGACGCTGCCATAAATGATAGTATGTCAGAAATCAGCATTACATTAATGATCGTATAATAAGCGATTATGCGACCGTTTATTTGCATAAGAAATACAGTGGCTATAGTGTGGAAAAAAATAAAATTCAACATAAGCCACTTTGTCTTGTGGCTGCAGAGACATGCTTTACAAGTGAGGGTGCTATGCATATAATTTCTTCTATTCCGTTTACTAACAAACCTCAAGGTAAACTACCAATTAGTGTCTTAATTAGGCGTTACTTACTACCAAAATATGTGCTACCTATTAAAAATTCAATACCGTAGTATTAGGCGTTTATAATATTATTCAGTACGTACCTATACCTAAATGCAGATTTAGTATATTTATTGCTAACGTTCTGAGAAATACATTGTTATCGTTACAATTTCTATAGCTAGATCATTATTACTAGTCCAGGCAGAATAGATGTTTTGGTCGAGAAAAGAGCTATAAAGAAATCTGTAAAGTAAATATCTTCTTTACTTGTACATCATTTTCACATCTCCCAAAAAAATCTGTAGCATGCGAAAAATAAAAATGTCAAAAGCTATTGGCTTAAACTTTAAAGAAAACAAAATTGATAACAAATTAAACATTAAACAATTGTACAGTTTTATGCTGAACCATTAAGTAAATTTATCCGAAACGAAATAGTAGAAACGATACAGCGTCTGTCATCGCGTAAACACTATTATTGAAGTTATATTTCTTTTGAAATTTTAAAAGTAAAATACTTTTCTTTATACCCGGTCGAAACTACGCACTTCGGTTTCGGTTTTCCGGTTTTAAGGCAGAAAGTCTAATATTTATGCACAGCTGAAATTACTCGCACGCCATCTTCATTCACTTACTTCAGGAAATGCAGGACAAACACATATAAAATAATGTTTTACTCATCTGTTGATATTTTCAATGTTATTATTGTATTTATTACTATTGTTTTATTCTATTTCATTCCATTGTTTTAATTCATACCGTTGTTTTATATTTTATTTGTTACTTTTTAAACTGTTATCTGTTGTATTTTTAAACTGTTATTTTATGTCTCATAGTTTATGTATGACTTTGCGGCTTTAACTAATTAATTAAATAAATAAATCTGTTTTTGGTCGTGGCTAACTGTTTTAATTAACAAAAGCCAATAAACTCTATAATAAAAAAAAAATAAATAAATAAATCTGTAACAGTGAGCCAAAACAGTTTTCTCGTACACACACAAAAGTACGTACTTTCGACCGGGTATAAAGAAAAATAGTATACACCACGCAGACATCATGTGTCGCGCAGTGCATGGATTTCAACTTTTTGCCCTTGCGGTGTAATATACTATTCATCCCTTGGGAATTTTTTTTCTGGTCGACAGTAAGTGAAAATGGCTCTATTCTGTGTGATGATTGTAAACTATTCTCTATATTGTTCACGTCCATTATAATTAATAATTTAAACTAATTTAAAAATTGCGACGTTTCGTTAATCCTTGTTAACTTCTTCAGGCACAACTGAAATGAATACAAATACAAATTAATGTTAATGAAATAATCACAAATTTTTTTTTACATAAAATTTAAATAATACCTTTAACTAATTAACCATAACATTAATAAAATTTAGATGTTTAATAATACATATAATAACTTCCACAAATATTAAATAGTAAATTATTTAAACAAACTGAAATTATGTAATAATTTTTTCTCTAATACCGGCGCCAGACATACCAACAATATTTGAACACTTATTTGAACACTTGTTTTAACTAGGGATGTGAATTATAAATCGATTATTCGAAATAATCACAAAAAGAATATTTTTCCCGATTTTATAGAAGAAAAAAAGTTTTATTGTTCTTTTAAAACTGTGGGAACGAACAGCCAAATTGCCTGTTCGTTCCTACAGTATAAATAAAACTTTTTTTCTTCTATAAAATCGAGAAATATATTCTTTTTTTGGACCGATTAATCGATTTTAGGGTAATAAAATAATCGGTTTTCCCCACAATCGGTTTTTCGAAATAATCGGAATTGGCAGGAAAATAATCGATTATTTCAAATAATCGATTTATAATCCCCATCCCTAGTTAAAACAAGTGTTCAAATATTGTTGCTATATCTGGCGCCCGGGTAAAACTAATTTCAAACAAATACTTAACCTATTTTAAAAAAATGTTTTTGTTCGATTTGTCTCGGGATCTATTTGGTCCAAACGTCGCCCGATTTTTGAATTTTGGTCCCAAATAAAAACGATGTCTTTTGCTTAAGTATAATTTGCGCAATTTAAATCAGATGGGTTTGAAACCCGTGTTAAATAAAAGAGGAGAAATATTTACATAGATTTTGTATGACAAAATGCGCCGAAACACGAAAATACGAAATAGGGTGTTTTGGTAGGTATGTTTGATTACAACCCCTACCCACAAGAATGTTAAGCAAATGATCGTGTGAAAATAAAAATTACATTAATAGCCTTGACACTGTGTGATGTAAATACCTATATTGCAATTTTATTAAAATGATTTCTGTAATTACAGCTTGAGATTTATTTTGACATAAATGAATAAAAAATGTATATTCGTAGGAATATATTATGAACATCGACAATGTTTCCATGAATGTATCTTTTTAATAGATTAGTATTTAACCATTAAGCAGTTAGTCCAATTATAGATTTTTAGAAAAGAATGATTTTCACAAAGTTGATTTTTTTCTTTAAGGTGTGACAATGATACCTCAAAGTTGACAATAAATTAAGGCATCTAGAGCGAAAATTTCTACTAGCCGTAAGAGATTCGAAAGTCAGTTTATTGCAAATTTCTTATAACCTATTGGTTCTTCGACTAAAAGATTCTTTCTGCACATGTTCTGTATATTTTTTTAAAGACTGTGCACACTTGTCAAGTATAAACCAGCACGACCTGTACAGCACGGCTTGTGAAGGTACCCGTTTTATTTAACGGAGTAGCACACATTACACCAGCACCTGCAACCAGCAGCCAGTAACGACTGTCATATCAATCGGTCGCCTGCAATTTCTGTTTATCCGTGTTTAGCCGATTTAATGTGCTAGTGATGTGTCGTTATCATTAATTTTGCATTGGTAAAAATACCAACTTGACAACTGCATACAGTCTACCGCACATCACGAAACCTGCAGAATCATTAAAGAAACATTTTAAAATTGTGTACGACGATTGTACGCGAAAATGAAAAGGTTTTTATAGAGAATTTTTGAGTCTTTAATTTCGTATACGACCAGTTTTATCGTAGAACCAATATAGTCGTTAATGAGTTTGCAAAAAATGGATTTTTTATATCTGTTACCGCCAGTAAAATGCTTCGTTTTACAGCCAGTGCTTCATAAAATTGGAAATATTATTGTTTACGCCTAAATGAGGATATATACAAATGTTTAGATCTCTGGAAATAAGTCTTCAATGTACAATTACATTATAATGCAACATCTTTTATATGAAATGCTAGCCGATACCAGTGACTCCGCAAGCGAGTGAGATAAAACAATTTTATATAAAGCTTTTTCCCGTGGTAATTTAATTTGACTAATATAAGGATAGCGAAACTTCGTCCATGTGGCGTAGATCATATATCTGACCTAGTTAACTTCTCTTATATAAAACCTTCCAGTATATTCAAAATAGACAAACACTTCCTATGGAGAATTTATCTTTCATTTTTAAACGTCACAAAATTTGAGAGTACAATCAAAGCATACTACAATTACTATTGGAGGCAATCTGTCATTTCTGTGAGTTCACCCTTAGTGGAAGATTCTTTTAGAAAGCTGTCACTTCTATTATATTTTATTTAACCCTATGGTTTATATTGGAAAGAGGTACGTTATTATTAATCCTACGCGCCCTTTTTTTAGTCTAGCAACAATAAAACCGTAGCTGACGATTCTGTGCGTTATTCTTCTGTGACAGATCTGAGTTTTACCACAAAAGACTGGTAGATACTCTACTTGCAGAAATTTAAAATAATATGTCTACTTTTTGGTGGTAGAAAGGCTATTGAAAAAAATGGACACATAATTATAATAAGTAAAAAAAAACTCCAATTTCCTGTGCAGCAGTTAATGGTTAAACAGTTATGTTGTGACTAAATTCCCGCGTTGGGCTGAGACAAGCAGCCTGCTCTGCGGAAATGTAGTCATGTAGTCTAGGCAGGCCGTTGTCTTAATCTACGTTCACACCGCAATGATATGAATAATATTAACATAGTTACTATTTAAAGACATTATACCGAGTGGAACTTTAATGACAGCGTGAGTAATAACAATATCTAACAATACTACTATTTAATTTGAGATTAACTTTTCACATTTTGATTAACGTCGATAGGACAGATTCTTTAAAAATTGTGAAATTTTGTTCAAATTGAACAATTTACTTAACGAACGAGTATCAGTAACATTTATAGTCAAGTGAAATAAATTCACACCTAAGTCCATATCTAGTTTTAATGATTTTTGACTGAAATGCGCGAAATATAATAATTAGTTATCACACAGTGCTTTTGTTATAAGACATAATGAGGTAAGAAAACGGTGTATTATATTCAGTTAATAACAAACAATAACATTACAGTATAAACAATTACATATCTTAATAATTAAGTTTTATTACAAATATATGTAATAAGCGGAAAGAGCTATTATCACGCAAAATTATTATAAAAGTTCACGAATAAAATATATTTGAACACTGCGTTAACAAAAAGAAGAAATAAAAAGTGAGACAATTCTACAACATAGGAAAACATCTCCGTGTTGATAAAAAAATCGATTTACAACTGCAACTGCAGTAGTATTTTTTTCTTCATACCATGCTGAAAGTACTTACTTTCTGCTTCAACTTCAAAGCAGAAAGTCTAACATTTATGCACTGCTGGAATTACTCGCATACCGTCTGTACCGGCGGGCCGAAACAGTTCTCTCATGCACACTGACACGAAAGCACGTACTTTCGGCATAGTATAAAGAAAAATAGTATACACCACTAATATAGGTCAAAATTCACTTTTCAAAATTTTATAATATTTTTTCGTTTTCAGGTCCCCTGAATTAAAAAAAAAAACATTTTTGGAAAAAGTATGTTCGTCTATTTGTCTAAGAACGATACGGTCAAACGGATGCGCAGATTGAAATCAAATTTTGGGAAAATATTTGGTATGGAAATATGAAGGGTCCTATGTGTTTTTGGAGAAAATCGGCGCATGTCGAAAGAGATATCTGCTATAACGTTGTTTTTTATATTATAGTGGTATACTTTTCAAAAAGGTTCGTTATTCTATTTAGAAAATTTTTTTAAATTTTTAGTTTCGGAAATATTTTGAAAATAAAAAAAAACTGCTGCCTTTTTGTTTCGAAGATCTGTCAAAAAGAAATTAGGTAGACAAGCATGCTTTGGTTAATTTTTACATGTGTAACCATATTATGTAACTATGGAAACGAATGGCAAATAGCATAATATTTGTTACTAGCCGTTACCCTCGTCACCACGCACGTTAACAGAATTTTTAATTTATTTATTATAATACGTCAAATGTCAATATTTTTAAAGTTATAATGGTCCTGCCATTCAATTGGCTAGAATTTTTAACTTGAATACACTTCTGACTACTGAATTTAACATAATATTATAAATATCAACTAGTTGCGTAAAAATTAATAAACCAGAGGGCCCATTCATCTATTATTTAGGACACACTCCTATATGTTCTTTCCGTAATATATTATTTTACTGGAATAATATCGCATTAGCATGCAAAATGCAAGTATTAATCACAGTTACATTTTTAGGTGCATCGTTTTCAAAATGGACCCGGGCATAAATATAGGTATATTTATGCTAAAGCTGTAGTGATTTGTTAATATTCAAACATTGCAATGATGCATAAGTTAATAAATAAGCAATTCGGTTTAGATGCATCGGCCGACTAAGTAATAACTATTAATATTAAGGTATTATGTAAATGAAGCTCTATAGTCTAGACTGCCAACATAATACACTTTAATAAGTTTAACAAACACATAAATTTAAAGAATAAAAATATAATGCCATCATCATATATCCGTATTTTGTTTTTACGAAAATACGTTTGATAATTATGCAATCAAAACATTACGATCACCTTTTAATAATGCTATCACTGTTGGCGAAACGTGTGCTGAGTTTTAACCACGTTTCATTTCCTAGCATAGAAATAAGATTTAAAAAGTGTTGGTGGTGTAAATCTGCTTTACTTACATTTGCAAAAATAGAAGATAATGTACTTAAGGAAAAACAACAAATAAAACGTACATACTAAATAACTAATTAAAATTGAATGTCGGAAAAATTAAAACAACGTTGTCAAACATTAAAAAAAAAAATTTACTTAATTGATAAGAAGTGTTTAATATAAATTTAAGTTAATTTATAAATTTTTGAACCTGAATCATATATTATCTAATTAAAAATTATTGTTATTTACATTTTTTCTCTTGAGAAAACTTGCTACTAGGCTGTATGCATCGGTATTGTGGGAAATCCGCCTGTTTCGTACCGCTGTACCTACATTTTGAAACTGAAGTAATGAAGTAATATGCTTACGCAACACGATATAAATTTATAGATATTTTTGTTAATGTGTTCAGATAGAGATTGAATTGAAACGTGTACGGGTTCGAATATTGTATCTAAATTAATAAATATAATTGTTTGATTTGCGAATTTTGTGTATTAGTTTATTTAATTTTATAAATTTCCTACATCAGAAGCGGGATTATTACCTTAAATACGCCCATAAATAAAGTGGAACAGAGTGCATTACGTCATTGCGGCCGAATACGTGCCAATTTTCTAAACTGAAAATTGTTGGACAGATTTCTCCTAAAGTTTCGGTCTTCACGATGACGCATAGATAAATATCAAAGAACAGGAAGCTGAGTGGAAAACGAAAGTATAGGCTCACACCAGTTCATTCGGTTTGATTTAAGTATTTTACGAAATTTTGATAATATGCGGTGAATGGTTACGACTTATGTAATGATGAGTTTTATGTCGTTGTCGCGATACGAGATTTATATATTATGTGATATTAATAGTTTTCGTGTACGCTGATGTTTGTTGATAATCGGTATAACAGTGAAAATGATGAAAACAGATCTGATAATAGTGTGTGGTGTAAGTTTTGCAAATATACGTGGTGTATTGTGTTAATTAATAACCGTTAAGTTATGCAATTATAATTAAGCCGGGTTCACAACTTTAACAGTTAATAGAAGATGATAACTGATGCTAAATTCTTAAAGTGTTGATAACTTACAAAATGAGAATTGTAACGAGCATAAAGATCAATTTAATGTGTATGTTATTTTGGTGGAAAATGATGAAATTGTGTAAACGACACGGGCCAGTTTGCTGAAATTAATGACTGAAAAATAAATTCAAAGTGGCAGAAATTAAAGGTCATTGGAAAGTAATTTAACGAATGAAGAAAACTAAAGTTGCGTGCATTTTGAAATTGTGATGCGTTATGCTGAAAGATGTTCAAATGTTATTGTTAATATACTGAAGTATAAGGAATGGATTAATTAATAGTGCGTTTGAAAAAGAAGAAGCGATGCCTGTTAATACAAGAAGATTGCTGAAATGATGTTTTATGAAATTAACAAAGAATGTCACCTTATAAAAATCGGAGTACAATTATGTAACAACAGAAAAATGATAATTATTATATCATATGAAATCATCACGGAGCAATGGCGTTCCTCTTGATATGAATAATTATAAATACAGTGTGTTTGTGAAATAGAACTTTCGATTGACGTGAATTCAATTCTTCGAAGAATGAAGTGGTGCTGTTGACAAGATAAAGTTGGTTTTGGACTTTGATTTGCAAAGTGTATCGATAATGATTCTACTTTTCAGAAGACACAAACGTGTTTTGAGAAAAGTGGCAACTATGGAGCTAAACGCTGAAGTTATGACGATGAAATATTGAATTGTCGATGTTTTAATGAATTGAAAATGATAATTAAAACAGTTAAAGAAACTGTTACAAATTTGATTGCTTGCGTTTATTGTCAAGTAGAGATTTGCTACAATTGCAAACTGCAGAGAGTGGACTGAAACTTTTGTAAGCGTTGTCAGTTTGAATGACGGACATGATATGGCTATCGCAGGCAGTGTCTATCAGACAGGGCCGACTTTGATTTCCGTGGCTGATGGTGTCTTTCAAGTACAGACGTCAAGTCCGATGGTGGTAATACTTCAGCGAGGTCCTGGAGAACTGACGTGGAGAAAAGTTTCCTGTGAACAGCCGTTGCACACGAATCAGTCAATCCTAAGCCCTAGGTGAAAACTGAAGTTGATGTGGTGTGTTTATAATGAAAAATGAATATTGCTATAAATACGCAATTTTGTGACAATAATATTAACAGAAGAAATCTCTCTATTAAGCGAGCGCTAGACACACGCGTCACAAAAAAATTTATTTTATATATACTGTCCAGCACGTATGCAATTTATGGTATGTGTATGGTGTCTCACGTGTGTTCGTGACGGTATTAATAAGTTGTTGGCGTTTGGTGTGTGCGCGCGCGAGATATGATTTTTTCATATAATATTTTGTTTTTGTGCATATATAAATGGAAAAGGTAGTAGCGAGATGTAACGAATGTTTTGAGACAGAAGTTGCAGATGTTAAGGGTAAGTCTAAAAACGACAGAAATCAAAATCCATGATGGAAAGAGATGTAGTTGCAACTGACCTGGTTGAATTTGTGTGTGATGCATCTGGTACTACCATATACAGCGCAGTAAATAAATTCAGACACACAGGTAATTGTTGGTCAGCGATGGGCGAGCTATGTGGTAATATATAGCGGTCGTTTGAATGATAAGAATCTTTAGCGATTGTTTTGATGTGAATCTGAAGAATCGGTTGCGACCGGAATGCCTTGCATTAGATTGGCTATTGATACGCCGATTGCGCGTAGGTCTTTCAGACTCGTACTGGTCAAGAGAGAAAGGCAACTGAATTGTTGTTAGGCTGTAATGCCAAAACTTTAGATGCTAGTTGTTGGACACATCTAGTGGAAAAGTTCACTGATGGTGACACCATTGTTGTTTGGTTGAACGATTGTTTTACTGTTGGAAAATACGACTGTTGTAAGTTTGAAAGATACAGTTGTTTTGGGGTTCAAAGCAACTCATTATGTTGTTGGTTTTAACCTTGAACGTTGGTGATTTTGAGAAAATAAGGGAAAACTTGGGACGAGGTTTTCGAGGCCTTATTGGATCCGAGAATCCTAGAAAGGGAGAGATATATGGTTGAACTTGTTTTAAGCTCACGAGCTATAAAAATGGTTGTGGTTCATGTTAAAGTTAGGCTGTGGCCTGAAGTTGAAGTAGAGAATGCTGGTGAAACAAGTATTCGTGACCTCTGAGAGATGTCTGTGTGACACTACAAGTACACGAGATACCTCTGAGTTCACAAGTTCTGGAAAACTAGTACTGTACTGCTGAAGGATGCCATGCGTGACATTACGAGTACATGAGATATCTCTGAGTTCACAGATCCTGTAGATCTAGTGTCGTACTCCTGAAGAATGTCATCAGTGACATTACGAGTGCATGAGATACCTCTGAGTTAACGGATCGTGGAAAACTAGTGCTGTACCGCTGATAGATGTCCTGTGTGACACTACAAGTACACGTGGCACATCTGAGTACAAGATCCAGTTTGGATGCTTGTTGGTTATTGTATTGTTTTATTTTATAGAATGTGATGACATCAGATGTTAGGCGTCTACAATCTACAATTCTTCTTCTACAAGGTTAAGAAGACCGGACCGTTGGAATAAAGCCGAAGATGCCAATAGGAAAAGAAAGAAAAAAGAATGACTGGAGATTATTCGGGGTTTATTTAAATACATTTCTGACTTATTAAGCGTGAATATCGTAAGATGGAGCGCCTGCATGCATTCACTTTGTCTGTAAATCTGTCACGCTGTTTATGTCACGCGTATGGTCCAAACGGCTTAACCGACTTTGAAAGACTTTTTCATGTTTGATTCGTCTCGGGGTCTATTTGGTGCTAACGTCGTCCAATTTTTGAATTTTGGTCCCAGGGGAAAGTAACTTAAACGGGAACGATGTTTGAAGTATTTTGAAATGTTTTGCGCGTTGGGCAATTTTTATTTCAATTTGGATGGAAGTAAAATCAGATCGGTTCGAAACCTGTCTTAAACGAAAGAGGAGAAAATTTTACATATAAATGCCGTATAGTCGAAATAGTTTTTGTGCATATAAGAACGGAATAAAAACTGTATACACTTGATTTGTCTAATGGGTCGCGCACTTTCTTCGGTTGTCTGTCTGTTGCACAGTGTGTCATGATCATTAGAAGATTGCGTATGTCTTGCGTTAAAATAAAAACGGATGCAGTCATTTTGGATATTTTGAAGATATCCGATCTAATTAAAAGCCGATATTTGTGAGTATTTCAAGATGCGAAAAGAAAAGCATGACGCCAATACATATCGGAACGACGTCCAAGTGATAACTATCATTTTCGGAGCGTGACTACAATCTACATTGCTGATACAATAAGGATGAGGCTGGTGTTTGGAATCTACGTTAGAGTTGCGGCAGAGTACGAGGGCGATGCATGTACTAATATGTGTACCAGCTGATCTTTTGTAATCAGGTTGTTTTATTTTATTTATTATAATATGCCAAATGTCAACATTTTAGAAGTCAAAATGATCTTGTCGTCCAATTGGCTAAAATTTTAATTTATTGTTTGAGATTTTTGTTTGGTGTCATATTGCTGACTGCCGATATTTGTCAATTATTGTCTTTCAAATTGAGTAAAGTCAATTATATTGTTGAATTCAGAGTCTATTCTTAAATTACTGGTAATCTTCAAAATGTTTTCGCTTTTGTTTTATGTTACAGTTTGATCGTATCGGGGCGATACAATTGTCAGAATTGGCCGTGTGGGAAATCCGCCTGTTTCGTACCGCTGTACCTACATTTTGAAACTGAAGTAATGAAGTAATATGCTTACGCAACACGATATAAATTTATAGATATTTTTGTTAATGTGTTCAGATAGAGATTGAATTGAAACGTGTACGGGTTCGAATATTGTATCTAAATTAATAAATATAATTGTTTGATTTGCGAATTTTGTGTATTAGTTTATTTAATTTTATAAATTTCCTACAGTATAGACATAGCTATCAGTTCTTTTATGACAGGTAAGTGAGCATATTATTGGTATTTTTATACTGGTTGACCCCAACCAAGAAGTTAAATAATGACGTTGGATTTTTTCTTTAGCAATTAAAACGGCATCACAATACATTTTTGAAGTTGGTTAAATATGTTTTCTTTCAAAAAGCTAACGTCAGAACTGACATCAGTCCATATATATATATTTTATACATTATCTTTGAAATCTGTCAAAAATTATTAAGTATAAAAAAATATTCATTTCGAATCGATAAGATATATGTATTCGCAAAATTCGAATACTAACGTTATTACAATAATGACAATGAATGGCATCCATTTCATATACACACACTATGATAGTTACCCGTCTCTGTCAATAAAACAATTTACTTTCGAATGCTGTTTCCCAGTTGATAAAGTAGTTCATAAATGGAGCTTCGGCACGGTAAACTTGTTTAAAATCTATCACAAATTACTACTCTCTTTGTCAGAAATTTAATTACAAAGATATTAATAACAAGCCAACAGTATATTCACACCCTAACGGCAATTTAAACATTGTATTCGCAGAAAACTTGACCCTAGAGAAGCCGGATTCGAATGTTGACGCTTAAAAATATATATAGGGCTGAATTATGTATTGGAGACAAATTTAAATTATGTTATGCACTCATAAATTCTAAAAAATAACACAAAATCGAAACATGACAGGATACGATAAACGTAGTTAAAAAGGTCCGTAAAATTTTGTTGTTATTCAACATTAGATTGTATATTACATGAGTGTAGCGGCTAGTAATCCTTGCATTTTTAGTTTATGGATTATTTTAGTCTAAAAGACGTGGAATGGATGTTGTAAGCTACATTAGTAATATGAGAACGCTAGAAATTATTCATTTTATTAACAGAATATAAGCACGCGGTGTAGTGTAGTAAATAATAAAACTTACAGTAAGGTTTTAATTGAATTCGCTCGTGGCCATCACGTTTAGGGTTGAAATTTTATTCGTTAATATACTAATACTAGTTTCAGCAATAAGACAACAATGAGCTTTTCCTGATCAATGGATCAATTATTATCATTATCGTTTCATTTTTAAAATCACCAATCTTCATAATAACAAAATAAAATATTAAAAATTTAAACTTTTTTGTCATAAAATAATAAAAAATTGCTTATAACAATTAGACCATCAAATACGTTTCAGGGAATTTCAATAGGAATTGATCATAAACAAAGCAAAAAAACCCGGGTCGCAGTGCCAAAACCCTGCCGACAATATAGTGTATTTGCTTGTATAGGGCCGTGTGGTTTTATACTTTTATTATGTGAAATTAAGTTTGTTTTTGGACAAAATAAAAAATTTAACCCCTTAATACACCCCTTAAAATAACATTTTTTTCTTAATTGTAATATTATTATCAATCTAACGTCTACACCGAATTAAATACACCCTTCAATAAATAAGTCACTATCTGCAAACTAGTGTTTTCATAAAATTTGTAAATCCGGTCCTGTCGGGCCGATTTTATTAAAATTGTGGGGACACTTTTTAATCACTACCAAAGGGTTAAATTTCAATTTTGAAACGATTCGGAGAATTTTTTCGGTATTTTGGGGCTCAAAAACAGTTTTCAACCCCTAAAAACTACCCTTAAAATGGCCCGATTAGGCCCATTTTAAATAGGCTTCTTGCGGTGATGGATTTCAACACGTGGCCCAAATTTCGTTGAAATCAATTAGCTCTTTCGAAAGTTATCGCGCGTACACACACACACACACACACACACACATATATATATATATATATATATATATATATATATATATATATATATATATATATATATATATATATAGATATATATACACATATATATATAAACATTTTTAAAAATGGTGCCAAAGTGTTTAGGAGGTTATGAAACGTCGAGAAATTTTGGTCCGACCCCTAGGTCCCGCCATCCGACCGACGCCAATAGTGTATGTTGCCATATGGCAAATACACTAAAAACCGAGCTGATCCGTCTAAAATTGCGATCTGTACAGCTCAGACGTACGTACCTTTTAAGAGTTATTACGAAATCGAATCAATCTGAAAATGGTTTCATTTTATAAAACGGAATCTCCTAATCTGAAAGAGCTACAGTTAGAATCAATTTCTTGCGAAATAAACCTAGATATAACTATTCATGTGAGCACAACTCAGCTCTAGTGAGCTCTTGCGTTCTCTCATTCACGGATTCATTCACACACGGATTTTCTCACTCACAAATTCTTTTATTCACGCGTTCTTTTAGCAGTGGCCTTTTTACTAGGTGCTATCAAAATAAAGATTGGTTTAGGTATGCATTAAATTTGATATTGGTCCTATTACATCGACCGCGTTAATTAATATTATTCAAAGTTTCTCTCAGCCCTAATTGCGTTTGCTTCATACTTACAGTTCATGAAGCAGAAATAGATAAAATCTAATTAGTGAAGAATCAATCAAGTATCAAGAAACATATCTTACACTAATTGCACGTATTTGTACTCATATAGCATACTTCTCCGTGCATGGTAATATCCTAACCACATTACAGTAAGGGTTTCTTTCCAATATACGCAGTGTAACGTGAACACTTTTGCATGAACAAAAATCGAAATACAAGTATTGATTTGTACTTACTCTAATAAATCTGCAAAAAATGTCAATCAAATAAATATAATTTCTTTCATAATTTGTTTAATTTTTTAAAATTAAAATAAATAATTCTAAGGATATTTTATGGAGCAGATAAATTAGTTAATAATAATAGAAATTAGTTTCATGGGTAATTGGAATAAAAAATCAATTTAAACACTTATTGATTGCAACGTTTCGTCTTTATTAAATTAAGACTTTTTCAAGCTCTCAGCATGTTTAAATTATAATAAAACTTTGATATAAAAGGCAATTTTGCATTACAAAGATCAATAAAATTGAAAATTGTAGAAAATAATATCTTCTTCTTTTTTTTTTTTTTCTACAATTTTCAATTTTATTGATCTTTGTAATGCAAAATTGCCTTTTATATCAAAGGTTTATTATAATTTAAACATGCTAAGAGCTTGAAAAAGTCTTAATTTAATAAAGACGAAACGTTGCAATCAATAAGTGTTTAAATTGATTTTTTATTCCAATTACCCATGAAACTAATTTCTATTATTACATATTTTGGAATTGAACTTTAAAGATGAATTAGTTAATAATATTTTGTTTAACCCAACGTTTCGTAATAATTTATTACTTCATCAGGTGCTCTATAAACAATAATATAAAATATAAAAATATGTAAGAAATACAAATAAAGAATTAACAATAATATTAAATATCATACATACAACAATATTATACAAACAACGTTTGTTTTATTTAGCGAAAACTAGGATATATAGATCCTCACTTATAGTTTACAGGAAAACCTAAACGAAGTCTTAAATGGGAGTTAATTTTGGGAGGCAAAGTAGAATATTAAAAAAAATATTTTAGGTGCATCCTGTGACATCAAATGAAAGAACTCTTATGAGAAATTCAAATATATATTTGTTGTATAATTTTTAAATGCGTAGTTTAAAAGATATTAAAGAAAATATACGAAAATCGATCATCCCCTACATCACCGAAACTTCTAAGGCCAAAATTTTGAACAAAATAGTGAATATAGGGCCTACTCATTGTTTACAACAAAATCTAAACAAGAATCCTAAGTCCTAAAATTCTCACGGAAAAGGGAATGGTACGGAACTCTCTCGCACTTGACCGTTTTTTTTTATTTCGCGAGATTTTGTGCAGGAAAGAATAACAGGCACGTACGCATTTAGGTACAAACATACACACACACACACATACGTCTTTTCAAAAATAGTGCTAAAATAATGTAGAAACCTTAAAACATAAAATTATGTTGAAAATTTATGATTACGATAGTTTCCCTCATTCCCATTGGCCTACTAGGAAATATTATCCATAGAAAAAAAACCGGTCAAGTGCCAGTCGAACTCGCGAGAAGAGGGTTCCGTACTATTCCGTTTTCCGTGAATACTTTAAGACTTAAGATTTTCGTTTCAATTTTCCTGTAAACTATGGGTGAGACCTGACATTCCCTATTTTTTTCAAAATTCTAGGCGCAGTAGAGATGGTGAATTGTTCATCTATTTTCTTAAATAACTTTCACACTATTTATTTTAAAATTATAAAAAACATATATTTGAGATCCTTACTATAAGCCCTTTTATTTGATAGGTCACACGGTACAGTTTGCAATTTTTTTTTAATTTCCTAATTTTTCCCCAAAAATTACCCCTATGTTCAAAATTTATTTATTTACGTTACACGTCCTTCTTTGGGTCACCAACTTAAATATGTTTACCAAATTCCAACTTAATCGGGCCAGTAGGACATGGGAGGATGGTAAATTTTCATCTATTTTCTTAAATAACTTGAAAACTATTTATTTTAAAATTATAAAAATATATATATTTGAGGCCTTTACTACAAGTTCTTTCATTTGATATGTCACACGGTACAGTTTTCCAAACTTATTTTTTTAATTTTCTAATTTACCCTCCAAAAATGACCCCCATGTTCAAAATTCATTTATTTACGTTACACCTCCGTCTTATGGTGGCAACTTACATATGTGTACCAAATTTCAACTCAATCGGTTCAGTAGTTCGGCGCAAATTGGCTTTAACAATGGGACGGACAGACACACGAGTGATCCTATAAGGGTTCCGTTTTTTCCTTTTGAGGTACGGAACCCTAAAAAAGATACTATTTTTTTTTTCTATTTCTGTACGCATTTTCTATGAGTATTCAATTAACTATTGTAAATTGATAAAAAGCTGGTCAAACATGTTTTCAGGTTCAAAGTTTATATAATAGATTATTAAAATATATTAATATCTAGTATTATAATACTAAATAATTTATTGGTATGCTTTATTTTCTATATGTTTTTTTAACAGATTCTCCTTGCTACAATAGAAGAAAGTAATTTTTAAGACATGGTTGAATAAAACGGACTTTTTTAATGTAGAATTGCGGCAAAGCTTTTTCTGTTTCGGATTAAGGAAACTTGCACATATTTTATCCGTAATTTAGTATATAATAGTACACATGTACTAAATATACGAAGGTAGTTTAAAAATTAACGAACAGTATCTTATAAAAGTTAATTATTTCAGTTAGACTTTGTATTGAACTGATCCATGGTAAAGTTGAAATATACTTTTAATAATCTGACAAAATACTATATATGTTGAATAATGCCATTTGAACTCTGAAAGTGGAGACAAACTTTTCGAAAAGTTAGCTGATACATTTGAATTTAATTAGTAATGAAATAATTCTCAATTGATTATTACAATATTTATTTAAATTCAGGATCGTGTTCAGTATAATATACAATAATAATAATAATTTCTATTCATGATATTTCTTTCAACAAGGTGTAGATTATTATTTCGGGGCTTCATATTAGACAAACATTTTGAAAAAATGTCTTTAATTTTGTAATATATGATCTCCAAAAGTCGTACTAAAATAGGACTGAATTGAACATTTAACAATTTTCATGTTGCTCGCGCCATTTGAAAATTTTTCCTCTTTTTTATGCATACCCTTTACGGGTGAAATTAATGATTTTTGTGCACCAGTTCAGAAATCTTTATACAACACCAAATTTGAGTTTTCTATAGGCGATCAAAAGCTATACTTTGTTTTTAATCCTTGGGGATCGAACTACAAGTCCAGAAGAATTAGGGAATGTTACAGAGCTACATGTAACATTCCCAAATTTCTGATTTCCAAGTCATCTGAAACTAAAATCTGCTGTAAAAATGGGCATTTTGGGGATGGAATTCGTTGTTGTTTGTTTTTCGCACTTCATATCAGGCGTTTCAGAATAATAAATCCAAATTCAGTATTTCTATGTTGTTAAGAATAGTAGGTACAACGTTGAGAGGACACAAAAATAAAAAATTGTTTTTTTTTTTTAATATTTTATTCTTGGAAGTGATAATTGTCTGATTTTTGTGGACTGGATTAGGAAATCATTAAAATATTTCTGTGTTCTAAGTCGTTGAAAATTATAGAAAATCTGGCAACAATTGCCTATATAGTATAATATACTATATAGGCAATTTTATTATTTTATTATTTTTTAGTGTATTTGCCATATGGCAACATACACTATTGGCATCGGTCGGATGGCGGGACCTAGGTGTCGGACCAAAATTTCTCGACGTTTCATAACCTCCTAAACACATTGGCACCATTTTTAAAAATGTTTATATATATATGTATATATATATATATATATATATATATATATATATATATATTTATATATATATATATATATATATATATATATATATATATATATATATATATATATATATATATGTGTGTACGCGCGATAACTTTCGAAAGACTTAATTGATTTCAACGAAATTTGGACCACGTGTTGAAACCCATCACCGCAAGAAGCCTATTTAAAATGGACCTAATCGGGCTATTTTAAGGGTAGTTTTTGGGGGTTGAAAACTGTTTTTGGGCCCCAAAATACCGAAAAAATTCTCCGAATCGTTTCAAAATTGAAATTTAACCCTCCGGTAGTGATTAAAAAGTGTCCCCACAATTTTAATAAAATCGGCCCGATAGGACCGGATTTACAAATTTTATGAAAACACTAGTTTGCAGATAGTGACTTATTTATTGAAGAGAGTATTTAATTCGGTGTAGACGTTAGATTGATAATAATATTACAATGAAGAAAAAAATGTTATTTTAAGGGGTGTATTAAGGGGTTAAATTTTTTATTTTGCCCAAAAACAAACTTAATTTCACATAATAAAAGTATAAAACCACACGGCCCTATACAAGCAAATACACTATATTGTCGGCAGGGTTTTGGCACTGCGACCCGGGTTTTTTTTTTTCTGCTTAAACGCGCAGCAACGAGGCTAGATGCGTTGATGGTGATGAGCATACTGAATGTTAAGATGCAACGTTGAGAGTTTATTTGTATTTTATTATTGATGCATATATTTTATTATATGCATTAATATCATTGTATTCTGCAAATAGTGCTCGCCTCGTTATCTATTCCCTATGGTATTTACTGTACATTTTTTGAATTGCTCTCGTATAATTTAAGACCAGATTTCACAGTTTTATCTAACCTATCAATGTGATCTAAACACATAATTTATTATGAGTGAAATATTTAATGAAGGTGATTACAGAACATGATTCACACCTTAATATAATATATAAGGTGTTTTATAAACAGCGAACAAATCAAACACGCGCCATAATTTTATTACCTATTATACTGCACTTTTTTGGATATAGCAATATTTTTCTTTATTTTAGATCAATTAATTTAAACAAAAAGAACTCGAGAAGTATGAACGTACTTAATGGGTCAAGAGTTTCGTACACCATTTATTAAAGAATTTATATTAAATGTGCACATTTAGAAAAAAAACAGTTTTTTCGAGGAATTCTATTCTACAGCAAAACACTATCTCAGTCGTAATTTATCGTCATTAATTAATGTATTACATTACATCATATACTTGACGAGGATTGTACTGTTCCAATACTATGCAGCAAGATGATTCATTATGTTTTTATTTTTTTGAATAAGGTGTACATAATATGCGAAATATCACACGTTCTATGCATTAGGTATCTCGGCCGTTTTTTAACGTGAGTATAAGCGCGTAAAGAATGAATCAGCACTGTAAAATATCTTTACATATTTTTTATGTTATCAAAACGTTCCCAGGTCAGCAGAGACCATAGTAATATGTGCTGGTTCATATTTTCCAATGGTTTCCTCAAAAACTATTTTGATTATCTCTCAAAATTACCGTATATATTTTTTTTCAAATTTTAAAATAATCATTCACGAACGGTTATACTACAGCGATAATAATAAAAAGTAAATATGTAAAACACAATAAAATTTGATTTAATCAAGACGAAGTTTAAATATGTATGTAGACTGAAAATTATATAAAACTTGTTTGTTTCTTATGCGTAGCTGATAGAAACGCAAAACAAAACAAAATTTGTGGTCGACAATGCAAAGTATTAATGTTGTCTCAAAAAGACCTAACTATATGATTATTATTATTAACTTCACAGTGTAGGCATAGGGAAGTTATACAGTATTTTTACATCATTTTTTAAAAGAAGTATGAGGAAGGTATAAAACGTCGAGACCTAAACCATATTATGGGAAATACACTAAAAACTCGATCGCAGTGCTAAACCTGCCGACAATATAGTGTGTTTGCTAATACAGGAATTGTGGTTTTAACACATAAAGTTTGTTTTTGAACAAAATAAGAAAACTGACCCCTTTATACATCTCTTAAAATTATATTTTTTTTTTATTTCAATAATTGGCCTCTGTTTTACCAATTCTTCATCTGCACCAAGTTATATACAGCCTTCAGTATATGTATGATTCTCTATCCGCAAGCAAGCCCTGTCTTTGGGTCCCAAAACAATTTTTAATCCCTAAAAACACCCCTTAAAATGGTCCGATTGCGCTCAGTTTAAATAGGCTTCGTGCGGTGATTAATTCAGTGTGCCTACCAAATTTCGTTAAAATCAATTAACTCTTTCGAAAGTTATTGCTGGTACAGATGCGACCTTTGGGGTTCACAATATTAAGTTCCCATCATGACTAATTGTGAGTGTGAAATATGAATCTAACAAATTAGACCCGAGAAAACATTTAAGAGAAATCCTAGAATACACTTATTTCCAGTCTTTTTTGTTTAAACAAAAAAAAAACCCTTTTGGCCGATTTCGATAAAATTTCTTTCGGGTCATATTAACGTTATATGACTCGAAATAATTGGCACTCTAACAAATTTAATACCATTTTTATTCGCAATTATTGAAAATCAGTTTAGACAGTTTGAATATACTCGTACACGTGTTACTCATATAAGTACTGAGCCATTTTTTGTAATTACGAGATCTGTCATTAATACGTATTTAAATATTAAATATGAAAATTTTGAAACGTTTCATAATGTATTTCTAAGCTATACGCGGGCAGTGTGTCAAATTAAATAAGTCTTTTCACTGATATTATCATAAAGGAACAGATATAATCTGCGTGATTAATCTGTTGTGCACTGTTCAGGTAACATTTATGTAGAGACTCACCATCCCTGTTTTATTTATGTATATTCTATGCTCAAAGAATAAAAGTTAATTGTTTTTTATTAAACAAACTCTCTGTCAGCAAAAAGATATAGATAAGATGACTAAAAGGTGCAAGAATACTTACATTATTGGTGTTGGGTTTCTTCCCCCAACACATGGCCTTACACCTGGCTACTAACAACGGATCATATTGATCCTGAACGTGTCTATGTCTAGAAACCGATGTGGTACTTCCGATTGAACAACAATAGTCTAGATCCGTCAACAACAACAATAAACATAACAAAAGGAACGCGAAAGCAGACGGGGACGTCGCAACAATCGTCAGATGCAGCATGGCAGGCGATCACAGCATAACAAGACACGGGCCACTCACTAACACAACTACCGTTGTATAACTCTGGTTGCACATTCAACGACGCAAGGAGACTCCGCCACTGCCACAGAGAAAGACACTCTCCGGTTAGTGCATCACACTAGCCAACGCGTATCACGCGAGTGGGGAAATCTCTCGTGGTTATGTCCTCCTCGCTCCTCGACGAATTCGTGTTGTTTACCTGAAAAGATTATTGTTGCTGTTGTTGTTTATATCCTTAAAGCTAACCACTACCTGCCGATCGCTGCTAACGTGACAAGATCGCTAGAAAACGCGTGTCTATAAACGTAATTTATATCATTTCATTAATAAGAACTGTTTCTTCCTTTTAATTATTGTTAGGAACACAGTTATGAGTTACGTTTTGTTCTACAAATGTCGTTAAATGCAAAAAAAACCCGGATCGCAGTGCCAAAACCCTGCCCACAATATAGTGTATTTGCTTGTATAGGGCCGTGTGGTTTTATACTTTTATTATGTGAAATTAAATTTGTTTTTGGACAAAATAAAAAATTTAACCCCTTAATACACCCCTAAAATAACATTTTTTTCCTTAATTGTAATATTATTATCAATCTAACGTCTACACCGAATTAAAGACATCCTTCAATAAATAAATCACTATCTGCAAATTAGTGTTTTAAAAAAATGTGTAAGTCCGGTCCTGTCGGGCCGATTTTATTAAAATTTTACGGACACTTTTTAATTACTACTAAAGGGTTAAATGTCAATTTTGAAACGATTCTGAGAATTTTTTCGGTATTTTGGGGCCTAAAAACATTTTTCAACCCCTAAAAACTACCCTTAATATGCCCCAATTACGCCCATTTTAAATAGGCTTCTTGCGGTGATGGATTTCAACACGTGGGCCAAATTTCGTTAAAATCAATTAACTCTTTCGAAAGTTATTGCCCGCACACACACACACACACACACACATATATATATATATATATATATATATATATATATATATATATATATATATATATATATATATATATATTATGAGCACTGTGGTTGAAACAATAACAATCAAGAAAGCATAGTTACTTCTTACCACAACAGAAAAATGTAAATTTAATTAAGGCCTTTAAAAACGACAATAGTATTAGTAAATTCTTAGGTAACCCTAAAGACAGCACTCCCACTTTAGAAAAGTCAGGTATTTACCAAATTAATTGCGGTACATGTGACAAACTATACATAGGACAAACCCGACGTCAAATTACTACAAGATGGAAAGAACACTTCTCGCATATTAAATTTTGTAGACCGGAAAAATCTAGTGTGGCTAACCATATTTTAGAAACCAACCATGACATCAGCATAAATAATTTAAGTTTGCTTAAAACAGTAAATAATAAACATCAACTAGATAGCTTCGAGAGTATTTACATAGCTAAAGGAGATACCCATAAACTCTTAAATTCAGACAACGGTCCTATTCCTTATTCAGCATTATTTGATCTTTTGTCTCGATAGTTTGTTTTCGGTGTGTTTTTTGCTTTTATTTACAGATTGGTCATCGACGAAGACCCCGATTCCCTGGATGTTTGGATCTCAAGATTTCTGTTACTTGACCATTTCACATGTTTGGGTCTATGGTTTAGGTTATAGTTAATGATATCTATTATTTTTTTACCTGAATTGTATTTAAATTAAGGATTTTGTGTTATATATTTAGTGTAGTGTTTGCTGAAGATGGGAGCTTTGCTCTCGAAATGTACATTCAATGAATAAATCTGTTGTGGTAAGAAGTAACTATGCTTTCTTGATTGTTATATATATATATATATATAGTGTTTAGGAGGTTGTGAAACGTCGAGAAATTTTGGTCCGACCCCTAGGTCCCGCCATCCGACCAACGCCAATAGTGTATGTTGCCATATAGCAAATACACTAATGAAGAGTGTTTGCAGAGTTATTTTTTTAGGGATATGTTTCTCACACTTTGATGGTTTTTAATCTACTGATTGTCTACCAATAAATAGCCGGACAAGTTTTCCTTCCAGATTTTAATAATAATACAAATACGATTACAATTATACATTTTACATGTACTTTTCATTTTCTTCAAGTCGCTAATAGTTATCATAGTGAACAGGCGATAGATAGATTAGAAAATCATCTCGAAAACTGGTCAAGCGATTTCGCTCATATATCATAAAGCGATGTTACTAATGACACTACAATACGGCGCAACTCATTTATTTCGGAGAAATTTAGAAAGGGTACCTAGTTTACTGACAAGCAAAAAATCCGCTGTCTATACAATCCAGTGAAAAAGTCAGTAGAACCTGATATTATTTACTTTAACACAGTTTAACAAAATTGGCGCATATAGCCTAGTTGCTGCGCGCCTATTTAAAAAAAAAAGAGCGAGTGTGCTTTAGACCACACTACTGAAGTAAAACTTCCTAACAACATATACCTAATTAAAATTAAAAAATTAATTAAAAAAACCTTAAAAACCTTTTAAAAAAACCTTAAAAATATTACTCGCTGCGGACAGAATTCGAACCTGTGCGATCAAAGCATATTATGCCGGCCACACACGTAACTGCATACTTGTCAAGTATACATGCGCTTGACGTTTGATCAAGTTTGCATGACCGTGTGTGTGATGATTTTGATCAAATATTTTGACTTGACTGCCGAACGAATTTACAATCTGTGTACTTGAAGACTTTTCAAGTGGCCAGTACTGTGACGTGACAATCAGGCGTTCATAGATAATCTATTGCGACTTCTCTTTTGTCTATACGTGTGTTTCGTGCATACTACTATGTCTATTGATATTCGTAGAGCTTTTCGCGAAGTGTTTGAAGAATTTATTATAATTTGCGTCAAACAGTACGATTTTTTCTACTTTTCTGAACCATTTCGGTAGCCAACACCAAGCCAATTATTGCTAAAGCTTCATCATAATATGTGGATTCCATAGTCAATAACTTTACTTTTGCACGTCACTTCTGGTTGTAGAACTGACGCCGCTTCAAGCAAACTTGTGCGTGGGTGTCCCATATGGCCATCAAGCAAACTTGATCAAACTTCAAGCGCATGTATACCTGACAAGTATGCAGTTACGTGTGTGGCCGGCATTAGGCTGCGAGTCTAACAACTTAACCGCTTGGACACTAGGTACATGTGACACGTGCCGTAAAAACAGTATACAAAGAGCACCGTGTCTCTATACCAACTTCCGTTCGCACTTTCCGTACGCGGACACTTTTTCGTAACACTTCCGTTCGCACTTTTCGTTTCGCTCTCGTCAGGCATTCACCAGTTTATTCCCCAAGTCAAGCGTGCGTACAGAATCAAAAGTCAAGCATGCGTAAAGAAGTTTTACTTTAAAAAATATTATGCATCCCATTAATTTTGTTAAAATATTGAGATTTATACTGATGAACGAACTGGACACATTATTCAGTCGCGTTAATACCTTACACGTTCGTTTCGCTCATTCATTCCGAATTACAATTGATTATTACGTTACACACTTTCTTCGCTCGTTCGATCTCCAGTTTGGAATCAGTGTAATTTCTACTCGAGCGAATCCGGGGTTCTAAACTTTTCTAAAGAAATAACTCACAGAATGATAACCACATAAAGTGTAGGGAAGCCAGATCAGACAGTTATTATAGACCTATAAGGCTTCCCAAAAAAAATCTGTAGAATGGCAAAAACTACATTCAAATTCGTGTAATGGTTCTCGAGTTTTTAGCGGACTTACAAGCAGACGCGAACAGGAACTTGCTTTTGGGTATATATCAGTGTACCAGATTTTACAAGCACTCCGTACTCATATAAGAAAGAAAATCACAAGGTCCAGACTTAAACGTTCGCATTCAAACAGTACAGTATATTTTTAACAAAAAGCGATTCTTGTTAGCTGCAATTTTTTATACTTACAGCTACTACTAGAGTAACATAGATAAAAAATTCCAACTAATTGGATAGAGATCAAAATTAATGGCATTTGACATATTATAATGAAGAAAAAATGATGGCGCAGATAACAACTAGTATGAAGCATGTAAAAACTAACCAAAGCATGCTTGTCGGCTAATTTTTTTCGGCAGATCTTTAAAACAAAAGAACAACTGTTTTTTATTTTAAAAATATTTCGAACTACGAAAATTGTTTTTACAAAACTTTCTTGGAAAAATAAATAGAATAATAAACCATTATGAAAAGAGAAAATTTTATTTCATCTACACATGAGCCGATTTTTCCCGAAAAAGACTTTACATTTTTATATATCAAACATCTTATCAAAATTTGTTTTCGATCCACTTAGAGGTTTGACCTGCATCGTGCTCACAGACAAACAGACTGACTAACAGAAAAACAGTCTTTATCCAAAAATATGGTTTTTAGATCCGGGGGAACTTTAAACAAAAATATTGTAAAATTTTGAAAAAATAATTTTTGTCGTAAATTAGTACCATTAGAATAACCAAAAAGTCGTTATGTCGGAATCACCAATAACTAGTCCAATTTGAATATTTTACCATTCCAACACCACAAGGGAGACCGGCACAAATTTAGGTCAAAATTCACTTTTCAAAATTTTACTATATTTCTAGTTTTAAGATCTCCCCAATCCTAAAAACGTAATTTTGGAAACAGTCTGTCTCTAAATCTATTTGTCTTTTAGTATGTTAGTCTATTTGTCTGTTAGTCTGTTTATTTGTGAGCACGATACAGGTCAAACAGCTGAACCCATCGAAACCAAATTTTGGTAAGATGTTTGACATGTTAATATGAAGAGCCATATTATTTTTGAGAAAAATCGGCGCGAGCGCAGAAGAAATAGGCGCTATAACGTTCTTTTTTCTGTTATTATGGTATATTTTTATAATGGTTTATTATTGTATTTATTTTTTAAAGAAAGTTGTGTTAAATTTTTTTGTCTAAATATATATGTGTCTCTGCAAAAATCTTAAACTATCAAATGTACAAACATCATTTTTCAAGCAAAAATTGTTACATATTTAGATCTCTAAAAATTTGGTTTACACATGTTCGTGTAGATGGAAAAGTATTTTCAAAAAAAAGGTTTGTAAATCGCAGCGTTTAACCAATAGCTAAAACGTTATGTCCTTTTTAACAGCTTTATTTATTGTTATGTTATCAAATTTTAAATTACAACTCATAAAGCAAAGAATATATCTTCAATCTTGTTATTAAAAAAAAAAAAATCGGGAAACTATAGACAGTCAAATTTGATATCATCATCGAGTTTTACACTTTTTTAACACGTTTCTATATAAAATAAATAAAATATATCCGTCTAGGAATTCATAGGAAATTAATGGTCAATCCCGTTAACTTTTTGACCTAAAATTGAAATACTTGACACAAGCTGCTCTACGAAAAATTATGTTCAAGAAATAATATATTTACATTTATGAGCTATAGGTCTATTAATGGGCTATCACAAGCTTTAATGAATACTAGTTTTCGACTTTTTATGTTACTTGGGATAGTTCCTAGCTCCCTTATAATCTGATATTCTACATAACAATAGTTTGACAACATTAGACTGTTCTTGCATAAATAAAAACATGTAATTGTCAGTTCATTGACAAATTGGATTTTCTGATAATGCGTACCTACTGGCATCACAATGGTACAGGCTCACTCAATGTTTCTACAACTAGAACTGTATCTACAGTTCAATATCACACCATTACTACAACCTGATGAAGCATATTGCAGCTAGCGTTGCCAGGCGTCCGGAGAAATCCGGACATGATTAGACTTTTTAACTGCTTGTCCGGCTAAATTAGACGGAGTCCGGCCTAACTGATTTCATTAGGTTTTATCTTTGTTATTCAAATCGAAATGACTATGTTCTTATTAATATGTTAAAGAAGTTTAAAGATGTTTTCTTTGTAAATTTTTATTTAAATTAAAGGTTGATTGAAATTATAAATAATTATTATTTAAAATACGCCTAATCGACTTATTCTAAGGGCGGTTTTTAGGAGTTATAAAATGTTTTTGGGTCCAAAAATTGTGACGAAATTCTCAGAATCGTCTAAAAATATGGATTTACATACTAAACGGTGTATTTAATTTGGTGTGGATGTTGAACTGATATTAATTTTGCAATTATTATTTTAAGTAGTATATTACCGGGTTAAATTTGTTATTTTATGTAAAAACAAATTTAAGTTAACATAATAAGCTCATTATAATAGCAAATTCATTATATTGTCGGCAGGGTTTTGGCACTGCGATCCGTTTTTTTATGAGATAAGCTTAATGAATTTGGACACTTTATTCTATTTTTCAGCTTCCAACACGGGGGGCGGCTACTCTTATTCTTTTACCCTGTATCTCGTTCTAAACGCTTTACACAACTTACCATTAATTTGCGATCTGGATATGGCTGCAGATTAACAGTAAATAAAGCTATTTCGTGGAATCAGAGTTGCAATTAAGTGCACATTGCAACAGTACAGCAGATGATACATAGCTTATTATATAGTATTAGATAGAACAAATAAATCAGAAAAAGACATTTAAAGATGAAAAATCAACTTCCTTTATAGGAAAACTCGGATGGTTGGCGAATTCCGCTGGTCTAATGTCCCCGCCAGCCGCGTATAAAGTTTTTGTAATACCTATCTTTTAGCGACCAAGTTTTTATGTATCATGTGCATCTTTGATTTTTTTAACCATGTCGGTGGATTTTTCTCTGAAATTAAATAAAATAATATTTGATTAGATGGTTTCAGGCATTTTAGGTCTGTACATGTACTATTTTTTCAACCATCGAATATTGAGTATTAATTGACTATAGTTCAAAGTAGTTGTCTAGATCTACAGGATCTAAGAGACAGAATATAACAACTGCTCAATCAGGTTTTCTGCTTATAGATTTTTGATATGTCAACACTAAAATGACAATTTATCAACATTCCAACAAAACTGTAAGCCGAGCTAATTGTATTTTACTTGTTAATAAAGAGCCACCTTATTCTAAGAAAGTGCCAGTAGAATAGCTTCCACCGTACAAACACTACTACATTAGTGAATTTAATGATAAGATGTAAATCTTCAAATTAGTGGCAAATTAATTCAATATTTTCTTATCGTCTTATCTCGAAAAAAGTTCTTTTTTAGCACTGCGGGGCTGCAGAACTACCGGTAGATATGATTTCATAATTTTACAATAAATTCTATTTTTTATGTCAGTAGTCGATATACCCATCAAATATAATATCGAAATAGTTTAATAGTTACAGTTTATACAATCCACAATGACAAATCGCTCCTCGGTTCATAAAGAGGGTGAAAACTTCCTTTTTCTTGCCTGTAGACTATGGATACCTACACTCTACAGACTACATTAGTTTTTCTCAAATTTCGTGTGTGGCGGCAGATAGAAATTATCAAACGATATTCACGGCACCCCTGTTATTATTATTTTTTTGCTTTTTACAGTTAATTTCATAAAAAAAAATTGTTTTCAGTATTCAATATAGCTGCGATACTTTTCGCGTCTATTAATATATTCGTTAGTTTTAGATATGGTCAGAATTGAAAATCAGTCTTTGAACTGAGTTCTGTACCCTTTGTAGATTTTTGTTGTAAAATGATTTCTGCAATCAATATATATTTATTAAAGATGTAAAGGATGAAATGTATTTGAAAAATTTCAGCCAATTTCAACTCCAAAAACTCTGACATTAATTGACATAATATAATAAATTAAATAAAGTTTCAGTTGATTCGTGCGATAATAATTATTTGCTTTTCGTTTTCATGGTTACACATGATTTCACATGTAAAAAATAGCCAAAACTGCTTGTCAGCTAACTCATTTCCTTTTGATAGATCAGTTACTTCAGAACAAAAGAACAGCAGATTTTTTAATTTTCAAAATATTTACGAAACTACAAGATTTAAAAAAAAAATGTTGTTCCAACTTTCTTGTAAAAATAAACCGTTATACAATAGACAAAAAATAACAAGTTATAGAATGTATCTTTCCTGCACATGCGCCGATTTTCCCCAAAACGCAAAAACAATAGGGCTATTCCTACATATACGCCATACTGCCTACCAAAAGTTATTTTCGTTGAGCTGTATTGCTGCCAGACTAACGAATAGATGAACAGACTTTTTCCAAACATATTTTTTTTGGACCGGAAGACTTCCAAATGAAAAAATATTGTAAATTTTGAAATGTGAATTTTTCCTAAATTAGTATAAATTCACGGTTGAATGACGAATTGACTGCACTAGAAATACCTTTCTAAGTTTATAAAGAATATTTCATATAGAACGCAGATGTGTTTCAAGTCGCATTTAAAGTTATATAATAAAGTGAATATACTTGAACTTATTTGACAGATGGTATGTTAATTACATAGGTAATATAAAAATAAATAAACAAAATGCGACCAAACAAAAAAATGAATTTTGTCTTCCTGTTTGTAAAAGTGTGAAAGGTTTTTTTTTTGGCCAGTCAAGTTTTGTTTAATTAGATCCTTAATATACCAGCATTCATTTCATAGAGTACGTAGAATACAAGAGATAAGCAAAATTTATTATTTTTACAGTTAACTGTTAAACCATCGTGCATCAAAATTGATGTTGATGTGTAATATGAGCTTTCACAGCAATTTTTCACGGTGTTTTAAAATATATAATTCTTTTCTTATTTATACTTATAGTTTTCGTATAAATCGGATCTTTGCAGTATGATAAAATAAATAGTTTAGAGAGTCTAAGCAAGAAATTTTTGTGCAAAACAAAGAGAATCGGTAATCCTACTTATTTCGTTTTTAATTAGTCGAAAATAGATCCCGAATTTGCTTCTATACAGTGTGTACATAACAACATACAGTGAGGTCATCGTGTTGACGTTCTATCTAAAAACTTCGGCAACCTAAATGAGGAGCAAGATTTTACCGGGGTAACAAAGAAATAGAGCATAAGTGCCGAGAAGTTGAATATTAAGGCTGTCGGAACGCTTTGAATTTTGGTTGTGCAGAGACCCAACGGTAAGGGGCGAGGTAGGCAAAAGACATATTGTGGGTGTGACCTTCTTTAGCTCTGTCTCGCTCAAATCATCCGCCCGTTTCAATTTTTGGTTGATGCCAACTACGAGGCTACAAAATGTTATTGCAAGGGTGCCGCTGTCAATTGATTACTCTAATTTTTGGAAATATTTTGATATTTAAAAAACTTTTCCGAAAAAGGAAAACTCACTTTAGGTTTGTGATGGAGCAATTTTGTGAAATAAGTACGAATAACGTCGTAGTGTGACATTGAAAACGTGTGTTTTTTTAGCACAATTAATGCCAACTTTTTTCTAGTAAATCGTACATAAATAACAAAACTAGTCCATTAGAGACCTAGATTTGTCCTTTATCTTCCTTGTAGAGAAAGAATTTTCGCAGAATGTTGATGAATAAGTCTACAATCAGTTGACAGCCGAAGCTCTATTTTTGGCTTAAATTCAGGGCGTTCCGACAGCCTTAACAGTGTTGGATCACTTTCACACAGTTTGTGCTGAGGGTCAGCGGTAAGAGGCAAGGTAGGTAAAAGTCATATTGTGGGTGTGACCTTCTTTAGCTCTGTCTCGCTCAAGTCATGCGCACGTTTCAATTTTTGGCTGGTGCCACACTACGAGCCTAAAAGAAGCTATTCAAGGGTGCCGCTGTCAATTGATTACTCTAATTTTTGGAAATATTTTGAAGATTTAAAAAACTTTTCCGAAAAAGGAAGAGTCACTTTAGATTTGTGATGGAACAATTTTGTGAAATAAGTACGAATAACGTCGTAGTGTGACATTAAAAACGTGTGTTTTTTGGGCACAATTAATGCCAATTTTTTCTAGTAAATCGTACATAAATTACAAAAGTAGTCCATTAGAGACCTAGATTTATTTTTTATCTTTCTTATTGAGAAAGAATTTTTGTGGAATGTTGACGAATAAGTCTACAATCAGTTGACAGCCGAAACTCTATTTTTGGCTTAAATTCAGAACGTTCCGACAGCCTTAACATGATTGTGGATCACTGGTATGAAGCCTGAAAATAGATTGCAAACAACTTCCAGGTAAATCAAGGAAGTTAAAGAAAAAGAAGTTCGAAGATGAATAAGAAGTTTCACGCAGGCAATTTGTGTTTTTATTATTTCAGTTTAGGTCTGGCATTTTCTTCAGATTTTCTTATATTCGTCTTCTATATGAAATAATAATGTCAGGCAAAAAATTAATTAAATAGATTAACAGCTGAACTGTCATCTAATTTGTGAAAAATCTGGACGTGATCGAGGAACTCTAAAAACATATTTGAAAACAGCGTAACAAAGATTCGGGATGACTCAGTGGGCAACCATCGTTAAATTTTTTCAAAATGCATAGTAGTGTTTTTTTTTATTTACTGGAAACCAAATTTAACGCACGGTAGCTACGTCAGTTTTATACATAGTATTTTATACAGGTGTCCAGCGATTCTGCGACTCGAGTGATATATTTTAAGGGTGTATTCCTGAGGCAATTTTAAGACGACATTATCTTATACACGTGTGTCCAAAACTCAATACTAACGGAATTATCGTTCATATTAAATGTAAAGATTAAGTATAGCAAGCACATATCACGTAACGTTTTATCAATAAAATATCTCTTTACATTTAATATCACCGATAATCCCGTTAACAATGAGTTTTTGAGATATGTGCACAATGTATTTTGGACTTAAAATTGTCTAAACTTATGTCACTCGAGTCGCGGGCTTGTATTTCCAATTTTGTATTATTTATGGTGACTGGAAATTCAATTGAAACAGTCACCAGCTCTAGGAATTAGGGAACATAGAATGCTTTTCGCAATTTTCATGAAGCTGTAAATATATACTGTGCGTGAGAGGTGCAATCGTGAGTAGATTTTGTTCACCATCACTCACGCTCACGAAAATCATTTTCAACTCACGCCCGCTCACGCACTGCTACTATTTTTTACAATCACGACTAGGTTTCAAAACTCACTCACGTTCACGCACGATAAAAATTATATTTCGAGCCTCACGCCCACTCACGCACGTTCAATCACACTCACGCAGCTCACGTAACTTTATAATTCATATTATAACAGTTACCAAAACATGATACAATAATATGGGCTATGGAAATAGGGTCAGGTTATGTGTTTGTCAACTATAAAGTACTAAACAACGAATTTTTGTAATTTTATGTAATATACGTTACAGTTTACACATCACAAATATATTAAACAAAAAAACTAAATAGTACGTACATACTTTAAACCAGAAAAATCATGACTGCACCTGATACTTGTTAACGTTAGTCCCGAGCCAGGTTTAGCAGTCCGCATCCAGGAATATTTTTTTATGTGATTAATTTTTCACTCACGCTAGCTCACGCTCACGAAAAGTTTTTTCCACTCACGCCCGCTCACGTACCGTATATTTTTTTTAATCACACTCACTCAAACTCACGATTTTTCTTAAACAGTCACATTCACGGCACGTTACGTCGTGACATTCAATGTGACGGGAAATTTCACGTACAATTTAAACCTCTACTGTGCGTGTCCAAAATTGTCTCTTTAATTTTGGACGACATTAAGCTGAATGACCAAATTCAAAGAGCTATTCTAAGGATAAGTTTCGTTACCAAGCTTAATAATAATGATTTCGAATAGACGCCCGGTTGGTTTCTGTTCTACCGACAGGCTTACGTTAAAATATGTATATTTTCACGAGCAATTTCAATTTAGTGTGAGATATCACTGGAAACTGTATGTATGGTTGTATAAAATACCGTATTCCGAATTAATAACAACATCTTTTTGAATATTCAAAAGAGCAGACTATATACTTTAATGGTATGATTTCTGTCATCATCGCCTAGTCTAATAGATTAAATATATTATTTCGATAAGAGAAAGAGATAGATTGTTGTTTATCGACAAGGATCATAACATCGATATACATAGTTTTAATGCAAAGCCAGTCTTTAAACCACTTATTCTCTCTAGGTTCTCACAATATGCGAGTACAGCGGCCAGTGCTTTAATCATTATTTTGATTGATCTGCTCCGAACCTCTCATCACCTCAAATGATTAATATCTTTCCGACGAGAAATATACTATGTTTTCTTTCTTTTTGCAAAGCATAAATCAAAGTTTTATGTATACCTATGTAGACGGAACATTTAATATATGTATCAAAATTTAAACAAAAAGTATATTACAAAAAATGTTAAGAACAAATCAAGTGCAATGCACCTGGTTGCTAATATTCAATACACCGATCGGTCATCATGACTATATGTGAATCATGCAGACACCTGGCGGAGTCGTAAGTAGTTTGTGCTTAGTGCCTGTGCACCTACATTATACGACTTTATTATTCATATAGAATGATTCAAAGTATAATAAGTATAATAAGTAAAGATCGAAACTTGACTTTTGAGGAAGTGATTCTAGGATTTAAAGTGATAGTACGTACGGCCATTCAGAATTTTAGATTTTTTGCCAAAATGTTTTATAATTAAATAAGTATTATTATCTCTTAATGTAGAAAATAATTTTTAATAATTTAGGTTCATAATTATAAAAGCGGGGGTTGTAAACTCTGTGATAGCTCAACAGTCACATTAACCCACGTTTTTGTAATTGCGAACCTAAATTATTAAAAAATATTTTCTCCATTTCAGTACATTTGTCATCAAAAAGTATTTTACAAATATTTTATTTTGTTTTTTTTGCGCATTCTTCTCAGCAAACCCTTTCATTTGATAACCATATCATGGGAGTACACAAAAAATAACTAATCCGCCATCTTGGGTAATCCGCCATTTTTTATTTAAAGCAAATTCTTTTATTTTCTTATTTCTTCTCAGCAAACATTTTCATTTGATACCCATATCATAGGAGAGCGCAAAAAATAACTATTCCGCCATCTTAGACCGTCCGCCATATTGAATTTAGAATGACATAACTTAGCTAACCATACATTGTTATCCAAACTAAACGTGTGTGCAAAATTTCATCTCAATCGATTGAGGATATTCAGTTGCAAGATTTGACCAGAACACACATTGCAAGTTAAATAAAAGCTTGTAAAAAAATATGGTACATGACTACGTGGAGAAATGGTAATTTAGGTCAATTTATGTTTGGTTAATTTTTACATGGAACACCATATTATGATGTAATAATCTGAACCAAAAGCAAACATCATAATAATTATTACTAGCCGTTACCCGCGCCTTCGCACGTGCTAACAGAAATTTTATGTCATTTATTATAAGTTAACTGTCAGTATTTTTGGAATGGTCCTGTCGTTCAATTGGTTGAAATTTTTTAATGGAGCAATAAGACCTGTGAAGCTGAAAATACAAACTTTCCATGTTTTGTGTCCTGCCTAGCTTGCCATGCAAAATGTTTGTTTTCGTTTAAATTTGATAGATAAATTCCTATATTTTATTAAAGTATTCTCTTTATCTACGGTAATAACTAAAAATGTTGGTCTGACCCCTAGGTTCCGCCATCCGACTGACGTCGATAGTGTATGTGCCATATATGAAAAATACACTAATTATGAACACTGTATAACGAATAAATAAATATCTTATCTGTCTATCAATGATTATTATAAATGTACTTAGGTATGAAATTGTCTAACAGACTGAATAGACAACAGTTTGATCATTTAATTTAATGTGCCGTTTTATTGTAGTTTGTATTTTTCGAGTTATTTTCAGTTATACTAAAATTTCGTTTTTGTTGGTATGTACTATTTTCATTTAAGTCAGTGACAGAGGCCACCCGAGCACGGACTGCTTCAGTGAAATATTTTCTATGAAGATTTATAATATCTCCGAAGAAATTGTTCTACTGCCTGCTTGAAACAGTTAGTTTCGACTGCTTGAATAATAATGAATAACAATAGTAATTCATTAAAAAAATCCCATTGTATTTTCCCTATGCTCCTTACTATTATTTACATGCCTGTATGATTTCTGGCACAACTTGACTAGGCAAGTATACCAGGCCAAAACATACAATAGCATAGAATGTAGGACTGATAGTCTGTTTTTATTATATAAAATAAATAAAACTTAAAGCATAAAAAAACGTTAAATTAAATGTTGCAATTTATCTTATAAAAACAACATGAGAAGTAGCATTGTTTATTCATTAATAAGATGATTCAGGTTTAATCTTGATACGTTTGTAGACTGATCCTTTAGAAAAAAATTAGAAAAAAAGATATTATCTTCACAAAGGCACAGTTCCTGAAATACAGGAAGTGGTAGTTCTAAATTTCAATTTTAATTACATTATTAAATATAAATTCATTTAATTAACTTCATTTAGTTACAAAAATAAATGAAAATTTTCATCCTTGTAGCTCCTAGTAATTGATTTAATAAAATAACCAATATTCAGATGAGATTTTTCATTCAAAATGATTATACTAACAATATATCGAACTTTTAATTTATATGTCGCTTATATGCTTTACAAAAGGGCTGGCCGTTTAATAATTAATATAGCACTGTTTTGTAATAAAACTAATATATACAATGTGTGCATTTTAAAAGATTTCTTTTTAATTTCATGTCGGCAATCGGCCCTGCTTCATAAAGATAACCTGAAAACGAAAAATAGACATCATTTTTATTATAATTTCAATTTTGTGGGAAATTTATTGCAAACTGTTTGCTCGTTGCTAACTTAATGTAAAGATCACAAGCGAATTGATGTTCTATTTATTATGTTAGGACGTTTCGTTGTTTTTTGCGACTTTATCACGTACATCTAATGTTAGCAGATATGTTAAAACAAAATCTGGTTGCAACCAATATTCATGCCCATTATGGTATAATCATTTCTTACTAATTACATTAAACTTGAGCATATAGTGTTTGAGTGTTTGTTAGGCTCAAATCCCGAAAATAATCACGGATAATCACCACAATTTGTTTTGGCAAATTGTGAAAAGATCACAAAACCAAATCCGTGTTGTGACTATTACAAAAACGCCCACAATGCTTGTGGTAACGTTAAAAGTTACAAATCGAAATTCGTGATATAATTGATAGCCGCTACTCGCGGCTTTGCACGCGATCGAAATGAAACACGTTAGCGACAACAGTAATGGAGCCTTTGACTTCACCTGATGCCATCTTGTGGCGAGCTACAACAAAGTAGATACAAACCTTCTCCATAAAAAAATACATATATGTGCGATCTTTCATGGTGATCGGTCAAACGGTGTCGAAGTCTATTAATCTCAAACAGACGAACATCCAGTTTTATATAATATTAACTTTTCGTAAATTTTACGAACTAAACAAACATTTTTTGTTAAACTCACGTGAGCCAAGCCGCGAATAACAGCTAGTAATATTAGTATAAAGTATAGCCTATAGCCTTCCTCGATAAATGGACTATCTAAATAATTCAAAAATAAATTGGAACCAGAAGTTCCTGAGATTAGTGCGTTCAACCAAACAAACAAACTCTTCAGCTTTATAATATTAGTATAGATTGACATAATCGATCAGAACGCGTTCTGGCATGGGAAAAGTGCCACAACAATTGTGAATGCTTATTAATGTTCCGTTATAATAAACTCTATTATAAACTCTATAAAAACATTTTTGATCTTTATTTAAATCAAATGTGAACACAACCGAATAATTCAAAAGTTTTAAATAACAAAATCACACATATAACTGAATTTAAATGCAATCTTCTTATATTCATTTGATTGAGCGCGTACCAAAGATAAATAAAACAAAATGGTAGTAAACAAAACGCCATCTTCACCGAATACTAACAGACAAAAATCTCTTTCGTTCTTCAATTTGTTTTGCCTACATTGGTTGTCTAGAGGTGATTTTTGCCGTATTAATAAGCGTCCTGTGGCACTTGACCTTTCAGAACGCGTTCTGGTTGAACCACTTTTTTATATAACCGCAACACGTCGTAAGCTTTTTTGTAATAGCCACGACACGAATTTCGTTTTCGTTTGTGCCTGAATGCACTGTGGTCGTCTTTTTCGGTTTTTGAACTCAACATATACACATTAAAAGTAATTACTTTGGAGGCGGTGTTATCAATTGAAAAAAAAAAAGTTTATAATGTAGATATATTATAATGTAAAATGGACCTAAACAATTCACACTAATCATTTAATGTGGTGTGATTTTTTACACAAACACGACGAAAAAAAATATAAATACCTGGCTCAATTAGAACCACCAGAATCACCACCAGGAGTGGGTGCAGTAGGAGTGGGTGTAGTAGGAGTGGGTGTAGTAGGAGTGGGTGTAGTAGGAGTGGGTGTAGTAGGAGTGGGTGTAGTAGGAGTGGGTGTAGTAGGAGTGGGTGTAGTAGGAGTGGGTGTAGGAGATGGAGCATTGGTAGAAGCTGCAGACGCGGGGGCATTTGTAGGGGAGCTTGTACTAGGATTAGCAGGAGTAGTGGAAGTAGTAGTTGCCGTGGAGGTAGGTGTATTCATAATTGTAGTTGTGCTTGGCGTTGTCATGGCAGTTTTGTCGTTTTTATTTGTAGTAGTCGCATTATCATCATCGCCATCATAGTAATCGTAGTAATCATCATAATTGGCATCACACAAACTGCATAAAATTCTGCCTTCATCCGGGCAAAGTAATTCGCATAACTGAAAAAAGTTGAATGCTTGATTTTTTATAGTAAAAAGATGCCCAAACCAAGGCTCAGTTATCAAGAAATCTGCTTATATATACATTTTTTAATTAAAGTTGTAACTGTATTTTTTAAGAATGTTGTAAACATTCAAACACATATATTCAGCTCACTGAAATGCAGAGAATTATACTTCAGCTGCTTATAGGAATACGCCAAAACGAATGTTAAAGTTTAGTGATACCGCCAAAGCTGAGAAAAAATATTCAGCTGTCTGGATACCGGGGGAAAGATCTTCAGTAAGGGCAGTGAAAGGTTAAAAGTTAAATTTGTTTTTCTGAAATTTTTGGAACATTGAATTTACAAATGTATATATTGTAACCATTCAAAAATAATTTATTGGCATTGTGTTCCGCAACCCTTCAACGCATGTCTAATTGTTATAACAAGACACTAAAGGAAATATTCATGTAATTTTGTATTTGAGGCACTCAATACTGCTCAGCAGTCACATGAATACGGAAAATTTATTATCTTTATGTTTCTATCATTTTTGATTTCTAACACTAGCAATATTTTATTTCAATGCAATAAAACGGGCATCTTTGGAATAAATTAGTCTAAACTAGGTAAGAGGATCAATTTGGCGTGGAAAAAGATTGAAAATTTAAAAAAATAGTGGTCGTCGGGGGACGCCTGACAGATGTGAAACGTTACACAGGTAATAACGAGTAAAATGCCGACACAGTACAAACACGTAAAGTAGTAAGTATGTAGTATAATAGTGAGGAAAGCGCTCATTAGATATTGAGAGGAAAGATCCGACGAAACGGGCGACTGGCCGAAGAAAACGTCGCAACGTACAATATAAATGTTTTTTCTCCTATCCGGCATTAGATGTTTCTCATTACAAAAATGTTTAATATTTGATTAAAAAAAAACGCTGTTTCTGGGAATTAGACAAGAAAATAATAAATGTAAAAAATCCCGCCAGAAGCCATTATTTTTTTTACATTTATTTGGTATTATTTTTGTTTTATAATAAGAGGAAACGCCTGTACGAGCGTCACAAGTTATACTTCTTTGGGATGATTAAAAACTAATTTTTAATTTTGCAAATAATTTAGTGAATTAAAATAATAAAAGGACTGAAGAGAGATTGGCATAATCTACTCTGTTAATAGCCTCCATTCTGTTGGTAGCCTTTTTCTGCAAGCACCTTCATCCTGTTAATTTTGATGTTTCAGTGTGCGCGCGCAACATAAAAACTCACTCTGATCATGTTTTCATAACGCACCAAAAGAAATATAACTTCAATTTTTTTAAGACATACTTAGTTTTAATGAAATGTGCTAAAAAAGAAAAAAAAGAATTTTTTATGGGGTATATACTGTGTTACTTCATGCTGACCGCCTATATAAAAACGCGAAAAAAATTTCTTGCGGTGCAAAAGATAACAAGTTTAAATGAAATCTCAATATCAAATGCTTAAGGTTCAATAACCAAAATTATTTTAATTTTTGATACTTTGCAAAATTTATAATTTTTTTAACTATAGTTATATTTTATTCGATTTTGAGCACTTGTTCAGAATTTATAATTTTTGAATGTCATTTACTTAAAGCTGTGGGAATGCTCTGAATTTAAGCCACACTACGAGGCTAAAAAATGCTGTTGCAAGGGTGCCGCTGTCAGTTGATTAGATACTCTAAATTTTGGAAATATCTTAAAGAATTAAAAAACTTTTCCGAATAAGGAAGAGTCACTTTAGATTTGTGATGGAACAATTTTGTGAAATAAGTACGAATAAGGCCGTAGTGTGATATTGAAAACGTGTGTTTTTTGGCACAATTAATACAATTTTTTCCAAGTAAATCGTACATACATAAATTACAAAAGCAGTCCATTAGAGATCTAGATTTGTCCTTTATCTTTCTTATAGAGAAAGAATTTTTGCAAAATGTTGACGAAAAAGTCTACAATCAGCTATCAGCCGAAGCCCTACTTTTAGTGTAAATTCAGAGGGTTCCAACAGCCTTAAAAATCATGGTTACCATGTTGAATCAAGAGGTTCCTTGTAATTTTGAACTGTGATAACAAGTACATTAACAGATAATTTCCTATCATGTCCGGATGTCTGTCTTTTCAGACTCTCCAGAGGGCCCTAGTAGATTTAGGAATTTGAAACTTGGTACAGCATAGAACACGGAACATAACCTAACGGATTCTCATTTTTGTCTCTCGGGACCAAAATAGGAGGTTTTTGAAGGGAAAAAAACCTCCATAGAACACTGTTGGAAAAATAACAGGCCATGAATGGAAGCGATAAATTCCAAGCGTGTAATTCCAAACTTATATTCTGTATAACTTACCAAATCCCAACCAAATGCAGAAACATATCGTGTTTGAATAACACACAATAGACACAGCACCAAAAACATACCGTGGGCTTTCATCTTGCTTATAATAGAACTCAATGAATTTGTTAAATGAGTTGTAGTATTGAAAAAGGAGCTAGCGATTAACGTATAGCAATAATTGTAACACAAAGAGCACTGGTAGCGCTGGATATAGTTGCCCCAGCACTTATATATGAATGTGTTTGTACACACTAGCAAATAATGCGTCAGTTAATTTAAATGCACATAAATGATGTCTATACAGACTGTACTCGTAAATTGAACCTGGTAACCGTAAGCCTGATAGTTAACAAAGATACATTTAAATGCCACAATGTATGAATTAGTAAATTTTGCTGGCTGCGGCAAACTTTTGCACTGCGATTAGTGTTTTTTACTATGCCAAAGCTATTATAAGCTTTGGCATAGTAAAAAACACTAATCGCAGTGCAAAAGCTTGCCGCAGCCAGCAAAATTTACTAATTCATACATTGCGGCATTTAAATGTATCTTTGTTTTTGATCGAATAAAAAATATAATTCTTTAATACCTACAATTTACATATTATATTTTTTTTACAATTTTATATTCGGCAAGCACTTGAAAATCACGGCACCTCAAAATTTATTAGATATCGTATTTTATGTCTATAAGTATTTTATTCACCAATTAGTATAGTGCTACTCAAAAAAGTTTTAATTATTTATGCTTCAAATTATTTAACAAATTGCCTGAGGCTATAAAAAAGTAGCCCCTTAAGCAATTCAAGAAATCTGTCAAAATACTCTTAATTAGTGATTGTTTTTATGACGCAGCTGAATTTTTAAATTGTAATTTTTAAATTGTACCAATGCGACGTCATATATGTACCACGTATTTTTTTGTGCAATAAATTTATTATTATTATTTTTATTAAGCGCGCAGCAACTAGGCTATATGCGCCAATTTTGTTAAGCTATGATAAGGTAAGTAACATCAGGTTAGTATTATATAAGATATTAATTATATTTTGTGTTTGGTCCAATAAGTTAATATGTAATGTTTTCTTTTTTTTTAGGCTTCAGACGTTAAATGAGGTGTGTCAATTTGCAGTCTTCTAGAAATGTAAGGAGCTTTTTCGTGTTTTGCTGATTATCGCTAAGAATTTCGGATAAGCTGTTTGGTAAGTTTGCGTTAATTCTGTTGATATTATATTTTGAGCGTGATAAAAGGATATGTTCAGGGGCGTAGCTATCGTCGTATCAATTATACGGGGCCCCAATTTTTTCCCAATTTTTTTTTAATTTCAGAAATGACAAAAGTCAAAAAAAGCAATTTCTTTTTTTCCCGCGTAAGGCGTGCGTTCAAAAGTTGGCAACACCCTACATCGGTTATCGCGGGCTGCGGGATTTCCCCGTTTAAGTCATTTACTTCAACGGGGGAAGGGCCCTCAAACAAATTTTTATACGGAGCCCCGCCAAGGCACGCTACGCTTCTGGATATGTTCCATTGTTATGATTATATTGTTGCAAGATTGACACATTGGTGGGGGTTCTTTTTTCAGGAGATGTGAATGTGTCAGTTGAGTATGTCCTATACATATTCGGGCTATTGTGGTTTCGTTTTTTCTATTTTTTTGTGTGGAAGTAGTCCATGGTTTTAAGTCGTTTTTGATTATTATTATTATTGTTGTTTTTCTTTGCGGCAAAAACCAGTTGTTAGAAATGGACAACGGAACCATTCCTGCAACTTCAAAAATACTAACATTTAAAATAAAATAAAATTTCTGTTAACGCGTGCTATGATGCGGGTAATGGCTAGTATCGAATATTATGATAATTTCTTTTCGTTTGTATGGTCACGCGTAGTTTCATATGTAAAATTTAACCTTAAGCTGATTTCTTTATTTTCAAAATATTTCCGAAACTATAAATTATGAAAAAACATTTAGAAAACTTTGTTGCAGAAAGAAACAGAATAATAAACAGACGAACAAGTCTAAAAACGAAAAAATATTGTACAATTTTGAAAAGTGATTTTTAGTACTAGTCTCCATTTGTGGACTTGGAATGATGTAAAAAATTGCAGCCAATTGGACGACAGAATCATTACAACTTAAAAAAAATACTATTATTGGACATATACTTGTATTAAACAAATTAAAATTTCTGTGAAATGTCACTGGTAACAGCTAATAAATAATAATATGTATTATTATTTGCATTTCAATTGCGTGGTTTCATAAATAAAATTAACGGTACATAAGAACAGCTTTTATTTTGAAAATAATAAAAAAATATTAGTGGGACAGATAAGAAAAATGATTATCACTTTATGATAAAAGCATGGGTAAAACGTATTTCTTTATATTGTCGATATTGGGGCGCGTATGCTCATAAAGCAAAAAACACCCGAAGCCGTGTTTTTGTCCCATATCGATATCTTTAAAAACTATGAAGCTATAGGCAGTCAAAGTTTTAATTATCGTAAAGTTTTACACGTTTTTTGATAGATACTATACGAATACCTTCAAAAACGAATTAAAAAAAAACCGTCTCGGAATCCACAGAGAATTTAGGATCGAAATCAAATGCTCGTAGGATGTTTAACATGTAAATATGAAGAGTCTTTGAGTCTATAATTGTTTTTAGGGGAAATAGACGCACACGCAGAAATATATATATATATATATATATATATATATATATGCTAAAATGGCATACTTTTCATAGCGGTTTATTATTCTTTTCATGTTTGGTAAAAACATTTTTTGGACTGTATAATTTCATAAATATTTTGAAAATAAAAAACCTTGCCGACAGTATAAATAAATATTTAAACCCTTAAAATATCCTTTAAAGTAATATTAATATTACCTGATGAAGTCGGGATGGCCGATGAAACGTTGTAACATTGTGAAAGTTTAATCAACATTAAATTTTTTTGGTCTGATCAAACTAATTATTTAATTTAATTAGTAATAATAAATACACCCTTTCGTATGTAAATCTTTAGTAAAGGGTTATATATCAATATTGAAACGATTCTGATAATTTTTTCGGTATTGCCCGCACATACTATATACAAACATTTTCAAAAATGATCCAAATATGTTAAGGAGCCTATGAAACGTCGATAAATCGTAATCCCGCCATCCAACCGGCATGTGAAATCATATTATGTAGCTATGCGAATGAAAATCAAACACTATAACATTTATTGCTAGCCGTTATCCGCGTAATCGCACACGTAAACTAAAATTTTATTTATAATATGTCAAATGTCAGTATTTTTGAAGTTGAAAAAGTCCTGTCATATAAATAATTGTTGTTTGTCATTATTTTATATGCACCTTAAAGGAAAGCGGAATTAAAAAGAAGATCTGTTTCTCGCACTTGCCCTCATAGACTTAGTTTCCAATTTACAAAACATCCAGTAACAAATTTGTAAACGCAATTTCATCTTTCTAGTATTACATATATTTATACTTTTCTATTGTTTTGCATTTATTTCAAGGTTTGGAAAATACACTCATTGAGCGATGGACGTTATTGGCACCCCTGCATATATTCCCTCGCGCTTCTATAACTACATGAAACAGAGCAATAGCCAAATTACACATAATAAGGATCTTACCGAACTGTGCTCGCATGGCATCGCAACTGGCTATCGTGGTTTCTCTAACTGTCAAAGTTACCAAAAGAGACTCTAAACAGGACGCAGTTTCAAAAAATTAATTTTGCGGCAAACATTGTTATTATATTAAATTATGTTGATATTTGTAAACATTGAGTTTTCTGTTTATTGTAAAGTTTTTTTGTATTAAATAAAAGTTGATTCTTTCGCAAATTTATTTTTTCATTGAATAATTTCACATAAAAATTTTTTTTTTTTTTGGTCATCTTGCCTGTATCTCGTCAAAATTAGTTAATTTGAAGCAAAAAATGAATTTTGCGAGGATTGTGCGGTTAACTGGGGAAATTTTTAATGTTTTTACGTTTTTCTTCTAATAAGATTATCATTAAAAACTGTGCCAAAATGCATTTTTTTTTTGTTTGTGTCTACGACTACTGAAAATTTGATACAATTAAGGTACTACTTTTTCATTCATTAATTGAAAAAACAAAAGTTATTAGCATTTAAAGTCAAAAGTGACATTTAAAAATGTTGTGTAACGTAATAGTTAAAAAGCTACTGAACTTTTTGGAGGCTGATTTCTGTAAAGAACGGAAATTACATTTTACGTCACCAATTCCAGTCGTTTTTAGGGGTATTCGAACCTTAAATTGTCAAAATTGTTTTAGAAAAAACTAATGCTTTATGTCGAAGCATTGATTATTAAAATTAAAAAAAAAATTGACAAAAAAATTTATTTGACAATGACCTTAGATGTGTCCACAAAGATTTCTCCACAAGAAAGCATTGTAGACTTTTAAATCGATCTTGCTCGAAATGAAGCAATATTTTCTTCAAACTATGTATATTGTATGCGTATATTTAACATCGTTTTTTATACAATTTTCACTTCGAAACAACACTTTTACATATTGACCAAATTTTAGCGTGAAAAGCTATATTTTTCTATGTAAATCAGTCATTTGTTTTTGTGTAGTACAATCTAATGTTCTACATGATAGGGAGTTTCACAACGACATTAGACTGCTCCTGCAAGTATAAAAACAGTTAATTATTATCACAATCTAAGGTCCCTTTCAAATCAATTTTTGACAACGCTTTCTGCAAATTAGCATAAGACCGGCAAAACTGATTTTTTATCAGATATCCATATAAATGTGTGTTATATAGCGCAATATCTCATTCGCTAAGGGATGACAGTACGGTCACAACATGTGCAACAGCGTTGTAAATTAAAACTAATTTTGACAAAATTGAGATTTTCACTACTGTCAGACGTTATTCAATTGTTATATTTCTACAATAAATACACCGCATCACAGTTTTTGATGTCGTTTACGAAATTGGCGGGTTCTGTACCGTTTAAATATCTACACAGTTTTAAAATGCTTTTCCTTAATTTATATATATTTCAAATATATGTAACAATAGGTTTCTGTAATGAAAATTTCCATTTTTAAATAATTTTTTATAAAGAAAAAATAATTCAACTCAACTAGGAAAAATAGATTTGTAAAACTTTATAGTAATTAAATTGGCACCAAACTCAAAATTTTATTCCTTCTAGTAGTTTTTTTGCAGGAGTTTCAATTTGTTTTATTTAGTTTTTACAAAACCGAAACAATAGATATGCAATATACAATGATTTAAATTAACTGCAAATTTACTGCAGCATCCATAAAATTGCCGATTGTAGATGACAGATTATTATATAACAAACGTTTTCTCAAGACTTCAATTTGGCACATTCGCTTTTTTGACATTGTACCGATGATATGTAAATGTAAGTCATCCTTGACACAGAATACTGAATAAATAGCGAGTCATACTTCTGTTTCAATTTTTTACGCAATGTGTAAGTAATACATATATTACTAGTTTGTTGTAAAAATAAGATTTATTAAAAAAAACATTACTCTTAAAAATTTTTTTTACATTACTTGGTGAATGTGTGTAAAAAATGAACTGCTTGCAATGAATAGTCAGTGGCGCACACATCAACAAACCCGCTAAACATTAATTTGTTTCACTTTGTAGACAAAAAGCAAACAATCAAATCCCACCTAAACATTCATGTAAAAATGTAGCTAAGTCTAGCGCTGACATTCCACTAAAACAATAAATGTTACCAAGTCCTGAGGTGGATCATTTATTGCGACTCTATAAGTGCGACTCTTGAGTTCCACACGACCGCGACCGACTTCCCAGTATGATTGATGTTGAATATTAAATATGTAGGTATTTAACAAATTAGACCCGAGACATATTTTTCAAAAAATCCTACATAAAATACATCTTCTTGCAGACTGTTTGTTCAAATAAAAGAAATTATAGCGACCTTTTGGTTCTATAGTGTATTAAAATTAAATAAAACGCAGGTTTACGGGTTTAAGATAAAATGTATTTAATTATTTGGTACTGTACGATACACAAATGAAACAATTATAATAATAATACGCGATAGTCAAAATCCATATTTTTTAACCAAGGCAGAAATAAATTGACTTCGGTCAATATTCAATATTTGATCTTTTGATACTGAATAGCAGCGGAGAATAATTTTACAATTGGAATTTTTATCTATTTTAACTAATTACATCAGAATAAGAAATTATGTCATTGACTGTTATAGACTGAAACATAAATAAATACAATTTAATTAGTTTAACTTGACTGACCTGTTTAATATTTTTTTTTTTTATAAATAAATGTAAATTTGTAATTATGTTACAAAATGGTTGGACTGATTTTGATAAAATTCCTTTTAAAACATTTCGACGTTAACAAGCTTTGATTGGCATCCTAACAATGTCGATATTATTTTTTATTTGTCAAATTTCGTGAAAAACCCACGTTTTTGTAGTATTTTTATTTATTGTTAATTACTCCATGATTTCGTATAATTCATTTTCTGCAGTCTTTTTATTTAAATAAAAAAACTCCTGGGCCGATTTTTATAAAAAAAAAATTTTAAATCAAAGTGACGTTAACGTGCGTCTATTGACATCCTACCGAAGCCTATATAATTGTTTATTCGCGAGATATTGTATAAAATCCACTTTTTTGGAATCTATTTGCTAAAAAAAGGGATTTAAATTCAAATTTTATTTATGTCCATGTTGCAATTTACATGTGGATTCGTCAAACAATGCAGGAGCGATTTTGAAAAAATCCTTTCAGATCATATTTACGTAGTTAGAGGAAAGTAATAGGTCTTTAACAATAGCTTATGCTGATGTTTAGTAAAACATAGTTTTGACAAATGAATTTAAAATGTTCGAATGCAAGAAACAGATGCTCGGTGCAGGAATTAATGAAAGCAGAATTATAAGTCCAATTAAAACATAAATTCCTGTGGGCAGAATTTAACAATTCCATCAAAAGAAAAGACAGAAATTCTATTAGAAGTTAAATCTTCAGAAAAAAAACTAAACTTTTTACTTTGATTTACGATGTAATACGCAAGTTTTACATTGTTGTCTGACTTTGTGCACAGGCGTGCTAGAAATCATCGGTCCCATTCAATATTATAAAAAATATTACTGATTTAGTTTTTTATTATTAAAACGAATCACGTTGTTTTTACATTTAAATTTTAAAAATTCCGCTTTGATCCAAAAATAGTCTGTTAACGCTGTAAAGTAGTGTGTAAAAAACGTATAGTCAGTTCTACTGACGTCGTATTTACACTATTCCTTGTAAACCGGACGCTAGATTATTGAAAACACAGTTTGCTTGTATGGCTTTAATGTTTCTTAATGTTTTTTACGTTATTAGGAATACAATATTTGATTTGTTTGCTGTTATTTATTCCGATTGAAAATGTTTCGACATGCATGCTTGGTAAAATGTTGTGCATGTTTTAAAATAATAGTAACATTACAGCAGTCTACCCCACACGACGTGGTTAATAATGCGCTGATGACCTCAGCTGTTGAACGTCTATAATCTACAATTCTGGTTAATAATATGATGTGTCACACATTGACACATTTAATACCGTATGTAATTCTAATATTATAATATTAAATGCAATGTCAGCACTCAGCAGTCACCTGGTAAAATCGATTATGTCAACAAAGCCCGATCATATTGTCGTGAATGAAATCCACCACCAGAATATTCCGTAGGTACCTTCAACAATATATTATTTGCCTTTGAAACTCGGAAACTGTTGCTACTGGAAACAACGTCGTAGTTTTCCTTTAAAATGTTTACAGAGCTATACTAACTTTAGAAATAGAGAGGTCAATCGATTTCGAGGATACATTTTTAAAGACCGACCAGCACGACACCAAACCTGCAACCAGCAAACTTTCGCACACTAAATCAACACAAATCATCACGGAACAGCAGAAACTATCACGAATCAGCAGACATTTTGCAGTTTTCATATAGTATGTTACACACTCACTACATGAAAACTGCCAAGTATATAGTTCGGTGGAAGATTTTTGTTTAATTTTGACGGTGTTGTGTAAAGAAGAGAGAAGTGGATGAAGGCAGGAAAAAACAAGGTTTTAGGTTCACTCTACAAAATTAATTACTGAGAACGATACATCACTAGTACATTAGATCGGTCTAGCACGGTTGGACAGAAATTGCAGGCGACCGGCTAACGGGCGTTGCTGGTTACAGGTGCTGGTCAGCTGGTCTAACATGGGTACTACCTTCACGAACAGGTTATTCTGCGCTAGTCGTGCTGAATAAATGTGGGCGGTTCTTTAGGAAAATCGAAAAATTCAGAAAAAAGAATTTAAAAATAATTAACAAAATCCTTTTCAAATATTGTTCCATATGATGGAATCCAAAAGAATTATTTTGAGTTTCTAAATTTTGTCCCCTCCCACAATTTTAAAGAAAATATTTCTTAGATTGTAATTATTGAAACATGTGCGGGTTTGTAAGTCTTATAACTTTGCTAAATTCAACTTGATACTTCGTTGATATATCAATTCAAATTAATTTAATTTCGACAATTTTCATTATTATTATTATAAACAACATTAAATTTGATATTTACTAAAAATTCGACATGCCCGATTTTGCCTTGTGTCCACGAATGTAATGCGTAATTCTTTCTCGGGAAATGTTTCATTCACTAGTCAATAGTCACAGTCAATTTGTTCGATGATTTCAGAGATACGTAAAATAAACTCGTTATTTCTATTGTTCAGTTATATTTACTGAGAGTTTCGTGTTAGCAGTGAATAGGTACAGACGTGTTTATTCACTGGTGCGGTAAAATATAATCTGCGTGTTTTGGCAGTGCCCACGCCTTGTGGTGCAGTGTTAAACTGTAAATTCTCCCCTTGTTTTACTTAATAATAATATCGTAAAAAATGGATTACGTAAACAAATATCGGAAAAATACTGTCAAATGTCAGTTCGAACAAAACTGTAAAAAACCGCAATCAATAGAAATTCACGATTGGATTTTCGAATATTTGAAAATAGAAGAGAACGTTATAGCAGGAATACAAATTGATTCTTATCAACGCGCAGTTTATATCCAGTTAATAAATGAAGACGTGTGCTGTGATTTACTACAAGCATTCCCCGAGCAAATTCAATTTTTCTACAGTGACAAAAGCGTTACACATATTCGTTTATCTCTAGCAGGATCCGGCGTGCAAACAGTGCGAATATTTAATTTACCTTTCGAGGTCACCGCGTTCGAAGTGTCAAAGGCTTTAAAAAATTATGGCGATGTGCTATCAGTAAATAACGAAGTGTGGCAAGGGCAACACCACTATAAAGTGCCCAATGGGGTCCGACAAGTAAAGATCGAATTGAAGAAACATATACCATCATGTGTTTTTATAGAACACTTTCGAGCTCTAGTTTTGTATAACGGGCAACCCAAAACTTGTTCGCTATGCGGAGCCTTGGACCATCTACGTGCTGACTGTTTCAAACAAAGAAAGCCTGTGCAGATACCCATAGCAGAAAACCAGCAACCAGTAAACTGGGCTACTATCGCCTCAGGAAGATACCCATCAGGTCAAAATGCGGATACGATGAGCCAACACTCAACAGCAAATGAAACAGCCAGAAACGAAGAAAGACCTGCTGAAAATACGGACATAAATTTACAGCCGGTAAACTTAACCAATCTGGAAGACATTGATTCGAATACGGAAACATCAGATGAAGAGAATGCAGAAACATCCTCAGATAACGGAAGCAATTCAAGTGAGTCTGACCAATGCACCTCACCCGAACGTACAAGAGAGAAAATAGAAAAAATGTTAAACGAAGATGTTATTACAGGCGAAGAACACAGAAAAAATACAAGAGAAGGAATAGAAAAAACTGAAAATGAAAATGTTACTACAGGCGAAAAATACAGAAATAAAAAAAAACGTAAGAATAAAAGCAGATCTAAAAACTCATTAGAAACTAAACCTAAGAAAAAAAACAGCAATGACATCCAATCTAACTAAAGTACTAACATACGCCACCTTAAACATTAACGGTATAAAATCTAAAAATACACAAGAAATGCTTAAAAAATTTGTTAAAGACTACGATATTGATATATTATTCTTACAAGAGGTGAACGATATAAACTTAAATTTTTTTTATAATCATGAGTCGGTTGTAAACATCAGTGATAGCTATCATGGCACTGCAATAGTTTATCGTAAAGGAATTCAGCTAACATCAATACAAAAACATGAAAGTGGACGTATCCTAAGTGCAATCTGGAATAATACGTTATTAATAAATATTTATGCCCACTCGGGAAGCAATTATAAAAACCAACGCGAACACTTGTTCGAAACGGACTTAGCTTCTCACTTAAATCAACCATTTTCGAATATGTTAATAGGTGGTGATTTCAATTGTGTCACTAGTTCGGAAGATGCGACGGGTCGCACGACACCCAGTGCAGGGTTAAATGCATTAATCAAACATTTATCTCTAGTTGATACCTGGAAACATAAAAATAAAAACAGTATGGGATACACGTTTATTCGCGCCGACTCTGCTTCAAGAATCGATCGTATATATGTATCAAAAAATCTCAAAGACACAATAACTGCCGCCGATACAATATCTGTCCCCTTTTCAGACCACAACGCTCTTATCATTAAGCTCCAAACGACAAATGTATGCAGGTCTATTGGCAAGGGTTACTGGAAACTCAACTCTTCCCTGACCGTCAGAGAAGATATAAAAAGTCAATTTACGACATTCTGGGTACAACTTCAAACGAAAAAAGCCAATACTGACAATGTGGCTAAATGGTGGAATAATAAAGCAAAACCAGCAATTAGAACATTTTTCAGATCAATAGCGATACAGGAAGCACAAATGAAAAGGGACACACTAGGATTTTATCTGAATACGCTAAATGACTTACATCAACAAATCATGGCTGGCAACAGAAGCAACGAAGTACTAATGAAAACAAAAAAAATAAAAAACACTATAATGCAGAAGCAGCAGCAGTTTCTAGATGGCACCGCGGTGAGGGCAAAAATGCAAATAGTTGATGGTGAAAAATCATCGGTCTTTACCGTAGCTAAAGAAAAAAAGAACGCACAATCAAGGTACATCCACCAACTAAAAAAATTAAACGGCGAAGTAACAAAAAATTGCAAAGAAACTATTACTGAGGTAGAAAATTATTTTGCTGACTTATTTAGTGACAAACAGATTACTGTAAAAAACAACCTGCTTCAAGCTATTGATCGGAAACTTAATGAAGAAGCTAAAATAGATTTAATAAAGCCGATTTCAGAAGAAGAAATTCAAAATGTACTTAAAACGATTAAATGCAAAAAGTCGCCGGGGCCAGATGGCCTCTCCTATGAATTATACGTCAATTACTGGGACATACTTAAAAATGTTTTAAAGGATGTGCTAAACGAAATACTACGCAATCCCGATGAATTTGGTCCCCAAGGCTCGCAAGGGATAATTACTTTAATACCTAAAACAAAAAACACCAGTCGCTCGGTAGAAGATTTCCGACCTATAACGCTACTAAATTCCGACTACAAGCTCTTCATGAAAATAATCGCAGCAAGATTAAAAAATCATATAAATTGTCTAGTGGGTGAAGGTCAAACAGTCGGTATGGAAAATAAAAACATACTGCACAACGCGAGTTTAATAAGGGATGTGATTCTGAACTTTAACACAAACAAAAAAAATAAAAGCATAGCCATAATAAACATAGACTTTAACAAAGCCTTCGATAGAGTGAATCACGAATATCTATGGCAAATACTCAGAAAAATGAATTTTCCCCCGCAGTTAACTAGCTGTTTAAAATGTCTGTATAAAAATGCAAACTCGCAAGTGCTGGTGAACGGATATCTCAGTAAACCTATAAAAATCGGATCTTCGGTTAGACAGGGTTGCCCCCTTTCGATGCTACTGTTTACTCTCGTTATTGAGCCCCTTATCAGGCTTGTGGAAAAAACTATTAGCGGTATTGAAATTAACGGAAGTTATTTAAAAATCAGAGCTTATGCTGATGACGTGCAAATTTTCACCGATTCATACTCAGAAGGCCTAAAACTAAAGCAATGCCTACAAGACTACTGCTCATTTTCTGCTGCGAAAGTTAACTTTGATAAATCAAGTGTTTTACAAATAGGTTCATTAATACCGAACAATGAAAAATACTTCATAAACATACCGGTAAAAAGTGAATTTAAAACGTTAGGTATTGCATGGGAAAATAATATTGACAATATAATTAAAAAAAACTGGGAACCCGTAATCAACCAAATTAAATATCATTTAAAAAGTAACTCAACTCGAAATCTAAATCTAGTGCAAAGAATATGGCTAGTGAATTACACAGCCCTATCTAAACTGTGGTACGTGGGTCAAATTATTCCGCTGGCAACAAAATACGCCGCAATGATAGAACAAGCAATAGGATTTTTTATTTGGAAAGGAACTTTTTTCAAACTGCCAAGAGCACAAATACAGCTCTCCACAAAAGCCGGCGGACTAGGTTTAATAAATTGTGATTTAAAATGCAAAGCTCTATTGTCTAAATACCTGGTGAATACTATTAGATCCTTTACCGATCTGGTAGATAAAAAAATTGTGGAAAATTGGTTTTGCGCGTCCAATATAAGACAAGTGCCATGTATACTAAGGAAAACTCTTAAAATGATCAATCAGTGCGACATTTTTCAAACCAATATAGACGTAAAATTGACTACGAAACAAATCTATCTTAGACTGCAGAAGCCATTCATACCACAAATCCAACAGATCTACGTCAGCAAGCCCTGGATACGTATTTGGAAGAATGTAACGCGCCCCTTCTTGACTAGTGATATACAGTGTACGTTATATCTAATTATAAATGATAACCCCCCCACTAATTATAAATTATTTAGACATAATTTAAAAGCATCTCCGTATTGTGAGATTTGCAACCTCGAAGATACAGTCGGTCACCGTGTCATGAGATGTCAAAGTGTAAAACCAATTTGGAAACATATGAAACAAAAATTTACTAGTATCTCCGAGCTTGTAAATATCACCAATGAAAATTTATTATTTATGAATTTCTATAACGAAAACAAAAACTTCAATAACTTTTTAATCTGGTACGTTGCAACCACGATTGATTTCAATTACAAAAATTATCAGCATACCAACCTTGACTCTTATAAATTATATATGATTAAGGAAAAACACCGTATTGTTAAAAATGTAAAATTCGAAACCTATCTTGATCTTTTGTAAGTGCGTAGTGCGTAAATGACCTTATGTTTATCCAATTTGAAAAACAGAATTCAGAGAAATATTATTTAATTTTATTTTTATTTTAATGTAGCATTAGTCCAATAATTAATTGTATTACATTAAACTATACATATGTACATAATGTACCCTTATTAATATTTTCTTTTTAAAATGAATAAAGTTTTAGTTAAAAAAAAAAAAAAAAAAAAAACTGTTCTATCCTAGTTAAATTTAAAATATCAGCGTTTCGCTTATTGCATGCATTTTTTTCGAAAAACATGTACAGTCGCGAAATTAACATAATTTAGAATTGAGTTTTTCCAGTGTAAACACAAAGTCAGTAGCCTGGCAACAAATTTAGTTTCAAATCTCAAAAATTATCAAATAAATTCTGTTTTAAAGACCGCGCACACTTGTCCAGCATAAGCCTGCACGATCAGCACAACACAAACCTGCAGCCTTCATGATGTCGCACACTTTGTTGAGCGCTTGTAATCTAAAATCTATATATGTGTATGTGTCGCACACTAGTCCAGTATAAAACCAGCAAATTTAGTGCATATTTTACGAAATATGTACTGAAATTTGCGGTAAACACTTTGCAGTATTCAAGTAGTTTTACTGACGCAATACTTCAAAAAGATTAATTATATGGGCTGGTTTATTAGGTAGCAATGTTATAGGTCCTTTTTTCATTGACGAAGAGATATTGGTCTTGTCATCGATGTTGTAAACGAGACAGAACTGTGGAGTTGTGTTTTCAGTATGATAGTGCCACTATTATCTATATATCTTGACTGCATAGTGAACGGACATGAGAAAAATGATATTTGATTATTGAAAAAAAAGTAATTTAAGAAAGAAAAACCCGGGTCGCAGTACCAAAACCCTGCCGACAATATAGTGTATTTGCTAATACAGGCAGTGTGGCTTTATTATGCAAACTTAAGTTGGTTTTTGGGCAAAATAAAAAAATTGACTACTTAATACACCCCTTAAAATAACATTTTTTCTCTAAATTGCAATATTATTATCAATCGAACCTCTATACCAGGTTATATACACCTTTCAGTAAATAATTCACTATCTGCAAAATAACGTTTTCATAAAATTTGTAAATCCGGTCCTGTCGGGCCGATTTTATTAAAATTTTAGGGACACATTTTAATTACTATCAGAGGGTTAAATTTCAATTTTGAAACGATTCGAAGAATTTTTTCGGTATTTTGGGGCCAAAAAACATTTTTCAACCCCTAAAAACTACCCTTAAAATGGCCCGATTACGCCCATTTTAAATAGGCTTCTGGCGGTGATGGATTTCAATGCGCAGCCCAAATTTTGTTAAAATCAATTAACTCTTTCGAAAGTTATTGCCCGCACACATATATATATATATACGTATATATATATATATATATATATATATATATATACATATATATATATATATAAACATTTTCAAAAATGGTGCCAAAGTGTTTAGGAGGTTATGAAACGTCGAGAAATTTTGGTCCGACCCCTAGGTCCCGCCATCCGACCAACGCCAATAGTGTATGTTGCCTATAGCAAATACACTAATTATATGGGACCATCGGTACTTTCCTGAATACAGCGAATTCAAAATTATTCAAATAACTTATCCTCTTGAGAGCCTGAAGTTGAATAACATAAAAAAAAATGTCAATATACGTGTCGAATTGACTAACTCTGTTTTTCATGTTGATTAATAATGAATAAACTGTATTTTCCAGTTTAACGTCGCAAACCTTTTACCTTTTTAATTTTATTTAATAACAATTTTAACGACCTCTTTTATATTGATTGCTTTGTATTTTTACTGTTTTGTATTTTTTCAGTTTTACCTTGTGTAAAATAGTATTAACATTAAGAGACTTTATTCTATTCGATTCTATTGGAAAAGATTGCTCACATCTATTAAGGTAGTTGTCGTGGTTAAGGCATACCGTCAGAAAATTCTTAATTTTTGTATACTTATTAAGGACATGATAATACAATTACTCTGAAAATTTGAAGACCGTATATAATCCGAGATAAATTCAATTAAAAATTGGATAATTAACATTGATTGTATACGATCTCTGTAGTTCTGAACCAGTTTCTTATTTATAAAAAAAGAACTAACTGTCAGAAACTTTCCAAAAACTGACAGTCTTTCAATGCATTTGTTATGAGTTTAAAAAAAATAAGAAAATTTTTTTGACCGTCTAATTATTATAAATAACGGTTTAAAGTTCAACAATTTATAGAAAAGTATACATGTATATGAATACTGTATGGGTTACGTTTCCACGGGTACAGTCTTGCGTACAAATTATGGACCATTTAGCTACAAACTAGTATACTTTTGTGGCGTGTATAATCTATAACTTTTTGACAATATTGTACCACGACAACTACCTTAAGCAAGGCCAGCACCGCACGGTTCTCATAGAGTTTAATGGAGTAGCGCACATTAGACAGCACCTGCAATTAGCAACTCGCAACCAACAGCCAGCACGACCGTCTGTCTGTCGCATGCAATTTCTGTCTAATCGTGCTGAACCAGTCTAGTGTGCCAGTGGTATGTCATTTTCATTAATAAATTTAATATGCATTGATAAGCTACCTGAAAACTACAAAATGTCTACCGCGCATATCACGATCCCTGTGCTAAAATTTGCTGGTTTTGTGCAGCTTTGAGCTTTGCTCGCGTAATGGTCAATGGCTTATAATGATATATTTTTAATTGGTTTCCTAACACAGTTGAAACCCAAAATATTTCATTAATGGCAATCGTTGTTTCTCGTTGTATAAATTGTAATCAATTAATTGTGTTAAATTACGTTTCATACCAAACATGATTTATTTTGCAACAACATTTATCTATTATAAAAAAGATAATAATATGCAATTATTGTTAATTGATTTGCATGTACCTCCATGGCTTTTCAATTATTTTTTTTATAATTTACACGTGCATTTTGTTAGTTCTATTTACAATTTTTAAATTTCATAATATGCTAATTTATTATTTATTTATTCCACAAAGAAATGGAAAACAAGTATTTGTTGTATTATTGTTACGTGACATAAAGTTAAGAATTGGACTGCATTTTTCATGAAACAATATCCTGTAGCTAATATGTATCATTTTGTGGCTCATATAAGTTACCCTTGACACAAATTTGCGAACAAACAGTGTGTCATAGTTTTTTCAATTTTTTACGCAGGTGTGTAAATAAAATATATAACCAACTTGCCGTAAAATAAGATTTAAAAAAACTTATATACCACTAGTTGTTAAGCCTGTCTCCGTTAGGCGCAATTGAAGTTTAAATATTCAAAATATCATCTTTCTTTTACATATAATAATATAGAAATTGAGATATATTTCAGAAGACTTCTCATGGACGCTGATGACCTCACCTATTGAGCGTCTATAATCTACAATTCTTCTTCTTAGAAAACTTCCCACGTGTTTCTCTGTCCTGGGAAGAAAATCTATAATCCGGCTCCGTTACGTTCTGTACCGTGTCCTACATAACTTTCACTTCCTGGATCTTTGGGGGCCTTCTGGAGTGCCTTGAAAGATGGACAGAATTAGTGTATGTGCCAAATACTTCTGTTTACAAAATTTACAAAAATAATAACAAAAAAAAAAAACCCGGGTCGCAGTGCCAAAACCCTGCCGACAATATAGTGTATTTGATAATACAGGCAGTGTGGCTTTATTATGCGAACTTAAGTTGGTTTTTCGGCAAAATAAAAAATTTGACTCCTTAATACACCCCTTAAAATAACATTTTTTTTTCTTAATTGCAATATTATTATCAATCGAACCTCTATACCAAATTATATACAACTCTCAGTAAATAATTCACTATCTGCAAAGTAGTGTTTTCATAAAATTTTTAAGTCCGGTCCTGTCGGGCCGATTTTTTTAAAATTTTAGGGACATTTTTTAATTACTACTGGAAGGTTAAATGTCAATTTTGAAACGATTCGGAGAATTTTTTCGGTATTTTGGGGCCCAAAAACATTTTTCAACCCCTAAAAACTACCCTTAAAATAGCCCGATTACGCCCATTTTAAATAGGCTTCTTACGGTGATGGATTTCAACACGTGGGCCAAATTTCGTTAAAATCAATTAACTCTTTCGAAAGTTATTGCCCGCACACACACATATATATATATATATATATATATATATATATATATATATATATATATATATATATAATATATATATACATATATAAATAAACATTTTTAAAAATGGTGCCAAAGTGTTTAGGAGGTTATGAAACGTCGAGAAATTTTGGTCCGACCCCTAGGTCCCGCCATCCGACCGACGCCAATAGTGTATGTTGCCTTATGGCAAATACACTAATAATGCATGTCTTTAATGAAAAATTTTAATTATTTGGATTAACAATTTCAGACAATAATTCACAATCAAAGATAGGGGATAATTAATAAAAAAAATTCGTAGTTTTATAGATAGATAGATAGATAGATATTTTATTAAATACAGAGGTATCACAAAATAGTACATGTATCAAGTCATTATATCTAATAATATTTTAAAAAACATGAAAAAAGTCTTTAACTTTATATAACTCAAGCCTCATCAGCCTATCTGCAACAGTTTTTTTAAATAATTTGATGGTTGTAAAATTTTTAATTTCTGCTGGTAGATGATTGTAGAATTTGACGCAGTTATAGTGACAGCTACGCTCAAACATTGCAGCATTGTGCCTGATGGTTCTATAACAGCAGTTACGTTTACTATGTTGGTGATTAAAACTATAGGCATCAAAATTAGATTTATTTACGTAAATATAGCATAAGCATTCAAGTACATATTATAGTGAAGGGAGAGTTAAAATTTTTTGTCTATTAAAGAGCCCTACGCAGGTAGTAGATGCACTGACTCCAGCAATTATACGTATCGCACGTAGCTCCCCAGAACAACAGTGCGTATTTGATGTGTGAGTAAAAGTTGGCATAATAAATAGTTTTCAGAATAGTGTTGCTTACCTTTGATTTGAGCTGTCTAAGAACGTAACATGTTTTACTTAATTTATTTGACAACTGATTTTTATGTTCGAACCAGTTATATCGAATTAATTAAAAAAGAAAATAATTCGCAATGCAATTTTCGGGATTATTATTTTTCGAAAAGAATTCGTAGGAATCCAAATTAATATTTTTCAAAAATAATCCGTAATGCAAATTTTAGAATTATGTTTTTTTTTTTAATAATCTGTAATGCAAATTTTGAAACTATAAATCTTTAACCCCTTCACGGACAAACCCGCTCAAGGCGTCATAAGAAACATAAATTTTTTGACACGACGACTAAAGCCGTTACGGAACGGGTGTAGCAGTCTTTTTGCCAGTTTAAATTATGTACCTAACTTTGTCCTGTACCTACAAATCACTACAAAGGCAATGTTACAACTTATAACAAATTATTGTTTTCACACCATTGTTATATGAATGTTATTTCTAAAACCGTAGTGTCAAAATTTGAATTTCACTCAATTTTAAATCTCCGTGAAACTCTGTTGCCAGGCCCTTTAATATCACACACAAGGGCACTACCATTTTTACACGCTTGTAACTCGATTTTTGCCCTCTTCCAAACGATGTAAAACTTTGCAATCGTACGTAGTTTTCATTACAATGATATATTAACTATAATAATATTTATATAACGAGTAAAAAATAAATAAAATTAGAAAAAGGATATATGGTGGAAGTGACGGTGTTGATGGTGGAAAAACGCGTTATCACTAAATAGATCGATGAGCTGGACTGTTCAAAATTAACGGATAAGACATCTTGTAATAATGACATTAGCAGAGACAGAGAGACTACGCACATATATTAGATCATTAGACTGCACCTAGTGCCACAAGAGTTGAAAACTAAAAAGTTAAAAAATAAAATTTATAGTTTCAAAAAAAAAAAACGTTATTTAAAAATGTGCTTATCTCAAGGCATTAAACGGTAAAAAAAATAATATTTCTTCTATAACATTAGAAAGCGTAGGGTATTAATGAAAGATAGGTGCACTAAGTGTTCTATGATTTTAAACGTTATAGAAAAAATGTGATCTGTACAATTTAGTGCCTTGATTTTTAGTTTTCTTTGAAACTATAAATTTTAATTGATCGATATCCAATAGTCGATACCCAATATTTTAATATTTGATTACACCAAATAAACGTTACTGTTTTAATGTTGAAAAATCGGCGAAGTCTGATAAACTTTGGTCTGTGATTAATATTTAAGGCGTGGCTTTGTGCGCATAAAAAAGCAGAAATTATTCGTTCAGAAATGTGAAATATTAATATTAAACCCACATAGATGAGTATCCGTTAAATCGACTTTGAAATTTGCCATAAAATTGGCATAAGGGATTAAAAAAATTATTATCACTTTTTTTTTAAATTAAAATTATTTATTATAACTTACGCCACCTTCTTTATTACAGGTGCAACTTAGTAAATAAGTGAAGAATTAAACCACATATTTAACTTATTCACCTGCTGTGGTAGAGATAGTTGATCAACATATGGATAGAGTGCGCGTAGCATATTAGATGTATCGTATAAGAATTTAAAATTGACGGACGTAGGATTTGCAAATCCAGGCTTTCGCCTCTCAACCAATATGGTTATATCTTCCTATTATTAGAACTACAGTACAATCTCGGTAACATGAACACAAAAAATACTACAGAGTCCATAATACTAGCGGTATGTTTATATTATCGAGGGTCGCAAGAAACATGTACATACATATTAATAAAGTTGGAATCGTAGGGAATTGGACAGTTTATGAAAAGAATTAACGTTGATTAAGTTGAACGTTTCGTTGCTAATTGCAACTTCCTCAGCAACTTATTCTTATTATTCTATTGTTAATTTTGTTGATATTATTATCATCTTGTGGTAAATTTTTTTCTCTTTCAATTTTATAAATATTTTTTTAAAAATATATAAACAGTTTTTTTTAATAAAAAAAAACTGTTTATATTTTAAAAAAATTATTTATAAAATTTAAAGAGAAAAACCTTTACCACAAGATGATAATAATATCAACAAAATTAACAATAGAATTATAACAATAAGTTTAGGTTATTTTTAAGTTTTTAGAATATTTTATTAAAAATGTAACGGAGGAAAGCCGGACCGGTGAGCTTGTTATCATAATATTGTATTGTCATTGGAACTTCACATGTGGGCAAAATTTTAACTCAGTCGGTAACCGAGAAGTGAGTAAAAATCCAGAAGTGCTATTTGCACCCGAACAAAGCCGAACCAATCAATTAGTCATCATAATATTGTATTATCTTCGTAACTACACATGTCATCTCAATCGGTTAACGGGAGCAGAGTGAAAATTCAAAAGTACAATTAGCACCTAAACGAAGCTGATCCGGTCAGCTAGTTATCATAATATTGTATTGTCATCAGAACTACATATGTGTGCAAAATTTCAACTCGGTTAACGGGAAGTAGGTAAAAAAGCTGTCCCAAGATTTGGAACAAAGATATATAAACAAATATACGGGATCAAGCTAAATAAAACCGTTTATAAACGGTTTGGACGTATTCTATATATTATATTAAATTTATGTAAAAATGCCTCCTCTTTTTTTATGAAAAGTGCAGCTCCTTGTTCTTAATATAACAAATAATTCAGAGGATTAATTTTTAGAGCGGGTAAATTAGTTCAATATTTTTGATTTTATGGACGTTTCGCAATAATTTATTGCTTCTTCATACGTCATATACAATATTAACACTATTAAAATTCTTCCTGTCTTGCCATATATTATTATTGCTTATCAGGTCTATATGTGAAAATTTTTATATTTGTTATTAAAATGACAAACATCAAAATTTACACATATAGACCTGATAAGCAATAATATATGGCAAGACAGTAAGAATTTTAATAGTGTTAATATTGTATATAACGCATGAAGAAGCAATAAATTATTGCGAAACGTCCGTTAAATAAAAAATATTGAACTAATTTACCCGCTCCAAAAATTAACCCTCTGAATTATTTGTTATATGTCTCCTCTTTTGTTTAAGACAGGTCTCGAACCAATCTGAGTTTAATTGAGCGAACTAGCAAAAACATCTTTTTGCCATAAGGCAACATACACTATTGGCGTCGGTCGGATGGCGGGACCTAGGGGTCGGACCAAAATTTCTCGACGTTTCATAACCTCCTAAACACTTTGGCACCATTTTTGAAAATGTTTATATACGTATATATATATATATATACATATATATATTTATATACGTATATATATATATATATATATATATATATATATATATATATATATGTGTGTGTGCGGGCAATAACTTTCAAAAGAGTTAATTGATTTTAACGAAATTTGGTCCACGTGTTGAAATCCATCACCGCAAGAAGCCTATTTAAAATGGGCGTAATCGGGGCATTTTAAGGGTAGTTTTTAGGGGTTGAAAAATGTTTTTGGGCCCCAAAATACCGAAAAAATTCTCAGAATCGTTTCAAAATTTAACCCTTTAGTAGTAATTAAAAGATGTCCCTAAAATTTAAATAAAATCGGCCCGACAGGACCGGACTTACAAATTTTATGAAAACACTAGTTTGCAAATAGTGAATTATTTACTGAAAGTTGTATATAATTTGGTATAGAGGTTCGATTTATAATAATATTGCAATTAAGAAAAAAAATGTTATTGTAAGGGGTGTATTAAGGGTAAAATTTTTTATTTTGCCCAAAAATCAACTTAAGCTCACAAAATAAAGCCACACTGCCTGTATAAGCAAATACACTATATTGTCGGCAGGGTTTTGGCACTGCGACCCGGGTTTTTCTTAATTTACTTTCCTCTGAAACCAAAACTCAAAAATCGACTGAGGTTAGGATCAAATAGATCCCGAGACTATTAGATCAAAAAAGTTTTTCAAACGGGTTAGATCGTTTGAACTGTACACGAACACAAAAATTGTGACAAATAAAAATCATTGTGTCATTTGCTGACCTGACCTATAGGCTTTTATAAAGAATTCATAATTTTATTTCTCACAAAAAGCTTTTATGTCAGGTCAAAATAATTTTATTTTTTTTTGGTTGTTGATTATTTTCTTCGTTTTACTACATTCTAATGAAAGCTTGTTTTTAAGAGACTTTTCACTTATATTTTTAACCCTTCTTGACAGTAAATAATATAAGACAAATTACAATTTTATTAATAATTTTTTATGGTCAATATGTTGCTCTAATTGCTAAAAACAATTGTTTTCTTGAGTAAGAATATAAAATTATACTTTATCACTTAAAATTTTAATTAAAAAACAGTTTTAATAACGATATACATTATATTTTTGGTCTGTTTCATGTGTAAAATAATAGCAGCTATCATAACGTGCGATTTTATCATAAAATAATACATTTATGTAATTCAACCAAAAAAGTTATGTTATTTAACTGTAAATTATATGAAATAATAAATTAACAATTAATGTTAAGACGTGTTGTTATGTTCTTCGTAGTCTAGATAGTGCTATTATGAATAGGGATAGGTAAAAAAAACAACAATAGTTTAAAAGCGTTTTTCCTTCGTTTTAAATATAGAGACGCAGCTGTCAAAATAGGCAGTTGCCAAGATAATACAATAATTTAAAGATTGCAACTTTGTCTCAATATAATTCACTAAACTTAATTCCCAAATATAAAGTTTAGAAACAAAAGAACGCGGCCACAAGAATCGAAAGTGACCAAAAAATGAATCAAATATACTTGCTCTTACTTTATGATAGTTCGCAATAAACCAGACATAATAGTTATATTTCAGTGTGAAAGTAGGGAATTGAGATATTTGAAAAATTGTAATATTATTGCTACGACTTGCCATTTGCACATCACCTTTATTTACTGGTAGATTTCGTAGAATTCAGTATTACCTCAAGAAATTGATTGTACATTGTATATGTCAAACCGCTAAATTCTGCTTAGCCCGACCGCATAATGACCGATTCCTGTAAATTATACCCTGGATAACTGGAGTATGAACTTTCGACAATGCTAATCAAAACACTATGTATTGTTTTGGAGTTTATTGAACACAAAACAATACAGGCATATTTGTCTATATAATCCTGCAATTTTCCACACCATCCCATATACCATTAAAAGAAAAAATTTAATGCTGTGAGAGATAAGAAAAAAACTTATTATAGTTTATATTACTATAGTTTAATCATTTCGCGATAAAAGTAAACAATATGCTAAATACTTTCTAGCAAGCTTGATTTTTTTTTTTTTTTTATTGACAGAAAAAAAAATACATAATTGTGCATCAACCTTTCGATTATTAGCACTATTAACAATTATACAAAGGGTACAAATGGGTTACAAAATAAGTTATGTCTTTAGATATTTGTCTTAAATCTAATATGTGGGACCTGAATTGATTTTGGTTTTTGCCACGTATGGTGGGAGTGCAAAGCAGGTCAGTGAATGGGACTAATTATTATAATTTGGACATTAATTTGGTGTCATGTAGGAAGCGTAATAATTTTTGGATATTCCCTTCCTCATTTTTCAAAATTTCGCGATTTTTGTGCACACCTTTATTTAATCGCTATGTAAAATGTGTATACAATAATTCATCAGAAAAATTCTTAAATAAATTACTAAGGTTTGAAAAATAGTAAAAATTATACTGATATGTTTTTAAATAAAAATGTCGCAATGTTGGGATAAAAAGTTGCATTTTGTGTTTTTATCAAATATGAAGTATTTAAAATTTCTTTCAGTTGTATAGTTTTTTAAAGTATTGAAAAGTTTGAAAAGATAACAAAAAAACGTGTTCTGTACTGAGAATTAGCGAACTCTTGTAGTTTATCGAGAATTTTACGTACGTAGAGCAACTTTAAGTGAACATAATTAAACATTTTATACAAACCTTTGCGAAATGACCAAATACGTACTCACAAATTACACACACAAATAGTGTAGTGATTTTAAAACAAAAATATGTAAAAAAATTGATATATATATTTTCGGACCCATTACAATTACATTACAATGTACCGGGAAGTTAATAAATAGTATATCACACCACAAGAGCAGAGAGTTGAATTTTCTGCACTGCTCCACATGATGCCCGAAGCAAAATCGAGAGCATCATAAGTCGCGCAGTGCAGGACTTCCAGCTTTCTGCTCGTGTGGTGTATACTATTTTTCTTCATACCATCTCGAAAGTATGCACTTTCACCAATATATAAAAAACTACTTACTTTCAAGTGAGCAATGTTGAAGGTTATATACGTAATGACACATTCATGTAATAATGTACATATAATAGCAGATGGCTACTTACAGGGTACACTATGGGCGAACATGTGATGGCAAACGCCATCAGTGCGCATGACAAAACTGTTTAACCCGCCTATACAGACGATATGCGTGTAATCGCAGCTTGTGACAACAACAATGCATAAATGTTATACTTTCCGCATAGTATGAAAAAAAAACTTTAAGCACCTATAACTGTAAGCGCTGGTATTTTATCGCTCTTTTTAACAAACTGTAACTTTTTTCATTGAATTGAAATCGTTATTTCAATAGAAATTAAACGGGTAGTTAATATTGAAATAGGTACATCCTTCTATACCTCAAAATGTGCTTCTTTGAGTTATCAAAAATTTCTAGGGCTGAATAATTGTTTAAACGCGAGACTGTGGATCGAGCCATCCCTGCTAGTATTAGGTCAGTGGAATGGCACACGCGATGATGCTCCTCTCATGTGCAACAAATTGGTAATGTGGTTGACCACCGACCATATGCCGACGCAAACCATATTTAAGTTACTAGTTACCTATGCATTTGTGATCAAAAGACAGAATTCAACTATCGATGACAACACATCAGTTTCAATTATTTACTTTCAATAAATTCAGTGGAACTTCAAAATGACGTCTACTCGAACCGTACGGTGTTTGGTGGTTCCAGAATGTTAACTTCGAACCGCGAATTTAGAACCGAAATATATGTCAAAATCATAGAAAAAAAATTAAGTTCAGTTTATAAAATTGGTTTTAGCAATACAGGCGCTCAAGTGATCACTTTTCATTCAGAAAGTGTGCCAGACACAGACAAATATTTGAACAAAGACTTTGCTCACACATTTGAACACGTGTTTGCTGCACCAGCCAGACATGCTTTGCAGACACTTTTAGCAAACGTGTCTGCAAAGTATTCAAATAGATAACAAACAAGATGGACGACGATTTTGTGGACCAAATTTCTATTTTTATGATTTTTACTTTTTGGGTTCCATATACATGGTTCTTCTTTAAGTAACTTACTTTAAGTAACTCAATAAATTCAAGAACACTTTCGTTGCTCCAGTCCATCTTGCAACTGAACAAAGCGACCGTTCTACTCATGTCAGTGATTTACGAGTAACTGAACTTTGCGCAAGTGTAGCAAACTACGCACACATTTGAACTTTGAACGTTTTGATGTGCGCTCGAAAAATCGACACCGAATGGCAAAGTGCAAATGTGTGATCAAACTTTGAACAAATACCCAAATACCGGTGCCTCACAAGTGTGAAAACAAGTGTTCAAAATATATTGTAGCTGTTTCTGGCGCCGGCTTAATGTTCATGTTGAACAAAGATGACTGATGGGATGTAATAGTATATTACACCACAAGGGCAGGACTTTCAAATTTCTGGCCGTGTGTATTTTTCTTACCTAATATCTTTATACTCGGTCGAAAGTACGTATTTTCGTATCAGTAAGCACAAGAAAACTCTTTCGACCCGCTGTTACAGATGGCGTGCGGGTAATTCCAGCAGTGCATAAATGTTAGGCTTTCTGCCTTAAAATCGAAGCCGAAAGTACGTAATTTCGACCGAGTATAAAGATATTAGATATTAGCTACAACTTAAACGTTAGTGCAGAAAAGATATGATAGTTAAAATGCTGAATGATGGGTTGCCATTTTGATTTTTGACACTCTGTGTTTTTATGCCCAGCGTAATAATTTTCTATGATTATTGTTCTATTATAACTAATCATTTGATACATAAATCGGTTCTAAATTTGTGGATTCAAAAACGGGCGAAAAATGTATTAATTTCTCCTGCAATGATGATTAAAGATGTGGAAGAAGACCATACAGCTGAAAGCTACTCGATGTTTTCTAAAAAAATAAAATAATATTTTTTTTTTTGAAAAACAAAAAAAAACACTACTTATAAATATACACCACTTATAATATGTAGTGTTTATTAACCAGAAGTCCACTTTCCTATGATCCAATAATTATTATTTTCAATTTTCATTTAGAAAATATTATAAACAATAATTTGTTTGATTTTACTACAGCTGTTGGGTGTTGTAATGATAAAATTTTTCTTGGATTCCAGCTTAAATATTTTTATTTTTTTCCAAAAAATAATATTATTTTTTGAAATTAATTGTCAAATACATGTGATTTATTGGTAAGAACCTGACGTTTCGCTATTTTTATATAGCATTTTCTAAGGTCTTAATTATTTTGTTATTGTATTTGTTGATATCAACAAGAATTTCCATTGTTCTTCTTCCATATGTTTGATTTATGGTAGCCAAAATTTCTTGTAGATCCATGTTTTTCATTAGGTGTATGTGTTGGTAAAAATTTTATCATTATAAACAATGCCTACGTTTTTAATATGTAGATTAAAACCAACATCAAATGGTTCAGTAATATCTGACGTTTATGGTTCACTGTTTAACTAGGGATGAACTGAATATCATGAAATATCACGCATTATTCAATCTCTTCTACGCATAACTATGATTAACAGTGATGTCTGTTCTCATTTCAAGAAAAAAAATAGGCTATACAGACTCAAACACGCACTGAACAGTCATTCAAATGCAGATTAAACTTAATATGTATGTAGCCATGCAATGTTTTTACAAAAAATGCAGTTGCTATCTCAAAGATATAAGAAAATACCAAAATTCGACTTTAACGACTTTGCTTTGTGGTTAAACAATTGTTCACTATAAATTATCACGCTAAAATTTGCAACACCAATTGATGTCAGGGTACAGTAGGCCCTTAAGTGGGGCGACATGAATTACAGTATTCTTCGGTAATTAAATAAGTAATACCTATTGTTTTGTGCTCTGGATTGTCTAGTTTAATATGATTTGGATATGGTCAATTACAGTCTTATATAATTCACATTATTGGATTTGCCATGACTCTGTCTTCATTGCATCTTTATTAATTATATTAAAATAAATATACTAACTGACTGACATAGGTATATCTTATACGAAGTGTATTTTAAAATCACCGATATCAAATTGAAATTTGGTATACTTAAATGCCTTATTTAAAACAATTAACCAGGCAAATTGAAACCACTAGCTCAATCCAGTGGCATAGACTTTTTAAAGTAAATTACAATAGGCAAAAAATATTTATATTTGTTTTTTTAGAATCACTATTTTTTCTTCAAATAAAATCATACCTAGTGTTTTTCGTATTGGCTGTTCATTTTTGAGATACAATTTTTTTTATTTAGAAAAAATAAGCATTCAATGGAGAATTTTTCCCAAGTAAAAAATGGCATTCAAAAATGTTGTATGCAATTTAAATATGGTTTCAATGCATTTCATTTTTTTCTGAATTCCGACAGTATTATTTAATTTCTAAAATGAAATTTATACTTATAATAATTTGGAGTGTAGTCACTTGCTTGTAATCTGCATGTACAAAAGATATAAAACAGGAATTGCCTGACATAAAATATTTCATGTCTTAATTCTACTGCTGAATTGATACATTGCACGATTTTATTGAATTTATTTTAATAAATGTAGGTGTATCATGTTTAATTAATAATAGCTTTATTGTGTATAATATTCTCGCCAAATAATTTGAGTACATTTCTAAATTAATTATATCTTAATTGGTATTTTCATTTAAAAAAATTAAAAAATTGGGTCGCCGTTCAGAAGTATGTCAACAAATAGTTCATTTGCTAAGACGTAACAATTATGGTATTATCTATCTAACTAAAATTTGTTTCCGCATAGAACAAAAATTTTGTTAATACCTACATTCCTGCAGAGAATCATTAATTCTTGTTTCTATATTCGGCTTACATTTAATTAAACAACCTAACATCTGTACGAAAGTGAACATTAGTTTACTAATAGTGAATTGATAAGTAACTGAAGGGTGTATACCCTGCAGTAATTAATACGTTTCAAAATTCGATGCCTCAAAAACATGTGACCGACAGTGCTTTCTGTTTTCATTGCAGCGAGAAATAGGCTAATTATAGGGGTCCCGCATACCAAACATTCTAGCAGAGCGATTTTGATATTATATTTGAAACTAATTTAAGTCACACTTATTGCGTGTCCAATTTTTTCTAGCACATCCATTTATTGCCAACCCAAAAGACTAGCCAACTATTTCAATAAAGGCTGTAACATCAAATCGAATTATTACGGTAAATTGAAATAAGTTACACATATAAATTTATTGTGTATATATGAAAGAAGCAAAATAATGATAAAGCACGGAGAAGCCTAGCGGTGAAATATTTAGTGCAGAATAAATAATCACAATGTGTTCATTCGCACATCATAATAACGCTGTACTAATTAGATTTGTGTGTTCTCAAGCGCGGAAATTGTTTTAATAAACACTAAATGGTGGTTAGCAAATAGGGAACATCGCTGCTTGGATACCTGTATTAATGCACTGTGATATTCAGGCTGAGAGAGATCAGAATTCATCCCTTCACCGTTCGATAAGACCCAGATCTACATTCAATTATCTAAGATGCAAACGCATTATATTTATGTGGGTTCCTGGTCATTGCGACATCTCCGAGGCAATGAAAATGTAGTTTTTCCTACGAAACACCCTGAAGAAGAAGAAGAGGAAAGCATCGAGATAATAGTAGCTGGAGACCTAAGAAATCACCTAAAATGAGAAACTGTCAATAATTGGCAGCTGCAATGGCTAGACATGCCGGCTAATAGCAAGAAACTATGCGCTATCAAAGATACAGTCAAACCTTGAACCACACCACAACGATCTATCAGGGGTGAAGAAGTAATTATCAGCAGAGCAGAGTACATTGGTTACTGCCATCTAACGAACGGTCACCTAATTGGGAAAACAACTGCTCCAATCTGTTCTGTGTGCGACGTGCTTCACACATTTGGCAACCTGTGAGCAATATTTACAGAATAGAATAGAATTTATTGATCCAAAGACACAAATATTTATACGATTCGTCAAAAAAGAAGGATAAGTTTACAATTAATTGATAATAAAATCATCTACCTTATACATTGTTTAAGAAGAGCAGTCTTTAATTCTCTTTTAAATTTGGAAATGTGTAGATTTTTGAAACTGCGTGGCAATTTATTTTCAGAGCCTGATATTCGGCACTTTTGTTAAACAACGTCAGTGTAGATTTCAGTACAATAACATCAGAATTACTCCTTGTATCATATCCACGAATAGCCTGAAATGTATCATAATAATGAATACGTCGTTTAATAAAACATAAAGTAAAATAAATATATATGGATGACACAGTTAAAATTCGTTTTCCTATAAATGTTTGTCTGCAACTGCCACGAAAATTAAGATTAAAAATGATGCGGAGTGCTTTTTTTTTGAAGTACAAATATCTAAGGGACATCTTATACGGAAAAAATAAACTTATTCAAAGTGAATCACTAATTTACTTTATTTATTGACTGACACCATGTAACTACTGTAATTAGTTGATGAAAGTTCCAAGTAAACACTATAAATTAATAAAAAACAAATGTTAAATATTTTCATTTAGGTAAATTTCAAAATTAAACTTAAAAAAAAAATATACAGAACGATTCAATTTTAATTTAGTGCTAAGCGTACTCATGTCTACAATATTTCTCTATAAATATGCATATTACGATTACTAAATATTACACTATACATTTATAAAAAGCATAAAAAATATGTTTTGTAGTTGTTCAAGTTTCGTCGATAATCTTGAACTAATAAAATAGAACAGTAAGCCAAAATAAATCAAAATTAAAGCAGAAATATCTCTTTCAAAGTAGCATGCAGTTAGGACGTCTATTTCTTTGGCATCGACGAAATGTGACTTATTCAACAGACGCAGAAAAAGAGGTCGTCCTTGGTGTAGAAAAATTGCCAAAGACAGATCGGTGGTTTTTTGACGAGCATGTCACAATATAAACTATGTTGTCTGATGCCATAGTCTAACCTTATTTAACGCATGCGCAGTACACGAGTCCTGTTCCCATTCTAAACCTTTTCTGTCCAAACGTAATGTTTATTATTTTTTCGATGTAAAGTTATTATTTATCGAGATGGGAATTAATATTATATTATTGGTGTTTCTAAACATTTTTGTTTTTATATGATTAATATTACCACAAGTGTAATTAAAGTAAATGTCTACTCAAAACGTGGATAGCTAGTTGTTATACAAATTTGTTATAGAAGTCGAAAAGTGGCCTAAAAATTTTTTCAGTAACTAAACACCATATAAATGATGACGAAATAGTATTCTATATTCTTCTGATTAAGCGGCTAAATTTTATTTATCGACCAAAAGTATGGTCCTGTAAGGGCTGGTTAAGATAACATATTATATATTTATTTGCAAAGTGCAGTCCATATAATATGAAGATATTAATTTATATATGTATATTACTTCGTTGTTTCAAAATCTATAATCGCATCTTATTAGCACTAATTTTTCAGAAACAAGGGTAAATGTTTAGGTGGAAAGTACAAAAATGTGCTAATAAAAAGTCAAGTGATGTTTTTGCTCTTGAATTCTTTTAACAATTAGAATAATAAAAAGTGTCAAATAATTATGTTTTATGGCCATAAACAAAGCAAATAACTATTTATTATATATTTAATTAGAAATGACAACATCCTACCACAACAGTGTTACATAGAAGTGTTATTTTAAATACATAGGTGTATCTCGGAAGACTGGTACATCAAAGTAACTTTAACATTCTTGTCACAATATTGTATGGGAAACCATCGTGGCTGTAGGAATTAGTAATATTGGAATAGTTGGCGAAACCAGGATCGAGACTTTATCCGATATTTTTTTCGACTTGGAAAAGCCCTTTATATCCCATTTTATATTTACCTATTACCTACAAAGACGTATATAGTTTAAAATTGTTTTATTTGTTAATCAAATAATCGAATTAAACCTAATAAATTTTTTCGTCTTAGCTGTCACAATAATCTGGTATTTTTTTATTCGAAAATTATTAAATTTTGTCAAAAAATATGCTAAGAGTAAACAAAGTGTCTCTATTCTTATAATTGTTACGTTTGCAACATTTTAGCGAGTAATAGGCAAATAATTTATTTGTCAAATAAAGTATTTCTGACAATAATGTCAGATAAAATATTTCATCCTTAGATACAACGTAGAAGTTAAAAGGTGAGTTAAAAAGCATTTATACCAAAAAAAAAAATGGTGCGTGTCCTTATGTACAGAAGCTATATTTCTTTGACGTGATCGCGATAATTGATATTCACATTTTCGTTGAAGAACCGAGCTGGGTAGAGTAGTGGTGACAGCACTAGACTCGCATTCGGGAGGTACGAGTTCGAATCCCGGTGGGAGCAGATGTAGCTGGGACGTTTTCCTACTGCCTCTCGCCGAGAAACGATAATTCCTGTACCGGTTATCCTGATTGAGGTTTTCCATGGTTTCCCTCAATTAATTCCAGATAAATATCGAGATGGTTCCTTATTCAAGGTCATGGCCGATTACGTATCAAACTCCTAGTTCAAAAATTACCTATCCTCTCCTAATTTCCTATAATTCCTTCATTCGCCAATTGTTATTAGTTAAGTTGAAGTTTTAGAAATGTAGAAAATAACGGGAAGTGGTAAAATGGAAAATAGTAATGGTGCGAATGGCGTCTGTTATGACATAAAAGTCGACAAACGGACGTTAAACGTATTATTATTATATTTTCGTTAAAGATGTACACTGATAAAATAAAATAGGATGTCTTGGGAGATGATAAATATAGTCAAAAAAATTTAGCAATTTAGACAGCTCCATCGGCACATTGTAACAGAGAAATAAGACGTAAAATTAGATACTGCACTTTATCGACGATTTCAACCTTGCCGATACACGTATTTAGTACATTCATATTAAATTAACAACTAACTTCATGGTGTCTCATTTTCGTTGCATGCTACGTACGCAACTTCCGTTACAGCAAATTTTACCTGCATATTTAACAAACAGTGAATCGAGAAAGAGATGAGACAATCTATATACAATTCTATCGTGCTCCAAACCGATATCTCCTTAGTCTCAATTTCTGAAACCGAATCATAAGTCAGAATGTAGTAAAAAATGTCCTCTGTCACATCAAAGCAATATATTATGTATGATTTAGATCGCACAAAAAATTAGAGATAGTCTTAACAATATAAAATTTTCAGCTTAGTGTTTATACAATGTTTAGATTGTAGGGGAAAGCTGAAGAATTATAATGGCATTCAAACTTGGCTTTCATAATGACGTAAATGTCAGCACAAATTCAGTTGGATATAATATTTTGAATAATAATTCCATAGACAATTTTAAAAACGGTCCACACTGGCACAGTATGCAGTGGAACCACAACGTGTTAAGTTTAGCCACAGGTTGCTATATTGTTGTAGGTAGGTAGGTATGTATGTATTTAGGCGCTGCACCTCACGCGCTGCCGCTCTAGCAGCCATCAGACATGCTGACCGGATGTGTAATTAACATCATTAATTATTGCTGATTCTAATTAGTTACACAACAAAACATTTTAATATCATAATATATATATTCATGCTGTATGACCAAAATCAAGCGCTGTATAAGAAAATGTAAGGCGAGCTTCGTCATAAGAAAAAATCAAAGATTAATAACTAAAACCCGACTACGAAAAATTATGGTTACAATATGAAAAGTGGTCGGGTAAAAAGATGTTGATTATCCGACAACTTCTTATATTGGAAGCTTGTTTTCTACTTAATATTTTGGGCAAAGATAAATTAGAAAATTTCGATAAATCAAATATTGTATATAAAATTCCTTGTAAAGATTGCAAAAAAGTTTATGTAGGTCAATCAGGAAGAACACTTAGGACATCTGCTTTATATTCACACACTGTCGATTTGAATCATTGTTTTGATTTTAATTATAATTCTGTTAAAATTTTAGATAATTAACAAAATTATTATAAACGATTGGTTAGTGAAATGTTATATATTGAAAAATATGATTCTGTGAATAGGATGAGTGATACAAAGAATCTAAAATTGATATTATATCCATAAATTATTACAATAATTGTTCTTTTTTTTAGGTTTTTTGTGTCACTCATTGTTTTAATATATGGCATTTCATTACCATAGATTATATAATTTTTATAAAAAAAATTTTAGTAACTGTTTTGTTTTTATATAAACAATTATAATTTATTTTATATTTTAATAAATTGAAAAGGACCAAAATTTGGTCGAAACGTTTTGTAAATAAAAAAATGTTTTGAACAGTAATCGCAAGTGGTTTCGTTTTATTTAATTGTTTTCTACTTTTTTGTTCTCGGGTTTTTTAAACTTTTTTTTTTATTTCGAACTTTTTACCGAACGGAGTAGAGTAGTGGTGAGAGCACTAGACTCGCATTCGAGATATACCGGGTTCAAATCTCGGCGGGGACAGATGTGGCTGGGACTTTTTCCTACTGCCTCTCGCCGAGAAACGGTAATTCCCCTACCGGTAATATTGTTGAGGTTTTCCATCGTTTCCCTCAATTAATTTCAGACAAATATCGAGATGGTTCCTTTTTTGAGGCCATGGCCTCCAGGTTCAAAAATTACCTACCTTATCGTAATTTCGTATAATTCCCTCATTCGTCCATTGCTATTAAGTTGAAGTTTGAAAAATGTAGAAAATAATGGGAATCGGTAAAGGGAAAATAGTAATGGTGCGAATGGCGTTTGTTATGACATAAAGTCGAGTAACGGACGTTATTATTTAGATCTTTTTAGTTTTGGAACCTACTCGTCAATCCCTTTCTACCCTTATTATTATATATTTCTATTTTCTTCCCTCAAAAATTAAGTGGATCAGTGGTGACGTAATACATCCTAAACACGAACGTCACCAAGACGAATTCATAGACACCTTATTAGGCAAAAGCGGTTCGGCAGTTTAGAAGCTACGAGGGAACATTCTCATACCCCTTCCTTTTTCGCAGTTGGATAAAAAAACATCTGAACTGAGATGACTGAAATATTAGGGAAGAATAGCGATTTGTTCTTATTGTGTTACTTTATAATTGCTCGTTTTGTATTCTCTCTTCGATAGTGACATTACAAGTTATAACTTCCGGTTTCTAAACAACATGAAGTTTTTCGTTAATTTAATGATTTATAATTTAAAATTATTAAAAATGGATGCAGTGTACGGTACGATAGATTTAATAGTGTTTTCGTTTTTTTTTATAAGTTTCCGTGTAGAAGTTTGTTCACTTCAAATCATATTTATTCAATACAATTTTGGTTCATAAAAAACTGGTAGAAATATTTTAAACAGTCACGATCGTTGAAGCTTTACTGGTTGAAATAACGTGATTCCTTCTAGACTCAGTTTTGTTTGTTTATTCCCAAAATAATAATATTAAAGTGAATTATTCTAAAATGTACACAATTATTGCAAAAAAAAAACACTGACGGTTATTTGAAAACATTGGAATAAGTTAGAAAGTTTAATTCAGTAATATCCAGCTGTATGACAATTTTTTAAACAAAAAAATAAATTTTCAAATATACATATTTTGCGTTTCCCTTCAGACACACCAGGACCATATGAACTCGTTTTAAAATTGGTTATTTATTTTGTCCAAACAAATGTTTGGATCGCATCCATATGTACAATATCCTCTAATTTTGAATTTAATGTTATAATTAAATTTTAGAAATCTGAAATTAAGGCGTTTGGTTTAATTTTGTTTGCACAGATGTCCAACAATAGCAACTATGTATATATTTTATTTTATATCAATACATACATAAGAACTGTACTGTAATCTGTAAGCGTTTAGACAAAAACAACAGTTGATCAGTCCGAGGTAGCCATTGCACTACGTGCCTTATCTGTTACCCAGGGATTAGTGTACTGTATTTATCTATAGCTAGCCACACAAATCATTGTACATTTTTATTTATTTATAGATGTGCAGCATATTTCCAAAAAACAAGCCATATTTTGTTTGAATCTTATCATCAGTGATATACAGAAGAGTAACGGACTGACCTATTATTGTGGAAGATACTTGAGTCTAGCCCCAGTTGAAGTAAACGCTGCGGATTTTTTCCTGTTGTGTATTTCTAGCGGGCAGTGAAGCTTCGATAAAATGCCAAGACGATTTCTTAAGAATACAAACCCATAGACAATTGCATTATTGTAACTAAAGTTTATAAAATGTAAAGTTACGGGAAACAGGTGAATTGAAATGTGAGCACTGATAAAATATCAAACTCTTTAAAAAAATTAAAACAACCTAAAATTCGAATTACAAGGATAGACAATAATAAATCGGTATATTGAAGTGCACATTAGGTTGATTTTTTCTAGTTTATGACAATCTAGAGACGAAATTTGAGGATTTATAGAAGCATCTTTGAGCTAATCTGAAAAAATCAAACCAACCCTTAATAGTGTATGTTTGTTCACTAGATTTTGTGCAGTTATCGACGATTTAAAAAGTTAAAAACTGGAGATGTTAAAGAAGAACCTTTGAATTTATCTACATAAATCAGATAACTTGAAAATCAATTCAGAAGAAGGAGAAGAGGATGAATTCATTTAAAAGATAAAAAATATTTCCAATTCATTTTGTATTACAAATAAAAAAATACAAATAGGAGTAGAATAATTGAATAATTCCGCATAATTGAATAAAAGCTGCAGCTTTCTATCACGCCTATTGTCAAAAATAAGTCCATACCGACTTCTTGGGTTCTTTTGGAATAAAAAATCACCTTTTCCAAGGAAAGATTATTGAAAAATTACAAAATAGCAAAATTGTCTCGGATAAGTGTTGAGTTGGGCGGTCTTTTTTTTATTTTAAATTTTTCACGCCGAATATAGAAGACATGTTCGAAAATCCTCCAGGAAGCACGACAATTCTTTCCAGGAAAGGAAACCCCCTTCCTGGGCAAGTACTGACTAATAAGGGACTAGGTCTACAAAAAATAATTGTGAATGGTAACTATGTACTTATATAATTAATTATACTAGTTATTATACAGAGTACAAAAATTCTAAATTAAAATACAATCTGTCATAAGTAACTAACTGAATAAAAAACTATTGTAACAATATTTATATATGTACCTACCTTAAATAATGATCAAAATACCATTGTATATTTATAATAAGTATAGTGCTAATAATCTTAAGATTGAAGCACATTTATATTTTTTTTTCTTTGTAATAAAATAAAAACGTCGCAGTAGTTTTAAGAATTATTGATAAAACATTGACTACGTCGGAAAGACAAGTAATTTTCATATAGTTTAAATATAAGATATTTTAATTTCTACAAGCTGCCGAACGTTTGCTATTTAATTGTTAAACATTCATTGTTACAATGCTAAATCAGAAAAATTAATTTTTATCCACCAACACCGTCTGGACTCAAACCAGAATCTTTTCACTTTCGCGGCGGAATGAGTTATCAGTTACTCTACGGTGCGATATCTAAACAATCAATTCTTCATAATAAAGCAATTGTAACATAAAATCCACTACATACGAGAGCTGATTATTTTTAGCTAGGTACTGCTAGACATGAATCGTCTCCATAGCGAGAGTTATGAATGTATAGGTAAATTTCCATTTTTCTTTATTAATCCAACCTAAGTACATCTAAGATGTAATTCAAAGGTAGATAAAGAGGCTGGGCCATGCCCATACCTATGTATATCATATGGAAATTTTTAACTACGAAATACTTCCGTAAAGTTTTAATATAAGATGTTTTAATTTCTACAAGCTGCAGAACGTTTGCTATTTAATATATAGTTTTGTTACAATCTATTTCTGCGTATAGATTCATTTTACATTTCTGCTTCCTTAAAGTGCATGTCCGATTGAAATTATTTCTGTCTTACGTTACCTACCCTAATTTTCTACGATTTCTCCTTTGGACTGTACTGTTAGCAAAACAAAGATGTTACAAAAATAAAATGATAAAAATGGTAATGATGAGAATGATGACGTAATATCGAGAAGAAATTATTAATAAACGCATTATTATTATCGTCAGTAATTTGTCATTTGGAATAGTTTGCTTATCCCTAAGTTGTGGTAGCAAGTCGACGTGTCCGGCGTTGTTCTTTTTCTGCTGTTTTCCGAGAACGATTGGGGTCGCCGAGGCTATAATATGCCGTGGCAGCAGTCAGTGGCTGATAATGCAACAGGCAAAGGCAGCACTGCACCATACGCCGGACTTTTCTAGATACCTTGTAGGGTCATAATACGCACACTCGCTGATGGCTACTAGACCCGTATTGTGGTCGGTCGTTACACAATATATACTCACAATCAAATGTACACGTGCGGTCAGAAACTTACTCTTGACCCTTTCTATTTATTTCTTATATTTATTAATAAATACACGCAAGATACTCAAACCTTCGAGCATCGTTCACATATTGCATGCGTGACAGCAATAACGGTTTGTATACGGTTTGTGCATTTCCCCACTTTGCTATCTTTTGGGTATCATTACGACAACAATCAAATTCTTAGTCAGAACTAAATTAATAATTATTGTAAAAAAATAGGCCCGTAAAATTCTTGTTATAAAATTTTGTAGGTTAAAGACTAACATGTTTTAAAACAATGGATCTGTGTTTGTCATGTATTTTGTGAAGTTTAAATTAATCATATTTTGATATTAAAGTTTATTCTATGAAATTAAACACTGAAATATGATTGGAATGATCAAAATTTGTATAAAATAGTCTAGCATGTAGTTGCGCATTTTGCCAATTATTTTTTTTTTTTGGCATAATTCTCTTTATATCAGTATGTATGTATAGACTATAAAAATATATGTTGCTATGGGGAAACTCGTGCCATATTATTGAAATAGTTGCAAGAAAAACGGGTTATAGTATATTACACCACAACAGCCAAAAGTTGAATTTCCTGCACTGCGCCACATGATGTCTGAGACGAAGTCGAGGGCATCATATGTCGCGCAGTGCAGGACTTTCAGCTTTCTGCCTGTGTGGTGTATACTATTTTTCTTCATACCATGTCGAAAGTACCTATGCACTTTCACCAATATATAAAAAAACGATTTACTTTTAAGTGAGCAATGTTGAGGACACAATGTTAATGACACATGCATCTAATAATGTACATATAACAGCAGATGGATATCTACAGGCGTACACATAAACATCTATGGGCGAACATGTGATGACAAACGCCATCAGTGCGCATGACAAAACTGTTTTACTCGCCTATACACACGATATGCGTAAAATCGAATCAGAAAGTACGTACTTTCGGCATAGTATGAAGAAAAAAAACTTTAAACATCTATAACTGCAAGAGCTGGTATTTTATCGCTCTTTTTGACAAACTGTTAAGACTCGCCTGTACAGACGATATGTGTGTAATTGCAGCTTGTGACAACAACAATGCATAAATGTTGTACTTTCGGCATTAAAATCGAATCAGAAAGTACATACTTTTGGCATAGTATGACGAAAAATCTTTTTTGTATTCTTTGAGTAAACACAAACATAAAATGTCTTATGACTTATTGCGATAAATTCAATATTTTCAAAGATATGATTTTTTTAAAGTTGGATCCGAAAATTTCAATGCGATATAAAAATATGTTTTTTAATACCTGTTCTTTATACCATTGTTTGTAAGATCCGAGAGCGAGTATATGAAAATTGCCATTTATTAACCACTGTTTTTTAATTAATTTTATACGCGCTCACTCGTATCTAATTTACCTTAAAGAATTGCTGTCTCTCTCTGGCACACAAGTGAGTGCACATAATAAATAAATAAAAAAATAGTGGTAAATAATGGTTATAAAAAAGAGACTGCGTATTTTATACTCCACACTACAGAAATAAGACTGGTATAATTGTAAAAAAAATCAAAAATAAATAATTAACAATTGCTCCAACCGTTGTGATCGAACCTACGACGTTTAAGTTACAAAGCAAGCGTTATACCTCGCCGTCACCTTAGTTAATGGTCTAGTGCCGGTTTATATAGTATATGTTATACGTAAATTGCGACACGTTCGTTAAACATTTTCAATCTCAAAAATCAATTTACCCTACCGTCAAATTTTGCTTCAAAAATAACAAATAATAAACGAATCGACAGTCGGTCTTGTACCCGGGTCTTTTGACTGCGTGGGTAAGGCATGCGTGTAAGTCATTTCCTTACTCGAAATTCCGTTACAGAAAATTGTGCGTTACTGCGAACTAAAAAGTTCGACTTTAATGACACACCTATCGCATTTAACCTTTCATCTTTTTTTTTTAAAGGTAACACGTGAGAAAGCTCTCTGATTTTTGTTCGTGTGTGTACACAAAGTCATGGGAAGAGAAGAGATGTATTGTCGTGTGCACCACCACTGACTCTACGATCTGACAGTTACACAATCAAAGACAATCCCATGAAATGAAGTCGTGCGATATTTATTGTTATGTTATTACCTAAGTACTCTTATGTTCCTCTGTAAATTCTCTCCTTATCTAGATAATTCTACTTATTACCAGCAATTTTATTGACTTTTATTTTATTTTATTGAAAACAAACTTGTTCTTGAGGACAGAAATGCCTGTTTTATAAAATAGATTATAGTTTTTTCGTAGAAACTACGTGAAACATGCATAACCGAAATTGTTGGAACACAGGTGTTTAAATGGTGTTATCATTTCACCACTTATAAAACAAAAAGTCCCAGGTTCACTTGTTCGTTGTAAAAAATAAAAACATGGGACGCATAGAAATCTGTATAAACGGCGTATCTAGAAAAAATGTTTCCAAACCCTCCAAAAGAAATATTTTAAATACGTTGCACGTTTTTATTTTAGTCTGTTAAAAGTCCCAGATTATTTTCTAGTTTTTGGTACAGCTGATGATTTAAAATAAAGCAGTTTAACTTAAAAGTTTTTTTACCTCTTTTTTATAGGTATCTGTAATAATAATACCCTTCAAAACGATATTTTCTACTAGCCGCACGCGTTTGAGTTGAAACAATGTTATATAGCTTTTTACTGCCGCAATTAAATTTTGCTTATATCTTACATATTATTTAAAATTAATTTTTTAAAACTTGAAGAGCCTTCAGTTCTCGGAGGAAGCTCCGCTTCCTATTATCGAGCTTCTGGCTCTACTTCACAATTGTCTTGGCTCGCGGGATTGGGAATTCCGCCCCATTCGCAAATGACAACAGGGATAGAGTTTTTATAGTTAATCAGGACTATTTCTCTGCTTGCCATTCAGTAGATACTATGTTTTTTGTTTTATACTTATATTATTATATATATTATCGAGTTACTACTTTTTCGTTTGAATTTATAATTAATTAATATTAATGATGAGTAAAATTGGTCTTGGTTTTGGTCTTGCAAAAAAGCAAGACCAATACCAAACCAAGACTATCTTTACACTAGCAAGACCAAGACCAAGACCGAACAAACAAAATCAAGATCAAAATCAAGAGCGAGTATGCAAGACCAAGAACAAATATACAAAACTAATAACGAGTCGGCTCGATGACTGTGGTGTATAAATTCGTGGGCATAAATGAAAAAATAATATGTTCATTAATGTATTACTGAAATTAAAGCAAATAAATAGAATAAAATAAATAAATAACATAAGTAATTGTAGTAGTGCATAAAAATTAATGGATAACAATAGATTTTTTATATTCTCATGGTTGCAATAAAATAAAGTGATTTATGAGTTAATTATTAATTGTGAGGTATTTATAATTTATACCTTTAATAGTCGTTATAATGATAATGTCTAAAACAAAAAACAAAAAACAAAAAAGAGAACATATATGGCCGCACCAAGGACACAAAATGAAGACAAGACAGTCATGGGTTTCGTCGAGGCAACAAGCATTGAAAATACTGATTAAACATGAAAAAAGGAGCCAATACTCAATTTAATGACACTGTAATACTTATAGTTCACCCATAAACTAAAAAGTGTAAAATAAAAAAAAGTATATCAAAAACAAAAAAATCTGACTACGTCACCAAATAAAATTCGAACGTATTTTCATAGTACAAGTTGATTTCGACTTTAGTTTTTTAATAATAACAGTTTTTAAGCCTTCTCTAAAATAAATACTTTCAGGTGGAAATATCCATTGTATGTCCTCCTGTGTTTTCACTTCCGAAGTGGAATTATCGTGATTATTATAACTAAATGTAATTTCGTCAAAATATCTAACAAATAAAAATATTAATTTTACTATATAGAAGACGTATTGAGAGGTGTTTGACCGATAAAGTTTGTTGTTTTAACAATAAACAAATTTATTACAACATTTACATAGTTTATGTAAATGAATATTTTTACTGCTAACATCAACATAAAATGTAGACAAAAAGAATGAAATTTAACCGCAAAATCACTACTATAGCTGTATTATGTAGAAAAGTAAGAATATATTAAACAGTCTATCTTGCCCCGTAAAAATACTATGCATTGTCAATCTGTAAAAAAAATAAAATTTACGCGTAGAATAAAATTACCTTTAAAATGCAATATGTACCTTTTCATATTTTTTTTAAATTTAATATATTAGAATATTTTAAATACGTATTGTCTTTTTATATATGCAAACCTTAACTAAGCCTCCTTTCAGCGACGTGTGACAAATGCTAATAACGACAATAGGTACATGAAAAATTAAAAAAAACTTGAAATTGAGTATTATAGATAGATTGAGTGTATTGATAGGTACATTATAGCGAGAACAATGCCAAACAAATTGGTATAAATTTAAATCTGCTTAGTGGGGGAAAATATATATTAATTTTTGGACCCCTTCATTTAACCGCCATACTTGAAAAATGATCAGAAATTATAGTTTATCTCCAAAATGTCACAAAAACAATTAGCGAAAAACACTTTATGCACGAAATTAAACTACAAATAAAATAGAACAATTTTTCGTTAGGATTAATAGTTTAGGAAATAAAAGGGGATAAAGAATTATATAGTTTTGAAAAGTATTGTTTTATTTCAAGCAAAACAGATAGCAACTGGTAATTAAAATTTAATATTGGGTTTGGCAATCGATCTAAATGCGTCAAACACAAACAGAAAAATCCAAAGCGGCTACCCTGCAGAAGAAATTTGATCAAAATAGTACCTTTATATTAAAAATGAACCATAGATACAATACTGTGTCATGCCATCCCATATTGGTACTATTAATGGAGTGTCCAGGTGTAAAATTTAATCAAAATCGTTCGAACATTTTTGAGGCAAATTTTTTTTCCAGTTTTTAACGAGTCTTAAGGGAGCTATTTATCCTACATTTCAACTAGAACAGATTTTGCAATTTCACTTCGAAGTGTGATCGCCTTGAATACGCACATAAAATTGATTTGATAAATTGTTTGGTCAAGGGACTTGAAAACGTGTAAATCCCAAAAATTATAAATTAAATTTTAGCACGATCATAAGACTTCGACTTTATTTATATGTGGATGGTTACTTTGTGAAAGAATTTCGGTCGACCCGTTGTTCGCGAAGTTAGTACTTGAGGAAGAGTGGTTCGAAGCATGTGATTGAAAGATCAGAGAATTAATAAGCCGTATTGAAATGCAGCTTAAACGTAGGTAGAATTTAAGGCAAAATGAACGTTTATACGTAGGGCGACAAAAATTAATGAAGTCTACCTGAAAGTACAGAAAAAATTACCAAAAATTTGACATAGATTATTATTTTCTGTAGCTGTAGGATTTAATTGAAAATTTATCCATATTGAAAATGCTAATGAAAACAAGTCACGATCAGAATTATGGAAATAATTCGCATTTGATCCCAATTCGTTTGTAAGCCGCCACCTGGCCACCATAAATCATCGATTCGATGGCGTAATGTCTATTTATATTTTCTGAAATGAGTAATTTGAGAAACATTCAGAGAGCAGGTTCATTATCGTATTTATAATTTGTCACCTCCTCAACAAGGCCAGCGAGTTACAGATCTGTATCTCATTTTAATTAAAACTTACACTTGATATCATTTATGCTCATTAAAAATCTTCTACTTCTTACTTTTAAATTGAATTCTTGTTTTTTTACTTCTTTGAAACTATAGCCAAAATTCAGTTAAATATATGCCTTTAAAAAATTTTATACATATATATTTCACTGTAAGATAAATTAAGTCATATCTTTATCTTACAAAGAAATTAGAAATATCCATGATACTAACGCTGAAACCGACAGTAAACTGTGTGTACTTAGTGGAAGTAACGGCCCTTTTTACCCTAAGATTAACCAAAAAGTGTGATTGAAACACTCTCCGTGAACGTTTACCATCTTTTCGGTATTTGTGGATCAGATCTAAGCTTATAAAATAGTTCTGATGCAATGAAAATCTTTCTCGAAATGAATATATATTTCTTTATTATAATTTGAGTACATTTATCAGTAGCACCTATTTATATTATTCGATTATTTTTAAAATTTTAAAAATGAACTGAAAAAACATTGTTAATTCTTTTTAAAGGATGCTTTGAGCACACAATAATAGAATTCAAATGTAAAGTTACATTGGATACAAGAACGTTTTATTAGTGTATTTGCCATATGGCAACATACACTATTGGCGTCGGTCGGATGGCGGGACCTAGGGGTCGGACCAAAATTTCTCGACGTTTCATAACCTCCTAAACACTTTGGCACCATTTTTAAAAATGTTTATATATATATATATATATATATATATATATATATATATGTGTGTGTGTACGCGCAATAACTTTCGAAAGAGTTAATTGATTTTAACGAAATTTGGCCCACATGTTGAAATCCATCATCGCAAGAAGCCTATTTAAAATGGGCGTAATCGGGTCATTTTAAGGGTAGTTTTTAGGGGTTGAAAAATGTTTTTGGGCCCCAAAATTCTCAGAATCGTTTCAAAATTGACATTTAACCCGTTAATAGCAATTAAAAAGTGCCCCTAAAATTTTAATAAAATCGGCTCAACAGGACCGGACTTACAAATTTTTTGAAAACACTAATTTGCAGATAGTGACTTATTTATTGAAGGGTGTATTTAATTCGGTGTAGACGTTAGATTGGTAATAATATTACAATTAAGAAAAAAAATGTTATTTTAAGGGGTGTATTAAGGGGTTAAATTTTTTATTTTGCCCAAAAACAAACTGAATTTCACATAATAAAAGTAAAAAACCACACGGCCCTATACAAGCAAATACACTACGAGTATATTGTCGGCAGGGTTTTGGCACTGCGACCCGGGTTTTTTAACAATTTGTTACCGTCAAGATTCAAGCCTGAAATACCCAATTTATAACTTAATCCAAATGTCATTGTAGATTAAGTGATAAATCAACCAACGGGAAATTGGGTGTTTCAGGTTTGAATCCTCGCGGCAACAAATGGCTAATAAAATGTTCCTGTATCTAATGAAACTTTCCGTTTGAATTGTTGCAATTTCTATTATTGTGTGCTTAATAGATTCTTTAATAATATGTACATTAAATTCATACGCTCTAGCTTCCTTTATAATTATTAATTATTCTACTAACTCTCAGTCTAGTTAAAACCCGTAAACTTAAAATCTGTTAAAAGTACAATAATAATTTTGCTTTAAAACACAGGATTTTTTATTATAAATCCTTAGCAGCGTATAAATCAAATCGATCCATTAGTGTTTATATAAAAAAAAATCATAATGAGCCTCACCCTCATAATTTATTATTCCCAAGTTTACTTTTTTATGTAAAATTTCTAATTAATAATATTTACACATACTTAACAAATTATATTTAGTTTCTGTAGGATATGTAAATCCCTAAAAAATTCGAACTGAGCAACTTTGATATCTCATTATTGTAATAAGAGATATTAATGTTGGAAATGTCACAATTTTGTCTATAAAAATAATATAATCGCTTTTACTAAGATTGACGATAATAATTACGGCGAAATTATTACACATTTTAAGAGGGCACTTTGATGTTTGCGTCATGTGAAAATTCTCACATGGACAGATGGTCACTTTCATGCCATAGTTTTATTTATATACTATAATCTACAGAAAAACATTTTTAATATGAATTGTCTGTGTTATCTTAACATCATAACTTTACATTAATGGACGTTTCAACATATACATGTGTCTAAAAAATGCTTAATCCAAAAATTATTCTGATATCTGAAAACAGAGAATATAATATTTAATATTTTCCTTTCTGAATTTACATGAAACATATATTATGAGTTCAACGAATGATCAGCTGTTTGAATATTTTTTGTATCAAATCCGATTCAAATCAGATCCGGTGGAGGTATAAAAGTAAATCTGCTAGGTGGCCGTTGTGAGACAATTTAAAATTGTCATTTTAATCGTATTTGTCACATTCATATTGCAGATTATTACTGACGTTTGTACGTCAAATTACAGAAATTATTTTGTACTTTAATTGTTCGTAATTTTAAACGTCAGATTCAAGCCGTGCATAACCCAAGCATCGACTTTATTTGTTCATCCTTATCTTACTATTTTGCGAATCAAAATGCAACACACTATAAACTTATGTCCTTGTCAATTTCATGTAATTTAGCAGACAAACTAAGTTTCCTTTTATTTGGTAGTTCTACTTCCCCTTACTTCCTATCGATTTCTTAGTTTTTTCAAACAGACACGTCGCTAAAGACGTTAAATTTCAAAAGTCCCGTTTTTTGATCGAAAATAAATGTAAATTTGATATTTGATAGTTTCGGGGGTTATGGAACTTATAATATGTATGAACGAGACGCTCCAACGATACTGGTTGTCGCCAAACGCTTTCAAATTTTGTGTTATTAATTAAAGTTAAATGACCAGATTTCCCAGACTGTATGCGCGCGCAACACAATGTCACAGACCACAGTCGACTGAAGACCCTATACATAACTGTAATATTTACATGGCTGTGTGTAAGGTAAGTTGGTAGGTATTGTGAATGGATGAGTGTAAGCGGCAATGACTTCGATGATTATGACATATCTGCACTAGCCGTGATTCTCCTCGGTCATTGTCAAGTCAAGTGCCAACATCGACTAATGAACGAATAACAGATAGTTATTGTAGATCTAATAATACAGAGACAAAGCTTCAAGATAATGGAATATTAAGTCACTAGATATTATTTAGAAAGAACCGAGCTGGGTAGAGTAGTGGTGACAGCACTAGACTCGCATTCGGGAGGCACGGGTTCGAATCTCGGCGGGGACTTTTTCCTACTGCCTCTCGTCGAGAAACGAAAATTCCTGTACCGGCCATCTTGATTGAGGTTTTCCAAGGTTTCCCTCAATTAATTCCAGATAAAAATCAAGATGGATCAAGGCCAAGGCTGATTACCTATCAGTTCAAAAATTACCTATCCTATCCTAATTTCACATAGTTCCTTCATTCGCCCATTGCTGTTCGTTAAGTTGTCGTTTTAGAAATGTAGAAAATAACGGGAAGTGGTAAAATGGAAAATAGTAATGGTGCGAATGACGTCTGTTATGACATAAAAGTCGACAAACGGATGTTAAACGCATTATTAGTGTATTTGCCATAAGGCAACATAGACTATTGGCGTCGGTCGGATGGCGGGACCTAGGGGTCGGACCAAAATTTCTCGACGTTTCATAACCTCCTAAACACTTTGCCACCATTTTTAAAAATGTTTATATATATATGTATATATATATATATATATATATATATATATATTATATATATATATATATAGGTATATATGTGTGCGGGCTATAATTTTCGAAGAAGTTAATTTATTTTAACGAAATTTGGCACACATGTTGGAAACAATCACCGCACGAAGCCTATTTAAAATGGGCCCAATCGGGCCATTTTAAGGGTTGTTTTTAGGGGTTGAAAAATGTTTTTGGGGCCCAAAATACCGAAAAAATTCTCCGAATCGTTTCAAAATTGAAATTTGACCCTTCGGTAGTAATTAAAAAGTGTCCCTAAAATTTTAATAAAATCGGCCCGACAGGACCGGACTTACAAATTTTATGAAAACACTAGATTGCAGATAGTGAATTATTTACTGAAAGTTGCATATAATTTGGTATAGAGGTTCGATTAATAATAATATTGCAATTAAGAAAAAAAATGTTATTTTAAGGGCTGTATTAAGGAGTAAAATTTTTTTTTACCCAAAAACCAAATTAAGTTCGCATAATAAAGCCACACTGCCTATATCAGCAAATACACTATATTGTCGGCAGGGTTTTGGCACTGCGACCCGGGTTTCTTATTATTATTATTGTTACTATTAAATATTATTTAGAAAGGTTAACTATATCCGATGTTTAAATTTAAAAAAAATCGAATATAATTAATTTGGAGGATATTGTATTGAGAGAAACCATTTCATTAGATGGTTTATACGGAAATGACAATTTATTGACGAAAATGTAAATCAAATATGCCTTAGCTGGGAGTCGAATCCACTGTCTTGGCTCAGTAAAAGGAAAGTCCTGCAATATATAATCATGTACGTGAGTTGATAAGAGATAGAAGGATGATTTACTTTCCATTGGCAGGAAATGTCGAACTTCTCTAATATATTTTTACACTATTGCATTGCATCGCTAGAGTAGGTTCACTATATTTATCTTGATATAAAATAAATAAAACACATTACTTAAACTGACATAAAAACCGAGCGGGATAGAGTAGTGGTGAGAGCACTAGACTCGCATTCGGGAGGTATCGGGCTCGAATCTTGTTGAGGTTTTCTATGGTCTCTCTCAATTAATTCCAGACAAATATCGAGATGGTTCCTTATTCGAGGCCATTACCTAAATGTAAAACAGGTTATTAGTTTTCCGGTCATTGATAAATATTTGTTTCACTTATTAATTGCTTGTTTTATTAAAACCAGTGTTCAACTTATTAAAAAAAGGACAACGTATTACACGTATAGGTTTAGAAGGTTAAGTTTAAATTGTTTTTAAAAATGATTTGGTTTGTACCTAATCTTGTAAAATACAGTAATTAACTTTTAAATTAAAATAGAATACAAAAAGTAATTTTCAACTTCGCTGCTTTTGTAGCAAACTTTTACATGCGACCTAAACAGTTGCGGTATTAAACAAAAGTTCAGACCACCCGTTATGTTCACGAAAAACAGTTGTAAATTCAGTAGAATAAGTATAATAACCAGAAATATTTTTCCCGATTTATCAATAGGATCCTTTATTTTTTGTCGTATTTAAAAAATTAGAAATATTTTTATCAGTATTTTTCGATTTCTTTAATTAAATTTCTGAAATATTAAAATAAAGTAAAAATAAGTTATATTTTAAGATTTCTAAACCCCATAACAACGACATCCTTCCCAGTTTTGCTATGCTCAAACTAGTTTATTTATCAGAAAATTATTATTTCGTGTAATTTCCACTATCCACTATAAAATAGCTGATTTACAGTAATGTAAAGTGCTCCATTACGTGCTAGTGCGATAAAGTAAAACAAAATTTATTGCGCTGTAACCCTTTTCCTGAGCACTAGTGGTAGGGGTAGTGACAAACACTATTTATTTTTCATTTAGTGCGTGTCTACCGTGTTATTTCATTGATAAAAAGTTATTACTTTAAATTATAAGAAGAAAAAAAAACTAAATAAAAAAAAATAGTAACAATGCCAACAAAACAATGTATAGTTTCGCACTTCGGATAATCGATATCCAGAAGAACACGTATTTTTATACCATTTGTGAAAAGTCACATTTATCAAGTTAGATGTAATAAGTGAATTCATGAATCGAGAAGAATTAACACAAAGAAAAAATATCGAAATACATATTATGTTTGCTCAGAGCTATTAATTATTGATCAAAATATTAGTTTATATTGGTAGTTAACTACCTAGTTTGATAAATGCATCTTGAAGGAAAACTAACCTTTGATTTTAAAATATTAAAATTCATTAATTATTATTATCTTATTGTTTTTATAACCAAATATATTCCATGATTTGATCTGTAATTAATGACTCTCTCTGTACTTGTGGAATTCAATGAATTATCAATGTGTGGTTTTGTCTAATAATTTTCATATCTATAGGAACGCTAAGTAAAAAATTAAACTTTTATTACTGTCGACTGAAGCAGATGAAAAATATATTTGACCAAAAAATGTTGCTGACATTCTACCATGCGTATATTGCATCTACTATCAATTATGCTATTATTATTTAGGGAATGTCGAAAGAGAAAGATCGAATATTTATCATTCAAAAAAAAATTATAAAGTTAATTTTTAACTTAAAACGTAGAGAAACTTGTCGACACATTTTTAAAAGCAATGGTATTCCGACCTATTACGCAATTTATGCAATAGATGTGCTTACTTTTATGCACAAACTAGCTGCAGTTGATGACAAAAATAAAAACAATAGTACTTACAATACACGTCCAAAGAATTACAGCATAAAGCATAACACGACTTTTTTTGAAAATAGTGCTACCTATCTTGGATATAAAATGTATTACAATGTCCCAAAACTAATAAGAGATTCCACCGATTTTGATAAAAAGATAAAACATTACATAATTAATATGGTCCCTTCTTCCATAAACGACTTGTTATCGGATTAATTAATTTAACATTTTCTTTTTGACTGTCTAATGACGTTTTGTATCCATTTTATATAATGGCGGAACAAATAAACATTTATTATTATTCTGCTCCTATTCTATCGTAAATCGGATTTTTTTTCAATGCTGTTAAAGACTTTTCGTACATACTCTATCTTATCATTAGGCGCCAGTAATATCATATCACCTACATATAATCCAGCTAATGGTATGTTAAGGCTAAGTAATTTTATAGCTTTGGCGATAATATAATTCATGACTAAGTTAGCTATTACAGGACTGGCCTGGTTACATACTAGTGTCATCAACACTACACTACACTTTGTCTTTGAACTCAAAACAAAACACTATTACCCTCGTGAGGACATCCTTGGTTATCTGAGATATTTGGGAAATGAAATCCCCTTCTTCATTAACAAATCTTCATACTAACACTTTAGTTTTTAAGCGAAATTAACACATAATTATTTGGCATCCTTACCAGCTCCAATGAATTTTTTATATTTCAAACGCTCGTTCACACCAAGGGCAGAAGAGTTATATGTACGAACATTGATATTTTGTAGCTCAGGGAACCTATACAATTTACTACCGGTTTTAATGAGCATCCTGGTTTATGTATTTTGCATAGCCCGTGGATTTTACTTCATTTTTCTCTATTATATCTTCTCGTAAAAATTCTCTACGAAATTATTCGCTTGAATCTGGAACTTCTGTATAGGATCCTTTGCATTTTGTCCGAGTCATTTATAATCTTTGCCTCAATAATAAGAAATAATAATTTAATAATAAATATTCATAACAGATAATAATGAATTACTGCAGTTTCAAGACATTACACAAGACTTCTCGAAAGAATGATACGTTCTTGGCATGTTATGTATAAAAAAAGGACATAAATATTAGTCATTGGCATTCGTTCAGCCGTTCGTGTTAATCAATAATTAATTAAAATAAAAATATTATTATTTAATGGTGGTAAATTTTCCTGACTCCGGAGACCGTTCGAAATTGTCTAAAGCATTTGACTGTGCTTGTCAGAAGTGGGATACTTTCTACATTTATATCATTAGTCTATACTGTCATACAAAGAGGTGGTAGGTATGTACCGTGACCTTTTAATGTCGTGACGGCGATGAGATGTCTGTGTTAGATATTTTGTATGTAGTATATTACGCATATTGTGTATGTGTACTGTGTATTATATGGATACACATATTTATGTATTATGTGCAGCACGCTCGTCTGCTTTCGTGTCAATGAGATGTGTAAACAGCGTCTCACCGTAGTTATGTGCAATCACCTAATCATTTGTACCAAGGATGAACAATCCTGCAGTCTGCGATCCTCATAATATGAGCAACGTTCATCCGACCTACAATAATAGTAGTGACCCCAGAGTTTTTGCTGATGAAAAAAAAAATGCAATTACCAATGCTGATCTTTAGCTGTTTTACTTTGAGGATGCTTTGTCCGCGATCGATTATCATATTGAAAATGCTTCCTACCTTGCCATTGCCGTCAACAAATGATTTTTTAAAGTAAAACTTCTTTAGGCGCGAAAGAGCAACTCGTTGAGTTGGCGTTACGAAAAGCTTGTGACGTTTTTATGAGGCCTAGTAAGTCTGATTATGCAGTGTAGCGCAAAATCTATACATATAACATACAACATTCTTTTTGCACGACTCCCTATAAAATAGCTACTTTTTATGCTTGTATAGCGGTTGTAAAATGAGTCTTTTCGCACTAGTACGTAAATAAAAACAAAAGCATTGCGATTTTACTAATCCAATAGAGAAATAACGCTCGAGAAAGGTATATTCTATGTGTGATTTCCATTTAAGATTCTGGTATATGTGTAGATCTAGGTAATTAACTGATGTATTCTGATTAGTATTGTTAAAGAAATGAATATTGTAGTTAAGACGCTATTTTGAGTTTTATTTTGATTCGGCAGTAATCTATTAATGTGAAACCGAGTAGAGGCTTTTTGCAAAGCATCATCCGAAAGGGATTTTAACGTATTTAAATTACTTGCGCTGGTAAGAAGAGTAGTATCGTTAGTGTATAGAAATGTACATATGTTGGAATCGTTTTAAGGTAATGAGGCAGATCGTTGATATAATTGATAAAAAATAGCGGACCGAGAACTGATCCTTGAGGAACCCCGTGTGAGACTCTACAGAGATCAGATTAATTGTTGTTACCACTAATGAAAACCTTTTGACGTCTGTTCGTTAAATAGGATTGAAAAAAATCATTTGCTTCTCATCGAAAACCGTATGCGATCAATTTAGACAGTGGGATATCATGGGGTAGATGAACGCCTTGGATAGGCCATAAAGATTCCGGAAACCAAATTGTTGATTATTTAATATGTTGTGTTTGTCAAGAAAACAGACGACTATTTTTTATTAAAATTTCTAATACTTTTGAGATAACTTGTAGAATAAATATTGGTAGTTACACCGTTTTTAAAAATAGGTATAACTTTGGCCATTTTTAGACATTTCAGAAAACCACCATCTTGGAAGCATTTGTTGATTAAATACACTAATAATTGAGCAGCTTGTTCTTTGACCTGCTTCACTACCCAAGAATCTAAGTCAAAAATATTTTTCGTATAGGACCCCCTTAGACTGTCCATAACATTTAGAACTTCAGTTTTATCAACAGGATACATGAAGAAAGTATATTTACCTAATATTGAAATTGAGAAGTTCATTCTGTTCGTTATTAATATCCGTGAAGGCTGAAAATATGTTCCTTCTATAGTTTATTCAAACCTGCAACATTTTGTGACAGCAATGTAAATTATTGAAAGTGTATTAAATTAGTATCCTTAGCTAAATTCTCCAAAATGATTACGCCTGAACCTTTCAAAATTGCATCTGACTTGTAATTTACCCATATGCAATATTTTTGAGTGCCCCGGATTTCTAAACTGTTGACTTTAGACATATATGCCACCGGTAAGTTTTTGTAGGAAATTACTAATACCTATACAATTTCTTTATCACCCTGAGGACGTCATTTGGGGAACTTCGGCCGCAGTAATTTTGAAATGCTGACCTGATACAGTACAAACAGTTTAGCGAAACAATGATTTATTTAGCATTTGCTAGCGATTCGTAATAAAACTTTTGCTGTTTGAGCGGAAGGATTTTTAAGTAATGCCGAATTTTAATAACTGTTTACATCACTAAAGTCTAGGTGCGTTTGCTGCAAATATTTAGTCTAGATCAGTGGTTCTCAACCTTTTTTCACTCGCGACACACTCAGGATATCTGAAAAATTTCGCGACACACCTTAGGCAAAAAATATAAGTTTGGTTAAATTTTATTCTCAACGTTTAAATTTTTTAATGCGATGGTTGAGCTTGCTTTCGAGAGCAAATAAGATTGATACGTGGCTCTAATGCTGACAAACAAACACGCATTTCGTCGTCAAGTCGGAGAAGCCGCGCTCTCTTTTTTGATTTGATTTCAGTCAAGGCTGAAAATCCGAATTCACAGAACCAAGAAGACGCGAATGGCAAAATGATCTTGACTGCTTTCAAACTGAGTGCTGGAAACAACTGCTTCAAGGAGAGCCAAAATTCATCCAAACTTTTTTCGGCAAATCCAAGTCGATGAAATTTGTCATTTCTTAACTCAATTAGCTCTTCTTCCTCTTCACACGAAAGATTTGATGTCTCGTAACTTCCAAATGGATTGATCACCCAGTCATATTCGTCGATTGAAAGTGATGGAAAATAATGGTGAATTGCTGATTGGAGACTTGTCAGAGTGGACATGATGTCGTCAGCGACGATGCTCTTCGCTTGAGATTCGTTGACGGAAGGAAAGCATTCAAAAATACCTTTCGATACTTTGCTTTTCCATAGCGTCAGTTTTTCATTAAAAGACTTCAGTTTGGATGACGACGAGATGATGTTTTCTGATGGTCCTTGGAGGCTCAAGTTAAGAAAATTAAGTTTGTCGAACAGATCGGAGAGAAACTGAACTTTGAGCCACCAAATCTCGTCACGAAGATCGAATCCAAAATCTCTTTCCTCGACTTCCAAGAATGAAATAACTTCGACTTTGAGATGAACGAGACGCTTCAAAACTTTTCCTTTCGACAGCCAGCGAACTTCGGTGTGGTAAAGCAGAGATTTGAAGTCGGAATCCATGGCATCACAGAGTTGGGCGAAAATTCTTGAATTAAGCGGCCGAGACTTGATGAAGTTCACTACTTTAATAGCTTGATTCAAAACTGACTGCAAGTTTTCCGGCAATGATTTGGCGGCGAGGGCTTCACAATGAATCATACAGTGAGTCATGATTATATCGGGATTTTCCTGGAGAACGAGAGTAACGAATCCTTTTTGATTTCCTCGCATAGAAGGGCAGCCATCGGTACACACGCTGATGCAGTTCTTCCACTTCAGCTTGAAAAGCAAAACCTTCTTGTTCACTACCTCGAAAATGTCTTCTCCTTTCGTTGTGGTCTTTAGTTCGTCGCAGAAAAAGAATTCATTTATGAATTTCTCATTTTTAATGAAGCGAATAAATGCCAGTAGGTGGGCTTTTCCACAGATATCCGTAGATTCATCGACTTGAAGCGACCACAGCACCTTTGATTCGAGTTCCATTTCGAAGTTCTCACGTATTTGATCTTTCAAATCGGATGATAAATCTTCGATTCGGCGAGACATTGTGTCATTTGACAATGGAACTTTCTTGACTTTCTCAGCGGCTTCAGGTCCAAGTATCGTTTCAACAACAATAGCAAGTGCTGGCGCGATTATTGTTTCACCTTCAGAGTGTGCTTTTTTTCTTTTTGCCAATAGTTGAGCGACCTTGTAACTTGCAACAAGCCCTTTTTCAGGAAGCTTCAAATAGGTTGTAATCTTCTTCGATTGATGATTTCTTTCAGTTTTAAGCTTCTCAAAATATTCTCTTGGTTTTTCTTTGTGCCCTGGATGATTTGTCTCCAAATGTCGCTTCAATTTATTTGGAACCAGAGACTCATTCGACAAAGCTGAGTTGCAGATCAGACAATAAGGAATCTGAGCATCTTCAGGGCCTGATGCTATGAAACCATATTCAATGTACTCTTCCTTGAATTTTCGCTTCGTTCCTTTTCGTTGATTCGGTACATTTTCTTTTACTACTAAATGTTGATCAGATTTTTTTAGAAACTTATCCATGGCTAGAAAATTAAAGAATAATAAATTAAATTAAAGATAATCAAAAAGTAGGAAATCAAATCAACTTACTTCACAAAAAGTATCATCAGATGAAAAACTTGGAAACAAATTTACTTTTAGGACTCATTCAAATTTAACGTCACTTGAAAAATTTCGAAAAATCGCGGCAAATTCAGTTCAAAAATTTATGTTAGAGTTCTAAAATCTTTGCCTTTTTTAATATTGTTGAAAAATCTCGCGACACACCTGCGAACCTCTCGCGACACACTAGTGTGTCGCGACACACAGGTTGAGAATCACTGGTCTAGATAATCAGACCAAAATATGATTTGTAACGTCTTAGATTTACGGGCTATAATTAGTCGACCGTGATGTTTGGCGCTATTGATGTCAGCCTCTTGAAAGGAAAATTATCTTTTTAGTCAACTTACAAAATTGTTATGAAACCGATTAAGTGCTACACAACAAATTCAACAGCATTATTAAGACTACTTCCAATAATTTAATAAAATGTCGTTGATAACATCATTAAATACATATTTTACATACTTTAACATATCGATATTACAAACAACAATAAGGAAATGAATTTGCATTGACTTGAAGAGCTTATTCGTCAAAATCAGAGGTATTATTATGCCTCCAAATTTGATAGATGCGGTCTTAAATTTCAATTTAAATTAATTTAATGAAAATATAGAAACGTTAGGGAGAAAGTCGTGTAGACAACTTGAAAAAACACTAGTCTTCGTATCTTGATAAAGTAGTTAGGGGTGAGTGTGTGTAATGTACGGAGATCGAGAAACTTCTATATTGATATCAGTAAGGTTTTGCCATCCCTAGGCACATAATTGTGGTTGTGGTTACAAACAGTACAGAAAGGGCGTTTATAAGTACCTCCTCTTTCGTTGTATGTAAATGTGTTAATAAAGTAACGTGTTTATTATAGTATTAAATAGACAACATTTTTTGTATTGAATATTACACGCTTCTGAAAAAAATTAACAATAGATATCCACATCTCAAATATGGCCACAAGACAAAGTGTAATATGGGAATTTTTTCTTGTTTTTATACATTTGAACAATATTTGTAATCTATACTTTGGATAATATACAAAACATTCAACAAGTTTTAAGAAAAGTATATTTTTAGTATTAATAGTGGAAGCTGAGTAATCGAGTAGTCAATTTTTCGCTACAGTGGAAAGAGATAACGCATATTTCGTAAGTTAACAGTGTTGGATCACTTTCACACAGTTTGTGCTGAAACCCAGCAGTAAGAGGCGAGGTAGGCAAAATACATATTGTGAGTGTCGCCTTCTTTAGTTCTGTCTCGCTCCAATCATCCGCACGTTTCAATTTTTGGCTGGTGCCAACTACGAGGCTAAAAAAGGGTGCCGCTGTCAAATGATTACTCTAATTTTTGAAAATATTTTGAAGATTAAAAAACTTTTCCGAAAAAGGAAGAGTCACTTTAGGTTTGTGATGGAACAGTTTTGTGAAATAAATACGAATAAGGTCGTAGTGCGACATTGAAAACGTGTGTTTTTTTTTTGGCACAATTAATGCCAGCTTTTTTCTAGTAAATCGTACATAAATTACAAAAGTAATCCATTAGAGACCTAGATTTGTCCTTTATCTTTCTTATAGAGAAAGAATTTTTGCAAAATGTTGACGAATAAGTACTATTTTTGGCTTTATATTCAGAGCGTTCCGACAGCCTTAAGGCATCTAGCCGGTGTCAGAAGCATCAATCCCGAAATTTCATAATTCGCCATAGTATTTTACTATTTTTTTAAATTATACTATACCACAAAACCAGTTGTAAATCAAACTGATACAATAGCTCAATGGATATAGCGCCTGTCTCTTCCACTGAAGGTCGCTCGTTCGATTCCGGTCAACACCAATATTGCTTTTACTTTTACAGATTCTACTTGATATTTATTGATATTTTTTCAGTGATTTTTTGTTAACGTGTAATTAAAAAAGAGTTTTTTCTTGCTGTGATAAAATTTGTCGCAGGTGAGAAATTTTCGCGGGGTGGAGGGGTGACTTGGTGTGACAACGTTTTCTGCGAAATGAGAGGGGCGCGTGCATAGGAGAGTTTCTCAAAAAACGTACGCGGGGGGGGGGGGCTAGAATAGTTTATCATACCATGGCGAACTGCGAAACTTCATGATTGAGGCTCCTGACACCAGCTATAGACGGGTATTCTTCTTACTACAAAGATACAAAATAGATATTTGTCCGACAATTCTGTCTCTGCAAGTGAAATGTAAGTACCGAGTCATACTGTAAATAATTGACACATGCATTAAACTGTTAGGCAGTAATTTTTACATTTAATTTTTTTATCAAAAATCTCATAGACATAAAAAGCGCGAGATGTAGTGCAAAATCCTGGCGACAAAGAAGTGTATTTGCCTTTGCCACTGCTTGCATTATACGTACTGTAAATACTTTTTCTTATCATAACGTAATTTGTTAAATGATATGTATATAATGTATATCTATTATGTAAATGCTGATGGGTTGAGTGGAAGAGCAGCTAATGCTGAACTTCGCCCTTAATAAATATTATACCTATTATGTTATACACACAATATTATGACTCGAAAACCCCTGACTTTGCAATAAAAAGTAATTGATGTTTTTTTATTGTCGTTAGATCAAAGAAAAAAAATTAATCAAAGTAAAAAAAATAATTCACGCTTTGTTAAACAATGTGTTAGCAACAGTTACTTTTTTTGCCTTTGTAAAGTCTGAAGTTTTGACAACGTTAGTATTTAGTTTCTCTATTTAAATGAGACACTTCCTATGCTGTAATTGGCGTCATTTCACATATTTTTTCGTGATTTAAAATCTAATAAATCGTTAAAAATCCTCGACATTTAACGATTTAGAGGTCAATGTTGAATTTGTCATTGCATCCCTGTCTTAGAAACATACATAATATATAAGTACTACATAATTCGCATATTGCAAACAATAAGACAGATATGACGAAATCTAAAGGAAGAAAAAAGAGAACAAGAATGTAAGGCGGAGGGAGACAGATTGAAAGAAAAGGACAGGTACAATCATCGATCGAGTGGACGAATGTCTATATAATATACCAAATCTTGTGTGTGGCGAAGGAATACGTAAACTAGAATGCTATTTATTATTTAACTAATTTTCATTATATTAATACGAAATAAAATTAAAAAAAAATTATTAAATCTTAATAATAACGGAGCAACTTTTTAAAAACGGACACCAGTTTCTTCAATAAAGCTGAACACCCGTAGAGAAAAGTTAGAATTAATTAAAACTAAAAGATTAGAGCCAAATAACCTATAAGGTTTATTGTGCTTCCCTAATATTCCATAAGTTCTTTAGGATTCTCAGTCAATGTTCACGGTACAAATTTGAGAACCGGTTTTTACCGATTACTTTGAGAACAACACGGTATTTTTAGGCTTATTTGCTACTTTTTAAAGAAAGAGCAAAACAATGAACATTTTACTTGACCTGATTACGGACTAAAGCTTTTTGAAGAAACGCGGAAAATAACCATATATACATGCAAGAGAACGAGAGAACTGACTGAAGTTTCTCAACAGTGTTGCCTGACGGCGGTAAACGGTGCAGTGATTCCTCGATCAAGGAGAATATAAACTTGGAATAATGAAACCAAGTGAGTCCAAAAGTAATCGGTTTTAGTAAGCATAAACCGACGTTCATCCGTTTTTACAAAAACCGCTTTCTTTTTTTGGTTTTTCTAAAACCGGTTCACAACAACTACAGTATATAATGTATTAAGTTCTAAACCTGCTATTGTAATCAACGATGCTACTATACCTAACGTTGAATCTGCAAAAAATCTTAGTATATTTTTTTATACCTAGCTGTGATAATTCACAAGTATCTAGTCGGTGCTGAAAGTATCGATCCAAATGCATCAACCAGTCGTCTGAAGACTACTCGCGTCTAGTCGAAATGATATAATGAAGTGTAATGGTAACTATGATATAATCAAGTATGGTATACGATATAACATTATCTGTCTAGAATCTAGATAGTATGAGTAGAACAAGTAAGAAATAGCATTACAAAAAGTACTGAAATCCCACCAAAAACATAAATGGGGAAAAAAGAACTAAGTTCGATACAAAGAATAAGTGGATTTAAAAGCTTAATCGAAAAAAAGAAATGAGCTCTAAGGTGTCAAGTTTTTACTTGGCAATTATGTTCTATATTATAAAAAATGACTATAATTATGTAATCTTGCCAAGTGAAAACTTAGCAACTTCTTAGCTTCACTTTTGTTTTTCGGCAAAACGGCAAACGCACTTGTTCTTTGTAGCAGGAACTTGGTCCTTTTTTCATATTTATGTTTTTGATGAAATTTACAAGTAGTACTTTGGCATTTTGTGGCAATGTAATCAAATTTGATAGAATACTGCAGTGCTACATACAAATCGTGAAAACACGTAAAAATCCTGCGCAAATCTCGTAACGTTGCCGGTTCGAGTATTCCGTAGGCATGTGAGATATACCTACGTTAATAAGTGTGCGTGTGTTGGTGCGCTCGCGCTCTCGGCCAATCTGGCTGCGGTACGTCTGTGTTGAGCCGACCGGCGCGGTGACTAGTTTACCAATCCTGCGGGGCGGTCGTATAGCAGCGGAGACTAACACCACCTATACTTCATCTTATTATCGTTTATAAAGATGGTTATAATTTACAAGGGTTACAAACGTGTCAGTTGACTAATTCCCCAAGGCATATTGAATAACAGCAGGATAACGTCGGCTGGACTTTGTATTATCATCATTTATGATGATTGCAACTTGCTATAAATAATATTGTGAATATGTCTCGGGTAATTGGACTATATTGGAATAAGAAATATCGAATCATTGCTGACCACCTCTTAATACAATATTTCTGGGCTATGCAGTCACTTCTCTAGGTTTGTAGAATGTAGTTGTTATACTCATAAATCATTTTCATAAGTCTGTCGTTTCGCAACTGCAAGTATAGAATACGAATGTTGTTATTAATCAACTATGTATTCTTTTCGCTTTATTAAAAATTAAAGTACATCTCATTTTCTCCCTTTTTTTTGCTCGTCTAATTTTGTTTTGTTGTATTTATGAATTTGCCAGTATTATTATTATCCATTTACGAAATGATGACATTTTCTTTGTTCTGCTTTATTTTGTTGCACAATTATCAATTTGGAAATAGTATGGTCAATTCACATAACCCAAAGTTGTACCTTAATTCAAAGGTGGTAACCCTATTATTGGTTGTGCTTAAAAATATGTTAATTGTATTTTTAATTAATTAGATTTGATCTTTATTCAGAGTCAAGTCAAACGTATGCATTGACATCAGAAAAATGCATCGTTCTGATTCCAACTATTCAATACAATCTATCTCGTTAATGTATTTGCCATATAGCACATATATACATTGGCGTTTTGGCGTCGGTCGGATAGCAGAATCTAGGAGTTGAATCAAAATTGTTTGGTTCACATGTCGGAATCCATTCCAGCACGAAGGCTTAAAAATGAGCCCGATAGACCCGTTTGAAGGTTGTTTTTAGGAGTTGAAATACTTTTTTTGGGCCCAAAGATATCGAAAAATTCTAAAAATCGTTTCAAAATGGGAATTTGATCCATTAATAAAAATTAAAATGTCCTGCTAAAATTTTAATAAAATCGGCACGACAGTAATTTTATAAAAATGTTAGATTGCGTATATGGGTTTGCTTACTGTAGAGTGTATTTAATTTGTTGCAGACATTGGATGGATAATAATAATGAAATTGTGAAAAAAAGAAATATTTTAAGGAATGATTAAGGATTATATTTTTTATTTTCATCAAAAACAAGCTTAAGTTCACATAATAAAGCTACAGTGCCTGTGTAAGCAAATTCATTATATTGTCGACACAATCTTGGCACTGTGACCCAAGTTTTTATATTTATCCTTTTCGCATTGTGGAAATTATATAAGTAGACATTAGCTGCATTCTAAATATCCATGGAAAATGACCTGTTGAGTTTTTTTAACATCTGCGACATTTTTTAGTGTAAAAAAAGAATGATACTCGGAAAGGAAACAATATAAATATTTAGGTATTTACCAAATTAAACCCGAAAACTATTTTTCAGAAAATCCTAAAATACACTCGAACACATAAACATATTTAAATCTACATTTTTGAGTTCGAAGAGCGGGAAGTTCCAGGGATGGCCTGCAGAATCAGCTGTGTTTTCAGATCTTTTTCTTAAGCTTTTTTTGTGACATATTAATGTTTATGTAAATGTTTCTATAGGCTGGGATCAATGTAAGTTAAACGGTGCCGTTTGTATGCTTATTATTACAATAAACATACATTATTATTTTCCCAATAAACAAACCAGTGAAAAGTCTGAATCTCTACACGTCGTTCAGAAATGAGAAAACAATTTATTTGAGTAACTGAGATTGGATGGAGTATAGTACATTAATATGTACCTATACGTATGTATATACAATTGGTGAGATGTAGTGATCAGAGGGTCGGCGGTAGAAGAGGGGGGGCACTGACCAGCAGCGGGCAGTCCGGCAGCAGACGAAGAGGCCAACGACACCGTCCAATACACAGAAACGCAATATACATGGCAACTACACACTTTGACGTACGTAAGTACAAACCGCGCAATGTGTGTCGTGTGTACGTATATGATTCTGATGTCTTCCATACAATATTGCTGATCAGATCACTGGAAATATGGAAAAGTTCCGTAATGTCCGAGCCCGAAGTCTTTTCAGAGGAACTGTGCGAAATGTAGCACGAACTTGTGCGATTATCGAAAGTACATTAAATTATTGGACACATGAAAAACTTCCTTATAACGTTTATAAATATGTAGGTAATTGTAGTGTTATAGATCATACAGCAGGAATATAGCAGGAATTGCGTGATCATCAGACGTTCTAAATACAGTCAGCTTGTCACTAGATATGCGAAAAAAACTTATTCAATTGTCAAGATTGTTTGAAAAGAGTATGAATATATCGCTTATACACCGATTGATTACGCCATGAAATTTTTTTAATGCAGGATTTGCTGAATATCAATATCATTATCAGACTGAACACTGAAAATATCACTCAGTTAACTTGCTGAACAGATAACTAAACATGTTTAAAAAGATTTCTTATTTTTTATGCTCAAATTGGTCTAGGTACTCATTTTTTTCTCAAACTTTTTAGCAGAATATTCAAAATTGTGTTAATTGTCAGAACATAGTACTTATCGCTTACTACTTATGCGCTTAAAAATGTTTATTCACTTAAAAATGATCTCAAACTAAAGATATCAGCAACATTTACAAGCAATAAAGGAGATATCAATGATACATAAAGACACGAACTTTATTATATTTGTAGTATTTTTTTACTAAATAATGAAAAATCGTTTTTGTTTGTATTGTAACATTAAATTTTACATTTTATTCACTGATATTCATAAAGGTTTAATCATTTATGTACGATTTTTGGCAAAATAAGGTACGTTTAATAAGTGGCCAGTATGATTCCAGAGTCTCGAAAGCAGGAGTTAAAATATTTGTTTTATTATAATCTAAAATAGTGAAGAGCGGATCAGGAGACGACATTAGTGGCGTTCGACGTTCAGACGTCTACCAGACACTAATACTTAAATAGCACACACACACACAGAAAAACAATTGTACGGGAACGCGCGCCAACTGTGAATACATATACTGTACAGCGGCAGAGCACGCGTCCCATACACATGTGTGTATGTGTGGCTGAAATTGGACTGGTGAAGGTGCATTCGACGTGAAATTGGACTAAGCTGGTTTAAATCAGTCTTAATATTCCTAAAGTTTTGTAGTCGAACGGTATTTTATTTAAACTTTGCAGTTAAGTAGAATACAACTTTTAAAGTTTCTTTCTATAATATTGTACAGAAAAACGTAGTTTTTAATGACATATAAGTGAAAAGACAAACGCAGTCATGACTGTGTTCCAAGTATAGGTCAGTTCTGAATCCACTTGGCTCACAATTCTCGAGTTTATACCAGAAGAATTCCTACAGAAAAAAGTTGAATATGCTAATGGGAATTTTTCAAGTTTGAATTTCGAATGTAAGATACATTTTCTATAGCATTTTTTAAAGTCTTCTTATTGGAAAATTTTCTCACATAATTGTACATTGTGTTCTGACAGTTTAACGTTGAACAAACCAAGCAAAACGTCCATTTATCCGATTGACCGTTTATAGATTGTTTAAGGGGCAAGAACAAGACAAAAAGAGCGAGACAGATGTATGTATACGTAAACACTACACGCTGGTAGAGGATCGGCATTTGAAGTCATCGTCATCTCCGTCTTCGGCGTCGCCGCCGTCGTCGTCGTCGTCGCTCAGTGTCTACCGGTTAAAGAGAGGGAGAGACGCTTCTTGACCGAACAGAGACAGAACACTTGTGAGAAAGACTTGCGGACTTATGTATAGCCTCTGGCTACATACCTTTATACGCTCTGACACAAAATAAACTCTCAAAAATCAGTCCGCTGGGTTCCTCATAGAGTTAGGTAACTCAGATCTGAACCGGTTCAAAGAGCCGACTCCGACAGAAGATCCGTGAGAGCCGACTCACTTTTTTTTGAGCCGACGGATCAACGGATCCGCATAGCTCAGTGAAACACACAGAAGCACATTTTACACTTATGTATCAGTTCTTGCTTTGATGCATCTGTCAGCTCAAATCACTCATGCATCACATGTTTGGCTATGCATTCTTGATTCTATACAGGTCGTGATATGACTGACTGAACTAGGTAACTCAGTGGCAGACTGCAGTAACATATTCAGAACTCGGCTCTTTTTGAACCGGTTCAGTGAGCCGGCTCACATACGGGATCCAGATGCAAAGATGCAGATCACTAAAAAGACCCGTTTTTCCCATCTCTAGTTCCTAAGGTGTCTTCCAATCTAATTTTTCTTATATATTATAATACAATTTATAATTAAAGGTATTATTACATAGATGTATCTAAGGATATTGTTTTAGTCCAAATGGTTTCCGTATAATTAATGAATAGCATAGCTTTATGGTACAATCACATATATTCAGCATTTGTTTCATTACACTCATCCTATTAATCCAAGAAAAGATTGAATATTAGCAACACTGATTGTGAGATTGCCCACTCATCTCTGTTCATTTTCTTCCTCTATTCCAACGTGAATCTATTAAGGATCAAGGTTCATTATGAGCAAGAATATCCTGCACAGAAGGCTAAAAGTTACCAGCCTACTTTTAATTCCAATTCCATTTCGCTAGTTCTCCTTCATCGTCCTATCGATGCATCATTATCAGAAAGATTAGTCTATGTATTCCGTTTTTAGTGATTCCTTACTATATTTCGATACTCTAGCACCAACACAACGATTCTGCATTTTCTTTACCAACATCCATTTAAATGTACGGGTAATTACTCAATATGTTCTATTAAACCACTCCTTGCATTACGTTGTAAGATTATCGACAGGATGATAATAATCGAGTTGACAGCTCCTGCTGATACGAAGGAAATATCAAGACCTTCTTTTTGAGGTCAGAAAGTTGTACCCAAATTGAAGGAGCGGAACTGTCACTATTGACAAATATAAGAGCTATCCCGACATGTCAGCGAAATGCTGAGCCTCTACTCTGCGACATGCAAAAGGCCGCGCTTATTGGCTCGTTTCTTGTACTCCGTGCGCACGATCCAAACTGACTGTAATCGAGAATTTCATGCTTTGAAACGCGGTTATAATTTCAACTTGCTTCGTAGCTATTCCTTGTTTGACGGTGACGAACCCTAAATTTTATGTGCTTACGGGTGTAACATTTTTAAAAGAATTTTTCATTCTCTATTATAACAACACTCGTGCCAGTATATGTAATATGCAATCTGCTGCACTCTTTTTTCTCTTTCATTCAGTTATCAATACATAGAAGGCTGCTGTCCTCTTTCTCTTTTCGCTTATCCATCGTCCATGCTCCATAAATTGTTCCTGCGCACATCAATCCACGATCAAACATACTTTTTCTGTTGCCGATTCCGCTGATATATCAGGTCAATCCTGCACAGGTTTGAGGATCAGCAGTACGTTGTGCAGCACTTTGTACATCAGCACACGTTCAAGTGTACGCATTCCGTTCTACTCATCCTCCTCTTTTAGTCCACTGATCCTCTCTACCACGGAGTGCTATCATCAGCAGGTTGGTCTTGTCGCTACGGCAGCATTGACTTCACACACATACATGATCTCAGCCGGTCATATTATACTATACAGTTTATATTGTTTGTCGTAAGTACACCTGTTTTCGTGAAACGTGAGTTTCGTGTGTTCCACCTGTGTTTTGATCTACAAATTTTTATTGCCGACTTTAATAATAATTTATATACCTTTTTCAACATTTTTGTGAACGTTTATTGTGACAATAGATATATTTGTAGAACTGTGTATTTTGTAGCGGTGTTAAAATTGTGTCGAAACTTTTTATGGTGTGCAATTTTTGGAGGTTTATCTTTTTTAAACGATTTTTAATTTTTGTGTTTTAACTGGTGGTGCTTCACCAAAAAAAAATGTAATGTAATCTAAATATATATATATTTCATTTTTAAATGTCATTTTTGGATTGACTCGACTACCTTCTATTAACTAAATATAAATAGTGTTCGTTAATGAAATAACATTTTTTTTTGTTGGATTCTGAAAATAATCAGGCTTAGCTGCTGATTTTAATTAAACTGATGTTGTGTATAAATTATTGATTACTGATCACTTGGATTTAGGGGACGCGTTATATTTTCAACCCGATTTGTGTAAATCGGGCACCGGTAGTAAGTGTATATGACAACTAATACAGCATGTGTCGGTACCGGACATTGCTACATTGACATTGATGACATAACATACATTTGATTGGATAACAGCTGGTGAGTAACGCAACTGCTTACTATATAATATAAATGTTAATATCACCACAATCTGTTGTACGTTTCACTATACTACCTTGTGAACATATTAACCCATTTATCAGGGTAATAGAGTACGAGATGTACAATTGCTTTTGATAAATAGAAAAAACTAACGGAAAATACGTCCCGTTAACAGGTTGTAATTTGAAAAATCAATTGGATTGTTACTTTAATATTAGAATAACGACAAAATGAAATTACCTTTATATGAAACGCTATCCAGATCCCTAATCAAGTCCAAGTTTATATTTGCTCTCCATTTGCTCATTTCATCTGTAATTTAAATAAAGTTTCGCTTTGTCTATTTGATAATAATATTTTCTAAAGTTTTACATTGCAAAAAATTTCAAAATATACATAAAAATAAAAGATAAAATGAACAACTGATGTCGTTAATCATATCCGATTATAATTATATTTCATCTAGACTCTACAGACCAGACGCCTTTTTAGATTGCCCATGACAGAGTTATGATTTTTTTTGCCAATCGGCTCACTGAACTTCGACCCCGGGTCCCGCAATTCATCGGGCCCCCTAATTTCTGCGACAAAATATCAATTGTAACTAGAGTGCTGTTCATTTCTGTTGATAACGCAAATTTCTGTTAAAGTGCCACTTGGCTTAACACGAACCCGCATACGTCACGCACGCACCAGAGAAAAGCCAAATTTTACAGTACAAATATTTTCCATAAAGAGCTGCGATGATATGATACGGACATTACGTGATAAATTAACTAAATCAAAAAAAAAAAACTAAAAAAAATATAAAAAAACAAACTTAAAAACAGTTAAAAACGCAATAATGATTTTATTATTTAAACAGACTATTTATATTGCCTATTACCTATAGAATACTTGGCAAATGAAGTTGGTTTACTAATCCCGTAGTGTCTTTTTAGCAAATTAAAAGTAAACATCAAAATGTGGAATTTTGTTTTGAGCAAAATTCTTCTTATATTTTTTTGTTAAGAATGTTCAGAACAGCTTGTTAACATCCAATTGTGTAGGCTTTCACGGCTGGCGTTGTTGCAAAACTTCTTGGTTTCCGGGCTTGTACGCTGTGGTCCATTGGTATTTCTACCTGACACTTGCTTGTGAGCAGCCGAGAAGAACACTTCGCCCGCTACCACATCGCCTTTGATAATGTCTACCGCAGTTGTAGACGAAACGTCAAGTAGAAATACCAATGGACCACGGCGTACAAGCCCGGAAACCGAGAAGTTTTGCAGCTTGTTAACAATTTCCCGTATGACTTATGAGCATGATAATTTCAAATCTCTGACGGTATTTATTCAATACTGTTATAGGCAGAGCATTTAATTTGATATTATATTTAGCTTTTGGTAATTATTAATTACAAATATAGTTATGAAGAAGTCGTTAATTGATACATTTTGTGATTTTGTTTCAACATGGATTGTTATGTTTATCATTATCTCACCTACAAAATACTATATTAGTAAAAGCACGGATTTTTATTTCATATTCCCTACAACCCTACTACGTACTATCAACCAATTTGTTGATAAACACTCATACGAAAATATTATTTTAATAAAACCTGTCGTTTCAATTACATGCCAGAAAATTTGTAATATCGGTAACATAAATGATAATGTTGAAATCACATTTCGTAAAAAATTTGAAATCAAAACAGCATTTTGTTTTTGTTTAATGAACGTCATTTTTTATATAACTATATTCATAGAACTAACAGTTACTTAGAAAATTTACTACAAATTTTTTGGTTTTTTTAGTTTGTAAATATTAGTGTTATATGTGTCGACGAATAAAGTTATTAAAATAACGCAATAAAATAAGAAATAATTATAAAATGTAAATTTTGTTTTACCTTAAGTAAGTACTAACTAATAATTATATATTTTACGGTGTAAAATTGCATCAATTACGTATAAAATAATTCAACCCTGAGGCAATTAAAGTGTTTTTTTAATAGAAAAGTTTAGTTATGGAAATTAAAAATTTGCTAAAATATTACTACCGATAAATAAGACAAAACTGTATTTTTGAGAATATTTTTGCTAATAAAGAAACTAAAAAATAATACTTCGCGACCCACATATCTAGGTGTCCAATACATAGGTCTGTGGGGTACTATTTTTTAGATCTCTTTAAGTATCAGAGTCTAAAAATATTGAACACGATTTTCAATTTTGGGTAAAATTAATTCCTTTTACTAGTTAAAAACCTCTGACAAACGGACATACAGAGTTGTCACAACAATAGAGCTGCGTTGAACCCTTCGGTTGCGGAACCCTAAAAAAGTAAAATTTCTAGTTTAAACAAAATATTAAATAAATTCAATAAAAAATAGACTTATCTGCAATGTAAATCGGATTTTTAATTGTTCATTTTTGGCAATACATCAGTATACATGATTGAATGTATATCGAACATGCACACTGCGGTTAAAAATGTAAAAACAGTATATTTCCTTTAAATTGCACTGTTTTCACAATGTATTTATAAACAGGCCCCTCTTTTCCACTAGGGCAAGTGCCCAGGATCCTGCGATCGATGGAGCCCCCTAGTTCCTGCCAGATCAGCATCCGATAACCGATACTGCCAACAAATGCTTAATATTGTATTTATTAATTATTGTTTTCCTTCGTAATTAGGCTCTTTTTTAATTAATGTAATATTCAAGGTTGTTTTTCATAGGGGCTCCATTATCCTAAAGTGCCCAGGGTCTTCATTAAGTTAAAGTTACCGGGCTTGTACATTGTGAATGGCTATTCACAAATTAAAAAATCAAATTATTTAAAATTAGTTAGTGTACTATTTTTATAAGATTGCACCCCAAATAATTAATTATAATCGATTTTTAACTTGAGGATTAAATTCAATCTATACAAAATCTTACTATAAGGATATCAGTCAAGTACAATCAATCAAATGCAAACGATACTTTAGTAACAATTAGTGTTCCATGCCATCAGCCCCCAGTTGTGTGTTCTATAGCCCTTTGGTTATTAAATTGTTTATAACAATTGATTGCGCTAAAATTTTCCAATTCTGATATTTCTTTTTCTTTTTAGGCTTTCATTTTTTAATAAAAGTATATTTTCGCTTTATCACAGAGCTTATCTATTGCTTGTTCGTATTACATGATATTACTATAGACCAGTTCGACATGCATTCATTAATAATTGGAAATACAGTGTGAATTAAATTGTTTATAGCAAATTATCGCAATGGAATTATTCAATCTTGATAATTATCGTTCAGTCTACACTTAATTCTCGATATTCATATTTTCTGAGCGATCGTTCTAGTAATAAAGGGGGCAGCAATTTTCAAGTGTTCTTCCCGAAAAAAATGAAAAAAAACACATCATATAATATATTGTTGAATTCGTACAAATTTTTTTTTTGACGCGCTACACGATCCTTTTGAAAAAAATCTTTTGTTAATTTCCCAATTTACCTCCCGAAATTAACCCCCCAGAATAAAAATTATACTTTTTCATACTTCATTTCTGTATTTGGGCCACTCCACTCCACTCTATCTTTGTGCCTAATTCCAGTTTTTCCGTCAAAATTGGCAAACGGAACACTAAAAACGTCATTTTGTCCATAATTTTATCACTCCTCAGATTAATAATAAACTTTTTGGTCTGAAATTGACATATCTCCGTCGACGAGGAAATTTAAGTTAGGGTCTTATTTGTTAAACAAGCTTGAACTACATTTTTAGCAAAAAAACGTCGGTTCATATTTTTGTTAAGTCAAAGAAGACCTTTTTTACCTCGGGTGACTGGGTTAACCTGTATTCGTCAAACTTTCTTGAATTAAATTTTTTGAACTACAGGCTTTAAGTGTTAAAACTGACGTTTACCTCATAAAAATCTTAGTTTGTACAAAATTTTCTTCTAAAATCAACATATACGTGACACAGGTATCTTCCAAATGATTTGTATGAAAACTCTTTACATTATATAGGTAGTTTTATTTACTAAATGTAATGACGCAGAAAGTAGTTAGGTACTGATTTCATAAAAACTTGTAAAATTACTTTTGAAGATATTTTTCTAGTACAGAAAATCAAAATTCTCTACCAGTTTTAATCACATTTAATATTTCGGTGTGGTATAGATATTCCATTTATATAAAAATTTTAAATTCCCAAGATAATATGACAAAACGTTATCAAGAAAAGCTATGCAGTATGCAGATGCAGCACACAAATATATTGGTATATTTTGATAGAACCAATTTTTTCAGGTAAAATTGACATTCCTACAAGAGATTTTTAATAATAATAATAATAAATTTATTTATCAGCAGATCAGTAGCTCCAATTACAGATAAAAATATATCGATACGTGTAGACAGAATTAATTTTTATACAAATAAATTGTTTTTCTGAAATGCACAGATTTTTATTCTAAATAAGTTTCCATAATTAAATATTTTGAGTATTTGTTTTACTTCAGTCTAGGATAATCTTTGTTATATTATCGTAGAAAGACATGACTTTGGGTTGTTAACAACTTTTCTGTACATTTTATAGCATTTTAAAATGAACTCGTACTTAAAAAAAAGATTTATTATATTTTTAAAGGCTCTTTTTGAGCAAAAATGTAAAAAGTGTAAAGGGCGCCAGGAATAAACCACCGAATATCAAATTGAAATAGACACATTTTTTTTGCACCTGTTGCATTAGTTCTGAAATTACTGTAGGTACCGGGTGTCCATTTAAAAACTTTTCACGCATTTAAATATTTTTCCTACGACTTTATTGTTCAAAGTAAAATTTTCAGAATCACGCAAAATTATTTCAGGTTAGATAGGCCTGAACAGAGCAGCAGATATGAACTATAATTCTCTTCCATTGAACCCACTTGCACAGAATATAGAAAATCGTGCTGAAGTTTGCATGACGTGTACACAAATTCATATTGAACTTTCATGAAGAAAATTAACAATAAAATCTAATTGTAATTGTATTGAAATATTCTGTTTGTATTGTTGTAGGCACGTAGACAACATTTAATAACAGTTTATAAATGTTGTTCTAGTTTGTTACGACGCATTATACATACGTTTAACAGTTAAACAATGAATATCAGACTGAAATACAATACATAACAACGTCTGAAAAATGTTCTCACATAAATTATACTTATTTATAACAAAGGTTTTCATCAGATAGTTTGCAGTAGTAAGAAAAAGTGAAGACATAAAAATGTGTTTATTTTTTTAAATTGCGAGAAAATTCATGTTACACATTACAGCAGTGCAAAATAGTAGTTGATATAATTATAATTTAGTTACAAAATTCGCAAGGTTTCGATGATTCGAAGCCCCGACTAAGTTGGAGTCCTAAGCAACTGCTTATTTTGCTTATAAATAAATCCGGCTCTGATAATAACGTAAGACATAGAATATCAACGGTACTGTATGGTTAATATTCATCAAATTATTTATATTTATTTATAAGTTTAACAAAACTCACGTGGTGTAACGCTCTGTTGGTGTACAGATACCTGTATTATCTACATATTAGGAACGTATTGTAATGTTGCGCGGTCATTGTAGTGTATTATTGTTTAAACAACGGGCATTTTATTGAAAAGGTAAGTCGCCAGAGCGTAAAATATAATCGCATGAAATGATTAATATACAATATAATAATATATCTATGATGGTTGTCCATAATGTATTATTATTGACAGATCTTAGAAAAATAAAAGTTTATGGATAACGTTATGGACCTATCAGACACAGTCTGCTGTCATTTATATATTATATTATTATAATATATTATATAAGTGACATCGACAACTTTTCACTTTGGAGGGCTAATTCAAAACAGGTATAATAATATATAATTAATTAGAATACATGTAATCGTTATATGTACGGATCAGCTAAATTACACTATTCAGACAATATTACTTTTTTAGCTGTTAACCCGTAAATTTTATAATTTGATGATTCATTGATTTCATATGGATATGCAGATCATGAATTGTAAATTTGATTAGTGTAGTGAAAACACAAAAATAATATTAGCCATGAGTCAGTTGCCAACTTAGAGGTGTTCCCTCTAAAAGGGGTAAAAAATTGCATCGAAGTTTTTTAGAGGAAAAACACTTTTAAGGTTTTTTTAGGAGCTTAACAAATTTATTTTAAGACATTAAAAAGAATTGATTACCTATATAAGAAAAAAATGTCTGCTATATTGTTTATACTAAGTTGTATATTTCAATTTTTATGGTATTTATTCCATCTGGTGGTGTATTTTTAAGTTATAAGGTACACCACGCATAACTAATAATCTACAAAATTTCGGTTTAGAGACTTTTGTTTTGATTTTAGAAGTTTTCTTTGCTTATTTTAGATTAATGTTTAAAATTTACTTATTCACAAAAAAACGAAATTACTATTTTTTTAAATTTTGATTTTTTAACATGATTGAGATGAAACACGGCAGTGATAACAGTAATGGAGCCTTTGGCTCCATCATGTTACAATTTTGCATCACGGGACTACGCAACAACATGGTAGAAATAAATAAAACAATAAAAATTACCTATATTATTCAGCGATAGTGTAGCTTTTTGATAGTGAAAAAAAAAATCGGATAGGTTCAGTAGTTTCAGACCCTACCCCCAATATACAAACAAAATTTACCTCTTTATAAATTAGTAAAGATTATATAAAACCCTACCCCTTCACCGTTCGAGTAGTTTGTTCAAAAGACCGCCGAACATGTATTTTTTTATTTTTTAAGAAGAATATTTTTCCCAGTTTCACGTTTGGAGAATCGAAAAAGTAAATTAGAAATATCCTCATAACATTTTTGTGGGAACATATTCAAAGTTGATTTCTTATAATATCAGTAGCAATTGACATTTTTTTAGTATATTTAATCGTATCTACTAACTGCAAGTGGTTGTTCTGGTGATTTACTTGATTGACAAAACACTTTTTCTAAAAACACACTAAACATGTTTTTCGATGTGATGGCGACCCGTATCTGCACTGACGTTATAAAATGCATATCAAACTTTAATCTGTTTAAATGCATCATGATTCGTTTTTGGCAGGTTAAAAAAGCTACAAAATCTGCGCGCCGCGTGGACGATTTGTAGATGCCCCAAGCCGAAACAAACGCACTAAATAGGTTTTAACACGTTTACAGCAGTGTTAATGAGCTAGTTGAAGTTATTTGATAGTAACCAGACATTAAATATCCATTAGATTATAATATAAACACGTCAAATTAAAACCATATCAATCAGCATCACAATTCAATGCCCTCAGGGAATCACTGTTAAAAATTTACCTAGAAAAACACATTTTTATCTGTGAAGTTGTTCGTCTTATTGCGTGTGAAGCAAAGGTTAAATTTATGGGTTTAATTTGTATTCGTAAATAAATTATTAAAGTAAAAAAAATAATAGAACTGACACCACGACAGAAAGAAGGACAAAATATACAATTTCAATAAAAAAACACATATTATGTGTTTTCTGCCTAGCGTTTAGCGAGGAAAATGATTGTGAATTTTACGGATAGTATTTATTAGTATATTTGCCACATACGGCGTAATATACATTATTGGCATCGGTCGGATGGCGGTGCCTAGGAGTTGGACCAAAATGTCACATCATTCTAAGCAACTTGACACCATTTTTGAAAATGTGATTTTAACGAAACTTGGTCCACATGAAATCTATCACCGCACGAAGCCTATTTAAATTGGGTCTAATTGAGCCATTTAAGGGTGATTTTTACGGGTTGAAAAATGTTTTTAGACCCCAAAATACCGAAAAAATTCTCATAATCGTTTCAAAATTGAAATGTAACCCTTTAGTAGCAATGGAAAATTTCCACTAAAATTTTATTAAAATCGGCTCAACATACAGGACCGGACTTACAAGTCTTATGAAAACACTATTTTGTAGATAGTGACTTACTTATACTGAAGGATGTATTTAAATAAGTGTAAATGTTCGATTGATAATAATATTGCAATTAACAAAAGAAATATTATTTTAAGGGAGTTAAATTTGTTATTTTGCTCAAATCGCGACTCGAGTTTTTTTTTATATGGAGAGCATTTTTATTCATATTTATTAAATTTAAACATAATATCGGTGACAATGGTCCTCCACATTCATAAATTAATATAACATACCTAATGGTATTTTATCTACGAAGATACATTTTAGTCAACTATTACTTACAATCAACTAGGCCAAACTGCTGTATTCGCAACCACCTAACAACCTAATATGATTATATTATTTGAACCCATAAGTGTAATTTCTTGATATATTCTATATATTTCTAATACGGATGGAATGAAGTGTATATTATTATTATTATTATATGCAACATGTAGACACATAGATGCAAAATATTTGTATGCACATAATATGTACATAACTTATTGATAAATTAATTTCTTGCTAACCTTTGGCTTCAATAACGATCTCGATAATATTAATTAATAAGTTAAACTTACACACATCTGCACTGTTCTACTTGGTGTTGTTTGAGCTTAGCGATTAGTTTAGTTAGGTATCCACTTGTAGAACTAAAAGATAACCTGACACTTAGATAAGGATAAAAGATCTTAGTAAAAAAAAACTGTTATCAAGGAAATATACTGACAGTCACCTAAAGTAGCTGAAAATGTCTTTATTTGTGAAATAATCTTTAACATATGTAGGTGACGATAATTTTATCATTTATTTCAGTACATTATTTTTCTTATGTTATAGTATGTATTGTAAATTGAGAAATGTTTTGTTAAAAATCGTTTTTCTAAATTACAAAGTTGTGCACTTATTTTTTATACCTATAATTAGAACTGATACTTTCTGCATCTTGAATACTTTTTAGAGTACACACTATTGCCATCGATCGTATAGCGAGACCTAGGGGCCGGACCAAAATTTATCGACATTTCACATCATTTTAAGTAACTTAGTACCATTTTTGTTTTGAAACTATTAATTATATATAGTAGTAGTTATTTATATATATACAGTATATATATTTATATATATACAGTATATATATACAGTAGAAATAAATTGAGTTTAACGAAATTTAGTCCACATGTTGGAATCCATCATCGAACAAAGGCTAGTTCAAGTTGGCCTAATTGGATTATTTAAAGGGGGATGTTTAGGGGTTAAAATTATTTTGGGGCCCGTAAGCACCGAAAAAATTCTCAGAATTGATTAAAAATTGTAATTTAATCATTTAGTATCAATTATAAGGTGTTCCTAAATCGACTCGACACACCGGACTTATAAAATTTTAAAAACATTTTCTTGGGGATAGAGAATTATACTTACTGGACGCTGTATATAATGATGAATTAATTATATAACAGAGACGAAATTAAGAAACATATTATTTTAAGGGGTGTATTTTTTTATTTTGTCCAAAAACAAATACACTGTATTGTCGGCAGGGTTTAGCACTACGACCCGAGTTTTTTAAAGTGTATCTGAAAAAAGATTTAGTATCTAAAATACTTTAAAAGTATTTAAGAATGTTTTCAAGTATAGAGTATCTTTTTTTAGATACAAAATATCATGTATCTTTTGAAGCAACTCTGCCTGCATTCATGATTTTGACATATTTTTCATCGGACATGCGATATGCAGCCTTTATAAGTTCATCATATTTGCATTGAATAATTTAAATAACCCATCGGGTTTCCAGTTCATGCCGGCTTATAATTATCACTCAATGAGTCAACATAATCTGCAAAATGCATCACTTTACGCCGAAAGTGTTCCAACCCTATTCACCCCCACGTATGTTGTAATATCACTTATCCCGAATATTTTAAAAAACGAGTTCCTGCTGTCTGTATGTCATAATTTCGTAAAATATAATGCATTAACAGTGTTGGATCACTTTCACACAGTTTGTGCTGAGACCCAGCGGTAAAAGGCGAGGTAGGCAAAAGACATATTGTGGGTGTGACCTTCTTTAGCTCTGTCTCGCTCTAATCATCCACACGTTTCAATTTTTGGCTGGTGTCTACTACGAGATTAAAAGATGCTATTGCAAAGGTGCCGCTGTCAATTGATTACTCTAATTTTTGGAAGTATTTTAAAGATTTAAAAAACTTTTTCGAAAAAGGAAGAGTCACTTTAGGTTTGTGATGGAACAGTTTTGTGAAATAAGTACGAATAAGGTCGTAGTGTGACATTGAAAACGTGTGTTTTTTTGACTCAATTAATTCAAACTTTTTTCTAATAAATCGTACATAAATAACAAAAGTAGTCCATTAGAGAACTAGATTTGTCCTTTATCTTCCTTATAGAGAATGAATTTTTGCAGAATGTTGACGAATAAGTCTACAATCAGTTTACAGCCCAAGCTCTATTTTTGGCTCAAATTCAGAGCGTTCCGACAGCCTTAATTATGTTTGTTATTGCAGAGAGAAAATTATGGTTTATATTTCTTTTATTTTGTGTTATTTTTTACTTTTTATTGCATGTAATTCAAAATTGCTGGCATAATTTCGGAAATATTTTTGAATTATTTACATATTCAAACTACAGGTCATTTCACATTTGAATCGAAATTGACGCTCTTTTAAATTGACGTTCTTTTTAATTTATCACGAAGTTCCATATCCTTTACAGGATATTGGAGGCTACGATTGTGTTATTTCGATAGCCGGAGATTTTAAATTTTGAATTGTGCTATTATTTAGCCAAGTTTTATTACTGGATGTCCACGTAATCCTTTTTCTGCCTCTTGAAGCGTATCCTTCCATTTTGCCACAAGATTTGTCTTTCTAATCCAAATCTATTGAGTTTCATATATTTGTATCTTAAAAAATAAACAATCATGTACTTTAAATTTCTTCATTTTTTCAAGAATGAATTGCAGAACCGTATTTACCCAGAAACAAAATAAGCAGTTGATTTCAGCCCAGCTTAGCAGGAACACCCGATTCATCGAAACCTTGCGAATTTGTAACTAAATTCGACCTAACTTTTAATTAAAAAAAATAAATAATATGCTAATAATTTACTTGAAGTGAACGATATCAAGTTTAATAATAAATAAAATATAAGAAAGCTTAGTGATATATTTTGGTCATAAATAATCTTTTGTTAATTTTTCATATTTATGTAGAATTATTCAATTCTCCGATTTTAGGATTTGCTCAGCTTAGGTTGAATTATTTTTGAGGTTAAGAGGCCTTTAGCCTCAGATATATCACTGCTGTTTCGGATTCCTACAAATATAAATCCGGCCCTGATGAATTGTAATGTAACTGTCAAAGGTAAATTCCTGAAGAATAAAAATGAATATGGATATTTTAGAAAAAGACGATAGTGAACACACACATTCATAACATGCAGCTATTCTTTCAATTTATATTTTTATTGCTCACAAAAGTTCAACTCACATTTGACAGATTGACTATTGAAAATATAGTTTACCAAACGACCTTTGCATCCATATGTTGACCTCAATACACAATAGACAACAATATACAGGGTTTCAAAAATGAATGTTCTTAGTGTAGATGATTTTCATGATCACAATATCAACGAAATATTTCTATAAAAAAAATCTTTGATCGACTAATGGTTATAAGACCATTTCCATGTAAGTTAGCTGAATTTACACTAGCTATCAAGCATTTTAATTTTCCAGATAAACTATCCACTTTTTGTTGTATATGAATACGATAAGTAATAATAGTAGGTTGTGTATCTTGGACATAATGAAGTATATTTTCGACAGTGTTGCCAGACGTCCCGATTTTTAAATCAAAATTAAATGTCCCGCGCGGGACAGGCTCAGTCCCGCTTTTCGGGGATAAGCGACCGTGTGTAAATAATTATTCTCTTATTGTAAGTTGCAATTTGTAACACTCACTCCTCAGATTATTGTTTGAAACGCCATATTTTCGAATGAATAAAACTTTTTTGATTTTGATTTCTGTTTTTTTTATTCAGAAGACGAATAAGACTCAGCTATTTAACGATAGGGTAAATCTGATTTAAAATATCATATTTTTTTAAAAATACATTTTCTATGGCTATTTTTGCTATCTATTGTCACGTAAACGTAATTTGAACTCAAATAAAAAGATAAATATTTAAAAACTTCGGATTATATACGTTTTTTTACTATGTCCCGCTTTTGACGAAAGAATCCCGCTTTTTTCACTCAAAAAGTTCCAAAATCCCGACTTGGTAAAAAAAAATCTGGCAACGCTGATTTTCGATGAGGTGTGACATTATACTAAATGAACGCCAGCGAGTTTAACAGTCAATGAGCTAAATCGCATTGCGCCCTAGATACACAATGTATTTTTTGTCTTGCACTTTGTAAAATAGCGACATTTCTACATTTCCAGTAGTTTCAATGTGTTTGACATTTCACTTACTATCATTTAGATTGAATAATGAAATAGTAGGTATTGTATTCAGTCCGTAGCTCAGAGTAAGGTGTCGTATCATCTGTTCACAAGATCGCAGCTTTGCCTCTAGCTGGAGTAAAATGAAATATTAAAATTATTGAATTTTTCTTTATTTATTTTTAAAAATAATAAGCTGAAAAAATTAAATTTTCAATGAATCTTACTTTAGCGTCCGGTCTGAAATCGATCATTTTGCGACCGGTTTACATGTACCTATGAAAATTATCTGTCTCATAGGGGGTAGGACAAAGAATATTTATTAAAGTTTTACTGCATTGTAAGTGTTTAATTTCAACGTTAATTAGATATAAGAACTTTTAAAGAATGCTTATAGAAGTAATTTAGTCCTGGCAAGAAATAATTAAGAATGTGCGATTAAATTAAAAAAACAGTGTTGGCGCTCTTCATTTCAAGTTTCGTCTACCATTCTTAATTCTGTTTAATTAATGTGTGTAGTTGATGGAACAATAATTGTAAACATGAAATACGAGTGAAGTACATTTTCGAAAATAGTTCATAACTGGCTCGATTGTTTTTGACCGTCTAATGTTCCAGTTTCAAATGTAACCCTAGTATACCTATAATGTACAGTTGAACGAAACTATCACAGCAGGAACTCTAAGCACGAACTACAAGAGAAATGCTAAAAAAATCGACATATGGGGTTTTCGACTTATAGAGGATTTGAGCTAGGGAGTCTAACAAATCATAAATTTTGACATACAGGGGCTTTACACATCCCTTACTTTGAGATGTTCGCGAGACTAGAACTTCGGATCGCAGAGTAAAATGTATTCACAGTAATATTATACCTCGTAGTGAAATCATATTTCCTTATACCCGGCCGAAAGTCCGTACTTTCCGCTTCGATTTTAAGGCAGAAAGCCTAACATTTATGCACAGCTGGAATTACTCGCACGCCATCTGTAGCCGCGGGCCGAAACAGTTTTCTCGTGCGCACTAATATGAAAGTACGTACTTTTGACCGAGCATAAAGAAAGTCGAAATTCCTGCGCTGCGCGACACACGATGTCCAAGGCGAAGTGTGTCGCGCAATGCAGGAGTTTCAACTTTCTACTCTTGCGTTGTAATATAGTATTAGTTTGAGCTATAGAGTTGAAATAAATCTAGTTAGTGTATTTGCCATATGGCAACATACACTATTGGCGTCGGTCGGATGGCGGGACCTAGGGGTCGGACCAAAATTTCTCGACGTTTCATAACCTTCTAAACACTTTGGCACCATTTTTAAAAATGTTTATATATATATATATATATATATTTATATATATATATATATATTTATATATATATATATATATATGTATATATATATATGTATATATATATATATATATATTTATATATATATATGTGTGTGTGCGCTGTAACTCTCGAAAGAGTTAATTGATTGTAACGATATTTTGCCCACATGGTGGAATCTACCACCGCAAGAACCCTATTTAAAATGGACCCAATCGGACCATTTTAAGGGTAGTTTTTAGGGGTTGAAAAATGTTTTTAGGCCCCAAAATACCGAAAAAATTCTCCGAATCGTTTCAAAATTGAAATTTAACCCTCTGGTAGTAATAAAAAAGTGTCTCTAAAATTTTAATAAAATCGGCCCGACAGAACGGGATTTACAAATTTTTTGAAAATACTAGTTTTGCAGATAGTGACTTATTTACTGAAGGGTGTATTTAATGTGGTGTAGACCTTCGATCGACAATCATTTTGCAATTAAGAAAAAATGTAATTTTAAGGGGTGTATTAAGGAGTTAAATTTTTTATTTTGCTCAAAATCCAACCTAAGTTCGCATAATAAAGCCACACGGCCTGTATTAGCAAATACACTATATTGTCGGCAGGGTTTTGGCACTGCGACCCGGGTTTTTTATAGAGTTTTTCACTGGAAGATAACAGCTAATTTCTTCGACTCAGAGAGAATGGCGACGTGACGAGGTTATGAGAAATCAGTGTTAATACACTACGAGTATTCTTGATGGTTGGTAGTTGGCGTGACACGCTGTATACACATAAGCGTTCTGATATTTAAATAACTCATCGGGTTCCCTATTCATGCCAGGCTGCAATTATTAGCCAGTCATTCAACCTAATCTGTAAAATGCACGTCGAATGATTGTGGCATACGGTGTACCTCATACAGTGTAATGAAGATCGACCGACCACCATCCACACACACATACACACAGATACATATTATACAGTACACATATTATAATGTATGTATACTTATTCCCAATCGGTTTTCATTTCTAAGAATTTATCAGGTCAAACACTCTGTAATACAGTGATTCTCAAATCAAAACCGCCAGCTCAACGTGTAATAATTGTTACATTAAAAACGAAAACAGGCCATTTAAGTAATAGATATGTCTCTCGATGAACTTACTTATTATTAGTGTATTTGCCATATGACAACATACACTATTGGCGTCGGTCGGATGGCGGGACCTAGGGGTCGGACCAAAATTTCTCGACGTTTCATAACCTCCTAAACACTTTGGCACCATTTTTAAAAATGTTTATATATATATATATTATTTATATATATATATACGTATATATATATATATATATATATATATGTGTGTGTGTGTGCGGGCAATAACTTTCGAAAGAGTTAATTGATTTTAACGAAATTTAGCCCACGTGTTGAAATCCATCACCGCAAGAAGCCTATTTAAAATGGGCGTAATCGGGCCATTTTAAGGGTAGTTTTTAGGGGTTGAAAAATATTTTTGGGCCCCAAAATACCGAAAAAATTCTCAGAATCGTTTCAAAATTGACATTTATCCAGTTAGTAGCAATTAAAAAGTGCCCCTAAAATTTTAATACAATCGGCTCAACAGGACCGGACTTACAAATTTTTTGAAAATACTAATTTTCAGATAGTGACTTATTTATTAAAGGCTGTATTTATTTCGGTGTAGACGTTAGATTGATAATAATATTACAATTAAGAAAAAAAAATGTTATTTTAAGGGGTGTATTACGGGGTTAAATTTTTTATTTTGCCCAAAAACAAACTTAATTTCACATAATAAAAGTATAAAACCACACGCAAATACACTATATTGTCGGCAGGGTTTTGGTACTGCGACCCGGGTTTTTTTTAAGTAATAACGCTGGTCACTGACATATTTACTTATCCAAGGTATTCTTCAATGCCGAAAAAATCTATAAAATTAATAATTAAATTAAAAAAAAATTATTTATTTAATATCCTTGTAAAGATGAAATAACAAAGTTAAGGAATAAAATTAGGGTTAAATTTAAGTTATAAATAGACTATAGTGAACTGATTTAAAAAATAAAGTGAAATCAAGCGGCTCTAAGGTTTATAGGAACAACTGCGCAGTTCGATGAATATTGATTATTACTAATAATAATAGGACAGAAAAGTAAAAAAAAAAATTATGAAAAAAAAACAATTTATTTTTGCCACCGAAACAAATTAGATCCGACAAATCTCTTTTACGAAATCATATATTTTACTTTTTTGCAGTTATTTTGTTAAAAAAAAAACGATTGGATTGCTGACCGACCCTATTTTTTTGCTATAAGTGCAGTACGGTGCGACCCTCGCTTCTTTTATAAGAGGTGCCATAAGTTTCCGGGGATCTTAAATAATTTATTAGTGGAAGTCTAGGTATTTTTTAATTATAAGTTGACGTTCAATTTGAATACTGTCTAAAATTTCACATTTATGTTGAAAATTCGCCATTTTATTACATATCGATATGCAAAAGCGTCGCCTATTTTAATCATATCTCTAAGAGGATTTATTTATTTATGATTTATTTTTAACACCCCGATACAACTCTACAAATTTCCCAGATCCATTTCCTGGACACCCTGTATTTGTGTTTAATTATTGTTAACGAATGGAATTTCCTGTCGGCATTATAATTATTAAATAATTATATTAATTATTGTTTTCGTATATTTTTGACAGCATTTTTTGACCTGCGAATTTGTAAATCGGATCGTAATAAAAGCAGAATGCATTTCGCTACTCTTATCAGTGAGTAGTATTGAATATTTTACAACACGAATTTAAGAGTATAGACGAATTTTGCAAATATTATTAAACATATAGAACCGTGTGTTTTTAATTTTTATTTTAATTGCAGGTACAATAATCAGAATAATAGCTATCGTTTGCTATATAATTGTTGGGAAACATTTAATAATTAATATATCAACTGATTAACTATTACAACACACCGATTAAATCCTTAATTTAAATTATATGTATTATATTGTATTTTATCAAATAATGCTTTTCTATTGCTACCTCGCAGCAAAAGATTTTTTTTAATTAACAAACAAATAAAAAATGTGTGCCTCAACGTTTTTCCACGAGTAGGGGTGTTATAAATGTATTTTTTCAATCTGTATAGACGCGGACACGGGCGTGAAAATAAGATTATTAATATGTTTAACAGATGTGACTTCTGATTGGTAAATGTTAAATTTTCGTGAAACTAAGTATAAGAGATGGTAATTTATTTTCATTTTTATTACGAAAGTCATTATTTCCATTACTTAATATTCAAATTTTGAAATTGTTAAAGTATATTTAAAGAATAACAACACTGCAGCCTTTTTAGGATTAAGCCGGTTTCGCAAAGACTTATATATATATATATATATATATATATATATATATATATGAGCACGCGTCAAGTGCCGGACCCGCCCCTAATAATCATCGCATCCGTAAAAGCTCCACAATAACTGTTGCGGATGCTGATATAAATGTCAAAACTGAGTCGAATAGTTTGCGGTTGGTAAGTAGAATGATACAGTCGACTCTCGATAATTTGACACACGTTAATTTGAATCTCTCGATAATTTGAAATTTTTGCCAGGTCTCTTGAAAAATGCTCGATAAATTGGATAAAGTCAATACTAATTGGTCCCCTCGGTAATTTGAAGTTCAAGGAATAGTATCTTGTCGCGCCAACATGCAATAATTAGAAGTCTAGGCGTCCCTACTCTCTAGAATTTGAAGCGTTTATCATGCACAGACCTGTCGTTTGTTTACATACATGCAAGGAGATCTCTCTTACTCTTACGATTTTACGCCCTCAGAACCGACATAAGTGACGATTTATTAATAGAAATCATAGAAAAAACATGTAAAATAGACAATTTACAATATTTTTCTAATGTCTTCACATCTGAACTATTATTAAAATAGTTTTTTTTACGTGTTCTCAAAAAGAATAGGGAAACAAAAATAGATTCGCAAAATTTTAGTCAGTCAATGTTGGGATTTAAATTGAGTTTGACATTGATGTATATAAGTTTTCATGTTTATTATTCCGTCTTAACTGTCTGCCCGGGGTGAACTTTACACCTTATTTTACCATCCTACCGACATCAAAATTACATTGGTTTACCGTAGGAGATTAATTAAATATAGGTGGATGATTTAAAGTTCAAACAGAGTATTTTTTGCCGACGAAAGACATTATTTTGATTATTAACTTCCCAGTACACTGGAAAGTTACTGTAGTAAATTCGAAAATCGAAACCAAAATTTTTTAACAAATTTTTGTTTCAAGGTCACTACACTATTTTCACATTATTTTGGTACGTACGTACGTACATTGTCATTTTTTTCTAAGATAAATATCGGGAATAAAAATTGATATCGACTAAATTAAGGTGCTAATTGACACGTATTAACATAAATATAATCTGAAAGAAATTTTCTGAATATCGGTATAGCAGTTCTTTTTTTAACTAAATAGACTCCAAAAAAGTAGATTTTACCCAATATCTCGCGAATAAAAAATTATATTGACTTCGCTAAGATGTCAATCAATAACATTTCTTTCGGATCAAAATTACGTTTATAATTTTGATCCGAAAGAAATGTTATTAAAATCGACCGAGCCGTATCTTATTTGTTTAAACTAAAAGACTATAAAAAATTGATTTTATACGTAATCTTGCGAATAAAAAACAATATCGACTTCGTTGTAGTGCCAATCGAAGCGTATTAACGTCAGTATAAGCCAATTTTCGTTTATAAAAATCGACCCAGTCGTTTTTTTGTTTAAATAAAAATACTAAAAAAAGTGGATTTTACACGAAATCTCGTGAATAAAAAAATGATAGGTGTACTTAAGTACGTGCGGCAAAAGTTATACTTCTTTGGCGTGATTGCGATAATTCATATTCACATTTTCGTTATTATACTGGGAAGTTGGTCGTGTGAACCTCAAGAGTTGCACTTGTTGAGTCCCAATAAACAACCCACCTTACGGTCTGTTTTTTACAACAGTTCTACGATAGATTAGGTTACATTACATTACAGGGACGTAGTGCGTGAGGCAAGCCTCGCTAAAGCCGCGACCTTTGTACAATGCTTATTCCTATACGAGACTAAGGCTGTCGGAACACTCTGAATTTAAGCCACACTACGAGGTTAAAAAATGCTGTTGCAAGGGTGCTGCTGTTAGTTGATTACTCTAAATTTTGGAAATATTTTGAAGATTTAAAAAACTTTTCCGAAAAAGGAAGAGTCACTTTAGGTTTGTGATGGAACAGTTTTGTGAATTAAATACGAATAAGGTTGTAGTGCGACATTGAAAACGTGTTTTTTTTGGCACAATTAATGCCAACTCTTTTCTAGTAAATCGTGTATAAATTACAAAAGTAGTTCATTAGAGACCTTAATTTGTTCTTTATCTTCTTTATAGAGAAAGAATCTTTGCAAAATGTTGACGAATAAGTCTACAATCAACTATCAGCCAAAGCCCTATTTTTGGCTTAAATTTAGAGCGTTCCGACAGCCTTAAGGCTTTTGATGAAGCCCAGTGTCACTCAGGATCAGTTTCCCCAGGCGTTGGTGTGTTGATATAACGGAGTCTTTGAAACACGACAGTTTTGAGCTCAATTTTTCTGAAGCTTCACAATTTTTCTGTCTTAGAGCTTGAGGAAGATCTTGCATACAGGGAATGTTGTCAGTTACGTGATAAATGTGAGGCATTTTTCTTATTATACACAATAAATATGTTTCGGTCAAGTCTTACATATAGATTGGCGATTATTATAGATGCCTGAAAACTGAGATTATGAGCGTCCAAACCAAGTGATTTACTATAAAAATAATATTACGTATAATCTGCACTTTGTGTTTGACATTTGACAACTGGGGAATTCGCGAAATTCTTGTATTTTAATTTCAACGAAGTAATCTCTTCCTTACAAAAAATTAGTCATACTTAAATATAAGTAAATATATAGTTTTATTCTTTATTTTACTGACACCGACGAAGAATATCCGCAGTCGAACGTTAAGCATGATGGGCGTTCGGTTATGATGGAAATGAATTACTGGCTGGGTCATCAGGTTCATGAGTACCTACTTAATAACAATATTTTATTTGCGGACATGTGTATTTTCTACAAATGAAAAATGTGTCTATAATTAAATGATAAGGAAATATTATTAATTTTATATTTTCATATTTTATTGCGTCTAACATTCAAATTATGAATCGTTGAGGAAACGTTGGGTTGAGGAACAATAAAAAACAAGCTTTCCGATGTTTCACTTGTGGTCAACGTTTCAAAAAATGTATAAACATCATCAGGGCTTCAGGCTAGTTGCAAGGTGGTAAATTGAATACGTGAGCATATTACTTTGTGTTTCTACAAAAAAGTAATATTTAATTTATTTATTAATTAAATCTTTCTACAGGCATAGTCCAATTACAAAAAAAAAATGTATATAAATAAAAGAACAGCAATGGTTCCATAATATGGTTTCACACGTGTAAAAATTAACCAAAGCATGCTTGTCAGTTACCTAACTAATTTCTTTTTGACAGATCTTCAGAGTATTTATTTCTAAAACATTTCCGAAACTATAAAGCTTAGAAAAACATTTATTTTACAAAACGTTCCTGGGTAGAATAATGGACCGCTTTTAAAAGTATATCGTTATAATAGGACAATCAACGTTATAGCACATCTCTTCTGCGCATGTGTCGATTTTTCCCAAAAACAGTAGGTCTCTTCACATTTGCACGTGAAATGTCCTCCCGAAATTTGGTTTCAATTCACTCATCCGTTTGACCCATATCTGCTCACAGATAAACAGACGAACGGACTTTCCAGAAATATGTTTTTTTGGATTCAGGGAATCTCAAAACAAAAAATATCGTAAAATTCTGAGAAATGAATTTTGACCTAAGTTAGTACCATTTCCCATCTGTAGAGCTGGAATGGCAAAAGTTACTAAACTATGCTACACGACAAAAATTGGAAGCGCTCTATGCGTTATTCATTTTCTAAATGAATATAGCTAGCAAAAAAGAATATACACTAATCATTAAATTCATTTCAAAAACTTTCAAATAATATTAAGTATTTATAAATTATTTGCAAATATTTATGATAAAAAAAATATAGTTATTTTATGACAGTTCAAAACTCTCTATATGAAAGTTGCGCTCTTACCACCCTCTTTAAAATTTTGTTACATGCAAATTCAAGTAATATATAATAGAAGATATAGAGCATATTTTTTTAAATAGGTCTATGTCATTACATTTTTCGTGTCCCGAAATTGGACCCAGGTTTGTTTCAAAGTAATAAGTAACTATACGTCTCAGTGCATTGGTTCGTTGGTAATTTGGTCGTTGTCAGTACGTCTAGACCTCATCTTGTCCGCGACTCAGACTCTAGCAAAGGAGACCCAGAATCCACGCACGTGTACAGACTGTTCATCTTTATATGTTGCTTTAAAATGTAGTAATTAGGGCTATCAAGTTTACATCACTTTACCCATGAGATACGGCAATGTCTGTTCCATTATTTCAATCAATGATCCTAAAACTAATATATACAGACGGGTCATTATATTTCATTCACGACGATTTTTTGAATTAATAAATAAAATAATAAACCGTTAAATATAATAATAATCCGTTATAAAAAAGATACTATTATAACAGGAAAAATAACATATATTATCTTCTCTGTGTTTGAGCCAATTTTTCATAAAAATAATAGAGATCTTCATATTTACACATGAAATATTTTACCAAAATTGGATTTTGATCCGCTCAGCCGTTTGACCTGTATGTTGCACACAGAAAAACAAACAGCCTAATAAAAACAAATAATTAAAAACACTTGAAAATTCTACAAATAATTATTAATTATTTCTCGACGATCGTTCCGGACAATCAGTTCATCCTCAGGAGTACAAAAACTTATACTAAACTTATACTTAAATACTAAACTTATGCTAAATTTAGTATAAGTTTTTGTACTCCTGAGTATGAACTGATTTTCTGAAATGATCGTCGAGAAATAATTTAATAATTATTTGTAGAATTTTCAAGTGTTTTTAATTATTTGTTATTATTAATCATGTTCTACCACGTGCCGAGTGAAAAATCAGTACAAATTATAGACACACAGACTTTTTCCAAAATTATATTTTTTGGACTTGGATAATCTTTAAATGAAAAAATATTGTAAAATTTTGAAAAGTGAATTTTGGCCTAATTAGTACCACACTTGTGGAGTTGGAATGGTAAAAAAAACAGTTCAAATATTTCAGCCAACTAAAGGTGCCGCGACCTCCGTGCCTCTTATTAATTTTTATAGCTTCACATGTTGAGTCGAATATGAACACTCTGTAAGTATCGTACGTACATAGTACGACGATGGGGCACAGTATGTAGGGAGCGCGGCCGCGGAGGAGCACACAACCGACATAATGTGGCAGAGCACCAAGAGAGCAATTCGCTCCGGGCTGGAATTCTGCGGACAACATTCTCTTGACTCGCCTGCGATGTGGTCAGGAAAGAAGGAATGCGTATACTGTGTAAGCTCTGTTATTATATACAGGGATGGACAACAGCTGATCTTATCACATACACATTCACCAAATTATACATACGTACACATTTTACATTTTATCACAGGTTATTTTCAATTTTATTGTCTCTCTTTATAGCACTGAACGTGCCGTGAAATTTACATCACTTGTTTCAATAACGTCAGTTGCCTAAGCCGCATCTGAACTTCGTTTATTCAGTTTAGGATTAATCTATTCGCTATAGATTTTTCCTACAATGTAGTACCTTTCAATTTGGCGTTCGGGATACACATCAGTTGAGCCCCCCCCCCCCTACCCCAATGTAAATATGTAAATGCAATTGGGGAGTTAAATGTAAAAAAAAACCCGGGTCGCAGTGCCCAAACCCTGCCGACAATATAGTGTATTTGATTGTATAGGGCCGTGTGGTTTTATACTTTTATTATGTGAAATTAAGTTTGTTTTTGGGCAAAATAAAAAATTTAACCCCTTAATACACCCCTCAAAATAACATTTTTTTTTCTTAATTGTAATATTATTAACAATCTAACGTCTACACCGAATTAAATACACCCTTCAATAAATAAGTCACTATCTGCAAACTACTGTTTTCATAAAATTTTTAAATCCGGCCCTATCGGGCCGATTTTATTAAAATTTTGGGGACACTTTTTAATTACTACCAGAGGGTTAAATTTCAATTTTGAAACGATTCGGAAAATTTTTTCGGTATTTTGGGGCCCAAAAACTTTTTTCAACCTCTAAAAACTACCCTTAAAATGGCCCGATTGGGCCCATTTTAAATAGGGTTCTTGCGGTGGTGGATTCCAACATGCGGACAAAATTTCGCTAAAATCAATTAACTCTTTCGAAAGTTATTGCCCGCACATATATATATATATATATATATATATATATATATATATATATATATATATATATATATATATATATATATATATATATATACATATATATATAAACATTTTTAAAAATGGTGCCAAAGTGTTTAGGAGGTTATGAAACGTCGAGAAATTTTGGTCCGGCCCCTAGGTCCCGCCATCCGACCGACGCCAATAGTGTATGTTGCCATATGGCAAATACACTAATAACCTGATTTTTAATAAAATAGGTACCTAACATAACATTAATACAAGTCACAAGAACATAATATCGATACGAAACAATATCATTGAAAATATGTTTAACACTCGAGTTCTGTTTTTAACACGCACCTATATGTTTGTTTGTTTGTTTGTTATGGAATCTTTGAACGTGAAATTCACCTATTTCAAAACGTCAGATTAAATTGAAACTTTGCACACTTATTAAGGACCGATGACAATTCAATAATCTAATAAGTTCGTCCCATTATCCGGACCAGGACCTTCAGGATAAAGAAACTTGAAAAATTACTGCAAGCAAGCTGACACGCTGTACAGTAACGTACGTTGACTTGCCTACCTGATAGTCAAATGCAAATTGTTTTTCAGTCTTATAGTTAAAATTAGAGTTGTAAAAAACTAAAACAACATGGTTTTATGAACTAAAAAATGCAAAATAATTTGACAACAAAATTAGCTTTACTGTAAAAAGCGTGGAGTGCTTAATATCGGTAATACATTTTTCATTTACTAGCTAGGGTAATTTCGGGTGAGATGACCCTGCGTATGAGATGACCCAGTCCCATATTTTACAGACATGATTAAATTTCCATTTATATTGTTGGTGCGGTGTACTCAGCAATTTGACAAACCAGCTTATACATTCTATTTGTTTTCTTTCAACTGAGAAAATTTGGAAGTTATTTGTGATATAAAAATTGAATAGCTTCAGAAATTTTTTGATTGTTGCTTGAATTATATTTTTTTTTACATTTTACCAAAGAATAATGCTTTTTCTCCATGTAATGTGTAAATATGATATTTAGAGATCATGTTTATATTCTTGTGGTAGAATTGTATCGTATGGTTATTGAAAACAACGCATGGGCCATCTATCCCTCACTGTCGGATCAGATGACCCTTTCTTTTAGGGTATAGTTGACCCAACATAAAACTGCAGACAGATATTTAGTAGCCTGTCATTTTTTTAGTCATGTCAACTGAATATGAAACAAAATAATAAAGAAAGCGAATTATGGACACAAAAGCTTTCGGATGTCGTCAAAGCCATTCAAAGTGGCAGAAAGAGTATGAATTCTGCTTCTAGAAACTTTGGCATACCTGCTCCTATACTGAATAGAAGAATGAAGAATACAGACTTTTCAGCTGCAGTAAATGAGGGGAAAATTAAAGTTCATACCAAAAAGTTACAAAAAAAAAAAGAAATTATAATGAGCCTCGCCATCATAAGCTCACATAAGAAGTTTAACTTCTTTAGTTTTTAATATTATAATTTTTTGTTGTGTCAAACTAATTAATAATATTTACACATACACATGTACTTAGCAACATGCTATAAAATTCTGTCTTTGTCAGTTTCATGCAACAAACTTCCCCTTTCGGGAACAATTTTACTTCTCGATTTTTACTTTTTTCAAACAGATACGTCGCTAAAGAAGTTAAACTTCAAAAAACGGGTTTTCTTGATTTGATGTAGTAGATGTGAAAAATACTTTCACGAAGGGTCTTTTAAATATGACGTGATCATATGTGATCTTTGTAGAAAAGCTATATACCAGAAAAAAATTACAGTTTTTTACTTGGACCATCTCACCGGGACACTCCGGGATAGATGGTCATATGCATGAGTTGCCATTTATTTATTTTTTTGTGATAAAAATTATGACTATTTTTTTATTTTAATTACACATTTTAATTTAATATGCATTGACGGCTCCAAATAAAATTGTGTCTTTTGATTATACGTTCAACTTACAATGTACTGATCCTTTAAAAAAAAGTGGGCCAACATTCCCGGAATTATCCTAATTGTAAACGTACAGCTATTATGAACATTTAAGTAAATAGCACCCCACGCTTTTTACAGTAAAGCTAATTTTGTTGTCACATTATTCAACATTTTTTAGTTCATAAAAGCGTGTTATTCTAGTTTTTTTAAACTCTAATTTTCTTTAGTCCGACTTTCAAGCTTTTAAAATAGCACTGATTGTAAAAGTAATTTTATCTTTTATTTGTTTTTAGAACCGTACCAGAAACTAATTAATATTAGGAAATAGAGTTAATATTATGAAATAAACTTTTCATTTTTATATACCTACATCACACGCATGAAGAGCATCTATTTTATAGGGAATAGTGCAAAAAATTATATTATTATATACATTATGCCTGCGCCAGTAGCGAAAAAGTCAAGAAATTAATATATAAATTTGTGCTACTCTGTATGGCCATTATTATTTATTAGTATATTTGCCATATATTGGCATCGGTCGGACAGCGAGACTAAGGGGTCGGACCAAAACTTATCGACGTTTCACATCATTCTAAGCAACTTGGCGCCATTTTTGAAAATGTTTATATAGATATATGTATTCCAGCATATCCAATTTTGGTTGTTCCGAAATAAAATAATTTTTCGAGCCTATGTGCATTTTGTTCAAATAAATGCATTTACTATTGTCAATTTTGACGAGCAAGTAAGAAACACGATTTGCTTGGTAAGATTTTGCGTAGCGTTTGGCCGACGAAGAGGCAGCTATTGCATCTATCGCGTGTGCGAGAGAGCAAGTGTTTCGCGGCGTGTTTCAGTAGGCTTGCGATTTTGGAAGTGGACTGATAACGACACTCTGCACGGGGACATCGAACGGTACGCATACCAGATAGATGATGTGCGGCCGTTGTTTTTGGATGCGACTATAAAGTCGACTGAAAAGACTGTTTTTTTTTTTATTTTTGGTTGTTGATTGTTTTTTATGAAAAAAGGATAACTATTGAAATCGAGTGTTGATCGCTTGAATAGCGATAATTGTTTGGAAATAGGATTTTTTGCTTCCTGTGGACTAATTCATCGTTTTTGTATACGAAATTATTGTTGCCTGTTTTAGTTGTGTTTTAGATGGCGTATATAAGAAAAAAAATTTTTTTTGGAGATCAGTGGCGTCCCGTCTAATAGTTTTACGTATTTCGCCAGTGCTAGTATTTTTTGTTATTATTTACTGTTGTCAATTATCGACAACTTAGTATTGTTATTTGTTGCTAAGTGATGCTGATTGTTTATTTTCCCCTGGATTTATTTTAAAAGAGCAGTTGTGTTTTTTGATCCGTTTATTTGTATTATTTCTTGTTTTTTATTTTTTTCCTCCTTGTTTACACCAGTTATAATTATTGGCTGCTGGGATTTAGTAACTGCTACAGTATTTGTGCAACCTTATTGGACCTAAAGGTTGATCTGTGATCAGGGTGGTTAAGTGGTCCTGGCGCCCATTATTTCTAATCGTCTAGTGGATGATTACGCTTCTGATTATATCTGTTAATAGCTGCAGTAAGCCTTGTATTCTTTGAAGTTATAACTGTAATTCGTTATTTTTTTAGATCTTTGTGTCGAGTGGTAGGTGAAGGATTTTTTAAAGCCCAAATTTGGGGCTTTTCTTGTTTGTTTTTTTTTTTAATAATTTATTGTGTTAGACTGTGGAGTCGGGACAATAGTAGGATTATCTAGTTAAACCCACTACCTTGGCACCGCTGAGTTAGCTAACCGGCTTGATAAGATCATTCAAAACAATTCTTTTATCGTTATTTCCAAAAAAATGATATTAAAATAACATTAAAAATAAAAATTAAAGGATTTTGTTCGACATAAATTTTCAACGACTTGAATTTTTCATTATGATCTTGAACATTGTCAGTGCTTATAGTAAATGATGAATGCATTAAGCATAATTTATCGCTGACTTTCTTAATTATCCCCTAACTGGAAAAAAATGTTCATGTCAAATCTTTTTTTTTCTAATCTAGGTAATGCAAGTGATACAATATTTCAGTGAACTCGATACTATTTTACTATCGGTTAAAAAACTTCAGGATATAAAAAGGAGCAGGTGTGTTGCGATCACATTCGGGACTAATGGAACTTATAAATTAATTATCTATAAAAATACCTGCAGCAGTTTCAGTAGATTCTGTTTGTACTTTTTTCCGTAGATTTTTCTTAAGATTTAATAACTGTTACAAACGTCGTCGTGTGTTGAATATGTAGGTACATTCAATAATTTACAATTTATGAAAGTTTTCATGATGCTAATGTTGTAAGAGAAATGCGCATCAACGTTTTAAGTTTATAGTACGCAATGTTTATATTTGAAATAATTATATTATATATATTTGACGATTTTCGTATTTTTGTTTTATCAGAATTTCGGAAAATATAAGTAGCGACTTACTAGTGAGTGGCGGAGGAATTTACATTAGGCGCGAACCATTTGTCAAAAAATATTTTCTAAAATCGAAGGTCAGGAATAAACAGATCATCGACTTTACGATTTTTCTCGGCCGTTGTTTAGTAATTACCAAAGTTTGAAAAAAGTCAGAACTAAAATTAATATTCTGCATGTTTCAGTGATTTTATAGAAATACGTGTCAATAATCTTAACATTCTTTAAAGACATAAAAAAAACATTTTCAGTTACATCGACGAATCATCACATTAAGATTGCATTATAGGTTGTATTATAAAAAAAGCATTAACAGATTACACGAACACACAAATATGTGAAAAATTTTAAAAAGTAATTCCAATATGGGATTATTTATACAAATTGCAAAATCAATCGAATTCATGTTCCTATCCAATCAAAAACAACCATTTAAAATGTTAAGTTTTTGTATGATATGTATTTGTAGTGATTTTATTACAGTTCTTTTTTCAAGGTCAGGATTTAAGTTAACATTTCCCCAAAAATGGCATTTCAATTTTTATATTAATAATAAAAACTAATATCACATGCTAATTAGTTCTGTTAGAAAAAATAAACTTTCAAAACATACATATTATTTGTTTATATATTATTTTTAAACAATATATTTTGATTTTCAGCGAGATTAATACTTATTGATCATACCAGTATAATCAACGCATAACCTGAATTATTCTCCGAAAATCACAATAACCATGACAAAAGACTTTACATGTTTATTTGTTCTAGGGTGAGAGTAGATCGAAAACTCGCAAAATGGGAATGTTCTATTTATGAATATTTACCATTTATTTTTGTAATTATCATTCATATTTTTTAACATTTGCTTGCATGGAAACAGTTACGGCTAAGTCACATGATAGTCAAGCTTCCAGTGGCGGGATTATCGAATTAATGTCGACTGAAACTGAGAAAGTCGTTTTAATACATTTTTGATAATTTAACATACGGTAACGTTTCTACATTTAACATGATTCGTATTGGTTGAACCACAATAGTGAAAAATTCAATGTGGAAGCATTAAGCAATTTGTTATGAAAAACCAATCTGATGTGTTTTCATAAGAGTTTTTGTAGTCATTTCCTGCATTTATTTGTATCACTGTGAACCATAATAGATGATATTGTGTACTTAGATATTATGAGCGTGAGTTTATATTTTGGTTGGATAAATCATTGACATAAATAATAATAAATAGTGGTTCACTACAATGGCTTTTTTGATACTGTGATTCGTCCTTAAGTAGGTATCTATGTATGCATGATAGTGTAGAGGAGCGTGCGAATGCTCTTCATTTATTAACAAAATTATATTTAACTTGCCCGGTTAGCCATAAGACATACGTCAGTTCCTATAGATAAAAAAAAAGAAAAACGGGCAAAGCTTAAAAAACCCTGTAATGATCATTTCTTTGGTATTTTCTTACTAACTTTCAACATAATAATAATAATTTTACAGAATAATTTTTTTATTGTTGTGTTGACAATTTACAGGGAACAATAGAGCAGAGAATGGTATTACGTGATCAGCCATTTCAGTCTTTCTTAATAATGTAGACCTAAATAGCATGGTTTCTGATTCGAACACCATTATGCAATTCACTTTACTTTTAATTGCGAATAACTCATTGATAATATTTACCATAGATGTAAATTGTTTTTGCTGAGCTTATTTTAAAATTCTTGAATAGCATTGTATCAATTCTGCTCGAAAAATAATTGTTCGATCAAAACAATATTCCTCTTATACTGTGTATATATGTACTTAACATTGTTTTTTGTGCAATTTGCACTTCGAAATGACTTTTGTCTACAAAATTTATCAAAATAATTGAAAAGCGATCTTTTTCAATGTATATCAAGTATTTGTTTTTGTTTGAATACAATTTAATGTTCTAAATAACAGGGAGTTTCACAACGACATTAGTCTGTTCCTGTATGTATAATAAGCTCTGTAAGTACATGATTGCAATCTAAGATCATTGTCAAATACAATTTTTTGACCATGCTTTCTGCAACTCAGCATTAGTGCTAATGAAATTATTTCTACTGAACATCCGTTATTTCTATACTGAGCATTTTCATCAAATACTTGAATTGTCTGCTGCCCTAACGCGTTTATATACTGAATCAAGTAAATAATTTTTATACTGATCATTTTAATATAAACCTTAAATAATATTGTGCGAAACGCAGTCAAAGAGAGCAATATTATCATTCATAAATAATTACATCTACACAGAGATTAGAATAAAATGTCATCACTCTTCGAATAATAAATATGTGAACGTCAACACGATTTTACACTTTTGTCCAAAGACCACCGTAATTCCTATCGCATTTGACGCAGACTCCAATAGGCATAATAAATCAAATACGTTCCATAATAATCTTCGCTACAATCGAAATTCAGCGAAGACAAATAGAGCCTGTCTAACATTTAATACATTACTATTATCAACTTATCATATTATGTACATATTTACTATTTACAATTTGCCTACATTCAAACATAATATTGTGAGCAAACTGTTGTTATGATTTTTAAAATGAATTTATTGTGTGGGTGACTATTTCTTAGAATTTAAAAGATGAGAAAACTAAAACACGAACAGGTGCCATAAAGTTGCAATGTATTTCACAAATTCGGCAGTTTTGGATTGATAGTTTCAACCTTTAAATAATTACATGTGTAAAATGTGGGTGTATATAAGTTGTGTTACGTTAACTAAGTGAACTTAAAAATAAATGCGCGTGAAAAGGTCGTATTGGCTGATAGAAGTTTACATTTATGGTGTATTTTAATGCGCTTGGCTAATAGATTATGACAGTTGCAAAGTGTTTAAATGTCATTGATCAGCGTATTTGGAATACTTAGTTTTAAAATTAGTTCAGAGCTTAAGTTGGGGAGTTAATATCAATAAAACTATTCCCCATGGTCATTTTAACGAAACTGGGCAAGTACATTGAATCCATGAAGTCTATTTTAAATTAAAAATTGTTTTAAAGCCCAAAAATAAAGAAAAAATGCTTGTATTAGATTTAAAATAGAAATTTGACTCATTAGTATCAAATAAAAGGCCATCCTTAAGTTTTAATAAAATCGGCTAGACCGGACTGTATATAATTTTGAACAGAGACGAAATACTAAAATTAAATTAAAAATATTATTTTAAAGGGTATATTAAGGGATTGATTTTTTTTATTTTGCCCAAAAACAAACTTAATAATAATAATAGCCTCAACATTCCCACTGCAGGGAAAAGGCCTCCTCCAGCTTCTTCCATTCGGATCGGTCTTTGGTTTTCCGTGTCCAAAGAGGTCCAGCAAATTTTGCAAGGTCATCCCTCCATCTTGTTACTTGTCTACTAACTTTTCTTTTATTGTAAAATGGATACCACACCGTTGCTCTGTATGACCAACTATTATCCTCACATCGGTGTACATGTCCCGCCCACTTCCACTTAGCTTTTTTGCATACATAAATCGCATCACGTACTTTTGTTTTATTACGAATAATTTTATTTTTAACTTTATCTAAAATTTTTAGACCGAGCATACTTCTTTCCATTGCTCTTTGATTACATAAAAAGCAAACTTACGCTCACGTAATAAATATTGTCAGCAGTGTTTGGCACTGCGACACCAATTATGTCGTATTTAATGAACAATATATAAGTAACGTTGTACAATTTATTTCCAAGAACCCTTATTCAAAAGTTCATAGAGTATCCAAAATGTTTTTGATGTTCATCTCAACAATGACCAACTCGTCGTTCTCCCGACTGACGGCCTCAAATCTGGCTTCTCTATTGTCTCGAGATTGTTTCGATGCGGTGCTATTTTTCTTTCTTTTCTCCAAATATGATTCATCAAGCTCTCGTTTTCGTTTCTGTGTCCTCGCCATATTCGGATTACGATGAAGCTTCCGTTTCATCTTATACTCCTGAAAGTACGGCGAATACGGTGGGGCATTTTTAAACGGAGCATTATCAACATTCAACAAACCATTCTTCGATAAATGGTCGAACTGAAATTTTAAAATGTCGCACTCCGCCTCGGTCACACATTCTGTGCAGAATAATTCCAAGTCAGCCCTCAAAATTGTTTTTGAATCTATTCGAATTCTAGGATCTGGATACGTTAATACCTGTCCATCTTCTTCCTTTATTGCAATTTCAAGATGCAATGGTACGATAACATCACCACCGTTTTCTGAATTATCGTATTTATTCGGATGTCCTTCAGTCGTATTATTCTGAAATTTACAAGGGTCGTGTCCTTAATCAGTTTGTTCAGCTGTATCCTCGTACGACGTGCTCCATTTTGGTTCTTCTTTAATTTTAACTCCAGATTGATTCTCCGGGCATTCAACTCGTCGTCTCCCGACTGACTACCTCAAGTCTGGCTTCTCTTTTATCTCGTGATTGTTTCGCTGCAGTGCTATTTTTCTTTATTTTCTCCAAATATGATTCATCAAGCTCTCCTTTTCGTTTATGTATCCTCGCCATATTTGGATTATGATGAAGCTTCCGTTTCATCTTATACTACTGATAATACGGCGGATACGGTGGGGCATTTGTAAATGGAGCATTATCAACATTTAACAAACCATTCTTCGATAAATGGTCGAACTGGAATTTTAAAATGTCGCACTCCGCCTCGGTCACACATTCTGTGCAGAATAATTCCAAGTCAGCCCTCAAAATTGTTTTTGGATCTATTCGAATTCTAGGATCTGGATACGTCAATACTTGGCCATCTTCTTCCTTTATTGCAATTTCAAGATGCAATGGTACGATATTATCACCACCGTTTTCTGAATTATCGTATTTATTCGGATGTCCTTCGGTCGTATTATTCTGAAATTTACAAGGGTCGTGTCCTTAATCAGTTTTTTCAGCTGTATCCTCGTACGACGTGCTCCATTTTGGTTCTTCTTTAATTTTAACTCCAGATTGATTCTCCGGGCATTCAACTCGTCGTCTCCCGACTGACTACCTCAAGTCTGGCTTCTCTTTTATCTCGTGATTGTTTCGCTGCAGTGCTATTTTTCTTTATTTTCTCCAAATATGATTCATCAAGCTCTCCTTTTCGTTTATGTATCCTCGCCATATTTGGATTATGATGAAGCTTCCGTTTCATCTTATACTACTGATAATACGGCGGATACGGTGGGGCATTTGTAAATGGAGCATTATCAACATTTAACAAACCATTCTTCGATAAATGGTCGAACTGGAATTTTAAAATGTCGCACTCCGCCTCGGTCACACATTCTGTGCAGAATAATTCCAAGTCAGCCCTCAAAATTGTTTTTGGATCTATTCGAATTCTAGGATCTGGATACGTCAATACTTGGCCATCTTCTTCCTTTATTGCAATTTCAAGATGCAATGGTACGATATTATCACCACCGTTTTCTGAATTATCGTATTTATTCGGATGTCCTTCGGTCGTATTATTCTGAAATTTACAAGGGTCGTGTCCTTAATCAGTTTTTTCAGCTGTATCCTCGTACGACGTGCTCCATTTTGGTTCTTCTTTAATTTTAACTCCAGATTGATTCTCCGGGCATTCAACTCGTCGTCTCCCGACTGACTACCTCAAGTCTGGCTTCTCTATTATCTCGTGATTGTTTCGCTGCAGTGCTATTTTTCTTTCTTTTCTCCAAATATGATTCATCAAGCTCTCGTTTTCGTTTCTGTGTCCTCGCCATATTCGGATTACGATGAAGCTTCCGTTTCATCTTATACTCCTGGAAGTACGGCGAATACGGTGGGGCATTTTTAAACGGAGCATTATCAACATTCAACAAACCATTCTTCGATAAATGGTCGAACTGAAATTTTAAAATGTCGCACTGCGCCTCGGTCACACATTCTGTGCAGAATAATTCCAAGTCAGCCTTCAAAATTGTTTTTGTATCTATTCGAATTCTAGGATCTGGATACGTCAATACTTGGCCATCTTCTTCCTTTATTGCAATTTCAAGATGCAATGGTACGATATTATCACCACCGTTTTCTGAATTATCGTATTTATTCGGATGTCCTTCGGTCGTATTATTCTGAAATTTACAAGGATCGTGTCCTTAATCAGTTTGTTCAGCTGTATCCTCGTACGACGTGCTCCATTTTGGTTCTTCTTTAATTTTAACTCCAGATTGATTCTCCGGGCATTCAACTCGTCGTCCCCCGACTGACTACCTCAAGTCTGGCTTCTCTATTATCTCGTGATTGTTTCGCTGCAGTGCTATTTTTCTTTCTTTTCTCCAAATATGATTCATCAAGCTCTCGTTTTCGTTTCTGTGTCCTCGCCATATTCGGCTTACGATGAAGCTTCCGTTTCATCTTATACTCCTGAAAGTACGGCGAATACGGTGGGGCATTTTTAAACGGAGCATTATCAATATTTAACAAACCATTCTTCGATAAATGGTCGAACTGAAATTTTAAAATGTCGCACTGCGCCTCGGTCACACATTCTGTGCAGAATAATTCCAAGTCAGCCCTCAAAATTGTTTTTGAATCTATTCGAATTCTAGGATCTGGATACGTCAATACTTGGCCATCGTCTTCCTTTATTGCAATTTCAAGATGCAATGGTACGATTTCATCACCACCGTTTTCTGAATTATCGTATTTATTCGGATGTCCTTCGGTCGTATTATTCTGAAATTTACAAGGGTCGTGTCCTTGATCAATTCGTTCAGCTGTATCCTCGTACGACGTGCTCCATTTTGGTTCTTCTTTAATTTTAACTTCAGATTGATTCTCCGGGCCTTCAACTCGTCGTCTCCCGACTGACTACCTCAAGTCTGGCTTCTCTTTTATCTCGTGATTGTTTCGCTGCAGTGCTATTTTTCTTTATTTTCTCCAAATATGATTCATCAAGCTCTCGTTTTCGTTTATGTATCCTCGCCATATTTGGATTATGATGAAGCTTCCGTTTCATCTTATACTACTGATAATACGGCGGATACGGTGGGGCATTTGTAAATGGAGCATTATCAACATTTAACAAACCATTCTTCGATAAATGGTCGAACTGGAATTTTAAAATGTCGCACTCCGCCTCGGTCACACATTCTGTGCAGAATAATTCCAAGTCAGCCCTCAAAATTGTTTTTGGATCTATTCGAATTCTAGGATCTGGATACGTCAATACTTGGCCATCTTCTTCCCTTATTGCAATTTCAAGATGCAATGGTACGATATTATCACCACCGTTTTCTGAATTATCGTATTTATTCGGATGTCCTTCGGTCGTAGTATTCTGAAATTTACAAGGGTCGTGTCCTTAATCAGTTTGTTCAGCTGTATCCTCGTACGACGTGCTCCATTTTGGTTCTTCTTTAATTTTAACTCCAGATTGATTCTCCGGGCATTCAACTCGTCGTCTCCCGACTGACTACCTCAAGTCTGGCTTCTCTATTATCTCGTGATTGTTTCGCTGCAGTGCTATTTTTCTTTCTTTTCTCCAAATATGATTCATCAAGCTCTCGTTTTCGTTTCTGTGTCCTCGCCATATTCGGATTACGATGAAGCTTCCGTTTCATCTTATACTCCTGGAAGTACGGCGAATACGGTGGGGCATTTTTAAACGGAGCATTATCAACATTCAACAAACCATTCTTCGATAAATGGTCGAACTGAAATTTTAAAATGTCGCACTGCGCCTCGGTCACACATTCTGTGCAGAATAATTCCAAGTCAGCCTTCAAAATTGTTTTTGTATCTATTCGAATTCTAGGATCTGGATACGTCAATACTTGGCCATCTTCTTCCTTTATTGCAATTTCAAGATGCAATGGTACGATATTATCACCACCGTTTTCTGAATTATCGTATTTATTCGGATGTCCTTCGGTCGTATTATTCTGAAATTTACAAGGATCGTGTCCTTAATCAGTTTGTTCAGCTGTATCCTCGTACGACGTGCTCCATTTTGGTTCTTCTTTAATTTTAACTCCAGATTGATTCTCCGGGCATTCAACTCGTCGTCCCCCGACTGACTACCTCAAGTCTGGCTTCTCTATTATCTCGTGATTGTTTCGCTGCAGTGCTATTTTTCTTTCTTTTCTCCAAATATGATTCATCAAGCTCTCGTTTTCGTTTCTGTGTCCTCGCCATATTCGGCTTACGATGAAGCTTCCGTTTCATCTTATACTCCTGAAAGTACGGCGAATACGGTGGGGCATTTTTAAACGGAGCATTATCAATATTTAACAAACCATTCTTCGATAAATGGTCGAACTGAAATTTTAAAATGTCGCACTGCGCCTCGGTCACACATTCTGTGCAGAATAATTCCAAGTCAGCCCTCAAAATTGTTTTTGAATCTATTCGAATTCTAGGATCTGGATACGTCAATACTTGGCCATCGTCTTCCTTTATTGCAATTTCAAGATGCAATGGTACGATTTCATCACCACCGTTTTCTGAATTATCGTATTTATTCGGATGTCCTTCGGTCGTATTATTCTGAAATTTACAAGGGTCGTGTCCTTGATCAATTCGTTCAGCTGTATCCTCGTACGACGTGCTCCATTTTGGTTCTTCTTTAATTTTAACTTCAGATTGATTCTCCGGGCCTTCAACTCGTCGTCTCCCGACTGACTACCTCAAGTCTGGCTTCTCTTTTATCTCGTGATTGTTTCGCTGCAGTGCTATTTTTCTTTATTTTCTCCAAATATGATTCATCAAGCTCTCGTTTTCGTTTATGTATCCTCGCCATATTTGGATTATGATGAAGCTTCCGTTTCATCTTATACTACTGATAATACGGCGGATACGGTGGGGCATTTGTAAATGGAGCATTATCAACATTTAACAAACCATTCTTCGATAAATGGTCGAACTGGAATTTTAAAATGTCGCACTCCGCCTCGGTCACACATTCTGTGCAGAATAATTCCAAGTCAGCCCTCAAAATTGTTTTTGGATCTATTCGAATTCTAGGATCTGGATACGTCAATACTTGGCCATCTTCTTCCCTTATTGCAATTTCAAGATGCAATGGTACGATATTATCACCACCGTTTTCTGAATTATCGTATTTATTCGGATGTCCTTCGGTCGTAGTATTCTGAAATTTACAAGGGTCGTGTCCTTAATCAGTTTGTTCAGCTGTATCCTCGTACGACGTGCTCCATTTTGGTTCTTCTTTAATTTTAACTCCAGATTGATTCTCCGGGCATTCAACTCGTCGTCTCCCGACTGACTACCTCAAGTCTGGCTTCTCTATTATCTCGTGATTGTTTCGCTGCAGTGCTATTTTTCTTTCTTTTCTCCAAATATGATTCATCAAGCTCTCGTTTTCGTTTCTGTGTCCTCGCCATATTCGGATTACGATGAAGCTTCCGTTTCATCTTATACTCCTGGAAGTACGGCGAATACGGTGGGGCATTTTTAAACGGAGCATTATCAACATTCAACAAACCATTCTTCGATAAATGGTCGAACTGAAATTTTAAAATGTCGCACTGCGCCTCGGTCACACATTCTGTGCAGAATCATTCCAAGTCAGCCCTCAAAATTGTTTTTGGATCTATTCGAATTCTAGGATCTGGATACGTCAATACTTGGCCATCTTCTTCCTTTATTGCAATTTCAAGATGCAATGGTACGATTTCATCACCACCGTTTTCTGAATTATCGTATTTATTCGGATGTCCTTCGGTCGTATTATTCTGAAATTTACAAGGGTCGTGTCCTTAATCAGTTTGTTCAGCTGTATCCTCGTACGACGTGCTCCATTTTGGTTCTTCTTTAATTTTAACTCCAGATTGATTCTCCGGGCATTCAACTCGTCGTCTCCCGACTGACTACCTCAAGTCTGGCTTCTCTATTATCTCGTGATTGTTTCGCTGCAGTGCTATTTTTCTTTATTTTCTCCAAATATGATTCATCAAGCTCTCGTTTTCGTTTATGTATCCTCGCCATATTTGGATTATGATTAAGCTTCCGTTTCATCTTATACTACTGATAATACGGCGGATACGGTGGGGCATTTTTAAATGGAGCATTATCAACATTTAACAAACCATTCTTCGATAAATGGTCGAACTGGAATTTTAAAATGTCGTACTCCGCCTCGGTCACACATTCTGTGCAGAATAATTCCAAGTCAGCCCTCAAAATTGTTTTTGGAACTATTCGAATTCTAGGATCTGGATACGTCAATACTTGGCCATCTTCTTCCTTTATTGCAATTTCAAGATGCAATGGTACGATATTATCACCACTGTTTTCTGAATTATCGTATTTATTCGGATGTCCTTCGGTCGTATTATTCTGAAATTTACAAGGGTCGTCTCCTTAATCAGTTTGTTCAGCTGTATCCTCGTACGACGTGCTCCATTTTGGTTCTTCTTTAATTTTAACTCCAGATTAATTCTCCGGGCATTCAACTCGTCGTCTCCCGACTGACTACCTCAAGTCTGGCTTCTCTATTATCTCGTGATTGTTTCGCTGCAGTGCTATTTTTCTTTCTTTTCTCCAAATATGATTCATCAAGCTCTCGTTTTCGTTTCTGTGGCCTCGCCATATTCGGATTACGATGAAGCTTCCGTTTCATCTTATACTCCTGGAAGTACGGCGAATACGGTGGGGCATTTTTAAACGGAGCATTATCAACATTCAACAAACCATTCTTCGATAAATGGTCGAACTGAAATTTTAAAATGTCGCACTGCGCCGCGGTCACACATTCTGTGCAGAATAATTCCAAGTCAGCCCTCAAAATTGTTTTTGTATCTATTCGAATTCTAGGATCTGGATACGTCAATACTTGGCCATCTTCTTCCTTTATTGCAATTTCAAGATGCAATGGTACGATATTATCACCACCGTTTTCTGAATTATCGTATTTATTCGGATGTCCTTCGGTCGTATTATTCTGAAATTTACAAGGGTCGTGTCCTTAATCAGTTTGTTCAGCTGTATCCTCGTACGACGTGCTCCATTTTGGTTCTTCTTTAATTTTAACTCCAGATTGATTCTCCGGGCATTCAACTCGTCGTCTCCCGACTGACTACCTCAAGTCTGGCTTCTCTATTATCTCGTGATTGTTTCGCTGCAGTGCTATTTTTCTTTCTTTTCTCCAAATATGATTCATCAAGCTCTCGTTTTCGTTTCTGTGTCCTCGCCATATTCGGCTTACGATGAAGCTTCCGTTTCATCTTATACTCCTGAAAGTACGGCGAATACGGTGGGGCATTTTTAAACGGAGCATTATCAATATTTAACAAACCATTCTTCGATAAATGGTCGAACTGAAATTTTAAAATGTCGCACTGCGCCTCGGTCACACATTCTGTGCAGAATAATTCCAAGTCAGCCCTCAAAATTGTTTTTGAATCTATTTGAATTCTAGGATCTGGATACGTTAATACTTGGCCATCGTCTTCCTTTATTGCAATTTCAAGATGCAATGGTACGATTTCATCACCACCGTTTTCTGAATTATCGTATTTATTCGGATGTCCTTCGGTCGTATTATTCTGAAATTTACAAGGGTCGTGTCCTTGATCAATTCGTTCAGCTGTATCCTCGTACGACGTGCTCCATTTTGGTTCTTCTTTAATTTTAACTTCAGATTGATTCTCCGGGCATTCAACTCGTCGTTCTCTCGACTGACAACCTCAAATCTGGCTTCTCTATTGTTTCGAGATTGTTTCGCTGCGGTGCTATTTTTCTTTCTTTTCTCCAAATATGATTCATCAAGCTCTCGTTTTCGTTTATGTATCCTCGCCATATTTGGATTATGATGAAGCTTCCGTTTCATCTTATACTCCTGAAAATACGGCGGAAACGGTGGGGCATTTTTAAATGGAGCATTGTCAACATTCAACAAACCGTTCTCCGATAAATGATCGAAATGAAACTTTAAAATGTCGCCCTGCGCCTCGGTCACACATTCTGTGCAGAATAATTCCAAGTCAGCTCTCAAAATTGTGTTTGGATCTATTCGAAGTCTAGGAACTGGATACAACATCTGTTCATCTTTTTCCTTTATTGCAATTTCAAGATGAAATGGTACGATATCATCACCACCGTTTTCTTTATTGGGATGTCCTTCGGTCGTATTATTCTGAAATTTACAAAGGTCGTGTCCTTGATCAGTTCGTTCAACTTTATCCTCGTACGACGTGTTCCATTTTGGTTCTTGTTTGACTACGACTTCAGATTGATTCTCTGAGCATTTCGTTTCACTCATGTCTTCATGTTTCTATTATTTACAAAACTGTTTTAAAATTTCGGTGCTTATATTCAAAGTCTACTGGTTAAAAACTCATACCTAATATAAAATTTAACTGTAAATATTTCTGAAAATACCGAAAATAAAGTGAAGTTAATTTTAGAAAAGATTCGTTAGAATAATATAGTATATATCGCGGGCGTAATTATATTCTGTGACCTAAAATTCACTGACTTTCCTTTCAACATAATATCACTACTCGTGAGTCGTGAGTAATGAACCTCTTTACTGTTACCTGATTTGTATTTCAAAACTCTGTATATGACATGCGTAAAACTATTGCGGTAATAGGATGTGGTAACTAATTAGCACGTTCGTATCGTAGGTACATTTACACCTGTATTTCAAAACAAGTGTTTCATTCATACATTACTTACTTGAAGTACCTACTTACTCAGAGTACACTATGAAGAATGGAACAGTGTTGCCAGCTAAACGCAAAGTTCCGTTGTCGGTAGAATTTTCTGGCATTAAAAAAAAAACGTAAAACAGAACACAGATATATACAACGCACCCAATTACATGTCAAATAATGAAAATTAAAAACTTGTGTCTCATGGGGTCAAAATATACAGAAAACGCTTAAAGTTTCATACATTTTGTATTGGTTTTGTGTAGAAGGAAAGTATCACTTGGATCTCCATGCATATAAAAACCAATCCATAATTAATCAAAAACTAACATGCCCGACATGTTCGTGCTTGGTAGCAAGTAGTTCGAAGCAGTCGTCATACTACGATGCTCTAGTTCCGTTTTTCAGTAGTTAGCTCTGGCGTGTGAGGTTTTTACCTCTTTTGAGCACCGGGAACAACATATTTAAAATTCTCGGAAATTTTCATGTCGGTACCCTGAATTTTCAGATCTTATCTGGAATCTTTGACAAAATGTTACCAAATTTCATAAATGGTTGATTTGATGAGAAAACTTTCAGAATACGAATTGGACCGCTTCTTTTGTACCTTACGAATAAATTAAATAATGAATATGAAAACTTTCTATCAAAATTCGTGGCAAACATTTTTACCTATGTTCAGTTTTAGCGTTCAAATAATTTTTTCCGTGAAAAAACAGAAAACCTAGAATTACAAAATTGGATGGTTCTTAAATATAAAGGCAAAATGTTCCGAGTTTTTAATTATATACCATCATAAATGTTCGATCTGAGCTTCTCACATTACACAACTTCCTCATATAGGATCGTTACACAAAAAGAGACTATGTATTTTACACTAAAAAAGTAAAACTGGTAAGATTGTAAAAAAAACGATAATGGCACCGATCGTCGGAATCGAACCTACGACCCTTGGATTATGAGGCAAACATTCTACATTGCGACACATTCGTTACATTTTCAATCTCAAGACTCAAGAGTACTTCAACAACTAGCATCTGGCGATGCTATAGTTGCCAATGATTATTTAGCCAACGATTGGTGATGTAATACGGCAAAATATCACCTTTCTTTTATTTCATGTTTACTACATATTATTCCATCTTAATGCAGTACTGACGAGGAAAAAAATTGTTAAGTTGGACCATTATTGTTAACAAGAATCAGCAATCGTTGATTCTATTATTCATTACCATCGCTGGTTCCCTATCAATTTGCATCGACGGCCTATTATTGATCATTAGTAATGGATACATGTTACTGTCCAGTTATTTACCATTATTGGGTCAGATATAGCCGTCATTCTTACAAATCTAGCAGTCAGTCGCAGGTAATTAATTTGGTTTTAGGCCGATTGTTAAATCCTATTCCTATATGAGTCGGTCCACATGAACTGCAATGTGTCCCTATCGATGCTGTTCACCGCAGCAGTAATGTGTTTGGAAGCTCACCCAATGTTGTTGACACGTAAACTATGTTTTTAGTGTAATGACAAATTACAAGATCGGGAGACTTGGAAAGCTAACTGAGTTATAACCAAGTTCTGTACAGCACATCGTCCAATCCAGCGTTGAGGGAGTTTCTAGTTTTAGATACTGACGTTTGTAATGGTGTACAATTTATTGTCATTTAATATTTTGTCTGTAAATCTTTATGAAATACGTCTTTTTTTAAATCCACTTACTCTGTTCTAGTTAGGTAATCCAAGTATAGGAAGTAGGTTCTGTATCACACTCTACACATACCCCGATGAACTTCACCGAATTTGTAAGCGGTGACCTCTTTGCTAAAAGTGAATTATTTTAGTCTTATGACGTCGTTATTAGCGACAGTTGGTCCGTAAATTGTTCAAACACTTGAGAAATATTGTAGTTGTAGTATTGTGCTCTCTCTTGTCGCATTATATGCAATGCATATTTGAGCGAGACAGTAAGCAAGCACCACACGAAGTATTTCCACTGTATATGAAAATTACGCACTAAGACATTGTTTCGTGTTAACAGCGCGTTTAAAATATGTATGTTATATCGACATGGGAAGGCTTGCTATAAACCAAAACCTACTATTAATAAATTCCGTTCTTCAACTCTGCATAAATATTAAATACATATTATGTGGACACAGAATCAACAGATTCTATCGAAATAAGATAGCCACTGAGTTAGATAATTCATGTATGCCTTTTTTATAAGCAATTGTGATAACAAACTTTTTCGCTTCATTATAGCTTATTATAGTATATTGTTCAAGCGTCTTGAAAAAAGTCGAAATTGTTAATTTGTAAGACGTTTTTGGCACCTGTTTGTGGACTAAAAAAATACAGATCTAGTGACAACTATTATTATTTGGCAAAAAATACCAAGCCGATAAATTAAAAAATCTTAAATGTGGACTAATTTTAATAACACTAGATGAAGGGCGGATATTACAGCTTAGTAATTGACAAAAAAACAAAACGTGAATAAATAACATTAAGCAAAATCAACTTCTAACTTAGACTATCAAAAGAGGAATTTGTTTCTCATAAGATTGCTGGAGTGTGAAATGAATGTGCAAGTTATATTATCGTCGCGTCATTATGATAATTCATAATATGATAGTCATCATGCACAGGTTTGTTTATTAATCAGACTAGTTGCAGACCAGATTCAACTTTACACAATTATTCTAACAAGGCAGGGTTATCGAGGATTTCTTTAAAAACTATATAATTTGTTTGCTTTGCCCCATAAAACTATATTTATCGAATGAAATCACACTTTATAAGTTAAAACTCATTTCTTCGAGTAAGATGTAAGTAAACAAAAAATTATACCAATACGACACGAGTAAAGACGTTTGCTTGAATTTTCCAACTCTGTTTATAGAGTTTAGATTACGAAATCAATATGGAACTTCAAAATGATGTCCTTGTACGTGAGATTCTTAAAACTACGTACACAAAAAATAGCAATATAGCAATGAGTTTTAAGTTTCAATTGATTTTGATTCTAAACTTAATATAAGTTTGACTGAAGTTTCGAGTTGAATAATCGAGTAAGCACGCAGGTCGGCGGTGAACTGGGAGTGCTTCTATTATTTTATTTAAATTACACACACACACACATTATAAAAAGATGGACAAGGGCGAGAAGAACTCGCGCCCTGAGGGTTTGTCGCGTAATAATTCCACATAGCATAAAAAAATAGATTTTCCGAGTTTTCCTTTTCTTATGCTACGAGACCTTAATTCGTGCCGATTTCAAGACTTTAGGGAGGACCCTATAAGTTCTGATCTGTGCATTAGTAACAAAATACGTGATTTTTGAAAGACCATATCTTTTTACTGCATTTTTGCGGGACTATGGGATCGCAAACCTTAATTTAAGATATTATTATTATAATGACTCTAACCGTTTTTGAGAAAAAGAATCTTGATGGATAAACATACAGATGGACGCACAACAAAGCGATCATACAATAATAATTCCGTTTTTTTTAAATCTGAATCCTGAGGTACTAAACCCTAAATAACAAGCAATGAAAAAGTAATTCCCAACTTGAACTCAGTTGCCTTCAGCTTAAAAAAATAAGTATTTTACTTTGCTTTACCAGCATTGTACAATTTCATCGAATATAAGAAGGTGGGAAATGAAGTCGAAGTTCGGTTTCGGCTAAAAAACTAGTCTTCGGTCGGATTCTACTAAATATAGTTCAATAAGTAAAGTTTAGTCAAGAGACCATACTAAGGTTGTAAGGTATATTAAGCACTAAATCATATACCTAATTATGTTCTTTGTTTGGTGGAGCAAGTAATCAAGCATTGCTAAGATACGGTGTGTAATGTATGTAGATTTTGAACTAACTGACGAATAATATCCACTCATGACTACAAAATCGTGAATCATTTTCATGAAGTAGTCTTTACATGACAAAGCTAAGAGTGTAATCTGTACTATAATGGCGATAATTGTATAGCTTTTTCAACTTTGACATCGATGAAAACTAATTTAATCAAATTATATTTAAACTATTCTCACGATATCTTGTTAACGTGCAATATGAATATATGATAAAGTTACGTTCAAACTATCTATACAAACAAGTGTGTACAGAACTGTTATGAACGAATTAATTATTTTAAAATATAAAATACTAGCCGCTATCCGCGGCTTCGCACGCGACTGAAACGAAACTCGGTATTAACAACATTAGTTGAGTCTTCAGCTCAACCGTATTACTATATTACCTCGTAAGGCTACGCCCCACTCGATATCAACAACACTAGTGTTACATGTGAATGATATGTTATTAAAAGCATCTAATTTTTGTTTATTAAACAAAGCCAAATACCTGTAAATTAGACAAACTATATAAGGGTGTTAATTGCACGACTGCAAGTCTTGCAGGCAAGATCAAACCTATACTGTGGTCACGATCGCGAAACGCTTTATTTCGAGAGCGTATAGTCAATTTAGAATGAAATATAGTTTTGCCTAATCCAGAAACCAAAACAAATTAAGAAGCACCTGCATAGAAATTATAGGTTGTGGTAGTAAACCAAATGCTAATTAAACATGTAGTTTTTATTGACGTTGATGTGGCATATAAAAGCCCATAATCAGTTAGTCTAACATTAACACGAGCAAACTAATAAGCATTTGACACAATTCGAGCCGAAGCTATCAAAAAACTTTTGTTTAAAACATAAGATCTCACGATCAGTATCAATGTTCAGCGACTGGATCACCCAGAGTGTGGCATTATCTTTTTGTCAGAACCGTACTCAGGTCATTGTAGTAATAATTAATTAACAGGGATTAAATAGTACAGCCGTCTATATCAGCTCAGCTATTGGATTGAGTGTAGAGGAATGGAGTTTCAAATTTTTAAATCTTAATTGTACGTTGCGTCCATCATCGTGCCAGTTTTTTTAGTATGTCAATCGTACAGCTAAATGAGGTTGATTTTGTTTTGTCTGTATTGACACAGAGAGAGGATAAAGTTTGATAATGAATTTTCCCTATCGGCCTTTGGTAAAAGAAAGTTCACAGAACAGTGCGAAATTATTTTTATTAAAATTTATTATTGCTCTACGAAATTGCAGATTAGACGCTCAACATCGATGGCCATCAGCAAGCTCTACGAAATACTGGAAATTGGAAATTAATATAACAAAAAATTATACGGACTAGGTACATAAATAAGAAAATAAATATTTTTATTCTTTTGCCTTGTATTCCGTTTTTGTAAAGTAGTAAGACTTTATTATCTACAAATTAGACATTAGATTCAAATTTTTAAACACGGCGTTGGATGATTTTGAGATAACATTAATATCCTGCATTGTCGATTGTTTTGTTTTGATTTTATTTTAGCTACGCTTAAGAAACAAACTAGTTTAATAGAATTTTTAATATCGTTGTGATTTAGATTTATCGTGATTAGATAAAAATTTATTGTTTTATTTATTTACTGGTAATTGTATATAAAGATCAAATAGATCTGTATTATGATCTAGCAAATATGCTAGATTTTCAACGTTTTATTGTCGACGTTTCATAGCATAGAACTACGATAATCTATCAAAGTTAAAAGTTCAATCATCTCAACTTCAACATTAAATTGTTTTTTATTCTCAGAGATATAGCTAAAAGATATTCTTCGTAACTTTGAATCTAAATAAATTAGTAATACTGATATGTTAAAATTGCGTTTATTATTTTGACGTTTCGACAATATTTTTTGTCATCTTCGGACCCTCAAAATAATTAATGCTATCAAAACTTACAGAATTAAAACTTTAGTAAAGTGTTTTCTCTACTTAATTTGTCTCCTATATCAATTTATTGATTTTCATTGTAGAAATATCTCTTCCAAGTTCAAATAAAAAACTTGTTTTTTTCTCTTTCCTTACAATATGACGAGAATTAGTTCGTCCCTGAATGAACCGCGCGTTAGCTATTAAACTTATATACCTACAGAGAGACAGAGAGAGAGAAATGATTAATGGAGCCAGAGCACCTGGTCAATTTTCAACTGTTTTTTCTATAGCCAACAATCACTGGTGTAATCATATAATACACCTTGAAGTGACTTTTAGTTTAATGGCAATATTCGAAACGCGCAATTATTATATTGTTCTCTTTTTGACTTAGCTTGCCAAGATTAAATATGAATTGAACAAGATAAAGACATTTGTATAGTTTTAACGCTTTTGTATCTCGTAGACAATAATACTTTTGTAATGGTCAAGCTGTATGCCTTCAAGCGTTGCCGCTCCGTGTAGAATTTATTAATAATTACAGTAAATGGCCAGTACCTGTGCATATTTTATTAACGTGCCGTTAAATGTGAATTATTAAGATAAGTTTACAATACCGAGTGCCTTAAAGCATCGGGGATTGTGATAGCAATTTTAATAGTTAAATAATATTATTGCTTGGTGCAACAACGTATATGGAGAAACACATATTGGTATGAAACGGAAATCGGGAGAAAATTGCAACCAGTAATGATTTGATTCGTTCGATGTCTCAAGTTTTTCGTCCACACGTACCTGTGCCACTGATATTAATTAATACTTAAAAACACTAATGCTGTGATAATACTTCGTCATATTGACTCTGAAAATATTTTACAGTCGCAATTTCCTTTTTAACTTAATTGGTCTTTTTAACAATCTAACTTTACCCAAGATAAAAATTAGTTCTGCCATGATGTAAAATAATAGTTACAAATATTCTTTAAATGTGAGATAGATTGACTATTTAGATATACCACTGTAGACTAACTGATAGCTTATTCCTCCGTGATAGTTGAAAGATTCGGGTTTAATTCCCGACGATGATAGTTTGGAAATAAATTATTCGAATATAGCATGTAACAATGGATGTTTCGTAACAATTGTAGCAAACTATAGCTATCCTACTGTTTACTAGTTAGTAGTGTTTTTGTCTGTTTAAACTGATTAGTGGTCGTAACGCGAAAAACATCATTCATACCGGTTAATTTAAAAATGAAAATAATATCTATATCTGGAAATGTACCCTTTCGGATTTACAACCATTTTGTTAAATGGTCGATGATTTTGATTTCTTGCCATCTGTACTTATACGACATACATATATTGGTTATGGACACTCGCTAGGAAAAAATAGCTTTGCCGTTTGTATCTATCAGCGTTTTTTACAAAAGTTTCCATTGTAAGATGAGATAAAGGGACATTCAAGACATTCTGTTGGAGTGTTCCGACTGGAAGTGTGATCAGCCTTTTCAAATGTAGCTTAGAAAAGCTGTAGATGAAATGCTTTCAAAATCTCAACTTTGCCAAAATTGGTTTTAATTTACACCTCTACTGTGCATGTTAAGGGCGTACTGCCACCCCTTATCGACTGAGTTATTGCACTGAATCAATGCTATATGGATACATATTAGTAGAGACACTCAGCAGACAAAAAGTTAGCTTTGCCGCTATAAGTTTTTTTTCATAAAATTTTTGACAAATTTATAACCGTTAAAAACCACTGTAGGTGACAAAATGTCATTTTTTTCATACCATGCCGAAAATACGTACTTTCTGCTTCGATGTTAAATCAAAAAGTCTAACATTGATGCACTGCTGGAATTACTCGCATATCGTCTGTACCGACGGACCAAAACAGTTTTCTCATGCACACTGCTACGAAAGTACGTACTTTCGGCATGGTATGAAGAAAAATAGTATACACCATACGGCCAGAAAGTTGAAATTCCTACACTGCGCGTAACATGATCGCCTCGGACATCATGTTACGCGCAGTGCAGGAATTTCAAGTTTCTGCCCTTACGATGTAATATGCTATTGAGTAGCTTTTAGACTATATAAATACTAGTACTAACTTACTACGTAACTTTGGAAACGAGTTCTCAAGATATACATTCTTTGCGATAAGATGATTTGATTTAAATTTCATTAATATTTTAATAAATTCTTGCGCTTCAACGATTTGTTCAATATTTCACCAATTTTTCTTTTGGTCGAATTGACGTATATTTTTCTTTTGAAAAATGAATTGAAAAATTCCATGCAAGTGGGGTACAATTGCAACTTTATTTGTGAACACTCTATACAATAAGCCTGCATGGGTCAGGCATCTTGTCTAATCAATTAATATCTATTATATAAGTATACTATCATAGATAATTGTACACTTACATGTTTGTGTTTTTATGTGCAAGAATCACGGAAGGTACTTGCAAACATATTATGTGTCATGTTTTAACCACTATCCAATATTGGCATTTGACACTATCGATTGCCCATGTCAAATATTATATTGATGTACTGTAATATCAATAATAATTTATACAGATAGTAGTTTGTTTTCAAAAGCTTATATGTTACTTACAAAACTATGCTCGCCATCCATTCACGTTAATATCGGTATTTTAGTAAACAAATCCTTGATTTCCAAAGGTTAAAGTTCGAGGCGCTTGTGTTGCACCTTGTTATTTATTATTTAAAGATATATAATAATTTATCAGCAAAAATAAAAAACATCGAGACCCTTTCTCGCTTCAAGGAAGTAATAGGGAATGAACTGATAAACGAAGACTAAACTAAATGAATTTTATATGTAAATCTGTAAATGGCATGTTAGAATCCAATTGTAACGAAATATATATTATTAGTGTATTTGCTATATGGCAACATACACTATTGGCATCGGTCGGATGGCGGGACCTAGGGGTCGGACCAAAATTTCTCGACGTTTCATAACCTTCTAAGCACTTTGGCACCATTTTTGAAAATGTTTATATATGTATGTATATATATATATATATATATATATATATATTTATATATATATAGGTATATATATATGTGTGCGGGCTATAACTTTCGAAGGAGTTAATTCATTTTAACGAAATTTAGCACACATGCTGGAATCCATCACCGCACGAAGCCTATTTAAAATGGGCCTAATTGGATCAATTTAAGGGTGGCTTTTAGGGGTTGAAAAAAGTTTTTGGGCCCCAAAATACCGAAAAAATTCTCCGAATCGTTTCAAAATTGAAATTTAACCCTCTGGTAGTAATTGAATAGTGTCCCAAAAATTTTAATAAAATCGGCCCATCAGGACCGGATTTACAAATTTTATGAAAACACTAGTTTGCAGATAGAGAATTATTTACTAAAAGGTGTGTATAATTTGATATGGAGGTTCGATTGACAATAATATTGTAATTATGAAAAAAAATGTTATTTGAAGGGGTGTATTAAGGAGTCAAATTTTTTATTTTGCCCAAAAACCAACTTAAGTTCGCATAATAAAGCCACACTGCCTGTATAAGCAAATACACTATATTGTCGGCAGGGTTTTGGCACTGCGACCCGGGTTTTTATATTATTATTATGTCTGAAAAATCTAGAGCCTTCACAGAAGGCAATCAGTCCTTTCCAGGGCTACACTCCTTAAATTGTTGAGTTCCCAGTGTATGGAAACATAACATTTTGTATTTTCATATGTCTCATATAACTCAGAATAAACAAACAGACAAACATATAAAACCTGACTCGAAATTTCACTACAAACTTACGATTACAGATATTGCAACGATTTTAATTATGTTTTGATTCTAATTCAAATTAGCCCGCGTAGATTTTGGTTTGGCATTTCACACTAGCCAAGTACCCATTGCAAGATCTCCTTAGCATCGATAATTTGAGTTATTATGGGACATCACTCGCTTCATTCGTTTAATCGAATTAAAAGAGGGCCTCTATGTTCCTCAAACTTGAATACTATTGTATACATGTGATGATGCCTTTCCATCTTGTACCTATTAAATTTAAAATTATTTCAAGTGTGATGTAAGTACTTACAGTAAATTTTAGGTACATGTTTGCTATGCTAGGCATCAACCTACCAATCTAAAATGATTTTGGAATGTTTGAACTTTGAAATAGTGTTGTTTCTTTTATTTTCCTGTGGTGAAGAATGGATATCGAGTCAGATTTTATATACAAGTTAATTAACGATAACAAATTGCATTAGATGCATTTTGCTATTGCTATGTTTATCGAAATATCAATATCAGTTGCACAATAATACATATCCTGTCCGGAAACTATGTTATCATCACTTGCTATAAGTGTTTGAACCAGCGGCATGCAATTATAATGAACATAACTGCATCAGGTTTTATAACAAATTAATTAGTCGATATTAATTGCTTCGGTATTAGTTTATACAGATAAAATGTGTTAATTGTTTAACTAATTTCAAATTGTAGTTTAGTGTATGTCTACGAAAAATATTTCCACAGACGGAACGAACATGGAACGTATCTTTCGTTTTTTAAGAATGGTTTTATATGAGTGTGTGTATGTGTGTCTCTCTCTATATGTGTGTGTTTATGTAGGCATTTCTTTCTAAGATCAAATCTTGAGAATAGTAATGTATGTTAACGTCGTTTTGGTCCGAATTTTTTTTATCAAAATCGGTTTAGCCATTTTGTTTTTAACAAAAAGACTGCAAAAAGGGGGATTTTACACGGACTCCTTCGAATAAAAAATGATATCGACTTTGTGCTAATCGAAGATTGTTAACGTCAATATGACCTGGAAGAATTTTTTTCAAAATAGCTCCAGCCGTTTTTTTGTCTTTTGTTTAAGCAGAAAGACTAAAAAAAACCCGGGTCGCAGTGCCAAAACTCTGCCGACAATATAGTGTATTTGCTTATACAGGCAGGGTGGCTTTATTATGCGAACTTAAGTTGGTTTTTGGGCAAAATAAAAATTTTGACTCCTTAATACACCCCTTAAAATAACATTTTTTTTCTTAATTGCAATATTATTATCAATCGAACTTCTATACCAAATTATATACAACTTTCAGTAAATAATTCACTATCTGCAAAATAGTGTTTTCATAAAATTTGTAAGTCCGGTCCTGTTAGGCCGATTTTATTAAAATTTTAGGGACACTTTTTAATTATTACTGGAGGGTTAAATGTCAATTTTGAAACGATTCTGAGAATTTTTTCGGTATTTTGGGGCCCAAAAACGTTTTTCAACCCCTAAAAACTACCCTTAAAATGGCCCGATTACGCCCATTTTAAATAGGCTTCTTGCAGTGATGGATTTCAACGCGTGTGCCAAATTTAGTTGAAATCAATTAACTCTTTCGAAAGTTATTGCCCGCACGCATGTTGGAATGTTACCGACATGTCCGCTGTTCGTCATTTCCCGACGTTCGTCAAGAAAGTTACAGACGTATTAGCGAACGCTCTGTTGAGCTGTCGGTAACATTGGCTTCTGAAGAATCACATGTAAATAATGTGATTGAATTTAACAATTTGGAAGAAACATATTTAGAAAATACCAATAGTGAGGACGCACACACAAATAATTCACCAGCCGCTTTAAATATGCCTTCCAGTTTGGAGATAGAAACTATAAAACTGGCTTGGGAAGAACACAGCAAGGAAATTATCAATCATTTGGTTGAAGATCCAGTTCAGTTTTATCCTGCAATAAGTACATATTTGGAAAATAAAAATAAATATGCATCTAACAATAATGCCTTATTAAGCGGATTGCACACCGCTTTTAAGTATAAATGTATAGCTGCCAAATTAAAATCAAAAAATAAAAGTGTTAAAACTCAAAAGAAAGGGAAATGCATTGGAGTACAACCTACGTCTGTAACAAGGAGGAAAGTGGCAATTACTGGCAGAAAAAAGCAAATAGGGCGCAAATCAAAACAAAATAAAAAATCAGCTGGCAAGGCCCCCCATTCACTTTCAATGTGTGTTAATAAAAATGTTGGGTTAGGGTCCAATAAATATAAAAAATAATTTTATTTAAGTTTATAATTATTAGTTTGCTAGTTAATAGTTATATTTAGTCGGTCTAATTTCAAAAAACATGACAAAATCGTTAAAAATATTAAATTTTTCATTTCTATATGTATCATGTTTATATTTATCCTTTTTTAGTTATCCGCATTTATAATATCAACATTTCATTATTTCTGGCCGACACTCGACACTGTAAGAGTAAATACACTTAATAATTTCTTAAACTATTTCACAATTTGTATTATTTTTTACGAATTTCCTGTACTTAATATAGGTGTATTTTCGTGTACTTAATATATGTATACTGTAGTAATAAATATAATATAATAATAAATATTTGAAAACAAATTACTTAAAATTAAAAATTATATTTCTGAAAATACAAGTACAGCTAAAAATCTGGTTATTATTGAAATGTTGCAGACACGTCCGCTCCCCGCGTCGGTAACATTTGTTGGTTCGTTTCGCATATTTACGGAAACTCCCGAACAGCGGACGTGTCGGTAACATTCCAACATGCTGCCCGCACACACACACACACATATATATATATATATATATATATATATATATATATATATATATATATATATATATATAAATATATATATACATATATATATATATATATATATATATATATATATAAATATATATATACATATATATATAAACATTTTTAAAAATGGTGCCAAAGTGTTTAGGAGGTTATGAAACGTCGAGAAATTTTGGTCCGACCCCTAGGTCCCGCCATCCGACCGACGCCAATAGTGTATGTTGCCATATGGCAAATACACTAAAAAAGTGTTTCTAAATTTTTTGAAAAATACTTCTCGGATTTAGTTGTGAAACAACTAGATACTTAATATTAAATATTTGTCATACTGGAAAGTTGGTCGTTGGGTTCAAGTGTCGCACTTGTAGAGTCACAATAAACGACCTACCTTACGGCTTGTTATATTTCATTACATTAGTGTAGATGAAAGAAACAATAAAATTGTGTATTGGAATATATTATATAATGCTTATAATTAGTTATTCATTAACCATTAATAATTTATAGTCGCTTTGAACAAATAGGTGGGCGTTATCATCTTGTAGACGTTGATTACTGTAGTGATAGTTAATTGAAGTCGTGACTGTGTCAGTTGGACTGAATTATTAACAATAAGTATATAAATTATTTAACTTGTTAGTTTTGTTGTTAACCATCATAAATAATAAAAATATAGCCATCGTCCCTTTTTGTTTTTTTTTTTTTTTGGCTAAAGTTTACAGTGTGATTATTTTCTATAAAATGACAGTGTTTTAGAAATGTATCATTTCATTTTTAAAGTTCATAAAACATTAAAAGAAATCACTATACTTATGAAAAAAAATTTGAGAATAAAATTGTATTGTGTGATGTTCCACTAAAAAATGTTAAAAGTAAAATATTCCGTTACATTTTTAAATAGATATGGAGGTATAAAGAAATCATCCTACTTTTGAACTGCGCTAAACATTTATTGAACGTAAGTATACCAATAATTGAAAATGAAGAATTTTTATATTAACAGAATGAGTGAGAAACGATCTTTTTTAAGAACCAAACACCAATTCATATTTTCAATTTATTATTTTTTGATAAGAAATGCAAAATTTAATTTGATAATTTTACCAGTTCCCGAATAACAAGCTGGGAACTGATGAATTGTAACAGAGGATCTGTGCTTCATAGCAATAATTTGTATGCACAGAACACATTCATAATTTAGTTCAATACTATAACAATGGGACAACATTTGTGTGATAATAATACATGTTAACAGATGTCAGTGGCATTTGCGACCAAGTCCATTGTCTAACATCTTGTACATATAATTATACTTACCTAATGTGCAGACGGACATACTTTTAATATTCATATGATGTCTGTTATGTTAAGGTCAAATTGCACACTGCATTATCTGTGGTATATTACGGTCAATTGTTGCTCAAGCTGTTGACACTCAAACATATTGTGCCAGATCTTAAAATAAGGCCGCTTATTGTTAAGTCTTACCATGCCTAGCAATCAGATGAATTGACCACCATCATTCTGTCTACTTATCTAAACTTTGATCTTTGTTAAATTTAGAACATTTATTAATCTTAAAAATCAAATTTAAAACTATTTACCCTTTTTTTAATGTTCTGAGTAGACGACGGTTTCTTAAATGATAAAAAATATGCCCAGAAATCCTAACTAAAGGCATGGTAAGCAGATAAAATAATAATCATATCCATTAGTTTTAGCCATGAAATGTAAACCATGCCCTACATTCGTAACTAAATCAATTAGTCATATGTTTTTAACCGACTTCAAAAAGGGAAGAAGACACTCTATTCGACCTGTATTTTTTGGGTATGTATATGATTCTTGTTCTATTTAATAGAGTATATCTTCATAATTATTACATAAATCGGTTCAGTAGTTTTTTTAAATATATTTCTAGTTTTAAGTTTAGTAATCAAATCCTTACATATAAAAATGAATGTTTGTTTGTTCGTCTCCTATACCATATTCATCCGGGTATGATGAAACTTTTGAGTTGTTATGCGTGCCTGCGAAGGTTTTTGACAAAAAAAAACTTATTCTTTTTATCTGCGAGGCAGGACTATAATGTAGTGGAGCCGAACGCTTCACTACTGCCGAGCGGTCTATATAACATTTTTCATCTCAATGACGTATAAAGCCGCGGGTAGCGGCCGGTATTAAATAAAAACATTTATTAATATGCAAACTTGGTATGGAAAATTCACTGAAAAGTAAAAAATAACAGCGTATAATAAAAAATAAAGTCACTAAAAAAGGAAAGTATGTAGTAAAATTTTGATGTCCGCGCCAATTTAATAAAATTTTTAGTAATTAAACTGGTTTTGATGTCATTTTTTCCTCTATTTTAGTGGCTTTTTTGAAGGATGAGAATTTTTTTACAGTTTTTTTTATGTTTAACAAGAGACCAGAGTTATCCAAAAACATTAAACTGATGAGTAAATATTAAGAATGGAATAGAATAGAATATATTTATTATCCAATATAACAGTTAAGTAGGATGAATAAAGAAGCTTACTCGACCTTACACTAAACTGCAGACCTCAATATTTGGTATATAAATGTTTTATTGTAGCTTAACAGTTTAAATAAAAATTGCCTAAAAATAATGGATTAAAGACAAATGTAATGATTTACTTTACAACCAAACTACGATTTTTTCTGAATTGTAGTGTACGGAATCTCCTTAACAAAATATGTCATATTCTCACATTAACAATATAATATCACGTCACCTTATATTCTAGGTGACAATTACAACACAACAATTTTGTATCGTTGTTAAAAGTTTTCCGGCAACAATAATTACCATGAAACATGTTAATTACATTGCATAAAAATGTAAAGACTTCGTTTTCTACCAACCTATGGCAGTAGGATGAGGTTCATATGCTATTTTTTTATTCTTAAAATATGCTCAGGGTAGATTTATCAACTGAAATATGCGACAAGAAAATGCAGAACATACATAAACATAAATACACTTGGATATTAAACTTTTAAATAATTAGATTCATATTATCTTTTTTGAAGCCCACCAACACCTGAACGCATTTAAGCCCAGTACTAATTCATATTTTCATGTGATTATTTTAACAGAATATTGTAGAAATCTATATTATGTATAATTATTGAGTATTGGTCAAGTTATTGATTTTATTTTTTTCTAAAATTTAAAGGCATTTATGGAACCCTTCCTCTTTTATTCATTCTATTTATCAATAAACTTCCATTTTTCCAAGGCTAATATCTATCTGCATAAATTTTCGACTATTATTTAAACTTATTAAAGAGAGCACAGAAACCTTCAACAAAATAATTGGCAAAGAAAGTATCGCCTCAATAAGAGAAAAAATCCTAGTCCTATCACCTATATGAGGGATGTCAGAAGTGTCAAAAAGTATCGATAACATATATATATATATATATATATATATATATATATATATATATATATATATATATATATATATATATATATATCGTATCGATATTTTTTTCAAGTACCTATCGATATCGGTACCGATATATTTTTTTTTAAATATCGATATATCGATATCTTGGTACAATTTTAAAGAGAACATTGGCACTAGAAGAAATTTAGTATACATATTGGCTAGCTTAATATAATCTCAAATAGCAATTAACGGGCATTATTTCTAATAAATCAAGTAATAAATAATTATCTGAAATCAAAAACTACGATAAGAATTTTTTTTTGTTTATTAATCAAATGTCTTAATACGTTTAGGAGCAGATAATTTTAGAATCGAACAATTATTAAAGCCACGGATGGTGAACCTATGGCATGCGTGCCAGAGGTGACATTCGACTGAAAATTGTTGGTACCTACACTCAGAAAAATTCCGCATTGTATAAATAAATGGAAACCATTTCAAAATGATTCAACACAGAATGTTAAAATTTCAAACGGTAAAGTTATTAATTTATATGAAAGTAAATTTGTTTCATATCCGTTCTTAATAATTTAATGTTGAATTTCTACTTAAGTTCTGTAACTGCATAATATTTTTATTTTTACAATGTAAGAAATTCAAAAGTAGGCAGACATTTTTGTTTCAATCGGACGGTCATTGTTTTAAAGTCGTATAGATTTAAATCTAAAATCTACATAACATGAAACGAAAGAAATGCCTTGTCTTTTTTAAATGAAGATTTTTATTCTATTATATGTTTATAAAAATATCCCATTTCATTTTATTTCAATGGTTTACATATTTAGTTCGAAAAGATTTAAATTTAAATTGTTTCCATGTGAACATGGCATTTGATATTTGACTTGAATTGTTAATGCCGCATACTAGATAATACCAGACACATATTTGTTTTGAAAATGTTTGTTTCTTTTTATTGCGCAATTCGTATCATATCGATGATTCATATTGAGCCGAGCGATGCAATGCATATGCAGGTGGTAAGTTGTGCTCACAAAGCAGTAAGCATCTGAATTCTGAGGTTTGTGTTTTGTGGCTGTGCTCTAGATCTTCTGCCTGGCGCTTCGAATTTGCAACTTGTGTTGGGTAAGTATTTTTTATTTTTGTTATATTTATTATGTCTGTGGAGAAACTGGTAACTCATCCAGTCGGAAACTGGAGATTTCGGATTCAAGTCCCGACAGCGGCATTTGATTTTTTCTTAAATATAGCCTGACAATCAGGACATCCGCAGTGTTGTCTGATATAATTCACAACTTAATTATTGTGAATATGCTGTGGACTACGGGAGATAAAAATGATTATTTATCTAAAAATTATACTCTTTTAACAAAAAAAAAATCTTCTTAACGTTATAAGAAACTATTCTAGTCTCACATTTTTAATTTCTTTAAATAAAACAAAAATTATACTCTTTTAATTAAAAAAAAAGGTGACTTGAAAACTTTTAAACCCGGACTACAAATGAAACCCCCCCCCCCCCCCGGACGCCCTCTAAACTAGGACAAATCCGGGGAAACCCGGACGGATGTAGGTAATAAGTAATTATGAGAACAATGAACGATAGGTATTGACAAAAACTAAACAACGCATTTAAAATATGGCGATACTTCAATACTATTGATGACCGCTGGCTGACTGCCTCTTTCACATTTCGCCTAATATTAGAATGAACCATACATTTTTGTCTTGTTTCTTATAGATTAAGAATAAAAATGAACGACGACAGCAGCTTTAATATATTACCAGCGATTTTATATGATTTAAACAATGCCGCGCCCCTGAACATTCCAAATGAAGGGCTGAGCAATGTGCCTTCATGTACAAGTACAAATCAAGAAGTTCCTTTATTAACGGACGCCCAAGACCTGGAGTCCCTTTTAAATTCTTGGAACTTAATAACATTGTTGCCAGTTTTACAAAGTAACTTTCAAAATAATACATGGCATTTACTTCATTCAACAGTTAATCTACATGTTTATTTATATTTTGAAAATGTTTTACGATTATAAATTCTTTCTTTTATTTCAGTTTCTTCAGATAGTGGAATAACAATACAGGAGTCTACAATATTTATCGAAGGACGATATTAAGGACGCAATTTCTGACATTGGGCTACGAGCAGAGTTTCGCGAAAAATTATTCTACTGGAGAAAGCACGAAGTAAAGACAAATTCGCGTACTTCAAATAAATACATTAGTATTATTATTATTTATGTATTTCAGTACGGCGTTGATGACGAAACCATCACATTTGCGTCGACGTTTTCTAATAAAGTGAATAATTGGCTGCAAAATACAAGTTCGCAAAAAGATGTCTCACATGAAAGTTCACCTAGTTCTACAAAAACTACTTCTACTACTACTTGTTTTCTGACGCGATAGAAAACCAACCAAGTTCGCTCGAGAATGGGCCACTTTCTGAACCCATTTGAGTTTCTAGGGGACAATATGTATATTGACTCAGTTAAAACGACGTATAAATATGTGAAGTTGTAAACTTATACCTAGGTTTAGATTGATTTTGTAGAAGAATACAGGTTTTTTGTTTTGTTTCTTTATGCTATGTTAATAACTGAAAATTTGTGACTCAAATGTATTTTGCAATAAAAAAAAAATGCCAAATTTCGTATTTTTAACTACCTACTACCCCAATATCCTCGTCCAATAATCATTGCAATCGTACATTAAATTGATCATTCCTATTTTTGATTTAAAGCATATAGTGGCCATATTTTAATGGTAATGGTGTGGTCAACATAAACCAAAACCACATTAAAGTAAATAGACCCATTTTTAATTTAATGTTACACAGTTTTAAAACAATGTTTAAATATTCAAAATTGTAATTACATTCATTCATTGACTTTTGAGTATCGATTTTAACATATTTCCATTTGTTTTGATAATGCACTATGTTATATAAATTTAAACACGGCTCTTAACAATATGACAGTATCTCTGTTTAATTTTAAATTACAAGTTTTTGATATGTTGCTGGCCATGTAAGTTCAAATAAAAATCCCAATGACGCCAAAACATATTTGAATTTATTTGATACAATGCAACATTTTTTGATTTTACAATGTTTTTTCTCTGAGTGTACAGCATGAATTGAGGTGTAAATCGATATAGTTAAAAATATTTCAGATGTTATAAAAATGAAATGAAATATTGCATGAATAGCTAATTTGACAGTTCATTATTCACAAAATCTCGAAAAATCCGGTGAAAAAGAAACGTGTTTTACATGTGCTTTATTCACTGTTGTTGTTTTTGGAACGCACTTAAAAGTATGTTCCAAAAACATATGTAAAAAAAATGTTTCTTTTTCAGTGGAGTTTTCGATATTTTCGGAATAATTAAACGGCCATATAGTCAGTCGCGGTAGAGTACAAACAAGTGTTGCTACTGGAAAAAATATCGGTTTTCGATAGTCGGAATTTAATATCGATATATTAAATATCGCCCAAAAATATCCATATATAAAATAAAAAATATCGATATTTTTTCGACATCCCTCACCTATACCATCTACCTTCACTGATTCGCTTCTGACAGTTTTCGAATTCGCGTCTGGTGCTCTGACACTACTATTTTGTGAAGATATTTAGATTGTTAATTTTTTTTAAAACTAATAATTGGGAAAATAGCTATTAGTATTAGTAACTGAGCTAAACTTGTAACAATAGCTGTTCGACAAAAAAATACCAACAAACAAGTTGTACAAGAAAACAATGTCATTCGAGCCGTTATGTTGTATTTTTAACAACGCATTTGCATTAATTGTGTTGTTTGTATTCAGCTGGTAATATTTATAGTTTTTCTTTGAATTTCTGTCGCTGCTATGCAGGTCAGTGGGAACTGTTTTACATAACAATTGGTTCAAATTCCAATGAAATGTTCTACACAGTGTCCAGAAATGTGATTAACTCTATACAAACAGGTGTTGTTCAATTGTTCTACAATACCCTACTATTCAATTTGTTTCTAGCTTGCCAGTTGGTGCATTTATCATCTAGTACTCTTTTATTACTACACTGTAAAGAGGCAGTACTACTGTATACTTCTCAGAATTTCTTAGTTATTTTTTGCACAATTTCATTATAAACTATGATAAACTCAAGGAAATTCCAGGGCTGACAAGCCTATGAAATTTCGCTCTTCCATAAATTGAGACCAGGACAGTAGCAATAGAACATTAAATAGTAAAATAAACTTACACAATCACATCGATAAGAGGTAAAAATATTCAAGAAAGAAATATTTTACTAAACACATATTAAAAGACCACAGTCTGACTAATTACGTGGTCAGCCGACTAATGTCGATAATGGTACAGAAATAATTCAAACACATTTGCAAAAAGGCTTTTTTATGTTTTTCTTAAACGATATTTATTTTTTGTGTAAGTGTTAAAAATTAAACATTTTAGAAACAAAAAAATCATTGTCACCCGAATCGTCCATGGATTTACATAAGTAAAATTGCAAAAATATTATAAAATCATTATTATATTATTTTTATAAATAATACATTTTTAGTATAAAAAGGCTCCATTTTTGTTCTAACTGAAAAAGTAGAATAATAATAGAAGTAAATATTTTTAAAATTTGGCAGTTCTAATTCCAGTATTGATATTATCCAGTCGCGTTTGATCAATATCGTTAAATGAAATGAAATGAAAATTTATACCGTTTCCCATCTTGATCAGGTCAATTTGTGAACAGTAACGCTAATGGCTAGGAAAAATGTACATTAGGGAAGAGACTCACCTTATATCCAATTTACATGCTTGGACTTAACATCTTATGCACGGAGATGGATAGGATATTGCAAATTATAAATGTTCGATAACAGTGACCATAATTGTGCACGGAGAATTTATTAACCAGGCGTCTGTGAGGTTGGGTCATAATGACCCTCGACATTTTTAAACGCGCGTATTTTTAAAGTAATAGTGTGAATTTGCCGTGCTTCTCAGTAGCTGGAGTTACTACTCCGCCCCCTTTCGTTTCTAGTATCAACTCACTCGGTGTGCTCCTGCACAGTGTGTTAGACGCGGTCAAACGTCAAACGGGTAAATATGACCCAACCATACATTCGATGTAACCTTTTAGTGCCAATTACATTTATGCATTTATATGGTTTTTATGTTTACTTTGAGTAGTAACAATGTCTTTATTGATAAATAAAATAAAAATTTTATCAAACGGCGTGGAGTTCAACACAACAAAAACAGTCGGGACGCAGTGCGAAAATCCTGCCGACAATACAGTGTATTTGCTAATACAGGCAGTGTGACTTTATTGCGTGAATTTAAGTTTGTTTTTGGACAAAATAAAAAAAATAAACCCTTAATACACCCCTTAAAATAATTTTTTACTCAGTTGTCAATTCAAAATTTAAACCAAATAAAATATACCCTTCAGTAAGTACATCCTTATATGCACCAAACTAGCGTTTTCATTTTATAAGTCCGATCCTGTCGAGTCGATTTTATTAAAATTTTAGGAGCATTATCTCACTTTAGGTATTCCAAAAAGTTAAAAAAAATGTTAAAAAATTATAATGTTGTTTATTTATTAGAAAGATTACAGAAGTTAAATATTTTGTTAAGACTTTATAGACCATCGTAAATACATAACAAGTTCCTAATATTGTCTGAATTTTTATTGTTTTTCACCAAAATATAGTAATAAAAAAATAAAAATTCATTGAAATAGTAAGAATTAAATCCTGTTAAAAATCCGGGTTATATAAACCCACCATAGAGTCCTTGTACTGATTTTCTACCATTCAAACACCGGGTTTATAAGCACCACTTTCACGTAGACTAGTTTTGTGGTAATATTTTCATTCATAGAAATAATCGACAAAATAATATGTTTACTAATATCGTATTAAAATAAATTGCCTATATGAACTGAGATCAACTTACAAATAAAAACATGATTAGTTTGAACTCAATATATTCTGAGTGATGAGAGAACCCAACCTATGCACTGGGAAAATTTAATTTAAACGTAACTTAGCTATCATGAGAGAGAGAGAGAGAGTTGATTATAGACGCTCGGGAACTGTGGGCAACAGATAATATGAAATGTCGAGATTATATTATATAGTCATGACATTCGCTCAACGCCAACAGATATGTCCACCCTGCAATAAACTATTTATATACACAAATACGTTTAAGTATTTCTATTATAAAGTTTATATGACATGGTTTTACATACATTATGCTCCATATCCATTATAACTATGGTCTATATAAATTTCAATTGTTTTTTTTTCTATTTACTGAAATCTACGTTTATAATAATTCAATATTTTTATTTTTCAGGTGAGTACATGGTACGCCGTGCGGCAATCTATCAAAAGAACTTTTGTAAGTATTTTATAAACGTTTCTTCGCAAATCAAAACATTCGTCAAGGCAATAAATTTGTAATTATATGAATTTTAATGCTTCTTTAACATATTACTATCAACATTCTGTCCGTAGAAGTTCGAAACTTGTATCGACTGCTGACTGGATCGGTTTTATCAAAATGTTTTTTTCACAAATTATATTCAATAAATTGACACTGTCAAATTTTAGTTTTTACAAAACACTAGTTTTACCATCCCAACGCTACAAGTGGGGGACCGGGTAGTAATTTAGATCAAAATTCAGTTTTTAAAATTTTCAATATTTTTTCGTTTAAATATCATTGAATAAAAAAAAAAAAAAAAAACAACAACATGTATTTCAAAAAAGTTTGTTCGTCTCTTTGTCTGTTTGCTTGTCTGTGAGTACGATATAGGTCAAACGGCTGAGCGGATCAAAATCAAAATTTGTGATAAGACGTCTGACATGTAAATAAGGTCTAGTAGCTCAACTGACAATTTTTTTTCACCTTTAAAACCGCCCCGATGTTTGAAGTCCCGACCGTAATTTTATTTACTCTCTAAATACTAAGTAGTCTCAAAATATTAGCCTTTACAAAAATCTTATAAAATATTTCACCACGAACTGTTGAACTTATCCATCATACACGCAGCAAACAAGGGGAGATTTTATTTCTGATATGAAATTAAAAAAACCCGGGTCGCAGTGCCAAAACCCTGCCGACAATATAGTGTATTTGCTTGTAGAGGGCCGTGTGGTTTTATACTTTTATTATGTGAAATTAAGTTTGTTTTTGGGCAAAATAAAAAATATAACCCCTTAATACACCCCTTAAAATAACATTTTTTTCTTAATTGCAATATTATTATCAATCTAACGTCTACACCGAATTAAATACACCCTTCAATAAATAAGTCACTATCTGCAAACTAGTGTTTTCATAAAATTTGTAAATCCGGTCCTGTCGGGCCGATTTTATTAAAATTGTGGGGACACTTTTTAATCACTACCAGAGGGTTAAATTTCAATTTTGAAACGATTCGGAGAATTTTTTCGGTATTTTGGGGCCCAAAAACATTTTTCAACCCCTAAAAACTACCCTTAAAATACCCCGATTACGCCCATTTTAAATAGGCTTCTTGCGGTGGTGGATTTCAACACGTGGCCCAAATTTCGTTGAAATCAATTAACTCTTTCGAAAGTTATCGCGCGTACACACACACACACATATATATATATATATATATATATAAATATATATATATATATATATATATATATATATATATTGTCACGTTTTTTCCTTTCTGTTGCCCCCCTATGAGTTAATTTAGTCCTTAAACATCTTCTTAAAGTTCCCCTCTAACGATACATCGTCGATGTTTCACTTTATGCAGTCATTTAGTAGGTGAACCAGCTCTTTGAAATTGTGAACGAACGGTACGCTGATAGTGCGCACGATTTTTACGCAATAAACATGCGACCGGAACGTTTTTGTCTTTTTTGGTTTTTGAAAATTTTTTCGTCAGTCAAGGTGTGGCCAGCAAGCGGTTCACTGACGTTTGGTTTGCGCGAATTTAATTCGCTGCTAAATGATTTTAATTTATGGAATTGTGTGTTCTTTTGGGCCTAATTGAGGCATTGTTGATTGTGGTTGTTGTGCTGTTCAAACAACAGGAGCGATTCGCTTGTAAATGCGGGATAAATAAAACGGCGCAATTGTGCGTTTTTTCACGAAGCCGACATTACGACCTTGTGTGACCTTGTGGATAAAATTCTACTCTGTGAAAGCGTAGGAAGTGTTGGAAATCATTAGCATCATCCAGGAGGGTGCTGATCTCTTCATCGGAAGCTGTTATCTTTTGCCAATCCGATTACCGTTGGTTCTGCCCTACGAAATTCTACAATACCTCTGCCGTACCTACCAGATCATCAGGACAACGCCCTACAGTTGATCGCGTCACATCCAGTAAAACTTGGTACGAGTTTCCTGATTTAAGGTACAGTGTCATTTTTATTTATTTTGTCCACAAGACAATATTAAAAGGGAAATGTTAAAGTGAATCAAATTTGCATTAGTGAAAACGTACTGATTAATGTTGAGTGTAAATTTATGATGTTGTTGATTTAATTTTGACGGTTGATAATTTTGATAAAGAATTTTTTGCAAAACAGTAAATTCTGTACGTAATACGTCTAACTTCGTTCAGACTTGCAGTGTAATTAGAATGCTGACCTTGACCATTATATTGTAAATTATACTTGTTTTTTTTTTTTCTCGACAGTTATCAGTCAAATTATTATTTTATAAAATATTAAAACTTAAATATTTAAATTTATTCCGAAATAGAATTCTGGTTATAATTGGCCGATTATTTTAACGTGTCATAGTATTTGTTTTGTTTGTTCACTTTGAGCTGACGCTAAGAACGCTGGAGCTCAGTTAAGTTGTGAAGCTTAATTTTAGTTAAAGCCGCGTCTCTGGCCTTGCACTCTATTAAGCACTTGATTGCCGCGTGAAGTTTCTAATAAATAACTATTCTTGCTCTCTATAGTTTGCTGTTATCTCTCCTGCCTTATTAGCGTTCAGCTAATGATATTGTTAAATTATAGTTATTGTTTTGTAAATCCGTCTTTTAGCTAAACATTAAAACTAAATATTATATAATCTCTTTTGAAGGCTATTTTCTAATATTTATTTATTGATATTCATTATTATATTGTTGTTGTTAATTTTGATTAAATTATTTCGAGCATTGTGAACTAATAACAACTGACAACGGTGTGACGAGCACTAGTTTCAATCTTTTGATTAGTTATCCGCTCATCTGTCGAGTAACCTCATATATCCTGAGCTTCGTCCATTCAGATATTGTTAGTTCACTGCTCCTGTTGGTGATGTGTAAACGGTCAGATTCTGATTAGAATCTATTTTTGTGTTTATTATTGATCTGATTATTGCTTCTGTACAACTAGTAATCGTTTTTCTCAATGCTAAATTAACCATTTAACTTTATGAAAACCTGCAGCATAGTTTATTGTATTAAATTTTATTTAAATTACGTTGGAGTTATTTTTTGTTAGGGCTTTTCCTTAATTGTTACTTCCAGTTGAATCCTGCATCTGGAAGACACGGCAGAGGTAGAGGAATTTCAAGGATTGGCGCCCATTTTTGTCTTTTTATCAGCTTTTCTATTTAGACCGTATGGTTAGTTGCGTCTCCTATCTCTCCATGCAACATCTGATTAGGGAAAGGACCCTTTGTCCAGACGTTGCCTCTCAACCTGCGACCCCCCGCTAGCTGGCCGGGATCAAACCCTCTGGGTGGGGTATTGTGTGCGTCTTTTTCACAAAAAAGAGACGTTACACTTTTGGCGCCTCAACGTTTGGGACCTGAGATTGTGGTCTTAGATCTATCATAACTTCGTTGTCAGATCCAACGTAATTCTGTGGTGAATTGAAAAAGCGGTTTTGTTGAATTCAATATCTTGCTGTGAATTGAGAATTGTCAGATTTTTTTAAAGTTCGTATTGAATGTAATTCTTTGATAATTGTGTTAAATTTCAATTTTTTGAAAAAATCGTGTTGATTAAAATTTTTACCGAGACATTTTGAAAGTGACTAAGTCAGGGATCGGTCGGAATTAATTGAACCCTAAAGTCGGTTGAGCAATTTGATTTTGTGTTTGTGTGAGAACGGTCCAAAATGGAAATATCTTATGAAATAGAAGTAGATTACCTTACCACGTCTGAGGTTGATTACGAATTATCCATTCGCGGATTAGTTGCTGGGTCGGATGAATTGAAACGACGTAAGTGTCTGAGGCGGTTGTTGGCGGCTGACTATAAACGAGTCGGTATTTCATACCATGCTTCATCACCATTTAATCGCGACGCGGATGGCGCTGAAATCGACCTTAGCATTTCGTCGGTTAGCAGAGCTATAGAAGACTATAACGAAGATTTGGATAGTACTTTCGTGGAGATTCGCACCCGACTAAACCACCTGAAAGGTAGATTACTGAGAATCAGTGCTGATGATGAAGAAATAAAAGCCTTTAAAAATGATAGATTGATAACGATCCTGTCCTTGGAGGATGAATTCTTATCTAAGCTGCCAGATGTGACACCAGCGGACGGAGGTCAGAAAGCGGTTGAGCTGAACCGAACTACGGTCGCTTCACGGCTTGATAGTAGTCTCGCGACGGTTCCTGCCAATGATGCTACGGAAGTTACAGCTGACACATCGATTATTAATTTTAATACGCCGTATCGGCACGCGAATTACATCCCAGTTTGTAAGTGGGGAATAAAATTCTCAGGCGAATCCTCAGAAGAGAGCGTGGCCGAAATACTTCAAAGAATAGAAGAAAGCAGCATTTCTAAAGGCGTTTCGAAGGACGAACTATACAGGTCGGTTTTTGATCTATTGGAAGGATCAGCCTTGTCGTGGTACCGTTCGGTGCGTGATTCGATTACTTCTTGGGACGATTTTGTTGAACGTCTTTAAGCAGAGTTTCAGCCCATTGATTATGAGAGCGATTTATGGAACGAGATTTTCCACAGGTTTCAGGGACCAGATGAGCGAGTTGGCACTTATTTGTCATGTATGAAAAATTTGTTTGCGCGTTTACCTACGCCTACGTCTGAAGTACAACGCTTGAACGTAATTCGGAGGAACTTGACACCGTACTTTATTAATCATTTAGGAACGAATGTCATCACATCTGTCGACCAATTAACCGCTGCTTGTAAACAGCTGGAACAGAACCAACACCATGCAAATCGTGGTTGCGCAGGACAGTCAAATTCACAGTTAGTGGAACCTGCCTACTCGTATAAGAAAATAACATCTCGAACTTTTGGTCGTAGAAAAAGTAATGTAAGCAGTTTGTCAAGTTTAGTATGTTGGAACTGTCAAGAACGTGGGCATATCAGTCGAGAATGCACGGAATCTCAAAAAGGAAAATTCTGTTATGGATGCGGACAGCGGGACGTCACGCGAGCTTCATGCAAGAAGTGTTCGGGAAACGGCAGCGAAAGGGATTAGTAGGCCGTCGTCTCTTTCAGCCTAATCCGGCCTGCACAAACAAATTGGACATATCTTCTTGGAAATCATGGCTAGATAAAGTTGCTAAATTTTGTTGTAAGCTCACTGTTGATGGGGCAGTTGACCCGTTGTTAGTGTCAAAACCATACGATAATCGTCCATACATTTCTGTCCATATTTTTGACCGAAAATATGTTGCCCTTTTAGATTCAGGTGCTAGCGATTCAGTACTAGGTCGTGAGGGTTTGAAAATTATTAAAGTCTTTTCGCTGACAATCCACAAGTCGTCTTCTGCCTCCATTCGGACTGCGGATGGAGCTCCCCAAAATATTTCGGGCTTTGTCTTGTTGCCTGTTGTTATTGGAGAAACATTACGTCTGATTAAAGTTTTGATCGTTCCATCACTGAATCACAGTTTGATATTTGGAAGTGATTTTTGTAAGATGTTCAACCTCGTAATTGACTTTGGTGCTAACCAATTTATGGTAGGCAGTAAAAATATTTGTATCGTGGAAAGGTCTTCGTCTGGTTCAACCGAAGTTGAAAAAGGTTCAGATGGGATAGCGGGTCGTGTTGTCTTGAGTAAAGAACAGAATGGTCGTTTAGAGAAAGTGATTGAGCAATTTGAAAAATTATCTTGGAAAAATGGTACAAAACTTGGGCGTACAAACAGAATTGTGCATCGTATTGATACGGGTGATGCACTTCCCATTAAACAAAGACAATATCCATTGTCACCTTATCTGTTGGAGCATTTATACAGGGAATTGGACGAGATGCTGAGTTTGGGCGTTATACAGAAGTCTTCTAGCCCTTGGTCATCTCCAGTATTGTTAGTGAAGAAGTCTCAAGGTTCGTATAGGTTTTGTTTTGATGGGCGCAAATTAAACTCTGTCACTAAGAAGGATGCTTATCCACTCCCTCGTGTGGACCACATTCTGAGTAAGCTTACCGGTGCTCGGTATCTATCGAGCATAGATTTGAAAAGCGCTTTTTGGCAGATCCCTTTTGATGATTCTTCGCGCGAGAAGACAGCTTTTAGTATTCCTGGTAAGGGCCTGTTTGAATTTGTCGTTATGCCGTTCGGACTTAACAATGCCCCGCAAACTCAGCAGCGACTTATGGACCAAGTTCTGGGACCCGAATTAGATCCTTATGTTTTTGTTTATTTGGACGACATTATCATTGCGACTCCCACTTTTGACAAGCATGTTGAAGTTCTTCTTGAAGTTCACCGTCGGTTATCGGATGCGAAGCTGACTATTAATTCGGAGAAGTGTAGTTTTTGCTTTCCTTCCCTAAAATATTTGGGATTTGTTGTAGACGATCAGGGCTTGCGAACTAATCCAGATAAAATCGCGGCAATGGTGGAGTATCCGCGACCTCATAATACTACGGATGTTAAGCGGTTTATTGGTATTTGCTCCTGGTACCGTAGATTTATTTCAGACTTCTCGACACTGACGGCGCCTATCACGTCACTTATTAAAGGTCGGAAGAAAGGACAGGGCATTACCTGGACTGACGAGGCCGACAACGCCTTCTTGAAAATAAAGCAAGCTCTGGTATCTGCACCCATATTGCGCAGCCCGAATTTTCAACAGCCTTTCACTATCCAGTGCGATGCATCTAATGTGGGCCTTGGTTGCGTACTCACCCAAGAGAACGAAAATGGAATGGAAGCACCTATTGCGTATGCTAGTCGTACCTTGTCGACAGCCGAAAGGAATTACACAGTCACCGAAAAGGAATGCTTAGCCGTGTTGTTTGCTATTGAACAATTCCGTCCGTATATTGAAGGAGTCAAATTTAAGGTTATTACTGACCACCACTCCTTATTATGGTTGCACAGTCTTAAGGGTCCGGTTGGTCGAATGTGTGATGCATTGGTTTGGGCTTTAGGTACGACCACATATAAACAGACAACAGACAGACATTATTTGAAAACCACTTTTTTAGGTTGGGGGAATTTGTAAACGTATAAATTCATCACAACGTCAGTCGGATGTTTATACGATCATAAGACTTTCAACTGTATATTTCGTGCATGGGAAAGTAGAAAACGATTGCATAATAAATTGGCACTTACTTCAGTTACGTTGTGCTGTGGTTCAATACGTCAATACTGAAGACTGAATATTTCATCTATACACATTTTTAATAGCGCCACTATTTCAACCCCACAAATAGGGAATGGTACTAATTTAGGTCAAAATTCATTTTTCGAAATTTAAAATATTTTTTTAGTAGCTTCAGCTTCACTTGTAAAAAAGCTTGCAGCTCGATTTTCATCTTCTTCAAAATGTCTAATCGACGTGAAACTTTGCAGTCAAATCTAATTTTGTTAATACATCTGTTTTGATATTTTCGCTATAATAATATTTGTATAAGAAGTTGGAAAATATATTTAAGTAAAAACATGCGGTTGAAGTTACGGTTTTGATGGTGGCAAACTATGCCTCGAGTCTTTTAAAATTTACTAATGTATAATGACTAAAAATTTAAAACTAAAAATACATTATATTATTGCAAAAATAAAAATCGTTTCTATCAACGCATAAAAAAATTGAAAATATGTTTTTCCCTATAACGTTTAATAGCGTGGATCATTCACTGTACCTACACTCGTATTTCATAATATTCATTTAATTCATCGAGTGCCACATGCTACTTTTTAGTACATTTATATAAGTTTATATAAGTTTGTGTGTGTGTTTGTACGTATGGCAAGAAGATCGATTGCCGTCTGAGGAAGGACATAAACTACCTGAAAAAAAAACTTTAACAGGCATGTTTCTCCCAAGGGGGGTTGCGGGGGCGTTATAGTTAAAAAATTCCCGTTTTTGAACTATATCTCCTACAGACCTAAAATTTGGTTGGGGTGTCTCTTTTGTTATATATAGGGTTACCATCTCTAAAATTTGGCAACCAGGACAAGACGCGTGAACACACCGGATTTTAGAGCCCAGAACCCGAACATGTCAACAGTTTTTTTTTAAACATAGTCAGTGTAACAAAAAACAGTTGAAAATGTCATAAATCACCTTTTTATTTATTTTCAGACCTTAAAATTAAATTTAGTCATCTTTTATCATCATTTTAAATGTACCTAACAAAATAGAATCTTATTACAGTTTGTTACAAATTGTTTTAATACTCATAACCGTTCGTCGGTTGATCGCGGCGTGCGGGCACAGTGAGTGTCGCGGGCGGCCCAGAACTTTAAATTTTTAAACCCGGACTACAAATGAAGCTCCGCCCGGACGCTCCCCGGATGCCCTCTAAACTAGGACAAATCCGGGGAAACTCGGACGGATGGTAACCCTAGTTATATAGACATGCACTAAAAATTGGTTTTCGTAAAATCGCCTTATAAAGAGTGGAAAAGGGGACGGTACAGGGATGTCAATAATTAACATCTAGCTGTTATATTTCTATGCTTTCTTTATTCTGCCGAGGAGGGCGGAGCCCTGCGAGGTAAGGTTGCAATACGGTTGAGCCGAAGGCTATCCATTACTGTAGTCGTTGTCACTGCTCTATTTCATCTCAATCGTGTGCGGTTTATAATAGATAGATAGGTACATAGATAGGTACATAGATAGACAGATATATAGAATAATATAATAATAATAATACATTTATTGATCCTATAAATCAGAAGGCGTATATGAGTTCAGCAAAAAATACTATTTTACGACTCTCCTCTGCTTAAAGCATACAAATATTTGTAAATGAAACATACATAATTAAAATATTACTATAAAACACGTAACAGTGGCATCTCTTTATTTCCACATAATAATAATAATAAAATAAAATAAAAACCCGGGTCGCAGTGCCAAAACCCTGCCGACAATATAGTGTATTTGCTAATACAGGCAGTGTGGCTTTATTATGCGAACTTAAGTTGGTTTTTAGACAAAATAAAAAAAAATGAACCCCTTAATACACCCCTTACAATAATAATTTTATTAGTTGAAATATTGTTATCAATCCAACATCTGCACCAAATTAAATACGACCTTCAGCAAGTAAATTCGTATACGCAAACTAGTGTTTTCATAAAATTTGTAAGTCCGGTCCTGTCGGGCCGATTCGCTTATAATTTTAGGAGCACTTTTTAATTGCTACTAAAGGGTTAAATTTCAATTTTCAAACGATTCTGAGAATTTTTTCGGTATTTTTGGGCCCAAAAATTTTTTCCAACCCCTATTAATCCCCCTTAAAATGACCTGATTGAGCCCATTTTAAATAGGCTTCGTGCGGTGATGGATTCCAAGTATGCCAAATTTCGTTAAAATTAATTAACTCCTTCGAAAGTTATTGCCCGCACATATAAATATATATATATATATATATATATACGTATATAAAATATATATATATATATATATATATATATATATATATATATATATATATATACATATATATATAAACATTTTTAAAAATGGTGCCAAAGTGTTTAGGAGGTTATGAAACGTCGAGAAATTTTGGTCCGACCCCTAGGTCCCGCCATCCGACCGACGCCAATAGTGTATGTTGCCATATGGCAAATACACTAATAACGGAAAATGTAACAAGAAACTACGCCCACATAAGATTTCTATAATAATATTTTATTTGATAAGTTTAAAAATCAAAAAAAATTGGTAGCCAAAAGGCGAAGTTCAGAATAAATTAACGTAACTTCTCAGCTTTGGAGTTATTATAAAAATTAAATATCGTTTTATTAAATAATACGAGTATCTATGTGCAGCATACTGCATCCAAATGTTCTTAGCTTGTGTTGTGTACCTATACTGAGATCTAGCGACTAGATAGAATAATATGTAATGCGTGCCCTAGCACCTGTACAGAGCTGTACCTACCGAAGAACAGACTAACGGGCGAGACTACAGGACAGACAGAGGAAGTTATTAAATCATATTATAACAGTCTATCTTCATATGTGTGCATGCATGTATATAATATAATTATGCTTGTATGTATGAATCCCGTGTGTATGGCAATATACATGGCGCATCTACATAAATCAAGGTTTGTACATTATTTCTATGATCACAAAGCAAAGTTCTTTATGGACATCAAAATTGTTTTTTGTCTAAAATGGGCTTTACATGACTTTCAAAGATGCTCCTAAATGATTCCATTCATAATAATTTTGCCAGATAAATATGTTTATTGTTTGCAAGTTTGGTATCAAAGGTTTTATCTTTACGGAAGATCTAATTAAAGCTTGAACCGATTTTTTTACAATATCTTGGACTAGTGTGTAAATAAATAATGATTTTTTGTCTTAAATAGTAAGAACAGCATTGTTACTTCTACGATTTTAAATGGTTTCCTACAAAACGATCAATGCGAACGAAGCGACGTGTTCAATCAAAATTAATAGATTTTAAATCTAAATAGACTAGCGAAAATCATGAGGATTTCTGCCAATATGGCATCAATGGACCCGTTTATGTTTACGGCCAAACGGCATGGGCGGCGCAACAACTTCACCTGGAATAATACAAATCTCGTTCAGAAAAATATTTGAGTTGACGCTTTCTTTTGAGAGCTTCGCAGCGTCGGACTGGCCATATAGTCGAGGTGGCGATTGCCAGCCGGGCGCCAGCCTGCGCGGGCCCCCCACAGAGCATTATGTTCCGTAGGGCGAGTGCGTAACACCAACCAATTTCTATCTTAAAGAAGTTCTAAGAGGTGTTTAAGAGGCAAATTGATTTGACAAATTCATAGGAAAAGTCAATTTTTTATACCCTAAGCACAAAGTTAAGTAGTTTCGGAATTTGCTTTCTACGTAACGTATATTTTCAAAGTTCTCTGCGTTTTCGGCACGGGTTAAACTATATAATTTGGACTGAAATTTTGAGCTAATCATTTTTTCAATTTATAGAACCATTTCAGTGGGTAGCAAATCAAAAAATTAGAAAAAAAATGGCTTATACAAATAAGGGCCAGTCTAATAGACTGGCCCTTATTTTGACAAGTTGGACATTGTCACATGCTAACCTTTAAAATGGTTCTTTACATTGAAAAAATGATTCTCTGAAAATTTCAGCTCGAAGCCGAAAGCGCTGTAACGGTTATAGCTTTGCGGGGCTTGCCGCAAGTCAGGCGGTAGGTAGGATAGGGGGCCCATGCAGGCTAGGTCCCAGCTCTTACGACCTAAATGTAAACTAGATCAAATAATTGGTTCGTACATTAGAGAGAAATGAAATAGAAAAATATCCCATCTACCATTATCCAGTCTCGGGTCCCGGGCTTGTAGAGAGCCACCCGGGTCCTTCCGGCCCAGTCCGACCCTGGAGCTTAGTACATGGAAATCTATAATGAGAAATGTCTGTCGAAAGATGGCAAAACACATGCAGATTTCTCAAAAAATGTCATGTCATCAGTCACAGAAAATGTCGTTGACAATGTGGACCGCTTGTGCGAAGTGTTTAGTAACGGTGAACGAAACAGAAGAGTCGGCACAACTAAAATGAATTTGACCATTGAATCAAGAGAATCTTCGAACAATTCAGAAGAGGAGGTACAAACTGCATATTTGAATTTTTTCATTGTATTTTCAGAGCCTTGAAGAAATCAAAAACTGTTTATAAAACGTCGGCAATAAATAAAACTATCATAAAACAAAAGTCCTTACTTCCCGTTATTGTAGAATAAAAAAATTAGCATTTGCTTCCCATGCGAAATGTGTCAAAATTGCGGAAGAAAATGAACAGGGACCCTCGACCCAAATCGAAACAATTGAAGCTCTAAAGGAGCAACCAAAATTTTATAAAGAGCAATACGAGTTTTGGTGTGTTGCGAACCAAAAAGAAACAACACGTATCTCTACGCAAACTGAGCGGGAGAAAAAAACCACCGTTGGGAATGCAACAGACGATTTAATGTCTAAAAAAACTGTTTTTATCCAATCTAATGAACAAATGAATCAAAACAGCAGTTTGCAATCTAGTCTAGAGCCAACGCCCGGAACGTCAGCGGTGGCATCCCGGGAGAGCGCCGCCCGCAAATCCTGCACACCAACCAGTCTATCTATGCGCAGCGTGCGAAAGAAATGACAGCGAACGATTAGTGCGAGGCAAATGGCTCTGTACAGCATGTCGCAAATTTTTAGCTAAATGGCAAAATAAAATTCCCGGTGGGAAATTTATTTAGAATTATGTAACTTGTAGTGGCGTCTGAACGTGTTTTTTGCAGCTCCGGCTAAATATTGATAATTAATAGGTTTCAAAGGGAAATTAAATAATTTTGAGTTGAAAATCTCACTAAGTAATCGTTATATATGATGGAAATGTGAAAAACAGTGGAAAACCGTGGCTAATAGTTATTTAGAAGTGATAATTTCACAATAAGATACGGAAACGGCCATATTTAAATATAGAAATTACGTTATATACAGGTGATCCGTAAATCTGACAACAAAATGAAGTGCGATCGGTGTGAAGTATAGATAATTGCTTATGAAGTAGTTTTTCTGAAAGTGAAAATGGTCAAATAAGCTCTAAAGATACGTTTCTTGCAAAATTAGATACACGACTTAATAAGCTTAAAGGATAAGATAATCTCAGAAATAGATTCGAAAATAAACGGTTTTCATGAAAAATTAGAAGCTACTATAGATAAATATAATGAAATAACAAAATAGTTTGATGATATCTACGCTAAAATGAAAGTCATCGAGGAAATAGAAGTAAAAGTTAAAGTTGGTGAAACGGAAATAAAAAATTTGAATAGAACGTTTAGCTAGCCAAGAACAGTACAGCTGTGGAAATCAAATAGAAATTTCTGAAATCTCAAATCGACCAGATGAAATTTCTGTTAATGATACAGTAATCAAACTAGACATAGAAATAGTTGATAAAGACATTGAGACAACACGTAGAGTTGGAACGCAGAAAATTATCGTTTCATTCTTTGATAGGAAAATAAGAGATAATATCTTAAGGAAAACAAAGCACATACCAGTGACGAAGTGGCTGGATTAGGACCTCAAAAAATATATATTAATGAAGCCATGACACCATATTATCGCAGTCCCCTAACAGACAAAGCTAAAGATAAAGATTACAAATTTGTGAGGTTCCGCGGAAGTAAAATATTAATAAGTGAAGATGACGTGATAACATTCAATTCGGTTTGTTCTTGTGCTCAGCAAACGAAAGAATATCAATTTCTTTTTATTTTACTTTCTTTTTCTCTTTTTGTTATACTTAAGTACAATAAATTAGACGTCACAGTAATATATAATTTGTAAAAAACTCCTACCCTGGAACTGGCATCGCCAAGTTGGGTAGGAAAAGCACACAGTTAAATTGATATTGTATGATAATGTCACGATAAATAACTAAATAAATAAATAAAAAATAAAAGACATTAATGAAAGCTTAAGCACAGTCAAGAATAATAGTGTCATCTTTTGCAAAATTAGTTTTCAAAATTTATACTCAAGAGTGTTCAAGGATTCGATGATTTATAACTATTTTACGCAAACGCGATGGCTTTCACATGAAATAACAATTTCAAAACCACCCAACATCATAAAAACAATGGTGTCAAAACTTTTTTAAGAGTCCCCAATTCTGGGCTATTTGGTAAAGATATCACTATTATATTATAGTACAAGTCTAGGATAGTGAGATAGCACTTGATGGCAGGGCTTCTGGGCGTTGTTGTATAGACCGGGCATGCAAATTCTCTTATATGTGTGACTTGTATGCGTTGTGTACGATGACCACGTGATTGCCCTGCAGCTTAGTCAAGAATTCACATAATTACATGCCAACCAGATATGTATATGCATTCCTTTCAACAATAATATGCCGTAATTTCGCTGCCATGACGCATCGTCAATTTAATCGATAAATGTTTTACACCGGATTTTTTTCTAATAATTTTTTATTATTTAAGGATTTAGAATTTTTTGACATATAAATAATAGATTATACTATAAACACAGCACAGCGAATGTATGACACCTAGGTGACTTAGGTATAGGAAACGTGATGAAGCATTTTTGCCTATCTAAATGCTTCTTCCAAAATTGGCCTTCGTGCGTGCGATGCCGTGGGTAACGGCTAGTATTTTAATAGATTATTGTACTTCAACGAGTCATTCAATGTTTCTCAGATTTTAGACTTGTGTGCAGATTGACGTATATTTTCCCTATTGGTCTGTCTAATCTTAAAAGTGCATGATCCAGCAGATTAAATCCCACATTAATGCCGGCATAATCAGATGAGCAAATTCGCGGGTGAAAGTGGTACCTATACAGACAAGTATATTAATATATTAATTATTGGTTCTTACTACCATACTCGTATTATTACTACCTACTCGTATTATTAGATCCATGTCATACACCGCAAACCACAAAAACATTAAATCGTTATAAGATACATATTATTATATGATTTTGATTATTTATCCTGACACAAACAAAAAATCATACGAAAACAATTGCCCTCAAAGCTTTCTAATTAACATCCCTGGAAACTGTTCTCGGTCTCCCTCTCTTTCTTTGCTCCAGAACTCTTCTGTCATCTATTTTCAGCCATTCACGGTGTGTACTTAAAGCAAGCTAGTTTAGATTACTTTAGCACTGCCTTCGCTTAATGATTGAATCTGTTTAGGTTCTAGACAGTATTTTAGACTGGTCAGAGATGTCACAAATGCTTCATGTCGAAATCGAAGTCGGAATTTTTAAAGATTATATCGGAATCGGATTTAAAATGGCCGGACCTAGTAGTGTACTATTTTTTCTATCTTTTGTACAGTTAAATAATAGCAGTTTTTTTATTTTTTCCAAGTCAAATTATATGTTTATTAAAAAAAACAGGACAGCAAAGTAATAGTATGGTTAATTTTCTAATCATATAATATTCTGCTCATTTTTTGCTTATCTTCATTCTTAGAACCTAATACAAAAAGTTTGCAGCCATGGATTAACCGTCTCGTTATTTTATAAATCTAAATGGTTCCGTGAGCGTATTCCTAATTTTCATTATAGCAAGGTTGTCCTTACAGGAACGCCGAATAGTTAGGATTAATGGCAATCTTATATTGAATTTTTATATTTCTTTCTACAGTTTCTACTGTTTGAAGATTATACGTTTTCCCAGATCTATCAAATTCATGACATTGATAAAATTTAAAACGGTAATAATTTTAATATTATTATTTAAGTTAACAGTAGCAAAATAACTCACAGAAATATTTATTTCTTTAACCGACTTCATTTTTGAAAAATTAGAAAGGGATGATTAGATTGTCTATAATGTAACAGCTTCGACTGTATATAAAATGAAATATTAAATTATCTATGAGTTCTACATGCCGTGTTTAACTTTAGATTCAAACAAAAAATAAATATCAGCATCAATCATACACGTATAAATTATAAATTTCTTGGCAAAGTTCGTATCAAATGTAAAGTTAAAAGGTTATGAGTTTTATCATGTACCTACACCTATCATTTGCAATACTCACGAATACCATACGCGGTTCTCTTACTACTTAAGTCTGTTTAAGATACACTTTAGACATCGATGTTGTTATCAAATTTTTAATCAAATTGGTGTAAACGTTGTTTCCCTTTAATTTAGTTTAAGAGAACTTTACACGAAACACTGTACCTACATTGTAACATTACACACAGGGGCCAATTTTCATTATAGTTTTCTTGTAAACTTTAACCCGTCAATTCCCAGTGTCACCTGTAGAGAAGTTTAATATTTTTTTTCTAGCACATGGAGATTTTATTATTAAATTCCACTACCATTGTGGCAAAGTCAACAATTAAAACTATTAATATTTTTTTTTCGACAACAATAGCTAAATGTAATCTGTCAAATACAATCAGATGTTTCACGCGAAATTCGAGCAGTCTGTGTTTGTGTAATCTCTTGCGATAAAAAGTGAAATAAAAATGCCTAAACCGTAACTATTGTTATTTTTTCTTATTGCGTGTAATAAATAAATAAATAAGCTATTGCACAAATTTTTTTATTGGTAAAAATAACTTTGAATACGTTTTGTACGACGTTGGAAATATGCCGTGTCACCTACGGGTGACACTGGGCATTATAATAACCGTTTACGCCGCAACGGAAGCTCTCAAAAGAAATAATTTTTCCCGTTTTTGCAACATTTTTCATTGATGCTCCGTTCCTACTAGTCGTAGCTTGATATTACGTAGCCTATAGCCTTCCTCGATAAATGGACTATCCAACAAAAAAATAATTTTTCAATACAAACCAGTATTTCCTAGGATTACCGCGCTCAAACAAACAAACAAACTCTTCAGCTTTATGATATTAGAATAGATAAGTGTTTTGTTTCTTTCAGATAAACTATTTTTATTATAAAGAAACTGATATATCTAAATATAAATAAATATTATAAATTCTAACGTTTTATTCTTACCGTAACAATAAGAAACAATCTGTGTCTGCTTCAAAGTCTTAATTTCACAACGCCCAGTGTGACCTACAGGTGACACCCCCATAAATGAAAATTGGGGTAGTTTATTTTTTATTTATATTTTTTCTTGTCATAACCAAATGTATATAAGGTATTTTATTTAAAAAGAAACCAAAAATCTTTATTAACTTGGACATGGGAATTGACGGGTTAAGTAAGGCGTTATGCTCCCTGATTTTTGAAAAATTTAGGTTCAGTAGTTTCGGAAAAAGGGGGGGGGGTGTATGATCTATTTTCGCGTTTTTTTCAGAATATCTTTTTAGTAAAATATGCTACTTAAAATTATGAAAAAAATATCTTTGTATTCTTCACATATATATTTTTTAAAGTGTTAACTAGGACAAAATATATGGGATAATAAGATATATTACTATTATTATCACTATTACAGACGGACACGTCAGTGACCTTATAAGGTTTTAGTGTCCCGTCAAAACGGAACACTTATGGAATCACTTCGATGTCTGTTCGGTCGTCCGTTCGCCTATTACAAGCGATTTTCTGTGAAATTACTTGACGTAAAAATTTGAAGTTTAACACAAAGATAGCTTAAAAATTGCTGTCCCACACCCTTATCACCAAAAGGATCGCCCAGAAAAAATTGACAAAAATCTTGAATTAGATGTAGACGATGTAGAACGAAATTATCAGGAATTCAAAACTCTATCGCGAGCAGTTATTATAAAATTTAATTATTTATTTCTTTAAAACTGTAGAAGCAAAATTAGCTAAAAAAAGCTATATAGAATAAGTGGGAGGACTAATGGCTAATCGCACAAACTAGCATTTGATCGATTTTTTCGTCACGTAAAAACAAAATCTGTTTTGTCATCAAAATTTCTGTCTTATACTGTCACAAAAACTCTTCAAATTTCTGACGTCAAAATTGTATCATTTTAAAATAGGCTTTAGACATCGACGATGTCTTATAGAGACGTCACAAAATATTGATTTCGTACTTTATAATTTTACTAGATAAATATGTATATCTGGGAGATACACGGTAAAGCAGTTATAGCGAATTATGGATAATTTTTTAAACTTTTAAAAACGCGTTTGTTTGCGTTTAAAGTAATCCATTGTTCACAATTCTCGTATAGAAGGAATATATTGTTTGTGGCAATAAAAAACCACACTGGAACATTACTGTGAACTATGTACGCTCATTTACAAAAAATCTGATATGTACTGTAACTACAGTGAATATAGCATTATAAATTCGTTGTATATATTTATGCCTAAAACGATTGATATCCATGAATTATGGGTATTGTGAATTTTGGCTTTGAGTTATCTATCTTGAATGGAATGATTTTTTAGGCGCGAATGGCAGTTAAAACACCTATACAGAATGATGAGTTGCTCATGTGTAAAGAGATTAAACATCTACAATCAAAAATATGCATTTTCCTGATCTCGAATGTTTAAAAAAATTTATTGAATGGTAAGTTACTCGTGGACAAAACCAAACTTTCATATCTTCTCCGTATATGAGAAGAGCTATGTCAGTTCTCATTATTTCCTTTGAAAATATAGAAATAAATAAAAAGAATAAAAATCACTTTATTTTACCAAATAAATCGTATTATCATTTATTTGTTACTGACTATAAAAATACAATTTATTTTATTTTAAAAATGTAGGGATTTGTATATCTAATAGAGGAACCAAAGCCAAAACATCAAAGAGTGCAAAACTGCGTTGAGATTATAGCCCAGACACATGTGAGATGTACTTCAGCTGCAGCGCAGAAATGGAACGATGGTTTCATGGTATCCGACATCGTTATAATAATGCCAAACCATTAGTCCATTTCTGCACTTCTTTACACTGCACTGACAACGTGAGCAAAAACAACAATTTATAACTATGTTAAGAATTAGCTCAAGAGACGTTCGTTTCATTCGGTGCAATTTGCAGTTCAGTGTCGAGTGCAGCCGAGTGGTGCAGTTGATCGGTGCATCGGTGTACAGTCTGAACACGACACAACGGTCACGCCATAGCTAAATACCGGGAATTAGCAATACCAAGTATAGACATAATCTATCACCAATTGATTTAATTACAGACATTAGAATTAATCAAACAGTTCGTATTTAGCTCTATTTACCGCCTTGTCTCTTTCCTTCGAACCCGTTCCGCTATTGTTTTTTACTTATTTGTACATTATAGACTGTACTATTTTCAAAGGGATTGCAGTCTTTTCTTTAGAGTGCAGATGGGAAGTATACAATATGTTTTGAGCCTATCAATTTGAACAGCCCAATTTGAAATTCAGGGTCTGCAACTGTTTTTGAGTAGTTTGTAAAAATTCATATTGGCGAAATTTTAAAGTATTTTCATGCTTCTAATACAAACACCCTGCCTCTTATTTTCGATATAGTTTAATGACTGATAGAAACTATAGTGTTCTGGTTTAAGTCTTTTACACGAATTCAACGATCGCGTCAAAAATTCTAAATCTATGGCCATGTTTGAATATGTTACTTGCCACGTTGTCGCAAGTTCGGCCAAAGTTTTATATTTATTTTAAGCTTGTATATACAAAACGCTTTTTATTTCGTGTTTTCTATAGAATTTAACAATAATATTATACAGGCTACCCAGTAAATCTTCTGTAAAATTTTGCGTCTTAAGTAGTGAAAATAGGAGTGGAACCTTTCCTGAAGGGTACTGTCATCTCTGAAATCGATTAAGTTAGAAACATGAAAGTCGCAAAAAAATAAAAAAATATTATGTTCGATGTTTTTTTAGAAAAACTATGGAACGGATAATCGGCGAGGGGCAAATATTTCAAGATAATATAGTCACTATATGTAGAATTAACGAAACGTCGTCTCTAAACATAACTCGGGCGAAGCCGGGAGAACAGATAGTATTCTACAGGAGAAAATATTTCAGTGCATTTCTAACATTTCCACGGTATTTTTTTTCTATCCTATTTCCTGTTACATCTGCGCATGCTTACATAAATACCAACATCATAAAGTTAATGCCGAAGAAAATTACCAAGAGGCATTCTCAATTATTTAACGTAATTATTCGACTTCATTAGTAGCTGTAAATTTGAGCCGATGTTTTCATATTTCACTTGTATATTGCGTACAGAAGATATTTATTTTAATTAAATATTGTACACGTTGTTTATTATGTGCAATCATCTATTTAATTGAAAGAAAATATTATATACAGAATGTTTCAATAAGTATGTCTATTGAAGTTTGTATATGATAATATTGCTTGTTAATAGAGTTGTTGACTGTACTATTCAAATAAAAACATAATTTTTATGTTACGTGGTAGTTTCTATGATAAAAATACTAAAAAACACAATATTTTTCATTATTTTTAAGGAATTTAATTAATATTTAATAAACAAAACGTAACTAAATCACTGTCAAGTTACGTGACAACGAACACCAATCAGAGTGCATGTCGTCACTTGTTCGTAAACATCATCAGACGCTGTTCACGCTGTCAAAAGTCTTCATTGTTTGGTTAATAATTAGAGCGTAATTTATTTACAGGAAACGTCAAATTACATATAACTACAGCATCATTTACGAAAAAACCTTACACCACCCCGTCAATTTAGCAGCGTTTATGAACACATAACGTCACAGCAGTCACGTGACAAGTATTGGCGTTTCTGAGCGAAATTTGAAACGGAATTTAAAACACATGATTTTTAAAGCTTGAGTCGTATTTAAAAAATAATAATAAATAATATTTGTGGCTATATTAGGTACTTATGCACGATTTAGGACACTTTCCCAAAAATAGTCAACATCCCTATTAATGTAATCCAAAAAGAAGTTTAAAAATGTTTGCAAAATACATTTGTAAACTTTTTTTCGGATTACATTAATTAAAAGCACTTTAGGATATATGAAAATAACATAAAAATACTTAAGCCGAACTATAAAAAAATATATTTAGCTGAGATAAAATAATTCCACTATAAACTCCTGATCAATGGTGCATTATCCTTGATCTTTAGTAAATTTACACTACACAAATATAACACTAAAACCAGGACTTAACTTTTATAAACAAAGATAAAAATTACATTTTTGAAACAATGCAACATTTCAATAATCCTTTTGATAAAATAAACTAATACAATTTAAAAAAAAAAACTTCTCTTTTGTTAATAAAAAACGTATTTCAAAAACAGTCAGTAAAACTTTACTTAAAAGACGTATCTGTCAGATAAGCCTTTATGTTAATCTTTATCTCATCTTTGATTGAGATACGCTTTTAAAAACTGTTACCCAAGTATCTTTTCAATATTGAAAAAAATCATCACGCCGCCGGTTTGCAGAGTATACCTCAAAAATGTTTTATTTCCATATACGCCTCTTTATATGCAAGGTATAATAATAATTATGTATTCTATATATATTTTACAATAGTTTTAATATTACAAAGAGAATTTCATAATGAAGATATAACAGTAGCAAAATAATTAAAAACTGGTACTCTTCATTATTAATTTGTATTTATGTATGCTGAATAAGTATTCTCATTATATTAAATTCAGAATAATTTATACAGATGATACAGAAAATACCCTGTGATCGAAAAAGAATAATAGGTTAATTTAAATGCAATATATGAAGATAAATTTTACCAGACACAAAAATGGTTATAGGGTATAGACTATACTAACTGATATGCGCGACTTCATTTAATTAAACGCAGACAAAGTCGCGGGTATCAGCTATTATTCTATAAGAAAGATTACTGCAGCATAATACGTCTTAATCCGGGCGAAGTCGAAACGGGCCGCTATTTTTATTAGTGTATTTGCCATATGGCAAAATACACTATTGGCGTCGGTCGGATGGCGGGACCTAGGGGTCGGACCAAAATTTCTCGACGTTTCATAACTTCCTAAACACTTTGGCACCATTTTTAAAAATGTTTATATTTATATGTATATATATATATATATATATATATATATATGTGTGTGTGTGTGTGTGTGCGCTATAACTCTCGAAAGAGTTAATTGATTTTAACGAAATTTTGCCCACATATTGGAATCCACCACCGCAAGAACCCTATTTAAAATGGACCCAATCGGACCATTTTAAGGGTAGTTTTTAGGGGTTGAAAAATGTTTTTGGGCCCCAAAATACCGAAAAAATTCTCCGAATCATTTCAAAATTGAAATTTAACCCTCTGATAGTAATCAAAAAGTGTCCCTAAAATTTTAATAAAATTGGCCCGACAGAACCGGATTTACAAATTTTTTGAAAATACTAGTTTGCAGATACTGACTTTTTTACTGAACGATATATTTAATGTGGTGTAGACCTTCGACCGACAATAATTTTGCAATTAAGAAAAAAATGTAATTTTAAGGGGTGTATTAAGGAGTTGAATTTTTTATTTTGCCCAAAATCCAACCTAAGTTCGCATAATAAAGCCACACGGCCTGTATTAGCAAATACACTATATTGTCGGCAGGGTTTTGGCACTGCGATCCGGTTTTTTTTTAAATTTCATATAGGTAACTTAAAGAAGTATGAAGCATGTCACAATAAAATCACATGGTAATAAATTCCATCTTTCTGCATTATGAAGGATGGTTAGGCTTCATCCTAGTTCAAGTAGTATGTTTCCAAGTTGCAAATCTAGCAAGCAAAGCGAGTGAGTGATGTATAATTATTAATAAATTCGAAAGAACGAGGGAAGCGGATGTGTAACCAGGCCCTGATTAACCCTTAGGCTAATTAGGCTGCAGCCTAAGGCGCGAGGATCGGGGGGGGGGCGCTAAAATCGTGTCTTCGCATGCACTAATCTAGCATGATTGCATCTACCCTACATATTTCAACTAGACCGAGACAAAACACTAAAACTAAATGCGCTTGAGAGTCCCTGATTTTAACAATAAATTTTGAAATTTTAAAAAGTGCGCGCAAAACAAACACTGACTTGTTACTCCGTAACACACCTGGCGGGGGCGCGTCCTCATAATTAGCCTAGGGCGGTCAGAACTCTTGATCAGTCGCTGCGTGTAACAAATTAAAACATATTAGAACGAAGCGAGTGAAATCTCGCAATTATAACAGAGAATGAAACTAAGATAGCAAAACGTAACGTAATATATATATTATATCCAAGCATAATAATAAATCGCGGCAAAAAACTGTTTTATTTGCATTCGATAGTAATATTAAACAGGACGTTTGATATATTTTCATCACTTTGTATACCACATTGCAACTAAAGCAAGAAGTGCTTCACTTTTTTCTGATCGTTTGGTAAATCATTCAAATACACACTTGCATTCCTATCTAGACATATATTATTTAATTGCATATTTCATTAAATAAAATAAATGTGTAATTTGCAAAATGAACTTAAAGCAAAAAATTAATGTAATATTGTAGAATTTGAGTAAAAACGAGTTGGATAGATTTTAAAGCTGTCTTATGTACAAAATGTTCAATTACTGGCGTTAAAAATTTTCAGGATTCTATGTCCTCAACATCCCTTACGTGTTAAAATATGTAAAAAAATGAAAATATGAATTAATCCTGGACCAAAATAACCCTGGCTGTTGAAGGTAGATGGTCGAAGTTTTTTTTTTAGAATAATTATTACTATTAGTTATTACTGTTATCATTAATATAATTACTATTAATAATTATATTGTAACCATACGACTTAGGAGTAATAACTATTAAGTCACATGATATAACTTAATAAAGAGAACACGAATCCATGAAGCGAATATATCATTATGTAAATAAGATATCTGAAATGATAACGAACTACAACTTTAGCACCATGCTAATTTTTATGAAAATTTTATGGCTCGAACTCTTGCCCGAGTGTCCATAAAAATTTGTATAATTTGAAAAAAGTGCACCAACATAAAATTCATCATGATTACTATAATCTTGTAAAACCTGTTTGAAGGAACTGCGTACAGAGTGATTTGTAATTTCAGGAGGGCTTATGAGCGTATTGAATTTAATCAATATTTTGAAGATATTAAACATTAGACTGGCTATCCCAAAATTCAAAACTTTCTTTTTTAATTTTTCTCTTTTAAATACGATTTCTTGGTCATAAAGTATTTTGTATTTTATGAGCACTACGAATCTTCAGAGCTTCAGAAATACTTTACCATTACGATGTTTCTGAAAGTTCTACTGAAAATAAAAAAAAGGATGAAAACTTTGAACGTATATTGAACGTTTTAGGCTTCGAATTAAAATATAGATCTTACTGTAACATAAATAATTTGTTTACAATGCATTGCGTGTAATTTTAGCTTATCTACTGAAGGAAAAATTCTGTAACCTGTATAAATAATTATGTTGGTTGGATTTTAATGTAAAAACTGAGCTACATAGCAAAGAACGTTCAGAGTTAAAATTTTAATTATCAATCGAAATCATTAGTGTGATGATTAAAAGGTATTCATTTTTAGATCTGATAAAATTGAAAGAAACGTACCTCTTGATAGAATTATTCTTATTGTAAATTAAGTCTATTATTGGAGTTAGAATGCATCCACTTGCATTAATCAATAACTTCTTGGTTAGACTTGATTGCACGCTTTCACTATATTTTCTTAAATCTATTCAAATATATCCCTTTATGAACTATAACGTACCTACTGAAACTTAATTTCATTAGAGTGAACATCTATATTAAATACTACCATAACTGTACCTTAACTAGTTTTTACCTGCGGCTCCGCCCGCGAGAACATAATTGGTCGCCTTTCAATAATTCATCATAATATGTAGGCGGAAATAACAAGTCATGATGCATTCAAGACGAATCGAATTTTCATATACAGTGTAAACTCCATGTAACATATCACTCGACTTAACGCCAAACTCCCTAAACGTCGAAATTACTCGACTTTGATTGGTTTGCCTTAATAATACATTCTAAATAACGACCATATGTCATTACAAAGCAAGTAATTTCCGCAACTTATAAAGCACCTACTGTTTGTAGGTACTTTCTAAGTTGCCGAAATTGGTAAGAACTATAGTTTTATTGTCTAGCCCGTATTTACCGCGACTGTCGGCATCATATGTACCGAAGAAAATACAATTAAAATATTGGCATAGCAAAAAACATCAGACGCAGATAACAGATCTCACGTAATAAGCGTTTGTGTTAACAGTAATGTTCGTTTGTAAATTTTATGCGTTATTATTAAATAATACTATAAAAGTAAAACAATATTGATTTTTATTTCTCTCCATATAACGACAACTAACGCCAGAAAATGCGCAGTCCTTTCAGCGCCGCTATAAACGCGTAGCAAATATCGTATTTATTACTGACTGTTACCACTTCACCGCGCGTGTTAACAGAAATTTAATTTTATTTATCATTATATTATGTCAATTGTGAATATTTTTAAAGTTGGAATGGTCCTGGTCGCTCAGTTGGCTGGAATTTTCTTTCATAACAGTTTCTTTAATGTGTTATAAATACATTATTATCAATTTATTGTAACGTATTGTAGGGTTGGTTCACAGGTCAACCGGTTTCCACATTTTTTTTTTATTTGTTCGAATCACATTACAAATAGATTATACAAAAATATGTGTATTTTGAAAGAAATCTTAAACTTAATATAATTGTGCCAGAATAAATTCAACTGTCATTTTCTGACGTCTGCTGATCTGTGCGAACCACTAGAAAGATAATTATTGTTGACAATTAAGAAGAAGGGTGTAAAAACGAAAAAGTTTTTTTTTATAATATTTGACTATACATGATGAAATATTCACTATTCAAAAATTTTCACATCTTAATAAGTATTCATAATAGGACCTGAATTTTCACATAGAAAGGTTCTCAGACAAACTAGACAGCGTATAGCGTATAGACTATAAACCGTAGTATAGCTACAGAGCAGTAGTGGCGAACCGATGATCCGCGGGTTACAGATTCACGCCACGGTTTTAAAGGATCCATATCTTAACCATTTTTCAAAACATAACAAAAAACATTAATAAAATGCATACATGTGATACATAACCTTAAAGTAGGTGAACCACAAGTGCGTTTTCTTAGAATTTTTTTAAAGCTTAGACAAATTATTATTTAAACAATTCTGAATCTAACCGTGCAAAAAATGTCAAATTTAAATATAAAGTTAGTATAATTTTGATCGACGCTGTCAAATTTAAAAATAAAATTATATAATCTTGACTCACACGGAAAAAGGTTCGCCATCAGTAGTATAGAGTATAGACTATAAACTACAATATCATACACTGTACTTTCTGTGCAACGAAAGTTTTTTTATGAAACACAAGAGTGAGATCTTGCGATCATATTTCTAGAAAATCTAAAACCAGTAACTGTCATATTATCTTCGAGAACTTGACCTTGTCTTATGGTATATACGACTTCTTGCACTATAAGTCAGTGCAACTTTTTGTTTGTTATATTACTGTTTCCAAGAGAGAAATAAACGTAACCGAGTGGACTTGAAATGACCATAACATATGCTTAAGTACAGCAACCTATGGACAGATTCATAACACTGCTATTTAGAAAAATTCTTGCAGATGACGAGCAGATCAGCAGACGAGCAATGTCATATCGAGATTATCAAACGGATGTTCTTTAATTTAGGTCAGACTAAAGCAATGAGTAACGATTCAAAGAAACGTATGACCAAGATTTCGCAAACAATCTGACAGCAAAAGTGCCTTATGTCTAGAAAATGGCAAAATTGACAAAATTGTCAAAAATGTTTTACTGTGAGAAAACTAGCCATTGCATCCCAGTAGATTGCATATAGTTAATCACGTAGTCCTCTATTGTCGATAATTAAGTGACATTGAGTCACACGAATCAAAATATCACTGTGTGCGAGATATATTATATGATATTTATCGTGTTTCCCTTTATAAAATAGATGTTTTTATTTCCCGTGCATTTTTGAACATTTTTGACACATAACTTGTGTAGCGAACTTCACAGCTTTGGCAGTAGTCAGCCGCAGTAGCACTAAAGGTAGACAAACACAAATTACTACTACATTCATTAACACGCAACTACGTGACTACCATTGTTTTACTTTACCGTCCTAGTGTGTAATGAGAGAATTTACATGCATGAAAGGCACCTTTTTAATACGCTTTTATTAGCTTCACCTGTGATGGAATCTTTCAATGACTTCAAGACGTCCGAATGATTTAAAAATTTGCACACGTATTAAGGACCGATTTCAATACTATAATTTGACAACTTTGCTCTATTATTTTTTAGTCCTTATTTTTTTTTTATCCTGATGATCCTGGTTAGACCAGGATCGTCAGTATGAATAGTTTAATTGCACACGTATTAATTTGATAATTCTGTCCTAATGTCCTGACCAGGATCATCAGAATAAAAAAATAATACTAAAAAATAAAAATACGTAGTTTAAAAAAACTAAAAAAACACGCTTTAATAGCAAACCGTACTAAAACCCAAAAAATATTTTTTTATTCTAAAAAGCGTGTGGTGCTTTTTATTATTTTTATACTAACTCTACTTTTACAAATAACTAGGTACTAATAAAATATTTATACCAGTTGATATCAAGCACCCCACGTTTTTCTACAATAAAAACATATTTTTTACTTTTTAGTTCGATCTTCAGAGGAATATAAATCATCAAAGCCGGACTGAGTCTGTCCCGCGCGAGGCATTAAATTTTGGGCTAAAAATCGAGACGTCCCACCAAAATCGGGACGTCTGGCAACACTAAGTAGATCTTTTATCAACGTATTAATAAGTTAATAGAATCAGCAGAACTCCAAGAAATAAAATTTAGCTTAACCGACATCCAAAGAACCTAGAGGATAAAGGAAAAGGCATAGCAATTCTAAGCGACTGCCTTAGTTCATTGGAATCAATAAACAGCCTCTACCCAAAAAACCCTATAATTCAAGATATACAATACTGCATCTACCAATTCCACCAAAACCCACACAAAACAACCCTATTCTAGATTCCGTCACACACTGGTATTTATGGAAACGAAATAGCCGACAACAACGCTAAAGAAGTAATCTTTAGCTCTGACATCATCGTAAAAAGCATAACATTAACCGACGTAATAACCTTAGAATCAAATAGCCTCAGAAAAATAAAAGAAGACACATATTTTTGGAAACCTCCCATAACCCTTACAAGACAACAAGAAATATCACTGACTAAACTAAGAACAGGACATAATATACTAATAAATAGTTACATTTTCAAAAAAGAAGACTCACCGGACTACGACACCTGCCACGAGAAACTGACAACGGAACATATCCCCCTAGACTGCATAAATTTCTTTCAATCTACTCATAAACCACCTACCTGAAATTTTTAAGGAAACGTTAAATAACACCGAAACAAACGTAAAAAAATTAATTAAATTCATAACTGAAACAGATATTCTAAATAAACTGTAATAAATAAATAAATAAAATACTTACCTTACCTACTTAGCACCTACAAAACCGACACTTCATTAAACTGTCATTTTTGACTAAAACATATAAAAATTAATCCCTTACATCTTATTATATTATATCTTAATTTCATTTGTTTTTAATAACTCATGTAACTTTATAATGTATTTTTTATGCTAATGGCTTAAGCTCGATAAGTGTCTATATTATAATAGCATAAAATGAACAGTATGTTTGTCGGATATTGTGTAGCAAGAAAGTTCTTAAATTTTTAAAATCCGATACTATATTCTGGTTAATAAATTTACCAGACTCGTAAATGTAAAATAAAGAGTCAGAAATCTGTTGTTAATAAAATATGGATAAAAACCCGGGTCGCAGTGCCAAAACCCTACCGTTAATATAGTGTATTTGCTTGTATAGGGCCGTGTGGTTTTTATACTTTTATTATGTGAAATTAAGTTTGTTTTTGGGCAAAATAAAAAATTTAACCCCTTAATACACCCCTTAAAATAACATTTTTTTCTTAATTGTAATATTATTATCAATCTAATGTCTACACCGAATTAAATACACCCTTCAATAAATAAGTCACTATCTGCAAACTAGTGTTTTCATAAAATTTGTAAATCCGGTCCTGTCGGGCCGATTTTATTAAAATTGTGGGGACACTTTTTAATCACTACCAGAGGGTTAAATTTCAATTTTGAAACGATTCGGAGAATTTTTTCGGTATTTTGGGGCCCAAAAACAATTTTCAACCCCTAAAAACTACCCTTAAAATAGCCCGATTAGGCCCATTTTAAATAGGCTTCTTGCGGTGATGGGTTTCAACACGTGGCCCAAATTTCGTTGAAATCAATTAACTCTTTCGAAAGTTATCGCGCTTACACATATATATATATATATATATATATATATATATATATATATATATATATATATATACGTATATAAATATAAATATATATATATATATATACGTATATAAATATATATATATATATATATATATATATATATATATATATATATATATACACATATATATAAACATTTTTAAAAATAGTGCCAAAGTGTTTAGGAAGTTATGAAACGTCGAGAAATTTTGGTCCGACCCCTAGGTCCCGCCATCCGACCGACGCCAATAGTGTATGTTCCCATATGGCAAATACACTAATAACCGATATTGAAAAATAGAAGTCGAACCGTGTATATTTTCCAACTGAGTAATCCATAACATTTCGACCACCATAACCATTATGGCTTGGGCAAGAATAAGAAAATTCCAAAAGTAAGCATAATAATTCATTTTCAAAGGCAGTTTAAATTTTTATATCCTAGAGATCGTTTTTAGATAATAAATATATTAAACAAATCTATCTAAAGATGTAGAAAAAATGTTAAACGTATTACATGCTTTAATATTACCTACCGTGTTTCATATTGTGTAGTAATTTTGATGACTTTTTCTTTATACCCGCAGCTAAAAGTTGTAACATTATATAATAAGCATATAGTGAATGACCATATTTACTGTCCAGTGTACACCTCTCTCTGTTTAAATATATCTTGCTCTCTCTATCTTAGTAACATTGACTTTGAAGCACCGAACGTATTTACATATAGACTGTCCATTAAAAAAGAGGTATTTATTTATAAAATACTAGCGGCCCGATCCCGCTTCGCCAGGATGCAATTAAATATATGTTTATTCTGCGATATTTTCTTCGCAGGATTTGTAGATTACCTATTAATTATATTAATTGTTAATCAATAGTGAACTTTCTTATAGAATAATAGGCATATTTTCCTGATGTTGATTTAAATATGCTTAATCAATCAAATGAAAATATACAACGCACTTGTAAAAATTAATAAATTAATATTGGACGATTACATAAGTACCCAGAAACGTGTAGTGAATTTGCGCGAATTCAATAAAATCAAAATTGCCAAAAAACAAAAAAATATGTTGATCCGATCGCTGCCAAACTTCACGAGATCATCCGCTGGGCTAATCTAAAGATTGCTTGAAAATTTCATCAAAGTCGGTCCAGCCGTTTTAGAGTCCATAAATAACATACATACACTCTTCGCCTTTTATTTAGGTAGATATTTAAAAAATGTGTTTTTTACTCGTAAATTTATATCTAAGCCAGTTTTAAATCAATTGTGTACGATGAACAGTCGTGGAAGTATAAGGTTCAAAAAGGAATCCTAAAACAGCTTTTTTATGATATTGAAATAAAAGTTTTTTTATACTTTTAACTTTGGATGTATTTAGGTATACCTACGTATATTAACAAATAGGTATTAGATCTTTATTGAGGTGCTCTGTGCAAAAAAATCAAGCACCTACCAAAAATGGTTTTTAAAACTAACACATCTATTTTATATGGTCGCAATATTTTAATTACTTTGATAAATAGCCTAGAAGCTACAAGGACAAATTTTAATTGTAAAAAACATATTGTATAAAATAAAATAAATGAAAAGAACCATCAAAAAACTGTTGCACAACTTGTCTCCGAACGCGCGGCGACAAAATTTGACTACTTTGCGCCTCTCCTCCGCTCCGCTCCAGTGACTTTGCAATACGTAGTTTGCACGATAATAACCGCTACTTACTTCCTTAATATTTTATTACTAAACTAGAAAAAAAAACTGATGAACCGATGTAAGTAAAGTGACCTCCACCACATAGAAATAATCGTCAAATTTGGTTCACAAATGCTGAAGAACATAACATATTAAAAAAAAACCTTTTTTGAAGGCAATTTTCAGATGAATGCAAAACTAGTACCGGTGTAGGCTGCGCTTATAGGGTAAACAATCATACAAAACTTTCCCCTCTACCAAAACTCTACAGCATATATTCCGCAGAAGCATTCGCGATACTAAAAGCTCTGGAATATATAAAAAATCAGATTCAAGGGAAATATTTAATAAACCCGGGCCGCAGTGCCAAAACCCTGCCGACAATATAGTGTATTTGCTTATACAGGCAGTGTGGCTTTATTATGCGAACTTAAGTTCGTTTTTGGGCAAAATAAAAAATTTTACTCCTTAATACACCCCTTAAAATAACATTTTTTTTTCTTAATTGCAATATTATTATCAATCGAACCTCTATACCAAGTTATATACACCTTTCAGTAAATAATTCACTATCTGCAAACTAGTCTTTCTTAAAAATTTTAAATCCGGTTCTGTAAGGTCAATTTTATGAAAATTTTAGGGACACATTTTAATTACTGCCAGAGGGTTAAATTTCAATTTTGAAACGATTCGGAGAATTTTTTCAGTATTTTAGGGCCCAAAAACATTTTTCAACCCCTAAAAACTACCCTTAAAATGGCCCGATTAGGCCCATTTTAAATAGGCTTCTTGCGGCGATGCAATATAACACGTGGGCCAAATTTAGTTTAAATCAATTAACTCTTTCGAAAGTTATTGCCCGCACACACATATATATATATATATATATATATATATATATATATATATATATATATATACATACGTATATATATACATATATATATAAACATTTTTAAAAATGGTGCCAAAGTGTTTAGGAGGTTATGAAACGTCGAGAAATTTTGGTCCGACCCCTAGGTCCCACCATCCGACCGGTGCCAATAGTGTATGTTGCCATATGGCAAATACACTAATAATTACTGACTCTAGCAGTATAATTGAAGCTATAAAAAAATCTATCAATATTGAAAACCCCTTAGTGACTAAAATTAAAAACAACCTAGAACATATTGAGTCACTGACCAACAACCATCCTTAAAAGTCGCACTCTGTTGGGTTTTAAGTCATTGTGGGATTCTCGGCAATGAACAAGTAGACGATGACGCCAAACGTGCGACCCAAAGACCTCCTCCAACTAACACTAAAAAAAACCCAGTCAATGATATGAAACACGGAATAACTAAAATAACTAAAGAATGGGAAAACGAATTGTCAAACGTGAACGCCAACAATAAGCTAAGAGAAATAAAAGCAGACACAAAAAAATTGGCTAACGAATCCATATTGACGAGATTACGTATTGGACACACGACATTAACACACGTATTTATATAAAAAAGAAGATCCACCAATATGTTCCACATGCAGCTGTAAAATATCAAACACCTACTAACAGCATGCAACAAATATAATAATGAAACAAATAGTGCCAACTTACCTTTAACTGTTAGAGGATTCCTAAATGACTCCGACTCCAGTGTGGGACAAGTAATAAAATTTCTTGAATTGACAAATTTAAAATAATTTATTTGAACTTAAAAAATTAATAATAACAAATTAGTAAATAAATTAATGCAGTTATAAGTGAATAATAACCAAAGTTACTGTAATTATACGAGCACATAACAACTAACAAAAAACCCGGGTCGCAGTGCCAAAACCCTGCCGACAATATAGTGTATTTGCTTGTACAGGGCCGTGTGGTTTTATACTTTTATTATGTGAAATTAAGTTTGTTTTTGGACAAAATAAAAAAATTAACCCCTTAATACACCCCTTAAAATAACATTTTTTTTCTTAATTGTAATTAAATACATCCTTCAATAAAAAAGTCACTATCTGCAAATTAGTGTTTTCAAAAAATTTGTAAATCCGGTCCTGTCGGGCCGATTTTATTAAAATTTTAGGAGCACTTTTTAATTGCTATTAAAGGGTTAAATTTCAATTTTGAAACGATTCTGAGAATATTTTAGGTATTTTTGGGCCCAAAAACTTATTTCAACCCCTAAAAACCACCCTTAAAATGACCCGATTGGGCCCATTTTAAATAGGCTTCGTGCGGTGATGGATTCCAACATGTGTGCCAAATTTCGTTAAACTGAATTGACTGCTTCGAAAGGTATTGCCCGTACACATATATACCTATATATATATATATATATATATATATATATATATATATATATATATATATATAACATTTTCAAAAATAGTGCCAAAGTGTTTAGGAGGTTATGAAACGTCGAGAAATTTTGGTCCGACCCCTAGGTCCCGCCATCCGACCGACGCCAATAGTGTATGTTGCCATATGGCAAATACACTAATGAATAATGTCCATACTTACCTGAGTAGACTAATCCGGACTACAATAGCCCTACTCGAATTAGACTTATTACCTTCCACGCATATATTCGCCTCAGAAGCTGAGCGTGTTAATATAATAATAAAAAAAAGACTACCATTTTTTTAAAAGTTTTATGGGACCAATCCGTAATCGTTCTAAACAAAAAATCGGCTATTTTTTTAATCGGTTAGCCCCTCGAAAAGTTACGACTGAACGAACATTAAAAAAAATTATAACGACTTTGCGTCGTGCCCCGTATCATTTCGCGCCAGACACTGACTATAAGATGTTTCGTATTTTTATCTTCACGCCAGTATAATTAGAATTTTTGTGACAAAAAAATTGTCAAAGTTAATATAAAAATTGGACATAAGAAATATGAACCAACTGGCATACATACCAATTTACAAGATGTTTCTACATTAAAAAAATGATAGCGAATAAAAATTGCGTTAAAAATGAATTTATTCGAGCACACACTATAACTGAGGAAGTACAATTGTCACCTGAAAACCGGCAATTCGATGACAGTCTGTACCAACAATCAGTTACTACCAATATCTTGTTCAAGGAAACGGAACCGGTTCGTACGTATGTCTGTATGTCCCTTCGTTCGGCGAACTTTTATTTCACAAGATTTAATACCCGCATTTTTATCATGCTGTATTCACTTTTTCGTCTTCCTTGACTTTTCGCAATTTATTATTGTCTTGTAAGTACCGGTAATTATAATATATTATAAGTATACTTTCTTATACGCTCAGTATCAAAATATGCAACGACTGACCCACGTTTTAACTTGTGTATGCATACAATTTATCATGCATGGCGATGGCATACTGCACTGAAATGATTCATTCGTAAATATTATAGGTAAACGAACTTCAAATACATTTGAGAGAAAGAGAGAGAGAAATAGATTTTCCTTTAAACTCTTCGTAAAAAAATACATTTATAGAAAAGTACTATGACTATATAGGTACTGATACTAATACTGATAATAATAGGCTATTTGCAAAATAAAACGTTCTGTATAATGGAGCCGTTCTACATGAATTTGGCTCAAATAAGGGTAAGCTATATACAGGGTGTCTCAACCGACGTTGGCTAACATGGGTAACTTTGTTATTAGTGGAGATAGAAAGTCGGTTAAATGGACAAAGTAGTGCAGAAAATTGTGCTCATTAACGTCCCGTCGAAAAAACAATTGAATTTTGACACCCTATGAATTTATTCAGAAAATAGTGAAAATTGCCATTTATGAAAACTGGCCATAACTTTTTTATTTATGAAGATATTTGAAAATTTCATTAACCATTCTTTGATAACTATTTAAGGTCTTTTCAGTGGCATAGGTTTAATTTTTTTATTTCCACTACATAGTGAGATATTGACATGAACTTTGGTTTTTCTTATGGACGGCATTTTTGATTTTCAGATATTCGAATTCTACTTATTTTTCTGAATAATTTGACATAGCATATCCTATATCTAAACCAATCAGAAGCTACAAAACTAAACTTTTCTCCATTAATTTCAACGTTTGTTAAAACTAATTCTTCTTCAGTGTTGAATGTTGCCTTTTTTCTTTGAAAATGAACCGTATACCTTTAAATTTCTATTTAAGTTCCTAAAAGTTATTGAATAAGGCTGTCGCCTTTCTGGATAAAGGTTCAAGTATTCTGCTTGAGCCCACGTGGTATTTTTGTTACGCTGAATGTAAGCGCAAAAATAGCCTGTTTCTCCAAATTTGAGAATGCTTGAGCCATCTTAGAGAGTAAATCAAACAAAATGAATTAGCAAAACCTTAGCGATCGCTCGACAGATTGTTAACCTGTCGATATGTATTTGTTTCAAGAAATTTTGTTTTACACAGCACACTTTGATAACACCAAAAAGCTATTTTGGTCAGTTTTGTAGCTTCTGATTGGTTTAGAATATATGAAAATCAAAAATGCCGTCCATAAGAAAAACCAAAGTTCATGTCAATATCTCATTATGTAGTGGAAATAAAAAAATTAAACCTACGCCACTGAAAAGACCTTAAAAAGTTATCAAAGAATGATTAATGAAATTTTCAAATATCTTCATAAATAAAAAAGTTATGGCCATAAATGGCAATTTTCACTATTTTCTGAATAAATTCATAGGGTGTCAAAATTCAAAGTGTTTTTTCGACGGGACGTTAATGAGCCCAATTTTCTGCACTACTTTGTCCATTTAACCGACTTTCTATCTCCACTAATAACAAAGTTACCCATGTTAGCCAACGTTCGGTGAGACACCCTGTATATATATACCTAATTTTTCAAATAAGTGGTTGACTTTCCTTACCTAATTTATGGACGGTCCCGAAGACGATGAAATATTTAGCACTTTTAGAATATAGATCAAGTGGTATGGGGCAATAGTTTCCAATTAATTTGTTTACTGGTATAAGTTCTGAACACAGTACTGATTATAAAAATATGTGTTACCAAACGGTAACCTGGTTTGATACATTGTTTAAGATAATTTTGTGTATAACAAAAAGAAAAATAAATTTTTTTTAATTAAACAAATTTGTGACCGATTTTTAACAAGGAAGGTTCGATAATGTTTTTCGTTAAGTTGATATTTTCAATGTTAATAATATTTAAAAACTCAATAAATGCCAATTTCTTGATTTTTGATGCTCTAAAAGTATAATAAAAACATGTTTTTTACATTATTTTTTGTAATATCTTCTAACTTTGAGTATTCATTTCTAAAACAAAATTGACGATATTCAATTTGCATATACATATATATATATATATATATATATATATATATATATGTAAAAATTATTTGTTTGTATAGCCGCGCGCACGTGTATGTTATGTGATCATTAAGTTATTTTTTTTATAATTAAATGTATTATTATTACTATAAATCAGGTAATTGTAAATCAAAAGCTAGTCAACATTTTGTTCTTATATCTAACGTTAAAGAATGTTTGTTATATATGGATTTCGTGCTTCGTAATTCTTAAATTAAAAAAAATGTTACACTTTAAACCCATTTTTAGTCAGATACGCACTTGATCGTTTTTTTTTTCGCTTTGTTTTCTTTAGAACGTGAACGGTGAAAATTGAAAAGATTCAAGGGGAATGCGACTGAAAAGTTGCACATCACCTTGAGAACTTCATTTCTAGCGAACTTGTTCTGAAAAAAAACCTACTACATAATATTATTATGTTACCCTTTTCGAATTTGAGAACGGAAAAATATCAATTTAATCTTTTTTTATTCGTATCAGTTGACTTACATTTATCATAAAATTTTTACTGACACTCAACAAATTTTGTTTGGTATCGCTCAAAATCAAACCTGTCAAATAATAATTTATGTTTATCAATACATTCAATGACATTCTGTGGGAATTGCATTATCTGAGAGTTGCCAATATTGCATGCTTACATACTTTGCTGCTAAGGTTTGGTTAAATAAGACTTTTGAATAAAATTAAAAAAAAAAATAACAGTGCTTTCCGACCTTTTATTCGGCATTACTATAGATAGTATATTGAATTAGTTTTTCAAATCATTAATCAAATTCGACTATTAAAACGCAAACTCAAAACCAATACACTGATCGACAGTTATAATATTTTATATAGGATGTTTTAAGTTCGTATATTCTTATTTGAAACATATCGTTTATTTTATTGAATATCTGCTCTTAATATAAAAAGTAAGAAAATAAAAAGTGCAACTCATGAGGTTCATACGATCAGCTTCCGATTATGATCAATATTCAATATAAAATATATGCAGGTATTTAACAAATTGGACCCGAAAAATATTTTTAAAAAAATCCTAAAATACACTTACGCAGCATTTTGCTTTTATAAAAAAAACGGCTGGACCAATTTGATAATTTATTTCGAATTATACTGCCGTTATAAGTTTCGATTGGCACCCTATCAAAATCGATAGTTTTTTTATTGGCGATTTTTCGTGTAAAATCAACCTTTCTTTACAGTATTTACTATTTTTATACGTTTCGATCGGTGCCATAAAGGAGTCGATATCATTTTTGGTTCTCGAGATTTCGTTTGAGAAGAAATGACCACGTACTTACGTACATACACACACACACACAAAGTGAAAAATGATATAGTGGCCTTTTAACATAAAAATATTTTAAAAATTCTATTTTCGGACCTTAATAGGGAAATGTAGACCGTATTTTAATTTTAAAAAATTGGAAAAAAACACTTCCCAAAAATCACAATAAATCATCTTTAGGAATTATCTCAATTTTAAAAAGGCTTGTCATATACTTAAGTTCTTTTAATCTCCTTTTTAAATCCAATTTTTAATACGTTTCGATAGTAAACTTAGACAAAAAGCTCCAGGAATAAATTATTTCTTTTAGCAAGTTAACTAGATTTGATTAACCAAGTTTGAAGTAGGGATGTCGAAAAAATATCGATATATCTATATTTTTCATTTGATATATCGATATTTTTTATTTGATATATCAATATTTTTGAGCGATATTTAATATTTCGATATATCGATATAAAATTCCAAGTATCGAAAACCGATATTTATTTCCAGTAGCAACACTTGTATGTATAAGTACTACCGCGACTGACTATGACCATTTAATTATTCCGACAAATCAAAAACTTCACTAAAAAAGAAACATGTGTTTTTACATATGTTTTTGGAACACTTTTAAGTGCGTTCCAAAAACAACAACAGTGAATAAAGCACATATCAAACACGTTTCTTTTTCACCGGATTTTTCGATATTTTCGGAATAATAAACAGTCAAAATGTCTACTCATGCAATATTTCATTTCATTTCTACAACATCTAGAATATTTTTAATTATTTCGATTTACACCTCAATTCATGTTGTACCAACAATTTTCTGTCGAATGTCACCTCTGGCACGCATCCCATAGGTTCACCATACACGGCTTTATTAATTGTTCGATTAATCACTAAAATTATCTGCTTCTAAATCAATTAGACATTTAATTAATAAACAAAAAAAAAATCTTATCGTTGTTTTTGATTTCAGATAAATATTTATTAGTTGATTTATTAGAAATAATGTCCATTAATCGCTATTTGAGTTTATATTAAGCTAGCCAATATGTATACTAAATTTGTTCGAATGCCAATGTTCTCTTTCAAATTGAACTGATATATCGATATTTTTAAAAAAATATATCGGTACCGATATCGATACTTGAAAAAAATATCGATACGATATAATATATCGATACTTTTTGGCACTTCTGACATCCCTAATTCGAAGATTAAAATCAGTACATCTTGTCACCCGGTACAATATTTATCTTAAATATGTGGCGGCCTATCATGTAGTAATGCATGTAATACTTGCAATAGTAGGCACAGATATAGAGACGAAAGAGTACACGCGCGCGCGGTGTATTATGGGAAGACACTGCGGCTGGTCAGGTAGGTCAGGTCCGGGTTCGTGACTCGACCCCGGCCATGGCACTGGCCACCGGTGGTCACTGGTCACCTACCACACACGCTTGTCTGACCACTCGGGTACTGTAAATACAATCATAATTTTACATATGCACGTACATGCGCAGATTACTTGTTGTCACAAAAAACGCAACTTGCATTTTATAAGCTCTTCTAAACATTGCACATCGGAACCAAACTCATAATTTCCCGATATTAAAAAGTTTATAAAATTTTCAACGTGTCTACCCAATAAAACAATAATATTTAATAATTTCAGTGCATATGACAGTTCTATGAACTTCTATGAAAATGTATTTGGATTAGTCACGACTCATGTTTTTAGGGTTCCGTACATCCGATGAGGAAACAGAATCCTTATAGGATCACACTCTCGTGTCTGTCTGTCTGTTTGACCGTCTCTCAGGACTTTTTTCTCCGAATCTACGGACTTAAAGCGTAAATAAGCAAGTTCCGATTTTGAGTTATTTTTTTTACTTATGAAATTAAATTAATAATGATAATAATGCGTTTAACGTCCGTTTCTCACTAGTTTTCATCTACAACTTCCCGTCGCTGACGGCCTCAGATGTTGAGCGTCTATATTCTACCACTTCTAGTTATTTTTTACATCTTTAAAACTTCAACTGAATTAATAGTAATGGGTGAATGAACGAGTGTTAGGTAATTAAGATGAGGAAGGCTATTTTTGAGTCGGCAATGATAAGGGACCATCATCTAGATTATTTGTTTATATACATTTTTTTTTGTCTTTTATCCTTATATTTTTAGCATGCAGTGGCAAACTTAGCGGGGTGTGCACTTTAGGATTTTCCAACGATTTTGTTCTTCGTGTTCTGTTCAAAATTTGTACTATTAAAACATTAATTTATTAGCCTTTAGTGAATAATTGATCATTTAATTCTAACTAGCCAACCCATTGCTCTAAAATCGAGCAAATTTATATATGCAACTTTTTTTAAAATACGTTATAGACATACGATGATCTCAATAGCTGAGCCTTTCCTTTGTGATGACATAAACTAAATACAGAATTTGCCCCTTCAATTTTCTCCAGATTAAAGTGTCTGGTACCAAAAAATTTACATTTAACAGTTCGATATTAGAAGAGTCGCAATCATTTGAGTCGATCAATTTATTTATGAATTATAAGTATTTTTGATAAAAATAATTATTACTCAGAAGAACCCAAAATTATCGTTTAGATCATTAAATTTGGTATGGATTTTTTTAATTCCGTACTCTAATAAAAGGTACGCGTCTATACCTTCCAAATTTTTTAAAGATATTTATGTGCCACAAAAAGCAGGATTTAAAGTCTGCTTTATGAAAATACTTTCACTTTAAAATTCTATAAAGAACATATTAAATACGTCATTTTGTTCGAAAATTTAATCGGTTTTCAGATTGAGAATGATCTTTTTTGTCCTAAAACTAACCAGTTTCCAACTATTTCCCAATGACTGCTCTCTGGACACTTAGCGACCTCCTACAGACTAACGCACTTCCCCCTTCCGGGAATAATTCTATAAACAGCATATTCGGTCGACCGAAATAATTTTTATTGCATTCAATACGGTACTTAAATATTTAAAACTACTCTCTAAAAATACGTTATTCGTTTCTTTTCCTTTGTATTCAAATAATTTACTGTTTAAAATTTTAAATTGATAATTATTTAAAAGTAAATCGCAATTATTTTGACGTATACACGCACTCATTTTTTTTTTATTATAAAGACATTACAAAGTAAAAATTAGAGTCCGAGTTTGGGAACCAGCTGATCAAAAATATCAAATAATGCGTGGCCACACCATGAAATAATATAAACACGGTCGTACTGATAGTTTTTGTGACACAATTTATACTAGCGCAGAGGAATAAACTAACTATGGTTCAACAAAGTTAGATAGTCAGGACTCTAATGTACTCTGTTTTGTACCATACAATATTATATCTTTAGTTGGCGCGACACGTGAATATTAAATGGCAAATACCTACGTCTGTTTTTTACTGGCAGGTACATACCGGTAAATATACAATATTGCGCTTATCTATGTCAAAATAAAGCTAGATCTTAGCAACCTATATGACGACGAACTGGATACACCTATAACATTAGCTGACAGCAAAACATGGTTATCGGTCAGATATAAATATAATATTTATGTTTAAGCTATAGAGTTTAGTAATTGCCTTTTCACACATCGGTATCACACGAAGATGTAATTACTATTATCTCAAGTCTAATAAAAACCAGTAGGTGAACTCTGCAACTATCGGAAAATATCACTTTCATTTTCTGAGACATGCAAAATATGTTATTTCTCTTTAATATGCGATTTTTATGCATTACGTGATATTTCATAATAAAACGCGTAAATAACCAAAAGTTCCACAAAGAAATTCGATTTTATAAATGTACAGTTACATTTTTCTTAATTAACCAGATATAATAGACGCTAACAGTTCGTTTCATAACACTACGTTTGTCACGAGTCACACGGCCTCCCGGTTAGGGTTCCATTCTGACCGGATAAATCTGGTCTGGACCGTATTTTAAGAGTTTAGACTCCGCTTGGATTTTATTCGATAGGTGCATGCGAGGGCTGCGGAGAAGAATTTTACAGTGAAATTTCTACAAAAACAGATTTTTTGGCGAACAGAAATATAAGTATAAATAATATTGTAATTTAAGTTAATAAAACGTAATTATAAATCTATTAATTTTATTTGCCAGACGTTTTTTACAGAAATCTGGATTATTTACGACTTGCAACTAGAGATGGGAAAAACGGGTCTTTTTAGTGATCTGCATCTTTGCATCTGGATCCCGTATGTGAGCCGGCTCACTGAACCGGTTCAAAAAGAGCCGAGTTTTGAATATGTTACTGCAGTCTTCCACTGAGTTACCTAGTTCAGTCAATCATATCACGTCCTGTATAGAATCAACAATGCATAGCGAAACATGTGATGCATGAGTCATTTGAGCTGACAGATGCATCAAAGCGAGAACTGATACGTAAGTGTAAAATGTGCTTCTGTGTGTTAAGTGTTTCACTGAGTTATGCGGATCCGTTGATCCGTCGGCTCAAAAAAAAGTGAGTCGGCTCTCACGGATCTTCTGTCGGAGTCGGCTCTTTGAAGCGGTTCAGATCTGAGTTACCCAACTCTACTTGCAACCGACTTTTCGATTTCAAACCCTGCTTACCCTACTCCTGGTTCCTTCCTACCGAAGCTCATAAATGTATACCATACTTTTAAGTACGTGCTTTTTATGTAAGTACTGATTACTAAGGCTATATGATCGTTTTTGCGGACTGTATTGAAGCAATGATAAGAATGTAATGAAAAACGGTATCAATCCAATTACGATGTAAATTAATTAAAATTATTAATTATTATTAATTAAAATTTAATACCTAATTATGATTAACTTCTGTGGATATTGTTGATGAACCCAACAACTAAAAACAATAGTATTAATTGTTTTACAAATAACAGGATAATATGTACTCGTTAAAAAAATTGTTCAACTGTGGATGTACTCTACGAATGTATTTAGCATTTTAATTATATCAAAAACCCGGGTCGCAGTGCCAAAACCCTGTCGACAATATAGTGTATTTGCTAATACAGGTATTGTGGCTTTATTAAATGAAATTGTTTGTTTTTGGACAAAATAAAAAAAAATTGAACCCCTTAATACAACCCTTACAATAATAATTTTATTAGTTGAAATATTGTTATCAATCCAATATCTGCACCAAATTAAATACGACCTTCAGTAAGTAAATTCGTATACGCAAACTAGTGTTTTCATAAAATTTGTAAGTCCGGTCCTGTCAGGCCGATTTGCTTATAATTTTAGGAATACTTTTTAATTGCTACTAAAGGTACTAAAGGGTTAAATTTCAAGTTTGAAACGATTCTGAGAATTTTTTCGGTATTTTTGGGCCCAAAAACTTTTTTCAATCCCTAAAAACTACCCTTAAAATGACCCGATTGAGCCCATTTTAAATAGGCTTCGTGCGGTGATGGATTCCAACATGTATGCCAAATTTCGTTAAAATGAATTAACTCCTTCGAAAGTTATTGCCCGCACATATAAATATATATATATATATATATATATATATATATATATATATATATATATATATATATATATATATATATACGTATATAAATATATATATATATATATATATATATATATATATAATATATAAATATATATATATAATATATATATATATATATATACATATATATATAAACATTTTCAAAAATGGTGCCAAAGTGTTTAGGAGGTTATGAAACGTCGAGAAATTTTGGTCCGACCCCTAGGTCCCGCCATTCGACCAACGCCAATAGTGTATGTTGCCATATGGCAAATACACTAATAACGCCAAGAGCCCAATCCCTTACATTATACTGGCATTGTCACTCCACCTTCTAACATCCCGTACAGTAGTTACCGCTAGGCACAACCATCGTAATCGTGGGCGGTCGGGGTCCCGAGAACGGCCAATGACTTTAACATCGACCTATTAATGATACATTTTACTCAATCCCAACTTTTTAATATAGGTTAGGCATATGAGGCGAACAAATCAAGGCTGTCGGCGGCCCTGCTCCAGACATAGATACTAAATCGTTATTTACACAAATTAAGTTATTTCAACTTTGGTAGTGGTTTTGCGTAATCGTGATATTTGGTGCAATAATTAAAATAAAACATCAGAATTCGTACTCAAGAAAGAGTTTTAGGTCAGTAATTTAAATATGGTGTAAAAAGCAAAGACGATAGAAAAACTGTTTCAAATTCTGCAAAAGAAAATAAATATAATTATGTTATTGCTTTCCTCGTAAACAAAAGATTTATGATGCTGCTATCTATTTTCATTCTTTTACTCATTTTCAGAAAATTGAGAAAGCGTAAGTTCCTTTATTTATCGTACAAGAAGTATGCAGTTAGAGATTTGACCTTTCAGTATTAAAACCTGAGTAATTCAGGGTTAAACAATTTGGCGTCTGCATACAATTGAAAGAAATTTATTTCAATTTTCAGCATTCGTAATTTGCGATAGCGAATAATAGGTATGTATACGAGTTATGATAATTGGCTCACGATTTTCATAGCATCTACAGCAGCAAATGTATCGATTTGTCGATATTTATGCGATAGCTTGATAGCTTTTGTGTGAGATGAACACTACCACGGAATGCTACTTGGCAGAGCTGGCAATCAGTTTCAAAACGTCACCAGCAGAGCTGGAACAAATTCGTCCCTAACAGGGACGAATTCAAGTAACATACTCATACAGTTTTAAAAGTACATTTAAGGTTTATATCCACACAATTTATTTTATACGCAAAGTTATATACCGCGTGTTGAACGTGTTGGAGAAAAAGTTTTACATTTTACAATATAACTCGATTACCATTTCTTTTTATTTAACAGAAAACGTTTATTAAAAAAACGTGTGAGTCTCACCTGCATAGCTTCACGGGTAAGTGAAACTTTAGAGTTATAAACTAGTTTCAATGATGCGTTATTCATTTTGCATTACCAAGATTTTTCTTACATTTCTCCGTCATTGAATCATTTCCTCTTTAACGTTACAGAAACGTCACTAAAGAAGATTCACTTAAAAAAATTCTTATATTTCTGTTTTCATCATTTCAGAACTGTATGTTCTCGACGTGTTAAAGTTGTAATAAGTAAAATTGTTTTCAATTTATGTTGGTTTTTATACAGAAAAGGGACTTATAAATCATGACGAAAATAAAACTGTTTCCTACGATTACGCTTTGGCATTATTTATCATGAGTTACTTAATTCCCTTTTCTGTATGTAAATCAACAAAAAAGTAAAATAAAATTATCAATTCGACGCCAATTGTGCACAGATTTTAATGATTTTTGTTTGGTTTAATAGAGCAGACCACGTGAATTTCACGCAAATTTTACTAAAAGCTGTTCAGTACTTTCGTTAAATTAATTTCTAATTGTAAATTTAGTAATCGCTTTTACTTTTGTATTAAACACGCGTAAAATAAAATATGTCAGGTTTCGTTTGATGATAATGGTTTTTTCTTTTTAAGAATATCCAATTGTATATGTCCACATATATAGAGCATATGCGCATATACAAGAGAATACCCTTTGGTGGCACTACCTTTTGATATCTGGTCAGTACATCGGAAAATAAAGCTAGTTCAATATAAACCAACATCACAAAACATCCATGAGTAGAACTGGAATTCGAACTCACGACAATTAGGTCGAGAAGCCAGTACGCTAACCACTAGACCATACCTTTCCCCTATGACAATAGTTTAATGAATAAAATAAAATACAGTTTACAAAATGATTATAACTATAACAAAAGTTGTCAAGGAGAAATATTGCATAACCTCGACATCTCAAAATCTAAAGCTGGTGTAACAATCACATATCAAAAAAGTTGGTTAATAAAATAAAACAATAATATAAAAATAAAAACAAAACAAAACTAACCTCCTTCAAAAAGCCATTAAAAAGTAACAAACAAATAACAAAAAACAATTTTACCTCCTTCAAAAAGTCACTACAATTTTGAGATTTGGCGCCAATTTAATAAAAGTAGATATATATAAAAAGTTTTGATGACTATTGACGCCGACCTCAAAATTTTGTTAATTTCAAATAATCTTGTAGTTTAAATTCTAAAAAATAATGTCGTAAAGAAACAATCAGTTTCTGGACATTTCATTCAATTTTACTGATTATTAAATTATTTACTGTTGAACACGGTAACACCACAATCATAAATATCAACATTTTTGACATAACTTCCGCTCACCTTTGACAACTAACTAATGAAATTGAAAAATTGCATTGCAGCTATAAGGTGCCGGTGTCACGGTATCTTTTATGTAGTATGCACCCATGTTTACATGAATATCTATGGATGGTGCCGGTACGTCATAAACTGTGCAAAGCTAAAGTTTTGAGCACATCAGATGTGCTTTTGTCTACGATTCTACATCTCAAATATCCTTAATATAATCGCCAAATAGTTAGAGATTCCTTAAAAACTACTGGTTTTTTTATTATTTCAACATGTGTGTAATTTAATTATGTATAATACAAAATTCCGCGTAGACTTTTGATTTACTACATAGATACATAATTAATTTTTGTTGGCGGTATACAAAAATATAGCAATTTTTTTAGTTATTTTTTCTAATAGCACGGTTAACTAGAGCAGCTGCGTAGTTAAAAATGTTTATTAAATCAATCAATCAACCTATCAATAGTAATGAAAGATTAAAAACGCCGTCAATTTTTTAACAAAATCGATACCTAAATACTTAAACCCTTTGTTTATATTTGTTTAGATATAATTTAAATTAATTGAGCGAAAGAAGGAAAAAATTATATTGTCTTATTAAAATTACATTAGACATCAGATTTACTATAGTAATAAATAGTATATTATAATAAAATAATTAATTACTTAATTAGTGTTGCCATTATTATAATACATTCGTCAAAAAAATTAAAGGATAGTATAGTATATAGTATATTTTATTCATCAGTTGAAATGTGATATATTTATTTGACATGTCATTCTTGTTAAAGTTTAAAGCTACAAATGTAAAAAATCATTAATATCATAAAATTCAGATGTAATTAAAAATTATTTTATTTTATTTTTATATGTCGTTAGAGAAGCTATGTTTCTATAATCTGTAGGTAATTTGTTATAGGCCCGGGTGGCGAAGTTGTGCGGATTATTTAAAAATATATTAATGTTATGTCCGTTCGGTCTTATTAACAGATGATTGTGACGTGTGTCATGATCGTGTACAGTATTTGCACTTGTGTATGAATTTATTTGAAAACGCGCATACAGTAAGCAATAATACAGAAAAATATATGGGACGGTCTAAATGTTGTTATTTTTAAATAAACCTCTACAAGAGTCAAATCACCTTAGTCCGTATATGACGCGGAGAACTTTCTTTTGAAGTTTAAATATGTCTCTAGAATGCGAACTATAGCCCCAATCCAGAATTCCATACTTTAAACGTGGATAATTAAAAATATTCGGCAATTTTTGAGACTATTTGAACGATTGAATTTCCGGGAAATATGAAAGGATTTCAATAAGCTAGAGCTAATTTGAAAGATTGTACTATCTAGTTTTTGAGTTGATAACTCAAACATTTTTTTCATTCGGCATTGCTTCGTGAGAAACGTAAAAATATTTAAAAAAATGATACCAAATTTTATTAAAACGTTTATGCAGTGCAACATTTTTTTGGAAAAAATCAATGATGGTTTGTAAAAGCCTGTTCTTTCCTCTTTAAAATGTGTGTTTTTTTCATTTCTGTACGATTTTGTGTGATAGAATTATGAGTCGTCAAAACAGAAGTGGCACTTTTAATTTTGAACCTCTCATGTTATCTGCGATGTCTCATCGGGAAGTTAAAATACCATCTTTAATATGCTTTTATAAAAGAAAAAAGTTTTTACGTCAGTAATTTTCGTTCGGAAAACATTTTAAAAAATTTGGAGCATATTCAAGAAATACAAGGCGTAAAATTCATATAATACACAATTTGACGTTGAGTAACAATGAAATGTTGACAAACCCTTCACTCACCTTTACTTTGTTTTAATAGTGGGCACTTATCTTGTAAGATGTTGATATTGTATTATTTGTGTATCACCACGTTTTGAACGAATATATTTTAGCAACATAATTGAAAATTGTTCCCCTGAAATATTTCACTTACTTTACATACTTTTAAGCTTAAATACCGAGTACCAGTTTTTTCCTATATCATCTTAGTGACCGTCTCGTAAATTTCAGTTATAATTTGCCCGTTATTTTGAAATCTACTGCCATTGTTTTTGCATGACAACTAAAAAACTTGCAAAAACTGATTTTAAAAGAAATCGGAAAAAAGCTTGATTTTCAAGTCAAATCAAGTGACTATGAATCCCTAATAATGATGATAATATTAACATAAACTTGTGATTATATGTTATATATATGATATTTTTGTAACCAGTATCATCCACGTTTTAATTATTATAGTAATAATAAAATGTGTAAATCATCTATCTAATTATTTTTATTTACAATTATTTATTGTTTCAACATATAAGGAAACTAGTCAAAATTTAGTTTAAAACAAGTTTTAGTTATCTAATAATTAGTATAATATGTGCTTCAGTCATTAACAGTGTAAATAATTTGAATACCTTTATGCATATTTTATGTTTGATCAAAACTGATTCTTTTCTGTTTTCATCAGTGCCACGTTTCCAATTAACTAAATGAAGGAGAGTAAAATTGCATTAACGAAAACACAAGCCAATTTTTTTATTTGACAGTTTTTTGGTTTTATATATGTCGGAATCAAAACTGAACGAAAAGTGACTTCATTTTAGTTATCGCCACAAATGGCAAAAATAAAAAAAACCCGGGTCGCAGTGCCACAACCCTGCCGACAATATAGTGTATTTGCTAATAGAGGCAGTGTGGCTTTATTTTGCGAGCTTAAGTTGGTTTTTGGGCAAAATAAAAAATTTTACTCCTTAATACACCCCTTAAAATAACATTTTTTTTCTTAATTGCAATATTATTATAAATCGAACCTCTATACCAAATTATATACAACTTTCAGTAAATAATTCACTATTTGTAAACTAGTGTTTTCATAAAATTTGTAAGTCCGGTCCTGTCGGGCCGATTTTATTTAAATTTTAGGGACACCTTTTAATTACTACTAAAGGGTTAAATGTCAATTTTGAAACGATTCTGAAAATTTTTTCGGTATTTTGGGGCTCAAAAACATTTTTCAACCCCTAAAAACTACCCTGAAAATGCCCCAATTACGCCAATTTTAAATAGGCTTCTTGCGGTGATGGATTTCAACACGTGGACCAAATTTCGTTAAAATCAATTAACTTTTTCGAAAGTTATTATATATATATATATACGTATATAAATATATATTTACGTATATAATATATATATATATATATATATATATATATATATATATATATATATATATATATATACATATATATATATAAACATTTTCAAAAATGGTGCCAAAGTGTTTAGGAGGTTATGAAACGTCGAGAAATTTTGGTCCGAGCCCTAGGTCCCGCCATCCGACCAACGCCAATAGTGTATGTTGCCTTATGGCAAATACACTAATAATATTTTTAGCGGTACTGGTTTGTCAGCTGTGTTACGTATATCAATTAGTTGATAGCGTCACTTACCTATATATAAACTTTGTTTGAATTGGAACTAGCTGTGTACTTTATTAATTATCTGTTAAAATGAATGCGTTTTAAACGAATTATTTATTAGTGTGATTATTTTTAAGTTATAATTTCATATTTGTTTATATTATCACTATAAATGAATAATAACTAAATCGTATTATTGACAGACTCGCGTTATGATTTACGGGAACGAAATAATTTGCTTTATATGTTAATCATTAATAATTTACATGATTTTTATTCACAGAGCCTGATGAACTCTAGAAAAAAGACGAAGGTATAGCGAATTGAAAAATTAATTGAATTTTATTAAATCCACGGTTCAAATTCCCGTTTATTTCAAATATATAGTTAGGATTGACATGATAACCATCAGTAGCATTATTTACAATAAAAATCCAATTGATACTTCCACCAGTTCTTCGATTAAATATAAGACTTGTAATACATCAACCATGACAAAAAAAGGAGTTTTTTCAAGAAAAATAGGTACACATTTACAATGCATTATACTAGTTTTTAATGAAACTATTTGGAAAAATGCGAGTATGGATATTACGGTTTTTAGTGTATTTGCCATATGGCAACATACACTATTGGCGTCGGTCGGATGGCGGGACCTAGGGGTCGGACCAAAATTTCTCGACGTTTCATAACCTCCTAAACACTTTGGCACCATTTTTAAAAATGTTTATATATATATTTTTTATTATATATATATATATTTATATACGTATATATATATGTATATATATATATATATATATATATATATATATATATATATATATATATATATATATATATATGTGTGTGTGTGTGTGTGTGTGTGTACGGGCAATAACTTTTGAAAGAGTTAATTGATTTTAACGAAATTTTGCCCACGTGTTGAAATCCATCACCGCAAGAAGCCTATTTAAAATGGGCGTAATCGGGCCATTTTAAGAGTAGTTTTAGGGGTTGAAAAATGTTTTTGGGCCCCAAAATGCCGAAAAAATTCTCAGAATCGTTTCAAAATTGACATTTAACCTGTTAGTAGCAATTAAAAAGTGCCCCTAAAATTTTAATAAAATCGGCTCAACAGGACCGGATTTACAGATTTTTTGAAAACACTAATTTGCAGATAGTGACTTATTTATTGAAGGGTGTATTTAATTCGGTGTAGACGTTAGATTGATAATAATATTACAATTAAGAAAAAAAAATTTATTTTAAAGGGGTGTATTAAGGGGTTAAATTTTTTATTTTGCCCAAAAACAAACTTAATTTCACATAATAAAACTATAAAACCACACGGCCCTATACAAGCAAATACACTATATTGTCGGCAGGGTTTTGGCACTGCGACCAGGGTTTTTTTTATTTTCTAGTTAATCCTGTACCTATAGTTCGGTTCGTATAAGTTGAAACGGCACAGTTTATATGTATGGAACGAATTGTTTTACGTTGTTTCAAAGCTTTGCCACTCAATTAAGCGAATCGTGCTATAATAATAATAATAATAAACGTTTATTGTACATATAAAACGCAAAAAAGGCAACTTTCGTTGGTCTTCCAGCTAGCCCATGGTAAAAGTTACATATTAAAAAGCAATATACAAAACAGTATAAAGAAAAAGTGTAATTTTTATCGCAGTTGCTCTGTCAGTAATTTATTGAAAATGAATTGAGAAAAATTATTTTTATTTTATTATAATTTTTTACATAGCAGGCAGATCATTCCACATGTTTGATGCTACGTATGTGAAGGATTTTTCATACGCACTATAATGATGACTCACTCTATACTATTTCAGAACCGTAGTATAATTATTCAAGTCTTTGGAATTTATAATCGATAAATCGGAAATTAGCTATTGATGATTGTTCGTTTTGCGGTAATATTTCAGATATGAAAAAATAAGTGGAACAAAAACATTTATTTTACTCACTCTTTTGTTTCCTATATGGTATAGTAAGTGTTAGAAGATCAATAAAATGAAAATAATGTTTTATTCAGTAACCATGACACAAAATAACAAATATTGCTATTAAGCGTTGTTATAATGACAATAATTATTCATCATTTTGTTCTCGGAAACTATGAGATATCTACTCGATAATTTTAGGGAGAAATTGGACAATTATCGCCTAGCGAGTAAAAAAGTGGGTATTTGATTTGCATACTTAATTTCAAATTAGCGAGTTTCGTCAACCCTAATATTCACACCGTTAACTAAACACAGAGCACAGGTACTATTTTTTCATTTTAACTCATTTTCATGTGTTAATTTTGTATTCAAATGTAAACGTATTAATTTATAACAAATATCGACTCTACTTTTTTTGTTTATTTTTTAATAATAGGTAATTATATAGAGGTATTAAAATTGTTCTTCGTATTACCGATGACAAAGACGATAATATACAATGTGCTTCATATCAGCAATGGAATGTTTTCCTAATTTCCGGACCGCGGGAATGTTAAATTGTACAGCGCTTCATAAATAATTCATGTGAAGATCGCTTGTCAAACATTAACTGACTTAAATTGGTTGCGTTTTAAAAAGAAAATTAGTTCCAAGAAATTTTTAGGTCAAATGTTGCACCTCGCCTCTATTTAAACAATTTCCGTCCAATGCAATAAATTGCAGTAATTAAAAAGCAATCTTGAATTGTACTTATATTAAGTTATTTTTGAACTCTGAATGCATTTATAATACACAGACAGGTCATAAAAGAATCGTGATTTTTGTTTATCAAGTTGTGAACACCATTTAGAAGCTTAGGAATGAGAGTTTATTTCTATAAATGCCATTAAATAGTGAAAAATTGAGAATATTGCATTTTTATCACTGAAAAAAATTGTTGTTTTTTGAGAAAAAAATTGTTTAAAAAAAGACTGAAAAAAATTATAATGAGCCTCACCCTCATAAGCTTACATAAGAAGTTTAACTTCTTTAGTTTTTAATATTATAATTACGGCGAAATTATTACATTTTAAGATGTCACTTTAACGTTTATGTCGTGAAAATTCTCACATGGACAGATTCGTCACATTCGTACCATAATTTTATTTACATACTATAATCTACAGAAAAAGATTTTTAATATGAATTGTCTGTAGTATATCAACATCATAACCTCACATTATGTGACGTTTCATCATATACTTGTATTTAAAAAATATTTATTCCGAAAATTGTTCTGATATCTGAAAATAGAGAATATGATATTTAATATTTTCCTTTCTGAACTTACATTAAATATATGAGTTCCTACCGTTTGTACGTCAAATTACAGAAATTATTTTGTACTTCAATTGTTAGTAGTTTTAAACGTCAGATTCCAGCCGTTCATCCTTGTCTTAAGTACTATTTTAAGAATCAAAATGCAACACACTGTAAACTTCTGTCCTTGTCAGTTTCAAGTAATTTAGGGAACAAAATAATTTCCCCTCGATTTCTTACATTTTTCAGATACGTCGCTAAAGAAGTTAAACCTCAATAGGTACTATAAATATAACGTCTGGATTAGTTTCTTGTACTCTCGCAAGCCACAACTGAGTTCCAAATTGCACTAACAATTATTTACAATATTTTTTTTATATATAATGTTACAAAAACAGAAAATAGAAGATTCTATTTTCTGTAGGCGTTGGGTCAGGAAACATATCTCAAACACATATCCGACCGCATGTAACAAATCCATGTAACTATTTGTGTAGGTAAGCGATATTTCGTCATTCAGTCTGTGAGTAAGTTAAAAGTACACACGAAACGTACCACACGTGTAAACGTCAAACACAGGTGTCTGTATGTTATTATGTTTATACCTATATAAATTATATCTACATATACGTGCGTCAAGTGGTGGTCCAATAAAAACTTCTTAATGCGCGAAAACGTCTGTGACAGAATTTCATAGTTTAACTTCGTCGCGTCGCCTCAATTAGGTTATTGTCTTTGAATATTTGTAACAAGTGTTAAAGCCAATTCAGACTAGCCGTTCTCGGTTACGATTCACCGGTCCGATTGGGAGCTCGACCAATCAGGGCGTAGTCGTTCCCGATTGCGGTTCGGTTCGAGCGTTTAGGTTCAGCTCTAATTTCAACCGGACCGTTCGCAACCGTAGCCAATGAGAACGCTTGCTGGAGTCACGTGACTAGCCAGCTTGTTTTTGTTGACGTTTAACTACACATCAAACGTCAAATCATATTTCGAAATTGCGCATGCGCACCGAGAATAATCGTAGAACCGAATCGGGATAGTGTGAGCAGCCTAGATTAATCAAAAACCGAACCGGACCGGTGAATCGTAACCGAGAACGGCTAGTCTGAATTGGCTTTTAGGTCGTTCTCGCACCTGCCCACAAGTTACATAGACAACTGCAAAATAGCTAGTTTACACAATTATGACACAACAACTCCCCTGGAATAGCGTTGTGACGCTCCGGAGTTTATCCAGTCTGAACGACATAACGAGTTTTTCGTCGCGGGAAATTATTTATCCTCTCTCGATTTAGTAGCACATATATTTCCTTAGCAAGACCATGTGGAAAATTTTAATTGGAAATCTCGTGCCTCTCGCGTCTGAAATACCGTTGCGAAATTTGGTGGTGAATGCAAACTATGTACAAATGTTCAGTCGAGGTGATATTTTGCCGTGCCGGAATGGTTGTGTGTCCTTTGATCTTGCCATTTCGCGACAATAGTTCAAAAGTGATGGACGAAAGTGTTACTGCAGTATTTGTAGTACTGCCGCGCTATCGTCGTCATCGACGACGACGTTGATGAAGAAATAAAAAATATTGGGAACACCTTTTAAATGAAGTCGTCCTAGTTTAAGTATTTATCAAAATACTAATGGCTCAATTAAAACAAGACGAACTGAACAAATGATAAGGACTGTGCCATCGGCCGGCACGTGCACCAGCAATCAGCGGCAAAATTGCCTCTCGTGTGAACACAACGCTAAAGCAAGAATTTCATGCGACGAAAAGATTTCGCACTGTGTGAACCGTCTATGAGGACGCAACATCAAACCATCTACCGATGTTTTGGTATCACATCAAAGAAACGTTACGCGCTCACGTTACGTCACGTGTGGACGGAAGTGTGTATTTTCAAAGCTTCTCAGTACGCGGGTCTTCTACTAATCAGTCGTGTTGAACAACTGTTACATGTTCGCGCAAGAAGATGTTGATCAACAACCATATTATCTTCGACGTGCAACAAAAACATGTTACTCATCAGTGTTACGTTACAGTGATCTGTTATATTTGTTGTTCCTCAATCTTTACTTAGATGGCGAGCGATTACCGAAACGAGTTAATGTTAAAATATTATAATTTCCAAGTTCAGATAATCTGAAAAAGTGTATAGGAACAAATGTCAAATTTTAATCCCACCACTAGTGCGGAACGTTGGATAATGCTTTGCAACTTACAAGTTGCGATGTTCGGAATAAGTTAATACTCTGTTACATAACATTCTAGCATTATTTTCCAAATAAGAGCTTGTTGCGCAATACAATTACATTACAGGTTCTGTTATAAAATACATTACTTGGTTTCGATTTATGAAAATTACGTATCGATCCGAATCTACGATAGGTCATATTTGAAGGATAAGAACTGATCGTTCTTCTCTGTCAAAAAGTATACTTACATATATCCAATTGTGTAGGCTTTCACGGCTGGCGTTGTTGCAAAACTTCTTGGTTTCCGGGCTTGTACGCCATGGTCCATTGGTATTTCTACCTGACGTTTCGTCTACAACTGCGGTAGACATTATCAAAGGCGATGTGGTAGCGGGCTGCTCACAAGCACGTACTTTCTTCGCCCGCTACCACATCGCCTTTGATAATGTCTACTGCAGTTGTAGACGAAACGTCAGGTAGAAATACCAATGCACCACGGCGTACAAGCCCGGAAACCAAGAAGTTTTGCATACTTGCATATAGTCTTTATATAATCTTGATCCTATGGAGTAGTAGGAAATTAAATTGTGGTTTGGCGTTTTCATTTATTGTTTTTCGGCCAGCTTTTTATTTATATAGACACCAACCACATACACAATGAAAAGAGTATGTGTGTGTACCACAATAATACAGTTGGAATCTGCCTGAAGCATCATGTCTTGTTGCTTTTAGTGAATGAGAGTTCCACATCTCTGAAGTGGCCGCACAACTATGTACCGCGCTCTGCCCTGATATTATAATATTACTAGTCATTACCCGCGACTTACCTCTCATTAATGCAATTTTTAACAGAACCCATATCTTTCCTGGTTTTAGAGGTAGCATATAGCAGATGACCTTTAAAGTGGTGTATTAATATCTCTTTTATAATATACAGGTGGTTCATAAGGGAAAAAAACAGTATGCGCTAGAATTTTTCTTTAAGCATCTCGATCTCTGCTCCGTTTAGCTCTTCGACGTTCGGACTGTTTATGAACACAATTTTTGTTTTTACCAATATTATTTATGAAAAAAGTTTTTTTCACACCCGCGACTTGAAACGTTCTTAACCGTGTCTCTGCCACAGTCAATTGGGCGGAATGACTTCAACCAATCTGGCTGCCTGAAACAAAAAAAAAAGTGAAATATGTCTTCAATTCTGATTGCGTTGGTCAGATCAGGACACACACTTTTTCAAAAATATTTTTTCGTTCAATTTTTGTAACCATTAGCTAAAAAAACGGTCGAAAAAATATTGTTTTGTAAAAAAGTCTGCCATTCTGAAACATTTCGAAATTTCAAAAAAAAAAATTGTATCCTGACTTATCCACCTTAATAACAATTAAAGACACATTTCACTTTTTTTGTTTCAGGCAACCTACTTGCCGTAGTGACGTTTTGGCAAAGGCGCGGTCAAAGACGATCCAAGATCCCGGGTGTGAAGAAAACTTTTTAACAAAAATATTGATGTTAAAGTCGAAAAACATGTTTTAGATTTGGAGCTAATGACCTTGCTGCCGAAGCCCTATCGCTCTAAAAAAAAATGTTAGTAAAAAACCCATCTTGGCGTCTTGGGCATGCGAATAGCCACATCATCGTCATCCTTGCAATACAGGCATTCTCAGCTCTGGTGCTCTCAAACATATACTTTCTGGAGCATCTATGCGTGAGAAAGTAATTCACTTCTCCCTAATGTCTGTCAATCCAGATGTGTCAGGCTCCATATTAATATTTCCATATTTTCTGAAATTGCTTAAGCTAAAAACGTAAAACTCGGGAAAAATACACTCTTTAGAAAATAAAGAAATACATGTTCGACTGTCTTTTGAACACATCTACCCAAACTGAGTAGGGGTGGATTTTATATAAAACAACTGCGGGTACAATCTATACCACGTGTGCGAAGTCGCGGATAAACCGCTAGTCAATAATAATTTTAAATACCTCGCATACCAAAGGTAGTGAAGAACGATTGGAAAACTTATTTCTAATATTTAAATATTAAAACATTGTGAAACAAACCAGTTTCAACTTTTCAAATGTTTAATGTTTTATAATAATGTACCTAATCGACTCTAATTTATCATAATTGTACTTTAAAAAATGAGACCCTTTTCCTTTAACTTTTAATGGTATTTTATCGGAATAAAAACCATTAATTCTTATTCAGATTTTAATAAAGTAGGTTTTAAAGTATCTTATAAATAATATACAAGGTTCAACTTTCTGTGAGTTGGCATCATTTTGTTTTCAAAATAATAATAATCCGATATATACCGATTGATTGAGATAGACCGGGCCTGGAGCAATTATTTATATGGTTATCGGAATTATGTAAAATCAATTCAGTGACGCCCTAAAAAGGAATAGACTGATAATTAATTAATAATATTATGCCTATTACATTCTTAACGATAACTAAGAAGATTATAGTTCCAAATAAACGGCTATCCCGATTAACTGGGATGTTTTTTAAATTAAGGCAGACCGTAGACTGATTTCAAATCGCATATGAGATTTAGATGCTAATATGTAAAACTTTGTAAATTACACTTTCAGAGAGGTTTTTATTCTTGATCGTTCAAAATACTCACAGCACCATATCTAGTGGTTGTGAGAGCTTTATTAGTGTATTTGCCATATGGCAACATACACTATTGGCGTCGGTCGGATGGCGGGACCTAGGGGTCGGACCAAAATTTCTCGACGTTTCATAACCTCCTAAACACTTTGCCACCATTTTTAAAAATGTTTATATATATATGTATATATATATATATATATTTATATATATATATAGGTATATATGTGTGCGGGCTATAACTTTCGAAGAAGTTAATTTATCTTAACGAAATTTGGCACACATGTTGGAATCCATCACCGCACGAAGCCTATTTAAAATGGGCCCAATCGGGCCATTTTAAGGGTAGTTTTTAGGGGTTGAAAAATGTTTTTGGGGCCCAAAATACCGAAAAAATTCTCCGAATCGTTTCAAAATTGAAATTTAACCCTTCGGTAGTAATTAAAAAGTGTCCCTAAAATTTTACTAAAATCGGCCCGACAGGACCGGACTTACAAATTTTATGAAAACACTAGTTTGCAGATAGTGAATTATTTACTGAAAGTTGCATATAATTTGGTATAGAGGTTCGACTGATAATAATAATGCAATTAAGAAAAAAAATGTTATTTTAAGGGCTGTATTAAGGAGTAAAAATTTTTTTTTACTCAAAAACCAACTTAAGTTCGCATAATAAAGCCACACTGCCTGTATCAGCAAATACACTATATTGTCGGCAGGGTTTTGGCACTGCGACCCGGGTTTTTAAAGGTTAAAATCAATAATAACTAACGGATAAAATTTTTACGCTTAAGGAAAACTGCGCTCAAAATTATTTACGGGCTCTTTTCAGGTTATTGCCCATTGAGGTATTACCTTAACAAAATTAGTGTACGGAAGATCAAGTCATGCCGCTTTGTAGGTTCCTGAAACATCGGATGCGAAGACTTCGTCACCTCAACAATTCATTCCCAACGCCTGACCAGGTATGGGATACAAATTTCAGACCGAGTCTAGGCTTTTTTAAAAGCCTTTATCTCGCACAAAAATCAACAAGTGAGAGCTACACAATAGATCTATTAAGGTCACGGTGTTGACGTGACTTGCCTTACGTCCTCTGATCTAATCTAATCTAAGCGTTCGGTTAGGGGAAAAGGTTCGAAACAAAAAGGCGCCGGGTAGCAAACTAAAATCTATATTATTGCAAAATGCTAATTTCAAACAGCGTTAAAGTGAAAAATCATTTGTAAAAAATACGCGGTTTCGTCTTTTTTTAAATAGTTCTAGTCTTGGTTCTGCCTTGTGTGAATTTTATAACGTGAAAAAGCACTGCGTTCTCTTTTCGTCATGGGCGCTAAACCCTCCTTTCGCCAGAGACGCTAGGACTCTTAAATACGGCACTTAACAGTGAACACATCAAACTTTGTTCTATAATAAAATGAATATTCCATTGTACACATTTTTAAAACTGACTAAAATAATATCAAATTTAACCCGGTTATCTCAAATTAACTTTGCGCAATATGGTTCGAATGGTGTGGGTGCTTTTGAAATAAATATACCGCCAGGGATATCTAAAATATTAAATTTGATAGGATATGCACATTTCGATACAAGTTACCAACGAGGTAAATAAAAGTGTTATGCTGGGTTGCAGAAAGGATTGTCAAATAATTTGATTTGACAATAACCTTAGATTGTGAACACACATTTTTCTCCATAAGAAATTTTAATTCGATTCTGTTCGAAAAATAACTGATCGATTGAAATGATAATTTTTCTAAACTGTGTATATGCGTGTTTTTAACACAGTTTTTTTTGCATAATTTTTACTTCGAAACGACATTTTTCTGCCCTTTTTATTCAAAATTTGACTGAACTTTTTCTGTGTAAATCAAGCATTTGTTTTTGTACATGACAGGGAGTTTGAATACGACATTAGACTGCTCTTGCATGTATGAAAACTGTAAATATATTAACACAATCTAAGGTCTTTGTCAACTCAAATTATTTGACAATCCATTCTACAACCAAGCATTAATGTTACCAAAATTACCGGAAATTGTTCAAAAATATTCAGTAGCCCTTCCCAATCCAATTATCAATTTATTTATGATTGCAATTTACAGATCGTCACGAACAGTTACTTCATTCAGTACGAGTAATAAATATCATTTACAATACTATAAGAGATATATTTATAGAATTGCAATTAATTGGATTAACAAAATTAATATAAACAACTTTTTAAGCAAATAGGCCTATTTAGTTGGCTATGCGTACGTAAAAAAGTCGCGACTGCATATTGTGTCTATCTTTAACAGGTAAACTGCAAATTCGGGCGAAGCCGGTCCGGGCTGCTAGTAAATTATAAAATTAGCGAAATTATCTTTATATATAAAAATCTTCTGTACGTGTGTATGTGACTGAACTCATCCTAAACGGCTGGACCGATTTTAATGAAATATTGTGTGTGTGTGTGTGTGTGTGTATGTGTGTGTTCAAGTGGTTTCGAGAATGGTTTAGTTTCAAACTGAATCCTGTAGGTAAATTCACTACTGTTGTTGCTGACGAAGGGGGCGCAGCCCCGCGAGGCAAGATCGCAATATTCCAGTCGCGTGCGGCTATTAATAATTAATAAATAGAAAGCTAGACCGGGCAAATTCATCTATTGTTCTATAAGAAAAACTACTGCAGCATAATACGTCTTAATCCGGGCGAAGCCGAACCGGGCCGCTAGTTACAAATAATAAAAACCCGGGTCGCAGTGCCAAAACCCTGCCGACAATATAGTGTATTTGTTTGTATAGGGCCGTGTGGTTTTATACTTTTATTATGTGAAATTAAGTTTGTTTTTGGGCAAAATAAAAAATTTAACCCCTTAATACACCCCTTAAAATAACATTTTTTTTCTTAATAGTAATATTATTATCAATCTAACGTCTACATTGAATTAAATACACCCTTCAATAAATAAGTCACTATCTGCAAACTAGTGTTTTCATAAAATTTGTAAATCCGGTCCTGTCGGGCCGATTTTATTAAAATTTTGGGGACACTTTTTAATTACTACCAAAGGGTTAAATTTCAATTTTGAAACGATTCGGAGAATTTTTTCGGTATTTTGGGGCCCAAAAACATTTTTCAACCCCTAAAAACTACCCTTAAAATAGCCCGATTAGGCCCATTTTAAATAGGCTTCTTGCGGTGATAGATTTCAACACGTGGTCCAAATTTCGTTGAAATCAATTAACTGTTTCGAAAGTTATCGCGCGTACACACACACATATATATATATATATATATATATATATATATATATATATATAAATATATATATATATATAAATATATATATATATATATATATATATATATATATATATATATATATATATAAACATTTTTAAAAATGGTGCCAATGTGTTTAGGAGGTTATGAAACGTCGAGAAATTTTGGTCCGACCCCTAGGTCCCGCCATCCGACCGACGCCAATAGTGTATGTTGCCATATGGCAAATACACTAATTATATTAAACACGAAAAAAACCTTTTGTACCCAATATGTTATTTTAAACTCTAACTAACGATTAATAATAATTAGTATACTATTTAGAAACTGCGCGAAGTACGAGAATTACAATTTTACTAATTTCTATAGATTATGTAAGAGATACTTTCTGAACCGCGGATCTGTCATAGTTTCTATTATATCGATATAGTTGGTCATCCCTGTTTGAAACAAATTTTCTCGCAGTTGTACATGCCAATTATAATCGACATCGGAGCACGACTCCGTGTGGCATCGTGTGGGCTTAAAGACAATCAGCCCGATTCCAAACTGCTGCATGTTGATTCACTACCGTGCTTGCCTCAGGGCCCTCTTACAATGTAAGATGTATAATGGGCCCTCTATCACCGCCGATATAAAGTAGGCACTGCATACAATGCACACAATCATTTACGTATTATACAGGTAATTAAAAACACTGAGGCTCAGTTGCAGAAAACATTGTCAAAAAATTGATTTGACAATGACCTTAGATTGTGATCGTATATTAACAGTTTTTATAAATACATGAGCAGTCTAATGTCATTGTGAAACTTCCTGTCAAGTAGTACATAATAGGATTGTACTCACAGAAATACAAATGACAGATCTACATAGATAACTATCGCTTTTGAAGTCAAATTTCGATCAACATGCGCAGAAAAATGTTGTTTAAAGGGGAAATTGTGCAAAAAAACGATTTTAAATACTGGTGTACACAGTTTAAAAAAATATTGCTTTATTTGATCAATTATTTTTTAAAAAGGATGGATTTAAAATTCTACTACTTATGCTTTTCTTATGATGAAATATGTGTAGTCCAGTCTAAGGTTGTTGTCAACTCAGATTTTTTGACAATGCTTTATGCAACCCAGCCTGAGGTTATTCTTGAAACAAGAACAGATGGTTTACCTAAACATAGGTTCAAAGTTCTGTTTTGTTTTCAGTTGTTGTAAGTAAAATAAATGAGAGATGGAATGTCGTCTAGAATTGGTAAAAATTTATAGCCTATAAGTTCAAACGATATGTTGATATATTAAATGGGGTGAAATCAGTGCTAGTAACAAATTATTCTGATATTCCTTCATTAGTCTAATAGTACTTACATATCATTGGATTATTCGCTTGTTTCGGTCTCCTACTTGGACTCAATCCTATTTTCTCTAGGGTGAAACAGAGTCTATAAATATAAATTTTCCTCAAAAAATAAGCTATCGAATGTTAAAAATCTCATCCAAATCTGTTCAGTATAGCGAATTCAATTCGATTTTTACCCGGATGAGGCTGGACCGTGCAGTCATCATAGATCTTCCCCAAGAAATAAAATATCTAGTGGTAATGATTGCCTATGTCCTAAAACCCGGTATTACTTATCGAACAGTGATAACATTTTTGAAGTCAGTTCGGTAGTTTCTGAGATTACCCCTGACAAACAAACATAACGCGCTGTAATGTACGGTAAGTTCTGTAAATTGCAGTGCTTACCTCGTTCCGTTGGATAGTAGTGAGGTAAAGACGTCATCCGGCGGACCTCTCAATTGATATTGTGTGGTTGAAAAAAGTATAAACGGTTCGCCCGTCATTCATGGAACGAGGTAGTCTCTGTAGTCTATTAACCTACGATGTACGGCCAAAATTGGTCTTTTCAAAGGTGAAACAAAGTATCATTGAATTTAAAATTCACACAATATTCAATTAATTAAAAACCTACATACAAGGTCATAAACGGGCTAGTTATAAATAACTATCTTGGTGCTTCCTTCGAGAATTTAATACAGTTTTGAGTAGACATCACGATTTATAATCTTCCGTACTGTTCAACTTAGCGCTCAATTTTTATAGAAATAATTTAATATTGTTAGGCGGAAAGTTATTATATTGCAGATGAAACGAGACCATTTAATCTGTCAAAAACAACTTTGCGAACCAGGAGTTCTTGTTGACAGATTGCGGAGTAGAAGCGACACGTCTATTAGCGCTTATGTATTCGTGGGACATAGAGCTGGTAGGTGAACATGGGGGCACGTTATGTCTGGATAGGACGTGAGACATTGCAGATAGACGACAAAAGTCGCACTTGATCGTTTCATTAAACACATAATGAGTGCGGCTCGATCGAGGGAAGGCGAGGCACGACCGCAGCCGCTGTTGCTGACCCGTTATACACCGCGTCGACCGCACCTCTGTTGTCTATAGTCCGTCGTCCGTGTTCATTGCTCACAAGTTTCCAACACAACGAACTAATCGCACGGTTTGACTCGAAGTGTTTCAGCTGACATTGATTTGATTCCTCATGAATTTTCGATCTTAACGGATCCAAAATTATAGAACTTCATAAAAGAAATATACAGCATTACGTTGTTATTTAATGAAAATAAAATATGCGGATTTTTGGATTCTATTTACATCAGGCTTTCTATTTGACATTTTTGATAAATTCATCACAAACTATTTTGTAAAGTATATCGACACTTTCAATATTATTTATTTCCGTTTAGCAAAAATACGTTGAGAAAATTAATTTTATAAAATAAAATACTTTACAATAACGTGCCGCATTGCAATTATAGATGTATAATAATCACTTTAATCTGGAATTTCCATAATTTTTCCAGAGTTAAAATTAGTTAGTGCCTTATCATAATTTTTAACCTTATATAATAAGAAAGGTTATTTATTTGTTTATAATAAATAAACAGTTGCTCGAAAAAGTGTTAATAAATAAGAGACGAAACGTCGTATATCAATTATTGTCTATTGGTTTCTTGACATTTATTTGTCCAAATACCTGTGGCACAATTATCATTAATTTAAAATAAATTTTAAAGATTATTATAATAGTCTCTAGAAATTTTCCCTTTCAATTTCTTACATCTTGTGCATGTCTAGATTTAAAAATAAATCCATAAAATTCGATTGAACAGTATCGTAGTAACTAAAGGCACCTTTTAATTTCCTATACATATTTCGTGTCATGATTTCATAACAACTAGACAATCTGTTTATTAAAATCTTGTCGCTACGTTATGTGGTTGACCATAAATACACCTTGCACCTCAATCACGTAAAATTATGTAAGTCTGCATTGTTAACGTGGTGCGGTTTTAGCAAAACTATGTAAATCACACCAAGAATAAACTTTTAACCGCAATAGACACATTCAAAATAACTTATTGAAATATGAAAGTTTTCGTATAGTTTTCCTGTACTTATTACGTTGTGATACGATTATTTTTTTTTAGGACTCTGGGGGACGTGGAGGTGGGACAATGGAGCCGAGTTTAGGCTCAAAACGGCCTTGGTGGTCGCATACTATAGCAGCTTTTCTGTTATGCTTGGTAAGTAAGAGACACTTTTTTTTATTTATCGACAGTTTCACAACTAAAATATACTAATGAGTATTTTATTAACTCCCCATTTTGAAAACCAAATATTTCCAAGAAAAGGGGATGTTATTGTTTTCACCTCGGTTTTCGAAAATCGAGTTTTCATTGGATCTCCGCGTTTTGGGGTCCTAGGAAGCCATTCTGACTATTTCAGGCTTGACGTCCGGTCAAGTGTGTGTGAGTTAGTGTGTAAAACATTTTTTGTCGTACGATATCTCAAGAACGAATCAACCGATTGATACCCGCAACACGGCGTTCGAAAGGTACTATCGAGACTTAAATCTGATTAGACTTTGAAGTCAATCAGTTGAGCTGTTCCAAAGATATTAAAAAAAAAGTTTTTTTGAAATACCACCTCAAATTTTTATCAGATTAATTTTTTTGAAATGGATTATTTTCTTGCACTGTAAAACGGCGTCAAACTTCATAAACTGCATCAAAATCTAAAGACGCGTTCAAAAAATATCGTGCATCAAAAATTACCAAAAAAATGCAAACGGTATTTTTTTGAAATATCTTCTCAAAATTTGATCAGATTGATTTTTCTGTAATGGTTTCCCTTTTTGAACTTAAATTACTGCTTCGAATGCCGCAAACCGTATCAAAATCGAATGACGCGTTCAAAAGACATCGAAGTTCAAAAATTTTTAATAAAATTTCCTTTAAATAACTTCCAAATTTTTAAGCTTGAATAAGTCAGAATGTATTGACATTGCATTTTTTTGTAACTTTTTTTAATGTGTTAAAACACAATAGTATCAATTTATTATAACGTATTTAACACATAGCGGGAAGTTTTAGGGTTGACCCACAGGTCAACCGATTTCTACATTTTCTGTTTAGTGGAATATTATTTTGCAAATAGAATCAATGTTTTGATTAGTATATAATATACCACGGTCATATACTAGCTGCCCAATCCGATTTCTTCCGGGTGTAAATCGGAGTGATTTCGTGAATAGAGATTTATTTGTTTAATTACGGAAAGATGTGAGCTTTTAATCAGAGAAATATTTTTTCCAAATCTGTCTCTTTTTTTGTTTGTTTTATTTTTGTGCCGTAAACATATTACTATTTTCATTTACTAATTACTACTGTGTATATGAAATTCCGTATCGTCTGTTTATAATAATATTTTAGCAACTTCATTATAACCACTTGTGAGCTGTGACATAATATTATATATTGTAGATAAAACTACACGTTGCTAAGTTGCCTTTATCAGAAATTTTTCTTTTTTGTATTTATCAAATAGACCCATACTATGCAAAAATAAGTACTTACAAACGATTTTATTAGATAAATTCAAATAATGTTAAAATCGTGCACAAATATATATAGTTAGTTTAATGGTGCGCAATATTTCAAGCCCAAATTTTTTTATGGTTATATAGGAGATACTACATTGACGATAAAATTATATACAGGCATGTTCACATAATAGACATTTTAAATATATGTATAAGCCAGAGCAAAACAATAGTTACCTAATATTTAGATTCCATAATCATTATTAAACTTTAAAAAAATGAAAAGATTGTAAATAGCCAATATTTATTATTTATTAATAATAAAAATTCACAATTGAGAAGAAAAAAAATTTAATGCTATGTCGGGAAATGAAATTACAGTGCTATTATGTAGATTGTAGAGTCAACACATTAAATGTTTGTCACTTTTTAGCAAGTTTGGCATCACATAAGGTAGTGTGAGACAGAAATTTTACAGTACTGTAAATCCTAATCTGGACCTTACACAGTAGTACCATCATAATCGCGTTGGATGAAATATTAACACGCTTATATGAATTTCATGTTGTAATATATGCAAAAATATATCTTGGAAATCGATTTTCATCGTATTTCAAATGTTTCATTGACGTAAAACTTTGCAGTCGTATGTAGTTTTGATGACAATATAATATTATGATATTTAGACTGTAATAATATTTCTATAAGTTAAAAATCAAAATAAAAAAAACACGTAATGAAAGTGGTGATGGTACAATAACGTATATGCAGCCGTTAAAATCTAAAATAATATAATATAAAATCAATAAGAAATTTCTTCCACACGTCATAGAATAGAGAAACATGTATTTTCTACTTTTTAGTGCATTGATATTAGCGTGTTTATTATCAAATACTGCCCAAACTCACGAACGATGGTTATAAAAATTTCAACCAATTGGGCGACAGAATCATTCCAACTTTAAAAATATTCACATTTGACATATTATGATAAATAAAATAAAATTTCTGTTAACTAGCGGGTTGACGGTGGTAACGGCTAGTAACAAATATGATATTTGCTACTCGTTTCCATGGTTATAAAGTATGGTTTCACATGTGAAAATTAATCAAAGCTTGCTTGCCAGCTACCTAATTTATTTTTGACAGATCTTCAGAACAAAAAAGACAGTTTTTTTTTATTTTCAAAATATCTCAGAAACTATGAAGTTTAGAAAATTAGTGCCAAAACCCTGCCGACAATATAGTGTATTTGCTTATACTGGCAGTGTGGCTTTATTATGCGAACTTTAGTTGGTTTCTGGGCAAAATAAAAAATTAGACTCCTTAATACACCCCTTAAATAACATTTTTTTTCTTAATTACAATATTATTATCAATCGAATCTCTATACTAAATTATATCACCTTTCAGTAAATAATTCATAATCTGCAAACTAATTTTTTCATAAAATTTGTAAATCCGGTCCTGTCGGGCCGATTTTATCAAAATTTTAGGGACACTTTTTAATTACTACCAGAGGGTTAAATTTCAATTTTGAAACGATTCGGAGAATTTTTTCGGTATTTTGGGGCCAAAAACATTTTTCAACCCTTAAAAACTACCCTTAACATAGGCAGATTAGGCCCATTTTAAATAGGCTTCTTGCGGTGATGGATTTCAACACGTGGGCCAAATTTCGTTAAAATCAATTAACTCCTTCGAAAGTTATTGCCCGCACACACACACACATATTATATATATATATATATATATATATATATATATATATATATATATATATATATATATATATATATATATATATATATACACATATACATATATACATATATACATATATATAAACATTTTTAAAAATGGTGCCAATGTGTTTAGGAGGTTATGAAACGTCGAGAAATTTTGGTCCGACCTCTAGGTCCCGCCATCCGATCGACGCCAATAGTGTATGTTGCCATATGGCAAATACACTAATAATACGATGTGTAGTGAGCACTCAATGTTATCGAAAAGGAAATAATAGATTCAACAGTTTTGGGTTCGACTCAGATGGTTCATTTGTTTTTGTTGTTTCTTTCAGCTAAATTTTATTATGAATGTTTTGTTTCATCTTATAATGGCAATATAATATATATTACATTAAACGCAAATCACGATCGCAAAACAAACACTGTATTATTTTGCGGTCATATAATATAAAACACAGTAATAGTTAATATGCAATTTAGATATCGAAATTCAAGATAACAGCGTTATTATTTGCTCAACGTTTCTTAAAATATCATTCGGAGGCTATATTTACGAAATTATAACCTAAACGTAATTCGATGCCTTAAACTTCACGTAATTCTATATAAATAGGTACTATTTTTTTAGAAAACTAAGAAGTACTTGAAGAATATAATCATAAAGATGGATTGCAACTATAAATTTATTATTTTGTAACAAAAAAAGAGTAAATTCCTTATTATACAGGACGTAAGTCTAGTACGGAACAAATCATATAAAAAAATCCTTGGAGAGATATTCCTTATCGTTTTTACAGCTAGGGAGAATCCATCAAAAATTCCTCTGCTTATATTTAGCCCCCGATGTAAAAAGTTTGAAGCCTCTGGCTGTAGCATCATGGCTCCAAAATGAATGAATCGATTTTAATACGGTTTCTTGTTTGAAAGCTGATGTGTACAAGTTTCATTTTAACCATGTGTGATGAACTCGATTCAACCGTTTTCTAGAAACTCAGCTATCATCACAGTCTCGACCATTACAGCTAGGAACTTCGAATTTGAAAATTCAGTTTTTGAGTTTAAAATGTTTGAAATAAGAATTAAATTAAAAATTTAAAAAAAAACCTAATTGCAAAAAATCTAACCTTTAAAAAATAAGAAATAAATGTATTTCTACTATATCTGGCCCGACGACTGACTATTTCTTCGTTTGGATGAAAAATTTAGTTCACAAAAATGACAAAAATACCAATGTTTCAACGGCTCTCGCCATATTTACGAGTTAAATATTTCATGCCAATGAAGAATAGTCGGTGCGGCGGTCCAGGTAAAATTATTTTTACTTTTTAAAGGCTTGCTATTTTGCGTGAGGATTTTATTTCCATTCATTTTTTTAACGTATATTGATAATCTTTATAGGCCTGCATCTCAAACGTGTTATTTTTCGCAAAATTATCGGATACTCTGAACTAAAATTTCCCAAATAGTGACCTATAAGGTGAAAAAATTTGTTAATAGTGAGTTATTCAGCCTAGAATCACAGAGCATTGATTTTAATTTATCATTATCCCATCATATCAAGAAAATAATCCCGGCCCTAATAGACACATACCAACAGCTATAGCTATTAGTTATGAATTTATTTTAAAATGTAAAGTAATGTAAACCTTGACTCTGCTCAGCCGAGAGCGCTTCCTTGTTTATTAGCACGATGAGACGGTATGACGCCACGGCAGTCAGGTGAAACGTAACGTAACGTAACAACACTATAGATACACACGAAACATACTTTAAGTACACGAACATAATATAATAATATCCAGTCTCTTCATGTAACTGTTAATAGTAGATTCATTCACTGATTTTTTATGAAAACGTTAATAACACTGCAGTTAATTAAACCCTTAAACGAATAAAAATTTGCTTGAGTAAAAAGAACGAACAATTTTTATGAGCATTTTTTGTTCGGAACATATAGGTATATTGAAAGACTACAATTAATTCTCATATTTGCAACAGACTTAACTAAGTACACCTGTAGATAGGGTTGCCAGGACGCTAAACCTAAAAGCCGAACAGACCAGCCAGTTTGGCCGGACATTTGGGTAAAAAAGCCGGACACCCTACATTATTGAGGATTTTTTTCTCAGTATTAATAGGTACGACAAAAAAAAATGTACATAGAATCAAGCTGTTTTGATTATTACCATAAATCTTGTTAAATTCTAATGAAAAAAAATAAAAAATAAATAAAACGTCAAATCAGTCCAAATAATTTATTTTCTATCATCAAATAAAGCCATCAGTCAAAATTAAATTGTAGAAAAAGTCAGACACTGCTTAATTTTGGCCGGACGCGCAATCAAAAAACCTAACTATGTCCTGCTTTATCCGGATATTAAATGTTAAATTTTTGAATCAGAAAACTGGATTGGAGACTAAACTGAAGTTGAAGTTGTTTTTTTCTTAGTCAAGTTAAAGCAGTGAAAACCGGTCGTATTGAAAATACAATAACAATAATAATAATTAATTAACAGATACGAGTATGAGGGTGAAAACTAGTGTTGGGCATAATCTATACATTTCAATAATCGAATGAATCGAAATAATCGGTTTTTGTAATCAAATGATCATTCGAATTATCGATTATGAATGATTTGAATTATCGATTATGAATGATTCGAATGATCATTTGAATTATCGATTATGAATGATTCGAATTATCGATTATGAATGATGCGCAAACTTTGCAATTATTAATTTTGTTTTATGTACAGTATAAGCGAATGATCATTCAAAATATCGATTATGAATGACGTGCTAACTTTACAATTCTTAATTTTCGATTTGTTAATATACTTAATACAATACACATTAATAATGGAATCGCTGGTATGATTGAATACAAAAATGAAACGAATTCTTTATTATTATAAATTAATAATTAATTATTAATAACTCACAAATTTGTATTTTAAAAAACAATATATTGTAAATTTTTGGGTGAGAGTCTATTCCTCCATGAATTAGTGATGACACCAGTTTTTGAAAATATCCTTTCGGTAGCTGGCGCACAGAGATATTTTTCATGAAGTTTGTATAATTCTGGAAACAAATTTTTGTTTTCTGACCAAAAAATCAATGGATTGGAAGAGCGAGGTATATTGGGCATTGACAAATATTGTTTAAACAAACGAAAGCACCCCATTTTTCCCAATGTGTGCAGATGCAGAAACCGAATGATATATCATAATCGACAATCGACGTAGTACTGTGTCGGGATTAATTCACATACATTTCATATTTCATAATCGATTCAAGTGAATGATATCTCGGTTACCATAATCGAATGATCGATTATTCGGCCATAATCGAAATATTTCGATTATATCATTGATAATCGCCCAAAACTAGTGAAAACACTATTTGTTATTTATTCCATCATATCGTTTATTATATTTATTTGATTACTAGTTATATACATTGTACCTGAGGATATTTAATAGTTATAAAGAGGCCAATAAACTGTTAATTAACGTGCAGAATAAAAGTACATGCAATCCGTAAAAATGTATTTTGTACAGTTGCAGCAAAAATGTAAAAAGATGTAAAAACAGCAGGGTGGTCTTTGGGATCGAACACGTTTTCCAGATTTTACCAAAGAAATCTGGTTAAAGATAAAATATTTTAGGATTGAGTGTCCTAGACAACTAAACGTTGTATCAAGCATTCAAAATTAATGTACATATTTTTCACTGACTCATCTGATATTTATTATTTTACAATAGCTGTAACACTTTCAACAGCTACAATTTTGATCTCCAGGAAGAGATGCGAAATACAATTTTTTGATTAGACAAGCTTACCTGTAAATAAAGCTCAATCGTAATTGTATGTTGCGCTTCTCCAAAGAGATATATTTCCCTTCCAGATACTTTCCCCCTTTTTTATTATCAAAAAAACCCTTCTTCTTCCTTTGAAAGAATGACGTGTCATAACGCTGCTTGGCTAGTGCAGCCGCAGTTTTTAAATTTAGACTTAGTATGTGGAGACAACGGTACATAGTATAGTCGAGGTACTACAGTTTTGATCTCTTCGGGAGAGGCGCTACATACAATTATGATTGAACTTAATTTATAGATAAGATTGTTTAATCATAAAGTACTAATAATAAAAGAATATCTTTTATTCAAATTTTATTACGGACTTGAAAATAGTCAAGCTTTTGGGGATGCTGTTTATTATGGTGTTCTTATAGCTTACCTAATACAACCCACAATTTACCGGTTGAATAAATGAATTTTTAATTTAGTTTTAAAAACAGTAATACTTTTAAAATTTGAACTGGTAAAATAATAAATAAACCACCTGTATGTTTTAAGATATCATAATAATATAGAAGATATACCTATCCGTATTTTCATTAAAAAAAACACGTGCCGGTAGGAAAATTTAAGTCACGCGTGAGTTGTATTTAATTTTAAGAACTTGACTGGCTCTACGTAGCATTAGAGGTTAAGGTCATTTGTTTATTCAATCAAATTATTTTACATAAAAAAGACATTTAACATTAGTAAATGTATGGCTCGGTATGTTCATTTGGAAATAAGGCACTTACACGTATAAAAAATTATCATACATGAATAAACTGCAGTTTCTGTAATTGATACTCGAAATTAAATATCAAATTAAATTACAACGCCTGTATTTTTAGTCGACAGTACAGTTCCTAAGAAAACTCTGTGATGCTTTAATGGTCCTTATTAAGCACATTACGAGAGTGTTGTTTATCCGACGCATTTATGAAAATTAATGTTTTGCGATACAACGCAAAGTACTATTAAATACGATGATCATGGTTTGATAAAGACTAGATACTACAGGGTACAAATTCATTTAAATGCTGCCAAATTAAATATACAGTGTAAACTCTATATAGTGACGCTGAAGGGACTGCGCATTTTCGGGAGTTATAGAGAGTTGTCGTTATATGGAGAGAAAGAAAAATTAATATTGTTTTACTATTATCGTATTATTTAACATTAACGCATAAAATTTACAAATAAACGTTACTATTAACACAAATAACAACGCTTACAGCGTAAAAGCTGATGTTTTTTGATAAACCAGTATTTTAATTGTATTTTCTTATGTATTTTATTCATATCTTAGGATACTGTGGAATCAACTTGGTTATACAAAAAGTATTTTTCTAATAATGTCGCTGCTTCGAGTGCTTGTTTAATGATTGGTGGAGGCTCTAGATAACCGTCTCATCTTCTTCATCTCCTTGTTGTTCTTTCTCAGTTTTTGTCACCAAATCAAAGTAATCACAACAAACAATAGAACGAATTTCTTAGAATCTTCGGTACGTATGATGCCGACAGTCGAGGTAAACACGGGCTAGATAATAAAGTTGCAGTTCTGATCAATTTCGGCTACTTAGAAAGTACCTATAAACAGTAGGTGCTTTATAAGTTGCCGAAATTACTTGTTTTATAATGACATGTGATCGTTATTTAGAGTGGGTGTGATGCTACATAGAGTGTATCATTGTATGGACAACAAGGCAAACCACCTAAAGTCGAACAATTTCGACGTTTTAGGGAGTTTGACGTTAAATCGAGTGACGTTACATGGAGTTTAGACTGTAATTTAGACCGTGAGGAATTTACCTTGAAAAAGTAGAGGACAATTTATAACAGAAATTACTTGTTTTATAATAACATGTGGTCGTTATTTAGAGTGGGTGTGATGCTACATAGAGTGTATCATTGTATGGGCAACAAGGCAAACCGGCCAAAGTCGAGCAATTTCGACGTTTTAGGGAGTTCGACGTTAAATCGGGTGACGTTACATGGAGTTTACACTGTAATTTAGACCGTGAGGAATTTACCTTGGAAAATAGAGGACAATTTATAACAGAAATTGAAAAAAAGTGAGATTCAATTAAAAAAATCCAATAGAGCACGACTAAGTCGCTGCTGAAACTCAACCGATACATACGAAAGAATGAACAATTTCATTTCTGCACACAATCAAAATATAACGAGATACGACCCTGGCTAATGCCTAGTAAATTTAATGGGCTAGGTCAATATATAAAGTAACAAAAAGCATTGATGATCTAATGAGAGATTTTTTGCAGGAATTAGTGTACATGTTTCAACTCACATGAATCAGTGCTTCATACTTGTAATTAATTTCAAATGATTCGCAATAAATGGTAATCGATTTTTATTACTTTATAGCGATTTAAAATTATCATGCAATTAATTTAAAAAAATATATAATATATTGAATATACGATAGGTAATTATCGGTCTTTGGAGTTTTGACCTTTTTATATGGTAAAACTTCATTACATGGTGTGTTTACTTTTACACCATGGAACTAATGTCAATAATGTCAGAACTAATAGCTAATACTTTATATTATGATGCACGGTGTACATACGGCATTAGCCATTTCCTACTTGATAAGTTGATAGAAGAACTGCAAAGAAATAAAGATGACAAAGTCCGTTATCTTTTGAAACTGCGTACCCAAATCGATAATTCAATTTGTACCAATTAATAAAAAAAAAATATCCAATAATTACGTATAATAAATTCTCACCAACTGAATGATGTCTAATTGTCATAATAATAACTTGAAATCAAAATAATCGTTGTAGGTAATATGTAAAAAATAATTGTATTCAAATAAATATAGTTTAAATTTTGTTGTCTTACGCCTAGTTAATATGTATGTTGTATAATTTATACCATTCTCTGTTCTTGCTATGATATCGGTAGTTCAAAGTTACCAACCGTCTAATAGATAATGCATTTTTGTTCATCCTGAAATGATTTTTTTTTTAATTTTAGTTGAGAGATGAAGAATAAATATTATAAATTTTTTTTGAAATGTCACCAAAACTTGACCGGATAAAAAATCCTGCATACATGTACAAATAAATAATTACTGAATAATGAATGAACCCAGTTTACAGTAAAAGGGCAGTCACATGTAATAGGTATAACATACCGGTTTGTTTAGTTTTTAATATTCAAATGTATGCTAAATATTTGGTGTTACAACATAAAGACTATAGTTTTAATGTGATGTAATATTTCAATTTTTTTGTGAAACGTGCACTTCTTAAAAAATGGCCAACTTGTTAATTATACCACCGGGATTTCTAGAGCCATGAGAGCTATAAATTATATTAAATCAAAATAAAAGTGTCTTGTTAAGCGACTCTATAAAATGCAGGTCCAAAAATTAAGCTAATCTTCATCATTAGTGTATTTGCCATATGGCAACATACACTATTGGCATCGGTCGGATGGCGGGACCTAGGGGTCGGACCAAAATTTCTCGACGTTTCATAACCTCCTAAACACTTTGGCACCATTTTTAAAAATGTTTATATATATATGTATATATATATATATATATATATATATATATATATATATATATATTATTTATATACGTATATATATATATATATATATATATATATATATATATGTGCGGGCAATAACTTTCGAAGGAGTTAATTCATTTTAACGAAATTTGGCATACATGTTGAAATCCATCACCGCACGAAGCCTATTTAAAATGGGCCCAATCGGGTCATTTTAAGGGTAGTTTTTAGGGGTTGAAAAAAGTTTTTGGGCCCAAAAATACCGAAAAAATTCTCAGAATCGTTTCAGAATTGAAATTTAACCCTTTAGTAGCAATTAAAAAGTGTTTCTAAAATTATAAGCAAATCGGCCCGACAGGACCGGACTTACAAATTTTATGAAAACACTAGTTTGCGTATACGAATTTACTTACTGAAGGTCGTATTTAATTTGGTGCAGATGTTGGATTGATAACAATATTTCAACTAATAAAATTATTCTTGTAAGGAGTGTATTAAGGGGTTCAATTTTTTTTTATTTTGCCCAAAAACCAACTTAAGTTCGCATAATAAAGCCACACTGCCTGAATAGCAAATACACTATATTGTCGGCAGGGTTTTGGCCCTGCGACCCGGGTTTTTATTTCTTGCAGTGTAAGAAATTTGCTTATATTTATAACAGAAAATCACGGTAATTTTGACTTCCAAAGTAAATTTGTTGGAAGATTAAAACAAAGCACGTAACTGAAATTGTTTCAGAAAAATCGAGATAAATAGAATCCTCTTTCCACGTCCGAAGGGATTACATTTCCTATAGAATAACATGCCGTATAAAGTTAGATATATCTTGTTATAGTTGTTTCGGTACAACATTTACCGTTTGTTCACAATACATGTACATCAAGATACCATAAACACAATGTAGAGTTCTAACCACGATTACGTCACTGTGGTCACGATGTCTATTGATGAACTGCGTAACTATTATGCACTATACACTACGTTCACTAATAGGGTCACTAATATTGGATCATTCTCAATAAATGTTCGCAATAAATAGTTTCGGTATTTGGTTCTCGAAGCTGTAATTTCGGACCTACAAAAACACTCCATACCATAGGTGAAACATGTCTTTTTATCGAAATATTACAATTTAATATACAAAACGTTCAATTACTAGCAAAGACAGGTTTAAATACTTTAATAGGCTATAAAAATCAAACAAAGTTAATTTTGGCCTCGAAATTACACTCATCAGCGCAGTTTACGTATGCAAGTCGAAAATCAATAAAATCTAACAAGACCCTCTATTTTTCCTTCGTTCGAATAACAAACGGATTTATTTAAATCTTAGATTTCGCTATTGCGCCTGGCGAAAACAAGCTTAACCACTAGTTTAAATATAATGTCATATATGTATACAGATACTGACTAAAGATTTTAAATTAAAAATATATAAAAAATACAAAATATATTTTTCGCCTTCTATAACGTTCTATTGCGTGTTTTTTAGATTTTTTTGAATTTTTATTTAATGTTTATGAGGCGTAATTGATAAAAAAACACTATGCTAATGAAGAAACTTTTTCGGTGTATTGCTACTTCTTTGAAGCTTTTCTCTGTAATTAGGATATTAACTGTAAATAAAAAAGAAATAACGCAATATGCAGTTAAACACAATTTGCCATATTAGTTTTACTGTTGCATGCCTGCTAGCGTTAAGATGCCTGGTATTGTCTGGTATTTTGAAGCTAATTCGTCACTGCATTATGCAATACATTCCATAATGCATCTCCCTATGCAATTCACAGCAGGAACTTGAATTAGTCATTGGTCATATAATCAGTAAATTTGATCTGACACTCTGTGTATTGTACATTTCATTGTACAACCATAATACAGTGTGTAAAAAGTGCTTGGTATATTAAAATTAAAGGCGGGTCCGTACGTTCGCGATGGCAAACAAACGCGTGAGAATGTCAACAGGCGTTCCTTCTCAGAACAGTCAGTGGGTTCGTGGCTCGGATGCCCTCGCGAACTATGGACTACGAACCTCGTGACTACCAGCTGGTGGATGGCCACTTACTACACCGTATTGTCTAATAGAGTTTCACTACCTTATGATGACTTAACTTACTGCATTGATGATTGTCTTACCTTTATAACAATTTCTATTTTCTACACTACAATTTTGTGTAGTCGATCTTGTTGCTCTGATATCAATAGTTATCAGTTGTACGCAGTTTTCGAACATTATTACCACTGTCACTAGTGATATTACTGTTGGCATCAGCGTTGCCAGATTTTTTTTGCCAAGTCGGGATTTTGGAACTTTTTGAGTGAAAAAAGCGGGATTCTTTCGTCGAAAGCGGGACACAGTAAAAAAACGTATATAATCAGAAGTTTTTAAATATTTATCTTTTTATTTGAGTTCAAATTACGTTTACGTGACAATAGATACCAAAAATAGCCATAGAAAATGTATTTTAATAAAAATATGATATTTTAAATCAGATTTACCCTATCGTTAAATAGTTTAGTCTTATTCGTCTTCTGAATAAAAAAAAAATAAAAAAAAACTTCATTAGAAAAATATGGTGTTTCAAACAATAGTCTGAGGAGTAAGTGTTACAAATTGCAACTTACAATAAGAGAATAATTTTTATAAGAATTAATTATTCATGATATTTAACTTCTTTTAAAGTTTCCTTTTTCTCTTTAATAAAGATGAAGAACTCTTCACAGGATAGCTGTAGTCCACACTTGTCTGTGCCACCCGCCCGCGCTTCCTCAGGACGTTGCACGCACGTTCGAGTTATCCCCGAAAAGCGGGACATTTAATTTTGATTTAAAAATCGGGACGTCCCACCAAAATCAGGACGTCTGGCAACGCTGATTGGCATCTTGATTTATGCTCTTATATTGGATTCTAGCCACTATCCGCGATTTAGATGATACAATGTCTTATAGCCGGCTCGACAGTGATAACAGTAGTGGAGCATTCGACTCCACCGTATTGTAAGATAGGGGTAGACAAATCTAAGTTGCGTTAAATGTTCACATCATATTAATATCAATAAATATACCTAACGGTATTAAAAATACACATTAAAAAATAAAATAGAATAAAATTTAGCCAATATTACTCAAGGATAGTGTAGCTATTTTAGCATCGGTTCAGTAGTTCGACAATTATATCCTACTAATATATATATTAATATATATATTATAATATATATATTATAATAATATTTCTTTTGCTACCAATCTTTGTTTATGAATTGCGAACAAGTAAGTTTCTAGAATTATACTACAAAACTTTAAATGTGTATAAAATGAAATATATGTAAATAAGAAAAATATAATATAGATTTTAATTAATTATTATCAATAATAAGTGCATGTAAATGTTTCATTTCCAGTATCAGTGTATGCGCAGTTCACATAAATAAATAAGTTAGGTAATTTAAGAAGATGAGCAGTGCGGTAACTGATTAATATGGTCTATTAAGCACGCACGATGGACAAGTACACCTAGATAAATAGATAGGATGTTATATAAACAGATATATTTAAACTGTATGCAACCGTTGATCGTAACGAATTAAATGCAAGGAGCTAAACGCATATGCTTTTTGCACTGTGAATTAGGGCTGGTTAGACTTGAAATTTTTATATTTTTTTTTGTTCAATTTATAGATATGTCACTCCAAAGTAAAACAAACTGACACTATTATTCAAAATGTTTATATACAGAATGATTTTTAAGTTGACGAAATGTTTTAACAGCGTGTAGATATCAAATAGACAAACAAATATTTCAAGTACTTACCTTTTTTATCAAAACTCAAAAATAAGAAAGAAACAGTCTTTCCAAGTTTAAGCAAATTTTGAAGCCGGTCCTGGCGTTCAATGATAGTATAGTATATAATATAGTATAGCAATGCGATAGCACGCTTACAGAAATTGTTCAAAGTTGTTCCTCTTTTGGTGGACACAAAAATGCGTGCGCCGTACATGCTCGTAGTAGCGATAAGGCCTTCAGCGAATTATTTGAGATGCATTTTTGATTCTTGCTATCAGATATTCGCGCGTATTAACCGGGTTTTTGAAGACTAAACTTTTCATTCACTCCCACGAGAAAAAATCCAAAGGGTTTAGATCCGGCGGTCTTTTACGACCGATTCATTGTTCATCCAAAAATTCTCGAATTTCACGCCAATCATAAGCCGGCGTCCTATCAAGCAATAGCCAGATGTTGCCTCTTACATTTAAACCAGGGAGAATATCTTGCAAAAAATTGGGGTAGTTCTCGATGTTTTAACGGCTTGGTAAAATCATCGCTCCTACGAGCATGGCTACGATCCGCACACATCTTTGTGTCCACCAAAATGGGGACAACTTCGAATTATTTCTGTAGCCGTGCCATCACATTGAAAGGGCAGGACCGTATTCAAAATATAATTAGACTTTGAAAGGCTATTCCTTTTATATTTTTTAGCTTTTTAATAAAAACACTTATTTGAAATATTTTCTTGACTATTTGATTTCTACACGCTGTTAAAAAAATGCCACAACTTAAAAATCACCGGTATAACAGGCATTTATATGAAGGACTCGGTGTATAGTACGATTTAAATAAAATTTGATTTATCACCGCTAAAAACATATTTTAAATGTGCCAAATTAGATTATTTTAGGACTTAATTTAATGTTATTTACATATAAATAATTCGCCGGACACTACTTCTCTAAAGTGATTTACTTACTGACCTGTTTTTCATTTTTCACCCGGACAAGACACTGAAATACCGGACACCTGGCAACCCTGATGGAGGGAACATTTTTTATTTTGTTCAAAAACAAATTTTGGGTCACATAATGATGCATTTGAAAATCACAGCGTATGTGATAGCATATATGCTATTTTGACGGCTGGCTTCTACGTTGCGACCCGTGTTTTTTAAATTTAACATTTACGTTGATAAATAAATCGCTTCTCCGGTAGAACAATGAGGTAAGTGAAAAAAATATAATTTGTCAGAAAAGGCACTTATAGAAAAGTAGAGATTAAGTCTTGAGTAGAAGCTTTGAAACTGCTAATGTAAACAATATTATAGGTAGACGTTTATATTATCGAGTACTACTAATTATTTCATGGTGTAAAAAAAATCTGAAGAGTTACATTTAAAAAAATAGTAAGTTCCAATTACGTCGTTGTTCTACCGGAGAAGCGAAATTTTGTTTAACTCATCGTGCAAATAGTTGAAAAGTACCTCAAAATATCTGTTTTTTCATTGTAATAAAATCTCGCGCACCCAGTAGAGAATTCATGTCGAAATAAACATATTTTGGTAATTACACAGAACAGAGATAGAAAATGAGCAAAGATTCGACGTTTCTCTATTTATTTTTGGTCATAAAATAAATGTTCCGAGAAATAAGATCGCGTATACTGTAAATAGCATTAATTTCAGTTTAAAATGTCGCGTGCATCCCTGATGCATGATGCACTAAACAAGTGCAGTGTCTCAAGTATCAACATGTAACCGTCGCGTGCTGCGTAAACACTAGTTATGGTTCAGCAGTTATACACACGTATATGGTCATTAACACAGCCACTAGCAAGCACCAAGAACAGATACGAAATGCCATCATAGAAACATGATATTTCTTCCATTCTTGAATGAAGACTAATTACAATTAAAGCCTCCAATATCGAATCATCCTCAATTCCGGAATTTAGTTCTCAGTTTCCGAACTAGTCCCGATATCGAGAAAGTTCTACAAAATGTTCGAAATGTTTATATGATATAGAAAACGTTGAATGAAATTTCTAGTCAAAAATTTGCAATCAAAAACAAAAACATCAACATTTTGAACCATAGTAATGATTAGGAATATTTCTAATATTAAACTTACAAGTATCTACTTGCGTTCTATAGAGATCATCAATCATTAGTAAACAACTAATATTAAGACCCTCAGTCTGGTCGGAAAATTAAGCAAAAATTAGTTTCTTTTTAATCTTTTTATTAAACGCAGAAGTTCGATATTCATTTCTTCAGTTCGATTCGATATATATAAAAATTCTGCAATTTCAAAATTCCGGAATTTTGATGCAGAAGTGTAATATACACATAGTACATAATACATTTTGTAGCGCGCCCCCATATGTTACGCCACTGGAAATGACATAAGCTTCTCGAACAAATTGACAGAAGTTTCTGAAATGATCGAGAACGGGATGTACGCGCCTATAAATACAGCGCGTGTGGGGCGCGACATTCATTCAATCAGAGACAGTGAGTGAGTCAAGGTCAGTTGCTATAGTGCAGTGAATTCAGTCGATAGTCAGGACAATTGGTACGCCGGTACAGAAGGCATAAATAATCAGTTAGTAGTTAAATAAGAGTACATAAATTGGTGTGTGTGTTAAAAATAGTATATTGTTGATACAAACATTATTCGAATGCTTTTGAATAGCCTCTCGAGAGATGTCTCGAGAGCATTCAAAAGCATTTTCTCGAGATGCCGAGATATTTTAATAATAATCGAACAGCTCGACTATTTTCACTCGAAGTATCCCACGCTATTCATAACATATTATTCTACTACTTCTGTGAGAAATCTACCTTTAATATTTGAACGTTGAAAGTTGAATTTCGAGTTTTAGTGGCTATCAGTGAAATTGTGTTCAGTGCTATTTCGTGTTCTTACTGACAATCATAGATTTGTACCTGACTCGTTTCTGTCTCTACTACAGAATATTATTAATTTTAATTTCCTTTCTGTTTAAAAAAATGCCCCATAAAGGTATTTAATAATTTTGATGTAACAGTTCGCCAAAAATAATCATGTTTTTATGGTTCAGTCTATAATGTTTCATAATACATAATTATTGTAATAATAGCGCAACTTGAACTTCATTTTTTTTATTAATTGCAAGCACTCATACATCAACAATTTTTCTTTGAATTATGATAATTGTTCTTCTTCTTATTATACTTATTAATTAACAAGACTAATTTTTGTCTCCATCAAGTAATTTTTCCAAATTGCAACACTATAGTATATCTTCGATCATTGAAGATATTAGAAGTTGTATTTTAGTACAAGTAATTGGACATAAAACAATTCTTCACTAGTTTAAAACACACAAGCACCAACATTTTTCTATCTTCAGTATTTAACGTCAGGTTTGGAATACTTGTATTAATTTTATTAACGCGAGATTGGTTTGAATATAGTGTGAAATGCTAAGTTATAATAATAAATATTGTAAAAAGCATTTACCTTTTTAATTATTATATAAAATATTTAAAAATAAATAAAATTAAATCCGCTTCCACCGCCACAATAAAATTACAAAAAGCACGTAACTTGATGCAATTTCTAAACAAATCACGTTTGTGATCCCGGTTGAAAGTAATATAACACACATTGTTGATAAACAGATTTAATGAAGTACTTTCTATGAACATTTGTGTTTAGAGTGTTTGCAAATACATTAAAGAATTCAAATATCTATGTGTATATTACGTTATATGTATATGCCTATATACAGTAGGATGGAACGAAAAAATCTTGCCTTCTGGCAACAGTTCATAAATGTACAAAAAATATTTTTGGTGCCGTATGAGGTTTGATTTTTATACTTTTTGGAAAATATACCCCCCCCCCCCCAATTTTTTAACTCCGCACAACTGTTTGCGCTTGGCAGCAGGACTGGATACCTAATCTAATAAGACACAAAAATCATCTTAATCGTAAAAATTTAATTAACCTAGTTGAAATTATTCCGTTTTTTAAATATATAATACTCTCAACTGTTTTAATCATGGCCCCACTTTTTGGTGTCTGTTGTAGTTTTGCTGATACGCATGCGTTACAAATTGGCAAAGCTTCCGTAGTAGGGTGGCTAAGTCCAGCAATATCGGTCTATGGTCTATTGGTCGACCATTACAATGGCTTGTTTGCCAATTGCATGAAAATTGGAAACGGATTTCCTCTACGCCATCTTTCTCAGCATTTGGATGGATTAACAACTGGTCTACGTAGTTTTTCTGAATCCATTGGTAAACAAATATCCAGATGTGAAAAGTTTCAAGTCATCGTTGGTCTGAAGGGATCCTGGCAAAGTATCCCATTTAAGATGATTAACATTAGCTAAAAATCCTCAGCTGCATATTTTTAAAATGATTTTACAGTTTATTAACTCTTCAATTCCCAGTGTCACTTGTAGCTGACAGAAGTTTAATATTTTTTTTCTACCACACGGAGATTTTATTATTTAATTCCACTACCACTGTTGCAAAGCCAATAAGTAAAACTATTAATATTTTTTTCCTAACAACACTAGCCAAATGTCATCTGTCAAATATAAAGAGATGTTTCGCGCGAAATTCGAGCAATCTGTGTTTGTGTAATCTCTTGCGATAAAAAGTGAAATAAAAATGCCTAAACCGTAACTATTGTTATTTTTTCTTTTTGCTTGTAATAAATAAATAAATAAGCTATTGCACAATTTTTTTTATTGGTAACAATAACTTTGAATACGTTTTTTACGACGTTGGAAATATGCCGTGTCACCTACGGGTGACACTGGGCATTATAATAACCGTTTACGCCGCAATGGAAGCTCTCAAAAGGAATAATTTTTCCCGTTCCTACAAATCGTAGCTTGATACTATGTAGCCTGTAGCCTTCCTCGATAAATGGACTATCCCACAAAAAAATAATTTTTCAAATCAAACCAGTATTTCCTGAGATTACCGCGCTCAAACAACCAAACCAACAAACAAACTCTTCAGCTTTATAATATTAGAATAGATAAGTGTTGTGTTTCTTTCAGATAAACTCTTTTTATTATAAAGAAACTGATATATCTAAATATAAATAAATATCATTATAAATTCTAACGTTTTATTCTTACCGTAACAATAAGAAACAATCTGTGTCTACTTCAAAGTCTTAATTTCACAACGCCCAGTGTCACCTGCAGGTGACACCCCCATAAAAGAAAATTGGGGTAGTTTATTTTTTATTTATATTTTTTCTTGTCATAACCAAATGTATATAAGGTATTTTATTTAAAAAGAAACCAACAATCTTTATTAACTTGGACATGGGAATTGAAGGGTTAAATACTTTCAGCTATTATTTCTATATTAAGAAACTTACGTTCTAGCGACTGTAACGAAACCATTGTTATAGAATATAGATTGATAATATTAAATATCTACCTAAAAGTGAGACATCAGTTCTAAAATAATGTTCAACTAAATTTAGTTGCTCATTTAATTTAACTGTTGTAAGCTCGGGTGCTCATAAAGTTGAAAAATACGCTGCAGTGATGACGTGAGGTGCTAGAGCCTCAGAGACAACAAAAAGTTTTCTTTTTCTACTAGTCACCAAAAGATTAAAATTTAGCGCCTCCATTTGAAAAAAAATGCCTTTTTTAGGGTTCCGTACATCCGATGAGAAAACGGAACCCTTATAGGATCACACTCTCGTGTCTGTCTATCGCATCTTATTTTTTCGGAATCTACTGAACGAAAAAAGTTGTAATATGGTACATATACAGTGGTACCTCGACATACGAGTTTAATTCGTTTCGCAACCTTGCTCGTATCTTGAATTACTCGTATCTCGAAGCAAATTTCCCCATACAAAACAATTGAACTACCATTAATCCGTCCCAACCCCCAAAATGTCACCCCAGTTATTTATGTTACGTGGTTTTGAATAATAAAAACGTATTTATAAATGACAAATATTTATTGTACAAAAACAAAAAAGAGAATGTAAAGAAATAAATTAGATATCCTCACTGGTCTTTGCCTTTTTCGCTACATTTTTCTCGCTTTCACCTGTAGGCCGTTTAGAAAAAAACATGTCCAAGGAGGTTTGTTTCTTCCTCCCTCTCAGAATGTTCCGGAAATGAGGTAGGCAAGTGTCATTAAAAAGATCAGATGCACGGCCTGTTGCAACTTTTTCCTGCTAAACCGAACTCGTATCTCGAATTTCGCTCGTAACTCAAAGCAAAAAATCACTCGCTCGCCGGCTCGTATCTCGAAAAACTCGTATGTCGAGGTACCACTGTATAGAGTTAGATATAATCACGGACGTATAGCGTATAAAAACGAATTCCGATTTTGAGAGCTTATTTTGGAGACCAAATTAGAAAATTAAAAAAAATATTTTCTTCAAGTCCAACATGTAACATATCAAATGAAAGGGTTCGGTATTAGAAATACAAATATATATTTTTTATAATTTTAAAATGCCTAGTTTAAAAGATAGGGCAATTGAGCGCCGTCCCCCTTTATTATAAAGCTACCGGGCCTAAAATTAAAACAAAAAATAGGAAATTATTACAGGAAAATCTAAACGAACATACTAAGTCGTAAAATTCTCACGGAAAACTAAATGGTACGGAGCACTCTCCACGTGAGATCAGCTCAGACTTTTTTTTTTTTTTTAGTTCCAGCTTCAGGCAAAAAGGCGGAGTTGTCAATATCTTAAGTCGACCCTGTGCACGTAACAAACTAACTGGCCATTTGTTGCATAGCGACTAAATGAAACTGATCAATCATGACTGCAGCATAAGTGTTAAATATTACCTATGCATATAAGTGTTTGAATACCACTGAGAGCATGTTAAACTTATACTATTATGCAATTTTTTTTCTACTTTAGGATTAAATAGTGCCTATCTACTTTTTTAACTGGTATTGCCGTTTATGCATCTTAATAAAAAGCTTTTCATATACCGGATGTTGACTCGACATTGTATGTTGCATTCATTAATTGCCACGTTAACATGTTGACAGTCATGAACAGAAAACGTGTGATGACGCTAATAATTTTTTAATAGTATATTACACCACAAGAGCCGAAAGTTGAATTTCCTGCGCTGCGCCACATGATGCCCGAGGCGAAGTCGAGGGCATCACGTGTCGCGCAGTGCAGGACTTTCAGCTTTCTGCTCGTGTGGTGTATACTATTTTTCTTCATATCCGGTCGAAAGTAGGCACCAATATATAAAAAGTCGAATTACTTTCAAGTGAGCAATGTTGAGATCTAATAATGGTCATGTAACAACAGCAGTTGGCTACCTATACTACTGACTACTGGCGAATAAGTGACCTGACAAACGGCAGTCTCACGCATCAGTGCGCATGACAAAACTGTTTAGGCCCGCCTATACAGACGATATGTGAGTAATTCCAGCTGTGATTACAATAGTGCATAAATGTTATACTTTCTGTTTTAAAATCGAATCAGAAAGTACATACTTTCGGCATGGTATGAAGAAAATATTATTATTTAAGTTATTTGTGCAAACGAATGGAGCTGTTCACTAAATAAAAAAAACTTTTTTAAAAATTGAACCTCCTTCAAAAGAAGTCACTGAAAAGCGTAAAATAACAAACTTTTGAGGTCGGCGTAAATTTAATTACTATAACGTTTTAGAAATTTTATGGAAACACTAGTTTGCAGACAGTAAATTATTTCCTGAAGGGTATACTTGATTTGGTGGCGATGTTGGATTGATAATAATATTGCAATCAAGAACAAAATTACCATTGCAAAGAATGTAAGAGGGTTAATTTTTTTGTATTGTCCAAAACAAATTTAAGTTTACGGAATAAAACCACAACGTATGTGTAAAACAAATTAGGTACACTATATTCTTGAAAGGGTGTGCCATACCCACCCGAGTTCTTTTGTAATTAACCGTTATCATTCAAATACAAAAGGCAAGCAATCACTGCTATAGTTTATTGATTTAGAATATAGGACACATACAGTAGGAACAAACAAATGGTCGAATGTAAACATTAAAAAAACAATAAGGGAAGTGATTTTAAATACTAACTGAAGCCTCAAAGAGAAAATAATCAATTTTTATAAATTTTTATAAAAACCGCTGCGATTTAAGTCCACAGGAAGCTACAATATGGTCTGAAAACAGCTTTCTTGTTTTATATATATTTTTTATAGACGCTAACGATATCAGTTTTTGAGTATTATAATCATCTACAATCTTTCTCTAGTTTATCAGCTGTTCAATATAATTATTAAGCAAGCCGAAATCTCGTGACGGACGTGCTGTAAAGAAATACTAAAGAATATTAGGTTTTTTATTCAATTTTTAGGACAAAAGCATATGTTTCTTGAAATTTTTAAGCGGAAAGCTATATTTTCTGAAGCTTTATTTAATCGCAGCTATTAAAAACTGTAATAAAACGAATTGTGCGATTACAATTCGAACTTTCCCGAAAGTATATTTTACGATCACGTCACCTTAAATATGGTATTCGGTTGCAGGAGTATCAGACAACCTTTCTACATATAATCCAGTAGCGACTTAAGCTCTCAGTAGTTCTGGTAAAGGCTTATACAAGAAATTGTTTATATCTTTATGCAGCAATGACCTGTTAGTCTTTGCATGGCACCAGTTACCTACTAAGTACCCTAATATGTTATTAGAAACAAATCAAATGATCTTGTAATTGACTGAAAACTAAACCCAAAATTAGAAAAACTTTAAAATATTTTAGTGTTGAAATCAAAGCTAGATAAAAGTGAATCAAGCTTTTTAATCTTTGGAAACTGCTGGTTTACTTGATACACGATTTGTAGTTCAACAACAAGTAATGTTTTATTTTCGTGATTACGTGACGATACTTAAACTCCAGTCTTTCCGCCAACCACATCAAATTGTAAACACGATAAATATACTTACACACTCGTGTATAGGCGCGCCGCCGACCCTTTTTTTTTTGTTTAGAGCACGACAAATAATAATTAGCAAAAATCTCACTTCCGCGCATAATATCCACCAACATAACAATCAAAAATAGTTTTGTAAATGTATTAGCAAACTTACAATAAATTTATTAATTTTGTATTCTTGGACAATGTTTATGCAGATTAGTCTAGCACTAAAATGCACTTATATATTTAGAAACTAGCGTCTGCAAAATTGCATCGATTTGAGTACTTTTTTTTAATGTCACCGTAAGAAGTCCAGGCTGTTTGATTTTTGTATCAATCGAATCGTTGAATTTGGATCTATGATTTCTTTCTGCAAAAATAATAATAATAATAAAGATACTGTATTTCATGCATAACTTATTACAGGTGAGTTGAATGACTGTTTAAAATCTTCACTTATATATGTTGTATCTATATAAAAAATCTTACAACTCGATTTTTACTCTTTTCCAAATGTCCAATTGATGTGAAATTTTGATGTAGTTTTTTTGGGAATATACGCCATTTTATGAATATTTTATATATCTATAAATACTGTCGTCTAAATATGTAAAACAGCCATCTGGAAAAATCCACTGTTTTTCATGTTGAGAATTATTTTGAAAGAAGGTTTTCAATCATGAAAGTCATGTATAATAATGTTCTGCATACATTATAATATGTTTATAATGCAATACTGGACTCTATAGTATAATCTCTATTATCGAGCTTCTCTGATCTATAATAATAAATAGTACAGAAAAATATTATTTCAGTTTAATTCGTTTTTCATTTTGATGACTGTAGATACCAAGAATCTTAACCGAAATTAAAGTAAAAAGTTAATTGGTTTGGGTCAAGAGTTTAGCTTATAATTTATAGTGCAAACAAAATATTGCATTTGTAAGTTATCAGGATCGGCGAAAATCTATTTCAAAAGCTCGTAGGCTACATTCACCAAATAATTATAAAAAGATGTTTTTGCACACACAGACGGCAGTAGTAGTTTATATAAATATTAGTAAAGGGGTCTAAACCCAACATTTCATGAACGAGACATTCATAATGTTTTCACCGTTTGTTATACAAAATAAAGTTTTCACAAATATTTACAATAAAATAAAAATACTCTCTTCCTGTCGCACGTTTTAAATTCCAAATTGTCGCGTGAGAATGGTTTTTAAATTGAGATTTATGACTCAACAGCATATTTTTAATTAATTTAAAACACCGTTATAGTACAGTGTCGCTATTTGAATGCTGAAATAACTGATAAATGCATTATTATTTTTTTACTATTTCGTTGATTGCTTTCAAGCTTAAAATCATAGTTCTTAGATTAGGATACGAAGACTGGAAGTTTATATTATTGAGGAGTTTAAGCAAGAATAGCGATATCGAGTTTTATTTTAGATAATTTTTTTTATACTTTTCATGTTATAATTACAACAAAATGCAAAGTTTAAACGTTTATTAAAAACATAGGTATTTGAAGTATAGAGCCATGTTTATTGCTAAAAGTACGAGAATCAGTCTGATATTTTTACCACGTTAGGCAATTGAATATCATTAAAATTTATAAATATTCTGTGATCCAACATAAATATTTTTAAAACTATAGTTGTATCTTGCAGATTTCTCTGAAAGGAAATGTATAGAAATGTATAGAAAAAACTATTTAAAATTTTAATGTCAGTGTAGAAAAATGTCAAATAATTAAAGGAACTATATCAAACTGAGAGAACTTTAACCTTAAAAATTTGATTTTGGGATTTGTAAGTTGATATATAAAAATTTAAACCGTATTTATTGCTAATTTGCAAACGTTCCCTAAAATAGTTCTTGCATTTTCTAACAGAAGTATGCCATCTAAAATTTAATTGACTTAGTACAAAAATCAAACTATATTTGAACACAACAAAGAATATGTATTGAATTTAATGTTTTAAAACTAAACCAAAATGTGTACTATACACTGTTAAACATTAAAATTAGCAGAATCCGAAGATTATAAAAATTAAAATTCGTTACTCGTACAACCTTGTAATCGTAAGTGGATTCCTAACATTTAGGTTATACAATTTATTTCTAACTGTTATAAATCATGAAACATTTGATATTGTAACGTATGTACCATAATTATTGCTTTATATTAATTATAACTACGCCACAAATTATTTTTCATCACAACGTGCCATTTTCAATTTTCATCGTTGAGCTTTAAACACACTAAGTATAATTTCTAAAATAGCTACAAGAATGTTTTTGATGTTTTGATAAATGATAATTACTGAGATTCATTCTAATAATACGCTATTAAATTTCTGCACTACAATCTACCTGTTTAGTTGAGGTAGCGTATGTCTCTAGTTATTAGTGTATTTGCCATATGGCAACATACATTATTGGCGTCAGTCGGATGGCGGGACCTAGGGGTCGGACCAAAATTTCTCGACGTTTCATAACCTCCTAAACACTTTGGCACCATTTTTAAAAATGTTTATATATATATATATATGTGTGTGTACGCGCAATAACTTTCGAAAGAGTTAATTGATTTCAACTAAATTTGGCCCACGCGTTGATATCCATCACCGCAAGAAGCCTATTTAAAATGGGCCTAATCGGGTCATTTTAAGGGTAGTTTTTAGGGGTTGAAAATTGTTTTTGGGCCCCAAAACACCGAAAAAATTCTCCGAATCGTTTCAAAATTGAAATTTAACCCTCTGGTAGTAATTAAAATGTGTCTCTAGATTTTTAATAAAATCGGCCCGACAGGACCGGATTTACAAATTTTATGAAAACACTATTTTGCAGATAAGGAATTTTTTACTGAAAGGTGTATATAATTTGGTATATATGTTCGATTGATAATAATATTGCAATTAAGAAAAAAAAATGTTATTTTAAGGGGTGTATTAAGGAGTAAAATTTTTTATTTTGCCCAAAAACCAACTTAAGTTCGCATAATAAAGCCATACTGTCTGTATAGCAAATACACTATATTGTCGGCAGGGTTTTGGCACTGCGACCCGGGTTTTTTTCTATAGTACCATCACAGAACATTACTGTTGTTTTGTGAATACCACCTATTATTTCGTTTTTGCCACACAGGGGTGTCTAACCGAAGGTATGGCTAAGACTTTTGTCAAAAATGTTTAAAAAATAGTTTGCGCCATCTAGTTTTTATTTATTTTAAATACGTGGTTACAAAATCTAATTAAATTTATGCTGTTCTGTACCTATGCTAACTATAATTTTAAAACGCTACTTTTGTATCTTAGCTTATGCATTATTCAAAATATTTACCATTTAATTATTATCATACAGAATAATAGTGTAACAAAACTGTTTGTATAGTGGCGCTAAAAAATGTATATTAAGTCAGTTCTAATAAAAACGAAAACGCAATTATTGCAACAAATAATACAATTGATACAAATTATAATAAAAAATCAACAACAATAGCAACTACTATGAATAGTGTCTATTATATTGTGCACAACACTTTAACTAACTAATATTTATGTACATGACGATTATTATTTATTTACCACTATCTAGTTATTTATTTCGTGGTGAACTACCTGACTCGTTGACTTGCGGTAAGAGTATACTCGTTGTTTGTAGCACATTGGTTTATATACTGACAACACACAGTTTGAGAACCGTCGTTAATTCTCTCGATATTTCCAGAACATTTTATTAAAATACTGTAAGGTGTAGTCGAGAACATTCTACACACAGGCGTGCCTTATTAACCGGATGATCCGCTACAGTAGATGTTATTTTAATATAATGTATAACCTTTCGATCTTACCGATTTCTTTACAAACATTATGTACGAATTTAACTGAGTACAGTGAATACGATGTTCAAAAAATGGAGAGTTAACTATAATTTTATTCATGTGGGCAGTCTGTAAAATATATATAATATACATATATTTAGATTTATCTTATAGTCTAAGCTCTGATCGTATAAAAGTTTACTAGACAATACTAGAAATTTTTTTTAATTTAATTTAACAATACCTATATGTGATAGAAAACATCAAACCGATGACCAATTTAATTTTTTTATCACTTTTGTTGTCAGGATCTCGAATACGACTCAACACTACTTGAAAAGATTTACACAGATTTACATAGAGACGTATCAATTATTTACAAATTATCTTTGCAAAATTTTTTGCATACCTGGCAGATCCCATATTGAATATTTCTCCAAGACACGATGATAATTTTAAATATCTGACACATCTCTATATCCCTATATTTTTTTTTTGTTTTTTTTATAAGTAATTTATATATATATATATATATATATATATATATATATATATATATATATATATTTTTTTTTTTTTTTTGCTGTCGGTGTCTCGAATAGAACTTAACATTAGAGCCAAATTCAAGACACTGACAACAAAGAAGATAAAAAAAATTGAATTTTGGTACCACCCATTTCCGTTTTCATATCTTTGTTAAATTCAATTATAAAATTTTAATAGTCAGGGCGGGATTTAAGCTTAGCGCCGCCCTGGGCACTGTAAAAAATATCGCCCCATTACCGAAATTTTACTTCAAATGAACAAATTTTCGATATACAATTTTTAAATTTATAGCAGAAACTTTATTACAAATAGAAAGAACGTAGACTCATTTGCGAATCGGACTACAGGTGACACTACGCAGGGCTGCAAGTTATTTGATTTTTCGCAACCCTGGCAGTATGCTATATGAGAGAATAATATATGGGAAATAGTGACCTGCAAATTTTGCAGCGGACGATTCATAAAATTCGAGACACTGAAACTTGTTTCACAATTTTCTTAATGAAAATACATTGTTTATAATTTTGTACATACTGTCAATAATAATTTTATTTATTATAATTTGAAGTTGTTTTCAACACGATTACACTTTTAAATTTTTTTTCCTGTCTCCGAATTTTGCCGCCCCTAGAAAATTTGCCGCCCTGGGCACTAGCCCCGAGTGTAAATCCAGGACTGTTAGTAGTGTTGTCTAGTAGACTTTTGCACGGTCAGAGCTTGAACTATTAGGGATGTTATTTAGATTATATTACGATATTTTGCAGTATAGAGTCACACAATAAAATTGGCACCCTATATAAAGAAAGTTATATAAGTACAATATCGTACTAATGAATGAATGTTTTAATTAAAAATAGTTTACCACTGCTGTTCTAAAGCAGTTGGAAATTAGTTCATTTAAAACTGTTGTTGATTCTTGCAAACGGAAATTATAACTCACAGTAACGTATGCAATGGTTAGGTAGGTCTTTAATTGTGTAGGTTATAAATTTCTTTCTGTACCTATACATATTATCTAGGTCCTACTTTTCGACTGTTATAATGCGCGGTTTGCTACAGCTTTTATACAATAATTCATTAACAATCATTCATCCGTACCTGACGATAAGATGATTGTTGTAAAATTCAGACCAGTCATTTTCTTGTGCCGTAATAGCATAGTAATTTTTTAATTCCATGCGTAAAATTGAATGATCATAGTTTTTTACTGCTAGTGATATGCAAGATTATACATTTTACTAATTCACAGAAAAACAGACTACTGTTAGTCACTTCCATTATTTTCATTACTACAGCAGCGTCGTAAAGGACATTGCAAATACATTTTTTTCATCAACTTAAATTAACAATAATAAAAACAGCCAGAATGTTTTTGAAAAGGAGAAAAATAATTTTCCTTATTTTATTAAAAATTGGCGGAATTATATATAGATATATTTATTTATGTCAGATTTAAGTCAGATTAGGGAACATGCTTTTAAAACGAGAGAAAAATTTATGTTATCTTTTTTGACTGAAAAATATTAACTATCTGCAAGAAGTCAAAAATTTTAATTATCTCGAAATCGCATAATGCACCACTTCCAAGCGGGACGGATTAAATGGCAAAATATTATCAATTTTGAGTGCACCTGTAGGCGTGAATTTTTTTTCATGGCTATAATATTGCTACACGCCGTGAAATCTAATTGGCATATTTCTAACACGCCTTGGATCTTCCAATTCCGGCATTAAACGGGGATTCATATTTGTTGACCAAAAATCATCGTCTTTGAAAATTGCTGTTGTTTTCATTCCCTTCAGTGTCCAAAGACCCAAATACAATAATGTTTCTGAGCAATATGTATTTGACTCTGTATCTGATAGTACCAGTTGTGATTCTGGTTTATACAGCAATTTGCCCGAATTGTGATTTTTTTCGTCCGTGTGCCTTCTTCGGGAGTGATATTGCATGCTGATCACGGACACTCGATCTCCATTAAACCTTTGTCATCAAAGTCCATCGGGGCTGGTTACCAAAACTGACCAATGAATAATCCGCACTAAAGTATTTGTTTGTTCATCTTTTTTTCAAGTTCTTTCAAAGCAGCTCCTACATACTTTTTGCAATGCTTTAAGCTTTCTGAAGAAAACTTCTTGGAGTATACAATGGCCGCATTAAAATTCTACGGCTAGTAAGTAGTAACAGGCGTCCGTTTACATACATTGAACCAAAATTTGACGCCGTAAGACTTTCTCTTCTTTCTATTTACCACAAATCACTCTGTGTTTGTCGCCTTATCATCGCTTCAATGTGTACAATCTCGTCTTTAGTTTTGTCCAGCTGTTTTAAATAAGAATCCTTTTCCTTTTGGAAATCTTCCTCTTTTTGAGAGCTTTACATATTTTTCCAGGACTTTTTCGGATCAAGTGTTTTTTAACTGTATAAATGCTTCGCTTCGTATTATGACTTATCAAAGCTACGGCACATCTAATAGGATCGTCGTCTACAATAATTTATTTTCTTTCCCTCGATCAATTTACAAAAATAACTGAATTAAACTGTTCTACTTTATCGTTATCTACATCATGAATGATACTTGCAGCATAACGTATTAAATAATTATTATAAAAAAATAATTTTTCGAATAATTCTAAAAAAAAATTATGGGTGGATTATAATAGGTAGATATTAATATTTTATTCGAAATAATATGTACAATTTCTTAAAACATGCTTTATTGGCCCGTCTATAATCCTTACTCTGACAGAATTCTGTATAATTTATATGTGCCTACTATTGCAACAATACTAATAATAATTAAACAAAATTAAATTACTAGCAATTTTGGTCCTTTTCAATTTTTTAAATATAAAATAATTTACAATTGTTTATATAAAAACAAAACAAAATATTATAAACAGTTACTAAAAATTTTTTTATAAAAATTATATAATCTATGGTAATGAAATGCCATATGCTAAAACAATGAGTGACACAAAAAACCTAAAACAAAGAATAATTATTGTAATAATTTATGGATATAATCCTTAAATACTAATTTCAGATTCTTTGTATCACTCATCCTATTCACAGAATCATATAACATTTCACTAACCAATCGCTTATAATAATTTTGTTCATTATCTAAAATTTTAACAGAATTATAATTAAAATCAAAACAATGATTCAAATCAACAGTGTGTGAATATAAAGCAGATGTCACCTTGCCTTTATTAACATCATTAATATGTTCCTTTATTCTAGTACTAAGTGTTCTTCCTGATTGACCTACATTATGTTCAAGGTGTTTTATAAATGGTAAAACAATAAAATCAATATTATATATATATATATATATATATATATATATATTTAAAAAATTGAAAAGGACCAAAATGATTGGTCGAAACGTCTAAATAAAAAATTAATTTGAACAGTAATTGCTAGTAATTTCATTTTGTTTAATATTCTATTACTGTTGGTAGAGTCAATATTATTAATTACTAATAATAATTGTTTATCCTACATTTACAAAAGCCAACAATTGAAACGTGCCAACGATTTGAGTGAGATAGAGCAAAAGAAGAGACCACACCCACAGTATGTCTTTTGCCTACCTCTCCTCTTACCGCTGCACTAGAGCAGAAACTGTGTGAAAATGACCAACCTTGTTAAGACATGTGCAGCTTATAGCACACTTTATATCACAAATGTTGCATTCGATAGATCAAAAAAGTTTCCGAATCACAATAAATGTCAATTGTTACTTATCTTCAAGAATGTTACCACTCAACAATATGTGGGAATTCGAATAGGTGTTGACCAGTTTGTAGTAGAGAACATGGTAAACTTTTTTGTAAACCGGCGTATCTTCGAGTCAAAAAAGTGTTGTTCGACTTTCGGTAGCTGGATTCAAAGTCGATAATTTTTTGCAATTTTTGTCTGATTCATTTCGAACTAGTGCAGCAACATCAAGGAAATTGAAAGTCAGGGACTGAAAATGAAAATGCTGTCTTTTTACGATTATTTTTCGCAGTTACTTGAATTTTTGAGGAATTTATATTAATTGTAATACTACGTCTTCAGTGGTATAATTAATATACCGATACACATTAAAAAAAATAATATATTTTTTAAGTCATCTTTAAAGTTCAATTCCAGGTATATGTTATAATAGAAAACAGTATCACGGGTAATTGGAACAATGAAAATAAATCAATTTAAACACTCATTGATTGCAACGTTTCGTCTTTTTTTTTATTAAGACTTTTTCAAGCTCTCAATATGCTTAAACGATAGTTAAACTTTGATATAATATACAGTTTGGCATTACAAAAACGATTATTAAAAATTAAAAATTGTAATAATGAGTGTTTAAATTGATTTATTTTCATTATTCCAATTACCCGTGATACTGTTTTCTATTATAATTTTTAACAAACAGTTATAATAATTAATTAAATTTAATCCGGTACTTGTTTTTTTTGGTATAATTACTTACGTTACCTAATTAAATTATTTGGTATTAATTTGCATTTCCTTTATTGGTTAATTCTTTTATCTTTAAAAAAAAAATTAAAACACCGATCGCCATGCCAACTCTTGTCGAAAAAAATAGTGTAGGTATTGTTTATTGTATTCTTTCAATGTATATTCTTATACAATATGTATGTTGTCGTTATGTGAAACTTCTTTAATTGATTTATAGATTCAAAAATTCTTTAAATCTTTAATAAATCCCTAAAAAAATTTTCATTTTGTCCTATTTTAATATTTGGCAATCATGGTATTACCAATATGTATGCCCATAATATAACAGTAAGAAATTAATTATTTGCTCACATAGTTTTCCTAGATTATTAAGTTCGACGCTACCCGAAAGATTTTGTTAATATTTGAATCTGAACTAAGAAGTGAGAGTAATTTTGAAAATATTCCATAACATTTTTTGGTGTTTTTGGCTCAAAGGTTTTTTTCAGCCACTAAATACACCCTTTAAAATGATTTCATTATGCCCATTTCAATTAATTTTTGATTCGTTAACCAAAGCTCTCGCGCATATAAACAACACGCTAAAAAAGAGTAGTTTAGCGATCAAAGAGTTTGGAGCCCCGAAGATGCACGAACATTTCGCAGGGCCCAGGGGTAGACTTTATCGCGTGGAAGGAGATTCTCACGTTGGCTTTTTTTGCAAGCTGTAGGATAGAATCCCTTAAAAAACGCCTTAGGGTATGCTAGTGTAATCGTGTAATCTTCGGGATTCCTATACTTTGAATCGCTAGACTTGTCTAAAAAGTATTAGCAGATATAACTTTTTTTTGTCGGTGAAACATTAAATTGTCCTATTTTCAAAGTTGACAATTCCTTATCAACAGTCACTGGAAAATCAAAATAAGGTTATTTTCTTACACAGTTAGATAGACGTGAACGTTGACTGGGACGTTTAGTTGAATATTACAAAAAAAATCGATAATATGATAATTAAAGAAACAAATTTAATCTTTTATTAACACTATAAATGATACGTAAACGGCGCTTGACCAGAATTTATATAGTATCCAACTAACCAAACACCGGTGAAATCTTTGTATTTTATTTAGCAGACCGGTTTTTATTGTATTAACAAATGCTTAATTGACAAAAATTACACACTCAAAAAGATGTTACATAATAATTCAAGTCCTAATCTTAATTATATTAGGTATTTCAATTTGTTTGATATATTTTTACATAACAAGGTTTTTGACGTGTTTAAACATTAAAAGAAAAAAGTAAATAAAAACACGCATAAATAGATTAAACATGCAGACTTTTATCGAAAACAACTATAAAAACAAATTTTTATGTGAATTGATTCAAAAGAGGAAATTCCTATGTTATATTTAGGTACTGTATTATAATATATAGTAGCATAATATTTGTAAATAATTGCACAGAATAGACATAATATCTGAGTTATTTCATATGGAAAATTATTATTATGCAATCTAAATTGCATGACTGACATTGACTGATGCATCAACGTCCAAATAAAACTTCTGAAGCTAGAAACTTGAAACGTGGAAGGTAGGTTTCGTTTTGTGACATAAGCACCAAATCAGAAGGGATCCTTCAAAATTCAACCACTAAGAGGCCTGAGAAGGTCAAAGGACGGTGCAGTTTTTTAACCAAATGTTCATATCAATTAGTTAAAGTGGAAGGTTTGCTTTAAAAGTAAGCAAACATATTTTAGCGTTTTTTAGTGTATTTGCCATATGGCAACATACACTATTGGCATCGGTCGGATGGCGGGACCTAGGGGTCGGACCAAAATTTCTCGACGTTTCATAACCTCCTAAACACTTCGCCACCATTTTTAAAAATGTTTCTTTTGAAAGTTATACACATATATATATACACATATATATATATATATATATATATATATATATATATATATATATATATATATATATATATATATATTGAAAAATGTATAATCAGATCCTTTTGATGTTAATAAATTATAAATATTTTAGAGGAATTAGGATCAAAGAAATAAAAGACAAATTATTATTTCACAACGTTTCGTATTAAATTAATACTTCATCAGGTGATCTAAAATAAAATAACAAGACAATTTAACAATCAATAATAAAACAAATAAATAAATATTAAACATACCTTAATTAATTGTCTCAATAACTAAATTTAATTCAATTATCTTGTTATATTATTTTAAATTATCATAACAAATCAAAATTTAAGATATTACAATTCATACAGAATGACAATTTGTTTTATAATAAATAAACAAATAAACAGTTTATATTAATGACAATAGTTACGTAGTAACTAATTTGTATCTATATAAAATTTCATTACTATAATTTAATATATGCGTCAATCTCAATTTTCTTGTCGCGATTTTCGAAGCCTCTTCGGTTTCAGAACATTTGAATTGAACGATCGCTTAATCTGGTTCTTGTTTTTGAAAATCATTGAGATTGTCAAATGACCCACGCCCAATTTCTTTGCCAGAGATGAGTTTGATTCTCCATTTTCTAATCTGCATATTATTGCACCTTTCTCCTCAATCGTAAATGTTTTACGACGTTGAGATGACATTTTTTTACATAGGATATCACTAAAAACAATGCGTGACTTTCAACTATCTACTCACTGAGATTCAAAACAAAAACAAGCAACGTCGTCGGGAATCAACGAACATTGCCGAAGGTGTAAAGAATCATGTAGGTCACTATAAACGGACAAAATTTATTAAAAATGGGTCATAATAAGCGACATGTCACTGTAAGCGAAGTCATTATATCCGAATTTGTTACAAAGAATTTTATATGAAAACCAAACTTCGTTCTGTAATTACGTCATAATAGGCGGTTGGTCAATATAGGCGGAGTCATAATAAACGGATTCTACTGTATATATATATATATATATATATATATATATAGATATGTATATATATATATACATGTGTGTGTGTGTGCGGGCAATAAATTTCGAAAGAGTTAATTGATTTAACGTATTGGAATCCATCACCACACGAAGCCTATTTAAAATGGACCCAATCGGATCATTTTAAGGGTGGTTTTAAGGGGTTGATAAAAAGTTTTTGGGCCCAAAAATACAGAAAAAATTCTCAGAATCGTTTCAAAATTGAAATTAACTCCTTTAGTATCAATTAAAATGTGCTCCCAACATTTAAAAATGTTTAAATATGTCGCAATTAAGAAACACACTGTTAATTTAAGGGGTGTATTAAGGGGTTAATTTTTTTATTTTGACCAAAAACAAACTTAAGTTCATGTAATAGCAAATATTAGCAAATACACTATTTTCGATAGGGTTTAAGCACTGTGACCTGGGTTTTTTGCCTTGTATTCCGTTTTATTAAAGTAAATAATGATTTCAGCTAGTTGAATATATCTGTCACAGCCGTTTGATGTAATTGGATATTTCTGGAAATCAACATAAAATAACCCGTTACATCAAATGGCTCAACATTATACTCTATAATATTATGTTATTAATAAGTGGTATTTATTCCAGATCATCGAAATTACGTATAGTACAAGCGACATATGGCCGTTGGAACGTCCCGACGGCATGCCGTCGATCCAGTCACTAGAAGTAATGTGCGGCAAGGATCACATGGATGTGCACCTATCGTTCTCGCATGCGTTCGAAGGGATTGTTTCGTCAAAGGGTCAGCATGGAGACCCGCGATGCGTTTATGTCCCACCATCGACAGGTCAGACGTTCTTCTCTTTCCGTATAGCGTACGCCAGATGCGGCACGAAACCCGATCTCCACGGACAGTTCTACGAAAACACGGTCGTTGTCCAGTATGATAAGGATCTGCTTGAAGTCTGGGACGAAGCGAAACGGCTTAGATGCGAATGGTTTAACGATTACGAAAAGACTGCTTCTAAACCACCGATGGTTATTGCGGATCTTGACGTTATACAGTTGGATTTTAGAGGTGATTACATTAATATTAAGCGTCTCAATTTGCAAACTTTTCATACGTGGTGGTGTAAAGTTATGTTAAAGAGTTTGCATCTAATTTTTTGTTTTTATTTTTTGGAAGACGATTATTATAAATTTCCGTTTATACCGTTTATTTATTCTATTACAACTATTGCAATAATTTAAACTCTTTATATATTAATATTTAATATATAATATATTAATATAGTTTTTACTTCAATTTTAAATTCAACTTCTGATTTCTGAAATCAGTGCAAAATCAAAGTAAAACCAGTGCAGCCTAACAATTTTTTTATATAATACGAAAAAAATCATTCGGAAATCAATAAACCGAGTTCCATGAATGGTTCCTTTCAGGAGTGCCGGTTTTCAAAGTATAAAAAGTTTCATTTCTACAACATATCTTTTCGTTCAATTAATCCCAGTTGAGTCTTTAAAATACTGCAGATTTGTCATAAATAATATAATTTTAAGGTTTTTATTTTTGTCAATTGTCTAACAGACGAGTTTGAACTGTTAAAACTCAGATTCTTAACGACGACACAGTTATATATTTACAAGAATAATCAGGAATAAGCTCTATATTTACATTTGTTGGTTTATTATTAGGTGACAACGTCGATTGCTGGATGGAAATTCAACATGGCAAGGGGCCTTGGGCACCCCCTGTTAGTGGAATTGTTCCTCTTGGCTCCACACTTACATTAGTTGTCGCTATCAACGATTATAGAGGTTTGTATATTTATCTAATAAAATCATTTCATACTATGGAAGACCACGGAAAAATTAACAGCTTGTGTTATTATCTTTATTTGTATCATCTAAAATTCCTAAAAATGGGTGTCCTTGAAAATATCTTAACTAACAAAATAAAAATCCCGTTGTATTCGACGCTTATAAAATATAATACATTTTAGGTGAATTCGACATGCGCGTGAAGTCATGCGCCGCTTCGGATGGCGGACCACATGTTATCCATTTATCCGACGAGTATGGCTGCGTGCTTCGACCCAAGATGATAAGCCGGTTCTTGAAAGCTCGTGCTGCCGATGAGCGCGCTTCTGTTATCACGTATGCTTTCTTCCACGCCTTCAAATTTCCAGACGCTTTAAGTGTCCATATCAAGTGCAAAGTGGAGATCTGCAGACATGGTTGTCTTGATCACTGTCAAACCGAGGGGTCACATGATGCCGAGGAAGGACACGTGCATACTGTTAACACGTATTTGGGAACCGGGGCTCAAGAACGTAAGGATCAAATTTTGCCGCCGCAGTCAAAACCGTCCAATCAAGAAGATGATGATGATGATCTGGCAGGTGACATGTTGCTCTATGATGATATCATCAGACAAGGTGACGAAGTTGCCAATATCGGTGGACAATTTCCCATCATGAATCAACCCAATGCACCTAATGCACAGCCGCATACTAATAGACAAACGCAGTCGACCAAGCCAGATAGATACGATCTCAACCGAGATGATGCAGAAATTCTTCCTCCGCGACCTTTTATGGTAATATTTACAGCGATTATATGTTTTATAATACGTAGCCAAGTTTTTAACACAAAATTTATTACAGGATCATCTAGGAACTGATCGGTTTCCTCACGGTCCAAGAAATCTAGATACAGATTTACCACCTTTGGCCGGTCCAAGATCACTAAATGTTGACGATATTCCTATAAAGACAGCCGATTCAGCAGGAGACGCTTTAGCTTCATCAGATTCTGTGTTGAAGCCGCGTCGGCGTCGTCGTGCGATGGTCGTTTCCGACCGCAAAGTTCGTAGTGCCGATGTTGGCGTTAGCGGTTTGTACGAAGTCATCTCAGAAGCTGACCTGGCGTTTAGTCCAGACAGCAAAGCAGAAGCAGTAACTGTCTTTCAAGGTCGTATACGCGAGGAAGTCGTGTACGGAATATGTCTTCCGGTACCCGGGTTTAGTGCTTTATTTGTGTTAGTCGCTGTTTCAGCAGTTATATCGGCGTTAGTTGCGGGATCGCTATTATACAGATACCAAATGCAGAGAGAGCAATTGGCCCAGCAAGCTCAGGCACAAGCACGCAGTAGACAAGTTAATTCGACTCCTACGAATCCATTGAGCAATTGGGTTGCACTCAGACTATTAAGAGTTCGTACACCAACGGTTCATCCTTCAACTTCTACGAATAAAAAGACGTCAAAGTCTGAAGGATGATAAAAAAGTTGAAATTTAGCACTAATTAAATTGTTATTCGGTAGTAACAACAATAATATCCGACTGCAAGAAAATAAATAAATACATGTTTGTTGTTGTAAAGTGCATTAAATTGTGATTATCCATTTACGATAAACATTTGTCAGTTGGATTAGCACCTGAAAACCGAAAGTTTATTAAAATACATTTACTCGGCGTTGCAGTTCTCATTATTTATCGCGATTTTCTACGACTGTTATTTTAATAAAGGTATTTTTATGTTTATAGTATCAAAGATACGCGGATTTGTTACTTTGCGACTATATATGAATAATCGAAATATAAACGCAAAAGTTCACTTTTAGACAAAAAAAATTAAATAACCTATAGAGAATAATGATCGAAAATGATGGCAGTTTTGAATAAAAAAGATAGTTTCATTACTAAATGATAATTAATGAAATAATAGCTGAATTAAAAAAACAACTATTTGTTATTTTTACAGCTATTGTAAAATAATAATAATTCAAAACTTGAATGTAAACACTACCGTCAGTAAAGCAAATCGTGCATGAATTTCAGCTAAAACCAATTTGTTCAAATTTCTGCAACTCTGTTAGTAAGTCATAATTCCAGATAAGAACAATAATTCAACTGAAGTATTTTTACTTCTAACATCAGGACTTCAGTGTATCAAAGTTTTCTTTAATAGTGACATCAAATCGATGACAATAAATAGACAGAAATATTATAAATCGCTCAAAACTGTTCGACGCAGCGGGTATAATATTACATAGTTATGAAACGAAACGTGAATAAATTGAAAATTAGGTAATAAACATAGGTACAATATTGTTGTTACTGTAAAAAACGTCGAAGAATAAAAACTGTCATTAAAATAATTGTGACTAGATTGATTTTTACTTAAGTAAATATTGACGCTTAAAATTGGAGGACATTGGGAACAACCATTCTTGTTTTGAAATGACCAAGGGGCAGAATTGCAATATTGTATAATTAATATGAACCTGAGTGCTATGTGTGCTAGAGTTTAGATAATTTTAGTTAAAAATATTTTGTAAATAAATTTAAATATGCATAGATTGTATTTAAGATCGGTTATTCTACCTTCTACGTAATTTATTTCTGCTAAAACGATCATTTATACATACCAGTGATACCCAACCGACTGTTTAGATCGCGGTTTGGATGTACCTATTTTTATTGAAAAGAAATCAAAATATTTTTATGGGAACTAAATTAAGTTAGTAAGAAAGCACTAATTTGAGTGATCATTTTAATAAAAGTGGATTAATAAGGCATACGGTAGATTCGCGAAATGACTAAAAAAATAATATAGGTACTTGAAAATTGTACACTGAAAAATATATTATTTTTAAATTTTTTATTTAATTACGACCTAAATTTATTTTACCTTTGGATCCAAGAATCAAGCTAAAAAATAAAATCATTTGAAACTGTTTTTCTTATCCAAGAACTCTAATGAGAAATAAACTAATTACTTGATTGCTCTACAGTTGCATGTTTCCTTACATTCCAAACCATACCGACCCATCGAGTGCTCCCTCACTACAACCTTTGACACCAAAATAGTGTCGCTATTTATTCTCGCCGTTAGATCCAGCGCACAGATGCTACTTTTTGTCGCGCGATTTTGCGATTAAGATCATCAGATCTGGCTACTAATAGCGTAAGGTCGCACACTCTTCGCTGAAATACACAATTAATGTTTTACGAAAAAACGTTGAGTAGCTGAGTAATCATCAGATCACGATATAGTATCGTAAATCGCGCGTTTTTGATACAAAAAGTTGTAGAAAGTGGGGTTTCCTCTTGGAGAGTTTATGATTAAAGTGCATTTGTCCCTTGACGGTAAGTTTAGTGATGGAAAGTACTTTCCGCTTCTAAGCTCTCCAGTTGTTAATTCTACATTACACCTGTTGACATGCCCTAGTCACAAGAATAAGTAAATAATCCTAGGTATATCTCGGAGACGATGCCTTTTATGTGGCTGTTACGGTTTCAAGAAAAAGATGAAATTTTAATCTTTTTCCATAGACGTGCTTAATTAATTTATATATTTACGATTTTATTTAAAAAAAAATATTTTATACTTTTATAGCAAAATGAGATAAAACAAGTACCTAGATAAAGTAACTAGATAAAGTGTCTTATTAAACACGAGACGTAAGAAACAATTTGCTGCAAACCTTCCAGCACTCAAGACTACAGCACTGACCGTTTGTGCTCAAAAGTGAGGGAACATCCTTTTTCAATCCAATTGACTTTTTTTGTTTTAGAGTGCGTTATTCGATTCACAATTTTTAAAGAAACAAATTTTCAGAAGCGAACAGTTCATTGTTATATATGAATTTATTTTAATTATATGTTAGGTACTAACTATCTGAAATATTTATTTAATTTCTTAAGTTATTAATACTTTAATAATGTGTTCATTTATTTAGCAATCTACAGAAATTTCTTATCTTCAATAATATTTTGATTTTTTGAAAATGTATTTAACAAAGACTGAATATATCTGTAATAAATATTTTAAAAGACAACGAATCTTCATCTCATATTATTTTATTAGTATTATAATTTAATGATTTAATTTCTGTTTTATTATCAAAATTTGGTTACAGTTTTTTTATTTACATTTACAACATAAGACTCAGGTTTTCTTTAACTAAAAAGTAGGTACTGTATTATAAATTCTGATTGAAATTTGTATTTATTGTAATGAAACGTGGTAAATTTTATGCCCATTTTTTAAGTATTTCAAGGTAAGCGTTTTTTAATAGTCGAGCATATATGCCGTTGTTTTTATAGCTCTATTATTCAAAGCCCTCAGATCACAGGTTCTAATTCTAGAACCGACAAAAGTATCAATTGAGTTTTCAATTTATAAGTAAAAGAATATAAATTCGAACTAGACGCAAAAGTTTTTAAATCTGTCGTTAGATTCTCCAAAAAAAGCCCATGTTTTTTTCTCTATCGTTCCAAATCATACTACTTTAGGCAAGTCTTTTTCCCAGTTTTTATTAGTCCAGACACGCCGGACACATATTGTCTGTTCACCGAATAAAAATAGTGTAGTAAAATATCTGTACCTATTTTGTATAAAAACACATCTATAATAATTCCTTAAAAAAACTGTTTAAAGTTCAGCGTTTCCAAAATGTACCAAGAATTCATTCCATGTATTATTTTTCAGTCCTTCAAAAAGTGCTTTGTAACGAAATACAGGAATATTTAAATAATAAAAATTATAATACTAATTTTAAACTATGAGGTGCGATTAGATAGGATTTTTTTCAATAGACATACTTATGAATTTTGTATACTATACTCTTTGAAGCTCAATTTTTTTAACATTTGCGTTGATTAAGTTAAGAAAATGTAAATGAAACTGACAAATTTGATTAAAAAAATATTTAAAATAAAAGCTGGATTTTTTCATATTGTAAGAAGGATGAAGCATGCAAGACATAAAATAGACAAAACAAACAAAAATGTTTACAAGACTGCTAAGCGCTAACTCAATAACAAAAAGTTATCTAGAGGTCAGAATTTAATTCGAAATAGAACATTTATTAATAATAAAAATACAAAGGTCCTGTTAAATCCGGATGGTCCGTGTGAGTTTCCAACCAATCACGATCATTATAAAATATACAATGCGGTCGTTTAGTGTTTGTTGACCAATCTATATTAAAAAAGTTCCAAGTCAAGTAAACATCATCTTAAACAATTCAACGTTATTTTTAACAGGCATTTTTTTTGTTAGTCGTCTTTTTTTCTCACCTCAATATATATTTGTTTCAAATGAACTGTTAAAAAGTCTTAATATTCAGTCAGCGCATATGCCAAATAATGGCAATTGCTGAAATCAGGAAATGGCAGAGGCCATTAATGAAAATGACGATGACGTAATTCCACAAAATGGTAGATTAAAAAATACGATTATTAAAAAGGTGAGCTTTAAAAAAATATGTTTGAACTTGTCCGATGATTTTGGCTGCGGATATTCTAGATTTTTTTATAGGGATTGTTTCACACTAAGCTTACGCATTGTATATTTGAAAACAATTCCAATTCAGCACTCTTATTACAGTAAGTCAATTCAGCATCGCTGCTACTGCTTAATCAATGCGAATCAATTGCATTTTCTTGTATCGTTATTTTAAGTGTAAAACTAAATAAAGTATTGCTCATATTGCATTATGCAATGTAAATATATTCATCAAAGAAATTAAAGAGTAATCAAAAATATTCAGAATTTTTTTAAATTTTTAATGGTTGTATCTGCTTGGATTTCAATAAGCTATGGCTTATTTGAAATCTCTTACTTTCAATATTTTTATTGAAAACTAAATGTTTTCTGATTTTTAGTCTTTTCTTTGTGAAAAAGTTCATTGTAAACATCTTGATACAAAGTGTTAAAAAACTCGCTTTTTTATCTATCTGTTTTTTTATTGTTTCAAATCTCTAGCTCGTCGGGAAGTTAGTTTATAATCCATTGCAAAATTTGTACTGAGCAGACAGATAGGTAAGAAAGCGAGCTAAAAAAAACGTAGTAAAAAATAAGAGATGATTTTTAAAAATTTTTCATAGAGGTGATAATAATAAAAATGTTTGAATTTTCAATAATTTCAAAAACTAGAAAGCGCCAGCTTTTCAAATAAATCCTAACTTATTGAAATCCAATTATTTTTTCGTGGAAATACAACGGTCTAATTTTTTAAAATATTTTTGATAATCCTTTAATTACAATTTTTTTGATAAATGTATTTTTATTTTTGAAAAATATAATATTAGGAGAGTAGTGAACTGAATTTTTGTTTAATGTTTTTGTATAAATCATCACAGCGCCTATGTAAATTTGTAAAATACAAAATCTTAATAATTATAGAGCTGAGTTTGAGCGTATTAAAAACAGATTCGTACAGTCTCTCGCAAATGATGTTATTAGAGCGCTTGCCTTATGTCTAAATAGTGAACTAGATCATATTCTTGGTGATACTATACGTCCACCACAATGTTTTTTCGTTTATTTATGTGTTCAAAAAATATTGTTATAGCAAATTGTGTATAAGGATCCTTAATAAGTACCTCACAAATATGCGCTTCGTCTCAGCTCTGCCGTCACAATATTATGATATTATATAAATCCTAATTATTTTTTTGAGGAAAAATAATTATTCATTGGTAAAGTATTTTAAAGTTCGTGACATAAAAAGTAAATATACCTACTTTAATGGAAAAATCCTATATGATATTAAAAATTTGAAATATGAAAATAAATTATTCAGAAATACACCAAGTTATTATTTTAAAATACTTTACAAATACTACAGTTACTTAGATGCGCCTGAATTACCTGTCTTCTTTTTAAGAAATACGCACGAAACTCAACTTTCTCGATATTTGAAATTCTTTTTAATCGCTTCCACTAAACCTTAAATTATACAAGTTTTAATTTTACTGCAGTTATTTTCCTTGGAGGCATCACAAATATTATACTTTCATTTAAAGAGGCTCATTTAAAAAACTGTTGCAAGTGTACTTAAATAGAGTCACTTTAAAAAAAATCATTTTTTACATTTATATAAATATTTCATGTTAATAAGGACATATAATTACATTTTCAGTAAGTACTAAAATGTATTCTTAAAAATAGTGACATCTTGAATATTGTCTTTTTTCTTTACAAAACATTGGCATTTTTAATTACAATTAAAATTTATATTTATTTACTGTTCGTGTTTCGTCCTTGAGTTGAGCCGAGACTTAAATTAACTTAAATTAACGTCGTATATGCAAATTATATTACAGGAAAATATAAATTTAAATTTTTGGTTTTCCAAGGAAAGTTGAGTTAAATTCTGTAAAAAAATATTAATTATAATTTTAGAGCTAAAGATTGATTAACGATAAATGGTTAAGCATGTAATTAGTAGTATACAAATAAAATGCCAAATAAATTTAATATTTATATTATAATTATATTATATAATAAAAATAGACCTTATATTCGGCAGTAAAATCTAAGAATATTTGTAACATTATTTAAAATACTCTGGGTATGCGGTTAAGGGATACTATATTAATTTTTAATTTTCGGTGCTAGTATTTGCAACAATTTTGCAATGTTAAAAATGTACATAATATATTAATATTATAGTTAATTTGTGACTAATATTCGTCGTAGAAATAATATATCTTTTTGAATATATTTTATGTTGGGAAACTTTTGATTGCATTCACATTTATTTAACTTGTTTTTTCTTAATTTTCGTCAATTAACTAATCGATCCTTTCTATAAGTCCAGTTATTAGGGGCTTTAGAGATATTAAGCTTCCAGAATCTTTGAACCTTTTGGGTATGTGAGACACATTGCAAAGAGAGATTGCTGTCTATTTTTCCTGGTGGCACTATTTGATTTTGTTTTTGTTTGTCTATTTTGAATTGATCAGTATCATAAAGAAAAGAAAATTTGACGAAATATACTTAAATGTTTAAGTAAGATAAATCGAAGATTGAAACTCATATCCAAACATTTTAAGTCACAATATCGTGAAGTCACAACACCACATTATAGGTAGCTTTTAAGCAAGGTTAATTTATTTTGCGCCCAATTTAGAAAAAGACTATTTTAACAAAGTCGAAATTGATTTTGACTTGTGGTCATAACATATTTAAAAGTTTGGGTGCAATCATTAGATTCACATAAATCTAACAAATTAGTACCCTTCTTCATTTTTTGACGTAATAAATACCGAAATACATATTTGGAACTTATATGCGCGGGCCTATTTCAAAGTCTTTTTTACAATATAGTAAATTGAAAGATAACTTTATAAGACATGAAATTGAACAAAAAATATATTGCTATGATAACGATCAGTTTGAAAAAAATGTATAAAAAAATAATATTCATTACACAGGTTTAAGTAATAAATTAACATCTATAAAAATCGAGTTCTTTCAGTGCCTTAAAATATTTCTCATTTAATAATATTAAATAAATAAATTGCAAATTAATTTTCATTACAATTTCATATTTAATTACTCTACAAGGCTTAGTCGCATATTTGCAGAAATAGTATTAAATTTTTATTTTTTTGCCTCTAACATAATATGATTGTGTTAATTCTGTCTCAATTTATTTGGCAACAGATTTGAAAAGTATAGCGCGTAAACCGACACTCACTATCAGTATATCGTTGCTCTTTCGTATGCAATATCTGTGGCAATTTTTTAGTATCAGGCAGGACGATATCTTTTTGCTGTTCTGTGTAGAAAATCTTTTTACACAAAATATTATTTTTTTCTTATAACTGCTGTCTGCTCCCGAGTTGACGTCTAGATACATAAGGAGGCATACACAAATTACGTAACGTAAAATTTACCAAATTTCGAAGAAATCCCTCCCCTTCCCCACGTACCAGAACCAAAACATCTGACCGATACCCAGGGGTGGAGGGGCGCGGTAACGGTCAGACGTCTTGGTCACCCCCGGTTCCGGCTTTCATTCTGTTACGTAACGTGTACTTTGTGAAAAGCTTTCAACTTACATTTAGGAAGGAAAGATTTTGTAATTCCCAATAATACTTCACAGAAAACACTACAGGAGAACATCGTGCACACTCAGCTACTTCCAATCGTCACTCGTGCTCGCTCAGTTCAGAGCTGCCAACTTTCCGCAGAACATGCAGAAATTTGTCATTTCTGGTAGTTCTAAAATCATGACGTAACACGAACTTCGAGACCCCCGTCCTCTACGCTCCAGGACCGTAACTCCAGGTCAGAGCACCGCCCTCCCCCTAAATTGTGTTACGTAATTTGTATACGTCCCCTAAACAACTATTACGCGATAATGCACACTGCATAGTACTCTGTAACTCCAGCTAGTAGACTTATGCTCTGTTACTTTATAGTAAAGACAATTTATATAAGTATCCTGACGGCCTATGTACAACTAAAACAATACCTCTTAATCTCAGTTATTTAAACCGGTGCTACAATCATTGAAATATCAACAGTTTCCAGTTTTAATTTCATTAAATCAATAGATAGATATAATATTTATAATTCATCTTTAAAGTTCAATTCCAGATATATGTTAAAATAGAAAACAGTATCACGGGTAATTGGAATAATGAAAATAAATCAATTTAAATTTTTTAGAGCTTGGAAAAGTCTTAATTAAAGAAAAGACGAAACGTTGCAATCAATGAGTATTTAAATTGATTTATTTTCTTTATTCCAATTACCCGTGATACTGTTTTCTATTTTAATATTTATAATATAACATTTTACTTCACAAACTTTATGGCTCTTTTCTGAAACTATATACCAATATGTTAACACATTGACTTTAACTAACGCACCTTTACATTAAAGTAAATATACACGACGGACTTTATGCGCAAAAAAGCCTACCAAAAACGCTAATAATATTTTTTAAATCGTAACTTAAGTGTAACGTACATTTTTCTCTTATTATATCATTAATTGACACTTTTTTGTTAACACACTGGTAAAATATGTTCAGAAATTTGTTATTAACTAGCCTATTTACTATTTTATTAGAAAAATTTGAAAACAAAAGGAGAACATTGATTTGAAAATATTGGTATAATAATTTTGTTATTTATTTGTAGTCTTTATTATATCTTGTTCAGTATAGACTTGTAAAGAACGTAGTAGTCCATAAATTATATAATATAAATTATTATAAACTATCTATTATAGAATAAAAGACTAGTATAAGAGTTCTTGTCGGCTGAAATGATCCCTACCGAAACTAATTCTGAAATTTTATTTAGAGGAATCATTTCAAATGGCTCATAATTCACAAAAAAAAACATTTCATAGAATTTAATAAATAAGCTTTAAATATAATCTGATCCACAATATGTTTTACCAATATTTGTTTCAAATAAAAATTAAGGTATATTTAAATTATTTTAAATTGGCGTCTATCATAAAGTTTTGACATGCTTATGATTTGAAAACGTAAATGAAAACGTCCTGAAGTATACTGCAATATCGCTTTTATACTATTTAATTTTTTTTTTTTTATTTATTTACAACATACCTTAATGTGGTAAAGCAACATACGGATCATCTATAGGTATTCTATATCATGCTGTAATAATCTTATAAAAGAATTGTTGTACATTATTATATTTTTATATAATTGTTGTAATCCCAACGCTGTGTTAAATAAATTAGAAAAAAAGTGTTGTTTTTTTCTGTGTATTGTTGTTAAAGACTTCTAATTTTTAGGAAAACATCATGGTATTGTGTATGCATTGCGTGCCCAAGAATAACAACGCCATCTTACTTTACCAATCACCTTATATGCATTATTATCGATTCAAGTTTGTTTTTTTTTTAATTAACCAGTTTCAAGTGGAACGCGACATCATCTCATATACAAATATTTGACCAGATAACTGACAAAACTTTTGAAAATGAAGTGAAAACCAGTTATTTTTAAATAACTGGCGCTCGTTTAACACATAATGTCACATTTCGTGGGAATATAACCCATTACGATACTGGATATACAATTTACTATGGAATACGCTGCACCATTTTCACTTGACAGCATGTATCTCGTTTGTAATGAACGATATTATCACGAGAAATAACATCGTGTCCTTACGGGCGATTTAGCAAGTGTTAACAGTTTCTCCAGTAAGGGGCCGTTCATAAAATACGTCACGCTACAATCAACTTTTTTTGACCCCCTCCCCCCCTATTGTCACGCTGTGTCACACTTTCTGTGACCCCCCTGTAAATATTTCGTCACAAAAACTAAGACCCCCCCCTTGAATATAATAAATTTCAATGGATAGTACACAAATTTTGAATATTAAAAATATTTATTTAGTTTTTATAATAAAATTTGAAACTATATACGTTTAAAAGTCTATCTATTTACTAAATACGAAATTAATGACTTTGTATCATAATAAAAATTGAGAAAAAAATATTTATTGAAAAAATATTAATTTAAAATATTTTAATGAACAGCGAACGTCACGTTGCCGTGGACCCCCCGTCACCCCTTGTCACATCTTGCCACACTCAGCAAGACCCCTCCCCCCCCCCTTGTATGCGAACGTATTTTATGAATGACCCCTAATATGATTACAAAGCCGATACATACTATATTTTTTGCACGTACCTCATATAAAATGGCTGATTTCCACATTATAATAAGTACATTTGTAATATTTTTGACATTTCAATTCGGCCATATTGGATTTATATGTGGATGGTTTACCATGACAACGCCTATTATGCTTGTCTCTGGTACTCATATATTGATAAATAGCAATTGACAGGTATGTATATTACTATTGGATTGATAAAATCGTAATACTTTTATTTTACTTTAGGCAATAGTGCCAAAAAGTATCATTTTATTACCACTACACAGTTATGAAAAGCAGCCATTTTATAGGGGGTCGTGCAAAAACGAATTAAGCACACGCATTGAAAATTATTGAAGAAGTTTAGAAGAGATTATTACTTTATGTTCATTTGTAACTAGAATCGACCTGAAAACACATTGCAGTTAAAGCACCTATGGTTGTTACTGCATGATAAATAAAACAATAATTAAAATTGTAATTTTTAATTTTATTTTTTGCGATATAATCATTTTAAACAATGTTATCACATTCGTATAACACAAATATTATTAAGTAAAGAAAAAAACAGTAGAACCTCGATTATACTAGATTGTATATCAATTGGCCAGCGAGATCGTGAAGATTTAATTCCATTAGATTTCTTCCATTGGAGTTATTTAAAAAGTTAGAGAAATAATCCACAAGCAATCCAAGACCTTAAAACCAACATTCGAGATGAAATCCGCGGAATTGAAGACCTAATGCTGCAGCGAGCTGTTGAAAATTATGACGTAAGAGTCACCGCTTGTCATAAAAGTCGTGGTGGACATTTAAACGATATTTTTTCGTTTTTAATTGTAATGCATCAAAGAATCATTTTATAATAATAATAATAATAATAATATATATATTTATTTTAAAAACCATAAGTGGCTTAAAAAGAATGTCAAAAATTCCAGTTACACATAGTTACACAATTACATATTATACAATGTCATGATTAAAAAATTCCTAAAAAGACAGGCACATGTTTTGCAGTATTTTTTTATGTTGCTTTTAAATTTATTTATGGGTAACGATTTTATCCTGTTCGGGAGGTGATTAAATAATTTAGGAGCCGAATAATTGGGACCATTAATTAATTTGTTCGTTTTATAAAACGGTATTCTAATGTCCGAACAGCTTCTGGTGCTGTGGGAATGTATATTGTTTTCTGATTCGTATATGTCTAAGTTTTGTTTTACATACAACAAATTTTCCAGTACATACAGCGACTGTAATGTTAGTATATTAAAATGTTTAAAAAATAATAAAACTAAAAAAAAACATGAAGAATATATATATTAAAAAAAAAACTTCCTACACTCCTTTACAAGGTATCATGGACAAATTCGAAAAATACGGATTTTATAAGGAATAAAAGAATACTAGCAAAACCAGCTTTTACCTATTATTCATGTCAATCACCAGCTTGGATCGCCCGGGTATTACGACCGAAGGTGCAGTTAATACGAGTAGTAAAAATTAGATAATATAACTTCGGTAAATTACAAACTCGGATAAATGGGTTTGGTTAATCCGCGTTTTACTGTACATAATTTTGATGATAAAAATTCAATGTCATGAATCTCTTGACTTATTGACAATTTAGCAAGCAATTTAGCAACATAATATTTCAGTTGACAATTGGACTGCAACAATGGACGTTAGTGATTTTTTAGCACAAGTTATCTTGTGGGTTTTGATATTATGTGGCATAATTTATTTCTACTTCTGTTTCGCTTACACTTATTGGGCGCGACGTGGTATTAATTATTTACCGCCAACATTTCCATGGGGAAATATTGGCGCATCAATATTAGCAAAAATCAGTTATTATGAACAATTACGAGAGATTTATAATAAAATTAAAGGACCTTGTGCTGGAACGTTTTCTATAACCGAGCCGGTACTTATACTGAAGGTAAATATACGTATATGTGTTCAAAGGACAAAATTGCATATGCAAAATTTTTCGTATTTTTCTGTATCTTTGGATCACTTTCGACCCGTGAACTGTTAGTCCACTATTTGATATGTTTTGCAGCTTTTTAATTCAAATCTAGAGCCAAATATAAGAGTTTCAGTGGTTTCCGACATCAGCCCCCTTTTCTATAAAAAAATTGTTGCGCCCCTTCAATTAACGTAACAATAAAATTTCATAAATACTGTTCCGATATAACAATTTAATTTAATGGGCTACAAAACAATACATCACCCTGCTACCATATTCTGCATATAAATATAGTTCTTACATACACCAAATACAATATCAAAAAATAGATTCAAGCAAGTTATCAGTCAGTCCGTTTGAGTGATTTTTTCAACTAAGTTTCCGGTCAAAATATTATATGCCAAGAAGTTTGGGATTTTCCTTATTAACCACTTCAACCATTTACTTGTACTATTTTTTCACATATTATGTTTTTGATAGACAATCAATACTTTTTGAAAAGTTGACTAAGTTTTCTCTTAAAAATCATGAACATTCGCTTGTTTAAAAATTTGGCTAATAAGTGTAGGTTTTCTGATTTTATTCCTTTAATTGCATCTAAACGTTTACCTATATTGTACTAAATTTCTAGTTTGTAACTGGACAGGAATTGAACTATAGATTCTGATAATTTTGACAGTACAAAAATTTGCGATTTTTGTAGGACCTGTCTATTCTTGACGTTTTTAAAAAAAAATTGAAATGTTTTATAGGGCCTTTATGAAACGAAGTTTAACAACGCACACAATTTTCATGTTACTTATATTAACAGGAATCGAAGCTATATACGAGGCTAGCAAATAATTTGGTTCGTGTATGCCACTTGACTGTAATCGACTAGATTAAAAAGAATAACCTTACTATTTTCCCAAAAGTTACATAAGATCTTTTGCTTTGTGTTTTAAAATGCAGTAGGAGCTTGTTTTCTAAGTGGCGTGTTATAAACATAACATTACAGGATCCAGATCTTATAAAAGCTGTTTTGGTGAAAGATTTTTCCTACTTTCAAGACCGAGGATTGTTCCTAGCCTCCGAACGGGAACCTTTGACAATGCACCTATTTACTTTGGGTGGACAAAAGTGGAAAGACATGCGCGTTAAATTATCACCTACATTTACATCGGGAAAAATGAAAATGATGTTCCAAGCAGTTGTGGATTGTGCCGAAGAATTAAATGAGGTCCTTAAAGAGGCTGCTGTTAATAGAAATTCTATAGAGGTAGGTAAAATCATCATAAATAAATTAACGAAAAAAATATTGCAAAAGGTATACGCATAGTGCAATTGTCGACGGAATTCATAAGTTGAGTTGTTCATCTGCGTCGATACGTACGACAACGGACGATCCTGCACCTCACCTTTGATCTTACCAACTCACTGTGGAATGGATGTACCACCACGGACGCGTCTGTGTCGCTACGGACAACATGGTGCGTTGATGCGGGCTCGTGCGTGGTAGTCCCCGAAATATCCCATCGTGGGAACCGACCTTTCGATCAATAGCACTCAACGTGTAGGATTATTACATTTAAAAAACCTAAAAGAGCGTCCAGCATAACTGAAAATAAAGTTATGCACCAGCAACTTCTATAATCATAATTCATAATCAAATGAAGCTATCAAAGAATATCAGAGTTTTAAGAGGTCTTTTGTATTATGTCTTTATAGGAATTTGATAAATAATTGAGGTAGGTGATCAAAAATATGTTCATGCGACTTTATTTACACAAACAAAACATAAAAATGTTATTCGTAGTTCTGATTTATTTTAGTAAATACAGAGCTTAAATTATTGTTTGTAGAGTATTACAGAAAACAATGCTCGCTACATTATTTTTCAACAGTTTTAATTGTGGAGATTAAAAAATACAAATAAATAAACACTCCTATCATGAAAACATTATTTCTGAAAAGTTGAACGACTCACTCTTGACACATCGTACTTGTCCTTGGCATCTGTGAGTAGCGTGCCCCTCACCTGTATTATATACTGTTGTCAGGCTGGTCTTCAGCTGGAGGATAATATGGAGAAATAATAAATTCATTCATTTTTCTTTCTTTTTTATTCACAATAACAATAAAAAAAACAATAGTGTATGTTGCCATATGGCAAATACACTAAAAACAACGTATGAAAATCATTAAATGACCCGACCGTTGTTAATACCCTTTTGACCAGAGAACATAAATGTGACCACACCGTATTAAAGTGATTGTACCGTTATTTGCATAAATTCGAGTACAGATTATTAGAACTTGAACCTTACATTATTGACCGATTATTATTAACGTATTGTTTATGTGCGTTAGACAATAATTGCTGGAATCTAAGACGTCGGACTTAGGTTAACTTTTCATGATCACTGTGGGTCTTTTAATCTATATTTTGAATACATATTTATACGTATATTTGAACGAAGCGAAAGAAAAGAGAGACCGTTTCATCACTTCATTGTGTTTTAGTAATTAAGATGACTTTAACGTCATATTTATGTATTTTCTACCATTTTATTTACCTCTACGAATTATACCAGTAGCTTGACTTACGCTAGCAAAGTGTTCCTAAAATTTTAATAAAGTCGGCCCAACGGGATTGGACTTACAAATTTTAAGAAAACACTAGTTTGAAGATAGTGAGTTATTTACTGAAGGGTGTATTTAATTTACTGCAAATGTTCGATTGATAATAATATTGCAGCTAAGGAAAAAATTATAATTTATAGAGTTATATTAAGGAGTTAAATTTTTATTTGGCTCAAAAGCAAAGTTATGTTCACATAATAAAACTGCACTGCTTGTGGTAACAAATACGCTATAGGTACTGTTAACAACGTAAGAGTTTCCCAAAATTTGTGGATGGTTTTAGTGGTGTTTACACTTACAACAGATAGAAAAAATTATAAAATTAGTTTCAAAATATTAGTCTATTGAATTTGCTAAGGAGAAACTTTTTCAAAACAATATATTACTTTCCATTCATTTTTAGATAAAAGAATACGCTGCCTGCTATACTACAGACGTAATAGCTTCAGTTGCATTTGGAATTCAGGGAAACACTCTTAAAAATCCAGACGCAGAATTTCGTCGTTTTGGGAAGAAAGTATTCTCTAGTGATTTAGAAACATTTATAAGAAACATTCTTCAGGCATTTGCACCGTTCGTTCTTAAGGTTCTGCCTTATCCCTTAATAAACAGCGAGGTCACAAAATTCGTTAACAGAATGGTTAAAGAAACCGTAAGCTATAGAGAGGAAAATAAAATAATTCGAAATGATTTTCTTCAATTATTGATTCAACTAAAAAATAAAAGAGAAGTCAGTGAGGAAAACGTTACGACAGCCGATAAATACTACGGAAATGGTAATTTTTTGATAATCATAGGTTGAAAAGATTAAAAAAAAAATTAAGACCACATTAAATGCCAGGATATTCTAGTAACAGCTGTGATAGAAACTATGATAACTTCATAAAACAGAAATTTACAATCTTTCTTGAATTTTTGCCGTTGATATGAAAATAATGAAATATAATTTTATAAGTACTTATGAAGTAAAATTTAAAACATTTCGATAAACCTATATTTTGGCAATAAAATTGCTAACATAACATATAATATTTTAATAATGATAAATTTGTAAGAGAAACGCGGGGTTTATTGTTATTCTTTTACATTTCAGATTCAAAACACGAAGGCATTACTTTGGATGAAATAGCCGCTGAAGTATTTCTATTTTATAGTGCCGGGTTTGAAACCTCGTCAACAACCATGCAATTTTGTCTTTACGAGTTGGCGTTAAATCTCCAACTGCAGCAAAAAATACAAACGGAAATTGACAATGTACTGAATAAATACGGAAAATTAACCTACGAAGGTCTACAAGAAATGCAACTTTTAGAAAACACTGTGTCTGGTTTGTCGATTTTTTTATTTTAATGCTTGATAAATGACACAATTAATAATCTAAAAAAAGCTAATTAATTGGCTATGGTCACATCTTATTCACAATTTTTTATCGAAATTTTAGTACCGAACTTATTTTAATCCGGCTCCATTAGGTTCCATCCTGTGCCCCTATACTCTTATTATTGTACGAAGTTTCAACATCCTAGGTCAACGGAGATTTTTTTTTCGAAAAACTTCCCTATTTCTGTCCCCGGGGAGAAAACCAAAAATTCAGCTTCGTGAAGTACTACCCCGCACCCTGTAGGTACTATAAATTTACAAAATGTTAACTTTCGCGGTTAATGGAAACCTTCAAATGGAAGCTGTTTTTTTTTTTTTTTTTGGAAAAAAATCCCTGTTTCTGACCTCGGGAAGAAAATCAGTCATATTTTCATGTAGGTACAAGTAATTATGTAAATTGAAAAATAAATTAATAAAATTATTTTCAGAAACTTTACGAAAGTATCCGCCGTTGGCATTCTTAAATAGAGTATGTACTGCCGATTATAAATTACCAAATTTAAACGCAACTCTGAAAAAGGGTACAAAAGTAATAATTCCTTGCTTTGGGTTACATTATGATCAGAAATATTATCCCGATCCAGAAAAATTTGATCCTGACCGTTTCACCTACGAAAATAAAAAAGAAAGACCTTCCTACACATATTTGCCGTTCGGTGAAGGACCTCGAAATTGTATTGGTGAGAATAAAAATATTTTAACTCGAATAGATTTTTTTACTAAAATTTAATATAAATTTATGTAAAATTTCAGGCATGCGAATGGGAAAAATGAGCGCAATGACTGGATTAATATTCTGCTTAAAAAAGTACACGTTTGAACCTTGTAATGAAACTGAAAATCCCATAAAATTGGATAAAAAAAATTTTCTTATTACTCCCGAAAATGGAATCAAATTGAGAATCTCTTTAAGAACCATTTAAAAATATATCTTGGTTTTATGAGTTATGAATTTTTTTAATCATTTACTAAATAATTTATCTGTAAAAATTGTTCATAAAAACAAATTCTGATCTGCTTAAAACCAAATTACGTACACATAACACTCGGATCAAACATGAACTTAAAACCGGCCAATGCAATCTAGAAGTAGTACGTCAAGAAGTACACAATGTCATGATTCGAGTGTACAACAATTCGCCAGAAAATATTAGTAATATAAATTATGTTCAGCAGTTTAAGAAAACAGTTAGAAACTTTTTACTTGAAAATAATTTTTAAAGTTTAAAAGATTATATGTAAATTACTAAATACTGGACGCAATTTTTGTATTAATATAGTTTTGTATTTCTTAATAAAGGCTTTTATTAATATTATTATTATTGATTAAAGCAACTCGCTGGAAACATTATATATTATAATTGGAGTATCCCAATTTAGCCTCCTTAGGGATGGAATTTCAAAAAACTATTTCTTAGCGGCTATCCGTGTCATTATAGTGTAAAAGCTATTCACTTACTTTAAACAAATGAAAACTTCAAAATTGAATTATAAAAACCCGGGTCGCAGTGCCAAAACCCTGCCGCCAATATAGTGTATTTGCTTATACAGGCAGTGTGGCTCTATTATGCGAACTTAAGTTGATTTTTGGGCAAAATAAAAAATTTGACTCCTTAATACACCCCTTAAAATAACATTTGTTTTCTTAATTGCAATATTATTTTCAATCGAACCTCTATACCAAATTATATACACCTTTCAGTAAATAATTCTCTATCTGCAAAATAGCGTTTTCATAAAATTTGTAAATCCGGTCCTGTCGGGCCAATTTTATTAAAATTTTAGGGACACTTTTTAATTACTACTAAAGGGTTAAATGTCAATTTTGAAACGATTCTGAGAATTTTTTCGGTTATTTGGGGCCCAAAAACATTTTTCAACCCCTAAAAACTACCCTTAAAACGGCCCGATTACGCCCATTTTAAATTGGCTTCTTGCGGTGATGGATTTCAACACGTGGGCCAAATTTTGTTAAAATCAATTAACTCTTCCGAAAGTTATTGCCCGCACACATATATATATATATATATACGTATATATATATATATATACGTATATATATATATATATATACGTATATATATATATACGTATATATATATATATATATACGTATATATATATTGTGACATTATGCCCATATGTCACAAGAATATATAGTATAACCTTAATAGTTAATTAAATAAATAGTTAATAATTTAATTATATCTGAACAGTTATAGGTAGCTGAGATTCGGTATTGCATTTTCTGATATCCGTGGCTACTACGATAAAATGCCTCACTTAGCAACGAACAATAAAGCCTGACATTGTTGTGTAATGAATATGTTTGCTAGGTGACGGTTTCGTGAAAATAAAAAAAACAATAATAAAATAAAAAACTCTCTCTGTTCCGGTATTTGGAAGGATATAGACGTATTTGTTTCTGTTCCGTAGTTTAAGTCGGTATTTTGCGAATTGCGGTCCGTTCTGTCTGTAGTATTTAAGTATTTGCTCCGTTAGTAATTATTAAAATAGTCTTATATTAGTTAAGTAAAGATCTCTCTGTTCCGGTGTTTGAAGGGTATAGACGTACCTGTTTTCTGTTCCGTGGTCTATGTCGGTATCTTGTGAATTTTGTTTGATTGTCCGCTCTGTCCGTTTATAGTAATTTAGTTTGCCCGTTAGTAACTATTAAAATAGTACTATATTAGTAAATAAGTCATTTGTGATTTTCTGCGTACCTGATATTATTAAAGTTGTGAATTATTGACCGATTGTTCTGCCTGTTTATAGCACTTAAGCTTGCTCCGTTAGTAATTAACACGTTTAAATATAACTAAGTATTAACACGATTGTTTCTTTTTTGTCTTAAGGGTCTGTGTTGATCGGACGCCCATAGGCGGATATCAAATTATCTGTCAAATAAACCAAACGAGCCCAGCAACTTAAGACCTGATATCCTCCTGCGACGCCGACAACACAGATCCGACTGTTGTCTTTTTTCTTTTTCTTTTCAAGACAGTGTTGTAACAAGTGGGAGTCCGTCTACACAAGAGAACATCAAAATATATATACGTATATATATATATATATACGTATATATATATATATATATATATATATATAAATATATATATACATATATAAATAAACATTTTTAAAAATGGTGCCAAAGTGTTTAGGAGCTTATGAAACGTCGAGAAAATTTGGTCCGACCCCTAGGTCCCGCCATCCGACCGACGCCAATAGTGTATGTTGCCATATGGCAAATACACTAATAATTCGTAATGAAATGTTTTCTCAAAATGTAATCGTAAGATTAAATTTTAGAATGTTATTAGTGAACTAAAGAAAGCAATTTAAAAAATATTATATCATATAGAGAGGGGGTTAATGTAACAATGTTTGTAACAATAGGAATGTACTGTCAAAATTTCAACCCTTTAGGTCCAGCGGTTTAGTTTGTCTTTCTCATCTCTCTTATTTTTCCGCCACAATCTCCCGAAACTGGGGTGTTTTTTGTGTCAACCTGTATAAAATTAAACATTTTTTTTTATTTTAGAAAAATATTCTTATATTTCAATAAATTTCAACATACACACGTTTCTTTTTCTTACATACATAATAAAATATAAACATTCTTTAGGGTTACACAAAACAATTAACCTGGCTAAAATTGTCACAGTTAAATAGTTAATTGCTTATGTTAGTAAATTGTGAATTTTAATTATTTATGTACTCGCAAAAGTAAACAAAGGTAAAAATTCATACAAAATACACAAATGCTTTTGTGTAAATGAATCAAATCTAAAATATATTAAATTATGGTTTCTTCATGAACTTTACTACTACTCAAAAAGCCATGCTGTTTAAACTTACCCACCAAAGATAAAGGAAGATTATAATCTTTAACTTGAATTCATACTATATTCTCTATAACTGAGACAAATGCCAGTCATTCATTAAAAACTTTCAAAAAAGGAAGTACAGTCGACATAGTAATAAAAAATAAACAAAATACCTACGCAAACACTACAACGCAAATTTCTTTTATAAAAAGCACTTGAAACATTTGAAAATTCACCCAACGTTGTATTTTTGTTCACGTTTACCATTGGGCATAAAGACTTGCGACGACGTGTGAAGTGAAATTGAAATATTCGAAACTGAATGTTTAATTAATATTCTCGAATTCTGGCAACTGGGTGTTTTTTATGTGCTACATTCAAGAGCAATGACTATACTGAGAGCAGCGATTGAAAAAAATGGCTCCGCTTTTATAGAGAATGAAACTTTCAGAAGAGATAGTACATATAGTAACTAGGCAACTCTGCGAGAACCTGAACCGAAAGGGGGGAAACACCACTTCCGGAATTCATTTTGATGGAGTTAGTATTCCCATAGAGTTAGAGGTTTTAATTCAGTCTTTTTTCATGTTATACATGAAATTGAGTCGCCGTTATATTTAATTATAATTTAAGATGGCGACCATATAATATATCCTAAGAAATTCTTACCGTCCAACAAATTCGTAAAAATTAAAAGTTTTAACTGTATGGAACTAATAACAATATCAAAATGAATATCGGAAGTGGTGTTTCCCCGCTATCGAATCAGGTTTCGTAGGGTTGCCTAGGCAAGTAATTGATGTCAAATATTATTTTCACAATACGAACATCGAAAATGGCGGCTTCCGTAGCCTGCGAAACGTTGCGAAAATGGCGGTATGCAGGTGAGCGGGTGCGAAAGTACTTTACAAACCCTAGAGTTTCCAAGCCTCTTATTACAAATCCTAGTGTTTGTAATAAGAGGCTTGGAAACTCTAGGGTTTGTAAAGTACTTTCGCACCCGCTCAGCTGCATACCGCCATTTTCGCAACATTCCGCAGGCTACGAGCCGCCATTTTCGATCGATGTTACTTTTGTGAAAAATAGTATACGCGGCACGGGACTGAAACTTCGCGAACGCAAACTCGCGTGAAGTTAACTGCACTCGGAGGCTTCGCCCACTCGTGCAACCAACTTTACCCTCGTTTTTTCTAAAAGTTTCATTCTCTATAAAATCGGAGCCAATGTTTACGTCCATCGCTTGGACTACTACATATTATTTACAAAGTTGGACTGATGATATTAGATAAAAAATTAGAACAAGGCTGTACTTATATAAAATGGTAAGACATTGTCATAAACACCATTCATAAAATTTTATAATATTATTTTTTAATTCGTCGATTGTACTTTTTCATTTAGATTTTGAAACATTTTAATAAAAAATATTGAAATGGTAATTAAGTTTTTGAAATATATCTAATAATAAATAAATAAATAAGTACACGAACATTCAAAATCATTTTATAATAAATAAATTAAATTTATGACCAGGAGTCAAAATACCTAAACCTTACCCAGAACTTATCCATTTATATTATAAGAACTCAATAACGAAACTGTCAACAACAGTTTGTTATGTTGCTCCATTAAACTAAACAAATATCTGCACTCCAGAAAAATTCGTCGATTTACAGTTATCAATAAATAAATGCTGCTTAAAAAATATCACTGACATCGATATCGGTTGACAACATAATTGTATTATTCCTCTATTAAAACCCTAATCCAAGTTTCTATGAACACAGAAAATATAATTGATTTTCCATTAAATATGTGTAATATGTAGGCTGTAGTACATTAAAGTCATAAATTGGAAGTTGATTTGGAATACCCCGACAGAGTTGTCTTAATATCTATCTAAATAATTCTCAGATATAGTAGGTTATAACTTATAATTGTGAGAAAATAAACCAGCATAGAACTGTTAAAGTCACAAATTAAAATTGTTTTCATGTTGTGAATTTGTTCTGGCGCACAGATATCAAAGTTTGAACTATATTTTCACTTAGTGAAAAACATTTTCTATTGATCAAATTCATCCATTTTTAATGAATGAATACAATAATAAATATATACGTATACTATGTGATTAAAATGAAATCTAAAGTACGCGTCTTTCAAAAATATCTTTTCTCTATAAAGCACAGTTACGTTTGGCGGTCTCAACTGAATTTTCAATTTATTATTAAAAACATAATAAAGCGAAAATATGAATCGGCGCTGGCTTCAAAACATAACTTAATAAATAACACATAAAACGAATTCATTCACTGGATTTCATTTCAATTACACTGTACACTATTCTTAACTAAACTATTTATTAAACTATGTCCACACTATGTTGCAAATGAACGTAAGTGTATAAAGTATCCGCTTGACACTTCAGAAAACGCAAAAGAACGAAATTCGATGAGTTCTTTCGCGTTACTTTGCGTTACTTACAGCATGTGTCGGTAAGATGACGAATTGTTTTAAAAATACATTAAGTTGCTTACTGTTCGGTTGCAGTCATCGCGCGGTGTGAACTTAGCTTTATAATTCAAATCAGCTATTTACGTTAAGCCCAGAACAGTGGATAAAATACATTAAAAGGTACTTAAACTTTAAATACAGTCGCTTTTTTCTTATCATAAGCCTGAGGTATAAATATGTCAATACTACTCCAGCACACACCAAATTAAACCGTCACCTTTGTTGATGGCACACACAGCAAAAATGCGTCGCATCATCCGCGTTTTTAGTTTAAATATTCGATGTGATGTTGGTGGAAAAATAATTAATTTGCTGTGCGCAATATATTTTTCTTCTTTAAATTTATCAATATCACCTGAAGCTATTAAAAAAATGAAATTGTGATCTTTAAATGAATTTTATCTATTTTTTATCTATTTATACAACGGAAAAATAATAATGATTAGCAATTTTATAAATAACTAATCTATATTAATTAAACTATCACGTGGCAGTGAATGTCAAGAAAACCATATGTAAACTTTTCCAAAATTATAAGTGGGTGTGCAAAAAACTTTTCAATTAAGACAAATGCCAAATTAATATTGTACGACTAGTTTCCACATATTATGAATAGGTTCAGGTTTTTAATATCTGAAAATAGCATTTCAAAACTACTGATTAATGAATTGTTGAATAAAACTTCAGAAGAATCGGAATATTATATCCTAGAATGAAAAACCGGATTCGATATATTTTGTTTCACTTTATAAAATCTTTATAACTATTACCTATAAATCTTCTATAAATGAACTTTTGTATAGATATTAATGACTATTCTACGATCTATAAAAAATTGGACAATTCCCAAAATCACGTCTTATAATAATTCCTGTTTTCGTACTAAAATGCTTTATCGATTTCTAAATCTACACAAATTACGTCCACTCTTGTTTTTTCTCTCTCTTTCTCTTCTAATATCTACAGTAAAAAATAATCTTGTCTTATTTTTTCGTAAAAGTAAACATTTACCATAATTTTTAGTATTTAAATTATGGTAAGTCATGATGCCATTTACATTTCTAGAAAAACTCTCATCAAAATAATAACCTACGAAATGAATAATAAGATTCAATTTTAAAACTAGTAAAGAAAAACTGCCGTTCCGATTATATTATTAATAAATATGATAAACTCTCAATAATTAACTAATTGTATACAAATGTGTATACAAAAATCAGAGCTTTGAAGATTGAAAAATTAATAGAAAGTTAGTATTTTCTGTAATAATGAGAAAAAAATCTATTTGCGAAATAAATGAAAAAAATTTTAATGATATTTTTATCACTTACAAATGAAACTGATGGTGAGTTAATCAGAGATTATTTTAAACTTTAAGAACATAAACATTATATCTATACATTGTAATATAGCTTCGTTAAATGAAGAATACATTTTTCTTTACTATCAATTCGTTAACCAAAAGACATTTCGATTAATTTATATTACACTGACGAAAATTTTAAAAAGTCTCACGAATAGAAGCAACTTTTGGAGCTACTCTTTTTGGCTGCCAACGCTGGATTTGTGTGGCCGGCTGCTATATTTTTTTCAATTGCTGAAAACGGTCGCAGCCTAACACAAAGGAAAGCCGACATCAGGCAAGACACAATAAGTATGGCGAGAAGAACCACTAAGGTCACTGCGAATCCCGGTGTGGTCATGCAAATAACACCAGCGTTTGGTAGTGGAACTTCTTCTCGTGCTGGAAATACCATAGTAGGTGCTGTTGCATTGTCGTCTAACGAGAATGTCAAATCACCCGTGGATACAACCCTGATTACTCTGTTAACACCGACTTCTTTCTCTGGATCCGATTCAGTTTCTCGAGTTCGTCTTACTTTTCGTTCGTCCCTGGGTCGACCGGCGCCGGCGTGCAAGTACGCCTCTATTGGTAAAGGCGCCGGAGGAGGAGGTCCGTATGCAGCCTCTGGTGACGAACCCTGATGATGCACATCAGCTATTAAACCATTGTTATGCCCACCGTGAAGGAGAGATGATCCTGGCTCAGAACACTGATCTGGACACTGATACCTGCAGATTTGTATCGTGCACTGGAAGTGCACTTCCATCGAGTCAGGGAATTTGAACGCCTGGAAATGCGCATACGACAGTACGGTAGCACTAGCGCCGAAGTTCTTGATTTTGGTAAATCGCGACATTAGTTTTGGACGAGTAACGCAACCTTTTTGATCGACCAACTGAATCGGTGCCCGTTTACCGTCGTGCGCCATGCAGTTTCGCACAAGCATGTCGAACTTGGAGTCATCATCTTTAATTGCCAGTACCATGGTCATAGTTTGGCCGATTTTAACGAGACCTGATACTTCTGAAGCCCACGGTCCCTTTCCAACCTGAATTTGCATCCAGCAGCCAACATTGTCGCCAGCGAAATCGGCTCTAACTACATCTAACATATCTACAGGGAACGGTCTAAATGTAACCGATTTCTCGTACTGGTCATGCCAAGTACACCTCAACTTTCTGGCTTGATCCCACACCTCTTGAACCTGAGGATCATACTGAATAACGATTATGTTTTCAAAGTAAGTTCCAGAACCGGAATCAGCACCGTAACCATACAAACCATTTTCTGTATTACCGGCTGTGCCACAGGCATGAATGCTAATTTCAAAATGCGCCGATGTTCTACCTAAACCAGCTGGTAAATGAACGCAATTGACATTACTGTAGTGACCTTTACTGAAAACAATTCCGTAGAACGGTTTATCGAAGCCAAGATAAACTTTCATCAGATTCTTTTCACATTTTACGTCCAATGAAATGATCTTCGGCATGTCAGGAATAGGCGCTGGCCATAAGTCACCACCTCCTCCATATTTCTCCATAGCTTGTTGAGGTGGTTGTGACTTTTGCGGCGGCAAAGGAGGCGGGGGGCCATGATATCCACCGTTGTGGTCAAAGCCAGCTGGTGATTTTGAATGTAACGGGCCTCCAAATGGTTTACCCGGATGAGGTGGTGGGGAAAGTCCTATATGGGCATTATTATTACCTCTAACTGGTATATTGTGTGGATGGGAACCTCTGACAGATGGTGGAGGAGGTGGACCTTTATTGTACGCATGGTTTGATGCCGAACCTTCTTGGTCACTGGACTCCAAAGCTAATTGGTCGGAGTTTTCATTGTCTTCGCGGTCTTGAGCATGGTTGTGTTCTTCAAGCTCTTCGGTGCCCGGAACAGCTTCTACAACTTCAACTTCTTCACTTTTCACGTAAACCTGTAAACAAAAATAGATTTGATTTATTTTCACAAACTGTCTACTTTCTGCATCTTTAAACAAAACAAAAACGATAATATCATTAGTTTTAAACTCATACTAGGAAAATTCAACTATTTGTAATATATTCAAAAATACAACCGTTAAATTGATGTTAAAAAGTTTTCCTGTGTCAGTATTTTGCCTCTATTATGTTTAATGGAGTCAATAATACATACCAAGTATCTCACATTTTAAGCCATCCCTAGAAAATAAGCCATGCACGATTTCTGAAGTTTTTTAAAATATAAGCCATACCTCAAAAATAAGCCATGTCAATTTCAAAGAGGTACCCTTACAATACTCGACAACTACCTATAATCACATTTATCTACATAACTATCTATCTTCTTCTTGCTTTTGAGGTAAATTTTAACCATATTCATTGTACTTATATGAAAATTTAAATTCAATAGATAAGAATTATTAACTTTTTTATACATAGGTACCTAAAAAAATTCCTTAAAAAATATAAGCCATCCCTTGAAAATAAGCCATGGTACGATTTTTAAGAAAAAAAATATATAAGCCATGGCTTATAATGTGAGATACACCAAACAATTTCGCAGTGTAATTCATAAACTAACATTTCATTAATGAAAAGTTAATTTCTATATACGTAAGACTAATTTTCACAGACACTACTAATCGTTATACGGTACTAACGTCAATGGGAATTAAGGTATGTTAACACATCAATTATATTTTGTCTATTTTTTAATGCATGATATACCTACATTCCCAGCTGTGTGTAGTGTAGGTAAATGAGTTTATAAATCTATCAGTATGCGTAATGTGTTGTGTACAGTATACCGGGTGTCAGTAGTATAGTACTACCATAGTAATATTAAACCAATAACAGGTTTTTTTTCACAAACCCGGCAGATGCTAGTTATAATAAAACTATTAAATTAAGAAGAGTCCTACGAGTAATTTTTGGTTTTAATACCTATTTAAGTCTAATGCTATTCACGAAAAGCCAAAACCTTTCTAAGTATACAGAAACATAATAACTAATTTATAATTTAAATTATTTTCAGTTTTGTTGTAGATATATACAACAAAAGAAAACCTACTTAATAAAAATTAATCACAAAATATCAAATTTCGATTTTTCATTTAATGTTAAATCTTAAAGTCTCCACCTATCTCCAGATGGTAACCAGTAACACTCAAAACATCGAATATATTATAATATTGAGACCGATTGACTGTACAGTCTGTAACTGTCTTTACATGCATATAGCATATCAATGTATTCATTCAGAAACGCCGAATTCCGTACAACCCACATGCAATACATAGGTAACGTCAAAATAATATTATGTTAATAGTAAGATGCTATAATGAGATTATACTGGGTGATGTAATCAAAGTGGCCATCATCAGCAAATTTGTTCTGTAAAGTCAGATATGAGCTATTGTAATCTATCTGAAAATGCACAACTATTTGAGGTACAAAATTAAATCATACGTTTGATAATATTATATAACATACAATGATAAGTACAACGTCAAATTTTTGTTAAACAGATGCAATTTAAGCACTAAAATATTTTTGGTTTTTACGCCACATATATATATATATATATATATAATTACAGAATATCAAAGAGCATGATAACAAATTTTAAGTCATTCGCCGCCATTTTGGGAAAAGAGTTTATTCAAGTATGCTGCTATTTGTGTTATATCAAAGACCGATATGGCGTTTTAAAATGAGTAAAATTTCCTACTTGACTTTTAACTTAACTTCTTCCATAGGACTAATACTTCCTTTTTTTGCGAGAGCAAAGGAAAATCTACTATTTGGTATATTGAATGTCTACCTTTGAACAACTGTGTACATAGCAGCGCGCCACAAATGTCAGCAGTAATCTATTTTTAAGTAGTAAAGCAAAATCAGTCGATTCATTTTTCTATGATTTAGTAAATAGTAACCATCAAAATGAAAATCAAATGTATAGCATATGCCTATTACCTACTGGAAATTCCCTCACAGGCATGCTGACACTATCTGCGCGCTGCGTACGCTGTTACTTGAAAATAAACATTCAATATACCAAATGGTACATTTTTCCTTACACTACCGTTGATAGTGAACTATTTTCTCGGACGTATTACTCGTTACAAAAGAAAAATTCGTTTAGTTTTCATTTTTTCCTTACAATAAATAAAAATGAAGAGAACACAAAAGGAGGGAAACTTTACGTCCTTTAAAACACTGTATCGAATTTCGATGTGGTACAAATAGAAGCTGAGATATTTGCTAAAAAACAACGTTTTCCAACATGGCGGTGAACGCCGATGCCAGATTTTGTTGAAAACTCCACAGGACGCTCAAGAATGATACCTCCTTCATTATATGACTTCTGATCTCAAAGTACATAGTAACTAGGCCAATTATTGATATAATTATGGTAATAAAAATGCCACAAGATATTATAACTAAATACTGATTGTAATATTTTCTTTTTAAATATAATTTTCTTTGTGATGAATAATTACAACTGATATTTGGTTAATGTAATATGCGTTCTGTTAATGAAAGCATATTTTTTAAACTATCTTGTACGTAATATAACAACCCATTATACATGGTTTATTAATGTAATCTCGCATCAATTATAATACGCAATGTGTTTTACACTTGAACCTGAGAGAAATGCCGGTTTTATGTATGTTTGTTGTTAGTGAGGCGGGCAGCCGGCAGCCCCGGGCAAACCACTTGTGGATATAACGGAGTCCGCCGACAGAGGCCGGGTCAGTCGGCCATCAGTCGCTCTCTTACACTTCGTACGCTATATTATTTATACGGTGTGTCGCAGGATAAAGTATAGACGCAGATTGCCACAAAATATAAACTGGCTGAATATATTTGTTTGAGAGAATTAACTGTTCCTACCGAAACTTGAACCCGAGTCGTCCAGCTAGGTGTATGACCATGAGTTAAACCGCTTTCAGCATGAAACCGACAGTGACAGTTATTTTCTCCGTAATGAAGAGCTCTCAAAAAGTGCATTCCAAAATTAATTTCTGAACTTGTCCCTATAAAATAGATGCACCATTCTGCGTCATAAAGTTCTTAAAGTAGCCGTACTACCGTTTCCATAGTAAATCAAAGTCTAACCGCATATTTTGAAAATTAGGTGACAATAAGCTAATTTATAGAGGATACATGCAAAAAATACTATATATATTAATTCACAGGTGACTATTAAAGCTCGCTGCCACTTGTTTTCAATACATTGTGACATACGAGTAAAATATTGGTAATCACATACTAGATACTTAATCTACTATTGGTAAATTTATTTAAATCGTGCGAATTTTTTTGCTTCTATATTATTAAACTAGCTGCTATCGGCGGCTTCATCCGCAATTGAGATGAAACTCTAGGTGTGTTTGACATATTTGTGCTCTAGTGTAAATTTACACCAAAAAGTCTACGTTAAGTATGTATGGTTACACTTTTGTATAACAAAAGCAATAGTGTTAACACTTTTTAAACTGAAGCACCATACCAAACACACTTAATTAATGTTATACAACTTTTTCCCGCGGCAATTCAATTTTGCTAATATTACATAATTTTTCAACCTATTATTTTAATCTTATTTAAAACTTGGAGAACCATCAGTTCTCGGAAAAAGCGTCGGTTTCCATTGCCAAACTTATGGCTCCACTTTATTACAGTCTTGCCTCGCAGGGCTGCAGATTATATTTTTCCAGTCAAGCAGAACTATTACCCAGTTTAACTTTCAAAAAATTCCTTCTTAGTGAATACTTATGTCCCAAACTACTGTCCAAATTTCAAGTCTGCAGATTTTAGAGTTTCTGAGATTTTTTGATTAATAAATCATTCAGACCATGGTATTTCGCTTATGCATATTAAGACTAGCCGCTATCCGCGGCTTCGCACGTGATTTAAATGAAACACGGCAGCGACAACAATAGTGAAACCTTCGACTCTACCGTATTACATATTAAAACTCCTATAAAAAAGTCACATTTGCGATAGGAAAAACTTATGTACCTGACAATATTTAATATTATTTAAAGCAACTCGCTGGAAATATTATATATATTATTAAAATAAATTCAAATTAAAATACATTTTTCTAATATTGCACTGTAACAATGGGTGTTTCTTAATAATGATAACAAAACTACAGTGGTTTATTGTGATTATATATTATAATTGGAGTGTCCCAATTTACATCCTTAGAGATGGAATTACAAAATTAGTGGCTATCCATGTCATTATAGGAATGCACTGTCAAAGTTTCAGCGCTTTAGGCTAAAAAATACTTTTCTTATAGATTCTATAATTTTAAAAATCAATTTTCAAACACTTCAAAGTAGTTTAATATTGTAAGAATCCTTTCGAAACATTATAGTTTATGTATCTCGTTTGTAATGAAAGGAATTATCATAAATAAAAGTCGCTCGTGTTAACAGTCACTCGAGTGATAGTATCATTACAAACAAGATACATACTACGTTGTTCTACGTATCTCCTATAAAATATCTGATTTTCACATTGTAGTAAGTATATTTGTAACATTTTTGACACTTCACATCGACCATATTGGGTACATATAAGGAGTGTTTATGATAGCAACGCTTATTATGCTTGTCAGTTGCTCATATAGATTTTAATAGCAACTCAGAGAGATATCACTATTGAATTGGTGAAGTCGAATTACTTTAGTTTACTTTACGAACTAGTTCGAAAAAGGGTCATTTTACAACCGCTATAGAGACATAAAAAGCAGCTTTTTTTTACAGAGAATCGTGCAAAAAACAAATTACATTGTCTGTAATAAAAATATACACTTTGCGTGTCTGTACATTGAAAATATTTGCAAAATAACGGGTGGCGTCGAGAAACTCCTGACAGGAGCAAAATGATTTGAATTGGCGCACTAGCTAAGCAAGCATGGATAGAACGCGCGCGCGTAGTCAACAATGATGCATGATGTTTTTTCCCATTTTATTCCCCAGCAGCCGAGCGGGCAACGTCCCAAAAAAGCCCCGCTGCAAAAATATTAAGGAGGGATGAATTATATAGATCATTTTTAAAATTTTAGTTTATGCGTACGTTAGTGCATTCATTACACAAAAAAACTGCTGACCCAATTCGGATGGACTTTTTAGAAAAAACAAAGAACTCAACTTGAAGTAACACTTAGTTTTTCTTTCATCACAATTAGCTCACTCAATCGGAAAAACAAAGAAGGGCATCGCTATTCGACGTGTAGTATAAAGTGTGATGAAAATTGACGACAGTGGGCGTCATCTAGAAGCGTGAAATTTCATTTTAATTATATTGCTACTATTCAATCAAGCGGCACAACTGAAAAGCAACGAAAGCAACAAGGGTTTTTAGTTTCTCAGCATACTAATCAGGGTGAAAATTACATTGCAATTAACAGCAGATCCGAATGCACGTGAGTTTTGTATACATACAACTAGTCTTCAGTTATTTGAATAAAAAGGAAAAATCTCAGGGACAATTCCAACTCTAAAAACACTGACATTAAATGAGAAATAATTATTATGGTATATTTGCTTTTCGTTTCCATGGTCACAGATTATGACTTCACATGTAAAAATTAACCAAGGCGTGCTTGCTAGTAACTCGTTACTTCTTAACAGATCCATTTTGAGAACAAAAGAGAGTTGATATTTTTATTTTCAAAATATTTACGAAACTACAAGAGTTAGAAAAAAGTGTATTTTATATCTCTAGGGGCGTAATTAGGATATTACTGACGAATAACTGACAAGAATCATAATACAACTACGCTTGAGATACATACTATATTTTTCCCACTACTCCCTATAAAATAGCTGCTTTTCATGCAAGTATAGCCGTCGTAAAAATTATCCATTCAATACTAGTGCGTAAAGTAAAACAAACCATACCAATGTACAGTGCGAGTGATGTCACTCAGCCTACTATTAGAAGGGAAATTTACCGAAAAGTGAAATGTCGAAAATAATTTGGAAAATTTACTGAAAAAGAAGTTATAGGGGGCACGTGCAAAACATCTAGTACATAATATCTAAGGCATAAAACACGCGTAACTGTTAAACTCGCTCGTTTTTACACATTGTCATCGCTCGTACAAAATATACAGCATTAAGACCTAGATACGGTAACTACTATTTTGCACTATAAAATATATGTTTTTATTTTAAGGATATTTTGAAAACAAAATTGACATTTTATTTGGGTAGCACATTTCACTTGTAAAAAAACTCGAACCAATTCCGATCAGAACAGAGGTATAAATTATTTACACTTGAATATTGAATTTAATGCGACTACTTTTGTTTTTCATAACATCACTAGTGCGTTATGGATCACTTTACATGCACGTAAAGCAGTTAAGTAAATACAACTGTTGAACTAATAAAAATATAAAATATATTTTTATATTATATAACTAGCTGTACCCGCGCCATCGCTCGAGGAGAAATTCGAACTGCCGTGCTGCTGAGTTATTCTTGACATAATAATACAGCTAAAGAATGTAAGAATCCTTGCTGTTTCGTTGCATTTTTAAAAGCATTAAATTTGCATATCTTCTAATTGAGTGATTCAATCGCAATGAGATAAAAACTAAACGATATTTCAAGTTGAATCTTATATTCTACTAGAAATTCTATTCGAATTGGATCATTGAAGACACAAACAGGAAAAACATCCAAAAATGATCTTAATGCAGTCGATTCTTCATCCCCCATCAATTTTTTTGCAAATATGTTCAATGTATAGACATGCAATGTTTACAGTTTTATTGTATGAGTTATGAATAATAGGTACGTGCATTTTTATTGAAAATTTTCTAATTGATTTTGATTTGCAGAATGATAATTTTCCGGGACGAGAAATCGATCTAGTTAGAAATTTTAGTCCTAGAGGAGAGTATTTAGAAAATGGTTTTTCTTTTTGTTTATCTATAGCTTGCTCAAATTATTAGTCATATCGATTAGAAGCCTATTTTAAATGAAATTTTATATATTAGAATCAGTACATATTTATAAGCATTAAAAACTCAACAAACTCGATTTAATTGACAGCTCGAAGAGTGTACCGAAAAAATGACGAAAGAATGACGTAATGATGTTAATTTTTTACATCGTAAGTTTTTATGCCAAAAATATTGACTTTAATTCTGAATGAAATTTAAGCGACGTCTTTATCATATTTCAACAAGGCTAGACAAGACAAGACAAGAGGGGCCCCCATTGAAACGATTCCAAGACCGCTACAATCGTGTCCTACATTATCAACGAGACTGGTGGAATGATATTTTCAAAAATCTCGCATTCGAAATCCTAGGCTATACAGATGCAAAGCGTCTACATATTTAATGATTTGAATCAGTTCACTAGCTAAACAAGCTTGGATAGAATGTGCGCGCGCATCACACAGCGCACTAGCTAAAAAACTCGGGTCGCAGTGCCAAAACCCTGCCGACAATATAGTGTATTGCTACAGGCAGCGTGACTTTATTATATGAATTTGTTTGGTTTTGGAGAATATAAAAAAATTGACACCCTTAATACACCCCTTAAAATAATATTTTTTCTTAATTTCAATATTTCGTCTCTGTTTTATCAATTCGTCATCTGCACAAAATTATATACCTACAGAGACTTCTGTAAGTATAATTTTCTAACCGCAAATGTTTTCATAAAATTAATAAGTTCGGTCCTGTCGGGCCGATTTTGTTAAAATTTTAGGAGCACTTGTTGATTGTTACTACAAGATTAAATTTCAATTTTGAATCAATTCCGAGAATATTTTCGGTGTTTTTGGGGCCCAAAATAATATAATGGTCCGATTAGGCCCATTTTAAATAGGCTTCGTGCGATGATGGATTCCAGGGTGTGGCCCGAATTTCGTTCAAATCGCATAAGACCTTCGAGAGTTATCGTGCTCACACATATATATATATATATATATATATATATATATATATATATATATATATATATATATATAATTTTTTCAAAAATGGTGCCAAAGTGTTAAGAAAGCTATGAAACGTCGAGAAATTTTGGTCCGACCCCTAGGTCCCGCCATCCGACCGACGCCAATAGTGTATGTGCCATATATGGCAATACACTAACAAGCGTGGTTAGAGTAAGCGCGAGCGTAGTTAACGGTTGAGCGCTTAGCGTCCGAAAAAAGCTTCTAAAAGGTCACTGTTCGTTCCAAAACTTCGACGCGGCAAGTTTTGAGCGTTTTCTGTTTCTAGCCAGTTTCACTGTAAAGAGGTATACATCGTGATAGACACGATGTGTGTTACATAAGTGGAACACGACGCGACGCCGCGCCGCAACCGGTATGAGCCGGCACTCGACATTGCTTGGGTCACGTCACGAAGTGATGTAAGTGTGGGTCACAATCGCACCCGCGGCTATGTTATCATCATCCAGCCCAACGCACAGACAAACACACAGACCGAATCACCGTTATCACTCATAGTGGTAACGCACACCTGTTACTATATACTACACACATGTGCTCCACATTTAACAGTAGATATGCGGATCCGACCTGAGCGTTCGGTGTTTAAACTATTAATTGATTTCGGTGAGCTGCGATCGTTATCAACTTACTATAATATATAGTTAATGTTGGTTGATGCCTAGCCCAACCCGCGCCAAGTATGTGGCCCTTGACTAAATTAACAGTCCGCGCCGGTAGCAATGCTGTAAATTAGACTTGCACAAAACACTTCCAAACACGGAATGAACGCGGAAAGTTTCCATTGTTTAGCGGACGTGTTTCTAAGAAATACGTCCGACTTACCGAAGAATGATCTTGTTTCTCTGTTTCACTGACGCCTTTGCATTAAATGAAGAAAATTATATTATGAGTGTACGCGGATTGGGGACCGATCTCGTTCCGCAGTTCTAAAGTCTAAAATAGGTGCTTAGTAGTATAAAACGCCAAACCCACCCAAGCATGCCAGGCACTCGATATAGAATATCATACTGTGGGCGTTGTCGATCTTATAATGAAATCGCTTAATGAGTATGCCGGACTATGAAGATGCGTTCTAAGGGAAGATACTAAATGTCCATAACTAGTTTTGTTCCAATTAAATATCAACGTTGAGAGTAAGTTTGGTAGAGGAACGATTTAAAAAGAAGATTTACCGATGTTTCGTTTATGGTAGTGTTTTGAAAAATTAATTTTTTTCATCTCTTTGAATATGAAAATAATTTTTGGAAACGCCGGCCACAAGCAAAACATAAGTAAAGCTTTTTTAAATTGTTGTCAACGAAAAAATAAAAATTATTTCTTTTAATAAATTTAAAGCCATTAAACATTTATAATTATTTATAAATTATTATTCGAACACACTGTGAAAATAATCACAGTTTGTTCCAATAATAAAGTATGAAAAGGAACATTATTGACAAGAAATTTTCTATGGGAATTTAACTTAAAAAGTAATGTAAACTGTCTCGCCAGGTGAGGCAATACCAAAGGAAAATCAAAGACCTCCATCGAAAGTGTATATTGCATTTGCTATTTCATTTAATGTGACTTCACTATCTCGTAACAGTCAAAAATTAAAAATATCATGAGTTAAATTTTCCGAGTATACATCTTGCATCAACTATAATAGAGAAGTGCAGAATTCAATCCGAAATGTCTTTCGAGATTTTAACAGAATGTCACGTTTCGATACCCTACAAATCATTTGAGACCATTTTCTGATTGAAGTCTGTGTATGTACCTAATCATTTTTTTCCCTTCAATATCGTAAATAACATACGATCATGCAGTTTTTTTGTTGTTGTATTTATCATAACTTAGAAATGTGATTAGATTTTCAGTAAACTGTGTTCTGTGGGTTTTGAGATATTTAATTAAATGTTCTGTAACGTATTAACGTAGATAAAAATATAAATAGGTAAAATATATTGTGACTTTAAGAAGATTTCTTTAAATCTCAATATTGTTCACGTCCATTATAATTAATAAGTTTTTTATTTAATCACGGGAAATTGGACAATTGAATTTTAATATAGATAAACTAAATTTTTTAATTTAGTTTATCTATATTAAAATTCAATTGTCCAATTTCCCGTGATTAAATAAAAAATTTCTTTAAATATTCCAGAATCCACTGATCAGATAATGAATTCGTTTACATTTGCAGCTTATTCATTTATACTGTAAATGAATACAGAATAATAAAATATCATTCAAATCTTAATATTTTTTATAAACTGTACAGATTTCGAGAAAAAATGTATCTGTCTAATCAAGATATCTATGATTTTAGTAACCTATCTTTTAGTAGTAGAACATAAGTAAGAAGTATAGGACTGGCTCCACAATCAATGTTTTTTCGTGAATTTAGGCAGTTAATATGTTAATTTATTTTTGACAGAAAGTAATGCATGAGAAAAAAAACTTTATAATTATCTCAATATGCAAGTAAGTCAATTGCACAGACTGTATAATGTTATGTCATGTAAGATTTTCTCATTATTGCTGAGTGAATGCATCGGCCTACGTAATTACAGTATTGTTGTTATATAATTCCTAGGTGCAGTGCACAGTTTTGTATGCGATATATCTGAGTACGGACGACACAATACCACCGCGAGAGTTTTAACAATGGTGTAAACTTGACTGTAAAATATGCCGATTCTTAACTTTGTTTCTCTCATCTCATAATACGTAGATTATAGCATTTGGCAGACAGATATTAGATATGCAGTCATGGAGTTCAATGTTTCATTTTAACGACTCATTAAAATGTCGTATTTTACAAAGTACTTAGAAGAATGCTGTATTATTATACCTACATTCATTTAGTAACAACATATGCTATTTGTCCTGGTTTAAACAAATAATGATAATATATTTCATTATCCGCCAATTCACACAGTGTGTGTAGAGAAGATTGAAAATGAAGTTTTGGATTATATTGAGATATATGGATTCTTAGCCATGTAATTATTTTTTAGAGCATAATTATGATACAATCATCAGAATTGTTAACTTACAGTTATTTCAAGATCGAATCAGAAGTAACTGCCACATAATAGCTTATGCAAAATAATGTACCTTCACAAATTTTAAAGAACTAGCAGCCCGGCCCGGCTTCGCCCGAATTTGCAGTTTGCCTATTAAAGATAGACACAATATGCTGTCGCGACTTTTTTTATTATTATTTGTTTGTATTTACCCGACATTGCTCGAGAAAAAACAGTCCACTATTAGGATAGCATAATGAGATCATTCCAGATATTTTATCTCGGTATTTGTCAAATTCAAAAAAAAGTTCCCGCCTAGAAGCCCTTGTTACACCGCAAGTCGTGTGAAGTAAGAAGTTGAATGCTTCCTCACTAGCTGTTTCACATTTAACATATATGTATTTTTATAATAATGGTTATATTTTGAATTTTATCTAAATTTAGTTATTTTAATAACATATTTTTCTAGTAGAGGCTTATTTTTTTTATTTGTTTAAATTAAACTTTTCGAATGAGCGCAAATGTTAAAGTAGCTCTAAGTCCTAAGAGGATTTAGAGATTGAAAGCGGACGGGATTGGAAAAGTTTGTGCATCAGTCCTTTTAGTGGAATAATAAATATTTGATTAAGCTATGGGACGTCAAATGACGAGTTGAATGAAAAATAAGTTTTTAGCTGGAACAGTTCTCTGCACATACGGATACGCGGTCAGACGAACAGGCATCTAAAACTCACTTTTTCGGTACTAATATAGTATAGTGAACATGAAACGTGTAAATTTGTTGAAATCTCGAATTCGGTTTTTTGCCATTATAAGACTTTTTCATTCGATGCTTGAAACTAAAAATAAAAACAAATGGTGGAAGTACAGTGACGATATGTTTGACATTTTTATACAGAAACTAGTATAAATTATAATATAAGCGAATTATACTAAGAAATTAAACATGCCTATTATAACCTAAAAATCTATTCTATCATTGAATGCCATTATTCTATTTATTCACATCGCTACAGGATTTGCATGACAAAATTGGCACTTTTATGTAAAACAAAAGATAGACTACATATGCGTAACAGTAATTTTAATTATTTGACACACTAAAGAAAAAACATTGAATTAAAGCATATCGTGTAGAAAATATTCTGATAAGTACTATGTGTTTACATCATTTAAAACATTTCACGTTTCTTTCGTAGTTAGATATACCGAAAATTATTTACATCCGTTAATACTGAAAAGAAACTGTTTACATTCTTACAAACAAGACAGCCGTTTCTATACTTCAATTATGTTAGCAATACTATATAAATTAATAGACGTGTGAATTGAGGATACTTTGAAGTAGTTTTATCTACATTTTTATTAAAAAAGGATGAAAATTGACAAAATTATAATGAACTTTATGCCGGTTCAAAAAAAGTTCTTCTGCAACGGTGTCGAAAACTCGATCAGTAACAGTGCAAAAATGTTTTTGTGAACATTTTTGTAACCGCAGTGATTAAGTGTGCGTGTGACCTTTTATTTCCTAATTAATTTTCCACAAAATGACGGTATGGAAACAGCATATTGTTACATCTAGTGGCGTAATGAGGTATATCATTTATGTTTAAACGAGATCTAGCTACTTTTGATAGTTATATGGTCAGAATAACATTATGCACGAATTATATATAGTTTTTTTTCATATCCCCTATAAAATAGCCGCTTTTCACTTTATTTTCAACATTTTAGACAATTTAATTGTGTAGCAAAAATCACTTCTTGTAAATTATTATTCGTGTTTACTTTAGTTTTTCATATATTTCTAATGACAGCTAATGTTATGATAATTACTGATGAATTAGTTAGATTTTTTTTGTTTTTCATTACAGCACTGATGCGTAATGGTATAACTTTATATGTCTCCAAACATGTATATAAAGCAGCTATTTTGTAGGGGCTATGACTAATTTATTATTTTTTCAATATTTTTAAATAAACAAATACGTTTACGAAAATTTTCTTAAAAAAAATTTTGCAATCGGACTATTACTAATCGAACTGTCGACAACATCGTTAGAGGTTTATGATTTTATTAATTGTTCTTCTCAGATAAAACCACTTCAAAGTAGTCTCAAGCGGCCTCCTCGTCTCCTATACCATAATTAAATAATTAATCGAATAATAAAAAAAATAGAGGAAAAGGACCCTTCACCCTTTAGAGTGATGTTTCCCCTAAATACCCAATTATCGGTATCAGTCGTTTTTTCCGAAAACGGTTAGTCGTAGAGAGTTGTGTCAAAAATCTGTATCATAAAAGCCCTAATGAAGAATCGAATGGTAATATTTTTGACAGCAACAAAAAAAAATGTCCTACAAAACTTGCTTATTTTTTAAAGATCTTTTCAATAATACCACTTTCGACCTATCGTGCTATTTAAAATTCCGGAGTTCTGAACATTCTGGAGCAAACTAATAGGGAAGCCGACCTTTCCGGGGGAAAACAATATTACCATTCGATTCTTCATTAGGGCTTTTATGATACAGATTTTTGACACAACCCTCTACGACTAACTGTTTTCGGAAAAAACGACTGATACGGGTGGTCTGACTCACCCTGTATAATATTGTATATATATATTTTTTTGTTTTTAAAAAAATGTATGTCTATAGGGTGGCAATTTATTGTTCTATCTGGGGCATTGCAAACGCTAGAGTGGGCACTGAGTCAAGTAACGTAAAAAAGTAAATGCTAGAAAAGATTCTAGTCGAGTAAACAAAGAAACATTTTCTATTATTGGTTCAATCATATAATGGTTTCTAGAACGCATTGTTAGACCTTAGATTGTGACCAGATATATTTCTTCATGAGAAATGTATCGCAAATATTCAAATAGATCCTCCTCAAAAAATAACAAATCGATTGAAATTATATTTCTTTAATTGTATGCACACCTATTTAAAGTATTTTTTGTGCAAATATCCGTCCAAAGCATTTTTTGGGCATTTATTTTTATTTTTCTAAATTAAAAGTGATATTTTTAGATTGATACCGTACTGTAATTATACAATCACCATCTAGGTTTTCTAACAATGTGTTCTACAACAACATATGATCCGAGATGACAGCAGTTGTTCCTGGTCGAGTCAAATAGTGAAGAAAAAAACAGACTTTCCTTTCTGGTGTCGAGTCGAGTATTTAACAAACACTCGACTTTTCGAGTCGCGTAGTGCAGAGAAAAAATTGATACACATTTTTAAGCACGAATTTATTAATCGCTTAACTCGAGAAGGAAAGTCTATTAGTTTCACATTCCTATCAATAGATGATTTAATTATATCGGTTGAAAACAATAAACTAAGTACTCACCCCGTATAAGAGGAAACAAAAAAGTACGATGGTTTGCAGGCGCATGATGCGCTCTGCCCTTGGCCACTTTGACCCGTCGATCTCCTGAAATCATAAAAATACGTCAATAAAAAACTTCAGTTTTTTTATGTTATAATTACGCTCTTGTTTTAAAAATAAGGAAATTATATTTTATCGTTATTCTTAACAGATTAATAATCCGCTTAAGTTGAGTCGATTTTATTATTTAATGTTGCAGTTTTTTTAGGTAATCTAATTCCAATCGTTTTTTACGTTTTTGTTTATTAGAATGTTTACAGGTTTAACGTTGAAACTTACAAAACAAAGAAAATAGAACACTTCAGTTCAATTTTGAATAATTATGAAAACAAAAATTAATAACTACACCTGTATAGGTACACAAAATGCAAAGAATTGTCTAGATAAAATACCCGTTCTTCACACAAGATGACTTGTCCAGCCTCCTCCAAAAACACTCTCAGTTGAAATGTCAGAATAAAATATAAAAATTAAAAATTAGATCGAATAATCAGAAACAGACATAACTGCACTTTTCATAATGAGAAAGTGAGAAATAACTATAAATAACAACTAGTAGGATTTATATTACAACACGTGAACTCTTAACTTATTTTACTGTAAGCAACCAGCCGTAACAATGTTAATTATTACTAACTTTTATAAAATGATGAAACTAGTCATGTGATGAAACGTTAGCACCTAGAGCAACTTATTAAAAGTACAATGCTGCAGCGGACTTTCTTACAGAATATTTTAGACTCCCACCCCCTGGCATAAGAGAAAATATGAAAATCGTTAACTCCTCTTCCCAAATAATAAGACGAAAGAATATTTTTAGAACTTTTATTAAACATAAAAATGAAACATCTATAAAATCTCGCCGCTTCCTCCTTTGTCAACAAAAGCACGAAAAAACTGCTCACTCAAGCTTGATTGCATAATACTTGAACGGTTATTAGTCGGAGGGGGTAACTCCGACCAATAATATTGATACCAATACGGGCGAGCGGATTATGCCTAAATGATGGGGCACTGGGTCTTGGTGACGGCTCAAGTAATAGGACGCTCATAAAAATGTATAATTAATTTATTATCATGGAAGTAAAGTACTCAAGGTGATATCAGACAGTTCATTCCGAATGAGTGTTCATTTGACTGAATGTTCATTTTTGTTTCATTCCGCGTTCACACGGCACAGACTGAATGACATAGAAATGAACGTTCATCCAGTATTTTCCTCGAAAATAATTTGATCGAATAAATAACAAAAAAGAAGCTAAGTCTAATTTTAAATCATTATTTAGAGATATAGAATTTGTCCGTATTGTTCTGTCTTTGTATTCGTCAAGTTTGTTGTTCCAAAGACATTGATAATTTTTTAAATTCTCCAAAAACAGCAGCATGTTTTGGTCGTTCCACTTTAATACCATACCATACTATGCGGTGTCGTACGACCAAGTCCGTTCACTACAAGACGCACGACAAAATAATCAAACCCGAATGAATGTTCTCTCTTGTGTTCAGACGTTTCATTTTTTTTGTTCATTCGGAGTGCAAATGAATCATGCCGAATACCGATATATCTAGCGTTGTTAGATCGGTTCATTAATTAATTCATTTTTCATTATTGCTTCATTTTGTGTTCAGACGTTTTACTTCGAATAAAAGATGCTAAATGAAAGACAGAAACGAACAAAAAATGAACCGTCTGATATCACCTGTAGCCCTTAGAGTACAAAAAGTATAAAATATGTCCTATTCATAGATATATATACTGTTCACTGCAGGATATTTTCTAGAAAATATGTCGTTTGAGAATTAAAAATAATAAAGTATGTTACTAGCAATAGACGTATAGAACTATTCCACCTAATTCGGAACGTCTGATCAATGGTCATTTTTACAGTGTAGAACGTTGCGGTTGCAATAAGTCCGGTTGGCCCTAATCTGCAGGTCGGTCGTGTGCTGCTGCTGTGTCAGTAGTTTGCTTTAGTAATTGTTAACTAAAACCGTATCCTTGTTTATTTAGGATGCACAAGAGCGAGTGTGTAAACAGTACCAATAATGAATACAGATGCGTTTATGACTTGAAAGGCGTTGTCACCTGATCGCGCACTCACGCACAGCACGTGTAAATGTTGATCAAATAAATGCAATATTGTCAACAACAAACTGTTACGTTCATTCAAATGAGGTTGTTAACATCTCTTCATACGTGTTGAACACGCGGTCTACAGGCCGCATGTGTCCATTGGTACCAAATTCAAATATTTTGCATTTCATTTAGAAAAATGTTTAACTTTTAAATGAATACTTAATTGTTTTATCATTAAAAGTTTAGAGCAACACGACGTTTTTAGTTCAAGAGCCAAGGCATCTGAAACCGTATGTTATCAATAAGGAAAAATTTTTTTTAGTAAAATTTTTTCTTTCTTTCTTTTTAATTATTTTTTGTGCACACAATTCATATATATTTTTTTCCGTCTTCATTTATTATGCAGTGTAATCTGACAATTATCTTTTTTCTTGTAATAAGAGATGTCATTTGTATGGACCCAGAGTTCGTTTGACATCCATGTTAAATAAATAAATAAAAAATTAGGGATAGTACAATTCGGCAATCCAAATCTGCCGAAGCTAAGTGGATGAATTAGAGCACTTCCGGTTTGAATGATGCCCTCCCTCTTATGTTATGTTTTTGGAGCAATTCCGCCAACTTATTCGGCATTTTTGTTTGCCTGCGTGCATACGTTTTTTCTTCCTTAAGGAAAAATCTTTTTAATGTACTTTAAAATAGTTTTTGTTTAAATCATATAGCTATTCTACTTGTCGTAGCCTTTCATTCGATACCAGTATCCAGGGAATTGTAAAGAACAAAGTAACCGCCATTTTATTATTTTTTTTAAATGATATTTAGAGCTGCATTCTACTTGTCATATACTTTCATTCGATACTAATAAATAAAAACCCGGGTCGCAGTGCCAAAACCCTGCCGACAATATAGTGTATTTGCTAATACAGGCCTTGTGGCTATATTACGTGAACTTAAGGTGATTTTTGGGCACAATAAAAAAATTAACTCCTTAATACACCCCTTAAAATTACTTTTTTTTCTTAATTGCATTATTATTGTCGATCGAATGTCCATACCAAAATTAAAAACACCTTTCAGTAAATAACTCACTATCTGCAAACTAGTGTTTTCAGAAAATTTGTAAATCCGGTCCTGTTGGGCCGATTTTATTAAAATTTTAGGAGCTCTGTTTAATTGCTATTAAAGGGTTAAATTTCAATTTTGAAACGATTCTGAGAATTTTTTAGGTATTTTTGGGCCCAAAAACTTTTTTCAACCCCTAAAAACTACCCTTAAAATGACCCGATCGGACCCATTTTAAATAGGCTTCGTGCGGTGATGGATTCCAACATGCGTGCCAAATTTCGTTAAAATGAATTAACTCCTTCGAAAGTTATTGCCCGTACACATATATACCTATATATATATATATAAACATTTTCAAAAATGGTGCCAATGTGTTTAGGAGGCTATGAAACGTCGAGAAATTTTGGTCCGACCCCTAGGTCCCGCCATCCGACCGACGCCAATAGTGTATGTTGCCATATGGCAAATACACTAATAAGGGAAAAAGTAATCCAAAAAATGTTTTGACTGCCGTATTAGATTTAATATGACGTTATATAGCATACTGTATTCTACTTGTCATACTCTCTCATTTAATACCCCTATAATAATAATAATAATAATAATAATAATAATATCGAGGAGGTTGTAAAAAAATAGACGATCCGCCATTTTGAATATGTAATGAAGTCATACTGCTCATTCTATTCTACTTGTAATATCCTTTCATTTGCTACCCATATTAAGGGGTTTGTGGTGGCGGCCATATTGGAGCCACTATGATATATACATAAAAATATATTCCATTGTCTTCAGAACCAAAGATGTGTGCAAAATTTCAACATGATCGGATATCGGGAAGAGGTCGAAAACTCGATCGTAAGATTTCCATGACAAACAGACAGACAGAATAATATGAAAAAATCCTAACTGAAACCTGCCTTTACAGTATTAACGAATTTAAACTGTAATTTTAATATAATAATAATAATAATAATAATAATAATACGTTTAACGTCCGTTTCTCGACTTTATGTCATAACAGACGCCATTCGCACCATTACTATTTTTCATTTTACCACTTCCCGTTTTTTTTCTATATTTCTTAAACTTCAACTTATATAATAGCAATGGGCGAATGAAGGAATTACAGGAAATTAGGATAAGGTAGGTAATTGTTGAACTAGGAGTTTGATAGGTAATCGGCCATGGCCTCAAATAAGGAACCACCTCGATATTTATCTGGAATTAATTGAGGGAAACCATGGAAAACCTCAATCAAGATGGCCGGTACAGGAATTACCGTTTCTCGGCGAAAGGCAGTAGGAAAAAGTCCCAGCCACACCTGCCCCCGCCGGGAATCGAACCCGGACCTCCCGAATGCGAGTCTAGTGCTGTACCACTACTCTACCCAGCTCGGTGTAATTTTAATATATTTTACTGCTTTGTAATGTTTGTAATTTTTTTGACTCGTTATATAGATACTAATACTCCTTACTTTATTTTACTTTAGTATTCACTGTGTCAGATATTGAAATGTATGTGCGTCCGTCGCTAAAACCGATTGCATATGACTAAAAATCAGTTGTTATAACCGATTTTCCGTTATAGCCAATGCTGCAATAACCAATATATTTTGTTTATACAAACCAGACGGGATTCTTTATGTCCGTACGTAACAGTTGGCGTCGTTATACTCGATGTCGCTATATTCGATATATACTCTTTGCAAAAAGTTTTTTTAAAAAAATGCTATTGAAGTAAAACTTCTTTGGCGAAATGGTTTATTTTACGATTGAACTAAAATAAAAATAAATAAGTCATATTATTTGAATTTTATATAACACTTTTTTATTGTCTTTATAAATATTTTTGAAGTTTAACTTCTTTAGCGACCGCGACGTATCTGTTTGAAAAAAGTAAAAATCGAGGGGAAGTAGAATTGTCCCCGAAAGGGGAAGTTAGTTTGTCTTCTAAATTACATGAAACTGACAAAGACAGAAGCTTATAGCGTGTTGCTAAGCACATGTGTATATGTAAATATTATTAATTAGACCGACAACAAAAAATTTAACTTGGGAATAATATTAAAAACTAAAGAAGTTCAACTTCTTATGTGAGCTTATGAGGGTGAGGCTCATTATAATTTTTTTTTAATTTTTTTATCACACTCCACTGCAAATTGAAAATTAACCATATTTTTAAAACAATTTTTGCTTTATTTAACGGATAATCTTTGATCTATTTATAAAATAATTTGCATTCTAATATAATATCGATAATAGATCATAAGTTGCTAAATTAAATTTACGGTTAAATAGTGCACATGCCAAAATGAATAAATGACACATGGCACAATTTATGTCGGTAAACTCGAAATTTTAAAACTGTGCGGCCATTTATTGACAATACTCCTTTATATAAACTGAGCGTTACTTCCGTGAGAAACTGTTATTTCCGTTAGAAAAGATTTTTACTTTAAAAAACTCTTGGGCAAACATTCTTATGACTGAGAGAATATTCCATTATAGAAGATTTTTTCTTAGAGTTGAACATGCGAATATTCATAGAAGCAAAAAAGTACTGCTGAAAGACAATTCTTTTAAAGGAATATATTCAAGAATGTGAGTTTTCGAGACTGAAAACGTTTCCATTGACAAGATGAGTAGTTGAGTACAACTTACATCTGCATAATGTATTTACTACATCCTCTATGTCAGCAGGATGATATGCCTTCTAAACTGTGTTAACAGCAACCATCAACAACTAAACATAAACATACGTGACTGCTGTACAAAATTTGAATACTGCAGAATACAGATGTAGTTCGCACGCTTGAAATGTTAATATCGTCTGTTTTAAGGCTGTCGGAACGCTCTGAATTTAAGCCAAAAATAGGGCTTCAGCTGATTGCTGATTGTAAGCTTATTCGTCAACATTTTGCAAAAACTCTTTCTCTATAGGGAAGATAAAGGACAAATCTAGGTCTCTAATGGACTACTTTTGTAATTTATGTACGATTTACTAGAAAAAAGTTGGCATTAATTGTACCAAAAAACACACGTTTCGTACTTATTTCACAAAATTGTTCCACCTCAAACCTAAAGTGACTCTTCCTTTTTAGGGAAAAATATTTCCAAAATTTAGAGTAATCAACTGACAGTGGCACCCTTGCACCAGCATTTCTTAGCCTCGTAGTGTGGCTTAAATTTAGAGCGTTCTGACAGCCTTAATTTGTTAACGTTACGAGAATTTAATATTTATTGAACACCCTTCTTACAAGAGTGCATCACGTCAATGTTTCCAGTTTTAATCAAAAGGTACACAATTGATAAAAGTTCTTCTGTAGAGTACTCGCTTTGAATTTTTCAAATGTTGGTCCTGTCCCTAGGTCTCGCCATCCTATATACCATATTATCGGCGAGACCTAGGGATCAAAATTTCTCGACGTTTCATAGTCTCCTGAACAATTTGACACCCTTTTTGGAAATAACTGAATGTTACGATACCTCGCAAAGATGAGATAAGGAAAAAATGCTTGAATAAAGTTAATATTTGCTATTTAAGATTAAAAAGATCATTAAATAAATGAAGCATTTAATGGGAACATGTAAAATATTTTGCGAAAATAAATTTGTTCCGGAAGTCGTGATACATTCTGAGAAAATAATACAAAATCAACATCTTACAAGATTTCAACAACATTTCGTTGTTAGCCAACGTCTAATAGAATATTATATCACTTTCGCACCTTGTAATTCTTGAAATACTTGTATGCTTACTATTGTATGTTACGTAAAATTGTATGGTTGCCATGAACTTATACTATGGCAACATTATCCAAAGGTCAGTTGTATGGAAATATAATGTAAAACATTATGTAATGTAGATTTCTCTGTACACACTTCGTCTGGACGTATTGTATTTCGAATACTTAAAGCTTTGGTATCTTATCGCTGAGTATAGTATGGTGAGCGACCTCTTCTCTTGGACCATAATGTAGCTAAACACTAAACACACATATGACATGTCTCCGTTTCGCATTTTAATAATGTACTGAAAGTATAAATAAATCTTCAAATGAGCGACAAGAATTTAATTTACTGCTTTAAGTGGCGATAAAACCACATTGAATTAATATTATCTAACTTTTTCTTTTGGTTGACAACTTAATTTTCAAGCGTGAAACTGATTAGTCAGCGTGTTAAGGTGTGGATGTGTGGGCTTGACATTACCTCCTGGTGATATCACTTGTAACTATGCAAGTACAAACGTGTTGACACTTTCTTACTTATGCATTTATTCAGAGAGATGTCCTATCATTCGACCCCAATCTGTATTAAAAATATACTCATGTCGACAATAACCTGCGAAACTATTAAAATTAACGGAAACGTACATTCTTCAAAATACACACGAAACATAAACTATGAATGCCTAAATGCAGAATGAATTTCATTCTATAATATTTATTAGTGTATTTGCCATATGGCAACATACACTATTGGCGTCGGTCGGATGGCGGGACCTAGTTGTCGGACCAAAATTTCTTGACGTTTCATAACTTCCTAAATACTTTGGCACCATTTTTAAAAATGTATATATATATATATATATATATATATATATATATATATATATATATATATATATATATATATATATATATATATTTATTATATATATTTATATGTGCGGGCAATAACTTTCGAAGGAGTTAATTCATTTTAACGAAATTTGGCATACATGTTGGAATCCATCACCGCACGAAGTCTATTTAAAATGGGCCCAATCGGGTCATTTTAAGGGTAGTTTTTAGGGGTTGAAAAAAGTTTTTGGGCCCAAAAATACCGAAAAAATTCTCAGAATCGTTTCAAAATTGAAATTTAACCCTTTAGTAGCAATTAAAAAGTGCTCCGAAAATTATAAGCAAATCGGCCCGACAGGACCGGACTTACAAATTTTATGAAAACACTAGTTTGCGTATACGAATTTACTTACTGAAGGTCGTATTTAATTTGGTGCAGATGTTGGATTGATAACAATATTTCAACTAATAAAATTATTATTGTAAGGGGTGTATTAAGGGGTTCAATTTTTTTTTATTTTGTACAAAAACAAACTTAATTTCATTTAATAAAGCCACAATACCTGTATTAGCAAATACACTATATTGTCGGCAGGGTTTTGGCACTGCGACCCGGGTTTTTCTTCTTATAACTATTTTTTAATCTAAATTACCTTTATTTATAATCAACAACGGAGTAAACTAGTAATACAAATTTTAATATTATGTAACTTTAAGGTCTAAATGATTTGTAACCATTGACAAGCAATACAATTTTTGGAAGTTAAAACTTTTGAAGATTACTTTGAAATTGTCATGTAACAAAGTGTACATTTAAAATTGTTGAAATAACAAAAATGAAAATTCTGATTACTTGAAAAATAGGTCATCTAATTTTTTAAACAGTATAATAACTAATTTTGGTAAGAAAAAACACGTTAATTAAATTTTTTTTCAAACTAACCGTTAATTCAATTGTTATGTCTTCTGACCAAATAGTTTGCAAACGTCCTAGAAAACGCGAGTTCGTGACAAATTTTTAACAGAAATGATTTAATTGTCTTTATCTTAGACAACAGGAAATATAACAATAATGCATGCGCTGTTAAAGGAACCACAATTATGACCCTTACACTACCGAAAAATCACACGAACAGCGGCTGGTTATAATGTATTGTTAAATGTACAAATGTTGCCTAAAGCACGTTTTGGGTCTTATGTTTTTATGACGCTTTATTATAGTTTTATAATTTTTTTTCAACTTTATAGTTTCGTAAATATTTTTTCAGCTGCTATTTTGTCAAAGAAAGTGACTGATAAGCATACTTTGGCTAATTTTTACATGTGAAACCTTGCAAACGAATTGTAAATATTTATTACTGGCCGTTACCCGCGTCACCGCATGCGTTAGAAGAAATTTTAAATTATTTATTGTAATAAGTATGTCAAATGTCAGTATTTTTAGATTGGCTGAAAGTTTTTTTTTTGTACTATAGTAGTGTAGGTAGGGACACATTGTGCTATTGTTAAATTTATCTGAATGTTTTTTTTTGTATCTGAGCTCGTAGTATTCAATTTAATTAGAAAAAAAAAAATGAATTTGCAACCACGGTTTACCATCACAATTATTTTTTTTAAGTTTAACGCGTTCCTCATGAAACTCGATAAACTACATCAATAAACAAAATCAGCACAACACAAACTGGTCCGGTATTATTTTAGAACCATGTGTATCGTAAAATAATATTACATATAAGTTATAACCATCTTCTCTCAGAAAGTCAATAGACATTTGACCTAGATTTTAATAACTAATAGACAAACCGGTGCCTTTAAATGTAAATTATGTGCATCGTTGGTTATTTTGACGTAAAGCATCCCTACCTAGCAGAAAATGCGTCCTGTCTTTGGAACACACGTTATCTCTTATCTGTATACGCTGAATAAGGATGGTGACTATTTTTGGGAAAGTGTTTTAAATAGCGCATAAGTACCTAATATAACCACAAATATTTATTATATTTTTTAAATACGACGCATGCTTTAAAAATCATGTATTTTAAATCCCGTTTCAAATTTCGCTCCAAAACGCCAATACTTGTCACGTGACTGTTGTGACGTCGTAGACTCATAAATGCTGCTAAAAGTATGAGGTAATAGGCTTTTCGTAATTGTTGTCATAGAAATTTTCGAATAAATTACACACTCTAAATATTAACCAAACAATGAAGCCTTTTGACAGCGTGAACAGCGTCCTCTTCTATGACAGCGTCTGATGATGTTGATGAGCCAGTGACGTCATGCACTCTGATTGGTGTTCGTGGTCACGTGACTTGAAAGTGATAAAATTACGTTTTACCTTTTAAATATTAATTAAATTCCTTAAAAATAAGGTAAAGTATTGTGTTTTTTAGTATTTCTATGATAGAAACTACCACTTAACGTTAAAATTATGTTTTTATTTAAATACAGTCAGTATTCCTATTATTATTATCAGTTGCTATTTTGAAATGATTCATCACTAGCTGAAAATGTCGGTACCTATATTACGCGATCTCGGAGACAGCCGTACAAAAAATTCACCTTATAACAGAAAACCGTAATTATAAATACAGTTCCCGTTTTTTTGTCAGTTAGATATCAAAATAGGGGACAAGTATGGTCTAGTCGTTAACGTACTGGCTTCTCGACTTAACTGTCGTGGGTTCGAATCCCACCTCTGCTCATGGATGTTTTGTGATGTTGATTTATATTGACCCAGCTTTATTTTCCGATGTACTGGCCAGATATCAAAAGGTAGTGCCACCAAAGGATATTCTTTTGTATATGTGCATATGCTCTATATATGTGAGGATATACAATTGGATATTCTTTAAAAAACAAAGATATCAAAATATACATAAGAAATGTCTCAGGCGATCGTAAAATAATTGCAGCTATGTGGCAATGAAAATTTTGCGCTTACTGCGACAACAAAACTCACGCGTTATTCACACACCAAAACTGCGACAAGGAAATAGTCGAAACTTATATGGACAATAGTTAATTCTTATTTATTATTAATTAAAAAACATTCTATACGTTACTTTTTTGCTCACGAAATAATTGTAGCAGCGACAAGAACGCATTCGACAGTGAAATTAAATCGACGACGATTAAAACGTTGCTTGATCACATTTGTACCTCAACATCACCGCCAAGGTTTGAACATTTACAGTCGTAAACACACCGCTGGCGGCAAAGTTATCAAAGCGAAATATTCTCAACGACAGCGAATATCTTTCGTCGGTCACTGGGAGTCTTTAATAGACTTGTTGAAAAAATATCGATGTATCGATATATCGATATTTTTATTGGATATGTCGATATTTTTGGGCGATATTTAATATTCCAATACATCGATATATCGATATAAAATTTCAAGTGACCAAAAGGTATAAAAATCGATATTTTTTCCAATAGCAACACTGACTGAATCTTTGCATGCACTACCGCGACTGACTATGACTAATATGACGTCAACACGTATTCTGCACTTAAGTAAAAATATAGTTTGTGCATTGCAGTGGATTTGTGTTCTGTGTATCATGTCCGGTGTTGTATAGAACTTTTTCCAAAAAATAGGCAAAGAAAATAGATAGATAGATAGATATATATATACAACATTTGGTACAGAATGTACAATAGTTGCAAGTCAACACAAGATTAAAAAAATACAGATTAAAATACGTGAATTAAATACTCTTCCACAGAATAAAAACAATTATCTGTCAGCAATGTTTTAACATATATTTTAAATTTTTGTAAATTAAACTCTTTAACTGAGTAAGGTAGGTTGTTATATAATTTTAAGGCACAATAGTCAGGTGCGGTGCGTGATCTAGCCAATCGGTGGTTCGGAAGACGAAACTTATCTCTATCTCTGGTATAGTAACGATGACAGTCAGAGTGACTTTCAAAATTTTTTTTATGAGAATGTGCATATATTACACAATTGTATATATAGACACATCGCAACGCTAATATTTTGAATTTTTTTAATAAATATACTAGAATGTTTTCTTTTAAATCGTACCGATATATCGAAATATCGATATTTAAAAAAAATCGGTATCGATATTTCGATACTTGGAAAAAATATCGATATGATATATTATATCAATACTTTTTGGCACTTTCGACATCCCTAGTACTTTAACTACAATAAAATGCAAACGGGATTTCAAAGCACGCTAGTCAGTGAATAGCGTAGAATAAACTATTATTAACATTTTATGATATGAATAATTTCATTATAATATTATAATTGGCCATGTTTTCCTTTTATTGGATAAATCATTATCAAACCTAAAATTTTGTGTTGTTTATATTTATTGAACAAATGCGGTTATCAAAATCTTATTTAAAAGTTGACAACGCAACTCCTGCGGGAAATCAATTCCTTGTTACGAATGCGCGTTAGAAACAAGTCGAAAAGTCAATACGAAATTGCATTTTTATGTATCTTTAGTGCATTAATTAACAAATCGCCAAATGCAAATCACAATTGTATTTAAATGTTTGTAGCTTTTCGTAAATAACTCTGTATATTATATAACGATCGGTATTTTCTTCTCTAGCACGCAATCAGAAGATACCGTCAGCGATAAATGTAGGTATTATGTATTTAGAATGTTGATAAATACCAGTCTAAGTTGGTCACATAACATTTATAGCTCCAAGCAATCAATTTGCATAGGTCAACTATCTAATATATGGGTCGCATATTTGCAATATTTTAATAATTGCTTTTATAATTATAATTTTAAATACAAAATGTAATCAAAAATTACCTAGAGTCAGAACTGATATCTTTTTGAAAATTCTTCGTAGGAAAATTACTATTAAATTAAAAAATAAACAAAATGCAAGTACACAACAATCAAATCAATATATTCATTTTCTGGTTATAAACTGAAAAATTTTGAACGTCAACATAAAGGTACTATAATCGTGTACGATTTGAAAAACACCTGTGAAAATTGCTGTCATTTTAGAGGCTCAGTTGTTGTCTGACAGTCGTTTGTGTTAGTCGATGCCAATCTTTTATTGGGCTATGTTACCGTCGAAAACTCAGCAGATGCGTTGTTTTGATTAAAAAAAACATCATGTGTGGTGTGGTCGTACTCAGTAGAAGTGAAACAAAATGTACAATGAGCCTTTCTCCTAAGAACAGTACCCCCGATTGGCCACGAGAGATGGCTCACTTGCGGCAGGGACAAATATTACTTATTCCTCATTTAACAACGTAGTTTTTCAGTGATAATAATTTGTTGTTATAAATTATTAGACAAAAAAAAAATAATAAAAAAATAGTCAAAATGTTAACAAAACATTGTAGTAATATTATAAATATTTTAGAGGAATTAGGATCAATGAAATTAAAAGACAAATTATTATTTCACAACGTTTTTTATTATTACGAAACGTGAAATAATAATTTGTCTTTTAATTTCATTGATCCTAATTCCTCTAAAATATTTATAATATTATTAACATCAAAAGGATCTGATATATACATTATTCAAAACATTGTAGTTTCACTAGCTGCACTTCGGAATATCGATATCCAGAGATGAACGTATTTTTTAACAAATTCTGAAATGTCACATTGATGAGGTTAAATGTACTATATAATTTTATTATAGTTCATAATTTATATTGACAGTAAACTAATTTGATAAATGCATATAAAACATTCCAGCCAATTGGGAGATAGAACAATTTCAACTTCAAAAATATTGATATTTTTTATATCACAATAATAAAATTTCTGTCAATGCGTGCGGTGACGCGGGTAACAGCTAGTATTGAATATAATGATATTTGCTAATTATTTTCATGGTTACATAATATAATATCACATGTAAAAAGCATTCTTGTCAGTCGCATCTCTAATTTCTGTTTGACAGATCTTCAGAACAAAAGAACGGCTGATTTTTTGAAGTTTTACTTCTTTTGGTGCATTGAGGGTAAAGTTGCGCAATGTTGAAATCGTCGATAAAGCTGACTATTCGATGCAGTATAGTCTTATTATGTATTCATAGATGACACGTCTCATTTTTCTGATAACGCCAAAATAGTTATATCATACAACAAAGCAGGTTATACTAGCTAGTTGTATTTTTTTTAAATTATGGATTCAACAGTATTTTATTTTATCAATGCACATCTTTAACGAAAATGTGAATATCAATTATCGCGATCACGCTAAAGAAGTATAACTTCTACAAAAAGTACACGCTACATTTTTTTTATTTTCAAAATATTTTCGAAAATATAGTTTAATATTTTTTTTTACAAAACTGTCTTGGAAAAATAAATAGAAAATAAACCGTTATGAAAAGGATACCCTTATAAAAGAAAAAAAACTTTATAGCGCATCCAGCGATTTTCTGCGTTTTTGCGAGTTGAAAAGTTTCAGTTTATAGTATATTACACTACAAGAGCAGAAAGTTGAATTTCCTGCACTCTGCGTCATGATGTCCGAAGCGAAGTCGCGCAGTGCAAGACTTTCAGCTTTCTGTCCGTGTGGTATATACTATTTTTCTTCATACCCGGTCTAAAGCGCGTACTTTCATCAATGTATAAAAAGACTAATTACTTTCAAGTGAGCAATTTTTAGGTTATATGTTATGACACATGGCTCTAGTAATGTCTATGTAATAACATCAGTTGGTTACTACTGCCTACAGGCAAACACTTGACCTAGCAAACAACAGTCTCATGTATCAGTGCGAAAGACAAAACTGATTCGGCAGACGGTATGCGAGTAATTACAGCAGTGCATAAATGTTAGACTTTCTGCTTTAAAACCGAATCAGAAAGTACGTACTTTCGGCATAGTATGAGGAAAAAGATATTAATATCTACAAGCTTAAAAGATTGTCAAACAACAACTTGGCGTCTTAAATGGCTGAAGTTTTCATAGATATCTTTGGAAGTTAATAAAATTTTAGTAACAGAATAGTTATGATGTGCAAAGCCATCTTCATGCTGAAGTTCAAAGTTTTTCAGACCACCCTCGTAGAAACTGAATATAAAATAGCTGTAGGTACTAGAATTTTTTATTGGGAGATTCGCAACGATAATATTTGACGGGAAATAATAATTTATGAGAGGAAACAAAAATAATCTATAATATATTTGTCACAATAAAACGGAGATATATAGGTTGAATTAGTAAAATGCAACGTAATAATGTAGTGCAGAATACTTAAAAAAAGTCCATCGTTACGTTTAATTTCACAGATGATTTTTTATTATTATTAAATATTCAACTAAGATATATAATTATCTAATGACTCTTAAATCTAGATTTAAGGTAATAGTAGTTCCAGAAACCCAACATAAATCTACAATTTATCTATGGTCTAGAGTCTAGACTCTAGACCTTATGATATTTTGTCACAGAATAAATTAGAACTTAGTTAGGTGTGTAAAAAAGCATAAAAATGTGATTAAAATTCCTAAAATTATTACTTATTAATGTAATTTCTCACGAGTTCATGTATTTGCTGTATTTGTTGGAACATATTCTATACTTAAGCGCTCCTAAAAATTGAATCTGAGGAAACGTTATTTTATTTATGCTTGTCCAAATAATAGCATCTATCGTTTAAAACACGTATTTTAAACTTTTATGCCTACTTAAAAATATAATTACATCTATGATTTAATCTGAATATTGTTGCATTTTTCTATATTCATGTTTATAATTTGATGTGACAATTAGAAACAATTAACCGTGTGAAAAAATTGTGACTCGTCTAATTTTGGCTTTCTTCAAAACTATTTCAAAAGAACACGACTTCTTATTAAGAATTTCATGTAAAAAATAATTATTGTAGATTATATTATTATATACCTACTAACGCCAAACTGAACGGTACAATTTGTTTTTTAGTGTGCAGTAATTACGACGTCCCAAAATATCTAGTACGAAAATAATTGCAAATTTACTACACCCAGTTTGCGTATTTTAATTAATTGCTAACAAATTCCCCTCCAGGTCTTCCATTTTAAATCGGTTGCAAGGCGTGGATACTAATTATGTAAATTCCGATTATCTATTCCATCTGCAATTATCAATTTTTATGACTTTACTAAACATGGGCGCCAAATTTTGCTAAGGAAATTTGACCCGCGTTGACACTATTTAACCATTATAAAGTTATAAATATAAAAATTTGTTAATGTGATAATAATATTTTATTGATTATTCATTGAAATATGGAACTCAGACAACATAATTATACAGTTTAATGAAATATCATAATATCACAATGATTTAAGATTAGCGTTCTTCTAAATGATAAACTTAGCTATAAATTTAGAATTATTTAACAATTAATATATCCTCAATGCAAAAAATAACAATCTTAAAATTTTAATCATACAAGCTTAATATCTTTTATATTTTTAGTCCGATTTTAACATGGTTTTCAGTGAAATTACTTATTTGACATAGTTTACAAGAATAATCTAAATGTTTTTTTGTCTAATTTCAGAACACCCTGTGGAATAATTGCGTAGCAAAATTATTTCAAAATGTCAGTTTTCATTAAGTGTCGTCCATTCTTTAAATTTTGTTTTTTGTCCATGTCAAACCACATTTGCATTTAAATACTTTGTATTGCCTCCTCTAGTCCCCAACTGCTCCCTGAACACGTAGGCTCCTACCATCGTTGGGCCTGCGAATAGCATCTTGCGAAATATTATCTATTCTTCATGAAGTGCAACTGATGTCAATTCTTGGCCTCTAACGTGTCTTCCTAGCATGTCCCACAGATGCTCTATGAAATTATGAAACCGAAGAACATTTCGCAAGATGCTATTTGCAGGAATAATGATAGTATGAACCCATGTGTACAGGCAGAATTTGGAATACACACTATTGAGGTCTCTTTGAGTGAAAATGTCGTTGTTGGTAATCTTTTTGCATTTGTTAAAACCAATTATTATGTACAGTTCTCTAAAATCGAACTAAAATTTAAAAAGTTATCAACCTTGAAACTTAATCATAATTTTTGATGATTGTTTTTTTTTGCACCTGAGTGTATTAATAAAATTATTTTAAGAGGCTTTGCTGATAAACTTTTAAATTCATTTGACAGATTATCAAAAATCTAACTATTTAGAAAAAAAAATAACAATTGCATTTAAAAACTTCTTAGTAATTTGTCAGATTTCACAACGTATGTGTATATCGAACAAGTGAAGTATTTATCCTTGCGTTAGAAAAACGTTGAGATGCTATCATTTTGGATTTATTAATTAATATATTTTCTGAATTATAAATGGTTTGAGATTAATATCTAACTGATGTATTAATATTACAAATTCCTCCATACTGGCGTGTTTCACATCTCTGATCATAGTTTTATTATTAAATGATATGCAAAATCGTCTATAAAAATAAAATGTTGCTGAAAATTTTATTTGAAAATATACTCATAGTATAAAAAGTATACTACATTTAAGCGCATTAAAAACTATAATAATAATTAATTATAAAATTTTTATTATAATTATTATTTTTATTGTAATTAGCTTTATGAACTACCTATAGTAGAGCGTTGCGATCCAATATGTAATGTTGTAGAACTTGTAGGAAATAGGTATCCTACAAGTTCTACATTATTTTTATTATTACATATATTTCACATTCTTCAGGCTTTTAACTTTCACATAAGTAGTGGAAGTGGATCGAAAATTAGGCAATTTTTGAGATAATTGTTTAAAGCATGTCAACATTTACCATTTTCGTATTATGGTCAAAAACATTGTTAAAGCCAATACTAATGTATAAAAAAATTGGTAAAGCAAATTATTGTTTACAATTTTTAAAATGTTTTCTTATTTTATGGTTAATAAATAATAAGTTTGGTGCAAATTAAATAGTGAGTAGGTACGCTTCAATTGAATCATCTAGTTTTGACAGCTACATTGTTATTTGTTAGTAGGTAATAGGTCTTTCATAATGTTTACCTCAAGTCAAATGCCCAAAGCATACTCCAAAAAAGTGTTATGACATTTAGGAAATGTTACGGTAAGATAAATAGTCTAAATTGATGTCCATTTCTTGCTATTAATTTTATACTTTGTGCCAGTATGTACATAATAATATCAACTAAAAACTAAACGGTACTTTGCTTATGTGATGCAGTTACGAATTACTAATTATACCAGCACGGTATAATATGTGGCACGCAAATGATTGCGAATTTTAATAACTTATATCAACTGGTAATATTACACTGTATTAGTATAAGATTTTCACCGAATCTATAGTCTCAACGTTCCAAAGCAATGTAGCTTATGTCATGTTTTTGAAAAAATAAAAATCATTACAATAATGGCAGTTACCCGTCTAACAGCCACATAAATTGTAATAGTGATCTAATTGTCCAATGTTTTGCATGCAAAAAGTTGGTACTACCGAATTACAGGTTTTGAGGTACACTTAACGAGAAAAATGAGTACCCAATCAGGAAGTACCAAAACAGTCAGAAAAAAAGATATCTACACAGGAAACGATACTTGTTAAAATGAAGCACAAGACATATGCGGATTTGCTGAAGACAGTGAGACAAAGATTAAATCCTAGTAAAATTGGAATAGATGTGAAAGAAATAAAAGTGGGGATTTGCCTCAAAGGTGACCCGATAAAGCAGAACACCTCAAGAGAGAAATGAGAAAAATCTGGGTGTGACGACATCTTTACTGGTCAGCAAAAAAGTGATTCATATAATGATACAGAGGATCTAGATGAAGTAACGAAAAAGGAAGTTAGACAAGCAGTCACTAAATCCATTTTCATGAATAAGAAGACAGTGGAATTAAGAGCATTATAGTCTGCGTATGGAAACAAACATTTATTCAATAAATTAACATTATGCCTAATTCTGGCTTTTACAAACCACTATCTTTTTAGATCTTTTTAAGCACACCGGCGCCAGATCTTGCGACTTGACTTTTTTATTGTAGTATATTTATTTCAACTCTAAACTCTAGCTAATCTCAAAATATTAGTCTTTACAAAAATCTTGCAATTTTTATTCACAAGTTCCAGAAGTATAAGATGGACCTACTTTTAGATTTTAATAAACCTACATCCAAACCCCAGTTTACGTGGTTATGGTTTGCGTTATTTCTTAAGTTATCTAGTAAAATAATTAAAATCCTTTATTAGCGTGGAAAATCACTGCATGGTTCAGTTACCTCCCCCAGCACCTTTTTTTGCATGCATATACTGTACAATTCGGCAAAGTAACTGAGATTTTTCATAACGACGATACAGGCAACGAAAAAGACAGATGTAGCGCGAGTGATTAATTAATAAATTAATATTTTTATGAGGGAGACGTCCGAGTCATAAACTATCTCTAAAACGTTTCTCATTAATAATTAATTTACAATACCTATAATAAGAATTATGCTTATTACTTTAATCATTCAATAGGGTTAAACACTTGTCAAATAGTATAATAATACACCGTAAGGGCAGAAAGTTGAATTCGCCTCGGACATCGTGTGCCGCGCAGTGCAGGGATTTCAACGTTCTGGCCGTGTGGTGTATACTATTTTTCTTTATACCCAGTCGAAAGTACGTACTTTCGTATCAGTGTGCACGAGAAAACTGCTTCGGCCCACTGTTACAGATGACGTGCGAGTAATTCCAGCAGTACATAAATGTTAGGCTTTCTTTCTTATCGTAAAACAGAAGCCGAAAGTACGTACTTTCGACCGAGCATAAAGAAAATAATATTAATCAACATATATTTCAAACGAATTTAAAACTACACACGTAAATACGACAAATCAAAATCATTGACGACATAAAAGCACGTAGCAAGTAATGATAATTACTTTTATTTTTATATGTATTAATTAGCCTTTTATATTTATGTTGTACTCAAGTGTCATTTTTGTTAAGTAAATTCACGTTTCTTATTATATTATTTTCTTTTAAGTTTATCTATCGTAAAAACATTCAGCAATTAATCTCGAACATGGAAGACTTGCACATTCGATGTTCAGACATTTGATAAAACTTTTTTGAGTCGCATTTTTTAAAAATGCATTCCCAAAGCAAAGTAGGGCGAGGATATATTAGAGCCCAGTAATTATTTAACATCCGTTATATTACAGATCTTTGCATAAATTTTTTTTTATTTAAGGTAAAATATCACAAGAAATAATAATTGTAATGGTTATAGGCGGCGCCCTTCGTAACCTAGTGCCCTAGGGCAACAACCTTATTACTGCTGATGATCATGGTGCATTAAGAATAATTTTAGAATGAATAATATATTTTACATAATACATCAGAATTTGAATTTTAAATGAAATAAATTTATTATTCAATAAAAATTGGCAAAAAAATCAACAATATATGTATTTTTAATGTTCCCAAGATCTTAGTATTCGTAGAATCGTAGTATTTATACTTAGTTTACCTTTTCAAGCAATTTTTGATCTAAAATTTCTCCTACAACAAAAGTTAGATTTTCTTTTTGGACGTAAGTCTAGCATTCAATGATGTTTAATAAAGTTTTGATTTTCGAGTCGAGTAGGACATACGTAGTACAGAAAAGAGATTTTAACATTTTCATTCATCTAAATATTTCTCCCTTCATCATTCGTTTCGACTGAAACACTACAGTATTTACTGGGCTCAACTCGCAAAGAAAAATTAGTTACTTATAAAGTCAATCAAATGAACTGCTTTAAATATTTTTCAAAGTATGAAAAGTTCAAAAGAGCTCCGGTAATTTTGGGTCATCATATTTTCGTAGATCGAACAATCTTTTCAACAAAACAATCAACTACTTTTGTTGCTCAAACGATACTCGATTTTCCGAGTTCTCGCACACCCCCACATACATTTTTTAGTACTCTTTATATTTTCTTATCGAACAGAATACTTTTTCCGAAATTAAGACAAATTACAAAGAACGCAAGAAATGAAGATTGAAGAAAGGATTGCAAGTGAACCAAATGATTGTATTTTGAAAAACCGGCTATTTACAACCATGTGATTATTTATGATTACTGGAACAGATTTAAAATTGGCTATTATATGAAATAACACATTCGCATCTTAAGAACAAATATATTGTGGATATGTGTCACAAGACAAAGTGGCTTATTTTTTTTTCTTTTTTATTGGTATACGTTTAGATACCATTTTTAGGTCTCTTTTGAATAATACGTAAAAATGTTTCATATAAATTCACGCAAAAAAATGTTGGAACCTAAATGTAAAGTAGTTCTAAAGAATTAAATGCACGAAATCCATATATTGCACTACATGACGTTGGATAAAAACGAAATATTGACCGTCCTTTGACTCCTATTAACCTTTTTTTAATAGTAAGGTCGTAGGTACTTGTCTTATGAGATTTTTTCAGAATGTATCACTTTTCGGAACGAATTTAATTTTGTACCATAATTTAAGTATGGATTGTAATCTTTATGTTAATTAACTAGTCAAGTACCTACGTTTTTATAATTTTGAACTTAAATTATTAAAAAAAATGTATTGCCTACTTAATTCTAAAAACGGTTCAGCCATGTATAGTCGTTCAAAACTGATCTGCAAGATTCGCCCTAAGCATACATTACTAACAAATGAAATTTTAATAAGAGATTATCTTCCATAGCACAGAGCAGCCTGTACAACAGACAAAGACAACCAAAACAGATGTAATACATGCGTTAAATCTGTATTATCGTCGATTATTTCACTACAAAACAATTATGTCTGTTGTGACACTCAAAGAAAGTGTAACTTCTACGATGTAGAACACGGTTTGGCAACCACCGACTAAACTGTAATTAATTCTAGTCAGCGATCTCGAACGCAAGTTTTGTAATTGGATAAAACTATACAGTTCGAGCGGCGACGGCCGAGCTCTATAAACGCCGTGATTGTATGAACGCCGCACCGTTTGCACTACACACTACAGAAGTGAAAATTACGCATATACTACATATTATTATAAATTGCCATTTACAGAAATAAACATGTAGACATATAATTTGTTTTTCGTTGCCATGGTTACATGTCATATTAGACAGTTAACGCAAACTTTAAACAATGCAGTTAAAATATCTGACATAAGCCACTATATCATGTGGACACATGTTATGAACAGATAATTGATGTACAAATTATTTAGGTTCGACGTATACACTGGCCAGCAACCGCAACTACTAGCAAGGCACTCAACTCATGTCCCAAAAACCTTGACCGATTGAGAGAACAAGTTCTTGGCCATTCGGAATACACAATATAAACTACATAATATTATAGTCTCTATAATATTATACAGACACACACATCCAAGACTCTCAACATTTCATAGTTATTTATAGAATTTTAGACTTTATTGATTCAGTAATTTGACTTAGATTTGCTATAAATGTCTTGAGAAAATGAATCCTCATATTTGTTCATGCTTTCATTATTTTAGCGTCAATCTGAAATAAGATCTTTGATAACCATAATTTAGAATAAAATGATTTAAACGAAGGTGCCGCGTACTATACAGTCGAGAGATAGTCTAACTCGCTACAGATGGCCAGGTCACTCAAATTTGTAGCGCGACTTTCATGCCATATTAGAACATTATAAGAAATTGAAAATTATATGGTTATTAAATAACGTTTCTATTGTGCACATTTGCTATTTGCTAACACGTGAATAGTTGAAAGGTACTCATTCCAATACCATTTGCCGCTCTTATAGGCCATCCTTATTAGAAGCCTTCCAGCTGCACCCAGGATGATTCTCCTGCCTCTTATTGAAAGTAGAGAAAAATGCTCGCTGCACTTAGGCTCATTTTAAAAAAAGAACAGCTAATGATTTGGAAGGTACTTTATGAGATAATTAGTACTGTTAATTCATTGAAAAGTAAACAGTTGGTGTGACTTGCACTTGCACTCAAATTATAGAATCGGTCCACTGATTGAGAAACACACGATTTAAGTGTCCCGCTAAGACACACAAAGTGATCAATCCATGCAGTGAAACAGACTTATTATAAATTCTAGAGTTAAGTCACACAAAAAATGCAATCTTATAATAACTAATAAGTAATAACCTAATAATTAACAAAAAAAAAACTGTTTTTAATTTCGTCTCATTCTGATTCTTCTCACAGCATATAAAGATAAGTTCAATTTAATTGGGTAATTAGTTCAGAGTTGTCATAATCTTTTTTTTCGATTAAATTATTCTTTAATAACTCACTGTGACACTATTTTTTGTTTTTGTTGTATTTTAGAAATTAAGATAATACCAAATACATTACACTAAGGATCATCCATGAAAATTGAACTTTCTTTCATTTAATTTTTTATTTTAAAATCAAATTTGAGACATGCGTTTTTTTCAGAGCAAAAATATTAACGATATATAATCAAGAAAAAAACTTTTTGTAATTTTTTTTATTCGAAAAAATGGCTTGACTTTAAATTCAAAAAATCGAAACTAATGTAACTTACGTATCCCTATGCTCAACTAACAATAAAATTCCTTAAATTATTCTAGATGACCAGGTGCTTGAAACCGTTAGCGATTTTAAATTATCAGAATTTCGAATTAAGTAATGAAAACTATTGCTGGATATGTCCCGAAATTACTAAAAATGCTTTTTTAGTACGAAGACTTTGCACATTTTAGTGTTATTAAAACAGATTATTACTTTTTTTCCTTTTTTTTTCAATACATAAATAAGAGTAGTGACTTACTAACTAACTACTATACAACTAACAGTGGTAATTCGATTTAAACTGCTTTTAAATTATTTATGGCAACACTGCAGAAAAAATATTATTTTTATTAATTATTACTACAATAAAACACACTAAACAATTTTTATTATAAACCGTCATAAAATTTCTGAACTGGTAAAAGTATCAATTGGATTTTCAAATTATTATTATACAATAATAATTTGAAAATATAATTTGGTATTAAGACCATATATGGCTGAAACAAAATATATTTTATTTTTTTAAGACTACCAAGTCTTAAAAAAATAAAATATATTTTCTTTCAGCCATATAATCACGGTGAACGTAATAAATGATTGTTTGGTAATAAAAAATGTATAACCTATTTACAATTTAGTTTTTAAAAAAATTGATCCGTGCGTTTTAAAATGATTTATTGATGTTATAAAATCATTAATGATAATTTATTGTTTACCGTAATTGCATCTCAGAACACAATCTCTTGGCAGACAGTCATAAAGCGTGTTCATAATGACAGAGACCGGCAATGCAACAAATTATGTGTTTATAGGGAAAATAGACTTGGATTACACACTAAAGATATATCATATAATGAATATCATACACCATGCGAACATTCCTATAAATGGTATGGTTTTACTTCATAATGATCATCTTACTGTTCAACGATTTGATAATAAATTTATGATAATAAATCGAGTTATGATAACAATAGGGCGTAGAAAATATTATAGAAGAGTTCTGATCTCCAAGACCCCTGAATTACTTATCTTTATAACCATTATTCTTTTACCATTGATTTCTAAACCAAATTAGATTATAATCGACAAAGACATGATAATTTTTTATCGGAAAAAATAAAAAGATAGGATTAAAATAAGCTGTAAATCGTTTTGTTCATGTGCATCGTCCCCTATTATCCGTCATTGTACTATAAATATCATTTTGTAATACTCTACTCTGGGACGTTACAGTAATGGGTCCGGAAATCGAAATCAATTTTTTTAACAAATTTTTATGTTTCAAGGTCGCTACACTATTTTTAAACTAATTTTGAACCTCTCTCTCTCTCTCCGTATTATACGTAAACGCGAGATTTCGAGAATAAAAATTATATCGACTATGTTCAAAAGACAATTGACGCATGTTAACGTAACCATGACCTGAAAGAGTTTTTTTCAAAATCGCTCCAGCCGTAATTTTTTTAAATCAAATAGACTCCAAATAAGTAGATTTTACACAAAATCTCGCGAATAAAAATTATATCGTCTATATCGCATTTTAGGATTTTTTGGAAACAATTTCTCGGATCTAATTTGATAAATATCTACATATTTAATATTCAATATTGTCGTGTAGACTTCAAGGGTCGCACTTGTAAAATCCCAATAAAGAACACACCTCACGGCTTGTTTAATTCATTTCTTAATACCGGCATTTTGTACTGTGCATAACTTTGAAAATTATAGTCTACTATTTATTGCAAACAAAATATAATGTATAGATATTATTTTTCCCCTTCAACAATATAAAACATTCAGCGAAAAACTGATTGTTTCAGCTTTAGACGAAAAAAAAAATGTATGTCACAATTCACAAATCCAATCAGCAATCTCTATGGTTGTGATTACATATCAGCAATAATTGACCATTGACCAGCTGACCAACATATGTAATATTTCATTGGCCAAATTGCTATTTAGAATTATGCACGCCAGTACAGCAACATTTATGTTAATTTATCATGCAGAAAAATATATGCTTGTAAACTTGTAAGACTGTAATATTAACAATTGTCAAAACTGGTTATTGTATAATTTTTTACAACAGTTATGGTTAATAGACAAAATCTGATGATAAATGGATAAATAACAACTTTGGTAATGTACGAATGAGTATGGGCAATGTAATAATAATGATAATAATACAAATAATTTTTGCATTTTTATTTTACTATTTCATAAAGCTATTTCTTCCAACAATATTCGACTATCTAAGTATTTCTCCGCTGAATAAATTCCAGCAAGCTGGATTTTTGTTTACACCTTTATTTTGTCATTACAAATTTATTGTCAAATGTTTCCATCGACCGCATATTAATAATCTAAATCAGTTATATGAGGTCAAAGGTCACGAAAATGTTTCGCGAATGTCTTCGTTTCTATCGATCGGAGGATACGAATAGATAAAAATAATAATTGTAGGATAAAGCAATTGAACAAAAAGAGGTTATAATTATTTTACGTATATGATCTAACGCTTTCATGTTGCGAGCTTAAACATTCGAATCCTGCATATATACTTCATGAAAGTATCAGCCCCCGTTTTCGAATTGTCAAAAAAATAACTTCTCAGTGATGCTCAAGTCATAGAAGTATAAACTTCCCGAATTTCATATTTCTAGATTCACGGGTTTTGACTGAGTCTGTAAAGACAAATAAATTATTTTTAACATTAGGGGATTGCTTAGGAAAAATTCCTACCAAGCTGAATTTTTGCACACGTTCTTATTTAAGCTTTTTAGCAGCAGACAAAAATTCTCCATCAATATCACGTTCGCTTCGAAAGTTATTCAGGGTCAAAGGTCATGTAAATAGTTTTTTTACTGATATCTATTTTCAGCCGAAACACCTAAATCTAGAAACATGACATTTGGGAAGCTTATTTCCTCCATAACGTAGCCACAAAAAAGAGACTTTTCGAAATTCAACCTCTAAAAGCGTTTTTTAAATCTTCAAAATATTTCCAAAATTTAGAGAAATCAACTGACAGCGGCACTCTTGCAACAGCATTTTTTAGCCTCGTAGTGTCGCTTAAATTCAGAGCGTTCCGACAGCTCTAGTTACTTCAAAACTATCTTGCATATCAGATACACATAAACATTTATCTTAGACAAAAAAAATAATTAAGATACAAAATACTATCCTAGATACGAAACAATTGTCAACTTCGATAGTGAAGTGTAAACGGACCGATTGGCTATGACATCATTCCATCAATAATGCACGCCATTGGTCCAGTTTTAACACAGATAAGTTTAAGGTAAGTCTGACACTTCTCCCGTGAGTTTATGTAGGTGAGTCTCACACGTTTTTTTCATTTTGTAAATTGAGATTTTTAAATCACATCAGAAACCAAACACTTGCATAAGTATACATACTTAGTGATGTAAATTTCTATTGTATTGCATTTCTGTATGCACATAATATTGCATATTATTACGCACCTTATTGTGAGTTTTTTGTGCTCACATATTCATTTAACACCTGTCGCACGTATGTCCCATTTTAGCAGAGTAATAATATAGCTAGTCTGCTTCAGATGCAATGTCATTGCCATTGAATGTAAAAATGCGAGCATTTGTCATACAGAGTCATCACAAAAAATGACGATTTTTTTATTGTTATTGAAATAAACATGTTAAAATCCCACTTAGAAAGCTATAATTTTGCAAGTAAATTAGCGTTACAAGTTGTATCAGAAACCAAACCTTGGGATACCAGAAATCCAACATTAATTAATTAATTTAACTTTGTATAAACCATGTTTATACTAATGTACACTAAAAACATCTATGTGAGGTAGACAAGCACAACGACGTACATTTTATATTGTAATCACATATATTTTGAACCTTCCATCTAATGTCATTGAAACTCAAATTTGCTTGAGCAGAAATAATGGCAGTTTTTCGTAACAAATTAAGGGAGAATAATTAATACATAAGAAGGTGAAAAGTTAATTGGATTATTTATATATAACTTAGTAGCATAGTGCATCTGTAACTTACATCTAAGCAATAATAGCATACGCACTACGCAGTCCAGGACTGGTGATGTAAAAATTGATTAATAGCTTAACATAATTGATGTAATAAGGTCATCAAGACGCCAACTCATTAGTCCTTTTGTTACTGATAAGCAAACTAATGTAGTTAATTGATTTAAATGAAATCAGATCAATTCAAATCAATTATGTAAGATACGATCACAAAAAAAGAAAAAGACTGAATAAGACTTTAAACCATAACGGGACTTGTTAATAGAACGGACAGAGATCATTTGAAATCAATCACACTCACATCTTAATTATGCCAAGCTGAATAAGATAATTCTTTATTATAGATAGATTTTGTTACAACTGATGTAAGAGTCGTAAATATTATATTATGCAAATTCGATTATATGCCTCAACCGTTACAAAAAACACTCACCTAATAGTTACTACACGTGTATTGATAAAAGACTGAGATTGTAAACAGTCGTGTTCCGGCAGAAAAAGTACGCGTTTCATTTAAAATTTGCAGCAATAATTTTATAACAATCTGTAATTGGCACACAGTATATTCTAGTTAGAAAGCAATGACGGTTTTTATACAAGCTATGTCTGCTATCTAGTCCAGCGGAATCAAGGGAATTACCCACGTAGGGGTAAAATAACTATCCGATAGGGCTAAAGAAATAATGGATTTATAAGGAAACTAGTATTGAAGCTGTTTCTGCACACCTAGCTACGGTTATTTGAAATATAAATAAAAATAACCTCAATATTTATTTCGGAATACATTGTAATTAATTATAAAAATGAAAAATTTTGCACCAAAGAGACAATCGAAAATCCGATCCTGTCAAGTTCTATTCCGTTCTCTATACTATAAATGTGCAAGTTTCAGCTTTCTTGGTCAATGGGGAGGGGGGTAGACCTTGAAAGTGTGAAAATTGCATTTTTTTTTCACAAAGAAGGGGTAAAGACAAGTAACTGGACAGGTCATAGGGGTGACAGCACTGAAAAGGTTAGAACTGACTCTTAGTCTATAAAAAAAATGATGCAACCCAGGTTGTTCCAATTTTGGTTTGAATTTTGTTCATTATAGAATATTTTATAAAACGCAGTTTTTACATCTGAGAGAAAAATACAATTTAAAAGATGATCAATTAAATAATTTGGAAGGAGTGTGACATACCTACCTATAACATAAAACGTAAATAACGGTAATTGCATTAGTACTAAAATTAGGATGCTGTTTTCCGTTGCAGGATTTACATAATAAAATGGCCAGTTTGTACAGATTATACCAACAGCTAAAACTATCCACTCACCTGAAAATAGCAATAGTATCCTTGTTTTTGTTGATCGTAAAAAGCACCCTATATCTTTGTGTTATAGCACGATTCACAATGTTTTTTTTATTAACAACAGAAAAACAACTAAACTCACTTAAAGTTAATATTAAACATTAAAATATTTCGGTGTAAATTATTCGATTTCACTGAAAATAAGCACTGTAATTAGACTGTTATCGAATCATAATTAAATAGACCCTACTTAATCGCGTAATAGCAGATAAAATGTCTTAATAGTGTTGTTGTTGTTGTTAAACGGGCAACCGAATCAATAAGAATGAAATGCACCTGACTTTGTGATATCTACTATAACCAAGAAGATGAAAGATTCGGTTCCATAATTAGATGAACGTAAAGTAGTGTATTTGGCATCCTGCATGTAGTGGTGTAGTTGTAGAAGAGAGGTGTTATGGAGTAGAGTAAGTATTATCGCTGGGGCGGCGACTTCAACACACACATGTAAAGAAAACATGAAGCGGCGGTCCCCACTTCCCATATAGGGTACAGATACAACATTTACCGTGGTCAGGCCGCCAATGCCGGCAGCGTCCGCCTATTGACCCAGACACGTTTGCGTCTTTTGCACAAGGATGAACAATCGTCGCCGCCGTCCATGATGCATGTAGGCTACAGGAAGAATCGATATAGTTTCCGAAGGAAATTATTTTGTGTGTTCAATTCAAATTGTTTACTTTCTTCTAATCTAAAATTACACTTAAATTATGCATATTTTAAATCTATCAAAAGTGACACTTTCAACCATTGTTTGATTGAAAATACTTTTACGTGCTCCAGAAACTTATAACGGTATTAATACTTTCCGAAGGAAATACTCACAACTTTATTTTAGTTTGAGAAATAACAGTTGGCACTTTCGTCTTTTCTAAAATAACAGTTTAGTTGTTCGATTTAAATCTTACTATGAAAAGCTTTCTGTGACCCAAGAGGAAATTATAACCACAATACATTTTTATTTGAAATAAAATAAACGACTTATAGTTTGGCTTAATAAACACTCAGTACAACCAATTCTACTTCCATTTGATTTTTTTATTTTATTCTGTAGAGTGGAGATGTCATAGCAACGATTAATAAAAACCAACCAAACCCTAGACTGAATATTCTCATAACATATCTCATTGTACGTATAGTGAGCAGAACCTTACTCATTTATCACGGCTCTTCTTCTTCATCGTCGTTAAGACGACCGAACGACCGATAATCAAATCAAAAAACACACACATACGCACACACGCACTTTATGAATAGCCAACTAGTTTGTCTAGCATTGCATCGAATTTGATATGGAAAGATTATGTTAATGAGTTGAATACACAGAATGACACAGATTAGTCCACTTGTAGGCTATCCTCTATTATAGTATACTATCACCTATTCATTAGACCTTCTACAAGGTCTAATGTTTGAATAAATAACCACTCAAAATATTTGTATAAACAGTCGATATTTCTATTATCTGAACGCAAACTTCTAATCGAACTTTCCTCCTTTTTGTTAGCAGATTGTGACTTGTCGAGGCATTTATTAATATTCTAAATAGAATAATTGGTTAGAATTTCGGTAAAAGTAGCTTTTATGTTACAAATGTAAAAATATTCATTGATAAAAATAAACTGTGTTTATGAAAAGTTCATTGAGATATTTATTGAAAGAAACGTTTTCGCATTAATGCTATATATTTTTTTCATTCAATTCCCACTATCAAACACCTTAATAAACGTAAATATGTTTTCCTTCTTATCATTTCAAATAATAATAATAATAATAATAATAATGCGTTTAACGTCCGTTTCTCGACTTTATATCATAACAGACGCCATTCGCACCATTACTATTTTCCATTTACCACCTCCCGTTATTTTCTACATTTTTTAAAACTTCAACTTATATAATAGCAATGGGCGAATGAAGGCATTATAGGAAATTAGGATAAGATAGATAATTTTTGAACTAGGAGTCAGATAGGTAATCGGCCATGGCCTCAAATAAGGAACCATCTCGATATTTATCTGGAATTAATTGAGGGAAACCATGGAAAACCTCAATCAAGATGGCCGGTACAGGAATTACTGCTTCCCGGCGAGAGGCAGTAGGAAAAAGACCTAGCCATTATCATTTCAAATAAACGTCTTAATAACTTCTCACATAACTACGACCGCTTTTTATAATAATTCCTTGATGACGAAATGCTTATGTAAATTCCACTTCACTTAACAAGCATTACCTCATGCAAAAATTGAATATATGAGTCCTGTAGTTATTGTATTTTTAAAAAAAACAAAACTTTGGGAAAAGCAGATTATTTCTTTGGTAATTTCCTTTTCGCGATAATTTGGCACTCAGACAATCTGAAGAATGCGAGAAGGAAACGTTCATAGTTAAGTATTAGTACATTAAGTATTAAGTATTAGTATATACGCGTGCTTATATTGCTTTTAGATACGATTTTTGAAATACTGTTAAACAAAGAGAATAGATAATAATCGACAATAATTAATTCATCATTATTCATTATATTATGATCCACACTTACTACTACCGTTCGTACTTATTTTTGTTCCGCTACACAAACCTACTACCATACAATTATTATTTACAAAGATGTGTACATTCGTAGAGTATACAAGGTGAAGAGAACTACTGAACATACAATGTTTTTTGTTATTAAATTTACATAAGCACCAAAGCGATGTAAGAACTAGTTAATTGTTACTTAATTGCAATTTAGGAAAAAAATATTGTCGCTATCAGGACTTAAACTGGACACCTAGTTTTGCTCTAATCTTGAAGTAATATCAGTAAACTAGTTTTACATAATATTATCAACAGAAGGTAGTCAAGTTTTGCTTTCGAAAATTTATAGTTTTCGGAAAAAATCTAAAATCTAAGCGTTATAGAAGAGAAAGACATTCATTAAATAATATATATTATTGTAATTTTTAAACGACTGGAGACAATTTTTCTTACTTTCAATACCACCACTGTCACCACCTGTCATTTTTATTTCCATTTTGAACTTGTTATATACAAACATTATTATAACCAAAATATAATAATATTGTATTGTCATCAAAACTTCACATGACTGCAAAGTTTCACGTTAATTGCACATTTGAAAGGGGATGAACATCTAGTTGCAAGATTTTTTTAATTACATACAACATACACGTCAAGTTAATATAAGTGTATTAAAAACAGTCATTAATTAAAAATAAGAACGAGGATTTCGTTCGAGTAACACATTACTTTTTGTAACAAATGCATTCAAAGAACATTAAATACATACAAAACCACCGTAAATAGATATTGTGGATAAATTAATTAATTCACCTATGAACAGGATCACTAAGCTCTACAATGATGTTTGATTAAAAAAATATGACATTGACATATTCAACATGTCTTATTTTACTTTTAAAAAAAGCATATCACAAACTCTGGTTATAACAAGTTGCCTGGTTATTCTTATTCTGGATATTTAATTCTTATTTTTTTTTTTGTATTTCCGAACATTGCATTTTTTTCTTTTTAATTCTTATTGTGCACAGAATTCTGATATATTTTGGTCTACTTATCTTCATTTTTTATGCAATGTTATCTAACAATAAACTATTTTTTCGTTTGTAATAAGAGGTATCATTTGTATGGACCCAGAGTCTGTTTGACATCCATGTTATATAAATAAATAAAAATAAAAAAAAAAAAAAAAGTACTATCAGATATAGTTGGCAATCATCGTATAGTATGCTTTCGTTTACTTTCGACCCTAAATTAAGTTCGTAAGGGACAGAATCCCTATATTATGATCTGCACATGTGCAACTGTTATTTCCGTCATTGGTACGAAAAAATGAAATTTCTTCCCAGAGATATACAAATGTACTTTCAATACGCGTATTATTTAAAAGTTTTCGACCAAATTTCAGGAAACGGAGCATAAGAAGATAGTGGAGGTAATAAAATCATTGAAAGTCTGTCTCCACCAATACTATATCAACGAAAACTAGTGATAAGAACATTACTTGGGTGATATGGAACGAAATATTTTCACGTATGTACATCCCCATAGACACTGTTGAAATCATTACTCTTCCATTTTTCATAGTCGGGTAAAAAATAGACAACTGAAACATAGCAATGCATGTGGCTTAAGTTGTCTTTTATCTTACCACTCGTCAAAAACTTGAACTTAAACCACTTTGTCTAATGGTCTTTCTCTAATGGAACATACATTGTACCCACAATGTGTACGGAAAGACAGTTTTATAGACTTATAGGCTGTATGGTTGTGATAACACATTCGCAGATGTAGTTTTTCCGCTAGTTCGCGTCAATCGGTTGGCCTAGTCATGGCCGACTACCAGAGTTCAGCAATCACTACAAACAAACCGAACAGTTCTACTCTAGTATACAGTTATACCTTCTTCTTAGTTTGTGCTGCGCGTTTCTGTTACTGGTACCACCCTGTAAGCTTCAGGCCTTTGTTATCCGGCAAGTTTTTTGCGTACATACATAGCAATTATTTTTACCTCTTTTTTTCCTTTACGAAAAGTTCAGTACATGAAAATCTTTTTTGTTTGGAAGAACCCTAGAAATATTTCGTTAAATCTCTGAAAACTTCTAGCTGGCTGACACATATTAGATTCGACAGGAGTAAACAGCATAACAAAGTTAATGATTGATAACATTTAATAATAGTTGAAATAGTTTCCTAGAATTGAAAGGTGGGAAGTAGCTTTGCGGAATCGAGGTTTGGATACCTCTGAATTGGTAAAATGAAAACATGGTTTTGTACTTTCCATAATATTACTGTGGATAAAAGCATCGTTTCCATCAAGTAAACTACAATTAATAAATTCAATTTTCTCACCAAGGGAATATTTCTCTTCATATTTTTAATATAAAAAGCATTATCGTCATATTTGTTTATTGATCAACTTATGACGATCTAAACTCAATAGACATCTTGATTAGACAGATAAAATGTGATTTAGGTACGCTCATTTTTTTTTTTTTTTTTGGAAAATGAGTTTTGTTTCGAAATCTATTGATTTTAGAAAAAAAACTATTCTTAAAATTTTATTCATATTTTCTTACCTGCATAAAAAGGTAAAAACATTTCCTTAATATAATAATAATAATATATTTATTTTGCTTACATAGTAAACACGTCATACAAATGCAAAGTAATACACACAAAAATAAAAGTACAATATTAAAAAGATTAAAATTCTTTAAAATCATAGAGAGGCCTTTTAATTAACGTATCATGAATTTCGCTTTTAAATTTTGTTAGTGGTAAGTCTCTTACTCTAGGAGGTAGTTTGTTGTAAAAATTAATCGCCCAATAATTAGTCCCATATTTATACTTATTTGCCGAAAATCTGGTATGTAAAATATCTATATTAGTTCGGGTATGATAATTATGGTTCTCGGAATGCAAATTAAAATTAGAAATGTTTTGTTTTATATATATTAAACATTCATAAATAAAGAGGCACGGTAAAATTAAAATTTTATTTTCTTTAAAATATTTTCTGCATGGAGTTCTAGCTGGTATTTTTGATAAGAGTCTGATGGCTCTTTTTTTTAATTTAAAGATGCTGATAGATTCGGTAGAAGAACCCCATATTATAATTCCGTATGACAAAACTGACTGCTGACGTAGCTAATTCTGAGTTGATTACCAAAAAGCGGTTATCACGAATAGAGACGGAAACTAATGGGATATAATGTTATATAGTAATGATACACGTAATATACATAGAAAAGAAAAATTTGTTTTAAACAAAAAATCAAAACGATAAAATTAATACTAAGTAACATAAGTACTTTTATAAAATATGTTTTTGAAAATGAAAATATGAAATAATAATAACCTTTAATTACGTATACATAATCTAAATCGATGATATTATTTTTCCGAGGTTTCCATATAGTTTTGTTAAAGAAAAGGTAGCATGGCTTTACGGACTGCAACTATACCCAATTTTGTACAATTTTCGTAGGAAAAAAATAGTATTTTTACTTAGTACGTTGATATGTGTACCAGACAAAATAATACATTTTAAACAAACTTTTACATTCACTTCCTTTCATCAAACATTCATTTTAATTAGCGCCCTAAGTATTCTTCGACCATTCGGTAACTGTTTAAGCTAACTGATTATTCCAGTCAGTAGAACACATTTTATAGGTGTGATTGGGTGTATTTTATTAAAGGACATTCCAGTCGTCTAAATATCGGTCAAACGTTGACATCATCACAACAATTTGGCATCGATTGACGATCGACAATTTGAAGTACGTGTGACGTCTATGAATGTATATGTGTATTTACGCAACATTTAAACAGTAGCGTGCAATATTTCCTTTATTCTACATTAAGTAAAACATGAATTGAATGTTTCTGTTATAATTTTCAATAACTGATGTTGTTTGTATATTATATTGTATAGTCAAATTCTTTTGTATAAAGTTAGTTTCTGGTGTTCGCGACTTCATCCGTATTGTATTTGAAATATGACCAAAAATACTATTTACACCCGTTTTGAAGAACATCCTTTAAATGTTGAATTCAATAACTCTTACTTAAACGATTTAATATGCAATATATACAGTGTTAAAAAACCTTACATCTTCTTTGGATATCTTCAGGTGTTGAACTTCGCAAAACCCCTTCTCAGTGAATGCTTACGTCACGAAAAATTCCACTATTCAAATTTCAAGTTTCAAGCTTCAGCGCTGTGACCTTGGCGTTGATGAATCAGTCAGTCAGTCGTTTATAAACTTGTAATTATTCGCAAGTTGCTTTTCTTTATTTTGTAATCTTATTGCCATTCTGTAATTTATATAAAACCAAATGAGAACAGCAGGGACAAATATAATTCATTTTGTTACTGATTTTCTAATTTAGCTTAAAGTAGGCCCAAAAGATCCAGGGATTAAATTTTTAAATCTAAACAAAACACAGACAGAAATTGCAGACGAATCGACTGACGATTGTTGCTGGCTGCTGGTTGCAGGTTGCTGGTGCTGGTCTTATGGTCCATAACGCTACAGTATTAATCAGTCATATATATTATTTATATTTTAAATGAAGAACTTAAAAACTTGTTCAAATCTTCAGTCACACTTCCAAAAAATGATATATTCAAAGTCAAATCCTGATTTAAATCATTATTATCATATAACGTTAAACTAATAAAGAGGGTAAAATGACATAGATTCCGTTATCCTCCGATTGAAGCATATTATGTTTATTTTTTTAATTCGTCCGGAGGAAAGTAACAAATTTTCTTAAAACGGCGCTAATGCAAGGTCATTTGGCATGAGCGCTCAGTAAAAATATAAACCAACTTCACACTGTTGTTCGACTGTATGTGAACTGCACACTGAAGCTCCAATCATCATGTATTCTTGTGTTAATATTCTGTGCAGACATTTTTTTTGACGTGCAACTATTGTTTGTTCAACCTTTGTGTATTCAGCTAAATAATAGAGATACACATTTGTTTACGCATTACGCAAAAAAGTGTGTTAAGTAGCGTTGACAATGTAAATAGATTTAACTGCGAACACGCGATACTTATCAAATAAAAATATCGCAGGTTAAAATATGACTTTACGTTGACAACACGACAAAACTGTTTATCTCAATCATTTGGTACTTCTTTCCGTAAATTTTGCTACTTTATCAATAAAATATTATTATTATTATTCTATGATAAATAAAATAGGACAACTTGTTTATAATTTTACAAAATTCCAGCCAATTAGGTGACCGGACCATTTCAACTTTAAAAATATTGACATTTGACAGTTTATAAAAAATGTTATGATGGTTGCTATTCGTTTCTGTGGTTACACAATAACTAATTTCTATTTGACAGATCTTCAAAACAAGAATCTAAAACTTTTTAAATAGTGAAGCTACTGTTGAAGATCAAAAAACGTCAGACCTAGGTGAACTTTACATATTCACTGTTGGCATTTACTGCATATTACAAAACGATATATTTTAATATACAATATTTGACCTAAGGAAGGAGAGATCATTTTATCACTTTATTGTGATTTAATTTTTAAGTTAACGAGCATTCAATGAAATATTTGTCTATTTTGCACCAACGTATTTATTTATCGAATCATACCTGAGGTTTTGACATATGCAACCTTATTTAAACCTATACACCTAAAAAATAAAAATCAACACGTAATAAGTTATGTTATTAGTGGAATATTAACGCCAGACTTGACTACATTTTTACGTGAATTATTTTTGATGGGATTATCATTTCCGAAACAAGTTGTATCTAAAAATAAATATTTATGACACTGAAATCATAACTATGAAGTACATAATTAGTATCAATTATAATTATTTAATATAAATTAACTTTTTGCCAATTATGAAAACAATTCTCTGGTGCCAGGTATAAAGAACTTAAGTCAAAAATTGTTAAATTCATTTTTTACTTGTATTCTTTTTCATTTCGTATTAACGGGTTAAAAACTATAGATTTTTCGACTTAAGTCCTTTATACATGACAGCAAAGAATTGTAAAGTAAAGTGCACTATGAAAATTTTAAGTTAAGTAGTTAAATATTAATTATCATATTTAATAAATTCACTACAAAGTACCGTACTACAAAAATTAAAACTCTGTTTAATGTATCTATAATATAACTTACTTTTCGGTAAGTTCATCTATAATACATTTTAAAATATAGGTTAGTACTATATTTCGTCACTAGTCAAACAAAAAGCGATATTTTGAATTTTACATTTAACATTTAAAAATAATGGTCAAATGTAAACCGAGTTTGAGTCATATCTTCCGTATTTTTGAATTTTTTATATAAGATGTCCCAAACAGGACTCATCAGGCCATCTCGATCAAACCTTTTATAATCCTAAATAGGGTGATCTTGTCAACCGTGTAAAGAAATATTGCATGATATAATTTTCTGTCATATGAATAATGTGATTGACCAACAGCAGGAGGAGTCAGGTAGCCCAGATACCGGGTGGAATGTTAGCCGTACTTTTATGTTTATGCAACTTGGGCGGTCACCTTAACTCAGGACTGGCCAAACATTTTAACTCTGAGGGTGTCGTATTGCCAAAATTATTGTCGACAATTCACCAGGAATCGTCTTAATAATCCCCATAGAGATGCAAAAAAATACTGAAATATCGATACAGGATTACAAAAGTGAAATATCTTGAATTATCTAGTTCGAAATTATAGTGGAAAAAAAAATCTTAGTGAACTGATTCCTTAAACACTTCTTTATTTTGATATGGTAAATATTGTGTGAAAAGATAACTGTGAAATTGCATACGCAAAAAAAGTTGCTCAAAAAAGGTCGCAAAAATCAGTTTTTCTTGAATATTTTGTGACCTATTGGTTTTACACTATTTTAGTGATTATGAAAAATATTTATAAGATAAATCTGCACAAAAAAGCTGTTATACAGAATATATAAATAGTTCTCTGAAATTTTCTAGCAAGGCACATAGTTCACTGTAGATATAATGCTATATAGGTGCACGTAGAAATGAGAATATCTTATTTATACGATTTTTTTTTAAAGGCTGGAAGTTTAAAGTGGTAGTATTGCACACATACTTGACCTCATTTTTTATTGAAATTAAAAGTAAAATTCTAAAATATGATTATCGTTTAGTGACATAAAATATTTCAGTTTTGCTTTATCATTTATAATAACGTCAGTAACTTATAACCTGAATTCGAATACATTTTTCCGGTTAATATTCCAAAATAATCAATTTGCAAAATAAAAATTATAAGCCTGTACGTCATTACACAGTAAATCCACACAAAATTTAAATTCAAATCAGACATATTATTACCATTTATCACACTTGGTGAAATTTTATTGTTATTTATTTCATAAAGGCGAAAAGTTTGTATAGATGTACTAGTCTGGCACAGCTAGAATGAATGCAATAAATATATGGGCTGCAGTAGTTGGCCATGATATTTGCTGAAACTGACGTCAGCCGTTCGTAAGAAAGAATAGAGGTGTGGCCTATTTTAACCAGCCTCAAAAAATTATTGGAAATCCGCTTAAGTGCTGCACAAAAAAAAATCCAAGGCGTTACGCGAAGCTCATTTTATTTATAAAAACTCTATGACTTTTTAACACCCATGCAGAAATATATTGGATTTAAATGTTGAACAGGCTAGAAAATATCGTTACGTTAAAATTCCCTAACGTACAAATATGAAGGGTCGAGCGGGATCCACTACTAGAATGAATAACGCGTAAGATGAGCTCATTAATAATCACGACATTTTGGCCATCCCTGATTAAAATATTACCACCACACGAAGATATGAACGACTAATTACCGGTGCTGGAAGCCACCAAAGTGCTTAACTCAGTCTAATAAACACTGAATGAGCAATTCAATTTTATATAACACTAGCTGGACTATAGGTATTGTATTGCTTCACAAAAAAAAGTATTTCAGTTACTAATAACTTGGTGATGCCGGCTCGTTGAAAAAAGCCCATTCTTGTATGTCGAGACAAAAAAAAAATCAACTCTCGTCTAGTATTAGTTCGAGGTTGTCTTTTTTGTCTCGATAGCGATGATATCTTTTATCTTGATGTCGCATCTCAAAATACGAAACGAACACACTTGTTCGTCTCGGTGGAAACACTAGCTAGTGCAAAATTTTATGTTTTGATTTTAATAATTAGACGAAGATTTAAAGAAAATATTTAGAAAATTTATGAAGTTATTAAAAGATATGATTAAAAATGTAGTAATCAAATAATATCTACCTAAAACGTAAAAATTATGAAAATTGTTCAACATTTTTTGATCTACACATATAAATAGAATGGGACCCTCCATCTTTTTATTTTTTGAGAATTTTGGGTGTTTCTGGGATTATTATCTGTTTTAACAGCTAACCGAGAATAACAGGATAGATTCTGTTAAAACTTGAAATGTTATAGATATCTAGATCTACGGATACCCTTTACAGTTAATATAAGGCATTTATTAGTCAAAATTAACATTTACCTAAGTTAGTAAAACCGGAAGGAAAAATATTGTTTCAGTCATATATGTCACTATCTACTTTATTATATATTTTTTAGAATATTTCTCAAAAAAAATTATAATGAGCCTCACTCACATAAGAAGTTTAACTTCATTAGTTTTTAAAATTATTCCCAAATTTAACATTTTTTATGTGAAATTTCTAATTAATAATATTTATACATACTTAGCAACACACTATAAACTTCTGCCCTTGTCAGTTTCATGTAATTTAAGAGACAAACTTAATTCCCCTTTATGTGGCAGTTCTACTTCTCCTTGATTTTTTACTTTTTTCAAACAGATACGTCGCTAAAGAAATTAAACTTCAAAAAGATTCTCAAAATCATTTTTAAGGCTATTTAGGACCAATCTATAAAAAAAAAATAAAAAACCTTTAACGGGGAGTAAATATACAACCCCATGTTAAATCATATGTCTCAAATATTCTCTACAAACTTGAGATAACTTCTCTCTAAAAAAATCAAGCACTTTTTTATTGTTTTTCAAATGAACACATAGGTGCTTTTTATTTTAATCTCAGATAGTGTCATCCTCTTAATGAACGATAATGGGCATATCAATAATGCGTAGCTTATAGTCTGTGCGTATAACATTCACATAATATGTGGGATCCGGACATAGCGGTAAACAGGCATGTAGCGTATACATGCGTTGAAGTCTCCGCCATCAGTGTGTCAGTAGTGTGTTGAACGGAATACATATGATGATGATAATGACGATGATGGTGTCTAGCACTGCAGTCCACAGCTGATACCATATGTGCAGAACTGGATTTCATTCAATATGGTGAGGAAGGCAATTTTTGATCAATTGGTTCAACCAACAGTGCTCTCTGACTTAGGTATAACGTACGATTTCACATAAGGTAAACATTTTTTGGAGAATAATTATATGAAACCTATTTCAGAATGTATTTTTTTTAATGTCCTAGAAAAATGTTTATTTTGATTTCTTAACGATAATATCTCTTAAGCTCTTGTCCGTTACAGATATAAAATGTTACTATTGCTTAGTAAATTGCTTATGACATTTTCTGAACGTGGTCATTTTGGAAATTGAAATGTAGATTTTTGCGTTTTTTAATGCATAATATACAATTTCTTTGAAAAACGATTTCAGTGAGTTTTTCAGTAGGGTTGAAAAATAAATAAGTAGTGGTAGATTTATAAATGACTGCCAAATAGTAACTGAAATTTACAAAGATTATCTACAGATAAATTAATTTATTGATTACTCTCGCATTTTTATTATTAGTGTATTTGCCATATGGCAACATACACTATTGGCGTCGGTCGGATGGCGGAACCTAGGGGTCGGACCAAAATTTCTCGACGTTTCATAACCTCCTAAACACTTTGGCACCATTTTTAAAAGTGTTTATATATATGTATACATATATATATTTATATATATATATATATATATATATATATATATATATATATATTTATATATATATATATTTATATATATATATATATATATATATTTATATATATATATATATATATTTATATATATATATATATATATATATATAAATATATATATATATATATATACATATATATAAACACTTTTATAATAACTTTTGAAAGAGTTAATTGATTTTAACGAAATTTGGCCCACGTGTTGAAATCCATCCCCGCAAGAAGCCTATTTAAAATGGGCGTAATCGGGCCATTTTAAGGGTAATTTTTAGGGGTTGAAAAATGTTTTTGGGCCCCAAAATACCGAAAAAATTCTCAGAATCGTTTCAAAATTGACATTTAACCCTTCAGTAGTAATTAAAAAGTGTTCCTAAAATTTTAATAAAATCGACCCGACAGGACCGGACTTACAAATTTTATGAAAATACTACTTTGCAGATAGTGTATTATTTACTGAAAGTTGTATATAATTTGGTATAGAAGTTTGATTGATAATAATATTGCAATTTATAAAAAATTTTATTTTAACGGGTGTATTAAGGAGTCAAATTTTTATTTTGCCCAAAAACCAACTTAAGCTCGCATAATAAAGCCACACTGCCTGTATAAGCAAATACACTATATTGTCGGCAGGGTTTTGGCACTGCGACCCAGGTTTATTTATTTATTTTTTTTTTTTTATTTATTTCCACATCCTCGCTGATTTATACTTTAGTAGTAAGTACATCACGCAATTTTTGTTTCTTTAATTCTTCATTAACTTGAATGGAATATATACTCTTCTCTACATCTATAGCGGTTGATTAACATCAGAAGAACTTAATAATATTAATATATTATATATGTGTGTTAATACATCCATAATATATTATATGTATTAACTAACACATTACGTGTGCCACTTAAATAATGATTTAAGTTTTTTGTCAACCGCACTTAGGTAAAGAGGAATTTTTTTATATTATATATTATGCTACATATTAAATCGTAAATATTAATTAGTTTTTGCTTATTATCAGCAAATTGGTAGGGACTGAATCCTCTGACTGTATGTATATGTGATTTAAAATGGTTCAAAATAATGAAAAAAAAATAGTTTCAAGACCTAAACTTACAAATTTTCAATTTTTTAAGGAATGCGTAGAGAATAGAGATTTGAAACATCATTCAAATGAAGTGTAACGCTGATTCCCCAGGCTCTATCTAAATTTTTTGAGTTGATAGTGCCCCTGACGCTTTCTATAAATATTTAATAACAAATTTATTTTCACTTGAAAGTTGTAACTCAATTCCTTCAAAAGTTAAGATAGTGGGAGTGAGGTGGGGGTCATACAAATCTATATACGCACTTTATCTTAACTTTACAAGAATAAGAAAATATAAATTCTTTAATTAATGATTTCTTAAATAATTAATTTTCTGTTATGTTCACACTTTTAAACTATATCTATATAAATATATTTTATGTTATAATTATTCTGCAATCTGCTTCTATATTAATTACACTCACAATAAAATAATAAAAACCCGGGTCGCAGTGCCAAAACCCTGCCGACAATATAGTGTATTTGTTAATACAAGTGTGGCTTTATTATGCGAACTTAAGTTGGTTTTTAGGCAAAATAAAAAATTTTACACCTTAATACACCGTTTAAAATAACATTTATTTCTTAATTGCAATATTATTATCAATTGAACCTCTATACTTAATTATATACACACTTCAGTAAATTATAATTCACTATCTGCAAACTAGTTTTTTCATAAAATTTGTAAATCCGGTCCTGTCGGGCCGATTTTATTAAAATTTCTGGAACACTTTTTAATTACTACCAGAGGGTTAAATTTCATTTTTGAAACGATTCGGAGAATTTTTTCGGTATTTTGGGGCCCAAAAACATTTTTCAACCCCTAAAAACTACCCTTTAAATTACCCGATTAGGCCCATTTTAAATAGGCTTCTTGCGGTGACGGATTTCAACACGTGGGCCAAATTTAGTTGAAATCAATTAACTCTTTCGAAAGTTATAGTCCGCACGTATATATATATATATATATATATATATATATATATATATATATATATATATAAATATATATATATATATATATATATATACATATATATATATACATATATATATATACATATATATATAATTTTTCCAAAAATGACGCCAAAGTGTTTAGGGGGCTATGAAACGTCGAGAAATTTTGGTCCGACCCCTAGGTCCCGCCATCCGACCGACGCCAATAGTGTATGTTGCCATATGGCAAATACACTAATAATTATGTAATTTTCTTGTAGGTAAGTATATAAAGTCAAATTCTTTTTTCCTGTAATAAAAATAATCTTTGTTTAATTAACTTTTGCGTAGTGCAATTTTTATAAAAGCCAAAGAGTGTTTAAAGCTGTTTACTAATTTGTTAGTTTTAATTTGTATTTATAACTATAAATAAATTACGTGCGAAATTAAAAATTTAAAATGAACTAAATTCGTTACATTTGTCTGGCCAGCCCTGCAACAAAATAAGAATGAAAATAGATATTTTTGGCGCTATTATAATATGTAAAAAAGTGGGGCCTGATTTGAATCGGACAGGATGTGAGGTGGTAACCTGTTCGCGAAGAGATAGTCAAGGTCGGTCAGCATTCCAATATGGCCACCATACAAATGTACATACGTTACATATTAAATACAAAGTGTTACATAAAAATTGTTACTATTAGTTAATTGTATTATTTCCATATTACAAGTGTATGAAAATATGGGAATAGGGTCGAAAAATCATGTCCGTTGAAGTCGCGTCTAAGCAAGATTAATGAGCTTAGAAGCTGCATTTGATGGTTAAAATCACGACCTTCTAGGTTAGAAGTCGTGAATAAAATTCTAGCCAAGTGGGCGACAGTCATTCCAACTTCAAAAAATTGACATTTGACATAATAAGTCAAATGTCAGTTTTTTGGAAATTTTGTTTGTTTTATTATAATATTATTATAATAAAATAATAATAATAATAATGCGTTTAACGTCCGTTTTTCGACTTTATGTCATAACAGACGCCATTCGCACCATTACTATCTTTTCATCTACCACTTCCCGTTATTTTCTACATTTTTTACAACTTCAACTTGTGTAATAGCAATGGGCGAATGAAGGAATTATAGGAAATTAGGATAAGGTAGGTAATTTTTGAACTAGGAGTTTGATAGGTAATCGGCCATGGCTTCAAATAAGGAACCATCTCGATATTTATCTGGAATTAATTGAGGGAAACCATGGAAAATCTCAATCAAGATGGCCGGTACAGGATTACCGTTTCTCGGCGAGAGGCAGTAGGAAAAAGTCCCAGTCACATCTGCCCCCGCCGGGATTCGAACCCGGTACCTCCCGAATGCGAGTCTAGTGCCGTCACCACTACTCTACCCAGCTCGGTATTATAATAAAATAAACAACATTTCTGTTAAAGCGTGCGGTGACGCGAGTAATGGCTAGTATGAAATATTATGATATTTGCTTTACGTTTGCATGGTTATATAATATGGGATCACGTAAAAATTAACCAAAGTATGCTTGTCAGCTATTCCATTATGACAGAAAAAATCAACGTTATATAACGTAGATTTTACCCAAAAACAACAGGGCTCTTTATATTTACATGTCAAACATTTTACCAAAGGTTTCGATCCGACGAGTCGTTTGATCTGTACCGTGCTCACAGATAAACAGATTAACAGACGAACAGACTTTTTTCAAAAATATGTTTTTTAGACTCGGGGGACATTCAAGTGAAAAAATATTATAATATTTGGAAAGTGAATTTTGAGCTAAATTAGTACTACTAGTGAAGTTGGAATGGTAAAAATATAAGTTCACTATTTTTTTATCGACCAAAATCAATGAGAAAAAGTCCGCTCGGAGAAATGCAAGAAGTGTTAAAAATCAAAATTTAGAGAAATTTTACCGAATATATAAACTAGCTCCGCACTCGATAAAGATGGAACATGGCAGCTACAGCACTAGTGGTCGTCGGCTCACCGTATTACAGTCTTAACTCGCGGGGTAGCGCTCTGCTCGACAGCGACAACACTAGTGGAGTCTTTGACTTCACCGTAATACAGTCTTAACTCGCGGGGTAGCGTTCCGCTCAGCAGCGACAACTGTAGTAGAGCCTTGACTTCTTCCGCTTTGTATATAGATGATACATTTATACCTAGTTAAATTATTTTATATAAATCATTATTGAGTATTGAGGTAACAGGAAGTTATCGATTACCGGAAAAACTAGTCGAACTTCATAGGTCTATGACTGTAAACAGTAAAATCGTTTTAGTCGCAATCTGTATGTGACACTAGATGCATGCACAGATTTCTTCGAGTAGCCTCAGTGACCTCTTTTAGCGGCACTTCCTGTATCGCCGCAGTGGTTGTAGTGGTCGTCGCGGCACGTTCGGCGGATTGCGCGTCAAAGCTGACCGGTGACATCATTGATCGGCAGATCTCGGACACGGACATTGTTATTGATGTAGTGGTTTGGTGACAGGTAATCGATGCAAGTGCGAGAATCGAGAATCATGTCATTACAATCAAATTACTATTTTTATCAATTTATGTAGATTGTAACAGGAAGTAATGTCCACATTTTTAGAATGGAAATTGGATGGGAAAATTTTAATTATTAACATTTAAATTCACAAATATTTTTACGTAATGTTTTTCCTAATTGCACGGTAAATACTATTTTAATAATAATTTGGAATTCATATTAGTTTTAGATAAATATTATTTGGACAATATAATATTGCGTAACAAGTGTGAAATCCAGCAATACCTTTTTTAAAATTGATGTAACGTTTTTAAAACAAGTTAGGAGCAAACTTTGGTAATTTTCAAACCGCTGTCTTTTCGAATTAAAAAAAAAACGAAAGCGCATTTTAAAGCTTGTGCATTCTAGTCTTTGAATCAAAAATTCAAATATAGCGAACCGTGAGCATTGAGAAAAAAAATGACCCCTTAATTTTTTATAAAATTGCATCATGGCTCCAATAAAAATTTCAGATAAATTTTGAGTGAAGCATCGTAACGCTGGTACTTCCCTTTTTAAAAGGCTTTTTTTTAAATTTTCCTTCGATTTTTTATAATCGAGTTATCAGCTGTTAAAACAAAAATGCCACTTTTGACTTTAAATGCTCATAACTCCTGAAGAAATGAACGTACGACAATTTCCCGAAATGATATCTCGAAAAAATTGACGTAAAACATTTCAAAGTTTATCTGGATGTTTTTTTTTGGAGCCCATAGATGTGAAAAAATTTTATAAAAAATTAAGAGATCATTTTTCTTCTTTCAATTCTCACGGTTCGCTAAGGCACGATACAAATTCAAAAACTAGAATGTACAAGCTTTAAAATGAGCATTAATTTTTCCAAATCCGATCATTTTTCGCGAAAATACAGCGATTTGAAAATCATCAAAATTTCGACATTTTTTATCTGACCCCTTAATTAAGTTGCGTAATGTATATAAACAGACTAGCCGCTACCCGCGGCTCCACGCGCAATTGAGATGAAACTATAGCTTATAGCTTTTACCCGCGACAATTTAACTTCGCCATTATGATATAATTTTTAAATCTTATACATTATTTTAAACTTATTTAAAACTTGGACACATTCGGTTTTTGAAGGCTCCGATCCTTATTATCAAGCTTATGACTTACACTTTATTACAGTTTTGCACCGAGGACCTGCGCGGTGCCCCGTTCCACAGCAACAGCGATAGTGGAGCCTTTGATTCCACCATATTACAGTCTTACCACGCGAGGCTGCGTCCCACTCGACAGTGATAAAAGTAGTGGAGACTTCGACTTCACTGTATTATTAGACACGGGTAAACAAATCTAATGTAAGTTGCGTTAAATATTCCATATCACATCATATTACTAATCAGTATACAATATCATGTGTTAGGCAATATTAATAAAAGTCGAAATTATATATTTTTTAACTAGCACAAACTGAGATTCGAACCCAGAATTTTCGATTACATGTCGAGTATTTTCCCAGTTAAACTATTCGGTCATTCCAAGGATATCCAACCATTTGGTCAGCGCACGCCGGTAAAGTAGTCAAGCAGCAGTTTTTCTTTCGAGTTGATTTACAAATATTGACATTTCGAACTAAAAACTTATTTTTATCAAAATAGAATATAGTCTATATTACTCAACGATAGTGTAGCTTCTTATTAGCGGAAGGATTTTTAGAATCGGCTTAGTAGTTCCAAATATTACCCCCGTCATACAAGCCAACAAACAAACAACTAATACTTCTTTATATCAATTTATATGTAATATTATATTAGTATAGACTGGCTGTCTGCCAGGTTGCACTCGAGTAAAATTAGAATGCCAACCTTTCGCTCATTCCACATAGTGACTCTATCATATATCTCTTTACTTTTATCAACTGTCGTGTTTCTATCTTAAGCGATTTTAAAGACGCTCGTATCCTTCAAGACTGTTTCCACCCCCGTTTTCAAATCTTAGGTACGTAGGACGAATTTTGACAAAGAACAAGCACAGTTAATTTTCATTTTTCTAACTCAGACGGTTAAGGCGTTATTATTTTTCGAACGAGCAGGTACTTTTCACCTTTACTTCGCACATTCTGGAGTAAACTGTGAAAATATAGGTATGGATTTTCAATTTTTTTTGTCGGTTAAACGGATCATTTAAGGATACAAGCTTGGTTTAGAAACATTCTGTGAATTTTTGTTGAATATCACCACCTCCACCCCTACCCTACTTCCGGCAAAGTTCACAGGAATAAGTTTACTCTTATATTAGCTAAATTGAAACTGATGCAGTACAAGACAATCGGAGGGTTATTCAAATCTTTGAATGTTTAATTGAAGTAGATATTACCGCACGTATTTTTGAAATAATGTATTTTCGGATAAATCATTACTGTAGATCACTCGTATGAATTATAAGTACTCTTCTTAGAATCACACTGTGCATAATTGCTACGAGCAAATTGATACCATTCCAAATTTATAAACATCGTAGATGTGACTGATTTAGTAGCACTATATTTTGGTGTTAAAAGTTTAGAAACGCGCTGCGCTGTAAGTATATGAACACCTAAGGCTGCCTCACGAGCCGAACAAGTGCAATGGGTATTCGATGTTGACGAACCTAAGGCGCGCGACCTAGTTCCCATGGTCCGGCGTGTTTGGTGGCCCGCTGATGGCCCCATACCTGCAGTACCTCCACGTGATACTGCACCCAAACCTCTGACCACAAACAATTTCCTTAACAAATGTTGCTAAAAATCTACATGGAAATTGAAAGAAGGAATATTAACGAACAAATTAAAGATTCCATTGTACTGACATACCAACCCTGAATAGGCTGACCACTTTCGACATTGGCGTGACCCTGAGTGTAATGAAAAAAGGGAACAGGGGGCATATTATTAAACTTGTAGTTCATAGTTGCGATCGGAAAACGAAAAAAATGTGTTTATTATTATGACGAAGTCAGTAATTTTGAATCTATTTTTAGTGTATTTGCCATATGGCAACATACACTATTGGCATCGGTCGGATGGCGGGACCTAGGGGTCGGACCAAAATTTCTCGACGTTTCATAACCTCCTAAACACTTTGGCACCATTTTTAAAAATGTTTATATATATATGTATATATATATATATATATATATATATATATATATATATATATATATATATATATATATATATATATTATATATATATATATATATATATATATATATATATATATATATATATATATATATGTGTACGCGCGATAACTTTCGAAAGAGTTAATTGATTTCAACGAAATTTGGGCCACGTGTTGAAATCCATCACCGCAAGAAGCCTATTTAAAATGGGCCTAATCGGGCTATTTTAAGGGTAGTTTTTAGGGGTTGAAAACTGTTTTTGGGCCCCAAAATACCGAAAACATTCTCCGAATCGTTTCAAAATTGAAATTTAACCCTCTGGTAGTAATTAAAAAGTGTCCCCAAAATTTTATTAAAATCGGCCCGACAGGACCGGATTTACAAATTTTATGAAAACACTAGTTTGCAGATAGTGACTTATTTATTGAAGGGTGTATTTAATTCGGTGTAGACGTTAGATTGTTAATAATATTACAATTAAGAAAAAAATGTTATTTTAAGGGGTGTATTAAGGGGTTAAATTTTTTATTTTGCCCAAAAACAAACTTAATTTCACATAATAAAAGTATAAAACCACACGGCCCTATACAAGCAAATACACTATATTGTCGGCAGGGTTTTGGCACTGCGACCCGGGTTTTTTATATATTTAATTAAATAAAATAACTACATATTCCATATATATAAATAATTCATCTCTAAATCACTAACTTTAATATAATGTTAGAATAGACGGATAATTGACTGCATAATCCGCAGAACAGTGTCATTAAACCCGGGAAATATGTGTTTGTGATCACCTTAATCCTGGAAGAGAACTTAATGTCTAAACACGGCATGTCTTTCCCAAAGTGTGCATGATGTTACAAAAAGGAGGGTGGGTCCTCTCTTAAAAAGTGACTAAAAATCCTAATGCCTATCAAACTTTTAAGACACCACACTATTGCCTCTCTTAAGAAGTTGATGAGAGTTAATTTTAGTCACTATTTCTTAGATAATGATTCAGGCTATACAGTGCGCATCTATAATTCATAATATCGAGGTAAAATCGTATCACATAAACTATCTTTTGAGGATAATTTATATTTGGAAATTTATAAATGGGGCTAGGGTCCAGTGATGGCGAACCTTTTGAAAAACCTTTCGGAAAAATCAAAACATAATTTTCGTGGCATGTCACACATCACAAAAGTAAAGACTAAAAAAAAAAAAACTCTGGCCGTTATGAGAGACAAATATTTGAATTATGAAATTATTTATCTTTGAAGATGCGTGTCACTAAAAATGAGCTCGTGTGTCAACACTGACACGCGTGTCATAGGTTCGCCATCACTGGGCTAGGTGCACTATCAACTCAAAAATTTTAGATAGGAAGTGGCATTATGTTACACCTTGCTTATTTGAAATTTATTTCAATTCTCTATACACGTACACACTCGTTTTATACCAGGCGCCAAATATTTTGGAGAAGAAAAAATTCAGTTCAGTTACATAATGAGGCCTCACGGTGTCCTCAAGAAATCCTGAAATTCCCCTTCCTCCCCTCTGACGAGGATCACTATTTTTCTAAGCGATGAGAGAATGAACGAAAATAAAAATCATAAAATAAAAAAACCCCGGTCGCAGTGCCAAAACCCTGCCGACAATATAGTGTATTTGCTTATACAGGCAGGGTGGCTTTATTATGCGAACTTAAGTTGGTTTTTTGGCAAAATAAAAAATTTGACTCCTTAATACACCCCTTAAAATAACATTTATTTTCTTAATTGCAATATTATTATCAATCGAACTTCTATACCAAATTATATACAGCTTTCAGTAAATAATTCACTATCTGCAAAGTAGAGTTTTCATAAAACTTGTAAGTCCGGTCCTGTCGGGCTGATTTTATTAAAATTTCAGGGACACTTTTTAATTACTACTGGAGGGTTAAATGTCAATTTTGAAACGATTCTGAGAATTTTTTCGGTATTTTGGGGCCCAAAAACGTTTTTCAACCCCTAAAAACTACCCTTAAAATGGCCCGACTACGCCCATTTTAAATAGGCTTCTTGCGGTGATGGATTTCAACACGTGGGCCAAATTTCGTTAAAATCAATTAACTCTTTCAAAAGTTATTGCCCGCACATATATATATATATATATATATATATATATATATATATATATATATACGCTTATATATATAAATATATATATACATATATATATAAACATTTTTAAAAATGGTGCCAAAGTATTTAGAAGGTTATGAAACGTCGAGAAATTTTGGTCCGACCCCTAGGTCCCGCCATCCGACCGACGCCAATAGTGTATGTTGCCATATGGCAAATACACTAAAAACCCGGGTCATAGTACCAAACCCTGCTGACATTATAGTGTATTTGCTAATACAGGCAATGTGACTTTATTATAATTATATGCATATATTTGTTTTTGGAGAAAATAGATAATTTAATCCCTTAATACACCCCTTAAAATAATATTTTTTTCTTAATTACAGTATTTCGTCCCTATTTTATCAATTCATCATCTGCACAAAATTATATACCTACAGCCTTCAGTAAGTATAATTCTCTATCCGTAAATGTTTTCATAAAATTTATAAATGCGGTCCTGTCGAACCGATTTTATTAAAATTTTTGGAACGCCTTTTAATTGATACTAAAAGGTTAAATTTCAATTTTGAATCAATTCCGAAAATACTTTTTTTGTGTTTTTGGGACCCAAAACAACTTTCAATCCCTGAATACATTTCTTAAAATGGTCCGATTAGGCCAATTTTAAATAGGCTTTGTGCGGTGATGGAATCCAGCGTGTGGACCGAATTTCATTTAAATTAATTAAGTCTGTCTAATGTAACCAATACTTAGTGTTACTGTGTTACCCTCTTTTTTGAGAAAAACCACCTCCACCGAATTTTTCGATTGTAGTGTCCAAACGGCCAATAAAAAAACTAGATAAAAAAACATGCTCCTACATTTCACAAAAAAAATGTTTAATTTTCTAAAGCTGTAGAATTGCCGTCAAAAAACAGGATCGATGCATTAATTAAATGCGTTGTCTGTGCGATCCAAACTATCATTGTTTTTGAGCTTCTGTTGTGAACGTAGCTTTAGGGCTTAAAACCTAAAAAGTCATGACGTGATAGTGTAGTTTAATTTATTTGAATATTTTAGTATGCATTTTTTTTATTAAATATTTAATGGAGTTTTGGAATGATTGTAATTAACGCCCAGCATTTATTTAAGTTTACAATTTAGGTACGAAGAATTTTTGGTTTGAAAACTTGCTTAAAACTGAACGAGACTTACAGAGCCATCTATTTAAAAAAGGTGGAACAGTTGAGAGTTCTATTTTATTTTATTTTACGGTTGGTGACATTGTATTTGCAAAGTGCGTTCGACGTTCGTATTACTGCTGTCAAAATTTGCGAAAGCTTGTGAAAACAGAAAAAATTAGGTCAAGTAAAGCTGTGATCGATTTAAAAACATTGCAATGGAATCTCCAGATCCAACTGTATGGCAACCCAATGAGGAATTACTTGAAATGTTGACGGCTATGGGAATATCAAAAATTGCTGCTGAACATGTAGGTGTCCAATATTGTGAAGTGCGAATGTTCCTTTTAGTTATGAAGCATGTTAAATTGTTTAATTTTTGTATTTATAGGCATTATACTGCACTGGAAACCAATCAGCTGAAGCAGCTGCCAGTTATGTGTTTGATAACGCTGACAACGACATTGAATTCTTGCCTCCGTTAATATCAGCTCCTCAGATCCCAAGACACAAATCCAAAGGTAAAAGCGAACATTCCGCTGGTGATGCTGCCTCAAGTGATGACGACGACGATGCAGAATCGTATAAAATGGCTTTTATTGTTAACGCGGCATTAAATATGGGCGTTGGAAAATTAGCTTCACAAGTATGTTTCCAGTTCTATTTTAAAAATGTCGCCTTTATTTTCTCATGCATACCCAGAGCTGTCAGAATTCAAGTGGGGGCACTGTAGATGAAGTCATTTGTACAGAAATTTTGAAGCTCAACAGGAAAAAACACGATTCCAGTTATAATTGGTATTTTGTCTCAGGAAATAGGGAGCCGCATGTATCGCGGGGCCCTGGACTCAATCCAGCGAACCCATGAGGAAACATGGATAGTATACGTCATGCAAAGCATCTCTTTTTTAGTTTTTATATTTTTCATGTCATGGTGATATAAAAAAAATCATGTTTTTTTTGTGTATAGAAAAATTTATATGCAGAACTAGTTAGTAGAACCGAACCCACCTCCGTAAAAATACATTAAGGATATTTATTATTTTGTTTTATTAGAACTTTTCTATATTATTTATTTAATTTAGGGTTGTATTTAAATTGGAGTACCTAACTTTTTATTTATTTTTCAATGATTTAAAACATTGTCAACTTGTTATCAAAAAATATATAAAAGTATAAAGACTGCGATTTTACGTTTTTTTGTCATTTTAGGTAGCACATGCATCTTTAGGTTTGTATCGATTGTTGCGAAGCTCTAATACTGTGCAAGGTGAAAGTTTGTCCAACAGTCTTTTTGAATGGGAAAATGATGGGTAAGTTACATATTTTTATTGCAATCAATATAAAAATTATTTCGTAAGTTCATTATTCATTTTTTTTTCTAAATTTCTAAGTGGAAATAGCATTGCAACATAATTTTGAGAAGTTTCTGTGTGTGTGCGCGTGCGCGTGTGTATGTACCTGGTAACTTTTTTCGTCTCCATTATCTCGTGAATAAAAAATGATACACCGACTTCGTTATAGAGCCAATCGTCTCGTATTACCATAGATAAGAGTTGATTAGATTATAAAGTTATTGATAATTGTCAATAACTGGTCCAATATGGCCGCCACCACAAAATTGAGGATTGCCATCTTCTTTACGACCCCCTCCACATGGCTATCGAAGTGAAAGGATATGACAAGTAGAATACAATGAGCAGTGTGATTTCCAATATGGCGGCCAAAACAAGTTGGCGGATCACCTGTTTCTTTATAACCTCCTCGATATTGGTATTCAGTGAACGAGTATGAATAGTAGAATACAGTAAACTGTGTGGCGTCATTTTACATTCAATATGGCGGCCAAAACAAAATGCCGGACTACTTTTTTCATTAGAATCCCCCCGATATTGTTATAAAATGAAAGTCTGTCAGTACAAATAAATATAGTGACATCATTTTTCATTCAATATGGCGGCCAAAGCAAAATGGCGGATTACTTTTTTTTAAAAAACAAATAAAAGGGTATGACTAGTAGAATACAGTAAGTTGTGTGACATAATTCTAAAACTTAACGAGGTGCACTTTTGATTTGTCCAATTACATGTTTTAGAATTTTTAGAAAAAACTTCTTGGGTCTAATTTGTTAAGATCATACCGGGAAGTTGGTCGTGTGGACCTCAAAGGTCGCACTTGTAGAGTTCTAATATATGACCCACCTCACAGCTTGTTCTGTATATAAATTGCAATCAAATGTTGAACATTATGTTTTAGTGAAAAAAAGGTAGTGCTTCGTGGACTTGATGCTGAACACTTATGTGACCTTCGAACAGCAGCCCAAAATGTCGAAGGACTTTATTGCTACACTGTAACAGATGCTGGCCATACGCAAGTACCGTCTGGTTCATTGACAGTGTTAGCTTTATTTGGAAGGGAGAGTGTTTTAGATAGAGTAACAGGCGAATTATCATTATTGTAAAAATATTATTCTGTGCACAATATTATTAACAAAAGTGTCATCTAGTCATCTACAGAGCTGTGCGACTTAATTGAGATAAACATCAATTTTCACCACTGAGTTGCTTTCATAAAATCTTTCAATAAAATTACTTGTCTATTAGTTATTGAAAAATTTCATGGAATGAAAAATAGATTTTTATTTATACAAAGAAAAAACAGTAAAAATACTAATTATGAAATTTTAAAATTGTGTTAAATGTTATATGCAATTCATCATCGGTTCACATCCAAACAAATTAATAAGTGATAATGTCACGAGTATTTGAACAATTCAAATACATGAATATTATAAATAATTGGTAATAATATTATATATAAATATTAGGAAAAATCAGGTCTTGAAATAAATTAAATAAAAAGGATCAGGTGAAAAGACCAATTTTTATTCGATATACGACATACCTAAAAATTGGTCTTTTCACCTGATCCTTTTTATTTAAAACGTCGTATATCGAATAAAAACGTACCTAAAAATTGGTCTTTTCACCTGATCCTTTTTATTTAATTATGTATAAAGTTAAAAATTAATATAACGTTCTAATCTCAACAAATCAATTGACTTACATACTAATTATATAGTACATGAAACTAATGTTAATTTTTTTTTTGTATTATTAATTGATGATTAATTTAATGTACTAAGTAATTATTATGTTTGTAGTCAATTGATTTGTTGAGGTTAGAATATTATATTAATTTTTAACCTTACACATAATATTTATTTCTAATTATTTACCTATAATATTCTTGTATTTTTTCAGTTGCTTGAAAAAGTGTAAATAAAAAGATGAAACGTTATATACCAACAATTGTTTAATTGTTTTTAACATAGAATGCCCGTGACATTATTACCATTATATGCAATGCTTAAAAAACGAGGGAAAAAGAACGACTAATTTTCACATATTGTAACGTATAAAAGATGCAATTAGTACTAACTACGTAAATATACATTATTTTAATCTTTATACATACGCAAGCTCCTTCGTTTTTTGTACATATCTGTGTGCTGGTTGTAGCATGCTGTGTCATTTTAATTATTGATTGCCAATTGAATTCTTCTTATAACATTGCTAGATACGATTTTTGCAATAAATAGGATTATTATTATATATATTATGAGATCAAAATTGTGTGTACAAAAAAAAAAAATATTGTAACCAGGAGTTTTTCAAGGTGAAATGATTTGTTTTAAAAAATCGATCTAAAATAAAAGCCAGTAATCGTTCCGTAAACAAATTAGCGCCAAAATAATATGCCGTTTTTTAATTTTCTTTGAGTTGGAATAAATGTTACACACTGTACTTTCCAAACAAAATGTATTTTGTTTAACTACAGAAAATTACTGTTTCTCTTAATTAATTTGCTCTGTTCTGATTAGTTTTAATTTATTAAATAGATCGGCAGAATCAGAAATTTTAATCAACATAAACAAGCACAACATTTGTCATTTTGAAAACGAAAATAATTATTAAACATTCATGTCATTCCAGCAAACAAAACAACTTCTTCAGAAATAATTTCGTGTTAATATTAGCAATTAACAGTATGCAGGGTGTATGCTTTCTGGAAAACTGAAAAAGCTATAGATTGAAGATTTTTAACAGCTAAGAGAAATATGTAACAGTATCTAAAAATCTACATTTGTAAAATATGTATTTTAAATAAATACAGTCCCGTATGGTGAACGCTACCTAACGTAAGCATAAAATATTTTTCTGTGAGCTCAGTAGCACGAACAGACAGTCGTCTGACAATGTGCCTTGTATTCGTATTGTTTTTTAAATTTTAATATTGTTGATATTGACGATTTCTGGCGATTACTTAAAAATATATTGTATATTTTTCAGTGTGTAAATATAGTATTTAAAATAAATTTTTATGCATTTTATGTGCCATTAACTATTAACTTAATAGTATTTCAGTAAACTTTTAAAGTTGAGTAATTTTTTTTTATTCAGTTTACATTATTAAACTGACGTATCTAGGATAGGGTAGATAAGACGTGTGTGAAGGCTGTTAAATTTTCAGAGTGCCATTATAGCGAATAATTGATTTTAAACAGCGTGATGAGTCATCAACATTAGTTTACGCGTCTGATTATATTGAACCTTCACTGTATTTTAAATTTGTTTGCTTATCGCTTGCTACAAAAGATACAATTTTATGTATTTTTTAAACATTTGCTTTATTATGAGCTAGAAAAACAATATTTTATACTTTAAAAATCTGATGATATGCAGACAATTATCAAAAATCTGTTTAGGTGTACACCCTGCAGTAGTATTTTTTTTGTAATTTCTTAACCTATTGTTATTTCTGTTCAGAGATTATTATTAGATAAGTGATATTATTATTAATTATTTAGAAAGATTTTTTTTATTCCGATAGAAAAAATGTTGCAACGAAAGTTTCATCATGTGGCATTTGCTTTATCAATATTTTAAGTAAGTACTATCGATATTAGGGTGGCTGTTAATTAAGTGAATAATTCAATACAGCAGTTTGAAGAACTAAAAAGTGAAAAATTTAATGTATTTTACGTCTGAAATTTATATCACTTACTGACATGGTTTAATGTTGTCGAGCACTTTCAAATTTTGCCCAAAGTACTTTTTTTATGTCTTGAAGAAATCGAAGGGATGGTTTTAAGCAAATTCGAACTAAACCTAACTAATGGCTACCTTAACATATATATTATGTAAACCAATTTTAGATGGATTAAAATTTTATTTTTGGTCATCTTTTAAACGTTTACTAATTTCAATAACTGATAGTATCAATTTGACCAGTGATCAGACAACTTTTGTGAAATATTTGGAATACATGATAAAATATAAACGAAAATAAATTCTTATGCATTTTTTTTATTATATGTATAAGAATTCTATTCAGTATGGGCATTGGGCATTTTATGAGTTATAGTATTGTCATCAGTTCCATACAAATTGTGCGTAAAATTTTAATCCATCCACAGTGGACTTAATGGATCAATTTAATGAGAAGCTTAAGATGTCTGATGATTCCCCTGCAGTCGACATAGGTAAAAGTAAAAAGACTTGGGTTTCAACCAGTTTTCTGTGTTATCCCGTAAAAATGCGTACTGAGCACTGCAAGTCATCAACACTACTTTCGATTAGTTATAATATTTGTATATATTATATATTCTGCAGCTTATAACAATTCTGGATATTTTATGGCAATGATAAAATAACATTTATCTACAAATTGTTCGAAAGCAAATCTGACCATCCAAAATTAATGAGTATAACAAGAGAAACATATACAAAATAAGTAGCGCTAGAAAGATAAATTGCCATCATAGTTAGGGAAATTTTTAAACTAGAAAGCATAAAGAAAGCATCGAAAGTATCCTTGTAATAACTTAATTCTGTTGTTTTTTTGTATGGAAAATATAACCTCAGTTACATTCATTAATTATTGTCTATGTTCAGAATAGCTTTCGGGCAATCTGTATATAATAAATGTTACATTTGCACAGTGTCTTATTCAATTACATTTAAAACCGTATTATAACAACAGTATCTTTGTCAGATAATGATTTTGCAATTAAACTATAATGCATTAACCTCAATAAGGTATATTTAGAAGTGATGCATTGTTATAAAGTTTCCAACGTGGCATCCAACTTATTTTGTTGGAGTGTTGATGACTTAGAGTTCCTTATTAAAAGACCCATAAAAATTATTATCCGCAGACTGATTCCAAAAGAATTGCTACAATTTTTACAGGTGATCTTACAGCTGAAAATAAGAGGATTTAACATAATTAAAATATGCTATTTCAGTGCAACTTCTCAAATTAAAAAATGTCAATTGAATAAGTTTGTTGAAAACTGTTTTTACGTTTCTCTGTTTGAGAATATTTGATTGCAAACATAATTGTTTAGTTTTGACTATCTGTACCTCCACAGTTTTGACTTAAAATCCTGTAGTTTCGGCGTCAAAATTTAAAAAAATGTAAAATTTTTATGTTTCAGCTTGTCACTCTTCATATCAGTTTAAAAAAATTCAGTTTTTTATTAACTTAAAATACTTTATTTTTAACTGTTTAGACTCACCTCTGTAAACTATTGTGCCTCGTGTTTTATTTACTGTCATTCTCAATAGTTCGACAGGTAAAATATTAGAATATTTTTTTCGTATAGAATGTACCAATACAGGTAACTAAAAATACAAATGGTGCATTATAATAATGTATAGTACCAATAAAAAAATTGATTAAAAAAATATTAACATTTTTTTGCAAATTTCGATTAGATGACCACTTTATCGATACATATAAAGTGAGCTGTGATGTGCAACATTGGTATTAAGATAAAACTCTAGTGGGGTAGTCAACTCAACTTACACGTTTTGTTGATGACGTACATTACATATTTTATTAGTGTAAACTAAAATAACATTTTTTCAAATAGATTGTGTAAATGATGAATTAATAATGTAATTATGAAAAAAATATTATTTTAAGAGGTGTATTAAGGAATTATTTTTTTTATTTTGTCCAAAAGCAAACAAATTCACGATGAAGCCATATTGCAAATATACTATATCATCGGAATGGTTTGGCACTGTGACTCGAGTTTTTTTTCCTTAAATTCAATGAAAATTTGCCGAATTTAAGAAAAAATTATATAATAATGATTTTTTAATTCTTATAACTGAAAAATTTGTAAAGTTACCGAAACAGGACAAAAAGCAACGTTTAATCCGTTTTAATCGGTATGGAAGATACTCGTAATACTTGTCAAAAAAGAAAAACGTAAAACTGGTGACGATTTCAGCTTTGACTGTCTACAACTTTTTAATTTTTAAAGATATTGTAATGGGATAGAAAGTAGGGGTAATTTTTCGCCCAAAAATGGATGCTCCGACAACAGTATCGGTGGGAACTTTTTAATCTCTTATTATTAAGAGTTCGTTGCCAAAAAAAATCCACAGTAATTTAATTATTTCTTTTATATAGTCTAATTTGCTTGAACTATTTGACAGTTTTGAGCAGTAGAAATAAATCTGCCCTAAAAATTGATTTCATAAAATTGACATCCAATTTTTTTTTTGTTCGACGTTTTACTTTTTATGATTCGACAAATATTTAAATGTGTCAGTTGAGTTGCGTCGCCATTATAATTCTAGTTTAATACTAAATTAGATGGTTATAATTTCACTATTACCCATGCATTTTAGACCAAACTAAAATATAATTACTGTATAATAGATATAATTTTAGATGTAACATAAAAAATGTCTGATTATTCCAGATAGTAATATTAGCATATCATTGAAATTCACTAAGCAGATTAATATATTAACGTTATATTGTTCTAAAAGTCATCGTTAAATTACTGTTTCGATATTCAATGGAAATATAATTTTCTCATTTTCTGTCATTGAAAAGCAAAGTAACTTATGTTAGATTTTTGTCAAAATTAAATACTATTATGATCTTTTGGAATTTTAGTTTACTAATTTAAAGTAGAAGTATGAAATGTTTTTAGACAAAATAAAGCTATAAAAAGTTTATCTGAACGTTTGAAAAATTAGCCATGAGACGTGTCATTTTGCTTTGTGATCACAGAACTATAGAATTTTATTTTTTTGCTTATAAGTGTTATAAAAACAGGGCGCGAGTGATTTTCTCACAGCTTGTAGATAAAAAACAGATATTAATGTTTTTTTAAGATAATATTGTTATTTGTTAGCTTTTGTTTTTATTATTATTGTAATTTCTTTAACAAACTATTGAATTTAATTAAGGATAAGAAGATACTTTTTTTTGTATACCAATAATAAAATTATTTTATTTTAATCTTTAACGGTTACTTTAATCACTACTATAGCTTGTTTATTTTTTTAAGAGAGTTGAATTAAATGAATATTAATTTCGTTATTGTAGATGTTAAGTGATGTATAAATTTGTAACGAAACTATTATGAGAAAACGAATTAGTACGACGTAATGTTATGACGTAATTGTACATTCACGTAAATAAATTGATAGTTTTGTGGTGCTAAGCTAAAAGTAAATTTGATAATAACTATTTTTAGGGCTGTAGCAACGTCAGATTGAGGGCCCATGAGCAGATGAGTGACCGTGAACCTTTTTGTGCAGCCAAACCACGTATTAATTAAGCTCATTGTAGTGAGTACCTTCAGGGTCGTAACGCCAAATTAAAAGAAATGTTCTATAATTTGAATAAAATGGTATATTATGTTCAGGCATGCCAGTGCGGATTTAGCAAGTCCTTTACTTTCTACTCGACTAGGGAAAAAAAGTAAGTCCAGTCAAATAGGGATATAACCTCGAAATGAAAGTAAATAAGCTATAAATTTGTATAAATCTTTGCTTTGACATATTATGTTATCTCAAATTTTTCAAAATCTCGTGTACGCGAGTCATGATTTTCAAGGTTAAACGCCACAACCGGTTTTTTTTGTATATATCTTGTTTCCTTTGCTCTAAATGACGTTTAGAGTTTATATAAAAGTTGTTGAGCATAAAATTTTCTACAAATTTGATTTTAGGCAATATTTTATTCAGTGAACCGTTCTTGAAATAGAGCGCGAAGAGTGGGAAACGCTTAGTCGTATGTATGATAACGCAAGGTCAACAGTTGTGGAAGCCAATACATAGTACGGTTTATAAAGTTCATTATTTACTAAAGTTGTGAAACTCCGTGTCATGTAGAACGTTAAATTGCACTCACACATAAACTGATCACAGCTAAATTTTCATGAAATTACGTAAAAAAAGTCGTTTGGATGTGGAAAGCATGATGTTATATACATGCATACACAGTTTACAAAACATATCGTTTCAAATGGTCAGTTATTTTTCGAGCTGGATTGATTGAAAATTACGATGCTTTTCTTATGGAGAAATATGTATTGTCACCATCTAAGGCCACTGTCAAATCAGATTTTCTGATAATGCGTTCTGCAGTCGACCATAAAAATGTTATAATTATTGGGAAACACAAGTTATTTACTAATTAATAATGATATTTATAGATATTACTCATAAATACGACACCCATTTAATAATATTTAGTTAATTTATACTAATCATAAAATATTAAAGATCGCTGAACTTGAATTTCCAATTCATTATCATCATCTTTGTTGTTTATTATAATGAGCATTGAGCGCTAAAGTGTCAAGGACTTCATCCAGATCATGTGGGTATGATGAAGCGTTGAGACATGCTTGTCCATTACAGTGACGTGCTGTTTTACGAGTCCTCCACGCACGGCACTCTACGTACCCACCTATGAACCATAGTTTATTCACCAAATCGAAGCCATTCTTTTAACATTGCCTTTGAACTCCTCATATCTACAGGTACCTACTTCGTGGTATAATACATCAATTTGTAAAAGCCATCAAAACTTTAATCGCCACATGCTTTAAAAATGCGTCGCAATAACCCTTTACACCCGAAAGAAAAATGTGGTTACGTGGTTTCGTTAATGTCCAAAACATTGTTTTGGACACTTGGTTCTATGTTAAAGTATATTTTGGTGCACTCTCAGATAGACCAACGAATCGACGTCGATTGCGTTCACAAAACTAGTTTTTCGAGTACGGTGCAGAATTTTCCAAAGTCAAAACTCACGATTGTATAATCTTGGGTCTACAGTAATATGTAAAACCTAAATCATTTTTCTCGAAAGTTGCTGTCATAATATTTAAATCGTTACAAATTATTATTCCATAGTAAATCATCTTTTGATTAGATAGGTATATTCCACATCATCCTAATATAGATCTTGTGAGATTCCATTATAAAATATTACAAGTCTTGATATATAAATTAATAATTTAGTATTCTGTTGTATTTTCGGGTTTAATATTTAAAAAAGTGGTTAGAGAAATGTTATGAACGGTAGTGTTGGTTTGCAATGTATTGTAAAGTGCCTGAAAGAAACTTATGGGAAAGAAACTAACCTTGGTTCGCCCCAAAATGTTTCATTTGGTGGTTAATTAAAATAGTTGTCATAGTAAACAAAACCTTAATTTTAATGCATTCAGCATTGTGACATTCTTATTCTACAATATGCATACTGACCAATCGTTGAATTGCCTTTTTAATTACTGCGTACTTATGAATCCAAAGGAAACTGATGACTTGTAAAGAGGAGTCATAAAAACGCCGCATAAACCACCGCATCGCTACATGCTCGACTCTTCTGATTCAGATTGATGGGATGTCGTGGATTAAACTGTCGCTATAGTGTCTAGGATTGATATTCAAAATATTTATAGTTTGTCGCTATGTTTCAGAAGAAAAAAAGTGGTAACATGTAGTCATGCTAGAATCGAATAGATTGCTCAACATTAATTTTAAAAGTAGAACAAACTATAGAAAATCGACATTTGAGAGCAGTTTGTTTTTTATGGTGGTTTCAATTTGTTTTGTTTTTTTTTTTAAATATACGGATTTTTGGCTTCTATACCGAATAGTATAATTAGCCACAACTTGTGTAAGAGTTAAGCAAGCTATTGTTTATTTTTATTTCTTAATCTAGTAGTTTCTATTGATGTCAAATAAATTTATTAATAAGGTTCATCTTATTTATTTGTTTTTAAATAAATCCAAATATTCTCCAATATTTGTTCCTTTGTTCCATTTATTCTGATTACAACAAACTGATGATTACTTTTCGGCTCAATTTTTTTGTTTTTGCAAAACCTATCCTTATTATATCCAAAGTCAATTATGTTTTATTTGTAAAATCTATCCAGAGTCGGCCCCAGTGCTGCTGACTTCATCACATATTGTTATACCACAGTCGAAACAGGAAAATTTTGAGCTAAAACCGAAACTTGGTATAATCACAGTACCTGATGTCCTACTGTTCGATCGAACAGTAGGAGGTTTTGTAGCCTGTACTGTGATTTCTAATTGAAATAATGATCACTTAGCGCCCTGTATAATTAACCGAATTGGTGTTGGCATTGATAAACGTTTTTTTATAGGAAGATAGCTAGGTAATGAAAAATGTAGTATAGTAAACCAACGTTTCATGCCACTGACCAAAAACTGAAAGTATATTATGGCTTAATTAACAGTTCAGATATTGTCACAGCTACCTCTAGATTGATCCTAAATAATTATGCTGGTTATAATATTATGCCTCAGATATGAATCTACTAAAATATTAAATTTTCAAATAACATGACAACATAAAAGGCATCATTCAAACAATACTTTTAACTAAATACGACAACTTAAGTTATTACATTTCCTTCTAAAGGTTCATTGAATCAGATTGGCTGGGCACGGCAGCGTATACACACACTGGATGTTGCAGACTCGATTCGAGCTGACTAGTGTGTGGGAACTCATTTAACTTCATGTATTCAAAAAGTGTCAAGCTGATCCGATCCAATTCAGTAGGTGTGGACCTTTAGTTTCTCCACTAAAACACACCGACAGTACATGAGTTCTGTTGATATGGTAGCTATGGAAATCATTAATGGACTACTTCCAAGGAAGGTTCATATGAAAACTACATGAGGACCGCATTCTGGCGTCTGATATAGGTTTCAAAAGTCAGAGTTCGATATTATTGAAAAATTCATTTAAACAGGTAAGTTAAATACTTCGTGAATATTTTTTAGTGTATTTGCCATATGGCAACATACACTATTGGCGTCGGTCGGATGGCGGGACCTAGGGGCCGGACCAAAATTTCTCGACGTTTCATAACCTCCTAAACACTTTGGCACCATTTTTAAAAATGTTTATATATATATGTATATATATATTTATATATATATATATATATACGTATATATATATATACGTATATATATATATATGTGTGCGGGCAATAACTTTCGAAGGAGTTAATTAATTTTAACGAAATTTGGCACACATGTTGGAATCCATCACCGCACGAAGCCTATTTAAAATAGGCCCAATCGGATCATTTTAAGGGTGGTTTTTAGGGGTTGAAAAAAGTTTTTGGGCCCAAAAATACCTAAAAAATTCTCAGAATCGTTTCAGAATTGAAATTTAACCCTTTAATATCAATAAAAACGTGCTCCAAAAATTTTAATAAAATCGGCCTGACAGGACCGGATTTACAAATTTTCTGAAAACACTAGTATGCAGATAGTGAGTTATTTTCTGAAAGGTGTTTTTAATTTTGGTGTAGACGTTCGATCGACAATAATAATGTAGTTAAGAAAAAATGTTATTTTAAGGGGTGTATTAAGGAGTTAATTTTTTTTATTTTGCCCTACAATCACCTTAAGTTTACATAATAAAGCCACAAGGCCTGTATTAGCAAATACACTATATTGTCGGCAGGGTTTTGGCACTGCGACCCGAGTTTTTTTACTTTTAGAAATGTTTTTTCACGAATCTTGATTTTTTCCTTGCAGAACACCAACATTTGTTATTGAAGACGCAAGCTGTATAAATGTCACATAGCAATGGGACCAAAAGAAAATAAACCGATTGTTCTACAAGTTAAAAGTAAAAAAATCATCATAAAATTAGTCAAGTTTTATTTAACTACCTGTTTAAATGAATTAATGTCGCAATGTTGCAGGAACTGGACGATTAATTTATTTTTTTCATCCGTTTAGAGGACTAGCACCTGCCCTTAAGTTTTCCTAATTGCACTCTGATTTCATGGGGAGCTTCTGGTACAGCTGAAGGAACGGCGCAATCCATATTGTGACTGACTTTACAGACTCTTTAACCTTCTATTATGGATGGTAAAGCTACCTTCTATGTAGGATTTGGCAGCATTTGATGCTTGACATTTCTAAAACAAAATAACTTTTTCCATGATTGTTTACTTTTCAGTTTTCACATCGATCGAAAACTGTTTGACAGAACTTTGCATGTTTATTTCAGTGGAACTGATTCGTGAAGTAGCCGCAATGCGCCACTCAAGAATACGAATTCAAAAAATGAAGTTTATTATTAGTTATCCTATATTTTGACAGATGTCAGAAGTATCTGCAGTCAAAATAATTTAATAATGAAACATGTAAAAGTTTAAATTATAGATTATAGTGAAAAGTTGAAAAGCTAAAAAAACAATATTTCATTTCCCGAAGGTAAAAAGAAAAATAACTCAATTCCCGGAAGTTTTATTAAGGAGATTAATAGACAAAAAATTTTGTTTTACTCTTCTTTCAGAAAACAGATGGCAGGAAAGAAATGACAACTGAAATAAATATGGCCACGAAAAAGGATAGCACTATATCGATATCCTTGCACCGTACGAGTATTCCAAAATAAACCAGACCAAATATTTCAAACAATATTTTTTTTAAAAAAATTAACACACTTTGTAGCGCTATTGTAATGCTGAAACAAAGATTCTGTTAATATTTTCAGCTGAGCAATTTATTTTAGCGATCGAAAATCAACTAATTGCTATTATCCTTAAACTGTTGCAAATCGCAGGTTAGTTCAGTTTAGGAAAGCTATGTTTTCCAGCTCTTTTCTCAAGGTTGTCACTGTCAGTGCAATTCTCGTAGTGCTGTATTGCAGGTGTGTGTATGTTATCTCTTTTTCTCAGTATACGGTTTCTGCTTGACGCCTTCACAAATAAGGTTATCAGCTCAATTAATCTGTCCTCGGATTTGCTGTTACCTGTGGATGTTCTCGTGTTGTTTTAAAAATTAAAATGTCCAGCCAAGATAACACCAGTCCTATCTGCCGACTGGATACTATCCCGTTTGCCGGTCTCGTGTATTGCCCTACTATGTAGTTCTGTTTGCCGGGATTTTGACACGCCCCACCTCTAATAGTTCTACTGACACAGTATCGGCGGCATCTCGTTTATCGTTTAAATATTGTTGTCCGTGCACTCATTTTGAAATTATTAACGTCTGTTTTGTGTTCATACAGTGAGATTCAGTCAAAATAAAGTGATACTATGAATGAAATGTTTGTGGTTTATAAGTGATAAGATGTGCTGCTTGTTTTAATAAGGTGTAGTGATTATGTTATAGTTGAAAACATCTGTGTTTATGTTTTATCAGTAAGCGCTGATAAAAAGAACTGACCCCAACATGGCAGAGGACGAGGTACTGTTTGACGACGTGTACGAGCTCTGCGAAATTATCGGAAAGTAAGTTATGTCACCATGACACTGGCACGTGGTCCCCCATTCGACAGCCTCCCACCTTTCTTCAGCCCCGCTTTCTTAACTGTTTACCTTTTACTATGTCGATAGTTTGACGTTTTGTTTATCTACAATTATTATTGGTGCGTATATTTGAAATGCAATTTATTGCATTTTGTATTTCAAATACATTGTTTTTGTTACCTTTTAAATACATTTATTGAACGCAGTATTTTATATACCATCTCACATCGTTCATACCTCACAATGTCAAAACAATCAGCTGTTTATAGCTCAAGAGCCAATGAACTTATTTTGTAAAGAATTTGATAACAACTGAAACTTAGTAGAATAATGTATTTCTACCTTCCGTGATGAAGGTATAGAAATCCAGTCAAGCCGGTGGATACTTCCGTACCAAAAGCTGTTTCAAGTTTTGAAAGCTGTCACTTGACGGCTACATATGACAACCGTTAATAAGATTGTCGACCTATATTTTTATATATATTATATATATTATATAAATAAAATGTCAACGTTAGAATCTTTTAGGATGTGGGCATGAGGTGGTAACTGTCATTTTAAGCTTAAAAATGTTTTTTTTTTAATTCCTGTCTTAATAATTGTCCCGTTCGGTGTTCTGCTAATTTAACTTTTTTATAATTCTGAAGATTTAAAGCTATAAATAGAATCGATAATTCAAAACAAATACGCCAAATAGTTTGAACGTGCTCATTAAAACGACCCAAACTTTGTGAACGTCGACACTAAGTTTAAAAAAAATGTCAATTGAAAAATCAACATTAAAAATTCTGTGCTGACTCCACAATATCAAAAGCACTCACAAAACCTAGCATTTAATTTTGAAAATCGTACTTGTTCCTACTTCTGTTAGAAATCATTTTACAAATTTGTTTTGGTAAAAGTAAGTATTTAGATAAAATTGTTTTTGTAATTTGTGAATTCTCAAAATATCTTTACGAGTTCGTACTTTTGATAAAAAACTTTTGAAAATAATAGTCTAAAATAACTAAAAAAAACACGCTTAAGTAAATACTTAATAGCAAACCAAACTAAAAATTAAAAATAATTTTGCATTATTAAGATTTTGTTTAAGAGCGATAGAAAGTCCACAATTTAAAGAAAGTCTTAATTTTTTTTTTTATTCTGATAATCCTGGTAAGGACAAAGTAATCAAATTATTGGATCTTACTGTCATTCATTTTATGAATGGTACATGTTTAACCAATACCATGGCAATGTTTTTAAGGTTGGGGTATCAAAAAAGTAAATTGTCGAAAATAACATAAAAATTATGGAAGTTTCACCTTATAATATGTCTCACGGCAATTAGACCAGGGTCTATAATTTTTGAGACCTAAAAAAATTATAGTAGGATGAAACCCATTGAAAAAGGTAGAGAATATAACAAAAATGAAAGGAAAAATAATTTACGGGCGATCTGAGGTCGGGAAGGGGAAGGGGGTGAGTTTTTAAGGGTAAAAAACGGTTTATCTTGATTTCTGGCAAAACTACAAGTCCTATGAAAAAAAGTTAAATGGCAAAGTTGTAGGTAATAAAAATATCTACAACTTTTGTTTTTGCACTTTGTTCACATAACCTCAAAATTTATGTGAATAAGTAGGCATCTACGCATATAATCTTCTTTAAATTATATATGCGTAGATGCCTTCTTATGGTTATTTTAAGATAACTTATTTGCATTTTCTGAGAACATTTACCGTAGTAATGTATATTTTTTTTCATACCATCAGAAAGTACAGATTTCAACGAACAAAAAGCCCACCGACTTTTTTAAAAAAGCAGATATTTTGACGTGAGAATTTTCGATTGAAAATAAGGGTGCTTTTTCGATATTAAGTCAAAATAACGTGAAAAAATGAATATTTTAAATCAAAAAAATTACTGTGTGTTTGGAACATAAAAAGGTAAGTTTTCACCAAATTTCGTGAAAAAATTATTTTTTTTGCAAAAGATAAAAATAAAAAACCAAAAACTTGGTTATTTGAATTTTTCACATAAATTTTGAGGTTATGTGAAAAAAGTGTAAAAACAAAAGTTGTAGATATTTTTATTACCTACAACTTTGCCATTTAACTTTTTTTCATAGAACTTGTAGTTTTGGCGGAAATCGAGATAAACCGTTTTTTACCCTTAAAAACTCACCTCCTTCCCCTTCCCGACCTCAGATCGCCCGTAAATTATTTTTCCTTTCATTTTTGTTATATTCTCTACCTTTTCCAATGGGTTTCATCCTACTATAATTTTTTTTCACTTTTTACCATTTTCAAAATTATCGACCCTGGTCTAAATGCCTTTTCTTGTTTTTGTTTCTTTATTAATTTGAAATATAGTGTCAATTGAATTGTTTACATCAGGGCTTCTTAAACTTTTTTCATTCACGACCCCATTTATGATTGCGAGTTTCCTGGCGACCCCATATAAATATAAAAGAAAGATAAATAAATATTTTTTGATGATTTATTTATTAGGTAACAATATACATATACATATGAAAATATATAGTTTTAGAATTCGCTTAGAAACATGCAAAAATCTAAAATTAAAAATTGCACAAAAAGTTGTAAAATTGTATTTATTATAGTTACAAAAATTATATGCCCTATTTTTCATCAAAATTGCATTTTTTGCAATAATATTAATAAAAGGGAATTCTGACCATCTTAGTTCGCTCGAATATATTCGAACGCAGTCGTTGAGTGGTAAGTATTAAATTAAAATTAGAGGAAAAAATTTAATGAGATGGATGTGCCTGTTTTTTATTGCATTACAAATTAAATCTTGGTGGAATGTTTGAAACTGCTGGACGTAAGACCTCTTCAACATTTTTTAAATATTTGACATTAAAATCTCTCGCGACCCCAGAATTTTGCTACGCGACCCCATTTGGGGTCGCGACCCATAGTTTAAGAAGGCCTGGTTTACATGGTTATTTATTGCGCTATAATTTTTCAATCCTGATAATTTTCGTTCAATCTACACGTTACTTTTAATGTTTATAATTTTTTTCTGATTTTCCTGACATTCCTTTTGGTGATGAGGGTACGGGACTGCAAATTTTCAGTGTTTTTTTTTCTGAAAATTGTTTAAAAAAATTTACATAATATATCGTGTATTGTTGAATTGGTTCGTGCTTCAGTAAGTTTTTACTAGGCATCCTGCACGATGCCCTTCAAAATACACTATATTGTCGGCATCAGGGTTTGGCACTGCGATGCGAGTTTTTTTTAAATTATATTAGTTGTTAATATTTTTATGGCCACCCACTCAGTTTCTTTGTAAAATCGATTTTTTTTCTATCTCAATAATGAATTGTTAACAAAACGTCAAACTGATTTTAATATTATGTAAATATTTACTTAGCTTTTGTTATTAGGAAACACTGAAGTAAGAAAAATATAAACATAAATAATTACAGTAGAACCTCGATAAGTTAAAAACCTCTGCAATTTAAACATTTTTTTAACACCCTTCCCCTAAAAGCATAAAACCTCCATTACTTAAATCACAAAACCTCGGTAACTTAAACAAATATTCTGAGCATCGCTCTCGGTAACTTAAAATAATATTTTGGTGACCCCCATAAGTTAAAGTATTATCAGTGAATCATCATGAGTAAGTATCCAAACAAAAGGTTTTGCCAAGAACTTAATTGATTTTCACTTTAGTCTTCCATTAAATCGCTTTACAGATTTTTTTGTTTAAATAAATAAATAATTTATTCTAAGTGAATAAATGAATAGATAAAAAATGTATGTAATCTCTATTGAACTAAATACATCCTCTATAAAATCCACAAATCTCAGTAAGTTAAAAATTTTACTCTGACAACCTCTCTAACTTCAACTCTCGATAAGTAAAAAACTCGATAACTTAATTTTTTTAACGTTTCCCTTGGATTTTAACTTATCGAGGTTCTACTGTAATACTAGCACCGTTAATGGCCAGTTTCGTAATATAATAGGGTGGAAATTGTTTTTAGAGACTTCAGCGCCATTGCGTCACTTAATATTACCGACAACTGTTAAAATAAACATATTGCCTCCAGATCTCTATTCTATTCAGAGACTTCAGCGCCACTACGCGTCATATTACCGACAACTGTTAAAACAAACAGATTGCCACCAGATGGCTAAATTTTAAACTGTAATTTTTTAATGAAAACATTAATTTTAAGATTTGTCTTATTTTTTGTCATTAGAGAGAAAAATAATCTCCAAAATGGTGTATCAAACATTAATTTTGATATAGTTTACCCTACCGACAAAAACACTTTTGAGAAATAATAAATACCGATAATTAATTTGAAATGGTGTTAGGTGAAAGCGTATTGGAGAAATTATTAAGATAAGATGAATATCAAAATAGTGCAAAAATATATTTTTTTCTTTTTTGTAGACACAATCTACTGATTAGTTCTGTTTGATGAAAAGTTTTAATACAGATGTTATGTACCAAAACTGCAAAAAACGGAACATTCATTACCTCACTCCAGTGTCTGTCCGTTCATTTCTCACAAGCTTCGAGAACCAAACGGACTTGAAATTTGACATAGTTGTGGTTTGGATATGGATAATTAATTCGGACAATTATTAGTGTATTTGCCATAAGGCAACATACACTATTGGCGTCGGTCGGATGGCGGGACCTAGGGGTCGGACCAAAATTTCTCGACGTTTCATAACCTCCTAAACACGTTGGCACCATTTTTAAAAATGTTTATATATATATGTATATATATATATACAGTAAGGCCTCGATAATCCGGACTAATTAAAACCGCTGTGATCCGGATTAGTAAAAAATTCGGATTACTGAAGCAGCCCAGCTTTTTTATTGTAAAGGTAAACATTTATTATAAAATAACTAGAAAATAGTACGTAAACAAAAAATTATGCAAAATAGAAGTATATTTATTAAATTTTATATTATTGTTTGCTTAACCCTTTTCTGCTAGCTCTAAAATTATCATTTCCATAGATTTCGGTATAGAAGTTTTGCTTTGGCAGATAAGATTTCGTAGAGAATTGGAACATGCCTTGATCGTTGTGTACAAAACCATGCTACAAATGAGTATCCATTTCTGGATATTCGGCTTTTCGTAATTCCTTTCGGGCGCCAGGACCGGAATAAAAGAAGGAACACATACATAGTAAAAATCCAAAATAGTCATTAAAATATACCATATCTTTTGATTTTGCTTTTGTTCTTTTTTATATCGGAAATTGATGTTCCTATCCTGTATTCATTTGCCAAAACTTTTCCACTTTCACCACGGGCTATGTCAGATTTTTGTTTTATTGACAACGTAGTGTGTTTTCTTCTAGAAGCTATTTTAACATATACGTGTATAAAATTATTTTATATACTTATGTAGAACATAAAATAACGCACCTATATACAATTAATACTCAATCAAAACAACGTCACACATATAATGCCTGCTTATAGGAATCCTCAGATATGTATCAGATCCGACCGAATACATGGCGGGGAATCTCTCACTATCGCTATAGTATCGAATGCTATTAATTTGAATGAAATAGACGTTTAAAAACGCAGATCCGAATTACCAAGTACTGTCAAATCCGGATTATAAAGTACACAATGTAATTGAAGTGCTTAGCCGAATTATCAAAGAATCCGGTTTACTGAATGTCCGAATTATCGAGGCCTTACTGTATATGTATATATATATATATATATATATGTGTACGCGCGATAACTTTCGAAAGAGTTAATTGATTTCAACGAAATTTGGGCCACGTGTTGAAACCCATCACCGCAAGAAGCCTATTTAAAATGGGCCTAATCGGGCTATTTTAAGGGTAGTTTTTAGGGGTTGAAAACTGTTTTTGGGCCCCAAAATACCGAAAAAATTCTCCGAATCGTTTCAAAATTGAAATTTAACCCTCTGGTAGTGATTATCACAATTTTAATAAAATCGGCCCGACAGGACCGGATTTACAAATTTTATGAAAACACTAGTTTGCAGATAGTGACTTATTTATTGAAGGGTGTATTTAATTCGGTGTAGACGTTAGATTGATAATAATATTACAATTAAGAAAAAAATGTTATTTTAGGGGGTGTATTAAGGGGTTAAATTTTTTATTTTGCCCAAAAACAAACTTAATTTCACATAATAAAAGTATAAAACCACACGGCCCTATACACAAGCAAATACACTATATTGTCGGCAGGGTTTTGGCACTGCGACCCGGATTTTTTTATGGGTAATAATGGAGGCTCAAACCGATATGAAAAACGAAAAAAATCATGCCCACCATCATGTATGCCAGTGGTAGGGGAGTAAAAACAAGACACAATTCGGAATTAATTAGGAGAAAACTGAAAATGATTTTAATCCCTTGAGTTTAGGTCTGAAATGGACATACTAAATTTTCCCTCTCCTGCTATGGTTGAGTTTTGGTTGCTGCCTGCAGATTTATACTCAGAAAACGCATGCTTTTATTTAACATAACAATATCTCAAAAACAACTAACATTATCAGAAAATTTTCTAGACAAAACTCTTATTCAAAATTTGTCTTAGTCTTAAATCATCCGATTATTATAATGTCGCTGTTCTCAGTTTTTCCTAAATATCTTATGTACAAAAATCAAAGTATATAAAATTTCCTACAAAAAAATCATATCCAAAACGACTACCCTACAGAAGTAATTTTATCAAAATTATGCCTTTTGATTAAAAATTGAAATTCTTGCTACGAAGCACTCTAGTAAGAGAGGGCTTCAATAGATATTAAATTCCCATGTAGGGATTATAGACCTATCTGTGGACTAACCAACGATGTCGAAAAATTTGTTCATGAGCACCCTACAGAAATAATTTAGTACTTTTCGAATAAAAATGGAGATACTTGACGCGGAGTATTCAAGTAAAAAGGGCGTTAATTAAATATAAAATTTTCATGCAGATATTGTAGACATATTTGCGGACTATCAAATTTCCTTCGAAAATTTTTTTTCGAGATCATATTTTTCAGGTAAAGAGGTAAAATATTTGAAAAATTTATTTTTTTAGGGTGTCAAAAAATTTGAAACATGTTCGCGGTCACTCCGTAGAGATAATTTTCTCAAGATAGTGTTTTTCGGCTAAAAATGGAAACGCTTGACGCGGGTGCGCTAGTAAGAAAGATATTGAAAAAATCTAAAATTCCAGTATGCGGTTTATCCATAGACTATTTAACTGGATAAGACATTTGCAAGATCATCTTAAAAAGCTATTTTTCAGAGATATTACCTTTTTACCTTAAAAATACGATCTCGAAGAAAGATTTTTAAGGTCTGTCAATAAAAGGAACCTACTATATTAACAAAAAAAACATTTTTTTTACTTTGATTTCTTGTAACTTTAATGGTACCAGAAGTTGTCTGATAACTGTGATGTGCTATTATAAAAGAGAAATCATATTATGGACGGCTCCTATTTCTTCTTTAGTATAGAGCTTTTAACTTACTGTAAGTCTTTTTGGGAATTTTTTTATTTGAACCAATGAAAAAGTGTTTTTGAGAATTTTGCATGTTGTACATGAAAGAATCTTTTTGCAGGGGCCCGTTTAGTTTGGTGAGAAGATGTATTCATCGGCAAACTGGTCAACAATTCGCTGTGAAAATAGTTGATGTGGCTCGCTTTACATCCAGTCCGGGCCTGAGCACTGCAGGTTTGTTCCAGTAATTTTTTTATAGCTTTATTATCAATAAATGTGTGTCAAGTATAACAATTTTACTAGTGATGTCCTTAGTTCTTTATTTATGGAAAGCTGCAGATACAATGCAATGTCCTTGTAGATGTTGCTATCGTAAAATTACATCTGTTGTATAGCTACTTGAAATAACTGTTAAACTGCATCGTTTGTGATAATCGTGGGAATAATCGAATGATTTTGATAACCGAAAGGCTGTTATTCGAATAATTTTTATAATCGAATGATTCATTCGAAGTGATTTCTTCAGCTGATTATAGTAATAGCTAATCATATCAATAGATGTATTGGTACTATGATGGTTTCCCTCAATTAATTTCAGATAAATATCGAGATGGTTCCTTATTCAAGGCCATGGCCGATTACCTATCAAACTCCCAGTTCAAAAATTCCTTCATTCGCTCATTGCTATTAGTTAAGTTGAAGTTTTAGAAATGAAGCAAATAACGGGAAGTGGTAAATGGGAAAATAGTAATGGTGCGAATGACGTCTGTTATAACATAAAAGTCGGCAAACGGACGTTAAACGCAGTATTATTATTATTATTATTTATTATTATTATTATATTGGTACTATGTGTGAATAACTGAATGTTTCAATTCTCGAATAAATTTTACTCTCTAGTCTTGAGAGAGTCACTTAACAGTGCTTCAGAGTAGAGGTGCAATCGTGAGTAGTATTTTGTTACATATTTTGATAATTAATTATTATAACAAATTAATTTAGCTCTGAGATTTTCGATTATGAGACTTTAGAGAGTCACCTGAACGCAGTGCTTCATAGAACAGCTGCAGATAAAAGATCAAATAATTACCAATAAATGCTGTGAAATGCAATCTGAGCGAGATAATTGCATGCCGTTTTTTAAAGAGCGTAGTAAAATAATTTATTACTGAATATTGTATTGTAAGTCGTAACTCGTACGTATTTTGAATAACCTGTCGAGATATTTTGATAATCGAATAGTTCGACATTTGAAAAATTTCAACACCATTTTGTTCACGTTTCAGGATAAATAAGATTGTCTTGCGTACTTGATATTGGTATGGGGCATTGCGCAAAGTATTAAACGAGTCTGGAGTCGCAAACAATTTATGAGGAACTGTCACAGTTAGTAATATTTTAATTATAATTTGTATATTTCCATTAGTCACAAATACTGGTTATATATAATATGTAAACGTGTTTTATTGCCGCTTTCTATTAAGTATTAGTTTGCTTCTTAAAAATACCATTCATGTTTAGTATAATTATCTTATTAGTGTATTTGCCATATGGCAATATACACTATTGGCATCGGTCGGATGGCGGGACCTAGGAGTCGGACCAAAATTTCTCGACGTTTCATAACCTCCTAAACACTTTGGCACCATTTTTAAAAATGTTTATATATATATATGTATATATATATTTATTTAATTAAATACACCCTTCAATAAATATGTCACTATCTGCAAATTAGTGTTTTCAAAAAATTTGTAAGTCCGGACCTGTCGGGCCGATTTTATTAAAATTTTAGGGACACTTTTTAATTACTACTGGAGGGTTAAATGTCAATTTTGAAACGATTCTGAGAATTTTTTCGGTATTTTGGGGCCCAAAAACTTTTTTCAACCCCTAAAAACTCCCCTTAAAATGGCCCGATGACGCCCATTTTAAATAGGCTTCTTGCGGTGATGGATTTCAACACCTGGACCAAATTTCGTTAAAATCAATTAACTCTTTCGAAAGTTATTGCCCGCACACACACACACACATATATATATATATATATATATATATATATATATATATATATATATATATATGTGTGTGTGTGTGCGGGCAATAACTTTCGAAAGAGTTAATTGATTTTAACGAAATTTGGTCCAGGTGTTGAAATCCATCACCGCAAGAAGCCTATTTAAAATGGGCTTCATCGGGCCATTTTAAGGGGAGTTTTTAGGGGTTGAAAAAAGTTTTTGGGCCCCAAAATACCGAAAAAATTCTCAGAATCGTTTCAAAATTGACATTTAACCCTCCAGTAGTAATTAAAAAGTGTCCCTAAAATTTTAATAAAATCGGCCCGACAGGTCCGGACGTACAAATTTTTTGAAAACACTAATTTGCAGATAGTGACATATTTATTGAAGGGTGTATTTAATTCGGTGTAGACGTTAGATTGATGATAATATTACATTTAAGAAAAAACAATGTTATTTTAAGGGGTGTATTAAGGGGTTAAATTTTTTATTTTGTCCAAAAACAAATTTAATTTCACATAATAAAAGTATAAAACCACACGGCCCTATACAAGCAAATACACTATATTGTCGGCAGGGTTTTGGCACTGCGACCCGGGTTTTTTTTATTATTGGTCCTTACGAGGCTATTAAATATAACCATAAAAAACACGCCCTAAAATGAAATTTTGAACAAACCATAGACGTAAACAGTTTTGTCATGCGCACTGATACGTGAGACTGCCGTTTGTCACGTCCATCACTTGTTTGCCAGTAGACAGTAGTAGCCACCTGCTGTTATTACATGGACATTATTAGATCTATGTGTCATTCCGTATAACCTCAACATTGCGCACTTGAAAGTGATTAGTCTTTTTATATATTGGTGAAAGTGCGTACTTTCGGTATGGTATGAAGAAAAATAGTATACACCACACGAGCAGAAAACTGAAAATCCTGCACTTCGCCTCGAGCATCATGTGGCGCACTACAGGAAATTCAACTTTCGGCTCTTGTGGTGCAATATACTATTATTTATGATTTTGCAGGAGTAGTTCGGGAAATCCATTATCTTAATAAAAAAAAAGTAGACCAAAGCCCAGCCCGATGGTCTACTTTTTTTTTATTAAGATAATATACTATTAGTTATCGTTTTTATTGTACATTTGTATAGATACTAAGTTATTGACAAATGCGCATATTATTTCTTTAAGCTTACAACTGGAGTACAGAGAATACATATTATATTTTTTATACTATACCCATATACAGTTTGCTTTTTACAATTATATTACTTAATGTTTTATTGTTACATCTGATACCGTTAATGTTTGTTCCATTGAAATCCTGATGATTAGCATCCTGATACGTAACGCCGTTGTCATCGAATACGTCTGCTATATTTTTTAATCGATCACAATCCCAAGAATTATCATACAGTGTGACGGTTTTAATTTGTGATAAATTATTAACAATTCCTTGAGCATCCAGTGTCACCAGTTTATTTCCCGAAATGTCAAGAGTGGTTAATTTTTTCAGTGGGTATAGAACCTTTGCGTCTAGCGAAGACAAGAGATTTCTATTTAAGTATAGTTGTTCCAAACATACCAAATCATTAAATGTACCGGCAGCAATTTGCGAAATACTATTGTTGGACAATAGGAGTGTATAAACAGTTCTCAGTCCTTCAAATGCACCTGATTCGATTGTTTTAACTGCGGCCGAATCGATTGGTAGAGCCAGCAAAGTCGGAAGTTGTCTAAAAGCGCCCTTTTGTATTAAATTGATATTGTTTCTGGACAGTATGATAGACGCAATCCCTGTTAAATTTTCGAAAGCGCCCGTTTCAATTAATTGCACATTTGAATTGTAAAGATCAACATATCCCAGTTGGGACAAGTTGCTAAACGTTCCAGATTTTATTACAGTTATGTTGTTGTTGGAAAGCGTGACCGACAGTAAATCAGGAAGGCTGTTGAATGATTTTGGTTCGATTGTTTGGACATTGCTTCGTGCGATTGTTAGACTTTTAATGGATTTTAAACTTTCAGCTTCGAATAGACTAGGTTCTATGCTGGTGAAGTTACTGTTCCATATATTGGTAATGTAGACTTTAACTTTGAGTGTGTTGGCTAGTTTTATGAGGTCGGATGGTATCGCATTCTCGCAGGAGATAGTATTTAGGTCAGTTGTTGTGCAGCCGGCAGCCGTTGTTTGTTTGAAACACACGGATACCAAAAGAGTCAAGAGAGCTGTTAATGTTGGATGCATTGTTCTGTAAAAAGAAAATTCATATTACCGACCAATTTTGATAAAAAACTCGATTAATTTTAAATTGTTATTATAAATTTTAAAAATTAAAACAATTGTTTTCTTCTATTATTTGTAGGGGAACAAAATAATCGCGTTATACGATACATATTAGTTACATTATTTTAACCAACCACACATTATTTCATTATCTGCCTTCAGATAAAAGTTTCGATAAAATAACCTACATAAATAAAATTAATATAAAATACTTGAAAAATTGAGATGTTTTAAAAGATACGTATTTTTGAAAATGAATTGATAAAATTTTACTTATTCGATATATTATGTGAGGGATATCAATTTTGCGTCTATGCAATGGAGCCGTTTTATTTGCCTGACATACTACATGCATAATAAGGATTCTACAGAAGAAATGTACACTTTTATGTGAGATTAAATCATAAGTTCATTTTAAACAAAAATTTGACAAAATTTTAGTGCGTCCCAGTGCTCACCATTAAGATCTCATAAATGTAAAAAATGCAGAGCTAGTTAAATGAAACATCAAATACTGTATATATCTCGTGCCTGATTATTGAAGACTGTCAAGCGCGTGTTTTACCTTAATGTTTTACCTTAAAGTTTCTGAGATACAAAAATATTTGTAGGTAAATTTTTCGATATCCCGTATATCGTAATGTATAAGAACCTCAAAAACTCGAACTTTGGAATTTAATATCTCTGAAACTGTGTTGTTCCAAATTTCATTCTCCGCCAATCGATGCAGAATTACATAAACATTATTTTGGCTAAATTTCAAACAAATCCTAAGAAAACGGGTATGGCGAGGGTACTACCTTAAGGGCAGGCAACCTCGATTTGCGGGCTTTTTTTTACAGGCAACCTTATAACATTAAATTCAGAAAAAAAATAGCTTTAATGTGGTATTGATGAAATAAATGTACGTTATGAACGAAAAGTTTCTACAAAATTATATACCTGTTTACACCTGGCTGCTTAGGGGTTGCGGCTAAGCAATCGGCGGCACCCGTGACTTTTCAGATCTTTTAAATACACTGTTGTGAAGTGGTGTAAGTTTTATTTATATACGATATGAACGAAATTTTTCCCCAAAATTCATTTAACAATATTTTAATTAATAATACTGGCGGGCAATTTTTAATTGGCACCCTATGAAAAATGAATTCCCCCACTTGTAAAAATACTTAAAAATTTGACTTTGATTGTCTACATTATTCATGTAGTAATTTTGCAGCCGGATCCCGGTTTAATACAAAATCTTAAAATAGCTGTCATTTTACGACCGATTTAAATTCCTGAATGAAAATCGGTCGTAAAATTTCAGACCAGTGTCAGACCGGACGCTAAGTAGTTTTTTTAGCGTTTGATTATACAGGGTGTTACTCTGTATAATCAGACGCTAAAAATACTTTAGCGCCCGGACCGACACCGGCCTGAAATCAGTCATGTTAATGGCCACAACAAAATAGTAGATTATGTATCTAGTGCGTCAATTATTATTTTAGGACAGTGTGAAATTATGGTAAACCGTGTGCTCAGCGATTTTTGGCAGTCACGGAAATCGATAATAAACACGCACAAGATATATTATGTAGTATATTTTGCACGAACCTCCCATAAAATCACTGATTTTCACCTAATTTTAAAAATTCTTGACAGTTCAATTTTGAGCAAATTAATTTCTAACTATGATTTACTGTCGAAATGGTAGTCCGACTACATTGGTTTTACTTTACACAGTTTTACAGCACTAGTGCTAAACGTGTCATTCCACGACCGTTATACATGTATGAAAAGCAGCTATTTTATAGGGGGGTGTGCAAAGAACTGTTTTAATTTACCTTTTAATATTGCACAATATTATCCCAGAAAGACATTAATAAAAACAATGCACTTTAAACAGTAGTTAACAATTTATAATAAAGTACGACATGCATTTGTCTATTATTTTTTTTGTATATTTGTGTAAAATAGATCAATTGATTCATTTATATTGTTTTTTGACGATAAATCTGTTGTGATAAAATTTTATCTAGTACTGGTGTGCTTACGTAACAAATAAACAACTTTATACACAAAAACTTTGAAGTGTGCAAGTAATTAAAGATTTACAGAGTACGATAGCTCATTCGTATAATGCACACTTAAATGTTAACGGATCTTTGCCCCATAATTCAGCTTTTTTTTAACCGATTTAAAAAAAGAAGGTATCAATTCGACATGTGTAATATATTATTTTTTAACATTCCTATGTTCAAAAAAAAACGGGAATTAAGTGGTTTCGGTCCAAAATGTATTGGTATGCGCGTGTTTTTTAATAACAAAACATTCGTTGTTTTTTGTTTGCTTTTTTTTTAATTAGATGAACTTTTATCTGTTAAAGTTTATCGGTGACCTAATAAATCATCCTGAGTTTGCTTGTACATATTAAGTACGATTAAAATGACGAAACCAGTAATCAGTTAAAAAAATCTCGACGTTTTAACATCATTTGAATAACTTGGTTGCCATTAAAAAAAAATGTGTGCGTTATCAAAGATGGATGACCTCACAAAATTACCAATAGCACAAAAAGATGGGCAATTTTTTAAATCAACCGTTGTATCCGAGGATTTTTTCTGCAGCTTTCGGTGTTTTGAAGAATATTTATAAAAACTTCGACTGTTATGGTTGCAGAATATTTTTAAATCTCCCTTTATGAAGATAATTAGTTCCTTTATATAATTGTTAAAACATTGACGGTTATAAACCTTAATGAAATCATTACGATCATTTAAAATGTGTTCGTTTTTTCAGATTTAAAAAGAGAGGCGACGATATGCCACATGCTAAAACATCCACATATCGTCGAACTTCTGGAGACATATTCTTCAGAGGGAATGCTGTACATGGTATTCGAATAGTAAGTATAGATTTATTTTTTATATTGCAAAAAATAGAGACGTATCTCGAAATACATGTGTGCTGCGTGTAATTTATGAAGAATATATATTAACTTATGATACAATTAAATTACAATACTGGTGTGGTGATTTTTTCTACATACGTATTTTGCCATAACAAATAACGTGCAGAAAGTCCATTTCGAAATCTTGTTCGCATTGCGAATTATTTAAGGTAAAAAAAATCGGGGTTTTGCGAATATCTCGCTTTATATTGGTTGTACAGGAAATTTAGTTATTATAAAATTTGTTTATTAATTTTTTTTTCTACAAAAAAGGCCCTATGCATATTTCACGTAAGGCATAGTTTCCAAGTATTCATTTTAGTTTTCTGTTTATTTAATTATGATGTTCTGTCATCATTTTCTTCATTCTCTTCTTCTTCGACATTTATGTATATTTTACCTTTGTTCCATTTTCAAAAATAACATTTTTAGTGCCTGTATAAAGTAACTTTTTAACTATTAAAGGATTTACTACTATTGAATCCATAATTTAAAAAAATACAAGTATTAAGTATTTAAGTGTAAAAAGTTATTAATAACACTATATAGCTTTTAAGAAGTTCCATTCGATGTCGCTAGTTAACCTACTTTTTGGGAATTGAACATATTCTCTTCTCATTTTATTCTTAGCTGTGGTCTAAAATATTATTGTTTGAGACATGTCATCTATCAATACAAAGTGAAACTATACTTTATCGACGATTTTAACATTGCCGATACACATAATACATGGTGTTTCATGTTCACTGCCGTAAGGGATCATCATGCTTTTATTCTAATTATTAACTTCGTACACCCTAATCTTTAAAAAACCTTCATTTTGTAATCGTTCAAGTAGATGGGATCTCTTAAACGTGCCATGGACTTTCTATAGTGTTTGTATTGAAGACTGAAGATTTGGTGGTAAAATATTGAACTATTATAAAATTATAACTGTCTAATTAACTATATACCTACAGTAGAACCTCGATAAGTTAAAAACCTCTGCAAGTTAAAAGTTTTTTGAATTCCCTTCCCCTGAAAGCATAAAACCTCCATTACTTAAATTACAAAATCTCGATAACTTAAACAAATATTCTGAACATCGCCCTCGATAACTTAAAATCATATTTTGGTGACCTTCATAGGTTAAAGTATTATCAGTGAGTCATCATGAGTAAGTATCCAAACAAAAGGTTTTGCCAAGAACTTAATTGATTTTCACTTTAGTCTTCTATTATCGCTTTACAGATTTTTTTGTTTAAATAAATAAATAATTTATTCTAAGTGAATAAATGAATAGATAAAAAATGTATGTAATCTCTATTGAACTAAATACATCCTCTATAAAACCCACAAACCTCGGCAAGTCAAAAATTTTACTCTGACAACCTCTCTAACTTCAACTCTCGATAAGTAAAAAACTCGATAACTTAAATTTTTTAACGTTTCCCTTGGATTTTAACTTATAGAGGTTCTACTGTAGTGGTAACAATAATATTTAATTTTAATTAATTAATTATTAAGAAAAAGTTGGACCTTTTTCAGTTGGAGTTTGTTGTGCATTAGGCTGTTGTCAAAATAAATCAAGTAAAGATTTAAATGAGTGGAGTAGATTTGGAAAGAAACATAGCTGGAAATGTGACTTCACAATTATCAAATTTTTTTCCTTCGATAAAATGGGCCTCTCTCAACATTCTGGCACTTTGAGTTCAGGGCGAGGCCAGAGGGAAAGAGGTAAACCATGCATCAGAAGTATGGGAAACCGGTTTTTTTTATGTACCTCGTTTGTTTTTGATTGCACAGGAAAAAAGTTCAGATGCTTGTTTTTTGTACATTTTCTTTATATCTTTTAAAATATGCATTTTAAAATTATAAAAAATGAAGTTGTGTTTCTCGCAATGCGTCCTTTTATTTGATACGTCATATGGTGCACTTGAAAAATATTTTTTTTTCTAATTTGTTCCCCAAAATTAACCTCCAAAATCAGAATTCATTTATTTACGCAATACATCCGTAATTTGATTTACTCTAACTCTATGTACCCAATTTCAAATTTTTTCGTTCGGTAGATTCAGAGAAAATAAGCTATTTATTTATTTATTTATTTATTTATTTGAGATACTCAACAGGACTAAGTCCCAATTACAGAGTATAAAAATAAAAATTGTACACACAAAAAATACAAAATTATAATTAATTATTAAAAAATAATATTAATTATTAAGAAAACATAAATAAGAAGATTAATTATACTATACAAGGTCCTTCAGAATACTAGAGAAATTCGTAAAACTATCTGCAAAAAAGTCTATATTAGTATTTGTACTAAGAACGGTATTGATTAATTTGCACATATTTAATACAGGGGAATTAGAGTGAGACATAGTATTAGCAAACGGTACATGAAACAAAATGTTGCGGTTTCTGGTTTTTAAGGTAGGCACTTTGATTGCAAACTCGGGTAATAATTCGGTGTCATCTATTAAGTTATGAAATAATTTATTAGTAAACATAATCAAAGCGTAATTACGTCTACTCTCCAGCGACTTTACTGCAAAAAAATTTAATAAATCACTATAGGGAGTATACGTTGGATATTGACGTGTTGATTTGTAAACTGCGTATCTTAAAAATTTACTCTGTAACATTTCGATTTTTTGTTTATAAACATCGTATACAGGATTCCACACAACAGATGAATATTCAAGTTTACTTCGTACAAAAGAATTAAATAACAAAAAAATAACATCAATATTTTTTAGCTCTGACGAAAAGCGCATTATCATACCCAAAGCTCGGTATGAGCTATTAACAATCGTCTCTACATGTTGTATGAATGTTAAACACGAGTCAAAACACACACCTAAATCGCTTACTAAACTCTCACGTTTTAAGACATTATTATCAATAGAATAAGGATAGATTACTGGACAGAGCTTTCTCGTGAAATATACTGTTTTGCACTTATCCACGTTAAGGTTTAGATGATTTTTTTGACACCATAAACTGATATTATCTACGTCATTCTGAAGCAGCAAACAATCGCTGATGGTGTTTATTACCTTATAGAGTTTCAAATCGTCTGCATATAGTAAACATTCAGAATTTTCAATTACAGAGGGCAAATCATTGACAAATAATAAAAACAAAAGAGGACCTAAATTGGATCCCTGAGGTATACCCGACGTAGGAGAAAATGTTTTTGAGACTGAATTTTTATATTTAACAAATTGTTCACGATTAGACAAATAAGACTTCATTAAATTCATTACACTGGTAGTACATCCAAAAGACTGAAGTTTTTCCAGCAACACACCATGGCTGACCTTGTCGAAGGCTTTTGCAAAGTCAGTTTTTTCACCGGATGCACGGAAGTCTAAAAATTGATTATATACAACCGGAAGTTAGTTGAGTCTAACGTGAAAAGTAAATAAAATATTAAAAATGCATTTAAAGAATTTTCTATAATTTTCGTGTGTATTTATTTTTATATACGAGGGTTGATCAATAAGTACCCGTGTTCTCTGATCAATTTTGTGTTCAAGTATTAAATTTTTTTCTCTAAACACAAAAATTGTCAGATGTGTACCTACTATTTTCAGTATGATAACAATTTAAAGTTGGGAATGAACTTACCTATAACAATAAAATAATGTTACTACTGCATGTTCAAATTTTTCTCCCAATCCTATTTTACAAAAACAATTTGTTAAAATTATTTTTCTTTCATACCCTGTCGAAAGTACGTACTTTCGGCTCCGATTTTAAGGCAGAAAGTCTAACATTTATGAACTGCTGGATTTACTTTCATGCCGTCTGTAACGGCGGACCGAAACAGTTTTCTCGTTTTACACTGATACGAAAGTACGTACTTTCGACCGGGTATGAAGAAAAATCGTATACACCATACGGCCAGAAAGTTGAAATTCCTGCACTGCGCGACACATGATACTCTCGGCTTCGCTTCGGACATCATGTTACGCGCAGTGCAGGAATTTCAACTTTCTGTCCTTACGGTGTAATATACTATTTCACCGTTGTATATTACAGCATTTATTTCATGCGGTTTTTCTTTCATGTGTGACGTTTGTTATACAAAACGCAGTAGTAGCTGTCACACTTTTTTTACCATTTATTCCCCATTTAATTAAATGTCCTGCAGATAAAATTCGGTCAGCATCATGTCTATGTTTTTGGTTTGGGTTACCAGTTATCATCAACCCAAGATATTATTTCACTTACGTTTAATAACATTTGAGTCGTGAATACTACTATCGCATATGTAATTTTTTTAAAATTGCAATTTTTATCCTACACGTTTTTTAAGCCACACTATACATGTGGGTTCCCAATAAAGGAAATATATTTTTTGTGTAGAGTCAAAGCTATAGAGTAACTATCAGTTGTACGTGAAATATGTATCTAGAACATTTTTGTGGAAAATTGTCTAATAAACAATTTTTATAACTAAAATAATTTTAAAAAAATATTAACCTCGTTCAAAAAAGTCACCAAAAAGATTTAATAAAAGTAGATATGTAAAACGTTTTAGTAATTAAAAGTAAATAGAATTATATACCGGGTGTTTTTTTGTTCCATTGTATGGCAGTGAATGGAGAACACTTTGAAAACTTATTATCTTAATGTTAAAATAAAGAATAATTTAATTGAAGTACCTGGTGAGATTTTTAATGCAATCGGCAACTCGGAATACTCCCCCACCCCTCATCATTATCATCAACATTATCAAGACTTTACACAAAAATAACAGGGAAAATTAAAAAAAGTTTAAGACAAAAGTTGTTCATTTTTACACAAAAAAAAATTAATCATAACAATCGGGGGTTTTCATTTAAAAACAAAAGTTACCCCCCTCCTCCTACCGAGGGTTGGGGGGAGGTTGGTATTACGTGTAAATTATTTCCCCCTCAAAACCCAACTACTTTTGCCTAAAACTTTTTTTGATTCAACCGGTGTATCAACAAAAAAATCCATTCAAAGTTTTGAAAAAAACACCCGGTATACAGCCTATATACACTCGCTTTGTTTATGAATTACTTGCACACTCCTACTGATTTGTTATTATTTTCGAACTCAGTACACTGAAAAACATAAGTAAGTATCAGACCTGTGCAGGCCTGTGTAATTTTTTACCTAGCTAATAATGTATTTTAAACCATCTTGTCCAAAGTTAGTAAAACTTGTTTTTTATTTAATACTAACTACTTATTACGCAATCTGACTCCAATAAGTATTGTCAAAACAACTGATAATTTATGTGCAAATTAGAACACGTTGTTACATTAAATGGCGAATCGTTTAGTCCCGTCCCGCTCGTCCTGACTGCCTCACCGGTTATTACCCGGCAGTCGGCGCGGCGGTGGCGACATTTGATTAATATGCTCCGATTGTACAGCATGTGTTGTGTGTGTTGCAGCATGGATGGCGCTGACCTGTGCTACGAGGTCGTCAGAAGGGCCTCAGCAGGATTCGTCTACAGTGAAGCTGTAGCTAGGTAAGTTATAATTCGTTAGCAGTAGCTTTATAATTAGTGAACATAAGAGTGGTATGTTACTAGTAATGGACCAGAGTTTCGAAACTACTTTTTTTTCAAACATTATTTCAAAGTATCTATGTAATAAATTGGAACAGACTGGGTCGTTTAATGTTGAGTTCATGCCTTCATGGTTAATCGTTCTTCGTTATTACAGTGGTCTATCTATTTTTCATGTTCCACGCGTTTAATATAATAATAATAATAATAATAATAATATATTTCGTTACAATTGACTGTATGTTTGTAACATGTCATTTACAGATTTACATATAAAATTCATTTAGCTTATAAAATTCTTCGGTTATCAGTTCATTCCTTATTACTTCCTTGAAGCGAGAAAGGGTCTCAATGTTTTTTATTAGTGTATTTGCCATATGGCAACATACACTATTGGCGTCGGTCGGATGGCGGGACCTAGGGGTCGGACCAAAATTTCTCGACGTTTCATAACCTCCTAAACACTTTGCCACCATTTTTAAAAATGTTTATATATATATGTATATATATATATATATATATATATATATATATATATATATTTATATATATAGGTATATATGTGTGCGGGCTATAACTTTCGAAGAAGTTAATTTATTTTAACGAAATTTGGCACACATGTTGGAATTCATCACCGCACGAAGCCTATTTAAAATGGGCCCAATCGGGCTATTTTAAGGGTAGTTTTTAGGGGTTGAAAAATGTTTTTGGGGCCCAAAATACCGAAAAAATTCTCCGAATCGTTTCATAATTGAAATTTAACTCTCCGGTAGTAATTAAAAAGTGTCCCTAAAATTTTAATAAAATCGGCCCGACAGAACCGGACTTACAAATTTTATGAAAACACTAGTTTGCAGATAGTGAATTATTTACTGAAAGTTGCATATAATTTGGTATAGAGGTTCGATTGATAATAATATTGCAATTAAGAAAAAAAATGTTATAATAAGGGCTGTATTAAGGAGTAAAATTTTTTCTTACCCAAAAACCAACTTAAGTTCGCATAATAAAGCCACACTGCCTGTATCAGCAAATACACTATATTGTCGGCAGGGTTTTGGCACTGCGACCCGGGTTTTTTTTTGCTTGTAAATGATTGTATATTTTTAAACAGTTATAAAGAGCACCTCCCTCAAAGGAAGTTAAGGAATGAGCTGGCAAACGGAAGTCATTTGCCCCCTAGTGTTAAGATCATGGTTTAATTTATAATTATCAAAAAGCAAAGGATTTTTCCTAACAAACTTAAGGCATTCGTAGATGTACACACAGGGAAGCGTCATAAGACCATGTCTCCTAAATACCCCCCTACAGGAATCTCGTGCTCTTAAGCCCGCTAATATCCTTACGGCATATTTTTGTAATTTAAAAATTACGTCATTGTTTGCAGCTCCCCAGAAAATGATGCCGTATCTAAGTCTGGCAAGAAAGCTACCAAAGTACATTATTCTTAGCGTGTTAGTGCCTACTGTACGTGACATATGCCTCAAAGAATAGCAAATTTTGCTCAATTGCCCAGCCAAGTCACTAAGATGCGATGACCACTTGATGTGCTGATTTATCGTTAAACCTAGGAATTTTGTATCTGTAGACAGTTCGTAGTTATAAGTTCCTAAGGTAATATTTTTTGAAGTTTGTGTTGCCCCTTGTGACGTTTGAAATACCATTATGTTAGTTTTACTTTTATTTAAAGATAGTTTATTGTTTTCAAACCAGTTTGTTGTAGTAGTTAAGACTTTTGTGGCTATTTGAGTCAATTCATTCCAATTTTTCCCCGTAATTAATAAGTTAGTATCATCAGCATAACAAATGGTCCTTGCATCAGCGATCTGGCTGGGCAAGTCATTTATGTATAAAATAAAAAGCAATGGTCCCAAAACACTGCCCTGTGGCACCCCCATTATAATTGTCTTCAGATCTGAATTGCAACTGTCAATATCGCTTACAATACAATACAAACAATACAATACAATACAAACGCGAAGCTCAGATTTTACCTCTTAGTTTTAATAGTATGCCAGTTTATTTTAGGCAAATTAAACATGAAACTGACATTTAGAGAAAAAACTTATTGACAAAGGAGATTTTGCAAAAAACTGTTGATGATGGTCCTCTTACTAACATACTAAAAATTCCACTATCTCTTAGGACAAAAAGGTCATTTTGAATCTCAAATTTTGTACAGAATGACGTTATTATATATCATATATATTCAATGGTTATACTGAGCCATATCGTGCGAAAAAAATACCTCGCGGTGTCTTGGAAACCTATGGCTAAAACGTAATGTCTTTTTCAACCCTTGATTGAAAACGCATATTTTCATAAGGAAAAGAATGATCTAAACTCTAAAGCATGCTTTTGGAAGTTACAAAAATTTGGTAGTCTGGACAGAAAAGAGGTATTTAGGAGAAACACGAGGTGAAAAAACGGATTTTACAGAAAATTGTCGAGAGTAGCTCTTAACATAGGTATACTAACTTCTACCCTTACCGCCTTCTGCTATTTTCTTTATAGGAGTGAAACTACCCCCAAACATTTTTTCCGCAAAAATCCCGAGAAAAAAATATTAACTGACCTTATGTTGATTCGTGTAAAATATACATATGACCTCCGAGAACATGCTTATCGCACTGCTATGTGCATAACTTTACTTTGACCATACAAAGTAGCGCTATTTAACAGATGATACATTTTGAATGATACTGATTTTCAAACCGATTAAAGAAAGAACTTTTATTATTTTTACAGGCAGTATTTGTGTTTTAAAGTTATTGTAGCTATTGGCACACTAATTTCTGTCAACAAACGTTTAAAACAATTTGTTTTTATAACTATAGAAGTTTTTTCCAACTGTTGCATGTCAATCTCTCATTTAAAATGTGTATACATAATGACCACTGTAAAAGTTTCCAGAGTAAAAATAAGTAGTAACGCACAGTACTACCTATGACATTTACTTGCTGGTCAAATATATATTTTCGATTAAGTCCACACATCGCCAGCGGTATGTGCTTTTTTTTCGCTCATACAAATGATTATGTTTTCGCAAGATATTGATTCAAATTGAAGCTTTCCGAAAAGGAAAGATATTCTATAAAATAGAACACTTTTTAGATGGATTCGAGTTAATAAACAGTCTCTGAAATTTAAATTGAATATCAAAAACAGCAGTTGCCGATTGGTCTGTACGTACTACTAAGTTGTTGACAAAACTTTTCACTTTTTAAAATACAGGTCCAAACTATGTACCAACCCCGCAACTTTCCAATTCTATAATTTCAGGCTTATCGAATAATTTACTAAGGAATACACCAATCCGTTTCTGAAGAATAAGATAACCGTTAGTGTCCGAGTCCGACTCGCACTTAGCCAATTTATTGGAATTAGTGTGAAAAAGCACTTTCTTATAAATATCCTGATATCCTAGATATTTCGCTAAAATATACCGAAAGAATAAGTGAACTTATCGTAACGCCATATGGAATTTACCCACTAATCGGAAACCCAACTATCAAGAGAATAATAACAGAAATTATAACTAAATTAAAATAAAAAGTGAATCCTCATCAAAATATAACACATCTGAGCATGATTCCAAAGGCTCAAACTGAACAGTTTGCTAAACAAAGGATAATAATGGATACAATAATGATACAGGGGAATTGCAACGGGCTTTTTACTCGGTTGCCCTTTATCAAATTATTAATTAATGAAACAGTACATTTGTCTAGCTCTTTAAGGCTGTCGGAACGCTCTGAATTTAAGCCAAAAATAGAGCTTCGGCTGTCAACTGATTGTAGACTTATTCGTCAACATTCTGCAAAAATTCTTTCTCTATAAGGAAGATAAAGGACAAATCTAGGTCTCTAATGGACTACTTTTGTTATTTATGTACGATTTACTAGAAAAAAGTTGGCATTAATTGTGCCAAAAAACACACGTTTCGTACTTATTTCACAAAATTGTTCCATCACAAACCTAAAGTGACTCTTCCTTTTTCGGAAAAGTTTTTTAAATCTTCAAAATATTTTCCAAACTTAGAGTAATCAATTAACAGCGGCATCCTTGCAACAACATTTTTTAACCTCGTAGTTGACACCAGCCAAAAATTGAAACGTGCGGATGATTTGAGCGAGACAGAGCTAAAGAAGGTCACACCCACAATATGTCTTTTGCCTACCTCCCCCCTTACAGCTGGATCTCAGCACAAACAAAATTCAGAGCGTTCCGACAGCCTTAAGGAACCCATTTTAAAGAGAAACTCAGCCAAACTATTTAATACTCTGTGTATAGAAAAGACAGAACAAACAATACACATGTAAGTAGTGGCGTCACACTGTGAATACATAATGATATCCAATACAAAGAAATTTTAAGGACAGAATATGAAGCTGTGCCTGTTCAAATACAGTGTCCAACTTCTCTAACCATGTGCAATATACGAGTATACTATATTCCTCCTAATAGAACTACATCAACTGACGCTTTGGAAAACATACTAGTCACTAACCTTTCCTAATAGCTGGAGATTTTAATAGCCATAATAGAATGTGGGGCTCCATATGGTATAGATGCTAAAGGAAAAATCATAGAAAACTTATTAGAATCGGACAATGTAAACCTTCTAAATACCGGGGAACCAACGCACATAGCAACAGGAATTCTGACGGCAGTCAATCGACGTTTTTATCACTCTAGAATAGGGAGCCTATCACATGCTTATGGAAGCGACGATTTCCCAATCAAAATCACAAACTTAAGTAAGAATACACCAACTTCTCAGCACCATCTCTCTCCTAAGGGGTGGATCAAAACAGCCGCCGGGGCTTTATATGCACAAATGCTAGATAAGCTCAGAAAGGATATACATGAAATCGATAATATAAAGGCATTAGTACAAGAGCTGACAGATGAAATCATCTATAGAAATTAAAAAATCAGTCAAACGCCAGCAAAATATACTGTGGTGGAACCAGATGTGTGAAACTGAATTAAAAGAAAAGGGAAAGCTATAAACAGATGTAGAAAAAACAAAAATATTACAAATCTTATTGAACTTATTTAAAAGTTTAAAAATATTACCCGTAAGACATTTGTATGTATATAAAATATTAAAAATATTTTACATAAGAAGTGGCACAAATTATGGAGAGAAAAAATACAACTTTCGAACTGTAAACGTTTTTGTTCCAAAACCAAATAAGTCTCTGTTTCAGAGATATTTTCTTTTTACCAGCCCGCATATCTATAATATTTTACCACTTCAATACAAGAATATTTACAGCCTAAAAATGTTTTTAAATATGATTAAAAAATGACTCTTACAAAGGAATGATGTTAACGATCTTTTTTATATAGTTGCATAACATTCGGCTAGGGAAAAATATGTTTTTGTAACGGTGCATCCAGCACAGGTTTCCCTATGGATGTACCTATAGCTCCCATACAGTAATTTGTGTTTTTTTTTTTTTTAGTATATTCTTTATTAAATATGTATAAAAGTTTTGTATACCTTATGTATTTATATTATGGGAACAAATATATTTCTATTCTAAAAAACAGAGAGCAAAAGCACAAAGAATCGTTAAATAAAGTAAACGAAGATCATGAGAAAACTACGTCAGTTCTATGACAAGCGACACACCCCAACAAAATTAAAGGAATAACTACGTACAACAAAATAAATTCAATTAATAATGAAGGAACGCCAGTAAACACATCTGAAGATGTCGCAAATTGCTTTACTAATCATTTTGAAGCGATAACCAATATACTCAATGCTTTTGAAATCATAAAGAAATTATAGAAAAGAATGAGCTGATAATAAAAAATGAAAATGATTTCGAAATAAACCTAGCCTTTACGGAATGAGAAATAAACACCATAATAGAGAGTCTCCCAAAAAACAAAACCCCTGGTCCAGACAATGTAACAAATGAAATGATCCAGAACCTCCCAACATCCGCCAAACTATATTTGCTCAAACTTTTCAACCATATATAGAACACAAATTACATTTCCCGAACTATGAAAAAAGTTCCAGCCAATTGAGCGACAGAACCATTCGAACTTCATAAATATTCACATTTAAAATATTATAATAAATAAAATAAAATTTCTGTTAAAGTGTGCGGTGACGCGGGTAACGATTAGTAATAAATATGAAATTTGCTATTCCTTTTCATGGTTACATAATATGGTTTTATATGTAAAAATTAACTAAAGCGTGGTTGTCAGCTACCTGACTAATTTAGTTTTGATAGTTCTTCAGAACAAAAGAACATGTGATTTTTATTTTTGCGGAACTTTCTTAGAAAATTAAATAGAATAATAAGCCGTTATAAAAAGTATACCATCATTATACAAAAAACAACATTATAGCATATATCTCGTATTATTACAAAATTTTTTCGAGACAGAACATTTCAGACAAAAATAGGGTATACATATTCTTAGACTAGAACCTTTATGCAACGGGATTCCTCAATGGTTGACATTGAGGACAACGCTTTTCATCATAGCCATCGACAGGATAAGTAACTTCGTCACAGAACCTGTCAGAATCTGCATATGTGCTTACGATTTCATGGTATATCATTCAAGCAACAGTGACTCATTAACAATAAAATTACTACAGAAGTGCGTTAACAGCCTACATGGACCATTACGACAGGTTTTAAATTTTCACCAACCAAAACAAAAATTATGCCGTTTAGGAAGATTTGAAGAAAAGAAAAAACATATTACATATTTATAGACGCTTCTAAATCCAGTATTTCTGTAGGCTGCACATTTGTATCCGGAAACTTTACCGGTAAATACAAACATTCAGAGTGGGCAATTCTCAAAGCCTTGGAACTTATTAAAAAACAAGCCTCAAACAAATTTCTTAGAATTACAGACTCTTACAGCTCCATTATGAATATTAAAAATATATATCCAATCAATCCGGTAGCCTTATATGTTCAAGATAAACGTAGAGAGATCAAGCCATCCGGTAAACCGTGAACGACTCCTATTCTATCTTTGAGGAAGAATCAGATAGTTAGAATAGGACATACTTTTTTACAAGATCGATTTGCGACAATGTGATTCATGTAAAGTTCCTTTCAACATCAAACATATGTGTGGAGTGTCCGCAATATTATGCTGTTAAACGGATCTCTTACGGATTTCCTGATGATTTTCTTAGCCTTTTTGAAGACAGCATACTATCGTTGCTCCATTCATCGAGATTGTATATAAGTACACATTATATGTTGTTCTAACAGATTCTCAATTTATATTTCCGGACGCCTAATGACCTTTGATGTTGATGCGTCCATAATCTATATAAAAAAATATTGTATTATCCTCGGAACTACTTATGTGTGCAATACTTTATTTTTATAACATACAATGCTCGTGAGAAGTCTACTTTCGCCTCTTATTTTTTTACGTGAAACATACGTTGATAGAACCTAAAATACATCGAGGTGGGCGGTATACAGAGATCAACACATATAAACCGTTTAAAAGTTTACTTTCCTTTAGAAGAAAGTAAGATTCTTACCCTATATTTGTTTTGGAAAATTATAAACCACTTATTCTGTTTAGTTTATTACCTTCTATATAATTTAAAAAATCAAAATATTTCCGTCATTGCGTTGTAGTTGACATCAATACTGACATGTTTAACTTTAAATGTGTGATGAGAGCATTTTTACATCTTCTTGTGTAGTTACAATTGGACAATTTTCTATTCTCAAATCGCTCATATTTATGAATTACGAGTGTAATCTTGCCGCCATGCGAATATTAATTTGGTTATTTTTTATAACATCGTCTGTCGACGGCGTTGTGAATAATCTTTTGAAAACATCAGACACGAGTGAAGTATCAGCCAAGTTGTCAAACATCATTAATGATTATTTTAAAAATGCCGCCTATGTTAAAATATTTTACGAAGATGACACCATTTTCTGTGAAATAATTTTAAATTTCCAGTTTTCTTTTTCGTTTTTTCGCAACAATAATTATTCAAAAAGGAAAATGTCATCTGAAAACGCTGATGGCTACATAGTCATCGGGAAGAATGACCTATTCGAGAAATTAATTGGAAATGACAGCTTATCCTTATTTGAGAATAATGCACAGGTTCTGTTTGTGTTGGTGGAAAAAAAATTAGATAATATCCCCAGTTTATACCAAAAGCTAGCACGAGTGTTTGTCCTAAACACGCTGGTTATTGTAGCTGACATTAAAACTAATTTATTGGAAATAATTTACCAAGATCCAATCGAACTGTTGAACAGCTATTGTGGAAACAGAACAAATCCAATTGTATTGAACGACTCTTATAGAGCTGTTCCACTTAATCTGAAAACTTTAAGACGCAACGATGTCAATTTGTCTCAGTGTAATTTCGTGTTGATTATTATTGCCATACCGCCATTTATTAAAAACGTGTCATCAGAAATGGACCCTGGATTAAGTGTATTGTTTTTAAAACTGATGAGAGAAAAGTTGCGTTTGAACATAACGATAATAGATGGCAAACATTATTTAAAAGAATTAACTTTCAGTGGATCGTTGCGTCAAGTTGTAGAAGATTTGGTGGGTTTTGAGATGCTGGGAGCGGCAACAGCCGAATTGGCTAACTTACCGTTTTACTGTACTTCGGGTTTATATCAAAATGCCAACGCATGGATTGTGCCTATTGCTAAAATGATGCCACGTTGGAAAATATTGATTATTGCTTTTAGCAAGTATGTGTGGCTATCAACGTTATTCTTAATTATAATTTTCGCCACTGTTTGTTGGATAATAGCACGGATCAAGAGGGAGCCTTTTTACAGTAAATTTACAACTTGCTTGCTCCAAAGTTTCGCTTTAATATTAAGCGCGGGGATACAACAGGGGGTACGTTTGAATTTTTTAAATATTTATCTGTTAATGTGTTCAGTATGCGGATGGTATATAAATCAAGTTTTTCAAGGAAAGTTGAGTAGTTTTTTTGCGATACCACTTTACGAGAAGCAAGTGTCTAGCATTGAAGATTTGATTGAGACAGAAACAAATATTTTTACCGGTCAGTATTTGAATCGCATGCTGTCAGATTACGGAGTGACGACATTGACTGACCACTCACATGTGGATACAATGAATTTCACGGAATTTGCGATTTACGTGTCTGAGCACGATAATACAGCAACAATTATTCCCAAATCGCTTGTTCCTTATATCTTAGAGTTGACGTATAACAAAGTGACGAATAGTCCTCGAATATATCAGATGAAAGACGTGATGTACACTTACTTCCACATCATTTACATGCAGAAGTATCATCCTCTGAGACATCTTGTTGATAGAATCGTTCTTGGCATTCAAGCTAGTGGACTACCGGTTAAATGGTTGAAAGATCAGGAGAAGAAACAATTCGCCATTATATCATCGGATGATAATGCAGTTATTTTGACTGTGAACCATTTTCAAGGCGCGTTTTTTCTATTAGCTATTGGTACTGTTCTGTCAGTTATTGTTTTTGTTTTTGAACTCATCTCGTTTGCTAAGGAAAATCGCACTTAATTTTCAGCTGAAGAATACTAGAATTTCACAGTGAAGGAAGGTTTGGTTGAGGAGGTAAAGCCTATTTCTTGGTCCTCAACCAAACCTTGCTTCACTGTGACATTCTATTGGATCAACACTACTATTAGGGATTGCAATCCAGCTGGATTTATGCTGGATTGAAGCAGATCCAGCGCGGATTCAGCATTAATCGATTTTTCAATTAAATGTAACAATTTTTTAACTTTAGAAACTTTAATAAGTATCTAAATTTACATTAAATACTCGTTTTTTGGCGTTAGTAAAGTACCCTAATAGTAAGTAATAGTTACGAGTATCCGGAGTATAATTGTTAATTATCACAATACAGTCTTAAATCTCCTAAATTGATAGTCTAAATATCTGAAATAGTTATTCGTTTACCTATTTACAAACTATGTAGTCTCAGTTTCTCAATCTCGATAATTTAAAAAATAAAATTGCGTTTCCCGCTTATAAAATGTTTAGTTAACTCTTATTAGAAACAAAACTTTAATATAAATTATATTATTTAATTTACGACTTGACTTGTCTTTTAAAGAATAAAGCCAATCAATTATGTAACAGTCTTTTTTTTTTTTTAAGTAAGATCTCGAAAAGAAATTTTATTAATGGTGTTATCTCCCAGCCTACTTCTTAAAGAACTGCAAATATACTCGAATGTGGAACGGACTCTCTCTACCTCTACGCTGGTTGGTTTGAGAGTCATCAAATAACCATAGATTAAAGTTAGGTTTTCACCTCTTACTCCCTCACTTTTATAAAGTGCCTATTCTTTCTTCAATATCTTCTCATAATCCTTCTCAGACTCAGTTAATTACTTGTTTTTAGCTGTTTGCGGATCCGGACTGCTGGATCCAGCGCCAGATGCTGGATCCAGCATTGCAATCCCTAACTACTATATACGAATATTAGAATTGTAAGTGTATTTCACGATGATGCATTGTACTGGTTTTGTGACAGTGTAATTTGCGTTTTTGTCTAATAAATAAAACAATGTCTATGACTATTAGGTAGTGGGTATAATGTGGCAGTTTACTCTTGCGTATTTGTGTACTGTATTTGTGCATGAGTCGAGTCAATGAAGCTGAAAAATCGTAAAAAAAAATTAATTTTCTTAATTCTTAATCAACAGTTGCGATTTTGATGATTTTTTTTGTACTTGTTCGACATATTTATTACACACCAAAAAAAACCTTTAGCACATTATTATTATTTTCCGTTTAAAAACAAGTTTTTTTCCTAATTTTCCTATACGCTCCTGTTTGCCGTTTTACAAATAATTATTCAATCTTGACTAAATTTGCGTTCTTATTTGAACCGTATTGACCTAACCATTCTGAAAGACTTAGCACGTTAGACGTACATTCGTCGCAAATATCGTATGCTGTGATAAAAATATTTAATATTGACAAATTTAGCATAATTGTTGGAAATACATTAAAAAAACTGTGCACGCTTTTCACTTTATTTTCCGTTTTACAGCAAGTTTTCATCCGAATTTTCTCATACACTTGCATATCGCGTATAAACTAATAAACTGTTCTAGAAATGCAAGTAAAGAACTTAGATAAATATAAATATTTTCAACACAACAAAAGATCTTTGCGATGACCATACCTTTGATGCGTGAAAAATCGGACGGAAAACTGTTCTAGAATAGGCTGAAAATTTTAAAAACGCTAGGTCAATACGTCTCAAATATGCACACAAAATTTAGTCAAGATCGAATAATTATTTGTAAAACGGATAATAATGCAACGCGAGCGTATAAATAAATTCGAGGAATATCTATTGTACAATGAAAATTTTGAGTACACCGATTGGATTTCAAATAATTTATTATAACTTAAAAATCATCAAAATCGAAACTGTCCTTGCTGATTATGAAGTAAAATTGATTCGACTATATGAAATTAGTGCATTTCAAATTGCATTTAAATAAAATCAAATTTTTGTCGAGTATAAAATGTCGAAGAAAATAAAATTATAGATTATAAATTCCTTGTTGTTCATCTGACAATAGGAAATAATCACCCTTAATTCCTTTCCAGATTTTATAATATTATATATAAAGGCACATAACTTATATTCACTATAAATGGTGGAGCTAGTGAAACGGTAAGATTACAATTGAATTGCAGAAAGCATTGTCAAAAAATTTGATTTGACAGTGACGCTAGATTGTGACCACACATACATATTTATTTAGTATAATAGCTATTGTCTGCTATAAATTATTGTTAAGAAACATTCATTGTTGTAGTACTATATTAGAAAAAAATATTATTTCAACCCGTCTCCGTCGGGATTTAAACCCGAATCTTTCCACTTTCGCGGCGGAATGAGTTATCAATTATTCAACGGTGCACACAATTCAACATTTTAACCCTTCATAATATAGCGACTTACAACACTCAAATTCACTACATGCGAGAGCCAGTTATTTTAGCTGTAGCTAGACATGAACTCTCACAGTAGCGAGGGCTCTAACCCTTTCAAAACTAAGCACTTTAAACCTGTCAAACTTTTAGAGCATGTTACAAGTCCATAAATAAAGTGAATTTTGAAGTGGTAACAATTATTTTTAATTTGGGTGGTAATAAGGGGGTGACTTTCACATTTTTTGACGCCGAAAAAAATAGGGACCAACATTATTTTCATCAAAACTCAGTTAGTTTTGATGCTAGGGACTTTTATAAAAATAAAAATAAAGGTTCTTTCAAGCACTTCAAAAAATGTTCCATGAGTTTCCCCCAAAAAATGCATTGTATTTTGGTAACTTCACGTTGAAACTTTCAATTTTGGCTTTTGACGAATAAGAACCAACTTCGACAAGGTAGTACCTTGTTTGTATTGAGTTTACAGACACTATAAACTCACCGTTATTTTTGTTTTTTTATAAGCTACATTTTTACTACGAATTATTTTTTCGATAAAATACTTACTTTTTCAGTTATTCGGGAAAAACCATCTGAAAACGTGGGCTTATTGGTTGAAAAATTGACATTTACACTCACGAATAAGTCGAAAAGTATGGACTTTCAGAAAAAACTTTATAGAACAAAAGTTGCTTAGAATTAGTCAACCTATCCATTTTCAACGAAACATTTTTCACCCCCGAGAAGGGGTGGCATCCACCCCGCAATCGAGAGCGACAATTTTTTTTTTAACTTTTTTATTTGAGCTTTTAACAATGCAGTCCAACAGTTTTTATGAAGATTCGTTGACTGACCCTGGATTCCGAGGTATAAACCTTACGGCACTCCACTAAGAAGAAAAAAAGGTTTATTGTTCTTTTGAAACTGTGGGAACGAACAGGCAACTTGCCTGTTCGTTCCCACAGTTTGAAAAGAATAATAAAACTTTTTTTCTTCTATAAAATTGGGAAAAATATTCTTTTTTTGGACCGACTATCCGATTTTAAGGTAATAAAATAATCAGTTTTCCCCACAATCGGTTTTTCGAAATAATCGGAATCGATTGGCAGGAAAATAATCGATTATTTCGAATAATCGATTTATAATCCCCATCCCTAGATAAAACAAGTGTACAAATATTGTTGCTATGTCTGGCGCCCGGGTTAGAATAATTTACTGCAGAAGTGACAAATGTGTTGCACAATGTTAATTTTATAACGCCACAAATAGTAACATTTCCACAAAAATTAACACGATTAGAAAACAATTTAACAGACAAAAACATGGTGACAGTTATAATTAGACAGGGTTATGATCTAGAACTGCAACCAAATAGTTTTTAGTCGTTACACCACATGTAATATTTTTTGCACTAGGTATCTGCTTTGCATGTCTGTATAGCCGTTGTAAAATGACTTTTATTTGCACTAGGGCGTAAGGTAAAACAAGAGTAATTCGATTTTACCAATCCAATAGTAATATTTCTGGCAGTTGCCATTTAAATTCATATGAGTAAAAGAAACATCATCGTAAACATTCCAATGTGGCCGAAATGAACTGTCAAAAATATTACAAATGTACTTATGATCTGAAAACCAGCTATTTTATAGGAGGTACCTGCAAAATTACAGACTCTTACAGATCCATTATGAATATTAAAAATATATATCCAACCAATCCGATAGCCCTATATGTTCAAGATAAACGTAGAGAGATCAAGCCATCCGGTAAACCGCGGACGACTCCTATACTATCTTTGAGGAAGAATCAGATAGTTAGAAGAGGACATACTTTTTTACAAGATCGATCTGCGGCAATGTGATTCGTGTAAAGTTCCTTTCAACGTCAAACATATCTTCTTGGAGTGTCCATAATATGCTGTTAAGCGGATCTCTTACGGATTTCCTGACGATCTTCTTAGCCTTTTTGAAGAGAGCATACTATCGTTCCTCCACTCATTAAGATTGTATATATACATATCTTGTTCTAACAGATTCTCAATTTATAGTTCCGGACGCCTAATGACCTTTGATGTTGATGCGTCCATAATCTATATAAAAAAATATCGTATTGTCTTCTGAACTACTTATGTGTGCAATACTTTATTTTTATAACATAAATATTAGGAAAAATAAACTTTAAATTATTAAAAATATTATAAATTTCATCATTTGACGCTAATAATTTTTTGAATTTTATTGTAATTAATTATTTTATTTAAAAAAATATTGGTATGACATATTTTAACTATATTTTCGAGGTACTTGAAGAAGTCGGAATAATACCGACGAAACGTCGTACATTGAATAAAAACGTACTTAAAAATTGGTCTTTTCACCTGATCTTTTTATTTAATAACATACAATGTTCGTGAGAAGTCTACTTTCGCCTCTTATTTTTTTACGTGAAACATACGTTTATAGAAACTAAAATACAACTTTTTTGTCAACATGCGAGGGACATTGTCGAGGTGTACGATATACAGAGCTCAACAAATATAAACCGTTTAAAAGTTTACTTTTCTTTAGAAGAAATAAGATTCTTAATCTATATTTGTTAAGGAAAATTATAAAACACTTATTCTGTTTAGATTATTACCTTCTATATAATTTCAAAAATCAAAAATTTTCCGTCATTGCGTTCTAGTTGACATCAAGACTGACATGTTTAGCTTTAAATTTGTGATGAGAGCATTTTTTCATCTTCCTGTATGGTTACAATTGGACAATTTTTTATTCTCAAATCGCTCATATTTATGAATTACGAGTATAATTTTACCGCCATGCGAATATTAATTTGGTTATTTTTTATAACATCGTCTGTCGACGGCGTTGTGAATGATTTTATGAAAAAATCAGACACGAGTGAAGTATCAGCCAAGTTGTCAAATATCATTCATGATTATTTAAAAAATGCCACCTATGTTAAAATATTTTACGAAGATGACACCATTTTCTCTGAAATAGTTTTAAATTTCCAGTTTTCTTTTTCGTTTTTTCGCAACAATTATTATTCAATAAGGAAAATGTCATCTGAAAACGCTGATGGCTACATAGTCATCATAAAGAATGACCTATTCGAGAAATTAATTGGAAATGACAGCTTATCCTTATTTGAGAATAATGCACAGGTTCTGTTTGTGTTGGTGGAAAAAAAGTTACAAAATATACTCGGTTTATACCAAAAGCTAGCACAAGTGTTTGTCCTAAACACGCTGGTTATTGTAGCTGACTTTAAAACTAATTTATTGGAAATAATTTACCAAGATCCAATCGAACTGTTGAACAGCTATTGTGGAAACAGAACAAATCCAATTGTATTGAACGACTCTTATAGAGCTGTTCCACTTAATCTGAAAACTTTAAAACGCAACGATGTCAATTTGTCTCAGTGTAATTTCAAGTTCATTATTATTGCCCTACCGCCACTTATTAAAAACGTGTCTTCAGAAATGGATCCTGGATTAAGTGTATTGTTTTTAAAACTGATGAGAGAAAAATTGCGTTTGAACATAACGATAATAGATGGCAAACAATATTTAAAAGAGTTTACTTTCAGTGGTTCGTTGCGTCAAGTTGTAGAAGATTTGGTGGGTTTCGAGATGCTGGGAGCGACAACAGCCCAAATGGCTAACTTACCGTTTTATTGTACTTCGGGCTTATTTCAAAATGCCAACGCGTGGATTGTGCCTATTGCTAAAATGATGCCACGTTGGAAAATATTGATTATTGCTTTTAACAAATATGTGTGGCTATCAATGTTATTCTTAATTATAATTTTCGCCACTGTTTGTTGGATAATAGCACGGATTAAAAGTGAGCCTTTTTACAGTAAATTTTCTACTTGTTTGCTCCAAAGTTTCGCTTTAATATTAAGCGCGGGGATACAACAGGGGGTACGTTTGAATTTTTTAAATATTTATCTGTTAATGTGTTCAATATGCGGATGGTACATAAATCAAGTTTTTCAAGGAAAGTTGAATAGTTTTTTCGCAATGCCACTTTACGAGAAGCAAGTGTCTAGTATTGAAGATTTGATTGCGACAGAAACAAATATTTTTACCGGTCAGTATTTGAACCGTATGTTGTCTAATTACGGAGTAACGAAATTGACTGACCACTCATATGTGGATACAATGAATTTCACGGAATTTGCGATTTACGTCTCTGAGCACGATAATACAGCAACAATTATTCCCAAAGCAATGGTTCCTTATATCTTAGAGTTGACGTATAACAAAGTGACGAATAGCCCTCGGGTATATCAGATGAAAGACGTGATGAACATTTACTTCCACATAATTTACACGCAGAAGTATCATCCTCTGAGATATCTTGTTGACAGAATCGTTCTTCGCATTCAAGCTACTGGACTACCGGTGAAATGGTTGAAAGATCAAGAGAAGAAACATTTCACCATTATCTCTTCGAATAATAATGCAGTTATTTTGACTGTGAAACATTTTCAAGGTGCGTTTTTTCTATTAGCTATTGGTACTGTTCTGTCAGTTATTGTTTTTGTTTTTGAACTCATCTCGTTTGCTAAGGAAAATCGCACTTAAATTTTCAGCTGAAGAATACTAGAATGTCACAGTGAAGGAAGGTTTGGTTGACGAGGTAAAGCTTATTTCTTAATCCTCAACCAAACATTTCTTCACTGTGACATTCTATTGGATCAACACTTCTATCGAGTGCTTTTTTAGAGTGATAGAACTTTCGATAGGGATAGCTGTGCTTTGACAAAAGGAAGAAGTCGTGTTGTTTTCACATTTCTGTTCAGTAACCATTGACAAATTATCATGGAAAGACTCACGCCGCAACAACGCTTCGAAATTGTTGGAATTTGTTTTCAACATCAGGGTTCTATTCGCCAAAGTTTTCTCGAAAAATTGTGTTTAGTGACGAAGCTCATTTCTGGTTGAATGGTTACGTAAACAAGCAAAATTGCCGTATATGGAGCGAAAACAATCCTCAAGAAGTTCTGCAGGTTCCATTGTAACCTGAAAAATGCACCGTATGGTGTGGTTTACACGCTGGAGGTATCATCGGCCATATTTATTTAAAAACGATGCTGAAGCTAATGTTACAGTGAATAGTGCTCATTATCAATGATTTTTTCTTTAAAAATTTGAATGCTATCGACCCGGAAGTGTGTTGGTTCCAACAAGATGGTGTTACACCTTATACTGCTAACGTAACTATTGATTTATTGAAAGAAAGATTTGGTGATAACATTATTTCGAGAAATGGTCCAATTAATTGGCCTCCAAGATCATGCGACATAACGCCACTGGACTATTTTCTTTCATTGGTTGATGCTGATAAACCAGAAACAATAAATGCTTTGGAAGCCAACATAACTCGTGTTATATTGATGAAATAAGGCCTGAATTACTCGAACAAGTGGTCCAAAATTGGTCTGATCGAACGCGGCCTCTCACAGTTAGTTTAAATGTCATAAAAATATCTTTCAAATAAAAAAAAATGCCTTCAATCTTAATTTAAATGTGTTTTATTTCAATTTAAAGTTCTATCACACAAATAAATATAAATACAAATAAATAATTTAACGTGTTAATTTGTTCAAGATTGATATATTAGTGAATTACTATTGACATTGAAAGTAAATGATATAGTAATTGTTTAGTGATCTTTATTATTATTGCTTCCCTGTACGGACTGTCACTCCGTTCAGGTAAATAAAAAAATATGTTATTATCTAACAATGACATATCTAGGAACTCAATAAACTAAAAAAAGATGAGTTAATTGATCTAATCATTAACAATAAGCTACCAGAAAGTTCAGGAAACAATGAAATATTAAGTAAAAATGTAACTCAACACGTCAACACTTATAATGGTATAGAAGATAACACAAGTGATCAACAGAAAGATATTGAACATTTGAAGAAACAGTTAGATTGAGTGAGAAGTTCATTGAAGAAAAAGAAAAGAGAAACAAAAACCTAGAATTGATTAATAGCTTAATAAGTGAAAAAGCAAACACTAATGAAATAAAACGACGCGATTATGCCAGTGTCGCAAAACTTAAAAATGAAGAAAATGAGCATGCAGGGAAATCAAAGCTAAGTACATCAAATGGTAAAACTAAACCTGATAGTGAAAAACAAAATACTGAATCTATAGATGAAAAAACTCAAGTCCTTACAGAAAATATATAGCAAAAAAAGAAAACCAACATAATCCGAGGCACAGCAGTTATTGAGAATTCTGAAAACTCGTTTTCTGCCGCAACAAAATATGCATGGCTGTATGTCGGGAGAGCCAATTTAAGCATTACAGAAAAACAAGTCAGAAGCTATTAAGAAAATAAATTTCCAGAAAACAAATTCTTTGTTGAATCTTTAAAAATCAATTCAGAAGCAAGAAGCAAGGCATTTAAAATTGGCGTAGAGTTCAATTTGCTGGAAATGGTACAGAAAAATGATATCTGGCCTGATGGTATTCTGGTTAAACGTTTTAAGTTTTTTCGGTGCACCGGAAACTTTGATAAACCATAAAAAAAGTTGTCCGCAAAATGACAACTCAGATAATCCATCAAACAACCAAACTAATTATGTTAGAATAATACAGGATCCTGTGGGGAGTCCCATTAAACCGAGTAATGATAAACTTACATTTGCCAATTTAAATATACAAGGTTTAAGAGGTAACCTCGATGAATTCTATCTGTATTTAGACTCACTAAATTATCCTAATGTAATAACTATTTGCGAGCACTGGTTATCCGAGGATATGCTTGAATTATATAATTTACCCGGATACAATATAGCTGACATATTTTGTAGACAAAAAAATAATAGAGGAGGTTCGATGATCTATATAAAAAATGGCTTAAAATATATGAAAATTCCCTAAGATTCAAACTTAATTAAATTATGGACACGAATTTACCAATATTATAAGAAAATAGTGTTAATAAAGACATTGTCAACTGAATCTGTTTGTGAGTTCTCCGCGATAGAACTAATTGATATAAATGTAATTATAGTAATTTTGTATAGAACTCCATATACTATAAATTTTAATATATTTTATGAGAAATTGGTTGAACTACTTAGTTACCTAACTAAAAAACTATTTTTTGTGTGTGGGGATTTCAATGTAGACTTCAAATCAAACTGTCCTGATTCACAAGACATTCAGAATCTATTAACTTCTTTTGGTGTTTTCACAAGTGCAAGTGACTATACGCTAATAAATAACACAAGTAAAACATGCATTGATAATATATGCACGAACTTGAAATCATGTCCCTCTGCTGTGATTGATTGCCCTATATCGAACCATAGGTGTCTTATTTTAAAATCAAATCTAACTCTTTCTAACTCACAAAATAAAGTTAAAGTAAAGCGTAGACCTATCTCAGAGTTCGGTATTCAAAATTTGTGCATTATGTTGAGAAAGGAAAACTGGGAAGACCTTCATAAATTAAATAGTCCCAATGAAAAATTGAATTTGTTTTTAGAAATAATAGTCCATTATTATGAAATTGCTTTCCTGAAAAAAATATAGAACTAAATAAAACAACAACACAATATAAAAACAAAACTTGGTTCACTAGCGAACTAAAAGAAATGTGTAACACATTGGACGCGATCACATACTGGGCAAAAAACACCGAAAACAATGATCTGTTAAAATACCAAAAAAATTTCAGAAAACATTACAGTAAGGCCTCGATAATCCGGACTAATTAAAATCGCTGTGATCCGGATTAGTAAAAAATTCGGATTACTGAAGCAGCCCAGCTTTTTTATTGTAAAGGTAAACATTTATTATATAATAATTAGAAAATAGTACGTAAACAAAAAATTATGCAAAATAGAAGTATATTTATTAAATTTTATATTATTGTTTGCTTAACCCTTTTCTGCTAGCTCTAAAATTATCATTTCCATAGATTTCGGTATAGAAGTTTTGCTTTGGCAGATAAGATTTCGTAGGGAATTGGAACATGCCTTGATCGTTGTGTACAAAACCATGCATACAAATGAGTTTCCATTTCTGGATATTCGGCTTTTCGTAATTCCTTTCTGGCGCCGGGACCGGAATAAAAGAACGAACACATACATAGTAAAAATCCAAAATAGTCATTAAAATATACCATATCTTTTGATTTTGCTTTTGTTCTTTTTTATATCGGAAATTGATGTTCCTATCCTGTATTCATTTGCCAAAACTTTTCCATTTTCACCACGGGCTATGTCGGATTTTTGTTTACACATATAATGCCTGCTTATAGGAATCCTCAGATAGATATGTATCAGATCCGACCGAATACATGATGGGGAATCTCTCACGATCGCTATAGTATCGAATGCTATTAATTTGAATGAAATACGTTTAAAAACGCAGATCCGAATTACCAAGTCCGGATTATAAAGTACACAATGTAATTGAAATGCTTAGCCGAATTATCAAAGAATCCGGTTTACTGCATGTCCGAATTATCGAGGCCTTACTGTATAAACAAAAAATAAAGCAATCTAAAATTCAAGCAAATGACGTATTAATACTAAATTCTGATAATCAATCCAAAATGGCCTGGCAGATTATAAACAACGAAAGAAAAAGTAACTCAGAAAAATCTAATGAGGGGAATATTGCTGTCGATGAATTTAATAATTTTTTCTTAACAGCAACAGCTGATTTATTAAATAACATATATTCAACGACACAAAGAGATCCCTATTTATATCTAAATAAACTGAACATTGAAAATTCAAATTCGTTGTTTCTTGATTTTACTGATCCATAGGAAATAAAAAAATATATAAATAGTCTAAACACTAGTGAATCCAGAGACGTATTTGGACTGAATAGCAAAATTTTAAAAAGAATTCAGAATTACATTGTCGAACCTTTGTCAGATATTTTCAATAAATGTATTGAGTGTGAAGTTTTCCCAGACAAGTTGAAATTATCAAAAGTCGTTCCAGTTCACAAAAAAGGCGATAAAAATGTACCATCTAACTATCGTCCAATATCTATAATACCAGTAGTGGGCAAACTTTTCGAAAAAATATTAAAAGCGCGGTTCATGCAATACTTTGAAAAAAAGGGATTTTTTAGTAATTCTCAATATGGTTTTCGACCGAACCGCTCAACAATAAAAGCCATTATTAAAATTGTAAATGACATTCTTGATAATTACAACGACGGATTATATACTGAAGCTGTGGCAGTGGACCTAAGCAAAGCTTTCGATTGTGTCTCACATGCAATTTTAATACAAAAACTTGAGTACTATGGTATCAGGGGCAATGCCCTGGAACTGGTTACCTCATATCTCAATAATAGATACCAGTATATAGAAGATAAAGGAAAGAGATCGAACCTGAAGGTCGTAACTAATGGAGTACCTCAGGGATCGGTACTGGGACCTTTCTTTTTTATTGCATATTGTCCCTTAGCTTACAACACCGCATAAGTCATTTTTACCAACTTTACAGGTAACAAAAAAAACTGTATATTGATTAACAAAATAAAATTACATACTTGCAATATGCTGTTCAATTGATTTTTTATTTATATAAAGACGTTTCGACTAACAGTTTGAGTTCTTTTCAATTTCCAAAACTAAAATTAAATTATTAACTGTATATTGAGTATATTGAGAGGCCAACTGACTTGTGCGCTGTCACCACTTTTCGAATTACGGCATCTGATTGGCTGAAACCTACATCATGTGACCAATGGTTAGACGCGCGATGAGCAGCTCTATCCAATAGCATTAAAATGTGAAAACCGCCAATTTTCGATTTGAGCGGTGTTGTAAGCTAAGGGACGATATGTAAATGACGTAGCAATCAACGTTTTATCTGTAAAGACATTTATGTATGCTGACGATACCACCATAAGTGTGGAAGCTAAAGATGATGTTACTCTATCATTGCACCCAGAAAGCTCACTATCGGAAGCATTGGAGTGGTTCACTGCCAACAGACTATAGTAATTAACGAGGGAAAAACACAAAAACTTAAAATGCTCTCACAAAGAATTCACAATGACACATGTCGTATTAAATTACTAGGCATTTCTATCGATCCTCATTTGTCATGGAAGGTACATTTAGACGACCTAGCAAGAAGATTATCCAAAACGATGTCTCTTACGAAAGCTGAACAATAACGTGTCAAGTAATATCTTAGTATCGGCCTATCATTCATTGTTCCATTCTAAAATGGCATACGGAATTGAAATTTGGGGAAACGCAACAACTGTTGCAAAAATATTTCTAATTAAAAAAAAAAGCTATACGTATAATTACCGGTGCCGGCTATAGGCAGGAATGTAGGCCGTTATTTGAACAACTGAAAATTCTAACGGTATATTCGCAGTTTATTTTGAACTGTTTAGTTTTCGTAAGAGAGAACAATGACAATTTCAGCCATCATGTGCATAACCATAACACAAGAAAGAAGACTGATATTTGCTTACCAATACGTAGATGCAAAAAAAGTACTTACGGGCCTAACTGGCTATGCATAAAATTGTACAATAAACTACCTTGCTCGGTTCGCAACTTAACAGTGAAAAAAATTTAAAAAAATTACAAAAACGTACCTGACAAATGATTATTCTGTCGATGAATTTTTAAATACAAATTGTGAATTTTGGCAGAGCATTGTAAAAAAAATTTAAAATTCAAATTTTCTCTCCTTTTGTACTGTATTTTAAATTATAAATGTATTTTATGTATCTGTGTATTTGTTGACGTGATATACCACAATTGTAGTTTTAAACGAAATATATTATTATTATTATTATTACTGAAAAAAAACACTCGATATATACGAATACTAGAATTGTAAGTGTATTTCGTGATGATGCCTTGTACTGGTTTTGTGACAGTGTAATTTGCGTTTTTGTCTAATAAATAAAACAATGTCTATGACTTCTGGCTACAAGGTAGTGAGTATAATGTGGTAGTTTACTCTTGCGTATTTGTGTACTGTATTTGTGCATGAGTCGAGTCAATGAAGCAGAAAAATCGTTAAAAATTCTTAATCAACAGTTGCGATTTTGATGATTTTTTGTACTTGCTCGACACATTTATTACACACTAAAAAAACCTTTAGCATATTATTATTATTTTCTGTTTAAAAACTAGTTTTTTTCCTAATTTTCCTATACGCTCCTGTTTGCCATTTTACAAATAATTATTCAATCTTGTCTAAATTTGCGTTCTTATTTGAACCGTATAGATCAAACCATTCTGAAAGTTTTAGCTCCCTACGCTCTTTATTTTCATTTCTAGAGCAGTTGTCTCACGGATTTTATACACGTTTGACGTACATTCGTCGCAAATATCGTATGCTGTGATAAAAATATTTAATATTGACAAATTTAGCATAATTGTTGGAAATACATTAAAAAAACTGTGCACGCTTTTCACTTTATTTTCCGTTTTACAGCAAGTTTTCATCTGAATTTTTCCATATACTTGCATATCGCGTATAAACTAATAAACTGTTCTAGAAATGCAAGTAAAGAACTTAGATAAATATAAACACATTCAACACAACCATACCTCTGATGCGCGAAAAATCCGACGGAAAACTGTTCTAGAATAGGCTGAAAGACAAATTCCAATACTTTAATAAATTAATAAAATTGTTAATCGTTTTTTTTGATTTAATATTCAGAATTATTAAATAAAACAAGTGTATATGTTTAGTTTCTCAGTTTTTAATCAAATTAACTTTACTAAGTGAGAAAGCAACTCTGAAACATTTTTTTTCCCGATTACGGGAAAAAACGTTTTTGTGTATTATGTGTAGTGACTTCTTTTTTGCAGTTTGGTGACATTTTAAGTACTTCAGCACGCGTTCGGGCGCGTTGCGCTCCACCTAAAACAAATAATACAGTTATAACAAATCAAATTAAATAATTTACTCAAACAAATTAAAATGGATAACCAAAATAAAATTGTTACACAAATTAAACTAACCAAAAACCCAATTAAAGACCAAACAAATATTATATCTAAATGTACATCTCAGCAAAATGAACGAGATAACCTTCCTAAAGGAATTTCTCTTGCACATTCCTCCAAAACTCAAACAACATTCCTACAACCTGAAAATGAAACACAAAATTGTCACTTACCTGAACAATCCTCCAATGCATCTGCTTATTCAGCACAACCAACCTCACGCAAATCATATTCTGAAGCGACAAACCAAAAAATTAAACACACAAAAGAAAATGCTATAGTATTACCTGCCTTCGATGGTCCTGCTCTTTTCGAGTATATAGAAGCCGTAGGGGAAAGAATCAAACCCGAAAACATAACGCACGCCTTCAAACTGTCTCAAGATCGAATCTGCATTTACCTGAAAAATAAAAAATTGGTTAATGATTTCGTAACACAATATCCTACAGTTAATATAAGAAATAAAACAATTCCAACAAGACGCCTGATTAATTCTGGAATTAAATTAATTATATCAGGGGTACACCCCACAATTGAAAACACCGACATAGAGGAAGCATTAAAAACTTACAATATTATAACTCTAACAAATATTACAGATATCCGACTCCATACTAACAACCCAAGATATCAACACATTGGTACATCAAGGAAAATGACTTATATAAACCCTACTGACAATATCCCTACATCAATTGAAATAGCGGCTGACGGCGAATTACAGAAAATCTATCTCAGCACCGAAGAAAATAAATGCCGTTACTGCGAATCAGCTACACACTCTTCACAAAGATGCTCAAAGAAAGAAACAGTAGATACTACACCTTCTAATACAAAGGAGATAGAAAATGCTAAATCGGATAAACCAACACAACAAACCCAAACACATGATAATGCAACGACGGTTACTTTAACTCATTCAGAACCAATCATAAACATAAACAAGCCTAAACAGACTCCACTAACTGAAGATAGGGAAGAGCGCAACACCATGGATTTCGAATCAAGTACTGTTTTAAAACGTCCCTACTTTACGTCATCTTCAGAGAATTCACCTCTCCCAGAAAGCGAGCTAACATCACAACCTCCCATCTTCGAACACATCAGCGTTGTTCAAAAAGATGACGGTAATTTTGTTAAACCAAAAACCCAAATGTTAAAACAAACTAATAAAAAACCAAAGAAATCTAAAATGTTTAAAAGCCCCAATCCGAACACCTTACAAGCACAAACCCAACATTTAAAAGCAATAATGGACAACAATAGTCAATAATTTCTAATTACCTACGAACAGTTAATTAGTCTTTTAACGCAGGCTGACAACGTCAAAGATATATTAATTGGTATAGACAAGTTTACAAAAGACCCACAAGATATTGTGGACATTCTTCAGAAACTATACCCTGAACTTCAAAGCAAACAAGCAAAAGCCACGTTTACTCGCTATATAAGGAAAGTTAAAAAATCATCGGACACCACAACTGAAGAATACACCTCAAACACAGAAGACGACGAATAATTGTAAAATAATATATCAAATTAAATTAAATTAAATAATAAATAAATAAATAAATAATAAATAATAATTAAATAATAAATAATAATTAATTAATAAATAAATAATTCTTCAATACTATTGCGAATTATGCTTATATTTCAGTGGATTTTAAACGGCTACTACAACAATTACATCGAGCTAAAACAGCTAATCTCCAAATACCAACCTAGTGTAATAGCTCTCCAGGAGTCCCACCTAAAACAAATAAACACGGCAAATCTTAAAGGATACTCACTGAATAGAAAAGATGATGAAACTGGGAACAGAGCAAAAGGCGGGGTAATTCTCTTCACCCGATCCTCTCTTCATCATACAGCCCTTTCCATTCAGACAGACCTCCAAGCTATTGCTACATCCATCACAATCCAAAATCAAACCATAACAATTTGTAATATTTATATCCCGCCCAACACAGAACCTTCAAACGACGACTTAAATAACATCCTCAATCAATTACCTCAACCTTATATTCTGATTGGCGACTTTAACGCCCATAGCGATATGTGGGGAAACAACTATACCAATGGCAGAGGAAAATCAGTCGAAAAACTACTATCAGAAAACTTAAATATTTGCCTTCTAAACAATGGTCAACCTACTCACTTAAACAACGCTACAGGCAACACCTCTGTAATAGATCTATCCTTAGTGTCTACTTCTCTTGCACCGCTTCTGCAATGGTGCACGCATCCGGATACCTGCCATAGCGATCACTTCCCTATACTGATATACATGCAAACAGCAGATCAGAACAACATCGTTATCCAAGAACCTAGGTTTAATTTCAACAAAGCCGACTGGGATACCTTTTCCACTCTATTAAAATTCAACGAAGGAATTACGCACCCCTTGGAAAGAGTCGATCACATTTATGACGTCACCAATATTGCATTAAAAACAGCTGTTCCAAGTTTTATTCCAAAGCAAAGAAACGTTCCTTGGTGGAATAGTGATATTGCTCAAGCAATAAAAAACAGGAAAAAAGCATTAAGAAAATTCCAGAATGCGAGGACTATGGAGACAAAAATTTTATACAACAAAACCAAAGCTAGAGTGAGATACTTGACTAGGAAAGCCAAAAAAGAGTCCTGGCAACAATTCTTATCTACGATAAACTCATCCACTTCCACAAAAGAACTCTGGATTAACATAAACAAAATTAGAAACAAAATTTCTCCTAACATCATACCCGCTATTCTTACCAACAATACCATTATCACCAACTCCAATGAAATATCCGACGCATTTGCATCTCACTTCGAAGCAATTTCTAGCGATACTCACTCTGATCCAGATACACTTTTAATGAAAATGGATCTGGACAATACCGAATTTAACTTTAATTCCGACAACAACGAATCATATAATATCGACTTTACCTATCATGAATTTTCCTTGGCTATTACCAACACAAAGAAAAACACAGCTGGACTTGATGGATTTTTTCCCATGTCGTTAAAGCACTTCCCTCCCAGTGGACTAACATACATTCTGGACACCATGAACAAATTATGGAGGAATGATCTCTTTCCAAAAAAATGGAAGGAAGCCTGCATAATTCCGATTCCTAAACCAGGAAAAAATCAACTCGAACTAAACAATTACCGGCCGATCTCAATAACAAGTGCACTCAGCAAAATTTACGAACGAATGATTAATAACAGATTAGATTGGATCCTTGAATCCAACCTCATGCTCTCCAACAACCAGTACGGATTTAGGAAAAACAGATCGATTATGGACGTTCACGCGATCTTTACCAATGATATTTCCAACGCCTTTGTGAATAAACAATTTGTCGTGGCAATTTTCGTCGATATTCATAAGGCATTCGACTCTGTATGGAAAAATGTGATTCTAAGACAATTGGCAAACTGGAATTTAAAAGGACATCTCCCAAAGTTTATCGAAAACTTCTTAACCGACTGCATCTTCAAAACCAAAGTTAACAGTGCATATTCCAAGACCAAAAAATTAGTAAATAGAACTCCTCAAGGATCTGTTATAAGCCCAAACTTATTTAACATTGCTATTAATTCAATCAATGAACTATTCCGTCCCCCTATCCAACACCTCATGTATGCTGATGACCTAATTTACATTAGAACACAAGATTTAAACTACGCAGAGCGAAAACTACAAAATGTTCTAAATAATCTAAGTGAGTGGTCTAAAAATAACGGCCTACAAATTACACCTGACAAAACCGTTTGTATCAATTTTAATCGTATTCCCAGACTAATCAATAACCCCGTTCTAAATTTTAACAATAGTGCGCTTCTGTTTAAATCGGAAATTCAATTCTTAGGATTAACGTATGACGAAAAACTAAATTGGAAAAGCCAAATTAAAAACCTAAAAACCAAGTGTCGTTTAAAATTAAATCCTTTAAAAGTTATATCTAATTTAAACTGGGGTGCAGATAGGATCAGTATCTTAAAAGTTTACAAAGCTACTGTGCTATCAGTTCTTGATTTCGGGTGCCAAATTTATTCTTCAGCATCTTCATCCACTCTAAGAAAACTGGACCCAATCCACCACACTGGACTTCGTTTAGCAACAGGAGCCTTCCATACGAGTCCAAAACTTAGTATCTGCAGCGAAGCCGGAGAACCTCCCTTAAAATACAGACGACACACACTGGGCATACGTCACTCTCTGAAGATTTTGTCGAACCAGAACCACCCTCTCAGGAATAATATTCTTAATCCGCTATATATGGAACGATTTGACAAACAAAAAAGAATAAAGAAACCTTTTTTCCATATGTTAATTGAATTAGGACTCCATGATATAATGCTCCTCGAGAAACCGCTTTCTCCTCCATGGTTCATGTCCACTGTTAAAATCATCGACGAGCTAAATAGTCTCCCTAAAGAAACAACACTCCCACAAATTTATCAAGCCAAATTTTCTGATCTACTCAGCCAATATCCCGACTACATCCACATTTACACAGATGGCTCAAAAAATAAAAACAAGGTAGCTGCAGCATATCAATTTTACTCCAACAGCTCTAGTTTCACTCTTCCTGACGCATTTACCATGTACTCAGCTGAGTTATTCGCCATTCTTATGGCTTTACAAAAAATCCTAAGTCTCCCGCCTAACAACTACGTCATATGCTCCGACTCATGCAGTACAATATACGCTTTAAACAACAAGTCAAAAACTAACAACCCTATACTCACTAAAATCCTTAATATATTATTTTCATTAACATCAGAATATAACATAGTTTTCATTTGGACTCCTGGGCACAGCGGAAATAAAATCAAATTTTTGTCGAATATAAAATGTAGAAGAAAATAAAATTACTGATTCTTATATATTCCTTGTTGTTCATCTGAGAATAGAAAATAGTCGCCTTTAATTCCTTTCCAGATTTCATAATATTATATAAAAGCACAAAACTTATATTCACTATAAATTGTGGAGCTAGTGAAACGGTAATATTACAGCTGAATTGCAGAAAGCATTGTCAAAAAATTTGATTTGACAATGACGTTAGATTGTGACCACACATACATATTTCTCCATAAAAAAGCATTATAGAATTCTAAAAAACGTTATAATAAAATCCGAAGGTCGAATTTCTAATTCGTATGATCAGTGTTGCAGAGTCGCAAAATAGCACTCCAAAATTAATACCGGAAATTACTCAAACTTCAAATTAAATGATTCGTTAACAGTTTAATCAGAAAGCAGGCTCTTGACATTTTGATGCTGCTGCGTCTGTAAATATCTATATAAAAAAGCAGGCCTGTGACTGTTCAGCGATCCTGCAATACAGGGAGTAAATTCATCAGGTGCAAAATATATACAAAATTAAACAGATCTGCAGTTTCGAAAAAAGCAAAATATCATAAGATAGATAACGCACATCGCATGGAAAAGTGACATAACTCCAGCTATTTTACAGGATTGTGGGATTCCGACAAATTGTAATCAAAATATTTCAGAAAATTCATTTATGTTTATATTATACTGACCCCTTTTATTAAAAAAAAGCTCAGTGATTAAAATGAAATTAATTGGTAACGCAGTATTGTTTTTATACTGTTCTGTAAAATAGCCAAATTTTGAATTGTCATTTTTCCATGCGATGTGGGACAAAATAGTTTGTTAGAATAATTGGCTGCAGAAGTTTACAAATGTATTGCACAATGTTAATTTTTATAACGCCAGAAATAGTAACAATTCCTCAAAAATTAACACGATTAGAAAATAATTTAACAGGAAAAAATATGGTGACAGTTATAATTAGACAGGCTTATGAACAAGAACTGCAACTTAATATTTATTAATCGTTACACCGCATAACATATTTTTTCTCGACACTATAAGACATCTGCTTTTCATGTCTGTATAACCGTTGTAAAATGACTCTTATTTGCACTAGGACGTAATGTAAAACAAGAGTAATTCGATTTTACCAATCCAGTAGTAATATTTATCTCTGTCAGTTGCCATGTAATTAAATTCATATAAGTAAAACAGACAGCATAGTAGGCGTTGCCATCGAAAACATTCCAAAATGACCGAACTGAACTGTCAAAACTATTACAAATGTACTTATAATGTAAAAATTAGCTATTTTATGGGAGGTACGTCCAAAACATGTTGTACGTATCTTGATTGTAATGCTTCTATGAGTCGTTTGACTGTTTAAACTCGCTTTCTAAAAATGCCGCAACTCGCACATAAAATAATGCATTACAACCGTGATACTTAAATTATTATTAGAACGGAATAATAACTACATTGCAATGTATTCTGTTTCAGCCACTACATGCGTCAAATTCTCGAAGCGCTGCGATACTGTCACGAGAATGACATAATCCACAGGGACCTGCGACCGTCGTGTGTTCTTCTGGCCACGAAGGAGAACTCTGCTCCCGTCAAACTGGGAGGATTCGGTGTCGCCATACAGCTGCACGACAATCGAACCAACGACGGAGGTGAGATAAAACCATAATACTGCACTTACTAATGCTACCTGTGTGTGTTTGATTTTGTATATAGTGTCAGATTGATTCATTGGAACATAAAGCAACATCATGTAGATTGTAGACAGTTTCAAAGTTTAAGAACGTTTCATCCAGTGCTTCTCGAATTATACACTGTTAACGCAGTTGAGCGCAACATGTTTATATATCAATGATCAGTTATTTTTAACCGACTTAAAAAAGTTATCAATTCGTCCGTCACGTATATTTTTTATGTTTGTTCGGTCATAACTTTTCGAGGAGCTAACCGATTAGAAAAAACACATTATTTTGAGCAGAATGTCTATCGATTGGTACCGTATAATTTGTTTTAAATCGGTTCCAAAAAAGGATTTTTTTAATATACATATGTATGTCCCCTTATATCTCCAACATGTATAAATCTGTTATGGTGATTTTTTTCTTTTTAATAAGGAATATATTCAGGATAGTCTTACATTAATTGTACTTAAATCAGTTTAGCAGTTTTTTCTTCTCAATTAGTATTAAAACATTATGGAAGAAGCCTGCTAATAACGTGAAAACTTGCAAAGTCACTAAAAAGTAAATAATAAAAAAAACTTTTGAATTAAATAAAATTAAATTTTGTGGTCGGCGCCAATTTAATAGAAGTGCATGGGTAAAACGTTATACCTAGTAATGAATTATTGTCGCCGACCTCAAAACTTTATTATACCACACTTTTTAGTGGTCTTTTTTGAAGGAGATCCAATTTTTTTTTAAGTTTTTTTTGTTAATAATCTACAAAAAAAGGTGATACAAATACAAAATACCGAGAATTGGTTATACTTATTTTTTAGAAGTAACGTTAGTGCATTGTTAATTATTTTGACAAAGATATACACAATCAGCGCCAAAACAACCCCTAAACAATTTTAGAAGTTGCGTAAGGAACGAAATTTTATGAGTAAACAAAACAAAATAATTTGGGGAAGTGCTGAGTTTAAAGGTTTGAGAAGCACTGATTTAATCCATTTATATCATTTTCATTACAAACGGAATGACGAAATGTTGCCTTCTAAAGTTTAAGAAGAATCTATAAATTTTAGAAGAGTACTCATTTGAAAATTCACCCTATCGATATGTCGCTAAACTATTTAATAAAAAAGTTATCCGCTAGTTTATATTCACGAATCGCGTCATCGACTACATAAATTAAAGCGATTAAAATGAGGATGGCAGTTGTGACTGCTCTGAAATCATACAGGTATATTTTATATATTTTTTTTTTAAATTTCTTTATATTCTTAAAAAAACTTTTCGTGGTTACAAGACGCCATTGTTATTTGTAACGTCACATATCGCCTCGATGCCTGTCGTTTAGATTTGGGACAAAGTTACTGTAGGTAAACAGCCTAACGTTGAATAGAATTTCGTCCGAAAATCTATGTATATTTGATTCAAGTTGTAGCAAAACGAGTTTTGAAACATTTTATATACTACCGTCTTATGTCCTGAATGTGCGGCCAAAAGGCAAAATCCCTTCTGTGAAATTGTTATTTTTTCGAAACCGTAAGAAGTATTATTTTATGTACCTAATATTGCTTAAAAATGTTGCATCCCTACATAAATCCAGATGTATCGTTTATTTCGAACCGGCTAGTTTTCATAGACGCTGATGACCCAGTTCACAAGCGTCTATAATCTAAATTTGTATGTCGGCATATCTATCAAGGTCTTTTTTCAGCATTTAAAAGAAACGCCACTGGTTTACTTACTTCTATTTTAAATCTAAATAAATTCGCAAATAGCCTCGCCGTTTCGAGTTGAAAGTTCGTTCTATAGTGTTCGCGTATCAACGGTACTTAAGTGATCGGTTTGAGCAATTGTAAATGGGCTTCGATTTGAGTTACGTGTGCAGTATGGCGGGAGTTATTTGTTGTATCTTTAAAATCATTTGCAACATGTGCTTCTATATCAGAGATTTAGTAAATTATATTTGTGATTACTGCATTACATATTACATATTCAAAACATAAACCCGAAATGTGTAATGTTGCCATACATTTTTTTATACTCAAGGTAGTTTATGATGACCAAAGATTGTAACCCCATCCATAGACGAACTTATTTGCAACGGAAGTTTTAGTTTGCAGACAATGATTGATATACAGGATGTTTATTTGTATAGGATGTTAAAAACGATACCGAAAAACTTCGGGAGGCGATTCTTTAGATGATTTTAATAAAAAATTTCGACCAATTGAATGACAGAACCATTCCAACTTTAAAAATATTGACATTTGACATCAAATAAAAATTTTGTTAACGCATTCGATGACTTAGGCAACCGCGGTTAGTATTTAATATTATTAGTGTATTTGCCATATGGCAACATACACTATTGGCGTTGGTCGGATGGCGGGACCTAGGGGTTGGACCAAAATTTCTCGACGTTTCATAACCTCCTAAACACTTTGGCACCATTTTTAAAAATGTTTATATATATATGTATATATATATATATATATATATTTATATATATATACGTATATATATATATATGTGTGCGGGCAATAACTTTCGAAAGAGTTAATTGATTTTAACGAAATTTGGCCCACGATTTGAAATCCATCACCGCAAGAAGCCTATTTAAAATGGGCGTAATCGGGGCATTTTAAGGGTAGTTTTTAGGGGTTGAAAAATGTTTTTGGGCCCCAAAATACCGAAAAAATTCTCAGAATCGTTTCAAAATTGACATTTAACCCTTTAGTAGTAATTAAAAAGTGTCCCTAAAATTTTAATAAAATCGGCCCGACAGGACCGGACTTGCAATTTTTATGAAAACACTGGTTTGCAGATAGTGAATTATTTACTGAAAGTTGTATATAATTTGGTATAGAGGTTCGATTGATAATAATATTGCAATTAAGAAAAAAAATGTTATTTTAAGAAGTGTATTAAGGAGTGATTTTTTTTATTTTGCCCAAAAACCAACTTAAGTTCGCGAAATAAAGCCACACTGCCTGTATAAGCAAATACACTATATTGTCGACAGGGTTTTGGCACTGCGACCCGGGTTTTTTATATTTGCTATTGGTTTGCATGGTTACATAAGCTTTGTTCACACAATTAGCTCCATTAGCAATCTAACGACGCATGCGCACTTGTTTAAAAGTGCATGCTTCGTCAGTTTGCTGACGGTTCGGAATCGTTGTGTGAACTAAGAAATCACATCTCGATGTTTGTCGGCATCATTTCTAACATCCTACATAAAAAACATTTAATTGCCGCTATTGGAACTCCAATTCTCACATTCGCTCTGGTTGAGGTCTCCGCTACTCCATAGTTACTTACGTAGTGGAATTAACGTTATGTATAGAAACGAAATATACGTATGTCTCTCCGTAAGGGTGACTGTGGAGTAAAACCCGGTAACGCCACCATCCTGTCACCGTCACAGTAAATATTTTTTCTTCATACTATGCCGAAAGTACGTACTTTCTAATTCGATTTTAAAGCCGAAAGTATAACATTTATGCACTGAGATGGAATTACACGCATGTCGTTTGTATAGGCGGGTCTAAACAGTTTTGTCATGCGCACTGATACGTGAGACTGACGTTTGTTACCACATGTTCGCCAGTACAGAGCCATCTGCTGTTATTACATGGACATTATTAGATCCATGTGTCATTACGTATAACTTCAACATTGCTCACTTGAAAGTAATTAGTCCATTTATATATTGGTGAAAGTGCGTACTTTCGGCATGGTATGAAGAAAAATAGTATAGAAATCTGAAAGTTCTGCACTGCGCAACTTCGCCTCGGGCATCATGTGGCGCAGTGCAGGAAATTCAACTTTCGGCTCTTGTGGTGTAATATACTATTACATTGCAAGTAATGGATGTTATCACACTATCCGTCACGTCAACTTGCCGCGGGAGATTATTTGACGCGATAGTGCCTGTCAGTTTCTGTAGGATGTTGTGGTCTGTATACATATATGCAGAAAACGTTCTGAGTATGTTGTATAGTAGCTAATTAATTAACAAATATGCCTAAATAAAATTGGCAACGATTTAAAATTACTCCACAATGAGCTCTTAATAGAAGAAAGTACGCGTATTTGTATATGATGGGATTAAAAACACTATTCTAATAAGCAGGGTGATGCATTAAATGCATTATTTCGGAATTATATTTTTTTTTTCATTTTAATAATCCTGAAAACGATGGGTTATTGTCAAAAAATAATAATATCGAAATTTGCATTGAGGATTAGTTTTTTAATGATTAATTCCATATATAGTAATTGAAATATAATTTGTCAGTGTTTGAATTTAAAATTACGGATATTTATCGTGACATAATTTTGCGTTTTCAGTATAGCACCTGCCGTATAAGTTGTAGTTGGATTATTCAGACGCTTGTATATTTCTGTTGATGAATTCAGTAATATACATATGTATATTCTGTATACGCAGTATATCACTGAGTCAAATCAAGACTAGCTAATTGCTAATAACAATTTATTCTTTCATTTTGAAAACGAAAAAAAAAATGTTTAGCTTATAAAGGGAGCAATAATTGAGGGATTTAGATCTACTAGTGCCGAGAGAATGCATAAGGGAGCAGGGGCTAATTGTAATAGGGGTAAGGTTTGAAGCTATGTATTTTCGACTTTATTTACTCTTTAAACTATAGGATAGGATCATATATATTTCATCATCTTTTTACGTTAGTGTCTAGTGATAAAATCATTTTGTGGATATTTCGGGATAATTGTGGCGTCTAATTTCAAATTCAGTTATAGATCCAAAAATGAAATTTTTACAGTATGAGATTTTTTTATATTATTAATATTACGTGAATAATATAGTTGTCAAAATTTAAAGCAATATTTGATAAGTATAGCAAACACCATATTGATTTTAAATTCATTCGTTTTAAAAGTAAAATATGCATATTTTGTGCCAAAAAATTGGATGTAGCTGACTTTGATATTCAGTTTTGGATCTGGCGGGTTATGAAAAAAAAAGCATAGGATCTAGCTGATTTTGTCACCAACTTTAAGCTAAGACATCATTCTTTACTTACTACAAAATGTAGAACAAAATAATAGAAAACAGGATCACGCGTAATTGGAATAATTAAATTAAATCAATTTAAACACTCATTGATTGCTTACACATTTACAAAAAAATTTGAAAAGACCAAACTACTTAAAACATGAAATTTCATGTTTTAAGTAGTTTGGTCTTTTCAAATTTTTTTGTAAATGTGTAAGCAATCAATGAGTTTAAATTGATTTAATTTTATTATTCCAATTACCCGTGATCCTGTTTTCTATTATAACATATATCTGGAATTGAACTTTGAAGATGTAGAACAAAATATTTTGTTCAAAGGACAAAATCAAAAGAAAGATTTTAAATGTTTTTTGATTCATTTGTATCATATAAATTTAAATTTTCATAGTTTTCCCGTTTATTTTGTTCATAGAACGTTTCCTAGCTTTGTCGAAAGGGACTTGTTCAGTATTATAAGTTAAATCTGCCATTATTTACTAGAATAAACTTAAAAAAACACAGTACGAATACAACTTAGCTAATTGGAATCGCCATGACAGTTTTGCGATGAATGCTCTGTTCTGATTGGTCGATGCGGATGTGGCGGCATTTGAAAACTATTACTCATGGATGTAACGGGTTTTGAAATAAAGTGCTGTTTTTACCTTTCAATATCTAATGATCTAGCGCAGTTCGAAAGCAACTAAAGATTTAGGAACATGTAGTTCAAGTGCGACGAGACCATAGACAAAAAATCTCCTTTTTAAAGAAAAGTGGATCTGGCGGTGTTTGAAATTAGACGACACAATTGTACTCATTTTCAAAACTAAAATGCCAATACAAAAATACCTCGATACTTCTTTGATTCAGAATTTTCTTTCAGTATCTGAGTCAATTCGGTACGTGTTATCTCTTGAAAACACGTGATAGTTCTGAGAGCCAAAAATAATTTTTAAGTGTAATTTAATTTTTCAAGTTTTTTTGAACGCAATTTTGCTAATTAGTCTTCGTTAGAATAATCCCAGTTATCATGTCTAATTCAGTATTGAAAAAGTCATCTTGTATAGCTGTCTACACAAGTAAAACTCTAATTCTGTTTTCTCATCACATAAGGTAAAATGAAGGAGACTTTTCACAGCCTTTTCAATTCTAACAGTGGCCGTACAGAATAGCATCCATAAGTCACACAGGGAAGCTAAGTTTTTGTATAGAAATATAATTCCAATGTTAAAATAATCCAGACTGTTTGACACGTAGCTAACCTCTCTGTATAAAATCTGATGTGATGACTTTTTAATGTCGCTCATGCGCAGAAATACAAATGATCTTTCTACATCACTTACACTTTATAATCTAAATTTGGTGTAACAAATTGATTCTGCTGATGCTTGACAGTCAGTCGCGTAAATCATAAAAATTATGTTTCAGCAATAATTGGACAATAAATATTTAATTGAGAAAACACCCCTGCTATATTGGAAAAAATATTTTAAACAACGTCACCCTCGAGACTCAAACTCGTATCTTTCCACTGTCGCGGCGGAATGCGCTATCAATTACTCAGTAGTGGTATATCTAAAGAGTTTTTCTTTCCCATATATTAGCATATTTGTAACTGTTAAGTCACATCATACGAGAGCTAATTTTTAGCTTAGGTAACTCTAGACAATGAACTTTGACAGTAATGAGAGTTTAGGGTGAATTAATATTATAATCAGGCCTAAGTCACAGAATATATAGATCTAACTTAAAAGCGGAAAACCCCTAAATTTTTTTATTGGCAAATTATCGAAACTTAATTCATATTAGAAATTGTTTGTTTACGGTGTAGTTCGTAAGTCTAAATTAATGACAGTAGTAAACTATGTCTATCTTACTGTCATTTATTTAATCTTACGAACTATACCGTAAATAAAGAATTTACTAATATCAATAATTAATAAAAACTGCCTCAAATACACGTAATATTAATTATTATTGCAGAATTAAAATAATCACAACTAGTTTCGTTCTCAAACGGATATAATCAAGTGATATTTCGAAAGTTCAGAAAACATTTGTAAATTATGAATATACTACAAATCACCACTCAATAATTCCTCTGAATTTGTCCATTTAAATATAAATGAAAACAAAGTGTCTTTTTTTAATGTAACTCTTTATGTAAATTTAAAATAAAGATCTAATGATGCTTTGAAGAATCTGAAATTATACGTTTCTATGATGTGTTTCGATTTATCACCCGATGATGCTGTGATTTATTTCAATTTGTTATATTGTGTATTTGATATAGTTTGTTTATCAAGTATTTGTCTTAACACACATTTCTTTCATGGAAGATTGTCAACTTTATTAGATTATACTTTTTTTTCATAATGAGCATAATATACTTGTTGTGTAATATGTGCGTTTTTTATAATATAAAAATATAATATTGTATGTTGGCCAACAGAGTGCCTCGTGTCAGACTTCCGGCCCAACCTGAGCCCCAAGGGACAACTCTATTTGAAGTCTGACAAAGCCGGTATGTAATAGACTTGCACGCATGCGTCGACACATTCACAGTGTTCGCTCGCCTGCCTTTGCTCTAAAACAGCAGCAGCTTAGCTTGCTTTGGGCACGTGAATTATTTTGTTGTCTTTTAGAGACAATGTCAAATTTTGGGAGCAAAGCCGGGTTGCGTTTATTTTTATATACTTTTTCATGGCCTGCAATTGTACCCATATTCATTTCATACGTAGCTCATGTATCTACTTGAGAACACTCATCAAAGTTACACGAATGGACGGTCTCAGAATGCATGTTAATAAATCATGCACATTTATAGAGTACCGTAATATCTTCGTGCGTTTTCATTTTTCAACATTGATACATTTAAATAAACACCTATGATCTGTGTTGTCGAGCGTCTATAATCTACAATATACGTTACCTACATTTAATATTTAGTTGGCTTTCACAACATTCAATTTTAAAAGTATCTGCGAAGAATAAAAAAAAAAACTTAAGCATGAACATTACTTCATGCATTTATATGGTTCCATATATCACTTTACTTGAAGCCTATATAAATATAAAAAAACCCGGGTCGCAGTGCCAAAACCCTGCCGACAATATAGTGTATTTGCTAATATAGGTATTGTGGCTTTATTATGCGAACTTAAGTTTGTTTTTGGACAAAATAAAAAAAATTGAACCCCTTAATACACCCCTTAAAATAATAATTTTATTAGTTGAAATATTGTTATCAATCCAACATCTACACCAAACTAAATACGACCTTCAGTAAGTAAATTCGTATACGCAAACTAGTGTTTTCATAAAATTTGTAAGTCCGGTCCTGTCGGGCCGATTTGCTTATAATTTTAGGAGCACTTTTTAATTGCTACTAAAGGGTTAAATTTCAATTTTGAAACGATTCTGAGAATTTTTTCGGTATTTTTGGGCCCAAAAACTTTTTTCAACCCCTAAAAACTACCCTTAAAATGACCCGATTAGGCCCATTTTAAATAGGCTTCGTGCGGTGATGGATTCCAACATGTATACCAAATTTCGTTAAAATTAATTAACTCCTTCGAAAGTTATTGCCCGCACATATATATATATATATATATATATACGTATATAAATATATATATATATATATATATATATATACATATATATATAAACATTTTCAAAAATGGTGCCAAAGTGTTTAGAAGGTTATGAAACGTCGAGAAATTTTGGTCCGACCCCTAGGTCCCGCCATCCGACCAACGCCAATAGTGTATGTTGCCTATGGCAAATACACTAATAATGATAGACAATCGCTTAGCTATTATTTTGAACTCTTCACATGAAGCTCTTTGAAATGGCTTCTATTTGCCGTAGTAAAACTATAGGTATACTTTTTTGGATGTACGGTTATTAGCCAAATACCGTATTAGTGCTAGTAATTGTGTCCGTATTTATACAATTTTATAAATTATTATTTCTTATTCAAATATTATATTCTATAAATCATAATTTAATTTATTAATATTTAAGAAAATAATAAACATTAGACACAAATTTACTACAACAGTATATTTCGTATAAATATAGTACGGAGATAGTTCAGACATGACTGACAGCTTAAGTAATATTTTCTCTAAACTTAACGTGAAAGTTTTTTTTTATTTTATACCTTATCTAAAAAAGTCAAACTTTCGAATAATCAGTTTTTCAAAATTTTTGTCTGAAGCCAATTTGGTTTATGTGCATTTCCGGCGAGTTTCTCATTTAAAATGTAATAAAAATTGCATTTTTAGTAGTTAATTACTTGAAACATAGACGTAGTCCATGTAAATTTTGCGAATTCAGAGCCATTTCAAGAAAAATCTCGGAACGCCCCGAAACCCACTGACCTCCTCGTATTCGGGGACGGTAAAACCGAATTTGTTGGTCTCTACTTCACACGACCCCCGCAAATGGCCAATAACTATCCCTTTTTCACTCCGTTTGATATACGTAGTCCATGTAAATTTTGTGAATTCAGAGCCATTTCAAGAAAAATCTCGGAAACCCAAATCCCAAATGGTCAATAACTACCCCTTTTTCACCCCGTTTGATATACAGACCAGATAGAATAGAGGGATCGAATTTGTTCATTGGTTTGAACCACCGAATGATATGTACTATATCCAGGTCTATACCAAGCTTCCCCACCCCCTTTTTCAGTCTCTTTTCCCACCAACCCCCGTATTTTACGTGTGTGAACTGGTTCTTTGAGGGTTTGTGTGAGTTTTTCGAAACTAATAATTTCACACCTTCTGGCTCGTGCGTGGGATTGTCCTGCCCTGAAAATGTCATCACATAACACTTTGACAAATTAAAGTTTAATTTATTAATTTGACTCCAACGAAAAGAAATTGTTTAGATTAGATTGAAAATTTAATGAACGAGTATCATCAGGCTATCGAATATCTTTGAATAGTTTTAAATTATGTATGATTTACCAGAAAAAGTTGGCATTGATTGTTTCAAAAAACACACGTTTTCAATGTCACAGTACGACTTTATTCGTACTTATTTCACAAAATTGTTCCATCACAAACCTTTTTCGGAAAAGTTTTATAAATCTTCAAAATATTTCCAAAATTTTGAGTAATCAACTGACAGCGCCACCCTTGCAACCGCATTTTTTAGCCTCGTAGTGTGGCTTAAATTAATTCAGAACGTTCCGACAGCCTTAACTAATAATAATATAACAAACAATTGGTTGCACTATCTATTTATTATAAAACAAAATTTCACAACGTTTCGGCCATTTCAGTTTCAACTATGGCCCTCTTCAATTAAAACAAAATAACCATGTAATTTTATACGGTAGCCATTTCACATGAAAACAACAATTTTTGCTGACAAACCTCACGCTATAATTGTCAAACAGATATCAAAATTTGCCTCGTATCTTTTAACCTGAAGCCATTCTTGATTTAAAGAAGTGTAACATACTAACGTATTTTTCAAAGCATTCTGACTCTTACTAGCAATATATATTACGATCAATTTTATCAAAAGCGAATAACCTTAATTAAGAGTCTTCTATGCACTATATGTAATTTTGGATTCTGCCAGTGTCAGCAATTTAAAGAAAATGTTTAGTGATTTATTTGTGAATAACAGCGTATATGAACTGAATGAAATGAAAGCCGATCCGACACGAAGTATTAAAAACAACTCGAAGTGACTATATTTGATTGTTTTAAAACTTCCGAAAAGTTTCCGTAAATACATTTGCAATACGAAAATCACGAAAGTTTATATAGGAAATGTCATCCAAAGTTTTCATATTTTATTTCGCTTTATAAAGATTAAATAAAATTTAAGTAAATTTGATAATTTATTATAGGTGGGAAAACTGCAAAAGTCGAAAAGTTGTAAATTTTGATTTGAATTATTATTCCGTGTTACACCGCAAAATTGTTGCGGCACTCAAAATGGCAATATGCGTTAATTACTAACGAGCAGAATAATTTCATTGCCGATCTTACAATAAATAAGCAAATAATAGTAAAAGTTACAGATTTATCGAAAAACGCTAAATATATTAAAATAATTAATTTTATTCATATTTATTGTTTTAGTTGCTCATATCCTAATACTAGGAAGTAAGGACAATAAGCACGTGCATTATTATTTTGTGTTACTGCCAACGTTGCATCAACATTTTAATAAAACATCAACGTTTTATAGACCAGGGTCGATAATTTTTGAGACCAAAATTAATTATAGTAGGATGAAACCCATTGGAAAAGGTAGAGAAAATAACAAAAATGAAAGGAAAAATAAATTACGGTCGATCTGAGGCCGGGAAGGGGTAGCGGGTGAGTTTTTAAGGGTATCTACGCATATAATTTAAAATATTATATGCGTAGATGCTTATTTATTGCTATTTTAAGATAACTTATTTGCATTTTCTGAGAACATTTACCGTAGTAATGTATATTTTTTTTCATACCATCAGAAAGTAGAGATTTCAAGGAACAAAAAGCCCACCGATTTTTTTAAAAAAGCGGATATTTTGACGTGAGAATTTTCGATTGAAAATTGGGGTGCTTTTTCGAAATTAAGTCAAAATAAGGTGAAAAAATGAATATTTAAAATAAAAAAAATTACTATGTGTTTGGGACATAAAAAGGTAAGTTTTCACCAAATTTCGTGAAAAAATATTTTTTTTTGCAAAAGATAAAAATAAAAAACCAAAAACTTGGTTATTTGAATTTTTCACAGAAATTTTGAGGTTATGTGAAAAAAGTGTAAAAACAAAAGTTGTAGATATTTTTATTACCTACAACTTTGCGATTTAACTTTTTTTCATAGGACTTGTAGTTTTGCCGGAAATCCAGATAAACTGTTTTTTACCCTTAAAAACTTACCCCCTACCCCTTCCTGACCCCAGATCGACCGTAATTTATTTTTCCTTTCATTTTTGTTATATTCTCTACCTTTTCCAATGGGTTTCATCCTACTATAATTTTCTTTCACTTTTTACCATTTTCAAAGCTATCTACCCTGGTCTATTAATAAAAAGTTGTTATATTTTTCATGTTATACAATATAATATTGTATGCTTTTTGTACTTACCTGCAATTATTAATTGATATTATTAATATTATTTTAACACTTCTCGATTATTCCCTGAACTTTATTTTTTTTTCTCAATTTTTTATTGTTTTCAGAACAATTTTGGCTCATTCACCATAACGTTTTCTATTAAAATGGGTAGTACCTATGTCGGAAAAAGCAAATAATTCATTTTACCGGTTTTCTGTATAATTAAAAGTTAAATTTTGCTCACATATCTTATTAGTTTACTATTTCTCGTATAAAAAAGAACTTCACTTCTACCTATCTAGTTCCAAAGCTGTTTTGATTATAGAATTTTACGTGCATTACTAACGTAAAACAATGTTACTCGCTGAACGTACATTCGTAGTTGACCCCGATGTCACTTGCTATTGATTTTGAGTAACGCATTTTCATACTTTGCACTTTTAATCATACTGCAATGTGGCTACCACGCCTTAAATTCGATGTTTTCTAAGACCTTCCAAGGAGGAAAGAATACGTTTGCTAAATATATTTTATCATCGTTTAATAATTCCGATAGTTAAAAAATGTTTTTTTAGCATGAGCACCATAATAATATTTATATTTATTTTTTTAAATTTATTGGTAATAAAGACCGAATTTTCAATTTTTTAGAGTTTTTAAAACTCAATGTACATATAAAATTTTGCATAGGTACGAAACCATTAAAAAAGTTCATCATTGAAATCAAATCGAATTTACAATTTTCCCGGAATAAATAGCATAATACGAGTATACTATATTTTAAACATGACGTGCATGATTTACAGTTTGAAGGTTCCAATTTAGAATTGCCCATGAACTGTTCCAAAGTTTTGCCATAATTATTGATTGTTCATAATGTGTGATGTATAAGAGAGAAAGAACACTAACGTACATGTCTAGCTAGCTAGTTCTCAAAATATCTATTTATTTATTTTAAAACCGCGACAAGATTTTTCTCCGTAAAACACGGTCAGTTTATTTTTTTAAATAATTATTACCTAGGTATATGTAAGAGAGTTGTAATGCAATATTTTTGTAAAAATATTCTGTTCGTGTTGGCGACGATGAATAGAGAATGCTATATAATTTAGAATAAATTACGAATAAATATTGATGAAACTGATCTATTATTAAATTTGACTTCAAACAAACTACAGACTCCACGATAAAATGTTTAATACACTCGTTTTTCATTTTTGTTATAAGTACTTAAATTCATTTTTATTTTTCAGTACGCGATTTGCAATTAAATACAAAAACCCTCATATAAACATGAATAGCTATTTAAAGAAATGGTCCTAGGAAATGAATTGATTAAAATTTATGAGCTATGAATGATTTTTAAGACTTTTTATTTATTCTCGAATCAACAAGGAAGGGCGAAAGCGAACCTGGCGCAATATATTATGTTTTCGCTGTTCTGTGTCAATTTCAGAAATTCTATTGAACCAAAAGCACATTAATAACGTAGTTTTTAAACGGACCCGTTTGATTAGTAGTTTCCAAGTTGTTACAAACTTGACTAAAATTAAATCAAAGTCAGTTTACAGAATATCTAATCAATTTATTGTTACAATCTGTTTACATTTTTCAGTTTCCCGCCGTTGACTGCTTTATCTACTGTGCATGTTTCTGTTTTGTACAGTTTTTCTGAATTAGTAATGACAAGTTGCGGTGGAAGCACAAATAGAGCATTGTGTTGTTCTTTGGTATTTTCATTTTGCTATTCTGTTTTATTTCTGCTAAACAAGATATCTCGATGTATCCGGTGATGTTCTCTAAGCAATGCAACGAATTCGGCCGTTTGGCGGAACAAATGCAAAATAAATTTGCGACTGATTTGCATTAAACAAGCTAAACATTGTATAAAATTGTTTTTATTTCGGTCTAAAATAAAGTACCTTTACCACAGTATTACGTTTTTTTAATCTTTTTATTCACCAGTTCAGATTGATTCCCTTTTCTCAGATCAAAACATATAATAAAACATAATCGAACGTGTCAAAAATGTTTGCTTGGCTGTGATATTTCAACCAATCTATGTAAAATATACGAAGCCCAGTGCCGGATAAGCCACGTAGCAAGAGTAGCAAATGCTACGGGCCCCACGAATTTGGGGGCCCCGCACTCCAACGCCTGTCTGACCGTAATAAGAAAATATTAATTTAGATAGGAGCGTAAAATATCTCGCATGCCTTAAACGCGAAGCGCTTAGGCTATGCCTCACTTCCACTTGAAAATCTAAAACTCGATTTCGTCACGTTAAATCGTAAAAATAAGTAGGTATTTTACGAACTTTTTAACATTAATGTTCTAATGTTTAATTATAATCGATATATTTAGACTAGCATCTATAACACATTTCTACCCTTCAAGCGGCCAGATTTTTATTTTTTATATAGGTATACATTTATTTTGCGAGTTTACGTAACCGATATTGTACTTTTTTAATCGATTTTAATATAATATCGATTATAAGTATTTCGAGAACTTTTATTAAATAATTCTTCAGACTCGTGTTTCCCAAACTTAGAAATTGCCTTGCGCGTTTACTTGTCTCTCATGATCACTAACTGCAGTGGCGAACGTTCTTTTTCAACATTAAAACGTATTAAAAATGAATTAAGGAACACGATGGGCCAAGAACGTCTTAATCATCTCACTTTGTTGAATATAGAGCATGATGTGCTTAAAGAAGTCGATATTGAAAGTGTTATCTCTAAATTTGCCCATATTAAATCCAGAAAAGTTTATTGGTAACAGTTTTGTTTTATTTAATACCCTAAACTTGAGAACCTAAAGCAATTAACCAAGGACCCCTTGACAGAATTTGCTACAGGCCCCGCGCTGGCTTAATCCGGCACTGACGAAGCCTCACATGTCTCATGATCTTAACAAGGGGTGAATACTGCGGCATCAATAAGTAGTGAAACTACACCTTGGGTAATTTAAAGTGACATTACACGAGCTATATACAGTGTCAAAGTTAAGGTTTCATATTTCCATTTGTTAAGATGACGTGTTCTCTTTGTATGTTTATGCATATTCTATAATAATAAATGAAAAGGTCGATATATGAGCTACCGTAGTTAAGGCAATCTCACACGGGATAAAATAAGTGAATAAGCCATTTACTTAAATAGTTGAATGACTTATACAAAACTTGCAGAAGCGTCGTTCGAGAGAATTTGTGAACTTGGTCACTTGTAGTGGTGCCTCGACTTACTTGGTCATATAGAAATACTCACCTCACATTATTGAATATACACGTTTTTAATATTTATTAACCATTTGTTACCTTAACAGTACATTACAACACTTGAATAGCACCATTAATATGCACTGTTTTTGTTACAAATAAACTTATTTTTATTTAAAATAAACTTTTGATCACAAATAAACTGTTAAGGCTCTTATTGACTGAGCATATAGTCTTCTTTCCCAGTGACAGATATATAGAGTATCTGATTGGTTGTTCTGCTGTGTTGAGTTTCAAGGAACCAATCAGATGCTGTCCGGACTTTCTGCAGTACCTAAAGTTATTGGTATAAAAATGTAAAAAAAATCATGTTTCCATTAAATTTCCTTGAATACGCAAACGACCAACTAAAAACCCACTGCAGAAGGCTGTTGTCGTACTAGATATGGTTCTAATATACTAGATTGGAATCATATTACATAGGTTCCAAAGGTAAAATCGGGTCGAATCGAACGAATCACCTTCTGTGGGTCTGGTGTATTTACAAGATACAGAAATTAAAAAAAATAGCAAATATTTTTGTATTTTTTAGTTGAGCTACAATTAAGCTCTTGAAAAGCCACAGTTTGGACACCGTTGAAATAGGATATAGTTGGATAAGTTTGGATAAAATCCATGGCACAGGATGAATAAAACAGCAATACTGAGATTAAAATTGAATTTTCACTTACGTTTCGATACGCTTTGCACTATCTTCAGAGTTCAAATGCTGACAGTATTTAGTCGAAATAAGATTGAAAACATGGTGATTGGTTTCACAATATACATAAATTGGTAAGATGGTTGTTTGTAATAAAATAATATTTTAGTTAAAATTGTTTATGCCAATGATTAAAATTGTCACTAAATAAAACTGATGGTAACCACTCAAAAATAATTTTTTTTTATTGCAGTCTTATAAAAAATTATTTTTGAGTGGTTACCAATTTATGTATATTGTGAAACCAATCACCATGTTTTCAATCTTATTTCGACTATTTACTGATATGAATTGACAGCATTTGAACTCTGAAGATGGTGCAAAGCGTACCGAAACGTTAGTGAAAATGCAATTTTAATCTCAGTATTGCTGTTTTATTCCTGCGCCACGGGTTTTATCCAAACTTATCCAACATTCATCAAGGATCACAACCATTTTAATTAATTCCTTTTAATTAGAGTCAACCTCGTATAGGACATAGTACAATTTAAAACAAAATTTTTATTTATAGAGAAAACATTAGAATAGAAAAAAATGCACATTGTAAGATAAAATTTCACTGGGTTGGATGAACACGAGCCTATTTTTTGTAAGCAGTGCAAGTAAATAACACTTGCAGAAAGTTTAATGTGACAGTGACTCATATTATACAGAAATAAATTTAGATGATGTTTGTTTCTTCTACTGCACAACCTCCATTATCCGTGCGAGGCGAGACTTGACAAAACACGGATAAGTAAATTTGTCTTAAAGCTCTTTAAAATACAAATCTAGTTTTCATAATAGTTTGTTGTATGCAAATATTTAAATATAGGATGTACTGTTACATCGCCTCATTTACACACTAAAGAGCTTATCGGTAAAGCTTCGCACGGACAACCAAAATTCCACTGTATTTAATCGAAATCATCCACGTGATTTAATAAAACGATTTTCAAACGTGAATATTAAAATCACATTTTAAACATTACTGTGTTTATTCTAGCATGTCCTAGCAGTAATGTATTCCAACTAACTCAATTGTTTCTATGTAATTCTAGAATTGAAGTGCCCTGTTCTAGAATTGCGCGTTTTGGCACTCAGCAGTTTCGACAGTTTAATAGGTTCTTTTGTTTCCCGTACTTTAGAGCCAAAAATTAGTAACGTTTTTAGTAACAATGTGAATTTTGTGATTAAAATACTAGAATACGATTAATAATTACGCCTTCTCACATAGTTACTCTGTTTAATATACTGTGACTGCATTTGTCTACATAACAAATTTCGTCTCAGTAAGAGAAAAAAAATTCTTCGTTGAAAGATCATTTTGTAATATTAATTAATCTCAAAATATTACATTTCGTAATTTTTTTTACACATTTACCTAATTTTTAATTTTCACTTGCTTGTTCTGACAAACTTTCCTGCACTTATAGCATTAAAAAACAGCAATTAATGTATTACTATTATTAGCGAAGAAAGATTCGTCTGCACCTAAAGGAATGCATTTTTTTCCCGATTTTCTTCGTAATACTATCTTTAAATCATTCTTCTATCAGCAATACGCTATTATGATGCTACTGTAACTCTACGTTCTTTCGAGGTTTCTACACCTTACTTCGATTTGATAAAAAGTTGCTCTTATTTAGGACCAACGCACACATGCTATTTTTTGTATCGAAAACGCTCAACTTAGGATACCTACCACATTACGATTACGTAAGTACTAAAAATGTCTCCTAATTCAGTTTTGGATTTCAGTAGAGTGTACGGTCTTACGTTGTTGGTAGCTCGAAGCCACTTAATCGCAAAATCGTGCGATGAAAAGTAGCATGTTTACGTTCGTCTTTAGATATCATTGCGGTAACATAGTTGTCACAATATATTACTTGAACCCTGCTTTGGAAATTATGAGATATTTTTTCCTATAGAAAATGACGTCATTTCTCGTGGGAAGCTCTGTTTTCGTATTTTTGAATATTCCCATGAGCATTTTTTCCATCAACTATTAGGAATAATTTCCCTCCTATTTTCGTTGAAAATTTCTGAATTCGTGTAAGAATTGAGATTTATTTGTATTATCGTCTTTAAATACGCAAATAAATAAAAAAAAAATTTATTTATAATGTTATTCACAAATCACAGAAAAAAACCGAACGTAACTAATTAATAAATTATAAACCTCAAACTTACAACTTTTTTTTAGAAAAAAATTAGCTGCATTGCACCAAATACATTCAAATGTGGTGTGCAAAAATGTTTCTATTTGCTACTAGTCAAGACTTACAATTTTAGATATGTTAATTTATAATCACAGAAATCAAATAAGATCCGTGGCAGTGCTGAATAGCATTGGTTCATTTCTGAAGTATTTTCTCACGGAAATTATTCTTTATGATTTCAAGAATCTGATCTCTGGCCGCAAAGCGATTTTAAAAGTAAAGAACCCTACTTCTTCGTTTTCAAACAAAGGGTAATCATTAGTGTCCTCTGACTACCACCAAACTAGAAGACTATACATATAAGAACACCTTTACATGTAATGGTGTTCTTATAGTGCCATTTGCGTACTTACAATGAGTTATGGGTACAATCTGTTAGTTTCCTAACCACTTAACCGAATACGTAACGTGTTGTCGCCCTAATCTGACACTGGGTGACTGAGGCTAACAGAAATTATAATAATGCACGTTAATAATAAGGTTATGATTTCAATGTATAATGTTCATGTTATATTATTTATTTAAAAGACTTGTACATCGCTCAACTTTCCTTATCTATTAGAAATGTACTCAATGTGCAAATGATTCACAAACACATTTTTAATTACTATTCCATTTTTTGGTTGCATTATTGCTTACGAATAAGAATTGAACTCATAGCAACCTTCTCTTTAGTATATTCAATTGTCGAATAACTATAATTTAATCTAATGTCAGTGGTACTAGATTATATTATAATCACAGATTATTCTTAACCTCGAGAGTAAAGTTTTATTTTCAGAAAATGGAAATTTATCCTCAGTTATCTAGGATTAAATAAGTCCAGTGTAAGACAAAAAGACAATCTATAAATCTTATGAATAGGTGACAAGGAAGGCCTATTATATTTTTGAGGATTTGTAAATTAATTGCTTAAAGGTTAAGAAATAGTGCTGCATTATTCTATGTACTAGATATAACATTGTTAAAACGAACGATTAGCAAGTTTTAACAGTTCTAAGAATCATAAACACATTACAGTCGAGATACATACTATATTTTTTACATTTATCTCATTATAATAAGTATATTTGTATTATGTTTGACAGTTGAGTTCGCCCTTATTGAAATTATATGTAGGCTGTTTACTTTTACTCATTTGGATTTAACTGGCAGTTGGATTGGTAAAATCGAATTACTTTTGTTTTACTTTACGCATTAGTGCGAAAAGTGGTCAAATTATGGCCGCTAAGATATGTTTTTATAAACAATAATTCATTTTGTTCTTTTTAAACCTTACTTGCTATTTAAAAGAAGCTATAGAGCAAATACATTTTTTCAATATACATAGTAAAAAACGCGGAAATTATTGGATGTACAGGTCTTAATATCACTTCACAAAGAAAGAGGTAATAGTATTGTTTTATAGAATGGCGAGAGAGAGAAAGAGAAATTGTAGGTTATACTCGCTCTCTATTTCTCTCGCCACTCTATAAAACGATACTACTCTATACTGTTCGCATGTGTACAAATTTGTACAAGATTTTAATATCGGTCTTACGAAGAGTCGGCGTAAATTTTGTACAGTAGATTCGGCTCTATTTTTGATAAACAGTTTATAATGGCGTCTTATATAATGTTATACATTTTTATTCGTATATTAAATGTGTGTGTATAATTTTAATTTTTGAAAAACAAACGGTACCTTAAGTGGGACATCGATTCATTGTTCGATTTTTATGTTGCATTCCACTACAATTATCCTATGAAGTAATCCATAAAAAGTGACCACCTGAAATTTCAGTCATAGATAGTTGTAAGAAGAAAATTTTGAAGTAATTATCAAAATTATCATATCTGTATTTTATAGAATAAATAAATGGATAACTTTATGTACATAAAAGATTAAGCTAGAAGCAATTATAGTAATCAAATTTTAAAACATGTTGTAGGAATGATGCTTAACTCAACATAACAACTGAAGGTTTCGCTAAAAATTTATGAATACTACATTTATTTTCACCGGTGATAAATAAATTATTCTAAACAAATTTTGTTTTCAATCATAGATAGAACTCTGATAACGTCAGCTATTGTTGCAATCAGTAATGTTTCGGAATTAGTCTAAATATCTTTTACTCAGAAACACTAATCGTGGTCACTTTTGACAACGCCAATTCATATGATTATTGTTGACTTTTATACTCAACAAATCCATTTGTATTTGTATTATATTCTGACATGATTTGACGTTCGTGCAAGTTCAAAGGATATAGTTCAGTGCTTCTCAAAGTTTTTGACACAGCAGTTCTCCACATCTTGTAACAAAATGTTGTTTCTTTTGACTCCGTAACATAACTTTCCATTTGTAATGGTTTATTTTACTTTTTTCCAGGAAACCTGTAATATATAATTAAATTTTTAAGTGTTATCACTGATTTTTTATAACGAATATTATCGTTGATTGGCGATAGCATTTATTTAAATTAAATACCGTGGACATAGACATTGACTTTAAATTCAGGCGCACGCACATTTATCATAAATTTATTAATCAATCAACGTAATCTGCTTTCCAGTTCTCTATTCGAACACATTAATAGCACAGGTTTAGCACTATTGTATACGGTATATATAATGCAATAATAACTAATTAAACAAACCAAACTGAGAATATAAAATAACACAGATCCGCTAACTATTTGCTAGATGACGCTTATTCACTGAGCCAAACTATGTAACTTTACTCAGTCATAAAAGCGCATTCCAAATGTAACCTTTAAAAGTTGTTTCAAGATGGCTTTACCGCTCTCACAAACTCGTAGGTGATGCGGATAATAGCGGTGTATAGTAAACGAGTATGAATCAAACCATTCTTCCAATAATAATGCGTCTGTAATATTCTATAAACCATTTAGATATTTTGGTATTTTGTTATAAAATTTTTTAGAGTCTTTTTTTCTACGCCATCAGAAACATCTTGTTTACTTAAGAAGTTAAAACTTGACATACTTACTGTATATATATATAACTAGACAGAACCTAATGAAGCCGAATTTTCGAGAATCTCTATATTTAATAATTTATATTTTCGTTTTTAGTAGTTCTAACATACACTTCTTAAATTTTGTAATTTTTCACGTGTCGGATATAGGGTTACGTATTGTTTATTATACATTTATAAGTTCAAAGCCTAGCATTCAAACGCTGTCATGTTATTTTGACTATGACCATTTTAAAAATCGAAATATGCTATGGCATAGGAATACCTCCAGATTAACAGCTGTAGATTATAAATAAGAAACAGTCAAGAGCATATGATCTGTGCCATCAGCCCCTTGCTTGTATGTAAATTTTTGTTTTGCAGTTATAAAAAAATATATGATTAAATCGTTTATAACAATTGACTACACTAGAATGTTTTAATCCTGATAATTTTCGTTCAATCTACACCTAATTCTCAATGTTCAAGATTTTTCTGAACCATCTATTTGGCCATATGAATCGGGGATAGCTATTATTTAGCGGTTTAAAAAATGAATAATTTTTTTTATATATTATATTATATAGCTATATATATGTATATTTTTTTTGTTCATTGTTTAAAGAACTTTTCGGGAAAAAACGCTAAAAATTTCTTGATTAAAACAGTTTGAGAAGCATTCGTTTAGTTAATGCAAGCACAGAATGTAGAACTACTACATTATTAGAAGACTATTCAGACCACCTGCACCGCTATGTCGTCGGTATGGCATATGACGGTAGATTGGAATTTGATCCACGCGCGGCGTAGAATCCTGAGCAGTGAGTAAATTGAATGCTTGTCGCTGCAAAATCCTCCAGAGTAGTTTTACATCGATGCACAGGCGATGGAACACATCAGGACATGATCGACGTAATTGCGTGTCTTCATTTCATCTGCATCCTTCATTGTACTTTACGATAGTTGTAAAATAGAAAAACCCGGGTCGCAGTGCCAAAACCCTGCCGACAATATAGTGTATTTGCTTATACAGGCAGTGTGGCTTTATTATGCGAACTTTAGTTGGTTTCTGGGCAAAATAAAAAATTAGACTCCTTAATACACCCCTTAAAAAACATTTTTCTTTCTTAATTGCAATATTATTATCAATTGAACCTCTATACTAAATTATATACACCTTTCAGTAAATAATTCATAATCTGCAAACCAGTTTTTTCATAAAATTTGTAAATCCGGTCCTGTCGGACCGATTTTATCAAAATTTTAGGGACACTTTTTAATTACTACCAGAGGGTTAAATTTCAATTTTGAAACGATTCGGAGAATTTTTTCGGTATTTTGGGGCCCAAAAACATTTTTCAACCCCTAAAAACTACCCTTAAAATAGCCCGATTAGGCTCATTTTAAGTAGGCTTCTTGCGGTGATGGATTTCAACACGTGGGCCAAATTTCGTTAAAATCAATTAACTCCTTCGAAAGTTATTGCCCGCACACATATATATATATATATATATATATATATATATATATATATATATATATATACGTATATAAATATATATATATATATATATATATATATATATACGTATATATATATATATATATATATATACATATATATATAAACATTTTCAAAAATGGTGCCAAAGTGTTTAGGAGGTTATGAAACGTCGAGAAATTTTGGTCCGACCCCTAGGTCCCGCCATCCGACCGACGCCAATAGTGTATGTTGCCATATGGCAAATGCACTAATAACTAACTAAGGTTCACGTCTGGTTAGTGCTGAATTCAGTGTTGCAGCGAGCTCCGGTGTGTATATTTTTGCGTATGATAGAGTAAAGGTGGTGTAGGCGCCGGGTAGCGGATAATATTTGACTTCACGGGATTGTAAATTTAGAGGGATTGGCTTTTTATTATTATTATTATTATGGACATTATATTTTATAAAATTAGTTTTCAAGTCTACATTGGAAATTATTTCAGAGGTCTCTTTTTGAGAAGACTTCTGAATAGTTGCTTACTCTGCCCAGTCTTAACTTTTGCATTGGACTCTGTGTTTAGATATTGTGTATTAAAAAGATCTGCGAATTTTGGATAAATTTAGTTGACAGTGACCGGGGAGTTCGATCAATAAATGCCTTCAGAAGTGATAAACTACTACCTATATAATTATACTACCTATAATCATAGAAAGCTACATTCACCCTGAGTAACATAGGCTATATTTATTGTTAGAAAATATTAGGGATCCTTACTAAAACTTTAGTAACGTAACCCTAGGTGTAAAAAAAATGCCACAAAACATCTTTCGTCGCATGCGTTGCGGAAACTATTGATGATAGAACAAAAATATGTTTTACAATATTAAAGAACATATCAATAACTACAAAATACTTCGCGATACTATATGTCCAACTATTATCGTTATGTCACAATAACCACTTTTTACATTTTAATAATCTATATAGATAAAAGACGATGTATATGTAATCTCCAAACGGGTAGACCATTTTTCATGAAATTTTCAGACAATCTTTAGATTAGCCCAGCGGGTGATCTTCTGAAGTTTGGTAGCGATCGGATCAACAGAATTTTTTAAATTTCTTTTTGGGAAATAAGATTTTTCTTCGATTTTTGAACATTCACAAATAAAAGCGATTGAATTCGCGCAAATTCAATATACGTTGAGAATTTAATGATAATGATTCTCATCTTTTATATCCTATATATTACATTTACACCCGGGCGAAGCCGGACTGGGCCGCTAGTTATTATATAAAATTAATCACATTTTGGCAGATTTGTAGCGAAAATCAATTATGTAATAGAATGCGGGCAACATTAAATGATTCAACTGTATGTGGGTGGGGGTGACAACCGTTAATTATGATTCTTAACTTAATCTCGCCGTATTTTCATTTGTTTTGAACTATTTAAGAATGCGATTTCGGAGAGTTGTGTCCGAAATTGGTTTCACCGAGACGAAACTCTTTTTTTAAGCATACAATTTTATAAAGTGGAATGGTGTTTAATTTTTACTAAAAGTTTTGATTTTCGACAAAAATTGACTCATCGCGATGTGTTAAAAATAACGACAGAAGGACGTGAACGGATTACAAATGAACGAAAGTTTGCGATGAAAATTTGGAAACACCCGATTAACTTTGTACCAGGCTAACTAATTACATTTTTTTATCGTTCACAGCATACGATGATGTTGCCGTTGACAAAACCGAATGTCGAAAGTGATCAAATTGGTGATTTGCACCGTATGTATAGTAGTGGCAGTTTCGTGTGAATATACACATTGAAAAGTATTTAATTAAAAAAATTTCAACCAACTGGGCGACATGCCATTCGAATTTCAGAAATATCGATATTCTGTTACCGCGTGCGGTGACCCAAATAATGGCTAGTAATAAATATTATGATAGTTGTTTTTCGTTTGCATGGTTACGTAATATGGTTTAACATGTAAAAATTAACCAAAACATGTTTGTCAGCTACCTAATTTCTTTTTGACAGCTGATTTTTTTACTTTCGAAATATTTTGAAGTTTAGAAAAAAAAAATTTTACAAAACCCTCTTGGAAAAATAAATAGAATAATGAACCATAATTACAGAAAAAAAAGTTATAGCGCACATTTCTTCAAGAATAATAGCGCTCATCATATAATTTACATGTCAAATATATCTTACCAAAATTTGGTTTCGATCCGCTCAGCCGTTTGACCTGTATTGTGCTCACAGACTTTTTCAAAAATTATTTTTTGTATTCGGGGGAACTCAAAACAAAAAAATAGTGTAAAGTTTTGAAAAGTGAAGTTTGACGTAAATTAGGATTAGCTCAGCCGTTTCAGCTGTACCGTGGTCACAGTCAAACAGACTTTTTCTGAAAACTTGTTTTTGTGTACTCGGGGAACTTCAAAACAAATAGAAAATGATTTTTTACCTAAATTAACACAATTCCTCACTTGTGAAGTTGGAATAGTAAAATTGACAACACATTGTAGCACAATGCCAGCCTAATAAATTTGTCAAAAAAATAAAAAATAAATAAACACATTTTTTATGTAATACTATCTGAACTCATTCCGATAATGGCATCAGGTGTACCTATATTAAAAGATCCCTTGACATATATTACAATCGGACCCTGCATAACTTATAATTACGGAACTGCGACGCTATACCCACCCCCATAAGATAATATATATTTCCCTGTAGTCCTTATTCCTTCCAGCTATCGTACGTTTCCAATTTACACCAACGAGTATTCACGTATTGCAATGTCTCTCATCAGTAATGTCTATATTGAAATTACGTACCTACTCTTGGGGTCATTCTCAACCGACAAATCTTAATACACCCTAAAGCACACCGTTTGTAAGGTATAGTAACCAAAAATAGAACCGGTACAAACAGTTATAGGTAGCGAATTTATTTCTTCTTAAAACAATGATTACTGACATTAAAATACATGAACTAAACTAGGTTCAGAACGACTCCAGAAGTACGTAATTTCATTATGAACATCACATGATGAATAAACACTCTGTGTTGTTCTATGCGCATTGCGAAATATAAATTTTTCGAGAACAATGAACATATGATTTTACAATTGAACACTTTTATTTAGTATCCCTAAAACAAAATTAAAATAATATTTCTGTTTTTTTTTTAGTTCTTAGAACGTAATTAGTTATTTATTCCGTTGATTTGTTCTTCAGGTAAATAGTGATAATTCAGTTCATCAAACTTAAATTCTGATAATAACTATTCTGTTCAACTTCAAGGGTATAAATATTTATTCGTTTGATAAAATAATGACTGCCACCTGAGTTTGACTATAAATCGTAATATCTAGTTCATTTTTGTTAATTTATTTATGAATTATTACCTTCCCAGTATTAATGGGGAGCTTATTGTAATGGATTCGAAAAAATAAATAAAAATATGTGACATATTTTCGTGTACCCCCCTAAGAAAATTGAAAATTTTCAAAAATAGGGAACCTCGATTTTCGAAATTCGAGTTGTTGTCATATCTCGACGATTTGAGATCCTAGGAATTGGAAGCTAATTTTATTTCAAGGAATTTTGTTCCAAGATTAGTAACTTCTATTTTTCATAATGTCTGGTGAATACGGTGGTAAAGAATACGCACTGAATTATTGATAAAAGTATAACTTCAGAGAGACAGACAGATTAAATATCTGTATGCAGTTATACTTTTCTACAACTTATAAGGTTTTAACTTACACGGACATCGTCTTTATACCGTAATTTTACGCCATCGTATCCGATTCATAGGTAAAATATTTCTCGAACGATAAAAAAAGAAGGAGACAAATGGAAACCCTAAGTAAAATTGTAATAATGTACATCGCTCATACATATTCAACAGGGCTGTACTGTGATGTTATGATAAGCATTAAGTACTTGCTAGGTACGTGTTAACTATCTACTTGAACGGATCTTGAATTGCGGCTCATCTGACGTGAGGTATAGTGCAATGGACCACTTGCAACTTACAATTATAAATAACGTAATCTTTCACACGTAGCGAAAACTTTTTTTTAAAATTCGCCTGTAGGATCTGTAGTGTATTCTGGTCCTTCATTTGGCGTTTACCCGAACCCTTTAGTTTTAAAACTAGCGTCGGCAAAGCTGTAACCATTTTTATTAAAATGGAATACTACACTTTAGGATTTTTGTATTTCTTGAATTATTTTAACAATCCACTGTTTTTTTTTGTATTGTTTTTTTTTAATAAAAAAATAATTTCAAAAAATTTGATGTTATTTTTGTAAATACATAAATGATAACAGAAGTGCGTGTTAAGTACCTATACTGGAAATATTTTCCGTATTATACTGTTTATAGATTGTTTTTTTTTTCATGAATTCAAAGCGGAGATGTTTACGACTTTTTACTATAGGAAATCCAGACGACATGATGCATTCATTTTTAAAGACATTGTCACAAATTTACATGAACCAAGAGAAAGTGTAATGCGAGTTTGCTGTAATAAATTTGGTTTTTACAAAAGAGAAACGTGAGACAAAGAGTAAGCAAGTCTGTTAACTTTACTCTAGAGTGTTTTTTTTTTGTTCTTTTTTTAGAGTGCGTTTTCCCGTTTGATGATACATCAGAACTAAACAGTCCCAGCAGCGACATTTACTACAACGGTAGCTTTCAATTGTCAACTTTATTAATATTATTATTAATTTTGATTGCCGTTTAGTGTAGAAGTAGTTGGTACATTCAGAATAAATCTGAAGTAGAAATAGAGTATTTCGTTCTGTTTACATTTTTGGATATTTTTACCCTGAATACATAAAGTAAGAAAAATATTACCTATCCAAATTGTAGTTACTATTTTTTAGTGTAGTTGATATTTTCGGTGTGTGTTGTATAAATATCTGAAGAGGTTTATTTACTGAGTCTAGAAGAGAAGTTTGAAAAACTTGTTAATTTTTATGCGAATGGAGTCTTTGGATTGAAGTATTTCTTAGAGTTGTAATAAAGTTATTTTCAGTAAGTTTGTACATAATGAATTTTCTATTTATGTATTTAACCTAGATAATCAAGATTATTTGAGATGTAATAAAAAAAAACACGAATCCTTTATTTTTTGACTTAGGAATTTTCAAAATTTGAAAATGTTTTTAAAATTATAGTTAAATTTGTCACCAGTATGTTATTCTGTAGTTTACTCGATGTAGTAAGTTTATCTTAAATATTGAAAAACTATAGAAACTTTTTTAATGCCGAATGTATTCGCAGTGACTGATAATACCATATTGACAAGATAGAATTATTGGAAGCAGAAAGAGATGCCTCAGGTATTTTGTCCAACCTTAAACTGTTTATGCAAAAGAAAATTATTATTCGTTTGAATGGAACACTACAAACATATTAATATTTTTTTTAGTTCCTGAAATGTCTTCAGCTTTAGCAAGCGATCTATCACTACATATGGCAAATATAAAGATAGTATATGTCATCACAAATATTTGCATAATATATTATGGCACGTCTATACTATACAATCTCCATCAATATTTTATGTAAATACGCATATTTCATGAATGGCTCTTTTCTAAGGTTCTTATAAAGTCTCCTAATCTGTTATTTCTAATGTGCGCCACATATACAGTGAATTTCACCTAAGACGCAACATATAGCAGTTTTTTTAGTGTGAGGAACCAGATCTGGCTACTTTGCTTACTGTTTTGTTGTAATTGTAATTTCTTGGCGTTAATATCGTTATCAAAAAAACAAACAATTTAATCATTCATTAACCACGAAAGCAATGATTTATTCTTCAGTAAAACTAAATAGCTCTCGAAGTGCATATCAAAATTCCAAATCCAATAAAAAAATATTGTTGTGGGTAAGAAGTGACTAAATGATTTTTATAGTTTCTAAATTAAAACCATAGTGCTCTTTACGGCCTTTTTTTCTAAATAATGTTATTATTATAGACGGTGTCGAAAGCATATAAGCGACATCGTTGTATCCGATTATCGTTATAAAAAGTTAATTAAACAGCTGATCAAAATGAAATTTATTTGAATATATTGAGCTTAATGATTAGAATTAAAACAACTGCTTTTCCTTAAAATTTACGAAGGAATGCTTTTTACGTACATATGTTTATACAGTTTGAAGTATTTTCTAGCATGGGTGTACCCGGGGGGGGGAGCAAAGGAGGGCAGCTGCCCCCCTGAAAATTGTATGCCTTACAACAATATATTATGCGTCAACTTTTATCTCAGTGTACATAAAAAATCAGTATGGGTGATTCTTTCACGGGAGACGTAATAAACCGTTTTGCTGAAGATCCTCGAAGGTTACTTTTAAATAGAAGTCGAATTAAACAGTTTAAATTAAATAAAAATGCATATTTAAATTTATGTTTATTTATATTACTACCATAAAGCAAGATCTCTTGCAGGTGTCCCCCCTACACACTACCTATACCTTATGTTTCGTGTAGTATGTATGGCAAAAAAGCGCAGGGGATCCGTCCTAAAAAAATCTGACTTGCCCCCTCCCCTGGGCCAGAAGCTGGGTACACCCATGCTTCTTAGTAAATTTAAAGAAAAAAGCAAATATTTAAATTTTATTCATAAGCCCTAAATATGCAAATAGATTTCATTTTGATTAATTGTTTGATAATGTCAGTATGTCTTTTCGTAAGACGATACTTGTAATAAAATGTAATGCGTAACTACATATTACATACATATATGGATTTATACTTAACTAGTCTGTACAATCTTTGAATAACATAAATCTGTCTAAAAAATAACCAAATATAAATTCTTTAAAATGCTAGTATTAGAAATATAGACCTATCTCATATATTAACTCTTACCGTTAGTGTAAAAAAAAGACCATTGGGTTGGCATTTGATGTAATAATATATTTAAGGTGTAAATCTATTTTTCATTCTTTCACTGAACTACCCTACAAACAAACCGAGTATCTAGTATCTGTACTAGATTCTTAAATTATCTACAAGCACGAACTAAATGAGTGTACGGCTTGAGAATTTGGACTAGTATAAATATTTCTGGCAGTCTGGTGCTTCTTAGAGATACATGCGACGAGGTTCGTGTGCAATCCTATATGAACATTGAGAACAAAAAATGTAACTTATCAGCTGCAGTTCAAAGCAAGTCCGTTTATAATTTGAAAACATTTGGTACCGTTAACTTTTAAACGAAGGTTAAATTTATTTACCAAAAATGATTTATTTGCATAAATGGTTTAGGTTTCACAATTTTTTTAGATAATTGTATTCCCCTTTCTGGACATAGTAAAGCATGATTAGAAGTTAGTTGATTAAAAAAAACTTTTTTTTGTTTAGTTGATCTCTAGGTATTGTTTTAACCGATATTTGAAGAACTAATACGTATTAAAGAATTAATGTGAGGCAAAACAGTATTGTTACGGACAAAATATCCAATTAATAGTTGTTCCAGTATTTTAAACTGAATGAAGCCATTATTTTTTTGGTTCTGTAGAATCAACTAATTAAAACCGCTTAACTCTACAAATGTATATTATAAATTTAATTATTAAAGAACAATCATGGTCTGATAATAATTTGTCATTAACTAATTAAAGTGATAACGCTTGTATTTTTAATCATCTGATTATTATAAACAATTGCATTGTTATCTACAGTTATACTCAAGTCTTGTATTTGTTTTGTAGAATGATGTTGTAAAAACATTATAAAACTAGAAAAAAATTATTTACAGTTCGTTAACTGCACAATTCAAGCGACCATTATTGAATTCAACAAGAAGATTGACTATATAGTATATACGTAATTTGTTTAGTTATGAATTATGCTTTGTCCTGAATGTAAATTTGAGATCACAATGTATCTTTCAGTATACGTAAAAAAATAATCCGTGACTTAGCAATGTCACAGTTAATAAGCATGTTCTTTTATAAATGTAATATTTCGTAATGATATTCAAATTTTAGATGTCAGGTCATCAAAAATCTTTTTATATATTAAAAACACATTGAGTGTTTTCAGTATTGATCTACTTCTCAGTTTCTTTGCATTTTTAAATCGAAACAATAGTTGCCTTTTCATTGAGGGTGGCGTACACTGATTTTTAATTTCTCTCCTGTGGCTGTCAAAGTACGGAAATGTCATAACGAAGTATTGTATCAATAAATTATAAAGAAAATATATTTTTTATTATTTATAATTGTAAACGTAAGCATATTTGAATAAATTAAAATTGATGTAAAATGGTTACTTGAATTTGTCTTCTTTTTGAAAAGGTTCTGTGAGCGATCTGAAAGGTAAAACAGGAATATTTTATAAGGAAGATAAATAATGCCTTGCCGTATGTAGCAGGCAGAATTTATCGCTGCTCAAGGAGATATACAGCCGTTTTTTACTGTCGTAGTCTAAAAAGTAGGAAGTAATGCACATACCTATCTTTTATAAACGAGCTAGATTTTATCATCTGAGTAAATTCGCCAGTTATCAATCCTTGTTCGCGCATATTCCGTTTGGCATTTTTAGGCGCGACCGGAGCAGTACCTGGAAGCACCTATATGTACACTCGCTTTGTCTGTACGTCTGTGAATCTGTCATGCTTTTTTGTACAGCCAAAACTGATTAAAAAAAATGTTTTTTGTTTGATTTATCTCGAGGTCTATTTAATCGTAACGTCTCCCGATTTTTGAATTTTGTTTCCAGAGGAGAGCAAATAAAGGCTAACTGTACGTTGAACTTTTAAATAAATTCACAAATTTTAAAAACTCCACTATCATTATTATTTGCTCTAATTGTTTTTTGAGACCGATGTTAAATTTTATTGTAAACATCTGATAATAATTATTACTAGCTGTGCACTAATTGCCACTACTGTGTTTTGATAAGATTTATCAGTAATCTTTTGTATTTTTTTGTGATTGTCTTGAGTCTAGTACCGGAAAAATGGACAATAATATCCAAAGTTGGGAATAATTTGTAGCAGACTGAGTTTTTGCATACGAATATAGGTATTGTATTTCTAAATAATATGCGAGGGTCCCTCATCGATCGAACACCTTTATACGCGGAGTCAAAGGTCATAAAAACCGATATTTTTTTAAATATCTAGAAAACGGTGAACCATTCGACAATAATATTTATTACCAAAGCAGCTACAAAAATTCTCAGAGAAGTGTTTTCGTAGGGGTAACTGTTCACGAGACATAATAAGTTGATTATAATATGTATAATGTAATAGAAAATACCGTGCTATGAACGTATAGATAGCCCATAGATTTGGGGAAACCTCAATATTGACCCTTAGTCGTACAACATACGTAAAAATTCTTTTATATAAGTTGATCCGCCTCAGTTCTATAACAATTAAAAAAAAAACTTTATTTATATAGGGTCTTCTATAATTCAGTGGCAATATCAACTTATGTTTCATTTTTTTCAATTCAAAACCCCAAGTAAAAGTTTCAGTTGTTTAAACGTCACATGGTTGCTCTTTGGTTTGAACGGAAAATCGTTTTAGATTTTCAAATGATCTTGTCTCAGTCTTGGCTTTACGTCTAGGGTTTAGTACCAGGTTAATTCTATTTTCATCAAAATGATTTTACGTTTTGTTTAATGGAGAAATTAAAATATGCATTGCGGAAAATTCAGTGAAGCGTGATTTGTATAAATGTTCTGGCACGTTAGCTTTTATCTGCAATTTAAACAATGTATTTTTATCAGTTCAATAATATTGCTATATTGTAGTTGCGAGAAAAGAGGCTAGAACGAATAAAATAATATCAATAATTTGGTTTTAACGGAAAATGGTTTTAGATTTCCAAATGATCTTGTCTCAGTCTTGGCTTCACGTCTAGGGCTTAGTACCAGGTTAATTCTGTTTTCATCAAAATGATTTTACGTTTTGTTTAATGGAGAAATTAAAATATGCATTGCGGAAAATTCAGCGAAGCGTGATTTGTATAAATGTTCTGGCACGTTAGTTTTTATCTGCAATTTAAACAATGTGTTTTTATCAGTTCAATAATATTGCTATATTGTAGTTGCGAGAAAAGAGGCTAGAACGAATAAAATAATATCAATATATTTGGGTATAACTGATAATGTATATCTAAATCAGACAAATTAGGCAGTGGCCTTTAGAAACATTCCTAGAAAGCTAAATTTTGATATGATCTTGATATTATGGTTCTATAAAAAATGTCATAACTCCCTATCAATGCGAGCGCTTCAAAAAATTTCACGCGGGGACAGAGGTCACCAAAAACGATTTTTGTGAATATCTCGTTACGATCAATTTTACAGAAAAAATATTATCAAATTTATAGCTTAAGCAATTTTCTACAAGAAAGATGTTATTATTTCTATTCGCGTAAGAACAACCGTTTTGGACATAATTAAATTTACAGGGATGTAACGGATGTACGGCATGTATAATATACAAATATAGTAGATACCTAGGACGCATATACATATCTACTATATTTTTTGCAAGTACCCCCTATAAAATAGTTGGGTTTCAGTATATTTTAAACATTTTGATAGTTCAATTGTGTAACAAACTTCACTGTTGTTTTCATATACTTCTACTGATCGCACTACGTGGTTTATGAAAATGACTGTTGAATTGATTAGGTCGCCTTCAATTGAGTGGGCTGGGTCTGCTACTACACTTAGCAAACCGAACTGCATCGGATCTATTCTGTGCCAAATCGATCCGTTAAAATTGCAGGCTATCGTTTATTCTTTAAAATTGCCGCTTGTCTCGGGCAGTACTGGATCGATTGGAATCAATGCGCGTTTTGCTTTATTAATATTTGTTGTTAATATTTTCATATCTTTGAACTACTACTATTTGTGAAGTCATAACTCCAGTTGTGAAAGAAAATTCGCTCGTTTTTATATACAAAGTCTGCTTTCACTGGAGGCGTTTTCAATAAATGGCAGTTTTTTCTGACGTAGTTCCTAACATTTCTATACAATTCGTGTTTTCATTCGTATCAGTATTTTTGTAAAGGTGCGTTTAGACTGACCAGCGAACAAGATTCGGCGTTGACAACAGCACGTTCGTTGGTCTTTGGAAATATAGCATATGCATTTGTAGATTCTTGATCGTTAGACTTGAATCCTTTTATTTATAAATTGCATACCTTCGATGCAAGAGGGACGACGACGAAGAAATTATTTTTTGCGAATGCCTTATTTGTATACCTCAACGAAATAACAACAAAACAAAAGTGGATATGGTGGACGAAGACCCTTTTAAAAACAGAAATTTCTATACTTTTCATTGGTGCTTGTCCACATGGAGTTCGCTTCAATGTTCCGAATCCTTTGATGTTACCGCCACGCTACAGATTGCGAACAAACATTCGTTGATGTTCGCTGAACACCAAACTAACGAGACCTTTTTTTCTAGTGTTCGTTGAGCCGGTCTAAACGCACCTTAATATAGACAATGAAGTTCTTTTTGGTGTTACAAAGATGGTACAAATGCAAGTTCTGTTTGATGTTGAATGTGTCTTTTCCTGTCTCCACGTTGACAATCAAAACGATTGTTTATTTCTATGATGAAACGTTGTGCATACGGGGTGATACGTATTTTATAGGTAACCGCACGTAGATAGATATTTTCCTTATTAAATTACTTCGTTTCATAGTCAGTTCCCTGTTTCCGTGTTGCAAACTTTATACGAAGAAAATTTGTTTAAAATATACAAGTCTACATATAGTACAACCTGCCAATCATGTTAAACAACTTGCATATAATTTTATTTATAGAAAATAGGTAAAAACTTGCTGTTGCATAATTAAATTTTGTGACCGTTTGTAAATAGATTCGTCCTATTTTCAAGCAGTTTCATGGCATGCAGCTTGCATGACTGCTTCGTTAATGTGTAAACTGAACACTATAGTTCATTTAGAATTTCTTCTACCCGGTAAAATTTCTTTTAAGTTGCCATGCAACCACAAAACTTACCAAAAACACGAAATTTGTCATAAGAAGTTGTCTTCAGGAAAAAGGGCGGGGCACCGGGGTGTAATTCTTAGCGTAATAAAATGTCACGAGGGTCGATGTAATTCAGATAATATGAGGCGTTACATTACATTTTACTTACGCGCATTTTTTAAACCAAAAATAATTGAATAATATAAGAAATAATTAAGTTTTTAATGCAAATTGGACAGGCAAGATATGACAAGGAGGAGGGGGTCGTATCCTTATTCATATTCAATTTATAAAATATCAAAGCTGCAATGTACTGGGAATAGAAATATTTGGCTAGTCTTATAGTTGTATGGTACATCCTTTGTGCATTTTTAATCTGTACTACACAGGCGGTACAAAACTGGATTATCTACTTTATGTGTATAATTGATTCTTCTTGTTATATAGTCTCTGGTGCAACGAAAAGACGATAACGAGGTCTCACTGTATTTTTAATTACCGCGTTTTGTTACATTGTGCATGCAAAGTTACAGCTGAGCTGCTCTTAAAGCGCTGTTATTAAAATCAATATTTGCACGAATCATTATAATACTCGCTGTTTGATCGCTTTGTTTGTGAATAGAATAATGTAATGTTTGTTTGTGTGTTAACCGTTGAGTTCTTTAGTATCGAGGAGCAGCCTAATAATTATATTAATGAAATAGCATTAATAATTCAGGCTGCTATTTTAATAGTATATCGCGACGACGACGTCATCGCGACGCTACATTTCTATTAGTAGGTTATAAAAAACAACAAACAAAGAGTATTTTAGTATGAAATCGGTATAACTCGAATCAGTTTTGTTTTAGTTTATAAAGCGCTATTGGCATAAAGGAACACTTTAAATACATGCTTGGAAATAAGCTATTTTATAAGGGATAATTAAAAAAACCCGGGTCGCAGTGCCAAAACCCTGCCGACAATAAAGTGTATTTGCTTGTATAGGGCCGTGTGGTTTTATACTTTTATTATGTGAAATTAAGTTTGTTTTTGGGCAAAATAAAAAATTTAACCCCTTAATACACCCCTTAAAATAACATTTTTTTTCTTAATTGTAATATTATTATCAATCTAACGCCTACACCGAATTAAATACACCCTTCAATAAATAAGTTACTATCTGCAAACTAGTGTTTTCATAAAATTTGTAAATCCGGTCCTGTCGGGCCGATTTTATTAAACTTTTGGGGACACTTTTTAATTACTACCAGAGGGCTAAATTTCAATTTTGAAACGATTCGGAGAATTTTTTCGGTATTTTGGGGCCCAAAAACATTTTTCAACCCCTAAAAACTACCCTTAAAATAGCCCGATTAGGCCCATTTTAAATAGGCTTCTTCCGGTGATACATTTCAACATGTGGGTCAAATTTCGTTGAAATCAATTAACTCTTTCGAAAGTTATTGCGCGTACACACACACATAATATATACATATATATATATATATATATATATATATATACGTATATAAATATATATATATATATATATATATATATATATATATATATATATATAAACATTTTTAAAAATGGTGCCAAAGTGTTTAGGGGGTTATGAAACGTCGAGAAATTTTGGTCCGACCCCTAGGTCCCGCCATCCGACCGACGCCAATAGTGTATGTTGCCATATGGCAAATACACTAAAAACTATGTTAAATACATACATATATAGACAGTTTAAAACAAATATCATTCCATTCTATCAAATTATTATTTTCAGCCTGGATAGGTTTAAAATTCGTTAATTCTGTTCTGATGAAGACGTATATATGCCCAGTCACAATCTGTGATTGTCACATCATATTTTTTAATAACGCTTTCTGCAACCCAGCAATATTTACTAATGGCATCTGTATACAAAGATTTTTAAAATTTTTGACTTGTGAGTTTGATTTCCAAAGGTGCAAATCGCTAAAACTATTGTAAAAATAAATTTATTTTCCTATTTTTCCAAATAATTAACGTATACATATTTCCAATCTGCTTGAACTGTGTTCAATTTCAGTAGTAATACTTTCTCCTGTGGTATTAACCACTCAATGGTTTTGAACATTTAGTGATAGGGGTGGAAATATATTATTGGTTACTTGTGTAACTAGTTACTAGATACAAGGCCAAGTGGTTTACGCGGATTTTTTTTTAATTTCATTTTGTGTTACATCGTAAAAATGTTTTCAAAAAATCAAAACGTTGCAATCTGTTCATTAATGACATTGTTAATATACAAGATTGTAATGAGACCTCTGCATTTTTCGTGACTTTTTGAGTATTTTATGTTATATAGCAAGACGAATTTCTTGAATTTTTCTCTGTGTCTAAATTTGTATCGGTAGGCTTGAACCGATTTTCTGTCAATTGGAACCTTAAATTAACTTGTATTTGTTTTTAAAAATAGTTCAACTGCAGTTAAAAGCTGATGATTATATTCTCGATGAGCTTGCGGAGTAATTAGTACCTATAGTCTATTTTTCATTATAAAACTAACAGTTATATGATTTGAGTTAGGGTCCTGTTACATGTACGGCCAAAAAAATGAATGGAATAAGTTAACTATTTTATTTACTATAATAATAATAAATTAACACAAGGAAATTTTCCGTTTACCTATCACATTTAAAACGTTCGGCTCATTGTGGTAGTAAGCTGCCGCTCTCAGCATAACCGTGCCTTCTGTGAAAAATAAACTAATGCATTTTTAGGGTGAAATTTGTTTGCATGCCTTCTTAAAGATAACAATGTATAAACACTATTTCCGTTTTTAATTAAAACAAAAATAAACCGTAATTTACAAAAAAAAAATTGTCAGTTATGTTGAAATTAAGTGAAACGTGAAAGTAACATAGTCGATACCAAGTCGACAGTCGAGGTTTGATGTGCGAGTGGCCGGCTAGACGTTTGTCTGAGTTTCAGTAAAATGTGTTTATCGGTACTGATAATACAAATGGTGCAAATTGGGAGACAAAAAAAATTCCGATTTTACCGAAGGTTATTCCATTTTCAATTTTTGAAAGCAACAGCCTGTATATAAAAAATATATTCTTAGTTCAACCATCCACCTACTTAGAGGTTTGCATTCTCTACTGGAGATTACGATATCCGATGTGGCAATGGTTGACACTAGAGAATGAGAATAAAGTTGATATGTCGTATATTAAAAATACTAAAATTTACTAAAACAATACTAAGCTATGACATAGAATCTCAACATATTACCAAAACACATTAATTAAAATTTAAAATAAAATCTACCAATTCAATTTTACCGTCTCTAACTTCATAAAGTATTTTTTTAATGATTTCTGGTTCCAAAATAGTTTTATGTTTTGCGTATTGACACTATATGTATAGTGGAGATTTTTAGTAGAAAATCGGAATCTGGAATTGACATATTTTTATGATACCTTAAACATTTACTTACAATAAATAAATCGCAGAATTCTCGTATTACGAATACGATGCTGTGATGAAAGAGGCTGATCGGTTACGATTTGTCTCTTAGACATGTTCATGTGTTTTTCTAAAATCAATTTTTGGCACCACAGATTACCCTAAGACCTAGTTACATTTCTGAGTTATTAACCGTAAAACGGTTTCGGTTGGAAAAAAGGCGAATATCTATAACTGTTGCTAATTCGGTAAAGCGTAATACAAAAGCCTATTTAATGACGATTAATGCATAAAAAAGTGGAGACTCTTGTGTTAAAATTGAGTAAAAATCACACGCAATTAGAATAAAAATACTGACGTTATTTGTATAAAAAATTAATTTGTTTACTGCGTTAGTAATTAGAATTTTTTATTGATGACTGATTGCAGTCCTTTGGGATTAGTTTTTGTTTTTTTCTTTATAATTGAGGCGTGACATTAGTCGAAATGTTTATCCAATCTTTTATAAAATTCCTTAGATGTAATGGGATGCGTTTTCATGTATTCTGTAGTATAGTTTTATTTAGAGTTCTGTATATTACCTAATTTTAGAGAATATGTACTCAGTGCGTTATTATGAAATATCGCTTTTTTTAACAAACAGTTAAAACATTCGAACAGTACTAATCGCCGTATATAAGTGGCCGCCTGTGGATTTGATCTACAAACAGCTTTAGGCCTTATATTTATGTTGGCACTATTCCAGAACTACCAATTCCGCATGCCGCACATTATAAAACTTAAAATTAAATGGCAAAATGCTTAATTATATCAGAGCGACATTTTGAAATTGGATTTAATGCTCGAAAAAATCTTTTATTATAATAAATAATTTGGGTAAGAAAGGCGGTAAACGTGGCTGTGATATTCTGTTTGTTAATAGTGAAGGCAGTTAGTTTTGGGACAGTACATCAAACAAAGCTGTTGATCTAATATTTTGAAACTTCAATGAGCGATCTAAAAATATATGTTTTTCAAATCCACAGTTAAAATTTAGTCTAGACTCTATAAGAGGATCAAAATTACGAAATACATCAATGATAAATTAGAGCTATTCTGATGTGGTCAATTAGTGTTCTATATATATATTTAGTAATTGAATTGTTTCAGACTATCAATTATATTATTTTAATGCTATGCATGTTTGGATATAGGACGAGTCGGAAGTCCGCATTTCGCATCGCCGGAAGTGGCGGAATGTCGACCATATGGAAAACCCGTGGACGTTTGGGCGGCGGGAGTTTTGCTGCACGTTCTGCTTAGTGGTCAATTACCATTCCGAGGTACCGCAGATCGACTACGAAGATGCGTGTGCGCAGGCCGACTTCGCGTAAGTTAAATCTGCGTCTGTAATAAGAAATTTTCCTCTCTAAAACCTTTTTGGAAAAGTTTGATTTCTATCTTGACTATTGTTAAAATAATCTAACGGAACCCTATATATATTTTAAAATAGGGTGAAATTCTGTACAAATTGACGGTAAATTGTCAACAATATTCTATATATAGGTCCAGAAGGCAACAATAAACTTTTTTCCTATAAGTAGCATCACATGTATTTTTTTACCTATTCTGATAGAACTGTTTATTCTCTTTTCCAACGTGTAAATACATACCAATGTTACGTTATAAAATTTTTGAAATAAACGCAAACTTGACACGATGCATATAACCAAGTATGTAATTACTATAACAACTATCACAAAGATAGTATTATAAATTTTCCTGCCCTTGTTTATATTAAAAAAAAAAGGCAGGATCAAATTCGAATAAGTAAAGGTGTTGTAATTGAAAGACGAAGATATTTTTTACTATTTATTGTACAAGACGACGACAATTCTTCCTTCGCCGGTGGACATAACGTCGACGGCCAATACGGTGATAATTTTTCCTTTACGTTTTGTTTAATTAATTAATATAGAAAATATGCACTGCTCTCTTACTGGTGTAATTATTTTAACGTGGATAATAATAATGGACCAAGCCTCGCCACGTTACAAATCACCGCCGAGAGATGTAATTTATTTTAAATTACTATAAATTAATTGATGTTAATACTTCGAAGATTAAAATAGAACTCTAGCTAATATTGAATTTTTCAACAAATTATAAATGCAATTTTGACAAAAGACGACGCATTGGCCAATGATAAATAAAGGTTGCTTATTTAACTTGATTATTATATAATTAAGAAATTTCAAGTTGTATTCTTGAACTATTACTATTAATTCTTAAATATGATATGATTTTATCGGATAATATAATCAAAATTGTAAGTTAAAAATCGTGACATACGTTAGTTATGTTACATTACCTTGTAGGAAAGCTTTTACGTTTATCCCTTAATTTTATAATGCAACACTGGTATTTAATTGTACTGTTGAAAAGAAAATGTAAAGCTTTATTAGGATAGTTAAAAAAATACCTATGATGCTATTTAAAGAAAAAAAAAGTTTTTTTTTTGTATGCCTAACTCTTATTGGCCAGTTGAAAAAAAAAAAATCTTGCAGAAATTTTCATATCCCATTTACGAATATATAATGGTGCCTTTACACGAGCAATTTTTTGAGCAATAATTGCCCGGCAACACAATGGAGCAATTAATGGAGCAATCTGGAGCAATTTCAATAAAATTGCGGCAATAGTTTCGGCAATATTGCTTCGAATTGCTCCATATATTCCTATTGCCCAAAGTGGCCGACATGAATTGCCGAATATCTACACGGTTTGGAAATTTTAGTCAATTTTTCTTCTATCTCGCTTGTATACGTATCTATTGTCTCACTTTCGTGTGGTGATAGACCGGTGGTGGGAATGAGATGCGCCGCTGTCATTTCATTTTCTTTGCTCCTATTGTACAGTGCAGTACAGCTGTACGTGGATTAATAAAAATAAAAGTAATTCAAAATCACTCCGAGACATTCTGGTAAAGTAAAAATAAAAATGATTTTTCGGGAAAAAGGACTTTTTTTAAATAAACACTCAATTTTTTATTTACAGCGACGTTTCGTTCCTTGTTTGTAACTTTATCAAGCCTTAATAACTATTAAATGTTTTGATTAAGTAGATATAAAAGTTAATATACACATTTAAATATAAATTTGAGCTTAACAATTATTAATAAAAAGTTTATAAAAATTCCGTTTATTAAAAAAATGTTTTTACAGTTCATTTGAACATCGACTGTAAAAACATTTTTTTAATAAACGGTATTATTATAAACTTTTTATTAATAATTGTTAAACTCAAATTTATATTTAAATGTGTATATTAACTTTTGTATCTACTTAATTAAAACATTTAATAGTTATTAAAGCTTGATAAAGTCCAAACAAGGAACGAAACGTCGCTGTAAATAAAAAATTAAGTGTTTATTTAAAAAAGTCCTTTTTCCCGAAAAATCATTTTTATATTAATTACCAAGGACAAAAAAGAAATAAATCAATTCTGGTAAAGTTTTTAAATAAATAATTGTCCATATCATCACACAATAAAGATGGCTTTCGTCTTGCTAGATACGTTCGCACCCAAATCTGTCTATTCCTTTTCTTTTTTTTCGTTTTAAACTTATTACAATAAAAGCACTACACGCCGCTGCCAGTAAAACCTCGTCCATAGCCAGTGACAGTTCAATTGGATTGCTATAGTGTACGAATGATTGCCTTGTATTGCCTAGTTGCTCAAAGTTGCTTCATATTGCGTGATATGGTGTGGCGGTATCTTTGGCAATAATTGCTCCATGTTGCCATTGCCGTGAATTGCTGATGTACATAATTGATCAATATTGCCCGGAATTGAGCAATTTTAGTTGCCCGTGTAAGCGCACCTTAAGGTTTGATAGAGTTAAATAATAATCTAGATATAGGCTTGAGAAGTCATGTCTGGGACAACCTATATAAGTTTTAGTAGGTTGCATAAATGAATTCGATATTTTTCAGTTGGATACATTACCTTGGGCGTACATTAGTGATGCTGCGAAAGATTTAATTCAGAAAATGCTGACAGTGGACCAAAACCAACGAATCACCATTCAGGAAGTGCTCAATCACAAATGGCTTAGAGTATGTACTTCATTTTATTTTTAATTAATGTTGTGTGTGAAAAGTTGATAGTCAAAGCTGCGATCTTTGAACGTACAGCGTTTGATTTGTATTTTTTGTGCGCCAGATTTTTCTTATCGTATTTAAATTATACTCATTCAATTTGAATATTTTCGTATTGTTTTAATTGTGTATCCATTTCCATTATAAAATGTAAATAATATTTATATTTGATCATTATTGGCAGTGAATGTAATTTGACTGTACAATAATAACTATTAGTGCTCTGAAATACGGAGTCTGATAGTAAACAAAGCGAATAACATATCTGGCAAAAATTACGACTTCTACAGTTCTGACGTACGTCCGTACAGATCAACCGACATCTGCTGTTCGCGATTTTAAATTACAATTTTAGGAGTAATTATGAACTCGAATCAATCTCAAAATGGTTCCTTTTTATAGAACAGACTCCCTTGTTTTCGAAAAGCTACAATATGATTCGACGAAATTAACTGAGATATAACTATTTCTATGGGCAGAACTTAGCTCTAGCGCACAAAGCGCTAATAGAGCACACTACCGCTACCGGTTTGTACAATATATTGTCAGGAAGAGAAACCGACTGCTGAATTGCTCGAATAAAAATTCATAACAATTTGACTTAATATAATGATATACGGGATTAACCACTTCCTTGATTTTTGTGGCAATAACTCTCCTACCATATTTGTTCGATAATAATAATCTAGATGTAGTTATGTCAATAACTACATCTAGATTATTATACTTATTATTGAACAAATACGGAGATAATAACTGTTAGGTTTTAACTATACTATCAGATGTTACTAATTTACTGACGTTTCTTTCCATATTTGAACTTCTTCAATGAATTCATTGTAGAATTTTCTAGACGTTCATATATGGAACGAAATGTTGGTGAATGAGTAACATTCAAAATTATGGTGCTTTATTCCTTTGTTTTCGCTTATAAACTTCATAATTAATGAGCGAAATAATTTTATTTGTTTTAAAACGAAAGGGAAATTGATGTTTTTGCAAACATGAAAAACAGTTGCAGTTCCTACGATTATTTGGTTGGCTTTGTAGCGGCCATGAATGAAAAAAATCACACTGGTGACAGACAGCTATTTCTTGGAAATAATTGTAATTATATTGCCCCTACAGCTTCGTAAAGGGCCTTGTAACATGACTCGACTACAGTTTGACTTTGATCAAAGTGTGTAGCGCAACAGTTAGGTAGATAAATGATTAAATAATTATGGATTTTTCATACAGATAGACAATATTCTTACAGTGTTGCACTTCAGTCACACTTTATATGCGGAAATAAAATATTATGGGTTATTAGTTTTTTAGTTGTTATTAGTGTATTTGCCATATGGCAACATACACTATTGGCGTCGGTCGGATGGCGGGACCTAGGGGTCGGACCAAACTTTGTCGACGTTTCATAACCTTCTAGACACTTTGGCACCCTTTTTCAAATGTTTATATATATATGCGTGTGTGTGTGTGCGCGCGCTATAACTTTCGAAAGAGTTAATTGATTTTAACAAAATTTTGCCCACGTGTTGGAATCCACCAACTCTAGAACCCTATTTAAAATGGGTCCAATCGGGCCATTTTAAGGGTAGTTTTTAGGGGTTAAAAAGTTTTTGGGTCTAAAAATACCGAACAAATTCTTAGAATCGTTTCAAAATTGAAATTTAACCTTTCAGTACAGATTGAAATATGCTGTTAAAATTTTAATAAAATCGACCCGACAGGACCGGGCTTACAAATTTTAAGAAAACGCTAGTGTGCGTATAATGAATTTATTTACTGAAGGTGTATTTTATTTGGTTCATTTGTTGAATTGATAACAATATTTTAACTAAGAATAAAAAAAATATTTTAAGGGGTGTATTAAGGTGTTATTTTTTTATTTTGTCCAAAAACAGACTTAGGTTCATGAAATAAAGCCACACTACCTGTATTAGCAAATACACTATATTGTCGACAGGGTTTGGACACTGCGACCCGGGTTTTTTTTTTCTCATTGTATAGCCTACATCAGTTTTGCGTAAATGTCAATTATGTGTAGTGAAAAATGGAAATACCTCCAGGCAGCTTACATTTTACATTAACATGTTACACCTTTTTTCCACACGTCCCTTATTTGAATCCTCTTTGTTGCGTAAATATAGAAACATTTTAAGGTGTACTTTTTCCAGCTTTTCTTTTTACTGACTTATAAAACTTGATAGTAAATAATAATTTTAATAATACTAATAATTAACAAAAAACCCTGCCGACAATATAGTGTATTTGCTAATACAGGCAGTGTGGCTTCATAATGTAAACTTAAGTTTGCTTTTTGGCAAAATAAAAAAAATAGTCCCTTAAATCACCTCTTAAAATAATATTTATTTTCTTAACTGTAATGTTATTGTCAATCGAGCATCTACACACTTCTGTAAATAATCCACGATCTGCAACTTTCTTAAAATTGGTAAATCGGGTCTTGTCGGGTCGATTTTAAAAAAATAGGCACTTGTTAGTTGCCACTAAAGGGTTAAATTTCCATTCTGAAATAATTTTGATAGTTTTTTTGGTATTTTTAAACCCAACCTCTAAAAAATACTTTTAAAATGGCCAGATTGCAATATGTGGACCAAAATTCGTTAAATCAATTAATTTATTGCCCTCACACGTACAAACATACACACACACACACACACATATATATTTTCAAAAATGATGCCAAAATGTTCAGGAGGCTATGAAATGTCGAGAAATTTTGGTCCCGCCATCCACCGACGCCAATAGTGTATGTGCCATATGGAAAATACACTAATCAAAAATTTACTCGAATAATTCAGTCGTCTACTTAAAAAAAAACTATAATAAAAAATAACTTTAATTTTCTCAAAATTTAATTTTATAGTTAAAAATCTTATACATTCTTCTAACTCTTCGAAAAAGTCAAGGAATTGTGTATTTCGCTGATTTATTTTAGAGGAAAGACTAGCATCATGTTTTTATATCTATTTAGCAGAGGGGAGATGTTTGTCTTTCAATTGTGTGTGCCGGGATAAAGCAGTTTACGTGGGAGCTGATTTATGACTGAACACGGAAATAGAACTATTAATACCTTCATATACGCAAGTCAGTACCTGGGATATTTATGACTCGTAGCAATAATTAATTTCATAAACAAAAATAAAAAAAAAACCCGGGTCGCAGTGCCAAAACCCTGCCGACAATATAGTGTATTTGCTAATACAGGTATTGTGGCTTTATTACATTAACTTAAGTTTGTTTTTGGACAAAATAAAAAAAAAATGAGCCGCTTAATACACCCCTTACAAAAATAATTTATTAGTTGAAATATTGTTATCAATCCAACATCTGCACTAAATTAAATACGACCTTCAGTAAGTAAATTCGTATACGCAAAATTCTAGTGTTTTCATAAAATTTGTAAGTCCGGTCCTGTCGGGCCGATTTGCTTATAATTTTAGGAGCACTTTTTAATTGCTACTAAAGGGTTAAATTTCAATTTTGAAACGATTCTGAGAATTTTTTCGGTATTTTTGGGCCAAAAAACTTTTTTCAACCCCTAAAAACCAACCTTAAAATGACCCGATTGGGCCCATTTTAAATAGGCTTCGTACGGTAGTGGATTCCAACATGTACGCCAAATTTCGTTAAAATGAATTAACTCCTTCGAAAGTTATTGCCCGCACATATATATACATATATATATAAACATTTTTAAAAATGGTGCCAAAGTGTTTAGGAGGTTATGAAACGGCGAGAAATTTTGGTCCGACACCTAGGTCCCGCCATCCGACCAACGCCAATAGTGTATGTTGCCATATGGCAAATACACTAAAAATACTTTCAGCAATTTAAACAACTAATTTTTACATGTCATAGTCCAGGCATTAGATCACAAAAACTGGTTTTAAGGGACTTTTTATATTCAGTGAGTACATGTTTTTCGGGATGCCGAACACGAATTTTAAGCGTGCCACCTCGGATTTTTGCTGGGAATACTTTGTTTTTCATTAAAAAAAGTTAAAAAATCATGTTTTTTACAGTTTATTTTATATAATTTTTTGCGTGATAGTGAATCAACGTTTAACGAGTTTCATTTAATTATATAAAAGTATAAAAATGTACTAAAAGACAAAAGCTACGAGGGTCATTTCTCTAGTGTGAATACAAGTATTTTTTTCAAGATACTACTTTTCGACTAAAATTTGAACACTTGACGCAAATTGCAAAATCTTTAACTTAGCCTATTATAGGTTTTTAATCCCTGCGTGGTAATTTAATATTTATTTCACAGTTTTCTTACTAGAGCACCCCGCATCAATTATATCTATTTTTAGTCGAAAAGTGCTACCTTGAAAAAAATAATTCTGTAGGGTGACTGCGAATAAATTTTCCAAATTTGTCGACACCTGGCATATGGGTAGGTCTATTATAATCCGTACATGGGAATTTACTATTTATTGAACACCTTTTTTATTTGAAGCTGTTTTGAAAAAAAAAATATCTGTAGGGTAGCTATTTTGGATTTTCCTATTATTAGTGTATTTGCCATATGGCAACATACACTATTGGCGTCGGTCGGATGGCGGGACCTAGGGGTCGGACCAAAATTTCTCGACGTTTTATAACCTCCTAAACACTTTGGCACCATTTTTAAAAATGTTTATATATATATATATGTGTGCGGGCTATAACTTTCGAAGGAGTTAATTCATTTTAACGAAATTTGGTACACATGTTGGAATCCATCACCGCACGAAGCCTATTTAAAATGGGCTCAATCGGATCAATTTAAGGGTCGCTTTTAGGGGTTGAAAAAAGTTTTTGGGCCCCAAAATACCGAAAAAAATCTCAGAATCGTTTCAAAATTGAAATTTAACCCTTTAGTAGCAATTAAAAAGTGGACCCGAAATTTTAATAAAATCGGCCCTACAGGACCGGATTTAAAAATTTTACGAAAGACTAGTTTGCAGATAGTGAATTATTTACTGAAATGTGTATATAACTTGGTATAGAGGTTCGATTGATAATAATATTGCAATTAAGAAAAAAAATGTTATTTTAAGGGGTGTATTAAGGAGTCAAATTTTTTATTTTGCCCAAAAACCAAATTAAATTCGCATAATAAAGCCACACTGCCTGTATTAGCAAATACACTATATTGTCGGCAGGGTTTTGGCACTGCGACCCGGGTTTTTATTTGACGCAGTTAGATAGACCACCAATAAGTCTATTACCCTGCTATATGAATTTAATATTTGCGTACGTCGGTATGGCGACCTTTATAGTAAATTATTAGAATCGATATTATGCATTATTATTATGAAAAGTGTATAATATGTACGCCTTTTTCAAGTTGTTTAAAGTTTTTGTAAAAACATAAAAATGAAGGTATAAAGGGTTATCGTTGATATATATTTTTTTAGCGACAGTCATATGTCACCTCTTCAATGAAACAGCCTGCACTACTGTATTCACGCGAGTTATATATTCAGGATTTGTAACATCAGGCTGAGTTTTAACAGTTTGTTATAAATCAACGTCACATCTGTGTAGTACCTGTATACGTAGATATCGCAGCTCGATTTCTTTAATGCGTTCTATAAATATCTCTAAAACACGCTTGCTGACTTATTTGTGTCCGGTTTTACTGTGCTTTTTTTGTATCATGTTAGATTTTCATTTGAGAAGGGAAATTTAAACAATTATGAACAAATTAGTTTCCAACAAAGGTTGTTTGACGTAAACCGTTTCAATTTTATGTTTTGCTCAGTTGTTGAATTTTATTGTTTTATTCTCGCTATTTTATGATGTTGAGATGAAAGAAGAACTTACAGAATTCTCGACAGAAAAGTGAACGAACGAGATAATTATTATTGTATTAATTACATATAGCTTAGGAAAATTAGACTTTGACTTCAAAAAAATTTCGACTAAACTGAATTTATGTGGGGACCTTTATTCTGATAAAATACTAACAACAAGCAGGCAGTAAGATGATTCCTTTATTGAGACTCTGTAAGTGCGATCCTTAAGGTCCACGCGATTAATTTTCCAGTATGATCTGTAAAATAACTAAATTCATTATTAATTATGTTACGTCCCAAACAGTACGCCACTGTTTGATTATCATCCACGCTACTTTCAGTGCCAGTTAGATAATCCAAGGAAAAAACTCCAAGCGATAAAATAACATAACTTGCAGTCAGTTAATAATTTTTGTCTTACGATATCGTATCAAACTATTATTTTAATTACCTGATCTGTTTTAAATTAAATTTCTCTTCATAATTTTTTCAGTGTCGCGATGTTCGATGTCTAGTATTTTAATCACACTAAAGAATGAAATTATTTCGCGCAAGAGAACAGTATTCGATTTTTTTTATCTATTTTGTAAGCAAGTTGGAAATAAGGCTGCGAGTCAGAGAGCGGGCGGATTGTGAATTTAATCAATTGATTAACTATCAGTTAGCAATAAATATCACCTTTTGCAATTGAAGGGAAGAACAATAAAGTAACAAAATAACATCACTTTACAGATCAATATTTAATATTAAATATGTAAATTAGAGAAATATTTTCCAAAAAAATTACAGCTCATCTGACTTATCAACGACTCGACTAATTTTTATAACATTTCTGCCGGATCACACTGACGTTAAGGTTCGATTGGCACCCTACAAAAGTCGATATCGTATTTTATTTCGTGTAAAATCCACCTTTTTTGTAGTATTTTTATTTAAACAAAAAAACGCTTTAATAATTTTCGTGAATCATATTGACTTCAACACGCTTCGATTGACAGCCTAACGAATTCGATACGATTTTTTATTCGCGAGATATTGTGTAAAAACTACTTTTTGGAGTCTCTGGACTGCTTTTGAAAAGAATTCTTTTTAGATCACATTTACGTGAATACGCGTCGATTGGCACCCTAACATAGTCGATATCATTTTTTGTTCACAAGTTCCTAGAAAGAAATGACCACGTACGTAGTCACAAACATCTTTTCAAAAATAGTGTGAAAATAGTGCAGTGACATCAAAATTTGTCGACATTTTTGATTGAGATTTTCGGACCGATACAATAACGTCCCAATGTACTAGGAAGTTAATAAAGGGCTAGACATTAGTCTTATCTCTGATTATAAATTCAAAAAACCCGGGTCGCAGTGCCCAAACCCTGCCGACAATATAGTGTATTTGCTAATACAGGCAGTCTGGTTTTATTACATGAACTTAAGTTTGTTTTTGGTCAAAATAAAAAATTTAACCCCTTAATACACCCCTTAAATTAACAGTTTGTTTCTTAATTGCAACATTACTATCATCGAACATCTACACCAAATTAAATACACCTTTCAGTAAATAACTCACTATCTGCAAACTAGTGTTTTCATAAAATTTGTAAGTCCGGTCCTGTCGGGCCGATTTTATTGAAATTTTAGGACCACTTTTTAATTGCTACTAAAGGGTTAAATTTCAATTTTCAAACGATTCTGAGAATTATTTCGGTATTTTAAGGCCCAAAAACATTTTTCAACCCCTAAAAACTACCCTTAAAATGGCCCGATTAGGTCCATTTTAAATAGGCTTCTTACGGTGATAGATTTCAACACGTGGGCCAAATTTAGTTGAAATCAATTAACTCTTTCGAAAGTTATTGCCCGCACACACACACACACACACACATATAAACATTTTTAAAAATGGTACCAAAGTGCTTAAGAGGTTATGAAACGTCGAGAAATTTTGGTCCGACCCCTAGATCCCGCCACCCGACCGATAACAATAGTGTATGTTGTCATATGGCAAATAACTAAAAAGAATATTTTTGGAATTTATATGAAAGCTTTCAAAGTTCACAGTAACCTACCATTATAAAATTTAGGTGTCCGTTTCTTGTAGTTAGTGTATTTGCCATATGGCAACATACACTAGTGGCGTCGGTCGTATGGTGGGACCTAGGGGTCGGACCAAAATTTCTCGACGTTTCATAACCTCCTAAACACTTGGGCACCATTTTTAAAAATGTTTATATGTATATGTATATATATATATATGTGTGTGTGTGTGTGTGTGCGGGCAATAACTTTCGAAAGAGTTAATTGATTTTAACGAAATTTGGCCCACGTGTTGAAATCCATCACCGCAAGAAGCCTATTTAGAATGGGCGTAATCGGGCCATTTTTCTTAGGGATTGAAAAACGTTTTTGGGCCCCAAAATACCGAAAAAATTCTCAGAATCGTTTCAAAATTGACATTTAACCCTCCAGTAGTAATTAAAAAGTGTCCCTAAAATTTTAATAAAATCGGCCCGACAGGAAAACACTACTTTGCAGATAGTGAATTATTTACTGAAACTTGTATATAATTTGGTATAGAAGTTCGATTGATAATAATATTGCAATTAAGAAAAAAAAATATTATTTTAAGGGGTGTATTAAGGAGTCAAATTTTTTATTTTGCCCAAAAACCAACATAAGTTCGCACAATAAAGCCGCACTGCCTGTATTAGCAAATACACTATATTGTCGACAGGATTTTGGCACTGCGATCCGGGTTTTTTTTCTACTTGTTAATAATTGTACTAATTGCCTGTACTTGTCTGCAGGACCGTGATAAGGGCACAACCAAAGTTCATTTACACGAAACAGTAGAAGAATTAAAAAAATTCAACGCACGTAGAAAATTAAAAGCAGCTGTGCTAGCTGCAGTATCCTCGGAAAAATGGACGTCTGTCTATTCTGATCCGAACAGTGACGGGTTCTCGGATTTCGGAGACGACGATGTCACATCGAATGGTAAGTTCCTTTTTAAAGATAACGATAATTAATTCAAAACTGCGTTTTATTCATGATTATACAAATATTTTTTGAGTAACTATATCTAAAAGAAAAATTACTTCAATTAGAAATCTGTGATCTTAGATTTGCGCTATTAAAAATAAAAAACATAAAAATTTAGGAATGTTAAATCTACGGTTTTAAACACATACATTTTTCGTGACTCAAAGTAGTGTAAACGGAGTCGATTTTTTTATGCTTTTTTATCCCGCAAGTAAAACTAGTTTATATAATGATATGATATGATATTTATTAAGTCAATCTGGACATATGCACATCCATTTGACACGTCAAAATACAGAAATAAAATTATATACTTATCTACAATATAAATAAAAAAAATCATAAGCTGTGTGAAAGACCCTTAATGATAATCTCTTCTGTAACATTTCAGTAAATATAATATACTTATATAAAAAAATGACATAAAAATCCCAATAAAATAATTAATTAAAATATAAAATTCTAATCGTATGGACAACCGTGTATTAATAATGTTCTCACTCTATTTTAGACGTCTAGACTCTGTATATCCTTGAACTTATTGGATAATTTTTGACGTTAATTTTATCGCTTTTGCTAACGAAATTCTGTTGCAATAGCTAAAATCTGGTTTTAATATGGATGAAAACAAAACCATTCAAAGGCTAGCTTTAACCCGTCTTTTCCCAAGTTTTGTATAAATAGCCACTCCTTGTATGCCCGAGTATAACAGCAATTTTTTTAATTAAATGTGATTTTTCTGTTAAAAACAATGCAGGCTGGCAAACTTTATGAACATTTCTATCAACATAATTATAATTTTTTTAATCGCTTGTTCCAATATTGGAACACTGGGAAAAAATTGGTTAATAGTGGTGTGGTGGAGCGGGACTATTTCACAGATATGAAGTGATTAAAATTTGTCCACATAGGCCATGAAAGTCATCACAATTTGTTCATATTACCCACTAAGTGCATGTATATTGTTGTTCAGCCGTCGGTTTGATCCTGGACTCGCTGGACGACATCCACTGTCTCCAGACGCCGCCCATCGAGCGCGATGAAATACTAGAGATCCTGGAGGACAGGCAGTTACACGCCTTGCTCGAGGTAAGTGCTCTGCACAACTTACACACACCTCTTAGTACACAACGCCATCTCCACGCTTTTGTTTTCTTAATATTATCTATTCTTTTCGTAAAGCACATGTCACATTAAATTGTGCGGTGCGGTACAATTCTCTTATTTCTAGAACGTATTGAATTCATTCGTATTATGTTTTAGTTTCTTTTCAGTTCATAGTTAGAGAAAGATATTTATGATTAGAGAAAATTCTTGAACTTTTGTTTGAAACAATTTAAAGAGTATACGATAACAAATTACAATAGGTATAATTTATGTTTTGTCAATAAAAATATTGTCAAAACACTCATCTTACTTCGTTGCAATAAGCTAGACATGGTAATAGACACAATAGTTTCACGAATACAAATAATTATCATACGTAATAATATTGTGTAGACAACTCTAATTGATTTAAACCTAATAGTTAGTGTATTTGCCATATGTAATAATAGGGTTCTGTAATTAGAATTTTCATTTTTTAAATCATTTTTTATATAAAAAAAAAATAATTCACATGCCTAACCGAAAACTAGGCGCCTAACATTTTTTTGAAAAATTTAGCTGAATGTGTGAGATATCCATAAGTAACATTAAAATTTCCGACTTTAACAATCGGATAACCTTAAGAAAACAATCAGATATTGTTAATTATTGAAATTGATATTTTTGAAGTTTAACTTCTTTAGCGACGTAGCTATTTGAAAAAACTAAGAAATCGAGAGGAAGTAGAACTGACAAATAAAGGGGAAGTTAGTTTGTCTCCTAAATTATATGAAACTGACAAGAACAGAAGTTTATAGTGTGTTGCAATTTTATTCGCAAATAGCAAGACAAGGATGAACATATCTGACGTTTAAACTTACGAACAATTGACGTACAAAATAATTTCTGTAATTTGACGTACAAACTTGACACAGATCATGGATTTGTATTTAATATATATTTCATGTAAATTCAAAAAGAAAATATTAAATATTATATTCTCTATTTTCATATATCTATCAGAACAATTTTCGGATTAAACATTTTTTAAATACAAGTTTATGCTGAAATGTCACATAATGTAATGTTATGATGTTGATATACTACGGACAATTCATATTACAATGTTTTTCTGTAGATTATAGTCTGTAAATTAAACTATGGCATGAAAGTGACGATATGTCCATGTGAGAATTTTCACTGACATAAACATCAAAGTGCCCTCCTAAAATGTATAATAATTTTGCTGTAATTATGATCGTCAATCTTAGTAAAAGCAATTATATTATTTTTAGTAGACAAAATTGCGATATTTCCAACATTAATATCTCTTATTACAGTAATAGGATATCAAAGTTGCTCAGGTCGAAATTTTTAGGAATTTACATATCCTACAGGAAATAAATAGAATTTGTTAAGTATGTATAAATATTATTAATTAGAAATTTCACATAATAAAATTAAACTTGGGAATAATATTAAAAACTGAAGTAGTTAAACTTCTTATGTGAGCTTATGAGGGTGAGGCTCATAATTTTTTCCTATGTAATCATTAATGGAAAATTATATCAATTAGGTATATGTTTAGAAATAGTTCTCACATATATTGTGATCAGAGCTTTATGTGGTACTTAACCTCGCTACGCTATATAAACGTTCGCTGCTCCCGTCAAACAATTATACCGGGTGTCACTTTAATGTTCAATTTACACTTAGTTTATTAGAGCTGCTTATTATGTATATAACATACAGACGTGCTACAAAATGGTACGGCTGCTGTTCTAATGATCAATAAATTCTGTACTGCGTTGCCGGATCTCTTCTCTCACTCTGAGTGATAGTAACTCGTATTTAATTGGAAAAGGACGTATGACTAATAATGTCGCAAACGTTCTTACCGAATTTACGTTCGTTTGGAACTCTTTAAACAGGAAATTATTTCCCGACCCCATTTATGTATTCGAATAATGTAAGAATTTATGTACTTCTCTTTCACTTATTTTATCCAGTTAATACAGTGGATTTTTTTTATATATTTGTCACAAATTAATTGCTAATTAATGTAGCGTGCAGACCGTTGAAAAAAGAAGTACTTTGATGTAACTCAGTGAAATTATTAAGTAAGAATGGTAACTTCAAAACAAAATAACAACGTTAAACTCTTTGTGCAATCACTTTTTGCGAAATTTAAAATCTACGTTGCCAAGTGAATTTCGTTTAACTTATCGTTTCTATCTCACGTTGTAGGAAGCTATCTTAAAATATTCAATTTGCAGAACAGTCTCATTTCCTTGTAACGAAAAATAGACTTGATATTGACTAAAAAGCCGTTTTGAAAAAAATGCAGACTCCACTTTGCTTTATGGTTATGATACAATAAAACCAGGGTGTAATACTGATACAATATCGCTAGAAATTCATTAACATCGGGCCCATGGTTACTCTATAGTTCTCTATTCTTTGAGTGTTTATTATTTGTAGGTATTCGGCGCGTTCCTATTTATTATTTTAAATACTACAATAATTATCTGAATTCGTAAAAATAAGTTTGAAAACAATGATATTTTTTTTAATTTTGACAAATGAATGCGTGGTAACGTTTTTCTGTGTGTAGTTACTTTTCATATTTGTTGTGTAACACATTTTCGTGATGGACAGCGTTATTGCGTGCATAATATTTTTTGGTGTAATTTATTCTGTTAATTTCTGCTCGAAGGCTTATACTCAATAACGTGTATACGTAGCTGCTTTATGTATAGGTACTGAAAAACATAGGTGCCGACTTCAATTATTTGTAGGGCATTTTTACCTATTTATATACTCGTATATCAAACACAACTTGCACTTGTATAGTAAAGTCTCTTGAAAGGCGATATAGTGATAAATAAAAAAACCCGGGTCGCAGTGCCAAAACCCTGCCGACAATATAGTGTATTTGCTTGTATAGGGCCGTGTGGTTTTATACTTTTATTATGTGAAATTAAGTTTGTTTTTGGGCAAAAAAAAATTTAACCCCTTAATACACCCCTTAAAATAACATTTTTTTTCTTAATTGTAATATTATTATCAATCTAACGTCTACACCGAATTAAATACACCCTTGAATAAATAAGTCACTTTCTACAAATTAGTGTTTTCAAAAAATTTGTAAGTCCGGTCCTGTCGGGCCGATTTTATTAAAATTTTAGGAGCACTTTTTAATTGCTATTAAAGGGTTAAATTTCAATTTTGAAACGATTCTGAGAATTTTTTAGGTATTTTTGGGCCCAAAAACTTTTTTCAACCCCTAAAAACTACCCTTAAAATGGCCCGATTGGGCCCATTTTAATTAGGGTTCTTGCGGTAGTGGATTCCAACATGTGGGCAAAATTTCGTAAAAATCAATTAACTCTTTAGAAAGTTATAGCGCGCACACATATATATACATATATATATAAACATTTTTAAAAATGGTGCCAAAGTGTTTAGAAGGTTATGAAACGTCGAGAAATTTTGGTCCGACCCCTAGGTCCCGCCATCCGACCAACGCCAATAGTGTATGTTGCCTTATGGCAAATACACTAACAAGCATAATATATAAGTATAGATTTAAGGCAAACAAGTGATAAAAAGAAAACAGATCCAAACGACGAACACTTTTCTGTTGAACTTGTGTAGCGTGATCCATTCATAAAATTTAATTTTAGACACAACTCTTAGTGATGAGCAAAACAAGACCAAGACTGGGTCAGTCTTGGTCTTGGTCTTGCTTATATAATCTCGGTCTTGTTCTTGGTCTTGCGTATTAAGTCTTGGTCTTGCTTACGTTTTTTTAATAATTGTTTTAAACACTATCATTATAAAGACCCTTAAAGGTATAAATTACAAATAACTCACAATTAATAATTAACTAGTATTCAAGTTATTTTATTTACACTCTATAATCATCCTAGATCACTAGAAATTTTTTTAGAGACGATGTAAATAATTGCCAATTTTTCTTGTTCAAACAGAGAAGAAACTACACGTACACTAACCGAAATACAATCTAATTTACACCTAAAAGTCAGTAAAAAGACATAAAACGAGCAAAATTTTTGGAATTTATATTATTTAGCAATAGTCTTGCGTTTTGGTCTTGGTCTTACATACTCGGTCTTGGTCTTGCTCTCGTCTGTTCGGTCTCGGTCGTGGTCTCGGTCTTGCTTTTTTGCAAGACCAAGACCAATTTTGCTCATCACTAGCAATTCTTGAAATTATGTGAGGCTTCCGTCAGCTCCCTAGCAATGCTCTAGTTGGCGCCTATGCTGAGAAAAGGGAGAACGAGGATGGAATATAAATTCACCAATAATTGAATTTAAGAGTGAAAATGTTGATAACTATATTATACTGATCGTCAAATGGGTGTGAAAAACAGTTGAGCGATTGCTAGTATTTAATTTATTAAGAGCTTTCTTTCATCAATTCATGGAATACTTTTTGACACCGAATCTCCTTAAAATACGCTGATGTCTACACGATGATATTAATGGAGACGGAAAATTATATATGCGATCAGTACTATGAAAAATTGCACTGAAGTGCTCTAAGTGCGAATGGCGTTAGCTAAAGCGCCTTTATAGATTTTGCGCCTCTCCGTGTGGCGCTAACTGGTGGTTGTATTTAAAAATAGTTGCCAAGTTTATTTATACGATGTAAAATGAAGGTTGATTATGAAAAGCGGATTACGGGTCGAACGTGATCAGTTTATTTATAATATATAATAATTACAGGTCGTGGAAAACGACATGTAAGAATTCAAGTGGTCTTCCTTTATAGTATTTTCTATATGGCATTTTTCTAATAATATAGATGAGAAACGAACTACAGCTATCAGTTTTAAAAAAAATGCCGTCCGATGTCGCTAGTGTAAATACATATCAGTATTTATTAGGGCCAGGTTGTTTAAGGAAGGCAATTACTGCAAATAGTTAATGGATACTCGACTTCTTTGGAATTAATAATAAAAAGAGATAACTTTTTTCCTAGTTAGAATTGTTTCGGTTATTAGAATATTGATTAAAATGTATATATTTGCACATGACTTATGATAACTTCATTACGGTTTGATCGCTTTTTGACGATAAGAATTATAATAAAAACTTATTGCAATATATGCTAATCGAGGTGAAAACAATATTTTCTAATAATTGAGATGTTAATGCCAATAATAATAATAATAATGATGATAGAAATAAATAGTATATCAGGTAAGCGTAATATTTCGTCTCAAATTCAAAGCAAAGGAAACATTTACGTAAGCGAAGATGTTATAGGTACATATTATCCATGTGTCACATACTATTTTCTATTTTCTATTACACAAAGTTCAAGTTTATGCTGTATTTTATGGGAAAAATAGCATGTTACTAGGCTATCTATCCTTTGGAAGTCAATATATCTAACAACAAAAAGAGAAAGACTAGACTAGACCATTCATGATAAAAACCCAGGGCACTAAAAAGTTAAATCCGATGCTGATTTTTGTAATATTCCAGATTTTGCAATTCGCTCTGTATATATTTTACGTACAACAATTTGGCTGTGCCATATATTTATATTTAAACAGGGCAACAAAAAGGACAATGTCGGTAATAATCAAAATCGTGTGAAATAAATCTAACAGTCTTGAATAATACGGATAAGATAGGGTACTTTCCAGCTTGTTTTATTGCGTACTTTTGACGCTCCATCCACAATAACGGTGCCAGAATAGACCTATTTTTCGTTTATTTCGTCTGTTTTGTATATAGAACATAATATGAAGTTTGTAAGTAGAGTAGATAAACGTGCATGTGTTTGTGTTCATAGCAAAAGTTAAGTGGTTTAGGGCATTTTTTTTCTTTGACTAAAATAAGTTTATTGACAATTTCATCCAGTCGTTGACTGACGCTAATGACCTCAATTGTTGAGCATCTGTAATCTTTCTGTGGCGATTCTGCTGCCAATTTTTTTCCTCTACATTTTAAAATGCATTTATAAAAGATAAATACTATATATAATGTTTTTCCATTTTAATAATGTTTGACGAATCACTGATGCAGCTAAGAAACCTGAAGAAGTAATTTTGATGAAACGTTGCGATGTGAAAAAAGCATTGTTTTATTTAAACCTTATTCAAATTTCCCAAGATATCACTAAATGTAATAAATAGTATAGAGATGTAGAATGAATTTACCTAGGGATAGGATCATAGGATGATTGCATACCAGATTTTCTAATAAAAAAAAAAACAAACAAAAAATGATGGTAAAAAAACGTCAAAAATTTAAAATAAACCACTTTGTCTTGTCGTCACAGATAAATTTTATGGCAGTTGTTCAGAACTATAATGACTTAAGGGTGAACCACGCAAAATGACGTATTATTTCCTCATTTGAGTGATAAAACTTAGACGTGCCTAGCATCAAATCGTATCCTGCCAGACAGTTATGCCCGGAATTCATTCGATTTTGTCGGAAATAATAATGTTAACTATTAGTCATCTCTTATTTTCATTACGAAACTACTCAACTCTTATACAGGTGAGTCTTTGCCTAATATTTCCAAACAAATGTTTCAAATTGGTCACGTCATATCATTATAGTGTTCACGCGAAAACTTTCCACGCATTTCGTTGTTTTGTCCTTTATAGCTAGAAATTGAACAGTTCGATAATCTGGACCCGGGACCTGACGTAGATGTCGAATTGTTGCATCACCCTCAATCATCTTCGGTTTACGCAATTTTATGTTTTAGATAGCCACCTATATTTTTCGACGAATTCAGAAGAAGGGCCTTGTTTTAAGTAGGTCCCTATATTTAAAGTAAATAAGTTGTGTGTACTGTGTGATATGGGTGACGCAATGAATCGGAATTGATGTCAGGCTGTGTCCTCCTGTTGATGAACCAATTATCCATAGTGTCCATGCTATCAATTTTATCGCAACGTGTAGTACTATCAAAAAATAACTTAGGTCGCTTTTTAAGTTTATAAAGTTTTTTTTTTATTCACATACTGTTTCATTTTTATTTTAAATAGATAGTGGCCTTTTAATAGTTTTAATAGTTTGGTTCAATTTATTTACATTTACTAACATAAACCTATCTTAATGTTTAAAAACGATACGAGTTCTGTCAATTTCCAACAAATCGATTATAAATATCACAAACCTATCCAACTATGCACCAAAAATGGATAATGGCGTTCACAGAACATAGTGATCAAACTCTATTACGTAACCGATTTACACATTAAATTTCAAAGTTATTTAAAAGTGTGTTCAGTTTTTTATGATATTACTATGAGTGGGTCTAAGTTTATCGTGTTGGAGAGGCTTTATTTTTGAATAATTTATTTTAAAAATGCATCGAGAAAAGTTCTATATATAGGTTTGTTGTCGGTTGTAAAACATTGGCGAACGTGCGTTCAGTTCATTCCTGTAGTATTGATTCAGTTTGATGGCCTCAAGGCATCTCGTGAAAATGATATATTATGTGCTAGGGTAACCTACTGTTCAGTGTGTTTCACAAATCGAAGGAATCTAATTGAGGAAGTTGCATGATCAGATTATTTAATCGACTTGACTGATTCTGAACATTTGCTAAGATTTCCACTGAATATATTATATTTTCTTTATGTAGAGTAGAAAAATATTATACGGGCGTACAAAAAAGTATAGTCATTTTTATTTACCAATAATATATTCGATAATGATTATTTGATCTATTTACGCGTGCCATTAACCCTTTTAATAATTTGCTGTAAAAAAGCATCTGTCCACACCCACCTGTATATTGTATACGTATATTTTTTTCCATATATGTAGCATTGTTTCAGATATAATACAGAAATCTTTGACAAAAAGATCCACGTATAGAAGTTACTGTACGACCCGATTACATCCCTGTTTGAAATAATGAACCCTTTTAAAGTGTCAAAGAAAGTAATTTAACTTACATTTGTAATTAGCTGCGTGATATAAAAATTTTTATATTCTAGTTCTTAATAATGTTTTTGTTATCATTAGTTAGACTTCTTTTGTGAATGTGGGTAGTGGCTGAAAAAAGTGATAAATTACAGTAAACAATTTTTTTTGTTTCTAAAATTTTTTTCGAAACATTTTTTTTGATGTTCTAAATGGTGCAAAATGATGTTATGGGTCAGTAATGACCGTTTTGGAAACATTTCGTATCCTGTTCTGCTCCCCTACCCTATATCCAAAGCATTTTATTTTATTATTTATTATTAGATAGATACGTCACGGCCGCCACTCTTGACTGTCTTAACGCGGTGCCCATTTGCCTCTGAATGTCCTCCATACTCACTGGGGGGCGCGGGGCGGTGCCGTCCTCGTTGGGAATCTATGTTTAAAGCTGAAATATTTGATTAAATATTTCGGCAGTGATTATAAAATATTTGGAAAATTTATTTTTACGGGGATTTATTCATACATATGCGCAACCTGTCCTCTGTTCGGATTAGTGATGAGCACAGTGATGGATTTACGCCTAGGCCCGAGCCTAGGGCGGCATGATTTTAGGGATGGCAAAATTTTAGAGACGACAAAATTTCAACAGTAAACAATGTCAAGGCAGTTGAAATTTAAAAATTAATTTATCATCCGTTGTCTAAATTTACGGTTCTCTGGCTTCATTAGATGTTTAGTTTCAATAATCACTTCCATATAGAGCAAAAAGGGCGTCATATTGGACGGGACCTAGGGCGGCATCGAACTTAAATCCGCCACTGGATGAACACTTTTTCAGGAAATCATTATTGACTGCCTGATAATGGAAAATAGTAGGAATGTGTCACTTTGATTAGCTGTTTTAAGACCATAATGTTCAAATCTGGTGTAAAAAAATAAATTTTGAAGTGTCTCTACACTTGTGAGAATAATTTTTCTCCCAATAACCCGAAGCAACTTTTGTTTGCTTTTTTAATCATAAGAATTACCTATGGTTGCAAATGAAATAGTTCACTGGTTTTTAGTGTTAAAAATACATTTTGAATCAACTTTCCAACTTTTTGTTGATTTTCCCGCCTCTAGGAAATTATCAGGAAAAATGAGAGTTTTAACTCATTGTTTCATTATTAGTTCGGTTTAGTTGTTTCCTGGGACATTCGAACCTTGTATTGGAAATTTTGATGGAGATTTTCAAGGTTTTTCCTCGTTAATTTTGGACAATTTTCAGGATTGTTCCTTATCGAAGATACATAAAGCTTGCAAGTTACATCGTAAAATTATTACATTACTAGATAATTTATGAAACAAACCAAAATGTTCAGGACGTATAATAATGTTTATATATAGGCTGTCTGTAAAAACAGTCGACAGCGCTTTACAGTAGATTTATGGGACAATATTAGGCCGATGAAACCCAATTTATTTATATACAAAAGTACACCCTTTCGGAGATACAGACCTTCAACGTTATGAGTTACAACATTTATTTTCTTTATATTAAGAGAACCGTTTTAAATACAACCTTCAATATTGGATCTTATTCATCACTCATGAAAAGATATTGTCCTACGAAATTTGAAGAATAACGGCACACTGGAAATCAATTACGGCGCTCTTGTTACTAAATTCGGTTTAGTCCGTGTAATATTGCCCTCATGAGTATTGTAGAGCCTTGTCAGGTGTTTTAGAAAACACCATATAAATTTTTGGCCACTTAGTATCTTATTAGTGTATTTGCCATATGGCAACATACACTATTGGCGTCGGTCGGATGGCGGGACCTAGGGGTCGGACCAAAATTTCTCGACGTTTCATAACCTCCTAAACACTTTGGCACCATTTTTAAAAATGTTTATATATATATGTATATATATATATATATTTATATATATACGTATATATATATATTTATATATATACGTGTATATATATATATATATATATATATATATATGTGTGTGCGGGCAATAACTTTCGAAAGAGTTAATTGATTTTAACGAAATTTGGCCCGCGTGTTGAAATCCATCACCGCAAGAAGCCTATTTAAAATGGGCGTAATCGGGGCATTTTAAGGGTAGTTTTTAGGGGTTGAAAAATGTTTTTGGGCCCCAAAATACCGAAAAAATTCTCAGAATCATTTCAAAATTTGCATTTAACCCTTTAGTAGTAATTAAAAAGTGTCCCTAAAATTTTAATAAAATCGGCCCGACAGGACCGGACTTACAAATTTTATGAAAACACTAGTTTGCAGATAATGAATTATTTACTGAAAGTTGTATATAATTTGGTATGGAGGTTCGATTGATAATATTAATGCAATTTAAAAAAAATGTTATTTTAAGGGGTGTATTAAGGAGTAAAATTTTTTATTTTGCCCAAAAACCAACTTAAGTTCGCATAATAAAGCCACACTGCCTGTGTTAGCAAATACACTATATTGTCGGCAGGGTTTTGGCACTGCGACCCGGGTTTTTTTTTTTTGTGGTATCGTAACTTAAGTATTAGTGTACCTAATAATAATTATATAGTAATGCGATGTCTGTTTCTTGACATTCTCATAACCTCTTAACAGACAATATTCGTTCCATTATTGTCTTCAAGTTCAGTTCATGTTTTCCAGCCGATTTTACTTATTTGTAAACTTTTCGAATTTAAACACAGGCGTTGAAAATGTTATCGATCGTAAGGTCATTGTTGAGGGGGACCGCTGAATTAACTCAACTTAAGTGATTGGTACAGAAATTATCATTAATTGTAAGAAAAAAACCTTCGAACCCATACCTTTTGAATGAGAGTTCTCTCGACAAAACTCTTTCCTTGTTGTATTTTTTCGATAATTTGAATGTTCAGCTAGTTCGTGTTTGTATAGTGTCGATGATGGTGTAAAAGATCACTTCAAATGGATTCACGGCTTAACAAATGTTCTCTGTTTGGTTATCGGTCTTTCTGTCGCCAAGTCTTTATTAAGGTTCTTTCAGAGCACCGGAGGTCTAAAAATATCTATACATTTGATGACAGAATTTCAGTTACTCTAATTGTCTGTTGATACAGATGTAAACCGCTATAAGAACAGAATTTGCCTAAAAATAATGTATACACTATGACTTCCTTATCGGAACACATAATTGAAACCCAAACCGATTACCGAATTACGCAAATTATCAAGATTATAAAAAATATGTAAATACAAAACATTTATGTTAAATTAAAAACAAAAAAATTAAATACAATACTAGCCGGTTTTTTTTTTTGTTTCATTAAATGTTCGACATCGTTTTAAATGCGTACTACTCGTATGTTTTATTAATGAATGTCACTTTTGTAGATTATAGACGCTCAACTTCTGAGGTCATCAGTGGAGTGTCACTTTTTATTTACCTGCCTGCGCTGTTTACTTGAATTCAATATTGTGAAGTTTAAAGGACCCCGCGTCAAAATAACAATTATAACTCTCTTTTTGTAAAGATTTGTTTGATCTGCAATTTTTGTCCTACCTATATTTTTATTCTTCGACCAATGGAAGCAACATATTCGTGAAAAAACTTTGACCTCTGTAACTTATTGAGCTATGGGTGGGGACTTCTGATACTGCACTTATCACGACATAAATAAATGTGAAATAATGGAGTTTGGTTAGCCGTCGTAACATTTTTGTAACTTTGTGATATATTTTTAGAACCAAAATAATGTGTAACTATTCGTTTGTGGTTTAGATATTCTGATCCCTTTTTAAGCTACGAATTTTGTATCAATATTATTTAAAACTCGAGTAAACAGTAGCAGCTAGCTGCCAGCACTTTTTCTAAAATTTGTTTTGTTTAGAAAATCATATTTTGAGAGGGTTTCGGAGGCGGTTTTTAAATTTATTTTAATTTGTAACATTCTTGGTGACTTTTGTAACGGACAGATGTTTTTTTTTACACAAAATTTAATAAGAAAAAGTTTTGAACAAAGCGAATTTTTTACCCCAAGTTTAATTTCTAACAATTTACTTAAATTTTCCTGCAATTTCTTGGTATTCTTTAGTGTGTAAGTAATCCTATAAAAATGATGAAAAGAAATTCAAGACAGATGCAATAACGTGACACTGTTGATTTTCACAAAACGCACGTATTATTATTATGTACAGCATTGTCTTCATGTTATGACGAATTTAAAAGCTATGAGGAAATATAAGCAAGTGAACACTTATTTATTATGTACAAACTTTTATTTAAGTGTATCAAAAAGAAATAGTATATTACACCGTAAGGGCAGAAAATTTGAAATTCATGCACTGCGCGTAACATGATGTCCGAAAGGAAGCCGAGGGCATCAAGTGTCGCGCAGTGCAGCGCTATATGCAGTCGAATTTTTACTATTTACATAGCTTAAAGGTGGCTCATGAATAAAATTGTTAGAGGACGGTATTTATGAAAGTTTGATGTAAAATTTAATATTAGGATATTTTTATTAAAAGAAATAATAAATATAAATCTTTTCATGTTATACTTGTCAATGACCTATAAATTTATTAAAATATGTATTTTTTATAATCTTAAATCTACAAAATTCTATAAATATTTCAGGATTCGATTGTCGTGTTATACTGTCTATGTTATAATATTCATATAACGCAGTCACAAGTCAGAACATTGATTTTGCTTACTCATGGCTTTTATGACTGATGCAAGACGCTAGAGTGTTTTCTCATTCATTATAATTATTTCTTTTGTTCGTCAACTGCCTTTCTATATACGGTCGATTCAAAAATAAAGACCACGCACATTATTCCCCAGTTTTTAAAATAGTTGATTTTTGATATCATTAAAAAAACATCAATAAATTAATGCGTAGTAATTATGTAATGTGTAATGATTCAAGTATACGTGTTGCCACAAATCAATCAGTCCTGAAAAACGAGGATAGATTCTTAATCGAAGTCGAGTTTGAATTCGTTTACCAAATTTTCTTAGTTTTTATACATATATTGGTGTATCGGGGGTTATTTCAGAATAAATATGCATTCGCGTAATCTGTTATTGCTAATTATGCTGATTTACTTTCTAATAAAATGTATCGAGTACATTACCCATAAAGAAATTGAAGATCTCCTTAAACATAAAAGAATAATGAGATATCAACTTTGAAAACACTACTCCGTGCGCTATGATTATCTACAATATGTATCATATTATTATGCCTCAGCCACACACTCGACGAGTGGCATGGGAAGTAGCGAGGAAAGGAGGCAGAGACGTTGTGTGGCCGCGTTACTCGTCATGCCGCACGTCATGCTCCTCGTCATGCCCAGTGCTCCCTCGATTGTCGGTTTTTTGTGCGCGAGTCAAAGGACCAGCAATAAGAGCACGAGTAAGCCGGCCACATACTCCCGCGCCACTCAGTACGAATCAAGCGGTCTAAGTGTAAAGGCATAGTGCGCACGCTGCCACAGTACCGACCTCCATTGCCGAAAGGCGAAAGCCGAGTGCGGAGCGTCGCGAGTACAGCAGTGTCTGGCCGCTTAGGGCAACATCGCGACAGCGCGATGAGCAGAGCGAGGAGCAGCGCGAGGAGCATAGTCTGGCAGTAGGGTTAGGTACTATTTTTGTAGCAATATTGGCCACAGATGAAAAAAGTAAAGAGAATGTAAAGAATTCTAGCGTTAAATTGTGCAAGAATTTAAGGAAAGCATCTCACGCTTAAAATTCGATCACGGTGTGTACAGTTGATTTTGCCAATTGAAATTTTTCAATCATTCGTTTAAATTACAAGGAATTAGGCACCTACATTACAAACGTATGAATGTTGAATGTATCTTTTAATTTTAAATTTTTAGAATTAAATTCTTATGCTCGTACTGTGTTCACCGTTATTAAGTCAAGAAAATGTAGATTGCGGTGAAGGCGACCGATGCACGTCGAGTCCCTATACGACATCCGCAACGAAATCATTATCCTCGTACTTATTCTTGTTATCTGGCACTGTGTTGCAGTATGACCGGTACATTTTATTATTGAAGAAAATTCTCCGTGGTTTGTCTGTGTTTTCGCCACGCTTACTTATATCCATGTAGTACTTTATATGTTGTGTTACACTTGTTGGAATGTTGTAAAAATTAACAGCACTGCAAATTTTTACAATAACCATACAGAATAGCATCACAAATCTCCATTACGCTTATCTAGAAAACCAGTAGGTATTCATATTTCTGACTGAGGCGACTAGAAGTTCCACTTCTGTAGTATGTAGGGTACATTACGCGACCCAGTACTCAATCTTGGAGTGTGTTGCCTACTTACTGAACAAGTATTCTAAGAATGAACTGAAGAATGTATGTAAATGTGTTGGTTTTACAGAGTACATAGTTGTCCCATTTTTTTTTTTTTGTATTTAATGTAGAATATCTCGATAAATTTGATAATTAGTTAGCAATAAGTTTGAACTCAAGACTTGTTTTCAAAGGTAAAATCAATCAAGAAATCAGAATTTCGTTCACATTTTCTTAAACTATCGACGAAAACATAATCCAATTTTAATAACTTGTAATGACGAAACATGTCTGTGAATTGGTTTAAAAAAATGGGTAAAAGAAACTTTTTAAATTAAACGCTTAAGAATGTACTAAAAGCTAGAAAATAATTATGGATCAACAATATGCGACTTCAATCAGACTAAAAATAAAATCGCTGGACATACGTGTGCAAAATTTCAACGCAATGGGTTAACGAGAAGTAGATGAAAATTAAAAAGTGCTATAATATTGTCATTGTGCAAAATTTTAAGTCAATCGGATAACATCGGTCGCAAAATTTGAAACAAATATAATATAATCACAGATACGGAACGTGAAGTTAAATAAAGCCATTTAATAAATATAAAGTCGCACTTGGTTTTTTATAATATTTTATAGTTGCCGAAATATTCTACAAATATAGCGTATTATACTTCGCACAATCCTGAAAGAGAGATTTGGGAGGAACTTTGTCCGTGCAGAGTTCTTGATGAAAACGGAGTGTAATATTGAAACTAAAACAAACGGGACTAAAACTTTTTCTGAACAAAAAGAGCTATGGCCATTCTAATGTGTGAAATATTATTGTACTAACTGAATGAAAAGTAACAGAGTGGAACTGACGTTAGTGAATTACAAGTTCTTTTTTCGTATAATATTCGCTGTTTTATGGAAGCGAAACTATTCCCTTGCTCGTCCAATTTTAATAGCAATAAACGGACTCATATCATTTATTTCACGTAAATATTAAACTTTATTGACAATACAGTCAGTATCATATGAATAAATGAATAGAATATACCCGGAATCGGACGAATTATAACAAAAGCCTGGACCATTCTGACTGTATACCTGTGAATGAAAATGCCCACACAACCGCAAACTTCACATAGCCATGTTACAATTCGACCGCAAGAGATTCGCTTCCTGTTGTGCATTTACGACAGTAGCGTACGGAGAAAATGCTCTAAAATCGAGCCAAGCTGTCCTCGAAGTTTCCGGGGAAAAAGTAATAATCAGTACGGATATGTAATAATAAATGACTAGATGCACCCGCAGCTGTATAAGTTATTGGACAAGTTGCAACAGGTTTTCTGTTGACTTGTGTTTATCTTCTAAGGGCATAACTTTCACGGGAATTGTATATATAGACAATAGTTGTCTGTCAATGGTTGTTGTGAGCGATAGCTTTATACAATGTAACCTTAATATAACGAACCTCAATATAACGATTTCCTCGATTTAACAAATTTTTCGAAATCCCCTAGAACTGCCCGTATGAGTTAATGCAAATTATGAATACTTTTCGACAAAAACCTCTTTATAACGAATTTTCAATCATTGCAGAATATATAATATTTACCTCTATTTAACGATTTTTGTCAACTTATAACCCTTACATAACGTATCCTACCAATCAATCACACAATTTCACAATAACAACAACATTTCATGTCTCGACAGGCTCAGATACGTTATAGTTGTCGTAAGACAATCATTGTTGTTTGATGTGAAGTATTGTAAACCCTGCTGTTGGTCACTGCTGTTAGTAAATATAAAGTTGCAGCAGCTGAGAAACGAAAAAGGTGTTCCTTAACCGTCGGAGAGAAATGAAAAATCATTAAGTATGTAGACGAGAATCCTACAAACAAAAAATTAGACATCGCTAAAGAGTTCGAAATTTTAAGTTTAAAGATAAGTTTTCAGAAGAAAATGGGTTTTCTTGCCTTGTTAAAATGAATCTTAGACCAACCTAACCGCTAGATAACAAACTTCATTGTGACGGATTACTTGGTATAACGAATATTTTCTGATTCCTTTCAGCTTTATTATAACTAGGCTATACTGCTTAGGGTTATACAGGTGTTCCAATAAAAGAGAACCATTATTTATTGACATCAGATTTCAAAATGATAGGCAAATAGTGACTAAAGTTTACAGATGTCTACGTTAAATATCAGAGGAAAAATTTTGGTTTTCAAAATTTACGGTACTTGTTTTCAACTTCATACATAACAAATAATAATAATAATAATAATCTTTATTTCCAACGATGAGAAAAACTCATATAGAAAACGTCAAAATTACAGTTTAAAATGACGGTAGCCTCTCAAAAATACGTTGAATCGTTAGTGCTACGCAAAGAGGCTGGTTTGCCAGGGTATGCCAGAATGTTTCTCAAGTCAAACAGCCTACGATTACAAAGGATACTGTGGCAAAGTTTCTCTGTGGTGTCAGCTGGACCTCAATGTAGCTTTTTCGATATCAAAGTGGGTTTGTTGTGTTTTGAATTACCGTGTGTTGAGTGATGTAATTACGAAAGGTCCCTAGCCACCAGAATTAAATGCCAATTCAAAATCTGCGTAGTGTTTATTGATGATACACTTTAGTTCACAAAACGCTATGCCGTATATATCTCTAGCGATACACGTGGATATAAACCTGTGTGTGTCGACGATTTGAAACATAAGCGTTCTTAAGTATACATCACACGGTGCTTGTTTCCGTGCTTGCTCGCTTGCCTGGTTTCGTTGCAGGCTGTCATGCGTGGTATCTTGCATTGTGGCCGGCAGGGAACGCTGCTAGTTCCGTCCACACGAAGCTTGCTACTTTGCTTGGTGCCTTGCTAGGTTGACAGTATACCTATATGGATGTGGTTATGCAAGAAATAATTTTTGATGTTTTTTCAACTGTTTCGGTTTTTACATGATATTTATTTACCTTTTTTTCAAATTTTCTTTTTTATAATGATAATAAATTATTTTCTTGTTTTAGTAATTAGTGGTGACCGCTCAGAAACTGAAATTTCATTTTTGTTTTAAAATGGAACACACATGCAATATTCATAATTTTACGCCAATAACCTGCATTGTTTTTATAATGAAAATAATGTTGCGTGGTTTATGAATCACTTAAAATGGCGATATTGATATTTAATATATCTATAAATCTTTATTTTCAATATAACTAAACGATATAATTATTTTTACAAGGTAATAAGATTTTTTTATATATAAAAAATCAGAAAAACGATTGATCCTGCAGGCCATCCCTGGAACTAATTTTCGAGATATCGAATTTTGAAAGTTTATTTTTCTAATATATATAGAAATGGCAACCCGATGTATATGCATAAAGAATACATAAAAATCAGTATAGGTATGGGCATTTGTATCATAAACAGTTATTTACACTTTCATGGTCCTAATTAGCATCATGACAATTTTTTTGTAAAATTAATATTGTATTACATTAACCCGCCAAAACGCAATATAAAACCCCCCAAAATGATATTATGGGTTTTCGTATGCCGTACCAAACTACATTTATGACGAAACTTTTTATGACAAATATCACATACAAAAGAGACTTTTGTCACCACTAATTACTAAAACAAGAAAATAATTTCTTTTTATTATATAAAAGAAAATTGGAAAATAATGTAAATAAATATCATGTTAAAAAACGAAACAGTTGGAAAAAAATCAAAAATCACACATCGTCGATGTTGTGACTCGAACTATGAAATCTAGGTATGAAACTACGTACGCGCGCTAGACCACGCGGCTATTCCATGTTGCCGCGCAGGCCAGCTTATTACAGTATACCATCTATCGCCAAGTTCTTAGGCTTGCAGGTAGCCGTGCAGGAAAAAATAGCACCGGTTCTATCAGCAAAAACAAGCAAGGTAACACGCAAGGGACCAAGCAGTGACGTCATTTCCAACAACGTAGCATGCAAGACGGCCAGTAGGGCTCCAAGCAAGAGAACAAGCACGGAAACAAGCACCGTGTGATGTATACTTTACTGAAAAATGGATCAATGACGCAGCACTGTTTATGTAAGATACTCCATCAATTGGTCCATGTCTACACTAAACTACACTAGCATTATAAAAATAGAGTATTGCTTATCAAGTGTGAGAATGCGTCTATTTTAAAACGAGTGCTATGTTTTAAAACGAGCTGTTAAAAAACAAGTTTGCAAATATTTATTGAATGTCGTCTGCGCCAATTAAGAGTTAATAAACAAGCGCTGTGTACAAACAGCACGTATCGAGAAATTTAAATAATTTGAGAAGAATTTGAATTTGATTATATCTCAGTGGCGATGGTCGATGGAACGTGCTTTTAAATTTAATAGTAGAAAAAGGATCATTAAATATAATGGATGGGAGAAACCGGACCCGATGAATTTTATGGCGGAAGAAATGGGTCGTTAAACTTTGTGTTGAAAGGAGTAGGTTGTGCGGCTAAATTGGCGCCATCGTCAAAAGTCATGCAGTTTTTGTGAGACAAGAATCATATAGTTAGGTAGTGTATTAAAATATGGACGAATTTATTATTTCAATTGCCTACAGTATTTGAATAAGTTACTATTATGTTAAACGGTTTACTTTCAATAACATAGTCAAAATATTATTTTTGTCCGACTGTGGTACGCCAAAGACGGATTATTTTAAAATAATTGGGTTATATTTAGAACCTATAGAAGGGAAAACGTGTTTATAGATGTTTTTTTTTTGTTTGTAGCAGGATTGCTTGAGAATAATTACCGATTTTGATATAACTTGGTTCTCAATTTGTACTAAAACTGAATATATAGGATACTTTTAAAAGCTAGTATTAGTGTATGTAATTCATCTGTCTATAAATTAGGTTTCAAGTATTTTGTATACACGAATGTGAAAACGCATTTCTAGATTTTGAAGAAATTTTGCACGCCTATAATTAGCACACGCGTACGATATTTATTATTCGCTCGAATTAAATTTTGATTCCCATACCGACCTTATCGCGAGCGCATCTGCAGCTAACAGCGACGTTAACGCGAATAAAGTCGTGTTAAAAAGGTAGTTGCATTTTTGAAATATGCCTTTTTTGACATATTCTATTTTTGATATCAACGTGTTAACGACGAGGCACACGAAAGCCAAGACTATTTCATAACCTAAATTGGTGTTGGTGGAAGCGACGGGTAGTGGTGAAGGTACCGGGACGAGGATGTTTTAATGTCAGTTCAGTGGCCGTGAATCATCTTGTATCAACAACGCTAGCGGAATTAAAATCGTTATTCTTTTATTGATATCGCTTTACAGTATAAGTTCTTTGTCATATCCGAAGAAAAATATTTTTGCATAAAGAATATTAATAACACTGCGGTTGAAAACAATAAAAAAAAAAAAACAACAGCGTAGTTACGTTTTAACCACAGTAATATTATATTACTAAAATTTGATATACATTTGAAGAACTCTTATTTTATTTAATTACATTGTCAAAATGAAATTTATAATTCGTTTAATATAGTTAATATAAGGTTAATGTAAAAATAATGTTAAAATTACACTTATGTTAATATTAAAAATCATTCTCATCGTTCTGAAAATGTACATCCTATAATAAAATCGTTTAAACTGTTAATTTTATATTTGAACAATTGTAGTTATAAAAACACGATATTTTGTTGTATTTGTATCAAATATCCGCTAAATTTTTACTTTACTGTCTGTACTGTATACGTTTTACTGTATACATTTTTAGCGTCCTCATATCGACGCTGGTGGAAAATACGGACCGCTGTCACTTGCAGTTCCAACAGATGCGATATCGGGACTAAAGTGACCAAAAATATCATCTGTATGCGCGAACATTGTATACCGACCGAGCGGCAGTTCCCGTTTCGTAGTTTACCGTCACGGTTCCCGCCGGTAGATCCTACGGCCGTGGATTGATCGCTGCTAGCGCCATATAAAACGCCCCGTTCTGGTACAGCGCACACCATCCCGCGCTGCTATTGTCCCCCGACTCACACGCACACACCGACAGACTACCCTCACTTCTCTACCCCGTGGCCCCGCTCTCTAAAACCCAGGCAGGCGCCGGCATCTTCAGTGGCTCGGCCTCCTGTTTTGCTCGCTCACACGTCCTCGTGTTTCTAATGTTGTTGATGTTGTTGTACTGTTTGTGACCCTAACCTCATCTCCTAACACACCTGGTGCACTGTGCTGCCAACACAACTATTTATAACCCCACCAGCGTACGTGTGAATTGCATGTTTCCATTAATGGAATAATATCGACTGGAAAATAACCTACAATGAAGTGGTATTTTGACGCGACTAGTTGCACCACGCGCTTTTATCATATGCGCTAAAAATAGCCTTGTTCACTTGTTATTTGATTTCTTTTGTTTACATGTGTTTTGTGTGATCCCTTTTTACTGATTTTTCAAAACTGACCTTTTTTGCTTTGTTAAAAAAAGGACTGTAAATATTCTGTTTGACCAATGTTCTTTGTGTTTGAATTGATAAAAAGCTGTGTTTGTTTTTAGACAGTTAAAATTTAATTCTTTTTAAATCCAACAATGGTTTTCGTATAGATGACCTGCATTTTTTAATAAACACAATATCCAGTATTATAAAGATGAAAAGAAATTAGCTCTTGTTCGGTGTACAACGGAAAAAATATTCCCCATTTTGCAGTGCAAATATATAATAAAAGGCTTTATAGTGTACAAAAAATTAAAAAATAAAAACAACACAAGCATACTTAATACATAATATTTAAAATATCACGGTCTAAATTGTAAACAATAAAATGTGTCGTACTTTGGCCTAGGTGTTAAAATTCGTGTCAATTCAGCAGTCAATTGTTTATTAATTTAAACTTGTATCACTTCCGTTGCTTAGCAACATCGTGCAACAACAGGTACCTGTTGCATTTTTAACAGAAACGCGTTAAAATCTGAATTTCTATTTTTTTCAACACGAAATGTGTTATACTATTAACATATTTATATTTGGCGTATTCAAGTACTTTAAATTATAAGAAAACGTGTGTTCATCAATTCTTGTTAAAATTTTTTGTTTTTGTTGTGTTTTAGTTCTTGACTTTATAGACAGAGAGAGACACCATAAAGCTAACAGCTGTATTTGTCAGACGTGAACTAATGTAGAAATACCTGTCTTTTGATTACTTTCTTAATTGGCTGCCTTAATTATTATGCTTCAAATAATTCGTTTTCTTTATTTAATTATTTTCTTGATTAATTGCTTTGTCGTGATTTGAATTCTGCGATCTTGGATTTAAATTATTTGAAATATTGATTTGACAGGCGGACGCCTTCTTTTGTTTTTTTTTCAATTGAATAATCGTTGTTAAAAAGTCAGTTTAAAATTAATAACTGAATACAAATAAATTTTAGTTCAAAATTCTCAGGTTTGTTTCGTAAATTTGTTATTATATTTTATTTAGAAATGATCAATTCCGGAATGTACTCAACTTTTTTTATTTGCATTCCATTTGTTCGTTTATTTATAAAATATAATATTCCTAAAAATATATTTTGTTCTTCCTTTATGAATTATCGTATACTTGAGTTGCATTATTTATGTTTATACATATGAAAAATTAATTTTTTATTCGATTATTCTATGTGGAAAGATTTTCAATAATAATAAATTGGTATTTAGATTAAGGGGGTATTCTTATGTGAACGCATAAATTTTACCTCTTTTTAGGGAATTTTTTTTTAGACGACAATAACATTCAATCATTTTAATTTTTTTATGTTTTTGTTTGTATCTTAAACTGTATAAAAAAAATTTTTTTCTTATTTTACTTTTTTTTTATCTATTTTTTTTAAATTAAATTAGACACTAAAAAAAGCAGGTCACTGGTCATGGTAATAGCGGCTGTTCATGTTGTCTGAAATAAAAAAATCGAATAGATCATTGTTCAGTAGGGATGTCGCTGTCGTCCCTACTAAAATTAATCAATTTCATTAAAAAAAAAAAAAAATGACGGACTGTAGAAAAACAGTTTGTGCTTTTTGTTAATTTTTTTGTTAAAAATCGTTCAAAAAAAATAAGAAAATATTTTCGAAAATAAGCAATTTTAGTACGGACGATAACCATTAATGAGTAGAAGAACATATATAAATTTCAAAGCAATCGTTTGAATACTTTTTTTAGGACCATATTTTTAGAAAATAATGTTTCCAGATAAATGCGTTTAAAGTTTCAAGAGCCAACATGTCGCTTATACGGCTCGTCAGCGACTATGAGTTGTAATTTATTTAAAACTAGGAATTACGGTCTCTATTTTTCACAGCATATTTTCGATAGGTTTTACTATTGAAATATGAAAATAAAAAAAAATCGATTTTTCGAAGTGGTCACATAAGAATACCCCCTTAATTAAATTGTATAATTTGACATTGAATTTCATCTGTCTGCGTAAATAGAATAGCGCTATAAACACATTCAATTAAAATGTTGAAATTAAAAAAAAAAAATTGCATAGAAATATATTGTATGTTTTTATTTTTGATGCTTTATTTGTGTGGAAGAGCGACAAATTTGCATAGAAATATTTTCCTGTCATTCACTTTAGAAACTCAACTGAATCAACTTGTATAAAATAATTGTACGAGTTTAAAAATGTCATTGAGCGATGTACCATATTGTTCAATATAACATAAAACAAACTATATTGTACAATTTTATTGAATGTATATTAATTAATAATATTAGTTGTAAAAACAATTCAAATGTTATAAAATGTCGCTGAAGCACAAAAAAATGAATCGTTTTTCATAGAAGCAGAAACCGTTAAAAATTAATGTTTAAGTAAACTTACGCTAATTTTTTCTTTTTATAAGTGTTTATTGAAAATTTTATCGTTTGAGGGAGCGTTCAAGTATCACGCAAGCAGACTTAGGTGGGGAAGGATAATTTTTTTCTTACTTTTGCTGACAGGGATATTATGAATCTTACTTAAGATAGGAAATATCTGAAAACCGGCTTACTGTAAAGGTCAGACCTAAACCTTCCCAGTGCTTTCAAGTTTCCTGAGCCCGAAAGACTTTAAATTTTAATTTTGATGTTTCATAAACGTTTTAAAAATCAGTTGTGGCAGGGAGGGGGATTGCACCATTTCCTTATTTTCTCTTATACAGGGGGTAGGAATCCAAAATCACTAGAACTTTACTTACGTAATACTTAAACGCCCCCTTAGCTCATTAGATCAAGCTATTCCCCGGTGAAGTATAGTATAAACTCTAAGGAAATACCCAAACATTGGAGCCACTCTAAAACTCTACAATCTCGCATGAATTATTTGAATTAACTCGAGGTGTATTTGCAGGTAAATTGAAATCAGTGACCGTAGTGATTAAAGTTTCATTCCCGTTCATTAAGTGCGTGCCGTTTGAGGTGACTATAGACTCTCTCTCTGTCTCGTTTCTCTCAATCTAACTTTCTGCGTGTATAGATTGTATCTGTGGTATTTCGTGCTTCTTGATGCAACCGACTGGGAGCTAACGTCAGCTGAGAATAACGAGACTTATCCTGCTGACTATACATTGCTGGGTGAACCAATTTTAAGATAAGAAATAATAATGAAGGCATAGTAATGTTTTTGGTTATTGATGTAAATGGTAGCTTGAGGGACAATTCTAATTTTGTTATCAAATTATTGCCAACCTCAAATCAGTACCTACCTGCGATGCAGTAGTTTATTACTTTTATATTTCTAGCATTTATTTTTTCAAAGTGGGAGCACG